>CM063169.1:140813166-142131499 GCA_031835075.1 Saguinus oedipus
TTAATATTAATTTAATTTCTAAAATAAGATATTTACTAATATATATATATATATATATAAAATAGAAAGGTTTCAACTGCACTTTCAAGAAAAAGAAAGGAACTGATGATAGAAGAAATCAAAAGGCAAAACTTTCCCTGTTATTCCTCAGAGTGGCAACTATAATAGTTTCCAGTTTCTATTAACTGTGATTGATTTTGTGGCAAATTAAATGTATTAAAAATAAATCTATTCACATGGGTTAATTTGATTGCAGCTTCAGGACTAATAAACAGTCTGAATGCTTTCAGATCTGAATTCTGTCTCTATTTTCTTTGTATTTATGGTCATGTTTATCATAAATTTAGAATAAAAAATGTTATAAGATATACTTTGTATTAACTGCACTTTTAAAATACAGGATTCTGTTTGTATTTAATGTCTATTAATTTCCACAATAAAACATTGCAGATAAAACTTCAGCTTGATTACATGTTCAATTTATTATCAGCCATATATACTGAAGATTAATCATAATTCCAGTAGTAGAAAATGAATGTTGTTAAGAAAACTTGTTTTAATTTCTGGAGAGAGTAGAAATGAGGAGGACATGACAGTAGTAAGCCAATAAGAATATGCATTAAAAAAAACTCAATCTTGGATTTTCATAAAAAGTATAGTTTCAGAAAGACTAATCATAGTAATTAATTGCTACATTTTAGCATCAAAAATGGCTATCATCTCTTTGAAAAAACCAGTGGGTGAATAAGACATGAAAGAGGTAATGGGATGGTTTTGTGGGAAGGCATCATTGCATACAATTCTGAGTTGGAAAAGTACGTGAGATATTATCTTGCAAGCAGGCTTCCTAAATTATAAAAACCAAGCCTGTCATCCCTTCCCTACTCTCCCAGCTGTGACCCTTTACCCCTAAATAAAGGGAAGATCTTAGCCACGGGTATATAGACTAGTCTCTAAAACTCTTCCAATTCTTATTTATTCCACACATATAATTTGCAAAGATTCTACATATCAGCCAGAAAAGCAGATAAATAAGAAATACCTTATCTACGGAGGGACTTGTGAACCAGAAAGAAGAGATGAAACTCAAAGCCTAGGATAGTGCTGATGGAAAGGAAGGAATAGATTTAAGACATATTTCTGAATGCAAATAAAGAAATCTTCATTAAAAACTGGATATGGCCACAATGAGATATCACTGTACTCCTGCAAGAACGTTCATAATTTAAAAAGTCAAAACTCATTAGATGTTGGTGTGGATGGGGTCAAAAGGGAACACTTTTACACCACTGGTGGGAACGTAAATTAGTACAACCACTATGGAAAACAGTATGGAGATTCCAGAAAGAACTGAAAGTGGAATTACCATTCCATCCAGTAATCCCACTACCGGGTAGCCACCCAAAGGAAAATAAGTCATTATATGAGAAAGACACAGGCACACACATGTTTATAGCAGGACAATTTGCAACTGCAAAGACATGGAACCAACCCAAGTGCCCATCAACCAATGAGTGAATAAAGAAAATGTGGTATATATACACCATGGAATACTACCCATCCATTAAAAAAGAAGCAAAATAATGTCTTTTGTAGCAACTTTGATGAAGCTGGAGGCCATTATTCTAAGTTAAATAATTCAGGATTGAAAAACCAAATATCGTATGTTCTCACTTATAAGAGCTAAGATATGAGGACTGCAAAGGCATAAGAACAATGTAATGAACTCTCGGGGACTCTGGGTTGTGAGGGATAAAAGACTACATACTGGGTACCATGTATACTGCTTGGGTAATGGGTACACTAAAATCTCAGAAATCACCACTAAAGAACTTATTATTCACATAACCCAAAACAACCTGTACCCTAAAAACTATTAAAATAAAAAAAGAAATTAAGAAAAACTGGATAAAAAAAGAGAGAAAAGTTAACAAAATACTAAGAACATTATTCAAAGAGGACAGAGACCCTCCTGGTTAGTCAATCATCCGACCCCTGATTGTGTCTGACCCACACTATAGCCTGCTCTCACTATAAATATCTGTCTTGTAAGAGCACTGCCAGAATAAAGTTCTTGAGCATCCAAAAAAAAAAAGGACTGGAAATGGGTTTTGAGAAATGACATGTTTATCCTTCCTGTTTTTGGCTTCTATCAAGCCAGAGGTCTTCTGTTTCAATATTCTCCATAAATACTTTATTCTCTTATGTGCAAGGCCAAAATTGTTACATTTACTTCAAATGAGAAGACCAAAACAATCATATATGAATATTTCTTTTTTGTTTCTTTCCTAATCCATAATGTGGACCCACTTTTATTTTATTCTCTAGTCTGAGTAATAGCTTGGGTATCTTATTTTCTCTATTTTTTTTAAAGGTTTATTGACTATTTCCATGGAACATTTGTACAAAAGAAAAAGGAGGAACAAATAAAACATTGACATAAGCCGTGAAGACTATATTTTACCATTCTATTGTTAGTTTAGAGTATTAGAGGCTCACTCTTCATCCACTATAACCTCTACATTTTTCTTCCTTACACTTTCATTTTACTTAAAAAAAAATTCCTTGTCATAAAACCCACTTTTCCCCCTTTATCAGAGTTAACTTTTGGAAAAAAAGTTTTTCACTGGTAATTTTTTATTGTAAAGAACATAAGTGAGCACTAAATATATAAATATTAAAACAAACTCACTAGAGGAAATAATTACTATAGACCAAATTTAAAAGACTACACACACTAAAGGCTATACATTAAACGAAAACCTGTTCAAAAAAATAAGTCTTGTTTATTGTAAGCCATTTTAACCACATTTTATAATTTAACACTCTAGTACCTTTAGAACTTTGTGATCTAAGAATCACATCAAATTTTGTATAGAGATATCACTATGTATAAGAAGAAGGATTATTGTGTTTTATGGCTCAGAAAACTTCTAAATTAGCAAAAAATTGTGATGCCTCATATTTCTAGAACAAAAATATGCTAAATAATAGAAAAATAGGAGTTGCTCACAAATGTTCTAATGACCTCTGGACTGTGAAATCAGATGCCCAATTGTCATTCCATCTGACTTCAAGATTACTGCAAAGGACTATAAATTTAATATAGAATGACAATGTTAAAATGATAATGGGAGAAAAAACAATGTAGATTGGTTACTGGAATGCAGACTTACACATTTTGTCCCATGATCTTCAGTCCTGATGTCTAGCATTGTAATGAGAATATCCTTTCCTGCTTTTGTGTATGAAATAGCTCTCTCCTTGGAGAACAGAGTATCAGACTAAGAAGGAAAATGATATGACAAAGGACTATGTGACATTGCAGCTATTATGAGCAATGGGGTCAATAGAGAGTAATACAAATCAATACAAAAGATAATAGAATGAACAAAACTTGGAAAATTGTTGGATAAATCAATAGAAAGAGTGGACTAGGGACGTGAGATTTTAGAACAGTAAATACTCACTGATTGATTGGCAGGTTGGTTTAATGTTCTTGCCACTTATTTCATTCTCAGTGTTTCTATCTGTGTCTGCCAGCAGTGATCCGCAATAGAAAGCAGTTACCAAGATTATTAACTTGAGAGTTTTATTAATAGTCTCTCTTTCTGTTCTTAACACAATAAATAGTCCACTCTACAGTTTATCAGAATCTTTTGGCCAAATTGTCCATAGCAACAACCTGTAATTGTAAAGACTTCAAATATTTGTTTTGTTTTGTTTTTCACTTAGTAACATCAGAACTTAAATTTACTCTTCATATAATAAAAATGGTTCTGAGATCCTAAGAACATAAAATCATAATAGAAGATTACTTTCTGCCAAGACCTTTGCAACCTAATAGTTCTAACTATTGGCACTGAACATTAACATATGTCTTAACACCTGAAGACAGTGACTGTCAGGATTCTGGCAGGAAACAGACAGGACCGTCTGTTCGGGAGAGAATAAGGGAGAGTATTTATAGAAATGTGGCCTGCGAAGAACAATCCAAGATGGCTGATCGCTAACATCTCGGGATTGCAGCTCCCAGTGAAAGCGCAGAGAACGAGAGGATGCCACACTTTCAGACAAATTTTTGTCACTCACGGACCAGAAGATTCCCAGTGGAGGTGCGCCATAGGTTGCCAGCGTGACTCTTGTGGCCGGCGCAGTGGTTGTGCCAGCACCTCGACGCAGCAGCTCTTGGTGCAGAGTGAACAGGACTGGTTCCCCTTCTGACCAACGTTTGGAGCTCTGGGAAGGCAGATTCGCCTATTATGGACTCAAGAAGGAAGCCAGACTGGAGATTCCCAGGCAGAAAAGCACCATCAGTCTTAACGCCGCTGTTTTGGCTGGCGCAGTGGGTTGCTCAGATTTCAGCCCTGGGAATTGACAACTTGGACATCCACTCAGAGACCTAATTTGAAAGTTGGTAATTACAAAGACGACAGGTGGATAAATTTACAATGATGGGAAGAAACCAGCGTAAAAAGGCTGAGAATACTCAAAATCAGAATGCCTCTCCTCTACAGAGGATCACAGTTCCTCATCAACAAAGGAACAAGGCTTGATGGAGAACGAGCGCATTCCATTAACAGAATCAGGCTTCAGAAGGTGGATAATAAGAAACTTCTGTGAGTTAAAAGAACATGTTGTAGCCCAATGTAAAGAAACTAAGAACTTTGAAAAACGGTTTGAAGAAATCCTAATGAGAATAGACAATTTAGAGAGGAACATAAGTGAATTAATGGAATTGAAGAATACAGTATGGGAACTCCGGGAAGTATGCACAGGTTTAAACACTCGAATTGATCAAGCAGAAGAAAGGATATCAGAGGTCGAAGTCCAACTTAATGAAATAAAACGAGAAGACAAGAATAGAGAAAAAAGGATAAAAAGAAATGAGCAAAGTCTCCAAGAAATATGGGACTATGTGAAAAGACCTAATCTACATTTGATAGGTGTACCTGAATGTGACGAAGAGAATGAATCCAAGCTGGAAAATATTCTTCAGGATATTATTTAGGAAAACTTTCCCAACCTAGCAAAGAAGAACAATACTCAACTCCAGGTAATACAGAGAACACCACAAAGATATTCCTCAAGAAGAGCAACCCCAAGGCACATAATCATCAGATTCACCAGGGTTGAAACAAAGGAGAAAATACTAAGGGCAGCCAGAGAGAAAGGTCAGGTTACCCACAAAGGGAAGCCTATCAGACTTACAGCAGATCTCTCAGCAGAAACCCTACAAGCCAGAAGAGAGTGGGGGCCAATATTCAACATCCTTAAAGAACAGAACTTTCAGCCCAGAATTTCATATCCTGCCAAACTAAGCTTCACAACTGAAGGAAAAATAAAAACTTTTATGAACAAGAAGTACTCATAGGTTTTATTACCACCAGGCCTGCTTTACAAGAGCTTCTGAAAGAAGCTTTACACATAGAAAGAAACAACCAGTATTAGCCTTTCTAAAAATATACCAAAAAGTAAAGAGCATCAACATAAAGAAGAATTTACATCAACGAATGGATAAAACAGCCAGTTAACATCAAATGGCCGTAATCCTAAATTTAAATCGACTAAATCCCCCAATCAAAAGATACAGCCAAAACCCAATGGTATGCTACATCCAGACCCATTTCACATGCAAGGATACACAAAGACTCAAAACAAAGGGATGGAGAAAGATTTAACAACCAAATGGAGAGCAAAAATAAATAAATAAATAAAAAGCAGGAGTTACAATTCTCGCATCTGATAAAATAGATTTTAAAGCAACAAAGATATAGTGGTAAAAGGATCAATGCAACAATAAGAGCTAACAGATACGTAAGACCTATAAAGAGAGTTAGACTCAACAAGACAGAAAATTAATAAGGATATCCAGGACTTGAACTCAGATCTGGAACAAGTAAACTTAATAAATATTTATAGAGCTCTCCACTTTAAATATACAAAATATACATTCTTGTCAATACCACCTTACACCTACTCATAGGTTTAAATGAAATATTGATTGGCCATTATTAATACCCATTTTTAGAATAAAGCAACATTTCCATTCTCTCTCCCTCTTTTTCTTCCTCTTTCTTCCTCTCCTTCACTCCCTTTTTTCTTTTCTTCTCTCCAAAAAATAAAAATTAAAAAATAAAAATAAATAAATAAATAAATAATAGAAAAAAAAAAGGCTGGGTGCGGTGGCTCAAGCCTGTAATCCCAGCACTTTGGGAGGCCGAGGCAGGTGGATCACGAGGTCAAAAGATCGAGACCATCCTGGTCAACATGGTGAAACCCTGTCTCTACTAAAAAAAAAATTGTGGCCGGCTATAGAGAAATGAATAAGAGATAATATAGTAGCAGTTTTCTTCCATAGTATCAAGAGGAGGAACTCCTTACCATCGCAAGGCCTGATGAGGCAAGGGTAAGGAAGGGTTCCTGGAGCCTTGAAAGCATAACTCTGTGCAGGGGTTCATGTGATAAGAACTGTAGCTTTCAATAAAGGAAAGGAGCCACCCTGTGAGGACCTGGAATATTGAACTGGGGATCAAATACCTCAATGTGATGGCTACTTATAGCTATCAACTTGACTGGATAAAGGGATACCAAGATAACTAGTAAAACATTATATCCAGATGTGCCTATGAGGTGTTATCAAAGGAGGTTGGCTTATGAGTTGGTGGACTGAGTGGAAAGGTCCACTCTCAATGTGGGTGGTTACTCTCCTGGGCTGAGGGCCCAAATAAGACAAAAAGTTAAAAGAAAAGGCACTTTTCTTTCTCTGTCCTTGAGCTGGAACACTCTTCTTCTTCTGCTTTTGTATATTGTAACTCTAGACTCTTTAGCCTTTAGACCATAGAATTTAAAACAGCAGCCTCCCCACTCACCACGGTCTTGGGTCTTCATTATCAGACTGAGAATTATAGCATGGGCGTCCCTGGTCCTGAGGCTGTCACACTTGGCTGGAGACATGCTACTGGCATCCCAGGATCTCCAGCTTGCAGATGACCTGTTGTGGAACTTCTCAGCCTCCAAAATCACATGAGCCAATTTCCCTAATAAATCCCTTCTTATATACACAGCCACACACAGACGGACACACACACACACACACACACACACACACACACATCACTTCTATCTCGCTGGAAAACCCTGACCAATATATCTCTTCTCCTCCTTTCTTTCATTTCTTGATGCCACCTCCATTTTCTAAACTCAGGAAGCCAAAGGACATGGGAGCTACATACATCAGACTTCTTGAGCCTACTGAAAAATAGAGAACAATGAAGAGGGGCTCTGAAGGAGAAACAGCATATATTTGGCACAGAAGGCCCTTTTATAATTTGCTAATCTAGGCTGGGCATGGTGGCTCACGCCTGTAATCCCAGCACTTTGGGAGGCTGATGCAGGTGAATCATTAGGTCAGGAGCTCGAGACCAGCCTGGCCAACATAGTGAAATTCCATCTCTACTAAAAATACAAAAAAGTAACTGGGCATAGTGGCAGGTGCCTGTAATCCCAGTTATTTGGGAGGCTGAGGCAGGAGAATTGCTTGAACCCAGGAGGCAGAGGTTTCAGTAAGTGGAGATCGCACCGCTGTACTCCAGCCTGGGCAACAGAGTGAAACTCCATCTCAAAAACAACAACAACAACAACAACAAAATTGCCAATGTAGTACAAAAAATTCTGCTAGGCATACTTTTTCATATCATTTTTAACAGTTTAAATTTTTATTGTTAACACCATAAAGCCAACTACCTCCCCCTCTTCCAAATGTATTTTATACAAAGAAAAATACTTTTTTCATACAAGAATTATAAGACAAGTGACTAGAATATGGGGGAAATTATAAGGTTAAAACATTAACTTTGGCTCCAGAAATTTAGTTTTCTCCTTTCCTTGTCATACTAAAGACTTTCATGATGGTTCCCTTTCTGATTATATTGATTTCTATGGCGATTGAAAAAAAAATATCATACAGCTAGTCTTTCTCTCTCAAACCCAATGTGATGGTGAACTTCATGGGTCAATTTGAGTGAGCTAAAGGATACCCAGATAGCTAGTAAAACATTATTTCCATGTGTGCCTGAGAGGGTTTTTCGGGAAGAGATTTGCATTTAAATCAGTAGATCTAGTAAAGAAGATCTGCTATCTAATTTGCTGAGGATCCAAGTAGAATAGAAAGGTAGAGGAAAGACAATTTTTCCTTCTGTCTTCTTGAGCTGCAACATCCATCTTTTTCAGCCCTCAAACATCAGAGATCCTGATTCTTGGGTCTTCAGGTTCTGGGACTTACATAAGTGGTCCCGCTGGTTCTCATGTCTTCAGCCTCACACAGAATAGTACCACCAGATTTCTTGGTTTGTCAGCCTGCAGAATGTACACTGTGGGACTTTGAGGCTTCTGTGATCACATCAGCCAATTTCTAGCATAAATTTCCTTTTGCCTATCTACATATATCCTATTTGTTCTATTTCTCTAGAGAACCCTGACTAATACATCAGTTGTTGGCAGGTAGTGATGAGGACTTAAGTTACAAATCTCCGCTACTGATATTGAAGGTCATCAAGGCCTAATGCCTTTGTCTTAAATTTCAGAAGGCCAGCTGTGGAAGATAAGTTCTGATGTTTAAGAAAGAAAGAAGAAAATAAATATATTTTCTTAAATATAAATAAATATATTGAAAACGCCCAGTAAGCAAGTCATTAGTGCTGTTCATCAAATATTTATGGTTTTTTGGGGCATATTGTGTGATTGTGTTTCCCTGCACACTGGGGTTTGGTATAGCCATGTGTTATGGTTTGGTTCCGTGACCCATTCAAAATTTGTTGGTTTGTAATTCCCAGTGTTGGAGATGGGGACTTGGTGGGAGGTGACTGAATCTTAGGGGCAGACTTCCTCCTTGCTGTTCTTGTGGTAGAGTTCTCACGAGATCTCGTTGTTGTAAAGCGTGTGGCACCTTCCCTTGTACTCTGTCATCTTCCTGCTCCAGCCACACAGGATGTGCTGGCTTCCCTTTTGCCTTCTGTCATAATTGTAAGTTTTCTGAGCCCTTTTCAGACATGGTTCCTATACAGCCTGCAGACCCATGAGCCAATCAAACCTCTTTTCTTCACAAATTAGCCAGTCTCAGGTAGTTCTTTATATAGCAATTTGTGAATGGATTAATACACCATGCAACTAGCTTTGTTCAGTGATATGTGTTACTCTGTGAGGAACCGTTAAAGTCTGCTGTATGATTCATGTGGCCATCACCTTCTCTCTGCCATGGGGCTCAGCAATGTTCCAGATAGTGGCTTCTCTGAAACCCTAAATCCTCAGTTGAGTATAACTTGATGTGTACATGACAGTAGCAAACTAAATGTGGGTTGTTGTTAGTCTCTAAAATTTGGTGTTATTTTTCACCCTGGCATAACAGAGCCCATCCTGACTGATACAATCCTTAAGGGAATAACTTAATACCGTAAATGCCTTGTTTTTGCACAGTGACATTTTGTTTTCCTCAACACCCTGATTTTTATTATTTTGTTTTTAAAGAGTAAAATTATACTCAGGAGTATGTGCATTTTGTGAGTTGATCTATTTGGAATTTAGGATGCTGAAAAAATTTCTGGAATACTAAGTGTGAATACATGACTTTTTTAAATATTTTGTAAATCAAATGTATAAAAAAAGGTGAATACTGAAATTATATAAAGCTACAGACATACTTTTAATGGAAGACACAGGGCATTTGTAAAATATTGATTTCTGGAAAGATCAGAAGAATTTGGCAATAGCCCCCTTTGGAAAAGCAAAGTCATCAATTGTCAGAAAGTTACCTCTATTACCATACTATTGATCTTATGAATTCTTCCTATATTTTTGGCTTCTTAAACCTTCTAGAGCTTTTTACATTTAGTTATGCCTTTTAGAAATACCATAGGGTAAAAAAATAACATACAAAATATCTGAAAATAACAAAAATAATTTACCTCTGGACTTAATAACTAAAGGAATGTAAATATCTCAGATAATGCTTTTGTTTCAACCATGACTACTCTATGGAGGAGGATTAAAAAAACCCAGGGATCACATTAGAACAAAATCAATCAGTTGAAACATACTACATATGCCTCAATGATTAACAAGAATATTTTATTTCTATCAGTTATGCAAATGAGAGCAAAGCATTTTAAAATTTTCCCAGTTCACATACTTATTCAGAATATATAAAATAATTTGAATGAAAATGACCTAGAGGCATATCTGTACAAGTCTGTATACCTGCTGCTATGATATGAATGTTTCCCTGAAAAAGCATGTGTTGGAAACTTAATCCCAAATGTAACCATTTTGAGGGGTGGAGCCTAATGAGAAGTGTTTATGTCATGGGGACTCCAACCTAATGAATTGATTCTTGAGGCTTCCAGTTCAATTTCTTGCTCTCTTACAGTTTTTTTTCTATTTTCATGGGACAGTACAGCACAAACGCCTTCACCAGTTGCCCAGGCACCTTGATACTGGACTTTCCAGCCACCAGAATTGGGAGAAACACATTTCCCAAAATGACCTTGGTCACGAGTATAACATTTTAAATTTATAGGAGTGTGTGTGTGTCTGTGTGTGCATTAGCCCTTTCCCTCTTCAGGAACTTTACATATCAAACTAACTTTCAGTTAAATACAGAAGCTCTTTGTGTAAAAAGAAATGCAAAATCTACCACTTCGTTCATCTTTGATAGATTTTAGCCTATAGTTCATGTTAGTTGTTGATAGATTTTAGCCTATAGTTCAAACTTCAGTGAATATAGGCATTATATTAGGCACTTATTGAAAAGGCAGGAATATGACTCCAGATAATTTGATTTGGTGGCAGGGTCAAACATCCTAGGTTTCTCTCATACCAGTTGTCTAGGCATTACACATTGAGAAAACTGCCTAATACAGGGATTTTGACATCTTATAAAGGCATTGATTTTCTTCTTTTTGGTCATGCATTTATAGTTACCATGATTTTCATAAATATCTACACCTCTTGATAAGAAAGAAGAAAAGAATTATCCTATTAATTTTCTTTTCCTTGAGGAATAGTAAATTTTTCTTCCTCGTATGATTCAAGTCACCTATTATTTGAGATTTATTGCAAATAACTCTCTAGAAGTCTCTGTGGTTGTAAAAAAAATTACACTTTTATAACTTATTGTGTTTAAGATTGTTAGTTGTCTCCGACTTAACTGAACTCAGATTCTCCCTAACTTCTCCCACTGTTTTATATTGTAAATGCTTTTCAAAATTTACAGTGATTTGATCTTTTTATTATTAAAGTTTAGAAAACTTTTCTGCCACTGGCAATGTCTTCATAAGAGTATCTTTTTCTATTTGATTTGTTTGAAATCTAGTCTTTTTTTCTGGGATACCTGAGGGATTTCTTAAATTTCCTGAATATAATAAAAACGTTCAGTTTTGCAAATTATAAAATAAATAGGTCCTGCTAATTGTCAAATGATCAGCATACTTTGCATTTTTGTTTATTTCTTCTTTAATTTCATAAGAAAGACAGAGTAGAAAAATAAGAAAATAGTTAACTAAATAATAAGTAAATGAATGACCAATCCAAATCCTACCATAATACGTAACCATATCAGTGGTTTGGGGTGGTCGTTCATTTACTTAATATTTAGTTTGTATAATTCTTTGATTGTTTATGCTAAGAGTACATCATATTTTTTAAAAAAATAAACAATGGTCCCAATGTTTGTTTTTTCCCATAAACTGAGGACTTTTAAAAGTGAGGTTGTAACATACAGGGTCTAATAAGCTTTAAAATAAGGAGTACCTCAGTTACAATTTTACATAGACCATGGTATGTGCATGAGTGTAAGAGGAAAAGTGGTGTTTGATAAGTCAAATAGACAATAGAGAAAGTTGTCAAATGAAAAAGACAGGACAAAATGAGGTGACAGGAAAAAAGGAAGATACGCTGTTATACCAATTGGCGCTTCACCTATTAGGTGCCTATTGCTGTGTTTGTTAACGGTTCTGGCTGGGTAAGTACATTTGGTTAATGATAACAATAATAAAAGCTAACATTCCTCCTGTGTTCACTATGTACCAAGCACTGTGCTGATGGGTTGATGGATAACATCATTTTAACTCATAATGGCAGAGGTTCATCTGGAGCAACTGTTGTGGGGATGCCAGCTGCAGGCAGGGAGGCACAGCTGGGGCTACATACTCTGCGAATCTGGCCAGGGCCAGGAACAGGTGGGAGTCCCAACCCCTACTGAGTTGGTGGGGCAGGGTCCCTGGGTTCCTAGGTATAGCTGCCCCCGTGGCTCCAGACCTAGGCATCCATGTGCTCTCAGGGGCCTCTGCAGGCTTGATGTGCCTGCTCCTGCTCCCTGGCCTCTCCCCACTCCCAGTGGCTGCTCCAGTGTGGAATAAAGTTGTGGCTGAGCCTGGGTGCTATCACAACCTGGTCAGGTGTGCACACACGGGGCAGTGCTGACATGCCAGCCCCCTGCTGCCTTGGCCCCTTCTGGACTCTGGGTGCCAATGAGCGTGGTAGGGAGTCCAGGGAGCTGAGGGTGATTCATTGCAGGTCTGTGAGCGCCCCTCAGCGTGGACAGCCTGAGCACTGCAAACAGCACGTTGATGGTGGCAGGAGGCAGACAGATTCCTATGTGGGAGGGGGCGGTCCCTGGTGGAACCTCACTTTCAACCCAGGGACAATCTGAAGCCTGGGGGCTGGGCTGGGAGTTCCAGGTGGAGTCCATGACCTGGAGTGAGAACTTCTGGTGCTTTTTCCAGGCCCACCCATGACTGCCCAGGGATCAGTCAGCATAAACTTCCTCCCTTCTGAGCCCATAAACCCCCAGACTCAGTCAGACTCAGATTGCCTGTGGATAGAAGCTACCCACTTTGGGTCTCCTGAGAGCTGTTCTGTCACTCAGTTAAGTTCCTGTCACCGTGTAGTACCATGTTCACCCCCCACTTGTCCATGTATCCTCATTCTTCCTGGATGTGGGAGGAGAACTTGGGACCCGGCAAACAGCAGGAGCAAAAGAAGCTATAACATGTTCTTGCCTGGCTTGCTGAGCTGCAGGTGGTGAAACGCTCTTGGACTGTGGGAGTGAAGAGTGGCGACCCTTCTGGTGGCCCAGACTTTGGGGTTCCCCAAGCCAAAGCTGCTATAACACTGTAGCTTTTCTGCTCTCAGCTGGCACTGGGTGGCCACCCCCGGCAACAGGAAGCAGCCGTGGAGCTGGGCCAGCCATGAGTTGTGGGCCAGAATGGGGCAGCAGGACTGAAGGAGCAGTAACCCTTCAGGACTGAAGGGGCCGAAACATCCCCCCCTCCACCCTCTCCACCCATTCACCATGCTGCAGGTGACATGAAAGAGAGAACTACAGTCCCTCTTGAAGCCCAGTCCTCAGGGCTCCCCAAGCTAGGCCTGTTACAGGCTGTATCAGCCTCTTTGGGCTCTGTAGTTTCTGGCATCTCTGAGCTTTCAGCCACCACTGCATTCCCACTGTGGAAGTTTCTTGTGTACATCTGGTCCAGTGGAGCCTTGCATGGAGCCAGTGCCTGGGGCTGCCCACTCCACTGCAGCAGCCAGTATGCTTGACTGCAGTGGCCAGACCCCACACTCACTCACTTACATACCCATTGCCATTCTGCACCTGGCTTGCCCTTGGCAGGTAGCACAAGCCAAGTGCAGCCTGCTGGGCCAAGTGGGCAGAACTAGTAGTGAAAGCAAGCGATACTCAGGCATAAGGTGCTGCTGTCTACAGAGGTTTCTGCCTGGCAAAGTGACACCCCAAGGATCGTGTGACAAAGCCACTGAAGACTCCTATGATTACCTCACCTAAGCCATGGTCGAGCCTGTGGTCTTCACCACTTCATCATGACAATGTTACCAATAATAATATATGTTCTTAAAATGCTACTTTTTAGCCTTTACTTTCAGAAGTTATAGTTATTTCTTGATTCCTTAAGTCTGAGCCCTTGTCAATGGGAATGTTGAATTTTCTTTATTGCAAAACAATGTATTTCCTCTCAACTGATAGTTGCTATGTTTCTTACATTGTCCCAAAGGGCTGGAGATACATAGTCCATACACCTCATCCTGACCACCTTGAGGCTTAGAATCAAAGCCACAGAACTTGCCCATCTTCCACAGATCCAGTATAATCTACATGTCTTGATTTGCCTCTCTTGGATAAGGAATAAACTGGAGAAATACGAAATAAACTAGAGAAATAACAACGTGCACAGTAGCAGTCTTGTGAAGGACAGACACAATTGTGTCACCATCTATGTTGTCTATTAACATTTAAAATCCTTACGTATATTTTTTTTACATATTTTATTACTCCCTTTGTTCTATCAGAATAAAGTATAAGTGTCCATATGCAATTATACATAAAAGTATATTACATAGAAAACAGTATTCAGAGCTGTGAGAGAAACTTGAAGTCATACATTTTGAAGGCAAATCTGAAAGAAAAATTTAAGAATGTACAAGACAAAATTGCACCTGATTCTACCTTGTGACAATGTTATCTATTGTTGTCAACATATTTTAAAGATGAAATCCTATGGCTATAATTCTTTTTGTGACTCTCTGTTAACCCAGAAGAGAGAGAGATAGAAAAAAAAAAACATGATTGTGGATTATGATTTACTACCTCACATTACTAAGGGCATCTGAATTCAAAAAAAGGGAGATTCTATCTGACCTCTGATATAATTAATTCTGCTGATCTGTGCAAATGGTTACAAAGTAATTTGAGGATATACATCACAATTTTGATATTATTAAACAAGACAGAGTGAGATAGAACATTACACCGAACATACATGATTTTATAATTTGGCGAAATTTTTTTCTTTCATTCAAGGATCCTAGGGAATGTTTATTTTTCTCTTTAGCTTGAATATCTCATTATGATTATTATGTTGACCACCAGGATATGGAATGAAACAAATTAAGGAACCCCTTACTTCATAGGTTCTCTGAAGAGTCATCAAAGCTAATTCTCAATGACGGATCTTGGATCTGCTCCATTATTCATTTTGAATTGCACATGTCTCTCCATTATGTTGTTATGCACATTCAAGCACATCCAGTTTATAATACAAAATTTCAAACACTGGAATTTGAAGCTGGGTTTCAGAAAAGCATACTGCTAACAGCACAAATTTTAAACAAGGTTCAAATCCCTAATACTTGTTAGCTATTTGTCCTTGGGCTACTATTACACTTAATTAATATCCACTAGGCTGGACAAGCCTTGGCTTTTTCTTTTTGCTCCTCAGCACTTTCAATCGATTACTGTCTTATACTTTCTATTTCCTGAACGTCTTTTGACTCTCTTCACTAATCTTGATCCCTTTTGTTATTACTTGCTCGAAAGCACTGTTATTTTTCTCCTTCACCTCTGCAAAAGCCTTCAAACTGGTTTTCCTTCATCTACTTATGCTGTTTTCTAATCCATTCCCTACAGAGCAGCCAGAATGATCTTTTTACAGTGAAATTCTGATTATATTTCACTCTTAATTAAAACAAACAAAATACAAATAAGCACCTCTGCCTTCCCATTCCCTTTAGGCTAAAATCTAAAATTAATATGTGGCCTACAGGAAGACGATAAATGATAGCAAACCTTTCTAGGCTCCCTCTCGCTCTCCATCCTGCAGTTATACTGGATGCCTTTTATTTTTCTAAAAAGTGTGGGACTCCTTCTCTATCTCAGGATCTGTGTAGGTGTTTCTTTCTGTGTCTTAAAGCATCTGCCCTCCCAGAAAATACCCCACTGTCAACATCCCTTTGGCTATCTAACTCTTATCAGGATTTAGATTAAATGTCACTTCCTCAGAGAATCCTTCCCTGACTCTCCATCCTAGGTCAGGTTTCCCTGATAACTATCCCCATATGACTCTAGACTTTTCTGTATTACTTTTTATAATTAGAACTGTTAGGTCTGGATGTTTGTGTCCCTGAAAATTCATATGCTGAAACCTAATCTCCAATGCAATGAATGGAATTAGTTGCTTACAACTCAAAGATAGCTTGTTTGCCCTTCCACCACGTGAGGACACAGCTAATGGTATCATGTGTGAACCAGAAGAGTGAACCATCACCAGACATGGAATTTACTAGTGTCTTGATCTGGGACTTTCCAGTTTCTAGAAATGTAAGAAACACATCTCTCTGCTGCTTATAAGCCACATAATTTATTGTATTTCATTATAGTAGCTCAGACAAACTAAGGCAGCAACCAACTGATTTTTCCTCTAATGAGTTTGAGGTCAGCCTGGGGAACATAGTGAGATCTCATCTATGAAAATTTATATTAATAAATGTTTCAAAAGAATGAAAGTGACAACTTTCACTATTTTGAAATGATTAATAGTATCTTCTCTCAGTATTCATTAAAGTCTAAATGCACAGCTAACACTGGAAAACTATATGTTGCTGAAAAATGCAAAGAAGTTTATAACACAGAGCTTTAAATGACTTGCTTGATATAGGCACTCATCTCTTTTTATTGTGATGCAGTGGGCATGTTGGGAAAAATTGTAAAATAAGAACACACATTGATTACAATAAGGCAATGAAATGTCTTTTGACATCTTTGTGGATAAGATGGAGGATTATAGCCATAGTGAAGGATCTATAATTTGCTGATTTTAATTGATGTCAGCTAGAAGAGAGGTCTCTATCTCTGCCCTTGTACCACTCAGTTTTATCAATGAATTGCTAAGCTTCTCTGTAGATCATATTACCTAAAGCTGCCAATGGAGTGGGTATAGGCAAGGAAAGAGACAGTTAGTCTGTTCACTGGTAAAACTGATTCAGATATAAAAATATCTTGAAAAGATAGAATAGGCTAGGAGCAGTGGCTCACACCTGTAATCCCAGCACTTTGGGAGGCCAAGACAGGTGGATCACAAGGTCAGGAGTTCAAGGCCAGCCTGTCCAACATAGTGAAACTCCATCTCTACTAAAAATACAAAAAAAAAAAAAAAGAAGAAAGAAAGAGAAAGAAAGAAAGAGAAAGAAAGAGAATGAGCTGGGCGTGGTGGCACATGCCTGTAATCCCAGATACTCTGGAGGCTGAGGCAGGAGAATCACTTGCCCCTGGGCGGCAGAGGTTGCAGCGAGCTGAGATCACACCACTGCACTTCAGCATGGGCAACAAAGAGAGACTCTGTCTCAAAAAAAAAAAAAAAAAAGAGAGAGAGAGAGAGAATAAAGGGCAAGTAAAAACAGCATTAAAATGCTGTAGGAGCTTGACAATTGTGCACATACAAAATGGAGAATATTGGCCAGTTGACAGCAGGTGGTACTTGCAGCATTTAATAATCAATGACATGACTGATACTAAAAGTTAAACAACAGCAGATCCCAAAACACATTTAAAAACTGCTATAACACAATTTTAGATTTTATTAATAGACATAGAGTCAGAAAGCATTCTAATGTTTAAATTACAAGGATCACATTTTGAATTCTTACTGATAAGCCAAAATGCATGCAGAAGAGGACACTTGCTAAAAAATACATATTGCATATTACTACATGTATAAACCTATTTGCTAAGGAAAAAAAAAACAATTTCAGGGGAGGAACAACCAGTTCTTGATGCCCAAGAATGTATAGTTTCCAAAAAGGAGATGATCCAGATACAGATAAATATAATAGAAATGAGAAAATGGAAAGACCTAGAAAATGAGGTAAATATAAAAGTACTATGGAAATTGAAAAGAAAATGATTTATTTCCTTCTGATCATAAAGCACAGACAGCTTCTAGGTGGAAGGAACATTTAAGCTAGCCCTGAGTGACTGGGAAGATTCTGCATCTGGGCTAAACAGTACAGCAAACAGAGGAAAGAATGTGATAAAAGAGTGCAGCTACAATACCTGGAGTACGTTTGGGAATGATAAGTTTTCCAGTTTGACTAAAATTTAGGACAAGTCAAGGGATGTGTCAAGGGAACAAAGAAAAGCATTATTACCAGATTGGTACCACGTAGTGAAGGGGCATAAGTATCATAAGGAGCTAGGCTTGATTCTGTTGGCAACGACAATCCATTCTGCCTATATATTTACATTCATGTGTGTGTGTGTGAGTGTGTGTGTGTGTGTGTGTGTGTGTGTGTGTTGGGAAGGTAGATTTTATTTGGTTGTTTTAATATCAGCCTTTTTATATAACAAATGGTATTCTTCTCTCTTTCTAGCCTATGAATCAAGGCATTATGGCACAGTCTGACTATGTGATGCTGTTGTTGGATTTTGCACTAGCTGTCTCCACTATATTCCAAAGTTCACTTACAGGGAAGCACTGGCTGGGTTAACAAAGCATCTCAAAGTCCTATGGCAGACAAGGTAGACTAATTTCTTACTTCTTGCATATTCTGCCATAGTATCCACAAATAGTTTTCAAACAAATCACAGAAGTGCATTTAAAACAAAACAGTTATGAGTAGCATTTAAAATAAATATCCATAAAGCCAGAAAAGGAGTTTAATATTTAATAGTTGGCCTATTGCCAGTGCTCTTTTGAATACTGAGTACGGTTGCTTAAAGTAGGAATTATAAGGTAAAAGGCCATTGTATATCATACTACTCAATATCCAACAAGTTACTGGTCTACTAAAGAGTAAAACAAACAGACCAAAATCCCATTTTCTTCTCCCTTTGAAGAATCACTTCTTAATTTTCATAGGATGAGTCCAGAAAAAAGAGATCAGCTACAGTATTTATAAAAGACAGTCTTGAAATGTTTTGACTGCCATTTCTTACCTGATTTTCTTTGCTTTGATAACTAGTCCAGACCTACTGGTTCAATATTATCTAGTTTATGAATCCATTTTGAGACTGACTGTACAGAGGTAAACTTGGTGACACCATCCACTGGGACTTGAAATTAAGTCACCAAATAAGGCTAAATTATCCAGCAGTTTCTGCCTTTCTTAGAGAGTTGACTATGGCCAAATCTTATTTCCTTATAGCTTGGTCCTTGCATTGCAGGAAGCAGGGAGTGCTAGAATGTTCTTGGATTCCTAGGCACACCATTCCACATTACTCATGCATCACACCATAACTTAGGCTCCCTTCTTGTGAAGTCTTCTGGCAATCTTCAGTCTTGTGGACTGAATTTCCCTGTGTGCAAGATATCTGAAACGCATCTGAATTTGCTCTTTAGGCTGTCAACTATTCTCTCTTGCAGTGTTTCTTAAATGTAATCTGTGAACCACCTGTAACAGATTTAAGGCCATTCATTAAAACCAGACCCCTAAATCCAATCTAAGAACCATTAAACAGATAAAGCTTTGGATCCTGTGAATCTGCATCCTCACAAACTTTCTAGATGAATCCCCTGTTCATTAAAGTCTGAGTACAGTGCTTTATAAGAAGTGATCTATTTAACGAATCATGGTAGTTTTAGAGAAAGTTTTTTTAAAAAGTGGGCTTTTGGAACTGCAGAGAAGAATTAAAGCAATTTTGGGGGAGGCCATGATCCTTGTTGTAAACATCTAGAGTAGTACCATTAATTAGGAAGATTAGATTAGATTATATTCCTCTTTGCTCTTTTAAACTTTGAGGATCAGAAAATGACTAAATAAAAATGGTACTTAAACACTGAAGTCTGGTCAGTCACAATGGAACTAAACATTTCTCTACCTAATTAGTTTACTGATCAAATCAACCTAACCCAACAACATTGTTTCTGCTACCGTCAATCCATGCTGTATGTGACTACAGTGGAGTGTTCCTGATTATGGGTTGAAGTGCTACTATTAAAAACATAATCTTTATATTTTCATGACTGTTTAAATGTGTATATTAACTCAGATGAAAGAGATTCCTCATATTTTCATTTTATACTCTTTTGTCATTATAAAATTAAAAGTTAAACCACATAAAAATGAATGATTAATAGTTGTATTTAAATGGCCCATTCTCCTCACTGATTTTATCGCTTAATTGTGGTGAATGGTATAAATAAGCCTGAGTCTTTTCCTTCGTTTTGAATAGAAACAGTCTTAACTCTTTTCATTGTTTAAATAGATTATTGGTAGATTAGTTTAAAAGATACAACTGTATCTTCAAAGTAATAAAAGATAAAATTTTTGAATGCAAGTGTGTCAAATTGTTTAACAAAAATACAGTTCCATGTAACTAAACAATAATGATCAATTATTAGTTCTAATTATTGAACATTCTCCTGTATTTATAAGAACTCTACTTGGGAATAATGTTTCAATAACCCACTTACAATGTTCCTTATGAACATTACTCTCAATAACATATTTCTCCAGATTTTAAAATAATTATCTGAAGAAAATAATCATTTCATAGAAGTGAAAGAGGGAAGAAGAGAAATGGCAGTAGAATGCTTCTCTTGCTTCTTAGGCTGTAGTCTAACAACAGGAAAATCATGTTTAAAAGATGGCATTGAATGTGTACACAAACAGGTTTGATAAAGTTTTATTTCTTTTAATCGAATCACTAGTGGATTCAATAAAACAACTAAAGAAATTCAGTCAAACCAATTAACAATCAACAAATACATGAATTCAGGTTGATTTTATAAAATCTTTACCTTGCCACCAATTGGGTTAGTATTGGGTAGAAAATGTTCTTAGTGTATTTTTAAACCAGTTATTTATTAAAATATATTATGGCAGCAATACTAACAATCTATTTAGAATAAAAGCTAACTAAATTTCAGACAGTAAATCTAAGTATCTATGCTTGCCCCTTGGCCACATTCTGCCATCACTCTGTATGAATATTTTGGCGTTATACCTAATACTATGAAGAGATTTCTGTTACAGTACAAATTCAGCTACATCCAGTAGTGCATTAAATATTTTAAATACAGTCTTAAATATAGTTGAAATTTTTATTTGCTTTTAGAAAATTCCAACTATGTCTAAAATAATGATCAACATGAAGTAATTATCAACATTAAGTACTAAAAAGTATAAAACTTTAGTGTATATTACTTGTAAATGTTCTTGACCAACAAAATATACTGCAATAAAATATTGAGCAATGAATAACTGTAACATTGAAATAGGTAGAGTATACTAAAAAATAAATTCTCATTTTATTTTCATTTTACTTATTTATCCAACATTCATATGCACTAGTTCAAATAAAATCACAGCAAATAAGATGGATAAAAAGTGACACTTTTTGAGTCTTCTCATTGAGATATGATTTAGAATATTTTCATATGTAAACTAAGTCAATATTCAAATAATTGCTCACATTTTACTAAGCAAAAGAGGAGCAAATGTTACTGAATGCACAGTCCCTGATCTCAAGGACTCACACCTTTTAAGAAAATAATTGTAATAAGTAAAATAATAGAACAGCTTTTGCAAATTACATTTAGTAGAATGCTTGTGTCCATGGGATGTTAAATAATATGTGAAACATGTATTTATTCTATAGAGAAATAGATATATAAGAAATTCTGCATATTATATAGTCTACTCTTAGAGATTCACGATAAACATGAAAACTGAAAAAGGCTCTGACTATTCCTAGAATAAAAACATTTGCTAATTTTACTAAATACATAATTTTTCCATTTTGTTCACCCAAGAATATTCTTTATCCCCTACACCCTGCAATATATTGTGAGCATTCTGCAGGACTAGTTTCCTTGAAACATGGTTTGGGAATAATAGCAATAAAAGTATAAATTAGGGAAAATGGTTGAATATAAAAGTGATTAAATCTGTTGGTCAAGGAAGCTTTTTAAATATAGAAATGCCTGGGATGTGTCTCGAAGAATTAGTAGAAATTTGCTAGATCCAAAAGAAAGAAGGAAAATCTAGGCAAAATGTAAGAACATGTGTACAAACATGGGTAAGAGCCCAGAGCTGTGGAACATGTGGAATGTACCGAGTTGAAGAAGAATAGTAAGAGTTAATGCTGAAAGAACAGGCACGAGACAGATAATCGTAAGTCCTGTATATCTTGCTTAAGAAGAAGTTTAGATGTTAAATTTTATCATGCAAAACTCAAAAAGCCATATATATTTGACAAATATATAAAATTGAAACAAAGTTTTATATTAGCATGAAGATCAGTGACCCTGATATAAATAAAGATAATAAAATTGAGTAGGATAATACTGGAATAAGAACTCAAATGGCAATATATAATGTACCATAAACTTTTGAAATGGTTGTTAACAAACATTTTTATTTATTCAATATTTTCTCAGCATCTTCTGTGTTCCAACGACTCTGCTAGTCACTGGGGATATGAGAGTGAATAATAAAGAGTCCTTACTCTCAAGAAATTAAATTTATTGTGAAAGATCCTCATATAAAGAGATAAAATATAGTGAGGTGGATACAATTTCATCATTTGACACTCCGTACTGTATAGCAAGTGCTCAGTTAATTTTTTTAGTTGCATGAAATGGATGAACATTGGAGGTAACATCAATGTTCTATTAAACTATAGAGAAACCTGATGCAACATTCTGGTCTGTTTTGCTTGATAGTAACAGTTTAATACAGTCTTTTAAATTGTGAAATGAATAAAACATTCAGACACATTTTTAAGTAAAGACTCAAAGACAAAGAAATGTCATGATTGTGTCTTCTTTGTCCTTAGGGATATTTAAGTAAAAACAGTTTTAAAATCACTGTCTAGATTATTGTGAACCTCTAAAAATTTTTCAGAAGAGGAGTAAAATGTTCAAATTCACATTTGTAGAAAATTATACCAGATTTCTTGCTAATACTAAAATATATTCATCCAAACGTATATTGAGCCCTTTATTTCATTGATGCTCCTTTTGCCCAAGATCTTTTTTGGAACTTCTTGGCAACCACCTTCAGAGCCTACTGCACATGTCTTAAAAAGTGTCCTAATTCTTTACTTAGTGTCAGTGTCTGTGTCTTTAGACTTGTTTTTCTGATTAGTGCTTAAAAAAAAATCCTTTGGATGGCTTTTCTGAACCACATAGATATTGCATATGAATACTGCCCCATGCCTTTAAATTTTGCTACAGCTGCCCTGCAGTCTGTCTGTATTCATGGCTAGAATTGTAAAATGAGAAGACCAAAAGATTAAAATGGACCAAGGAGTTGGAAGTAGGCTTTTAATGAGACATGCTAAAATCAGTCTTGAGTAATGAGAGTGTCACTGTAAGTAGAGAACAACATCCCCAAGAGATAACTCAGAAGGAAAGTAAGAGGCTGGAATGCACAAATTCTGTTAGGACATTAGTCATACTACTTCACTTTACCAACTCTCAGATTCTCAGATTATAAAGAATAAATCTTAATATATAACAACACAAGTCACTTTTACATTGCTTATATTTGTCTTCCTTTTGTGACACTTGGCTAAAATTGTTTTTCAACTTTTGAACTTATTTTTAAGCTGTGTCTCTGTTACCTCTCCTGTGAAAATAAAGATACACATACACACAAACACATGCCACCTCCAAACAGTGAACTCAAACAAAATTTTCAAAAAGGTTGATATAACACCTGCAGAATAATGTATTTAAAAGATGAGTACACAGGCAACACATTGACATTAGAGGGCACAGTAGACATGAGGAAGTCTGTATAAGAAAAGTAAGTCTCCC
This sequence comes from Saguinus oedipus, assembly GCA_031835075.1. Classification (NCBI taxonomy): domain Eukaryota; kingdom Metazoa; phylum Chordata; class Mammalia; order Primates; family Cebidae; genus Saguinus; species Saguinus oedipus. The sequence continues at coordinate 140,836,776 of CM063169.1, forward strand.
ATCCAATAAGAACAGTGACCTGGGAAGTAATGCCACACATCTACAACCATCTGATCTTTGGCAAACTGGACAAAAACAAGCAATGGGGAAAGGATTCCCTGTTTCCCAACACAATAATAAATTGTGTTGGGAAAACTGGCTAGCCATATGCAGAAATCTGAGACTGGATCCCTTTCTTACAACTTATACAAAAATTAACTCCAGATGGATTAAAGATTTAAACATAAGACCTAACACCATAAAAACCCTAGAAGAAAACCTAGGCAATACCATTCAGGACATAGGCATAGGCAAGAACTTCATGAACAAAACACCAAAAGCAAAGGCAACAAAAGCCAAAATAGACAAATGGGATCTAATTAAACTTAAGATCTTCTGCACAACGAAAGAAACTATCATTAGAGTGAAGCGTCAACCAACAGAATGGAAAAAACTTTTTGCAATCTATCCATCTGACAAAGGGCTAATATCCAGAATCTACAAAGAACTAAAACAGATTTACAAGAAAAGAACAACCCCATCAAAAAGTGGGTGAAGGATAGAAAAGACACTTTTCAAAAGAAGACATTTATGCAGGCAACAAACATATGAAAAAAAGCTCATTATCACTAGTCATTAGATAAATGCAAATCAAAACGACATTGAGATATCATCTCATGCCAGTTAGGATGGCGATCATTAAAAAAATCAGGAGACCACAGATGCTGCAGAGGATGTGGAGAAATAGGAATGCTTTTACCCTTTTGGTAGGAGTGTAAATTAGTTCAAGCATTGTGGAAGACAGTGTGGTGATTTCTCAAAAATCTAGAAATAGAAATACCATTTGACCCAGCAATCTCCTTACTGGGTATATACCCAAAGGTTTATAAATCATTCTATTATAAATACACATGCACACATGTTTATTATGCACTGTTCACAATAGCAAAGACTTGGAACCAACCTAAATGCCCATCAATGATAGACTGGATAAAGAAAATGTGGAACATATATACCATGGAATAGTATGCAGCCATAAAAAAAGGATGAGTTCATGCCCTTGCAGGGACATGGATGAAGCTGGAAACCATCATTCTCAGCAAACTGAAACAAGAAAAGAAAACCAAAAACTGCATGTTCTCACTCGCAAGTGGGTGTTGAACAATGAGAACACATGGACACAGGGAGGGGAACTTCAGGGTGGGGACCTGTTGTGCGGTGGGGGATCTAGGGAAGGGGTAGCAGGGGGTGGGAGCCATTGAGGAGGGATAACACTAGGAGAAATACCTAATGTAGATGAAGTGGGGATAGATGCAGCAAACCACCAAGGCACGTGTATACATATGTAACAAACCAGCACAATCTGCACATGTACCCCAGAACTTAAAGTATAATAATTAAAAAAAAAGTAAGTCTCAAATGTTGCATTTAAACAGGTTTTTTTTACTTAGGATGTATGCATACACATATTATATATATATATATATATATATATATATATATATATATATATATATATACATATATACACACACACACAGTGTACATATATATTCACACTGTATACGTGTAGATCATTGAAACTGCAAGATAAAGACACTTGAATGAAATAAGATGAAAGTGTGGGAAGCAATACTGCAAAAGGAATCAATTCAAAGCAGTGAATTATTATAGCTAATTCCTTTAAATAGGATTTTACATTTGACCGAAATCATAGAAAATGGATTTTTCCCCCAAAATAAAGGATGACAAACATTTCTGAAACTTTTTTTCCTTTAGAACAATTTTAATACAGATGAAAGAGATTTAGATAAATGAGTTAAGAAAAAAATACTACTTAACCATCTGCTAGAACATAATGTGATACATTTTGACACCTCTTAGCTTCTTTAGCTGAATTTCAAAATGCAACCATTAGTATTAAGAGCAGGTACTAAGGATTTTCCAAATCATTTTGTTATTCTCATCAGTATTTCTAGTATTCTTTTAAATCCCTTCACTCACTTTCTCTATTACTTTCCATTTCCTGAAGTTTTCAATTAAATTTTTCTTCTGTTTGTCTTGCAGGAAAAATCATCATGCTTGCCACGTAGAATATGAGTTAGAGGAGAGACATAGTGTGATACATTGGTTAAGGGACAAAGGACATTAACATTTTAGGTGATTGTGAGTTCATAATTTTTCCAAAACACAAGTATTGCACGGCTACTGTTATATCCTAGATTATTAAAATGGTTATTTCTTTGCCCTACCTGATAAACATGTATTTTTAATATTAATCCAACATATTTCATAAGAAATATTTGATTTGCAAAGTAATCCGAGCATTAAGATGATTCCCTATCTAAATACTTGCGTGGTGACAATGAGGACAATTCTACCCTTTCTCTAATGTAGTTACAGGCAAGCTATGCTCATTTAATAAACAATCAGAACACAAAATCAAAACCAAGGCATGAGTGTAGGATGCAATTAGTCAAGAGCCAAAAAGTAAATAATAGGAATAAGTTTTGAGAAGAAACTATAGTAAGAGTAATGTATTTAAAATGTAAATCTGTGCTCTTCTGACAGTCTGGGGAGAACAGGCTACAACTACTCTCTTGCTTACAACCCAGCAATAACATTCTATTATTCATAGGGACAGGTACAAACTATTTCCATAAAATATTATGCCCTTCATTAGACAGCCTTCTAATTCTGAAATCATATCTCCCACATCCCCGTCTTAAACAGTATGCTTTTAAAGTACTAACCATTCTGCAATTCTTCACCTACACCACGGTATTTTTTTACCCACATGCTATACTCTCTGCTCATGATGACTTCTGTACCGGGAAGGCCCTGTTTTCCCTTTTCCTACGTGGACACACACTTTTTTTAAGATTCAGCTCAGCATATTAGTAGTACAACTACCTTCAATATTCCCATGTGTTCTCTTGTGTTTCATTTTTACCTTCAAACATTTTGTTTCTCAAATAATAACATGTGTTAACCTGTTGATAATGGCTAGTAATTTTTGTCTGTTTATTTTATGCTAAGTGTTTGATAAGCCATATGCTATTCAATCACCACATCAACTTTACTGAAGTAAGTACTATAGCTATTGCCATTTTACACATGAGCAAAGTGAAAAAGATTTGTTGAACAAGTCACATGCTGGTTAGTACTAAGACCAAGATTCAACTCAAGACAACCATAGGGGCTGGCCTGGCTTGTCAGCACACACTTCTTCCATCAACCTGAGTTGCTTCTATTCTGGATTGCCTCATTTACAGCCTCCCAAGACTTTTCTCCATTCTCTCAATGTCTTCTAACTCAGAGGCATGGTAGTGCATTTCTTACCAATCATAAAGACTTTCAAGGAAAGGAAGAGAAATAAAATGGAAAAGAGTACATGGAGAGAATACCAAAAGACAAATTTGGGCTTGCAGAAGTCTTCATTGATTTCAGAGCTTTGTACCATTCTGACTGTTCACTTTCCAGAGTATAGAAAAGGGACTGTTTCAGATATTTTTTGAGAAAGTGCCCAGTAGTCTACCCATTGGAACCAGTGCCATCTTTCTCCATCACCAACCATAACCTTGAAGGCCACATGAAGTTGTTTTTTTTTTTTTTTCTGGCATGCATGACACAAACTGCACATACAAACATAAAATATTTGCTATTAATTTGAACCTTCTAGTTCAAGAAGTTCTTGTAAAAATATAAGAAATGAATTGGAACAAGGATTTTTTTTGGAGAAAACACTCCTTTCATTATGTAAGATCACTGGTCTTGCTACACACATATACTATGCCTCATGGGATTTATTCAAAATAATATTTGACTATTTTTACTATAAATGTTATCTTTTCCCTCACCTCTTCCACACTTGGAAAGCCTCCAGAACTTGGAAGCAGGAATCATATTCTACAACCCAAGGGGAGAGAGTACATACCAAAAATTGCCAAAGTGCTATTCACTGTCCACTGAAATCATAAGTGAACATGATCACTCACAGAGCTAATTGCAGAAGCAAGACAGTCAAGTAGGGCACATCATGGAATTATGCAAAGCAAGGGAGATGCAGGAGAAACCTTTACCTGTCACAGTGATTTAAAAAATGTCCATGAGCTATGTGTATGACAGTCTTCCTGCATAAGCTCAGTATCTTCTTCTTGCATGGGACCAACAATAAAGCTAATCACATAGTAAAATAAGAGAAAGCCTTTCAAAGAGGACTGAAATGCTGGCAAAGCACACAGTGAAGCCTTATGATATTTTAATGTGACTAAAGTATATGCCATAACCTTCAATCCTCAATATGGTCACCATTTCACAAAGAAAGTTTTTGCTTGTTTGTTTTAGAGATGGGGTCTCACTTTGTCACCCAGGCTGGAGGCTGGAACTCAGTGGTGTAATCATAGCTCACTTCAGCCTCAAACTCCTGGGCTCAAGCAATTCTTCCTGCCCCAGCCTCAAAAATGGCTGGGACTACAGGTACGTGCTACTATGCCCAGCTAATTAAAAAGAAAAAAAAAAAAAAGAAGAAGACATGGGATCTCACTATTTTGCCCAAGTTGGTCTCCAAATCCTGGCTTAAGCAATCCTCCTCCCTCAGCCTTTCAAGGAGCTGGAATTATAGGTATGAGTCACTGTGCCAGCCTGGAATTCTTAATGTAAGTACTAGTTCCAGGAATATAAAACTACTTCCAGTCAGAGAATGAGAGCAACATTGTATATGAATTTCACATTAATGGTTTCCTTTTCTCTCCTGTCATTGCTACTTTCTTTTCCCCTCGTAGAAAAAGTTACTGAGAGGCATAAATTTTCATTAATAACACAAGTCAGCCAAATAACTCTTACTGAAAAGAATTAGCAATCCGTGCAGGGTACTGTAAAGTGAATCTCAATGTGAATACTTTACAAGGCAAATTACAAAGGAGACTATAATTATCGATTTCTTTCAATGCTGTTCATCTTAATAGTATGTAGAGAGAAAACTGTTGGGAAATTGACTTGATGTGGATTTATGAATTGGTAGGACTACTTTTAAGAGATGAACAATAAATTGCTCTTTTAGCCTTAGATCACAACATGTGCATGTTGTATGTCTTAGGAACATGCAAACACTTTGTCAAGAATAATTCTCTGAATGTTTTTAAAAATTGTATTATATTTTTACTTAATAAACATGATTTCTGCAGCTGGATTATATGTTTCTTAAAGGCTCAAGCTCCTATATTTTTACACCTCCAAGGACTAACACTTGTTCAGAAATCAAAAACTACTTGCTGATTAACTAAATTTTCTATGATTTTCATTTGTCTTGTTATTTGTCTCATGACAATTTTCACCTCTGTTCACTTCTGCCCCCATATTCACCACAAAAAATACCCAACATTTTGGTTATATTAATGGAGTTAATATACTTGGGCCTCTTTTTCTTTTATTTTTTTTCTTTTTTTTTGCATATAAACATACACTGCCAAGAAGATTTGGAGCAGAAGCTTGGTCATCCTCTCACTGATCTTGTTAGAACCTATTTGCTTCTCAGCTCTCCTGGTACCTGTCTAATGACCACTGACAGGCTCACCTACCTTTTGATGGACAAACTCTCATTCTCCCACATCCTACTTCTGAAGCTTCCTAGATCAACTCTCCACTCTTGAAGGTCTGTCCTGGCTGCAAATGTTAAACTCATCGTTTACCTTGAACTTTGCTCAAAAACTACATACTCTAAAAATTGGAGAAGAGAAAACCTATAAAAAGCTATGAAGCATAAAATAGTACATGCCTATCCTTTGAGGATTTGAGATATAATAGCAAGCTGTTAAATATATAGAGACCCCAAATGAGAATTGTGATTTTCACATTACTAAATTTCAGTGCAACATGGTTTATTTAATAATTATCCATAAAACAAAATCCTGGCATCACCGAATGTATGTATATGCTCTATTCCAAAAATTCCAATCGTACTCTACAAAATTATTTTACATTAATTTGCAAAAATAAATGATGCTTAAATTATGAAAATAATGATATTAGGAAACTCCAAAAGACAACAAAAATATATTCCACTATGATATTATGGCTCTTTCATCTGATCCTCTGGAAATAAGCATTTAAAAAGATTGGAAGGAGAACCTTAAAAAAAAAAAACTATACACACGCTATTATTTTTTTTTTTAATCTTCACAATAACACCAAAAGTTAAGTAATTGCATACTCATTTTAAAGTTAAGGACTCTGAGTTAAAGAGATGTAGTAACAAGTTGACAGTCAATAGGGATAGTTACACTCTTCAACTCATTGGGTAGTTGTGAAAAATACATGAGAGTTGAATCAATTTCAACAAAGACTGAACGTCTATAAGTTAGAAAAATAAGTCTATGTTACCTAATTTCATGTTTTCAGGTAGATGAACATTTATTATGAATATTAATATGGACCCAGGGTCCCATGTAGACTTTTTGCTACTTAGAATTAGAAATAATATCTTCTTCACAGTTGTATTCTTAGCACCAGAAAACATTCTTAATCCATAGATGGTAACAAGTAAATATATTACCTATCAAATAAATAAATGATAATTTGGCATTCTTAAAAGACTGTTGCCTAGAAATAGCTGAAGCTTCAAAGTATTTATACTGTTAAGTAATATTACCATATGTGATTTCAAATTTAAAGTGAAGACAATATGTTTGCATATTGCTACTATCAAAAATCAGTACTCTGAGATCATATTAGATAACTTATAAACATATTGCAATATATCCAATAAAAACCAACAGTTGACTTGGAAAAATTATTTTAAGAAGGTTTGGTATACATTCATATTTTTCATAAACTGAATAAATGAGACATATACTTATTCTTCTGTGTTTGATGAATTTACTTCAATATCATAGTAATTATGGTTTTATAATTTTTCCAATCTGTAAATTTGAGTGTGTCTTTTATTTTTATCTATTGTCATTTTGTCAGTTATCCCTTTTTGACACTGACAGTATATTTGATTTAAACAGACTTAATTCCTCTCTCTAACTACCTGCTGTCTGGAAAACCAGATAATAGAACTAGTTGGAATTATGCTTAATATAGGAGTAAATATATTATGTGTGACACTCACATAAGATATATCTCTTCTTAAGTCTCAGAATCCTTTTAAGATCTTAGTTATGTTCTTGGGAATCAAGGTTGCAAAATAAATGACCTTAGGATAAGTGAAATATTGAACTGTTTGCAGATCTGTCTGAGAACTATTATCAAAATATAGCTTATTTCTAACTTAAACATGTTTCCCAATACTAAAACCTCAGCCTTGCAGTATAGGTGACTTTTAAAGTCCATATTATAGACTGCTTGCTAAAAGTGAAAGAGGCTGATGGAAACATACATAAGAATATAGTGCAATAAGGGAAAGGAAAGAAAAAGAAATAACTTCATGTAATACATAGTAATGGGGAAAACTGAAAATCTTCCTGGTGTGTAGTCAGAAAAATGACCTTTCAATGAAAAGAAACTATATAATATATAATTCATTTGTAACAGAAATTTTATTCCTCCCTCTGGGAATTAATTTCTCTACTGTGTGCATATTTGGGAAGAAGTGGTAGATGGTATTCCACAGTAATGAATTTCTCCCAGCCTGGAGGGCTAGTGTGTGGTTTGTGTATGTGAGAGAGCGAGGGAGGAGCAGGAGGTGAAGAAAAAGTAAGTGAGCAAGAACTCAACTTCATGATACAAGTAGACTAAAAATATCTAGAACCCATTGTAACATTTTCTCTTTAGTTCAACCTAATGTTTTTTGAAATCCCACAACCTCCACAGTGCAGAGATAACTAGAGTATTGCAGATACGATATAATCCTAAACACTTGGGCACAAACCCATTCCTGCTTGTCTTTCTTCTTTATCATCATCAACTTTTTTTTTCTTATGTCAAGAAAAGTATACAGTTTGCCACAAATATTTGATTCACTTTTATAACAACATAAAATGGTACAAGATAGTACTGGAAATTGAAGTTGATTCTAAAGGAATACAAATCAAAATAATGTTCCAGATGGGCTTTTTGAAATATACTACACAATACTGAGATAAGACAATTCTTGATCTGCCTCACTAGGAGGCTAAAGTGCTGTACAAGCAATATTTTCACTGTCTTGATGCTCTCTCCCACCATTCATCCCTCACTATCACTTACTTGGGGCTTTCTGAAATGGTGTATCCCAGCTAAACAAGGTATCTTAAATTTTTATTTACTGCATCAAAAATAACAACACATTTTGTCTCACACAAAGTCCTCATGACTTAGACTGGGCATATATTATTCTTTCTTGACTGGAAATAACTAAAACATGAAAATAAAAAGTGTTAGATTCTTAAAGATGCAAACAATTGCTCTAATGAGTATCAAGTATTGAGAATTGACGTCCTGAAAGACAGGGCTCATTTCCCCACAGCTGATGCATCGGCTGATCTAACTTAGCACAATCAGTGAATCAATGTCATTGTTGTTTCTATTTGCAAGGATGTGAGAGGAGAGTAAGAGGATAGTTTATGAGAGTCTAATATGGAGAAAAGTTATGAAAACATCAGGCTCCAAAGGCAAGTAGTAGTTCCTGATTATATCTGTTAATGATTATCAGGCAAAGAAAAGTAATTGGTGTGCAGTCTATGACATTACAATAATGGTGACAGTTCTATATATTTATCTCATTTAATTTTTTCAACTACTCTGTGAGTCGGATGTTAGCAGTCCATTTTACAGACGAGGGAACATAGGCTAGAAGAGAATCAGTGACTTAGTCTAATGTTACAAAGTCAATACCCAAGAGTCAAGTTTTGAAGCATCATTCTCCTCCAGTGTTATATCTAATCGTAACACTATTCTGTATCTTTGTTTAACATTAGTCCTAAATCACACTACCTACTAATCTCATAGAATTGGAGTAACTGAATGGACTTCCCAAAGAACCTGACTCTATTCATTAGGTTTAAAGAGAAAAACAGTCACATAGCTGCCATTATAATTGTTAGCAATTGTTGCATAATCTCTAGGGTGAAATTATTTCAGTTTAAATAATATAGAATAATGGCAGATAATTTGGTTATTAACAATTTTTTTACAAATAAAATATAAAAAACCGATGCCCTTATTTCCATTTTATAATCAACAGAAAGGATCACATGCTGGAATAACATTCATCATGCTCTAGGTAAAAAAAAATAAAATATTATACCTGAGTTTTCAATGGCATCTAACTTTTGAAAGAGACCAAGCACACTGGCCCACAGATGAAGACCACAAATTGGCAGAAAATAAATGAAGCTGCAAGTTTCTGTCACCTTTCTCTTCAATCATTATTTTAGAGGGCTCCAAAAATCATATGGATTTTATATAAATGATTTTTAGTTTGTGCTATTATTTATTGGAAGGATAAAAGTTTATCCTAACTCTTGCTCACACTCACAGAATATTAGAGATGAAAATATCTTTGGGTATCTTCTAGTCTACCTCCAACTACAATTTTAAAAATAAGGAATCAGTGGCTCAATGAAGTAATGTGGATTCATAGAGTAACTTGATTGTGAGTAGTAATCAAGTTCTGAGCATTTTTTCCAAAGAACTATTTATGCTGAACTAAAAATTGAAAAATTCTAAGCCATCTTGGCGACACCTAAAAGACCAATACCTCTTGACATTAAATTTTGTAAGACAGCATATGTCTGCAAATTGTGAGAACTACATGCAGGGTTAAATATCCTGGACAAAGAATCCTAGGGCTAGAAGATGACATTTAGGTTCTGGTTTACCAAGGACACTTCTGATATACACTATTATCCCCAGGGAAAGATTGATAGTGCTTTTTTCTCTATCAAGAGTTTCTTGGTTTGGACAACACATTTTATCATCTCACAAGTTACCCTAGTCTTTAAAATTGGTGCCTGTAATTCTTTACCTAGATATGTAATATCACTTATTATAGGAAAAATGCCATTATATAGGGGAGCTTAGCCATTACTTTCAATTTGGTGTGAAGAAATGTATCAAATCCCATTTATCTGATGCCTAATGTATTATTGATTTTTTGAAGGAGTGGGATGGCAGAACAAAAGAACACCAATATCAAAAGGCCAAAAAATACATAAAAAGTAAAACAAACAAACAAATAAATAAATAAATAAGAAGAAAAAGAAAAAATGGGATGAAGGAAGAAAAATGAGAAAAAAATGTTCAGCTATCTTCCAATTTTGCCCATGGATAATCTGGATTATAGGTATACTGGTACTTTTCATTTCTACTGAGAAAAGATCAAGTAATGAAAATTAAATAGAGGGGTTTTAGCTTTGAGTATTAGAGGCAAATGGCCTGTAAAAGGTCATCTGAACTGCCATAAAGGAAAAATCATGGACATTTACTTGACCTTACACAGACAAATATATGTACATGTGTGTGCTGTTGTATACAAAAATATTCACTTGAGATTGCTTCAGGGAAGGGGAGAGAGCTAAGACAAGCCATTGAAGAGTTTTATAATTCAATCATAAAAATAAAATTAAAAAAATAATGATTTACTGATAATAGGGTAAGCCTATGATTGTTGTTTTAATTGAGTGCATCCGGCAGGAAAAAGTACCTTCAATAGAGCCAACAAATTTAAAGCACCTTGTATTCACTCCTTCCTGTCACAATAAAGATGATGTTTTTTATTTAAAGTTAGAGGAAATGGCCCTATTTTCATCTTAATGTACTTCACATTATGCCTCCATAAGGAGGAAACCCATAAATGATATAGAGTCAAAATGTTGCTAGGATTTTCTGCAGATTAATCAAGACAAAACATTTCCCTAACACTTAAGGTTGAGATGCCAGTATTCTGTTCAGGGAAACTACCTCACAATTCTAGTAGTCTATAGTTTAAATCATTATTGCATAACACAATAGTTTGATATTTTCCCCCTAATTAAATTAGCAAATAATTATATACAACATAGCATCTTAGCTTAAGAGGGATTGGCATAAATTCTATTCCAATGTTACAATATAACTACTTTGCTATCTCTCTGTTTATCTGACAAGAAAGGAGTTATAATATAATCAGAAGGCTTTTCTATGTTTAGTTTTCTTGAAGAATACAATGAATTAATACAAAATAAATATGTTTTATATTATAGTTGTTTTGATGAATGGACATTCAAATCTTCTGTTTAATAACACATACCAATGGTTGTTTTTCTTTGCTGTACATGGCTGTCATCTTCAATATTTTTTGTTTCTGAAGAACATGTTAAATATACAGTTCCTTATATATAAAACTAGTAACAAATGTTCCTGTTTTGAAAGCCATGTTTGTGAAAGAAATGTATTAGTGACATCTGGGGTATAATTTCAGAGAAAATAAACATGGCTAAATGAATATATCATAACCTCCATATTTCCTCTCAATTTATTTTACTGTTTTGTTAAAGAAACTCTTAGAAATTCTTGGTAAAAGCCATCATCAGCTTTTTATTTTAGGGTGGAGAACTTGACTACAGAAAATTACTTAATAGCTCACTATCTTAAGGTTTCCAAGACAGCATTTCAACATTGGATTTGACAGATTTCTTGAGCAATACCTCACAAGGACAGGCAATCAAAACAAAAATAGACAAATGGAATAATACTGAGACGGGATAGTTCCCTTGACCAGTTTGTGGGACTTGCGAAGGGGTGGCTCGCTTACTCAGCTCACAGTGCTCAAAACCCTTGTTGGAGGAGGAGCAAACAGGAGAGAAGGTGCGGGAGCCAGGGCAGGTACCTTTGGGTGCCCTCATACACAGGCCTGTGGCAGTGTCTAGGCGTTGCTTGTGACCTCTGGAACCCCAGAGAGTGAGTGTTACAGTACACTTTTTCAGCTTTGCTGTCCGTGGATGGCTTAAGTGTTAAAGAGCTCAGTAGAGAGTCAGTGTGACAGCCTCTTGCTGGGTCCTTGTCTGGTGTCCAAGAGGAATGAGATCACACAGACTTGAAGGATGGTGAACAAGGAGATTTTATTGAGTGGTAGAAGTGGCTCTCAGAGGTGTTGAAAGCTGGAAAGTGGATAAAGTGGGAAGGCAGTCCAACCATCCCTGGCTGAACTCCTCTCTGACTGTAGTCTCTGTGTCCAGTACTTCTTCTCCTCTCAAATTTCAGATGCTTCTTTCTTCTGTGTGTGTGTGCGCGCACACGCGTGCACGCGCGCGTGCTGAGTTTGGGGTCTGGGGTTCTTACGAGCACAGCATAGCGGGCAGGAAGGCCAAAAGGCATTTGTGTGGGAAAACAGAGATGTGAAGTTCTCAGGGCCAAAAGTTCAGGCTTAAGGGTGGAGCTCTCACCAGGGACTCCACCATCTTCTACCTAGTATTTCTCTGCTTCCTGTTTATATAAAGTTAAAAAGCTTCTGCATAGCAAAAGAAACAGTCAACAAATTGAGGAGACAACAAGCAGAATAAAAGAAAATATTTGCAAACTACCCTTCTGAAAAGGGATTATTAACCAGAATATATAAGGAGTTCAAACAGCTCTATAATAAACTCTAATAATTCAACAAAAATGGGTTAAAATATAGACATTTCTTAAAAGAAGACATAGAAATGGCAAACAGGTATATGAAAAGGTACTCAACATCACTGATCATCAGAGGAATGCAAATCAAAGCTACAATGAGATATCCTGTCACCTCAGTTAAAATGGCTTTTGTCCAAAAGATAGGCAATAACAAATGCTGATGAGGATGTGCAGAAAAGGGAACCATTGTGCACTGTTGGTGGGACTGTAAATTAGTACAACCACTGTGGAGAACAGTTTGGAGGTTTCTAGAAAAGAAACTAAAAATAGAGCTACCATATAATCCAGCAATTCCACTCCTAGGTAGATACTCCCCACAAAAGGAAAGCAGTATATTGAAGAGGTATCTGTATTCCTATGTCTATTACAGCACTGTTCCCAATAGCCAAGATTTGGAAGTAACCTGTATGCCCATAAACAGATGAATGGATAAAGAGAATGTGGTACATATACACAGTGAAGTACTATTCAGCTGTGAAAACAATGGCTGATCCCATCATTTGCAATGACATGGTTGGAACTGGAGGTCATTATGCTAAAGGAAATAAGCCAGGCACAGAAAGACAAACTGCATGTTCTCATTTATTTGTCGGAGCTAAAAATTAAAACAGTTAATGGAGACAGAGAGTAAATGACAGTTACCAGAGTCTGGGAAGAGTAGGGGGAAGAGGGCGAAGTGGTGATGATTAATGTGTACAAATAATAGATAGAATGAATAAGATCTAGTATTTGATAGCACATAAAGGTCACTATTGTCAGTAATAATTTAGTTGCACATTTTGAAGTAAATGAAAGAGTACAATTGGATTGTTTGTAATAAAAAGATAAATGCTTGAGGTCATAGATACCCCATTCACTCTGATGTGATTGTGACACATTTTTTTGCTTGTATCAAAATATTTTATATATCCCATAATTATATACACCTACTATGTACCTACAAGAATTATAAATTAAAAATTAACAAAAGACAGCTTTCCATTTCACTAAAATTGTGACTTTAATTCAAACAGTTTTTCTCTTTTGTTAAATTGAACACAAGGCATAAATAAAATTTTGTAGCTATCTCTGTATCACATGCATATTATTAAACTATAGAAATGGTGTTCATAATTTATTAAAAATGACTAAAATTATTGTTTATACATGATTAATCCAAACTAACTCTGCTGATAAGATACAAAGGCAAAGTAGGTGGATTTGTTCTACTAATAAAGATAACAACCTTAGCTGACTCTTAACATCAGCTCTTTCTCCTTTGAAATCATATACTAGTGTATCAAAAAATATAGTAAAAACAATATTGACATGATTCTTCTTTCCCTATGAGGAAAGGCTTACAATGTATTTTTTTAGTCATTAGAATTCTTTGTTAATGCTGAAATCATATACTTATAATTTATACTTACATATCTAAAATGGCATGCACTTTCTTCCTCAAAAGTTAGGTTATAACACTATTGCTTGTTTGAACAACAAACTGATTAAAACTAGAAAATGAGAGTGAAATTGAAGAAGTAAATATTTTTGTTACATACTGTTATTTATTTTTTATTATTTTTGATGAATAAAAATTAGTTGATCCACTGGAATTTTTTTAAAGAAGTCTAATTCACACAGCGCTTACTGGAGTCATAGATTACAAATAGAAGTCACATGAAAAATTAGACTTTCCCTTTGAATCATATATTAGAGTAGGAAATAACATAATACAATTGTCTCGACATGAATAACTAACTGATTCTGCTTTCCCTGTGATTAAAGGCTTATATTTTCAAGTCATTGAAATTATTTCCAATGCTGAAGTCACATATCAAAATAATATAGAAAATATACAGTATTATATATTTTTAAATATTTTTGTTATATACAAAATTTGTTATATATGTATATATTATATTTGTATATAACAAAATATACATTCAAAATGCATTTTGTTAAAAACTTTTTAAAAATAATCAGGAAAGTGGCAGAATAGAAACCTCAAAGCCCCTTTACCCTTTACAAACAACACTAAATAAATAAACTTATAGACTGATTTATATAATTTAATAGTATCACTGATAGCCAAAAATCTACAGCAATGAAGCAAATGCCCAATCAAGAAAAAGCCACATTAAAAATGGTAAGAAATTTCATAGTGTTTTTCTTGTCTTTGCCCTGTTCTTTCTCCTATGTAGTGCTTCATAGGTGGAAGATGGTGACCAAATACCAGATCACTTGGTCCAGAAAGAAAAGAACAGTAGACAAAACAGAAGACAAAACAGTAGCATAGTTTGTGTCTTAGGCCAGAAACCATGTAAACTGGTGGCAAGCATGCAAAAACTACAGAAGGGAGGGGCAGTTTCAGGTCCATGGAAGCCCTAATGGGAAAAGAATACAATACAATATCTAAGGCCCCAAGAAGAAGCTGAGTTGAAACTCCTTGAGATTTAAAAGTGTCTGTTAGTGACATAAGCAAGCTGGTAGATTAGAAAACTCCAGGCCCTTGTTTACCCACAGAAACATTAAAACAACAGGCTGACTAATACAGGTTTTTAGGAGCTCTAGAAATCAATCACAGTTCTACAGTGTGTATAAGAGGGAAAAACATACACACATACCCAGACAGAATACATGCTCAGAAAAGATCTGAGAGGATTTTACATGTTCACACTTCATCGATTAGTACTTTTTCCCCTGCACAGAGCCAATCTGCAAAAACTGGGAGATGTGGCTTCTTTTTTAAATGACCAAATTTCAACAACAACAACAACAACAAAAAAACAGAGCAGGCCCGGCATGGTGGCTCACGCCTGTAATCCCAGCACTTTGGAGGCTGTGGGTGGATCACGAGGTCAGGAGTTCAAGACTACCCTGGCCAAGATGGTGAAATTCCGTCTCTACTAAAAATTCAAAAATTAGCCAGGCATGGTGGCGAGTGCCTGTAATCCAAGCTACTCGGAAAACTGAGGCAGAGAAATGCTTGAACCCAGGAGGTGGAGATTGCAGTGAGCCAAGATTGTGCCACAGCAGTCTAGCCTGGTGACAGAGTGAGACTCTGTCTCAATAAAAATAAAATAAAATAAAATAAAATAAAAAATCATAGAGCATCCAAAGATATAGGGTAATATGGTCCACCAAAGGAAACAAAGTGAATCATCAGAAACTGTCTCTAAAGAAGCACACACATCAGCCTCACTAGATAAGACTTAAAAAACAACTGTGTTAAATTTGTTCAAAGAGCAAAAGAAGAATATGGAGAAAAAAAATTCAAGGAAGTAGAGAAACAATATATGAACATAATTAAAATATTGGCAGATATAGAAATCATAAGAAAGAAACAAACAAATTCTGGAGTGGAAAAATACAATGTCTGAATTAAAAATTCCCTAGAGTTGATCAACAGCAGCCTATAACAAGCAGAGAAAAGAATCAGTGAACCTGAAGAAAAGTAATCTAAACTACTGTCTGAAGAGCAAAAAGAAAAGAATAAAGAAAAGTAAACAGAATCCAAGGGACTTACAGTAAACCCATAAACAGACTGCTGTAAACATTATAAAAATCCAAAAGAATAAAAGAGAAAGAGAGGGTTATGGAGGTTATTTGAGGAAATAATGGCTGAAAACTTTGAGAAAATGCAGGAATCTATAAACCCAGGAAGCTTGACAAATACCAAGTAGAATAAAGAGATCACAAGAAGGGACATTACAATCAAATTTTTGAAAGCCAAAAATAAGGAGAGAGTATTGAAAGCAGCAAGAAAAAGAACACTAATCATGTACAAGGGAACCTCAATAAACCTATCACAGGGTTTCTCAGTGGAAATCTGCCAGACCAGAAAGTTGTAGGATGATATATTTAATATGCTAGAAGAAGATTAAAAAAAAAGTCATCCTAGATTCTTATATTTGGCATAACTGTTCCTCAAAAATAAGGGAGAAATTAAAACATTCCCAGGCAAACAAAACTGAGGCAGTTAATTACAACTAGACTTACTATATATGAAATGCTAAAGGGAGTCTTACAAGTTGAAATGAAAAGATGGTAAGCAGTAACTCAAAGTTATATGAAAATATGAAGTTGTCCAGTAAAAATGAACACATGGACAAAAACAAATAACAGTTTTTTTTGTAATTTTGGTTTGTAACATAACTTTTTATTTTCTACAGGATTTAAAAAGACAAATGTATAAAAAATAATTATAAATATATATAAAGTAATACCCACTATTTATAGATGCAATTTGTGAAATCAATAACATAAAAAGGAACAGGGTGAAGGTCTAAAGCAGTAGGGTTTTCCTGTGCATTGGAGTTAACTCAGTATGTGAAAAAGCTCTGGAGATGGATGTTGGTGATAGCTGTGCAATAATGAGTGTATTCAATCCTACAGAATTGTACACTTGAAAACTGTTAAAGTGGTAAATTTCTTCATATATATTTTACCACACTAAAACAAAGAAAAATGTATTTGAATTTTGCTAATTCCTCATAATATGGTTTCATAAGAAAGCATAGCATATAACAACATAGTATTAAATTATGCATACCCAAATTATCTCAACAACGTATCATCCAGGATCTGACACTGTTTGGAAGCTAGTAGTACTGGAAATAAATCAACCACCACATAGCTCGCCAGAGGAAATGCCTGGGAAAGTGATGGAGCTGTCACACTTGCTGCATGGGTGAGAGCCCTAGGCCCTCTGTCAAGATCATGCTGCCCTCCTGGATCATTTTCATGCCTGTTGCCCATATGCCATCCCTAATTTCAAATGGCTGGATGAATAATTACTTTTCTCAACACACAAATGGGCATGCAATCATTTTCCTGCAACAAATTCTAATCATTTCCATTCAGCTATGATTCTACTGTCATAAAATAGGTTGGTACCCAGTGAAACAGGATAAAAATTGATAGACTCTAATGTATTAATTACACAATGGGAAAGTCAATGTTGAAAAAATAGATGTTGAATTTTAAATTAAATGGGATTGCCAGACTTGCATACATTTAATGACATGAGATTTTATACAATTTACATATATATAATTTCATATAATATATATAATATAGTACATATATGTAATAACTAACATATAAAATGTATGTAATATATAACATATATTACATATAATTTTATTTATAAATGTTATATATAATTTTCTTTATATAATAGGAAATTATAAATGCTTTTAGTCTTGAGTAGTATTAATTTCGTGGAGACAAATAAAGTTACTATGATTTTTTTTTTTTTTTTTTTGTGATGGAGTCTCACTCTGTCACCCAGACTGGGGTGCTGTGGCGGAATCCTGGCTCACTGCAACCTCCACCTTCCAAGTTCAAGTGATTTTCCTGCCTTGGCCTCCTGAGTAGCTGGAATTACAGACGCATGCCACCATGCCCAGCTAATTTTTTTGTATTTTTTAGTAGAGATGGGGTTTCATCATATTGGTCAGATTGGTCTCGAACTGCTGACCTCATGATCTGCCCACATCAGCCTCCCAAAGTGCTGGGATTACAGGTGTGAGCCACTAAACCCAACTGTTACTATGCTTAATGCCTCTTCTAAATTTCCATGTATCTTTTAATTTAGAGGAAGCTAAAGAATTGTTGCTCTTGTATAGCAATGCCATCTGTCTTAGTTAATTTTTTGTTGCTAAAATAGAATACCAGAGACTGGGTAATTTGTAAAGAAAGTAAGTTTAGTTGTCTCACAGTTCTAGAGCTGGGAAATCTGAGTTAATATCAGCAGCTTCTGGCAAGGGCTTTCATACCATGTCATAATATGGTAGAAAAACAGAAGGGCAAGAAAGTGAATGTAAGAGAGAAAAAAAACAAGGGTGGCCTTACTTTACAACAGTCTGCTGTCTTGGTAAATGCAGTCACTTGAAAGCAAGAACGTACTTATTCCCTGAAGAATTAACCCCATTAATGGATAAGCACATACTGAAGAAAAAAAATTAACCCCATCATACAAGAGTGGCATTAATCTCTCCCAGTGACTTAATCACATCTTAAAGATCCCACCTTCCAACAATGCTACACAGGGGACCACATTTTTTACACATGAATTGTGGGAGACACATTTGAACAATAGCACCATTCTTATCAGTTATAGGAAAGTTAATTAAAACCACAATGGGATATCACAGTATGCCCAGCAGAACAGCTAAAACAAAAATTTTTGCTAATTTTTATCAAGTGTTTATAAAGATGTAGAGCTACTAGAACTCATATACTATGCCAGTGGGAATACAGATTGGTATAACTCTTTGGGAAAGTAGCAGTATCTATCTACCAACAAGCTTTTAAGCCACATAAACACAACTGTACAGCAAGAGAAATTTACACACACACATGCCTAAAAGACATGTATAAGACATGTATACGAATATAAGGTCCAAAACCTAGTCATGATGAAATACATTGAAAATTAAACGACTGCTACACATAGGAATCTCATATACATAATATTAAGACAAAGAGACCACACAAAAACAGGTTAAACTCTATTGTTACATTTGTAAAACTGAAAAGCAGGCTAAATAATCTATAGTATTAGAATTCAAGAAAGGGGTTGCCTTGTGAAGGAATGGAATTGTAACTTAGAAAGAAAAAAAGAGTTCTTTGGCCGGGCATGGTGGCTCACACCTGTAATCCCAGCAATTTGGGAGGCTGAGGAAAGCAGATCACCTAGGGTCTGAAGTTCAAGACTAGTCTGACCAACATGAAGAAACCCCATCTCTACTAAAACTATAAAATTAGCCAGGCATGGTGGTGCATGCCTGTAATCCCAGCTACTCGGGAGGCTGAGGCATGAGAATCGCTTGAACCCAGGAGGCAGAGGTTGTGGTGAGCTGAGATCCAGCCATTGTACTCCAGCCTGGGCAACAAGAGTGAAATTCCATCTCAAAACAGGAAACAAAACAAAACAAAACAAAAGGGCCCTTTCAATGTTGTTGATTATGTCGTATTTCCTAATTTTAGTGGTACCACACAGGTCTGTAGACATTCTGATAATTCATTTGGCTGTTCATTTGTGATTTGTGCACTGTTCTTATGTATGTTTTAATACAAGTACTTACTTAACCTATGATACATGGTTATTTTTTTATATCAGAAAACAGAAGCGACTAAAGTAGAAAACATAAAAATTACTACTTATTCCACTAGTGCATTGACTTCAAGTCTTTATGGTTTTTATTATGCAGGTTTGCACATGAATAATTACTAGCATTGGTAGTTTTTCTAAGTTAACACAGATTATCAAAACATGTTGAAGAAATCAGGAAAATCTTGAATAGACCGATAATCATAGAAGCATGTTAAATTCAAAAAGGAACTATCAGGCCCAAGATAATCTTTGTCTAAGTTTGCTATTAGGTTGTCCTAACTTTTAAAGAATAAGTAATTTCTATTTAACACAAAAAATCTTAGACCACAGCAAATAATTTATTTTTGCAATAGGAATTTTTTTTCCCTCACAATTGTTGAATTAGTGCTTCTTTTTAATTTATTTTGGTTTCCTGTTTTCATAAATAATCACCTACACATTTGTTTCTGTTTTCCATAGTGGTCATGTGTTTTCTCTCATTGTTTTCATAGTTTATCTTTGCCCTCTGAAGTTCTGAAGAAACTGAGTGCTCCTTCAGTTTCGTTTTCACAAATGTGATTGTTATTTGTGGCCTCCAAAGACAGATATCATTCTTCTGTAACACTTTTGTTTCCTTACAATGGTTTGTACTTCAATTAATCCAAGCTCTGTGATTTTTATTTCTGAGTCATTCAATGCATACACAGGGAAGGAAAACAATTTTCTTAAACATTTTTTCTGGTCTCTATATTAACTCTTGCTTTACATATGCTTTTCCTCTGAGACTTTAATTTTTCATGTCAGGTAATTACTACTGACAACCAGTTTTGCTTTGATGATCTTGTTATTTATTTTTTCTTTACTGATCTGAGATTGTGATAAAACTCGATTGAAGGGTAGGGTTTTCTAACAGACAGGTGACAAGATTAACCATTAGCCCTTGGTTCTACTGATAACTTGTTTTATTATCAGAAAGCTTCTAACCTTTGCAGTTGAAGAGTAGATTGTTATGAAGAGTTCAGGCCCAAATTCCAATGAGTAGAAAACATTCACTTAATGCAATTCTTATAGAATGTTGGTAGATGGATCATCATCTTTCCCCACTTCTCACCTTGATCTGATAAAATCTCTAGAGTCTCTCTGTCTCTCTCTGTCTCTCTCTCTCTTTCTCTCTCTCTCTCTCACACACACGTGGGCAGGCACACATTACTACTGTCTCTATTCCCAGGATTGTAATACCTACAATGCTTTTGGGACTACATCTCTCTTTCCTGGCACATAATGCATTCCTTTCTTCCCTTTTCAGTGGGAGCAGAAGTAATCCCTAAATAAACACAAATGTAGAGCCATTGATTGAAGAAAGGTGCCCATATTTGACTGCTTAACTTTCTGAGCAATACAAATCTTGTATCTTTGAGTTGGGGGAAGCAGCACAGAGTCTCTCTATATTACTGAAGGCCATAGGTGTTTTCTTTACTTCACATTACGAATTTCAATTTAGCAATGTAGAGTCTTCCCAGAAACTAATAATAGGTTGCCCGAATGTCTCAGCTTTGAATATTACTATAAAATGCCATCTTTCCATGTGCCCTTATAGCCATTTTAAGCTACATCAAGCACTGCGAAGCTCGTAGAACTTTAAAAAAAAACACTTATTTCTGACATCTTAAACTATGATAAAAAACATTCCATCAGCATCATTGTGAGAAAAATTCAATCTTCTTTTAATGTTTACTCACAACCAAAAGCTATTCCTGAACATCTGTGTAATATTACTTTGACACAGATGGCAAAATAGTTATTAATAGAATAGCACATGTAAATATTTGGATCCATTTCAGTAGAACTGGGAAAGCCACAAAATCATCTTACAAAGTAAATTTTCATTGCTGACTCAACGTGCATTTTACTTTGCACCAAAAGTGCTGCAATTTTCTTTGGTAGTTTTTGAATGAACAAGTAACATTTATTTTCAAGCCTCCTCAATGTAGTGTGGAAATGGGTTTGTTTTTATTTCATAGCAGGCCAGGACCCACCTTTATCTCTTAGAATTGTACACAGGTCTGTATACTGCTTTGAACTGACAAGAACTAGTCTTTTAAATACAATTTAACTTACCTTTTCAAAGAATAAACAAAATGAAGAAAGAAGAGACATACAAAATCTTGAGAAAGTTTTTCTAAAACATAACACATAGTGAAGTTTTAAAAGTCTTGATGGTTTATAAATCAATGTAGAATAAGTCATTCCTACAGGCTTCCAAGTATTTTTCTTATTTTTTTAATGTCAATTGTTTTATAGAACTCTTTTATAATTTTTGTCATTTTTCACTTTTCTTGCACCAGTTTCATTTTAACAATTTGGAAGTTGATCATGTTCCTTGGACTATAAAACAGGTTTGTAACTGTGTTTTCAGGCAGTCTAGGGTACTATGAGAAGACCTGGACTAGGAGATGGAAATCCTAGATTGAGTGTTACACTTGTATCACATAAGTTTTACCAGTGCTCTATAGTCAGCTATCAACTGTATGGCCAAAGTGGTGTCAGTCTGCAAACAGTAACTGGTCTGCACCATAAAGATTATGAATATTGGGAGAAAGTATAAAAAATGTTATAGAAATGAGGTAATTTTGTGTTTATAGAATGATGACAAGAATAAAAATATAAATCTGTATATTTGTGGTCTTCTTTTTACATTTCATTTTTTCTAGCAATTAATGTTTAGTATTTTACAGAAACATTCAATGTGCAATGGATTAAAAATAAACTAACCCTTACCCACAGAGAGTCTAAGAAGCACTGAGCTCTTAAGACAACCAGAGAGCCAGTTAATCTCTCAGAATCTGAATTTCTTTATCTGTAAAAATATGAATAATGATCCCCACCCTGCATTTTTATAGAGGATGTGAAAACAAACACAATTATGTATTCATAAGCTATTTATAAATATAAGGCCTCACATAAATATATAGTCATCACATACTAAGTAATAATTATTTGTGAAGTAGCATAGCATCTCAGCTAAAAGAAGCCAGGCATATATTAGATACTAAAGGTTTTTTGACTTAATGAATAAATACAAAACATAGAAATTTTGGCAATGGATACAATTGCACACAAAATAACTGTCTCAGGGAGCAGCATATGATTTAAAGGCAAGTCACATCATCTGTTAGTTGCAACTTTCTTTCATCTATAAAATCAGGGTCATTATCACTACTAATTTCAGGTTGAAGTGAGGATTAAATAATACAGAAAAGTATTTAGTAGTTAGTCTTTTATCTCTAAGCTGCTTCTCTATGTAAGAAAGCTACTGAATTCTTTATATGCAATGTATTTTTAATTCTTATAAAAATTTAATAAAATAGCTATAATAATCTCCATTTCAAAATAAGGAAACTAAGACTCAAACAATGCCAGCAGTTTTCACAGTCCTACACAGCTACTTTAAATCCATGTCTGTCTATAAAAATGTTTGGCAAGTTTCCCACAGAATACCACCACCCTAAAGTCTTCCAAGTCATGAGAATAAATTTCATAGGCTACATTTGAGAAGCTTTCTCATTTTTATTTATAAATGTTTTCCCATAAGACACAGAATCAGCAGATTTCGTGAAACATAGAAAAAGACACCCACTTACCAGCTTGAATTGTTGGGCTCTTCATACTGCTGGTGGCCACTTTTGCTGCTCTGCTCTGAGCTTCTTCTCATAACCCTATTTCCAGGCTGCCAAAAAAAATAGGAAATGAAAAATGACACTCGTTTGCTTCAAGAAGGATTTTAATATATTAATGGCCATAACGGTAATAAATTACATTTATATAGTATTTTTTATAAAGACTTGAAAGAAATGCAAGAGATTAATTCACTTTATGTGTTTATAATTTTGAAGGTAAGTATATTGTTATGTTTATCTTGTAATTCACAGAACATAACAATCTACCAAAACTGATCATTAAATAATTTTTCTTTTTTCATTAAATAGAATAACAAATGAAACTTGTGTTTAAAGCCATCGATATATTTGTAGGTCTATGTACTTAAACTCCATAAGGCAACTGGTATTTTGTTATAATGCAATAAGGAGAAAATAGACCTGAAGGAGAAAAGACTTACTGTGTCATTATACCTGCCATTTTAAAGGTTTAACTTTGACAATGTGGTCAGCAGGCAAGTCAAAGATTATTCCTTGTGGTTTCAGTATTTAATATATTGGACAAATCAAAAATCATAATGATTAATTTATAAAGGAAAATTTAAATGCCATCAATTAAGAATTGGAATCTGCTTTTGGAATTGTGCAGTTGTAAAAAGGAATGAGATGTTCTTTTTAGAACTGGAATATGAAGCTTCCATTTTCTTGATCAGTCATTTCCTTCTTTTTTTTTTTATTTTTTTATTTTTTATTTTTTTGAGACAGTCTCGCTCTGTTGCCAGGCTCCAGGCTGGAGTTCAGTGGCTGGATCTCGGCTCACTGCAACCTCCGCCTCCCAGGTTCAAGTAATTCTCCTACCTCAGCCTCCCGAGTAGCTGGGACTACAGACACGTGCCACCATGCCCAGCTAATTTTTGTATTTAGTAGAGACGGGGTTTTCACTATGTTGGCCAGGATGGTCTCGAGTCATTTCCTTCTTACTTTACTCCACACCAACTCCTTTCTGTGATCCACAGAAAGAGAGAGATAAGTTGGCAAAAAACAGTAGAAACTATTCTAGGATAATTTTCATTCACTCAAACGTAGTATAATGAGGAAAAAATGATTTCTGAAAATAATTAGAATGTCAATCACTTTCCTTTAAACCTAATGTTTACATATCAGATTTCCTATGTGACACTGTCACTTGTATGATCAATAATAATGGCAATAATTAGGTATTGTTTATACTGTATCAGAAACTGTTCTTAATATTTTGGGGTATGATCCAATTTAATATTTACAACAACCCTGGATGGCAGATATTATTATCATCCCTATTTTTAAAGATGAGAAAAATGAGGCACAGTTTAAGTGAATTATTCAAGATTCACAGCTAGTAAAAAGACAGGTAGGATTTGAACTTTTTCAGAACTCATTCTCTTAATCTTCAAGGTATTCTACTGCCTTTCAAACTTGACCCAAATTGGAACTCTTCAATTTTCCCATATCTCTTCTTAATTACTTCCCTATTTTCTAGGAAACTGAAAATTTACCTTGTATTTAAGCCAGAAATGTAACAATCTCCTTGATACCTTTCTTTTCCATATGATTTTACAGACTAATTATAGCTAAAATCCATACATTTCACTACAATACTCCAATATAAGCCACCACCATCTATCCTTTAGAATATAGCAAGAGCTTTTTACCTATTCTCACTGACCCCACACTTGACACCTTCTATAATACATTGTTTGCAGAATTTATAGCATAAATAATCATTTTACTTCTTTGGTTAAAATTCCTCAACGGCTTTTTATTGCACATGGAATAAAAACAATCATCTTATTGTGACCTACTTCTGACATGAGCTGTCTGCAGCTGATCTCTCAAACATTACCATATATAGTTCTTTTCCATTTTTCTGCCAACTCATTCTCTAATAAGCCATGGTCTTCAGTAACTAAGGACTTTGGATTTCAACCCTGGAATCCTCTGAGACTGGATCCTTTTCATCCTACAGGTCTCAGTTCAAAAGTCACTTTCTCAGAGAAGTTTTCCCTGACACCCAAAGAGTTCTTCCTCTAACATAACCCACAGCCATGTTTCATTTGTTAATTGTCTATTAACTCTCCTCCTCACTGGAAAAACCAGTAACTGACAAATAGCCCTGAAGTAAGCTTGTACAATGAGGCACCAGAATGATTATTCAAGGACATATGTATTGGTTTTATTTACACAAAACAACAACAGATAAAGACTCTGTGATTTCCACTAGCAGCATTTGTTTTTTTTCCTATCTGGATCATTCTGCTAAAATATATGCAGCCCTCTAAGCTCTGTTCTAACTTTTTTTCTCAGTTTGATTTAAAGCATTGCTTCTCAAGATTAAAACAAATATGAGTTACATAGAGATTTATATGCACATTCATCAAACTGCAGATTTTTCATTCAGTGAGTCTAGGGTAGGGCTGCAGAATCCATATTCATCACATAGGTTACTCTGATGGTGTTGATCTACTCACCACACTTTGAGTAACAAGAATTCAGAAGATAGGTCACAGTTTTAGAAGCTTTCAAAAGATTCTCGAAGGATTCCTATTGTATGTTTCTGTGTGTTTGTCTGTGTTTCCCCTGTGCAAAAATATTGTTATAACAGTATATTTTTTTAAACGTACATTTTCCTCTTCAGACCAATGCCATTCCTGTGAGATCAACAATATATCACTAAGTAGTTAACAAATAATGCATACTTCCGCTCTTTACTTTGTAATTTGTCAATAATTTTAAATAAAGATTGTCCTTGCTTTGAAAATAAGTGTGTATCTTGATGTCACATAATTCAGACTCCCTTAAATTTAACAATATATAAAATAAATAAAATACTGTATTTTAGTAACTGGCCAATATTTGAGATAACGTCTGCATTTTTATACTTTTTTTCTATATTTCTGATTCCTTTTACATTATACATTTTAGTTATCGTCTATGAAGTCTTACATGCACTGTGCTAAATATGTGGTTTTTATACTTGTATGTACTTATTTTATTGATAAACTGATGAAATTAAAGTTAATAGCAGTATTTACGATTTTGGGCTCTTACTAATGGGAAGGCACTCTATTGGTGCTTTGTATACATTAATTATCATTACAAAAATAAACTGTTAATACACAGAGACAGAGTTTTGGGATGGAAGAATTAGTTCAAGAATATATGTTTTAAAAGTGTCAAAAATGATGTTAAATTCAGGTATGCTCAGCCTTGTTTTTGTAATTAAGGGAAATTTAATATTTTTTTAAAGAATCAAATCTCTGCTAGAAGGTATTTAAGGTATATTACAAAAGAGAACACAGGAACTAGCTCTGCATTATATACTTTATTAAAGAAAAATACTTATGTCAAAATAAGAAATGTTTGCAAAAACATAGGTAATGTCATTATAAATTTTACAGAATACTGATTCTAGTCCTTATTTTCAAAATTTAGCAAAAGTTAATTTTACTTTTAAATATTACTGCCAAAGATCTTTCTGAAAGCAGAGTTTTTAATCACTGTTGAAAGAATGAAATAAAATAAGTAGATGTTTAATAACGGCAGACCCATGTAATACATAAATGCTTATTTCTGACATATTTTTCATTTAAGAATGATAGACTCAGGTGACGAATATGCTTATTTCTTACATGGCTTTTCAGCCAAGTTTCCAAACAACAATATATTTCAGGAACATTTCTCTAGTTCCTTTAAAGAAAAGTCATTGGTCCTATATATAATAAGTATTTCTCCCATATGATTACCATACTGAAGAATATCATTTTTTTTTTTTTTTGAGACAGAGTCTCATTCCATCACCAGGCGCCAGGTTAGAGTGCAGTGGTGCGACCTCAGCTCACTGCAACCTCTGCCTCCCGGGTTCAAGCAATTCACCTGCCTCAGCCTCCCGAGTAGCTGGGCCTACAGGAGCATGCCACCACGCCCAGCTAATTTTTTTGTATTTTTAGTAGAGATGGGGTTTTACCATGTTGGCCAGGATAGTCTCAATCTCTTGACCTCATGATCTGCCCGCCTTGGCTTCCCAAAGTGCTTGGATTACAGGTGTGAGCCACAACGCCTGGCCTGAAGAACGTCTTAACTACTGGAACCATGTGTGTGTGTGTGTGTGTGTGTGTGTGTGTGTGTGTGTGTGTGTGTGCTCATACATTTTGAGACAAACTTAAATAGGGTTACTTCCTAAACAAAATTTCAACCATCATAATAAATCGTTACTGTTTGTTTTGATAGATTATGTAATGTTATGATTTCTATGAGGTTCATTAACATTCACAAAGAGTTGCTATTATAATCACTGCAGGTCAATAATGGTTTCACGGTGATTTAACTATTGAAACAAGAACGTTTAACAACACAAGAGAAACAAAGTATTTGCCCAGTGGGTTAGTATGGCTCCTTTCTGAGACAGGTTTAGTTAGATTGGCCGGTTTTATTTTCTTCATTACTTCTAAGACCTACCTTATGGTTTTCTTTGCCCACATGTTCAAATGCTATCTTCAATCATTTCTTTGAAAGGAAACACTTAAGTGGCTTTATAATAGAAAGCATCTTAACTCTGATTATGTTTGAAAGACAGTTATTCAGAGAAATTTCTTCTTTTTTAAGAGCAGAGGGGAACAGCCTCAAGGAATTTGTGGCAGAAGACACAAACATGGGAATAAAATGACAATAGTTTAGGTAAGCTTCTGATAGGAATAAAGAGAAAAATAAACTGTAGATTGAAGTGTGTATTGGAAGGGGAAAGAAGGCTAAAAATTAAGAAGGAAACTATTGCCAGGAGGAGGAATTCAATAACTTTAATATCCTTAGGTTAATGTCTTACTGGAATAACGTACCACCTCACCTAAGAACTGGCTTCTCAGATTTCAGCCTCTTGCTTATTCAGTCTACTCCTAAAATGCTTCCATGCTTTCTATCCCATTTTCTTACTTTATTTAAATTTAAATTTTTGTTTTTTAGTATCCCAATTCTCCTTTTAGGCCTTGATGCCCTTCTGTAACTTACAACTTTATAGAGGGTTAATTGACCTTCCTGAAGAAACAAAAAGCATTGCAACTTCTCTATTTCTATGGCTCCTACCACCTCTTGCCTCTTACTGTAATAATTTCTCAACTAAGTCATCTTCCTCAACAACAGTCCTGCCTCCTTTTCATACATCAATTCTGTTCCTAATTTCACCACATTAAATTCTCTAAACCAAAGCTAGAATGTTGTCAACTCATTATCAAAACATTTCTCAAGCTCATCTGTTTACAGGTTTAGGGAATGGGCATGGAGCCCCATTTCTAACTCTAAAACCTGGGCTCAAAGTCTTCAGACGTCTTTGATTTACCTTTTTGGGCTCCTTTCCTATGTGCAAATTCACAGTGCAAAAGTGTATTGCAAATAGTTAAGATCTTCATAACTGTGACTAAATTCATGTTCAGAAAAAATATGCAAAATAGTTATTAATATCCATATTTTGTCATGGCACAATTGAAGCACAGAGATATCATGGCTACTCTAAACCTTTAGTTAGCCTAATAAATAGTACAAACCAGGCTTCAGTCTTCTACCTCCAAAGCCTATACCCACCAAAATTTATTTGCCCTCTAATTTGCATGATTAACCACTTGTATAAATACTTTATTTTCCTTTCTCTGAAGACAGATTTGTGTGTATTTATATTCAGAGGAACATTCCTTTCAGTCTCTTTATTTTCAAGTATTTCTTACCTTCCAAGATCTAGATCAACTGCTGCCTCCCTCTGTTACTTCCAGCTGGAAATACTCTCTCCCTCCTCTGTGTAAGTTTTCACTGAATTTCTCTTACAGCGGTTCTGTCTTCTGCCATTTTTAAAGTTCCTTGTGTACCAATTACTTCTCTTGTTTATGAATAAGCTTTTTACTGG
This sequence comes from Saguinus oedipus, assembly GCA_031835075.1. Taxonomy (NCBI): domain Eukaryota; kingdom Metazoa; phylum Chordata; class Mammalia; order Primates; family Cebidae; genus Saguinus; species Saguinus oedipus. Next base: position 140,865,994 of record CM063169.1, read on the forward strand.
GCTGAGAATGTTGGCCCATCAGAGGTTACGAGGCTCAGTTAGACACATTTTAAGCAAGACTTTTCTGTCTAGCCCATATTGCTCTTTCCACCTGGTGATAACTATCACCTGGTGGTAGTACCTAAATTGCAGGTACATTATATAAGAATAATTAAACAGTCTCAAATACTAGATTTGCATTTCAAAACCTAAAAGAGGTAAGGCATTGTAATCCCACTTCAGCTATACAAATTTAGGATAGGTAGATTCATTTAATATAAAACAACTTTTGTTAGAATTAAGATTGTTTCTCCTTAAGCCTATTATCATCATTTGTCTAGATCTCCACTACCATAAAAAATATTGCTAATATTCCTATCTCCAAAGCAATGGACTGTCTGCTGATAAAGTGTTTGTGTATGTGTATACTGCAGGCATTTTGGAAATAGCTCTCAGATCAAACTAAATGAGCTCTAGTATAAATAAAAAACCTAAGACATTGCAGATGGCACTCAGCAAGATATTGGTGTGACAGCTAGAGATGTGGTGTGACCCTCTGCAGTTGATGTTTCGTATTGAGTGCAGGGTCTAATAAAATGAGTTCCATCATGGAACTTGTGTGCTCAATGAAATCTGTATTAAACCTAAATATGAGGTTTGACTGCTGCTTTAGTGACAGGAAAAAAAAAAAACTATAAAAAATGAACTGTAACTAGGATGGTAGCTTGATTCACATTCTGGCCTTAAAATAACTGTTAAATATGTACTTCCTATTCTCATCAAAGTGAGAGGTGAAAGAATATTTATATTATATATGTTGTCTCACTGTGGCATTATTTCAAATATACTGGATCATGATTTACTTTATTTATTCTAAAACTTATGGCACATTTTACATTTTGATTCACTTCCTATCATTTTCAAAGCTGTAGTTCATTAAATTACAGTCCACCCAGAACATCCACTGTTAACCTAAAAAGGTTAGGAGGAAGGAGGTTATTTTAAACACATTCTGTTTCCTTCATGTAGCTCAATGAAGACAGCTTCCTAAAGAACTACATTTTTTCATTGTTGCAGGAAAAGTTTCAGATTATGGTAACTTAAGAAGAGAGAAAGAAATATGACAGGCTAAGCTTTATCTAAATCCTGGGCATTTAATTAGGGGTTCTAGTATCAGCAATAGCTTCCAGTAGCATGGTCTTTTGAAAAACACCCTTCTCGGCCGGGCGCGGTGGCTCACGCCTGTAATCCCAGCACTTTGGGAGGCCGAGGCGGGCGGATCACGAGGTCAAGAGATCGAGAACATCCTGGCCAACATGGTGAAACTTCATCTCTACTAAAATACAAAAAAAAAAAAAAAAAAAAAAAAAAAATTAGCTGGGTGTGGTGGTGTGCGCCTGTAGTCTCAGCTACTCGGGAAACTGAGGCAAGAGAATTGCTTGAACCCGGGAGGCGGAGGTTGCAGTGAGCCGAGATCGTGCCACTGCACTGCAGCCTGGTGCCTGGTGACAGAGTGAGACTCTGTATCAAAAAGAAAACAAAGACAAAAAACACCCTTCTCCTGAATGAGGTGAGTTAGAAGTGCTGAGGAGGTTTGACTGTCACCCATTGGGAATAGCCTAATGACTCAGATAATTACATAATCTTCTAGTCATAAGTGACTCAGGTTGTCCAGTCTATCTCCCATTCAAAGTAGGGTATACCAGCTTTTGTTGATAAGGAGGGCCGATAATATGGCTTTCTTGGCACCAACAATGGAGCTTGAAACAGCAGCTCCAACTGCTGGATAAATCTGTTGATATACAGTGGAAGTCTTGTACCTGTCAGACATTGGTCCAAGTTTTGCCCTCTAAAACTATTGAAAAATACATAGAATCCCGGTAGCATTCTTCAAGTAATTGAAGGAAGTTATCATTGCCCTGCAGGAATATAGAACATCTTTCAGACTCAACATCACCACTTTCTTGAATACAAAATGACAGCCACATTCCTCACGTGACATGTTTGTAGATACTTCACTATTCTGGTCACCCTTTTCTGGATGTACTTCAATTTGTCAATGTCTCCTTTTAAAATATTCGAACACTGTATGACATTTCTGGAGCTACTAGCAGACATGGAACACCATGAGAATAACAGTAAATGTATCTGACTTGTGACGAGTGACAAGGTTTAAACTTAAATAAAATTTCTATTTCCCAAAAGCGGCCAGAGAGGGAACTATTACAATATTAATGGATTGAAAATTCAACTCTAAATCTGCTGGTGTGACAAAGCAGTGTCAGGGAAAGACGTTGCCTATTGGGTGTTGTGAGCAACACACAGACAACACTTCAATCAATTGTCTGTTAAGTCTCCAAAATATTGAACGCTTTGAGAGGGATGGAAAGACATCTGTCAGAGAAAGGACATCTAGGTCATGACTCTCCCCTCAAACAGCTCCATAAACTAGGACAGTAATGCCTGTGGTTCTCAGTTTCTCTGTTATCAAGTGAAATCATTGACTAGATCATCTCTCAGATTCCATGTAAACCATAATGTTTCCTGCTAAGGGATTTCAATGACTCCCAACTTCTTATTTGTCAGAAATCATTCTACAATCCTGTCTTTGGTTACAATTTAGCCCAGATTTAAATAGTTCTAGCTTCAGTAAAAATCTGAGAAAAGTGCTTCACCAGTTCCCCCAGTCTTCCTACTTAGTGGTTCATTGGTTGATTCACCCAGCAACTTATTTTGTTATATACTATGAGCATAGCACCGTGCTTGGCACTCTGAATGATACAAAGTAATATAATCACAGCTCTTTCTCTTGAAGAAATTACAGTCTAGTAACATAGATAAACTTATACTAGACTATAATATGCTACAATTCATAGTCTAAAAGTTTAAGTATCAAGTGAATGATAATGACAATAAATAACAGTGGAATTCAGAGGAAAGAAAGCTCATTGCAGCCTGAACAGTGAAAAATACTTCACTAAGGATATAGAAGAAGACAGTGGAAGTTGATGAAGCAGAATTTTGATAGCTGGGAGAGTGAAGTGTTTGTTTACTGATAAGATAAAGAAAAATTTTTGTTTGTTTTTATTATGCTTTAAGTTCTGGGATACATGTGCAGAACATGCAGGTTTGTTACATAGGTATACATGTGCCATGGTGGTTTGCTGCACCTATCAACACGTCATCGACATTAGGTATCCCTCCTAATGCTATCCCTCCCTTAGTCCCCCACTCCCTGACAGGCCCCGATGTGTGATGTTCCCCTCCCTGTATCCATGTGTTCTCTTTGTTCAACTCCCACTTACAAGTGAGAACATGCGGTGTTTGTTTTTCTGTTTTGGTGTCAGTTTGCCAAGAATGATAGTTTCCAGCTTCATGCATGTCACTGCAAAGGACATGAATTCAATCTTTCTTATGGCTCCATAGTATTCTAAGGTGCATATGTGCCACATTCTCTTTATTCAATCTATCATTGGTGGACATTTGGGAGGGTTCCAAGTCTTTGCTATTGTGAACAGTGCTGCAATAAACATATGTGTGCACGTGTCTTTATAGTAGAATGATTTATAATACTTTCGGTATATACCCAGTAATGGGATTGCTGGGTCAAATGGTATTTCTGGTTCTAGATCCTTAAGGAATCACCACAGTGTCTTCCACAATGGTTGAACTAATTTACACTCTCACCAACAGTGTAAAAACATTCCTATGAGAAAATTTTTGCAATCCATCCATCTGACAAAGGATTAATATTCAGAATCTACAAAGAACTTAAACAAATGTAGAAGAAAAAAACAACCCCATCAAAAAGTGGGTGAAGGATATGAGCAAAGACGTTTCAAAAGACATTTATGTGACCAACAAACATATGAAGAAAAGCTCACTATCACTGATCATTAGAGAAATGCAAATCAAAACCACAATGAGATACCATCTTATGCCCATTAGAATGGCAATCATTAAAAAGTCAGGAAACAACGGATGCTGGAGAGGATGTAGAGAAAGCAAATTTTTGATAGAGTCTTCCATTGCTCTATAAATTATGCAGCCACAACATACAACAACCCTGAAACATGGTTGCTGATATCAACCCCTTGTACACTTTTCTACCCTGCTTACCATGATACAACTATCAGTCGCAAGGTTTTACACTCCCATGGTGTCTGTGCAGCCCTGTAACTATTAGGAGACTTAAGAACAAGAGAGGATATTTACTTTTGGGTTCTAAAATACACTCAGGAGATTTAAGTGGGAAAAAAATCTTGTTGGCAACTGGCTTTGGAGGAGGTGATTCTGAGTTCTGCTACTGCTGAATCACTGTTCCTTGTTCTTGAGATCTCTACTGATTGGTATGGCAGAGGTTACTTTAATTATAGAGCCAGGTGACACAGCTCAGAATGACTAACTTTTGTGGTAGGAGAAAAGGCACACACTTTCAGAATTAATTTCAATCAGTCTGAAAAGACATCAATTTAGTATGAATGAGGAGAGCTGAGGATATCCTTCTAATGCTGATTTGAAATCCAGCACATCTGTACTATTGAGTATTGTTTACTTCTAATAATCTGCTTGAGGCTAACACTAGTTGCTGTTTGGCCTAATTATTTTCTTGAAAACAACAGGCACAGCAATGACAACTGAAAGATTCTTGTGACAATTTCTTGCACACAAGAGAAGTAAATGTAGGTCATTATGTTTGGCAATTTGTGTGTTACAAATGACTGATAGAAAGTAACAGGTGCTCAGTAAATATTTACTAAGTAGTTGAAGTCTGACAAAAACTATGATTTCCTTTGTGTCATTTTGAGAAAAGAAATGTTTATTCCAATCAAGTCATTGTCTCCTGGAAATTTTCCATAGTGCCTTATTTCTCCCAAAGAAAGTACACATACATATATACACATGTTCATGTGCATATGCACATGTGTGTGCATGTGCATACATGTGTATGAGTGTTTGTGTATTTTTTTCATTGCTCAGATTTCCTTTTAAAAAGTTATTCCTCATGTACAGGAGACATATAGTTCCATTATATTAAACAGTGCTCTCGTGCTATGAGGCCTCCAAACAAATAGTACTTTAATGTAAAATAAATCTTGTGTTGACCCTTCTTCAACTCATGAAACAGAACCCCAAATTCCAACAAAAAACCATTAAATTGAATTTTAATAATAATAAGAAAAATATAGTAATATAAACTCACAATCTATGACTAGAGATAGAATTTATAGAACATACAGCCAGATTCTCTTTTGTAGAATGCTTGTAGTCTCTCCATTAAAGATACTGAGATATTTGAGACAAAGAGAAAAAACATTCAAGAGGCTGAGTGTCAAGCAAAGATGGCAGGAGCAGTTCCAGAGAAAGATGGCCTCAAGGTAGAGTAAAAGAAGATATGGAGTCAAAAATGTAGCCCTTATGTAAACTACAGGAAGAAAAAGTGGAACTCTGCTTTGGATGGAAGAAAGCCCATGTAAAGTTAAAGTTACTCACTAATCTAACAGATAATATTGTAGAGACAGACACTAGTCCCTATGGTGCCCCCAAAAAAGCATCTTTTCATCCTCTGTACCTTTCCAATAGCAGGTGTTTTAAGAGTCTATAGAACACTAAAATCTTTTGATAAATATTCTTTTAGTATGGTGGGAAAGCCCACCACTGTGATTTGGGGAATGCATTAAAGAATAAATTGATATTTTTAATTTCTACTCACCAGGGATTTCTGGAATGCAGGTAAGGTGGTTTAGCATAAGCCAATCCTACTTGAATAAGCCTGATATTATTTCTTTATAAATCACTAAATAGAGATTGGGTCATATGCACGCTAATTCTTATGCCAAAATTTTAAAGGATATTTATCTAAAAACTCTTGAAAGCCACATTTATGAGAGCCAAATAATTATAATCAATCCTCCCATGAAACATCCTCTACTTCCCAACTCACATGAGATGTGTTGAAAATGTCAAATTGCCCAGTGGAAGACTGAATAAAGTGTACACAAATATCCATAAAATACCCACAAGAAATACTGACATAAACAGCAGCATAAATCTTGATCTTTTCTGCACCGTGACACCTTAGGCCTGAGAATGCTGCTAGCTACATTCAGACTTGATCCTAATTTATTGCTGATATGATATAAATGTCAAATATTTCTGCAGTCATTAACCCAAACTATTAATTAGAAAATAAAATTATGGAATATTTTTTCAGCTTAATTTTTCAAGATGCTCTCAGTCAACACAGGTTAGGTATTTGATGAGGCTTCTCAGCTTTTAATATGACCCATAGTGTATAGATCAAAAGCCAAACAAAACAGAGAAAATAATTAGCTATTTAGCCTATTTAAAAGTATACACACATGTATACTTGGAAAAGCATGCTTTTAAAGTATAGCCCTGCTGATATCTATTTTGAATATCTGCACATTCTTTCTTACCAAGCCAATTGATAGTCATTTCACTAGGAGAAAAACATTTCTTCGACTTTCCCCATGGAGGTGATTTTGAGTAGTAAAAAAGCTACATCAGTCATAGGATAAGAATTGCAAGTGCTAGGCTGGGAGCAGGTGGCTCACGCCTGTAATCCCAGCACTTTGCGAGGCTGAGACTGGTGGAACATGAGGTCAGGGGATGCAGACCAACCTCGCCAACATGGTGAAACCCCGTCTCTATTAAAAATACAAAAAATTAATCAGGCATGGTGGCGCACACCTGTAATCCTAGCTACTCAGGAGGCTGAGGCAGGAGAATCGCTTGAACCCAGGAGGAGGAGGTTGCAGTGAGCCAAGACCACACCACTGCCAGTGGCCAGTCTTATCTGGCCACAGAGCAAGACTTCTTCTCAAAATTTAAAAAAAAAAGTGGATTCTTAGGGTTTCTGTGCTTTTTAATGTTTGGCAAACATTTGGGAGTGCCTCTAGAGCTCTGAAAAGACATTAAGAAAAGAATTTAAAGAGATATTATGATATTCCACATAAATAGGGATACTTAATAAATACTGCAGCAAAGAAACACTGCACCAAGGAACTGAAATCTATTACTTACTAATTAAATAACATTATAAATAGCTCCAACTTCTTCACAGAATCATCCAAAGTGAGTTATCCTAAGATGATTAAGGCAAAACAATATAGGATAATGGTTAAAACTCCAGCTCTAGAATGAAACCTTCAGTTAAGATCTTAGCACTGCCATTAATTGTTTATATATTAAGCAGGTTATTTGACTTATTTAAGCCAACACTTTCTCATTTGCAAAATAAGGAAAAGAATAGAACATATTTCATATACTTGTGAGAATCAAAGCAGTTTTTTGTGTATTTGAAACATGAGTCATAGATGTAGTTATTTTTAATTTTGCAAATGCCCTTGTTATTAAACAGTGTCTCCAAGTATTAAACCTCAATGAAATATTTTCCTAGAAATAATTTGATCATATCTTACCAAATGATGGTCCCGGTTACACTAAATCATGATCTAAAGTTAAATTGTAATGCTGTTTGAGTTAATCATATTATTTGCTGTCATCAAATTGTGTGATAGTGAATCAGGTTGGATAAAAATTTCTCTATAAGTGTTCGACAAATGAACAAATACCTTATATTCTGTTCAGTGTTTTGAAATTTACAAAAATGTTTTAAAATAAATTATTTTTATATGTTTAGCCGATGCTTACTGAGACTGAGGCTTCAAGAACTGTGAAGACTAAACACCGGAAAAAGAAGATGGCGTGGTAGGAGCAAATCAGGATTGCAGCTCTCAGTGAAAACGCAGAGGGTGAGTGCAAGCCGCATTTCCAGATGGATCTTTGTTGCCCACAGAACAGGGAAATTCCCAGGTGTAGGAGAGACACAGGATGCCAGCGCAGCTCTTTCAGCTGGCGCAGCCATTTCAGCTGGCGCCGCAGTGCAGCGGCACTCCGCACAAAATGCACTGGTGTGGGTGCCCCATTAAACTGGCAATCTGAGATTTGGGAGGGCAGATTAGCATATATATCTGATTAAACGGGACTTGGACAGTGAGCCAGACCAGGAGATTCCCGGGAAGTGACGTTTGAGCTGGCGCAGTGGGTCACTCACGGGAAATCACACAGATCCGGGTGCCCTATCAGCAGGTGACTGAAACAAATGGGAGAGAGTCAACCATTCAACTTAAAAAAAAAAAGGGCTCGGAGGCAGGGAGCCAAGTGATCAGGCTCAGCGGGTCCCACCCCGACAGGGACAAACAAAATGGCGATTCGAAACACTCGGGGTTGAGAGTTTCACGGCGGGCACAGCTGAACCCAGGACAGTGCAGCTCGGTGGGGGAGGGGCGTCCACCATTACCGAGGCATTCCACCCCTACTGAGGTACACTCCCATTGCTGACGCAGCCTGCCGTTAGCGAGGCAACCTGCCATAACAGAGAGACTCTGCCAACACGGTGGAGCCCACGACAGCAGGGCAGAGCCCATGGCAACAGGGCAGACCCCACAGCAACAAGGCAGACCCCATGGCAGCAGGGCGGAGCCTGGGCAGGCAAATAGTGACTAGACTGCCTCCTAGCTGGGCAGGACAGTGCAACGGATACTCATAAAGAAAGCCCTAACTCCCTGAGACAGAGCATCAGAGGGTAAAAAGGGGTTTTATGAGTTCTGCTGCAGCAGATTAAATGTACCTGCCTCACAATCCTGAATGATCAATGGAGCTCACAGCTCAGCACTTGAGCTCCTATAAAGTACAGACTGCCTCCTCAAGCAGCTCCCTGACACCTGTATATCCAAAGAGTCACCTCAAAAAAGACTGATCAGACTGACATTTGGTGGGCATCATTCTGGGACAAAGATAGCAGAAGAAGAAACTGGTACCATCCCTCACTATTCCGCAGCTGCTACAGGTGTACCCCAGACAAGCAGGGCCTGGAGTGGACCTCAGCAGTCTTACAGCAGAGGGGCTAGACCATTAGAAGGAAAACTAAATAACAGAAATACTTCATCATCAACAATCTGGGCGTCCACTCAGAGACCCAATCGAAAAGTCAGCAACTACTCAGACGACAGGTGGATAAACCCACAAAGATGGGAAGAAACCAGCACAAAAAGGAGAAAAACACCTGAAATCAAAACACCTCGCCTCCTACAAAGGAACAAAACATCTCACCAGCAAGGGAACAAAGCTGGATGGAGAATGAGTGTGATGAAATGACGAAATTAGACTTCAGAAGGTGGGTAATGAGAAACTTCAGTGAGCTAAAAGAACATGTTCTAAATCAATGCAAAGAAACTAAGAACCTTGAAAAAAGATTTGAGAAAAGGTTAACAAGAATGGCCAACTTAGAGAAGAATATGAATGAATTGAAGGAGCTGAAAAACACAATACGAGAACTTTGTGAAGCATGCACAGGTTTCAACAGCCGAATTGACCAAGCAGAAGAAAGGATATCAGAAGTCTAAGATCAACTCAATGAAATAAAATGAAAAACCAATTTTAGAGAAAAAAGCGCAAAAAGGAATGAACAAAATCTCCAAGAAATGTGGGACTATGTGAAGAGACCCAACCTACGTTTGATAGGTGTACCAGAATGTGACAAAGAGAATGAATCCAAGCTGGAAAATACTCTTCAGGATATTATCCAGGAAAATTTCTGCAACCTAGCAAGGCAGGCCAATATTCAAGTCCAGGAAATACAGAGAACACCACAAAGATATTCCATAAGAAGAGCAACCCCAAGACACATAATCGTCAGATTCACCAGGGTTGAAATGAAGGAGAAAATACTAAGGGCAGCCAGAGAGAAAGCCTGGGTCACCCACAAAGGGAAGCTCATCAGATTCACAGCAGATCTCTCGGCAGAAACTCTACAAGCCAGAAGAGAGTGGGGCCAATATTCAACATCCTTAAAGAAAAGAACTTTCAACCCAGAATTTCATATCCAGCCAAACTGAGCTTCATAAGTGAAGGAAAAATAAAATCCTTTGCAAATAAGCAAGTACTCAGAGATTCTGTCACCACCAGGCCTGCTTTACAAGAGCTCCTGAAAGAGGCACTATACATAGAAAGGAACAACCAGTACCAGCCACTCCAAAAACATACCAAATGCTAAAGAGCATCAACAAAATGAAGAATCTGCATCAACTAATGGACAAAACCGCCAGCTAGCATCAAAATGGCAATACCAAATTCACACATAACAATATTAACTCTAAATGTAAATGGGCTAAATGCACCAATCAAAAGACACAGACTGGCAAATTGGATAAAAAACCAAAACCCATTGGTGTGCTGTATCCAGGAAACCCATCTCACATGCAAAAATACACAAAGGCTCAAAATAAAGGGATGGAGGAAGATTTACCAAGCAAATGGAGAGCAAAAATAAGCAGAAGTTGCAATTCTCAACTCTGATAAAATAGACTTTAAAGCAACAAAGATAAAAAGAGACAAAGAAGGTCATTACATAATGGTAAAAGGATCGATACAGCAGGAAGAGCTAATGATCCTAAAGATATATGGATCCAATACAGGAGCACCCAGATATATAAGGAAAGTTCCTAATGACTTAAAAAGGCACTTAGACTCCCACACAATAATAGTGGGAGACTTTAACACTCCACTGTCAATATTAGACAGATCAAGAAGACAGAAAATTAACAAGGATATCCAGGGCTTGAACTCAGACCTGGAACAAGCAAACCTGATAGACATTTACAGAAATCTCCACTCCAAATCCACAGAATATACATTCTTCTCAGCACCACATCACACCTACTCTAAAATCGACCACATAATTGGAAGTAAAGCACTCCTCAGCAAATGCAAAACAACTGACATGATAACTACCAGTCCCTCAGACCATAGTGCAATCAAGTTAGAACTCAGAATTCAGAAACTAACTCAGAACCACACAGCTTCATGGAAACTGAACAACTGGCTGTTGAATGTTGACTGGATAAACAATGAAATGCAGGCAGAAATAAAGAAGTTCTTCAAAACCAATGAGAACGAAGATACAATGTACCAGAATCTCTGGGACACATTTAAAGCAGTCTCCAGAGGAAAATATATAGCAACAAGTGCCCAAATGAGAAGAGTGGAGAGATCCAAAATTGACACCCTATCATCAAAATTGAAAGAGCTAGAGGAGCAAGATCAAAAAAACTCAAAACCTAGCAGAAGGCAAGAAATAACTAAGATCAGAGCAGAACTGAAGAAGACAGAGACGTGAAAAACCCTTCAAAAAAAATCAATAAATCCAAGAGCTGGTTTTTTGAAAAGATCAACAAAATAGACAGACCACTAGCCAGACTAATAAAAAAGAAAAGAGAGAACAACCAAATAGATGTAATAAAAAACGATAAAGGGGAAATCACCACAGATTCCACAGAAATTCAAACCATCATCAGAGAATATTACAAACAACTCTACGCACATAAAGCAGTAAATGTGGAAGAAGTGGATAAATTTCTGGACACCTGTGTTCTTCCAAGCCTAAACCAGGAGGAAGCTGAAACTATGAATAGACCAATAACAAGGTCTGAAGTCGAGGCAGCAATTAAGAGCCTACCACACAAAAAAAAACCCAGGTCCAGATGGATTCACAGCCAAATTCTACCAGACACACAAAGAGGAGCTGGTACCATTCCTTCTGAAACTATTCCAAATTATCCAAAAAGAGGGAATCCTTCCCAAGTCGTTTTATGAGACCAACATCATCCTGATACCAAAACCCAGCAGAAAAGAAAAGAAAACTTCAGCCCAATATCCATGATGAACATAGATACTAAAATCTTCAATAAAATACTGGCAAGCCGATTCCAACAGCACATCAAAAAACTTATCCATCGTGATCAAGTAGGATTCATCCCAGGGATGCAAGGTTGGTTCAACATACGCAGGTCTATAAACATAATTCACCACATAAACAGAACCAAAAACAAAAACCACATGATAATCTCAATTGACGCAGAGAAGGCATTTGACAAAATTCAACAGCACTTTATGCTAAAAACCCTCAATAAACTTGGTATTGATGGAACATATCTCAAAGTAATAAAAGCTATTTATGACAAACCAACAGCCAATATCATCCTTAATGGGCAAAAACTGGAAGCATTCCTTTTGAAATCCGGCACTAGACAAGGATGCCCTCTCTCACCACTCCTATTCAACATAGTACTGGAAGTTCTAGCCAGAGCAATCAGGCAAGAAAAAGAAATAAAGGGTATTCGAACAGGAAAGGTGGAAGCCAAATTGTCTCTATTTGCAGACGACATGATAGTATACCTAGAAGACCCCATCACCTCAGCCCAAAAACTCCTGAAACTGATAAGCAACTTCAGCAAAGTCTCAGGATATAAAATCAGTGTGCAAAAATCACAAGCATTCCTATACACCAATAACAGACCTAAGGAGAACTAAATCAAGAACAAATTGCCATTCATAATTGCTACAAAAAGAATAAAATACCTAGAAATACAATTTACAAGGAGTGTAAGGGACCTCTTCAAGGAAAACTACAAACCACTGCTCAATGAAATAAGAGAGACACAAACAGATGGAGAAACATTCCATGTTTGTGGTTAGTAAGAATCAATATCGTGAAAATGGCTATACTGCCCAAAGTAATTTACAGAATCAACGCTATCCCCATCAAGCTACCATTGAATTTCTTCACAGAACTGGAAAAAAACACCATGAACTTCATATGGAACCAAAAGAGAGCCCACATAGCCAAGTCAATTCTAAGCAAAAAGAACACAGCGGGAGGCATCACACTACCAGACTTCAAACTATACTACAAGGCTACAGTAATCAAAACAGCATGGTACTGGTACCAAAACAGAGATATAGACCAATGGAACAGAACAGAGGCATCGTAGGCAACACAACATATCTACAACCATACAATCTTTGATAAACCTGACAAAAACAAGCAATGGGGAAAGGACTCCCTGTTTAATAAATGGTGTTGGGAAAACTGGCTAGCCATGTGCAGAAAGCAGAAACTAAACCCCTTCCTGACACCTTCCACTAAAATTAACTCCAGATGGATTAAAGACTTAAACATAAGACCTGGCACCATAAAAACCCTAGAAGAAAATCTAGGCAAAACCATTCAGGACATAGGAGTAGGCAAGGACTTCATGACCAAAACACCAAAAGCATTGGCAACAAAAGCCAAAATAGACAAATGGGACCTAATCAAACTCCACAGCTTCTGCACGGCAAAAGAAACAGTCACTAGAGTGAATCAGAAACCAACAGAATGGGAAAAAATTTTTGCAGTTTACCCATCTGACAAAGGGCTGATATCCAGAATTTACAAAGAACTCAAACAGATTTACAAGAAAAAAAAACAAGCCCATTCAAAAATGGGTAAAGGATATGAACAGACACTTTACAAAAGAAGACATACATGAGGCCAACAAACACATGAAAAAATGCTCATAATCACTGGTCATTAGAGAGATGCAAATCAAAACCACATTGAGATACCATCTCATGCTAGTTAGAATGGTGATCATTAAAAAATCTGGAGACAACAGATGCTGGAGAGGATGTGGAGAAATAGGAACACTCTTACACTGCTGGTGGGAGTGTAAATTAGTCCAACCATTGTGGAAGACAGTGCAGTGATTCCTCAAGGCCTTAGAAATAGAAATTCCATTTGACCTAGCAATCCCATTACTGGATATATATCCAAAGGACTATAAATCGTTCTACTATAAGGACACATGCACACGAATGTTCATTGCAGCACTGTTTACAATAGCAAAGACCTGGAACAACCCAAATGCCCATCGACGATAGACTGGACTGGGAAAATGTGGCACATATACACCATGGAATATTATGCAGCAATCAAAAATGATGCGTTTGTGTCCTTTGTAGGGAGATGGATGAATCTGGAGGACATCATTCTCAGCAAACTGACACAAGAACAGAAAATGAAATACTGCATATTCTCACTCATAGGCGGGTGATTAAAAATGAGAACACATGGACACAGGGAAGGGGGTACTACACACTGGGGTCTATTGGGGGTAATAGAGGAGGGACAGCAGTGGGGGGGGGAGCTGGGTAGGGATAGCCTGGGGAGAAATGCCAAATGTGGGTGTAGGGGAGGAAGGCAGCAAAACACACTGCCATGTGTGTACCTATGCGACTATCTTGCATGTTTTGCACATGAACCCCAAAACCTAAAATGCAATTAAAAAAATGCTAAACATCACTAATCATCAGAGAAATGCACATCAACACCATAATGAGATACCATATTACACCAATCAGAATGGCTATCATTAAGTAAAAAAAAAAAAAAAAAAAAAGATACTGATGAGGACGTTGGGGAAAAGAAAACACTTATATACTATATAAGAGTTTGGTGGGAATGTAAATTAGTACAACCTCTGGAGAGCAGTGTACAGATTTCCCAAGAATGAAAACTAGAACTACCATTCTATCCAGCAAGCTCACTATTGAGTATCTACTCGAAGAAAAAGAAATCAATATATTAAAGAAAAACCTGCATTGCATGTTTATTGAAGTACTATTCATAATAGCAATATCATGGAATCCACCTAAATGTCCATTAATGGATGATTAAAAAATATGTTACACACACAAACACACATATATCATGGAATACTACTCAGCCATCGAAAAGAAAGAAATCATGTCTTTTGCTGCAACATAGCTGGAACTGGAGGCCATTATCCTAACTGATATTACTTAGAAAGTTGAAGAACGCATGCTCTTGCTTTTAAGTGGGAGTAAACAATGTATACACATGGACATAGACAGTGGAATAATAGGCAATGGAGACTCAGAAAGTTGGGATGGTGGAAGGAGGGTGAGAGATGAGAAATTATCTTGTACTCTATTTGGGTGATAGCTACACTAGAAATCCAGACTTCACTTCACTATGCAATATATTCATATACAAAACTACACTTGTACCCACTAAATCTATAAAAATAAAAATAAATAAATAAATATAAAGAAAGAGAGAGAGAGAAAAAAAAAGAACTGTGAAGACCTTTAAAGGAACCCAAAAAGCTTATATTCTAATGATGCATATAGGGTAGAGGTGGGAATTCCTCTCCCTACCTCTCTACCCTCTGGCATAAATTGTCAGTTTCCAGAAGAGTGAGCAATATTTATAAATGATTGTAATTATCATGCTTTAAAATGTCACACTCCAGGGAGAGTAGCTTTTCTTCTACAATTCCTTATTTTTTTTTTTTTTTTAGACAGAGTTTCGCTCCATCACCCAGGCTGGAGGGTAATGGTGTGATCTCTATTCACTTCAACCTCCGCCTCTGGGGTTCAAGAGATTCTCCTGCCTCAGCCTTCCAGGTTCTGGGATTACAGGCGTGCACCATCACGCCTGGCTAATTTTTGTAGTTTTAGTAGATACAGGATTTCACCACGTTGGCTGGCTGGTCTTGAACTCCTGACCTCAAAGTAATCCACTTGCCTCAGTCTCTCAAAGTGCTGGGATTACAGGCACATGCCACTGCGTCCAGCCCATCCTCTTTTAATATTGTGGGTAAGTTGATAAAGGGCTTGTTCTTTGAAGATAACCTTAAACTTTTGTTTTCTTGCCTGTTCTTGAATTTTACTGTGAGTTTCTTTATAAGTCCATTAGCCAGCTGCGAAATCCGAGGTTTAGGAAGATAAGAGACTAGGCAACTTGGCTCGTGCCTGTGATCCCAACATTTTGGGAGGCCGAGGTGGGCAGATCATGAGGTCAGAAGGTTGAGACCATCCTAGCCAACACAGGAAATCCCTATCTCTATTAAAAAATATCAAAATTAGCTGGGCATAGTGGTGTGTGCCTGTAATCCCAGCTACTCAAGAGGTTGAGGCAGGAGAATTGCTTGAACCAGGGAGCTGGAGGTTGCAGTGAGCTAAGATCGCCTCACTGCACTTCAGCCTGGCAACAGAGTAAGATTCCATCTCAAAAAGAAAAAAAAAAAAACAAAAAAAAAACAGGAAGATAAGGAAAGGCATATAGGTATGATTTATGTAATAAATAATGCTCATAATTCCAATTAGCAGATCAATATTTACATAAACGGCTTTAGCTCTGTACTGAAAGCTTGAGAAATTAATACATATTTATATAAATAAAAACAGTCAGCAATTTAAAAAATACATTTACGTAGTTTTCCAGAGCATTCAACTTAATTTTACTAATCAGTTTTTCCATACACATTTCATTATCATTAATTGATAGAAAAGTTTAAGTGAACTGTAATTTCAGTAATGAGAACAGCTAGCATCTAAAGGTTTTTGAGCAGATAAATTCTTGGTGGAGCAAAAATGCTTCTCTGTATTAGAGTGACTCCAGCTGGTAGTAAAGTATGCACAGGTAACACGTGTGCTTCACATAGAAATGGCAATTTAACTATTTTGGTGATTATGTTAGAGGCTTATCAGGTCATCCACTGAGAGATTTCTCTTGTACATGTGCCCAAAGTGAACAATAAATTGAAACATGCCTTTTCTACTTAACATTGTCCTGCATGTGTTTAGCTCACTCAAGAATGCCCAAAATAGGAATGGAACTGGCCCAATGTGTTTGGCCATTCCTGTATTGACCAAATCCCACCCACACCCTTACAATTTGCGAATAAGCTAAGATAATGAATGAAAATAAAATCAAAGTGCAAGAAAGTGCTGAACTCAGTCTTGGCATAAAATCAGTCAGCAAAGTTCCAGGTTAGTAAACAGGTGTATGGTGTGAGCTGCTTTCAAATCCTACCTCAGTAAGGCGGTTAAAACTTCAGGTAGATTTAGGGGAGCAGGCCCAAGGGAACAAGTAAACTTCGAGTCCCAGTACAACCCTGTGGAAAAGGCAAACTGACATTGCAGGAATTTAACAAAAGAAAAAGTATGCAGGCTTAGAAATATTGAATAAGTGGTTCTCAATGTACTCTATAGACTACACCTTACTAGCTGTACAAGAATCAGCTCAAGTGTTTGCTAAAAAGCAAATTTTCCAGTCTCTAACCTCAAGAGAGCCTAATTGAGTAAACTTGGGTGAACTAGGAATGTATATTTTAAAAGCTTCTCAGGTAAATCTCATAGGGAGGTTCCGGAGCAACTGGGTTAAACAATTGATACTGAGTCATAAATGCAGTGAGTACTGTGAACTAGAAGCCATTGTGCTCAAGATTCCTTCATTACAGATTACCTAAAGTTAACCTTGAATTAATTTAGCCTATTTATATATAAAACAATAGAAACATAAACTCAGATTATGTGAGGAGTCCTACCCAATGGCCAATATAAACCTGTATCTTAAAGATCAACATTTTAATGGTTTTGGCAAGGGTAGAGAGAAATAATATTCTCACACAATACTGGGATTGTATAAATTAGTTTAACCTTTCTAAAGGGTAGTTTTTTTATAATCTATCAAAACTACCAGTTTATTGTATATAATGTATCATCCAGTAATTTCACTTCAAGGAGATTATTCTACAGCTACGCATCTCACATATATTAAAGGATGTACGTAAAAGATGTTTATTGTAAAATTATTTATAAATGTTAAAATCTGGAAAAAATACAAATCTTTCAAAAACAAAGATAAAACAATTTATATACTATGATTAGAAAATTCTTTGAAAGATAGATGAATAGTTCTTAACAGTGGTTAACTTTAGAAAAATGAGATGGGAGTAACGGGGTGTGTATGTTTCTTGCAGCCATTGTAACAAATTACTATAAACTATGTGGCTTTAAACAGCACAAATGTATTTTCTAAAAGCTCTGGAAGAAGTCTGAAATGAGTCTTACGGAGCTAAAAATCAAGATGTATGTAGGGCTGGTTCCTTCTGGAGGCTTCAGGGATAAATATATTCCTCGTCTCTTGCAGCTTCTAGAGGCTTCTTGGCATTCTTTGGCTTGTGGCCACGTCACTCCAATCCCTGAGTCTATGATAACATTGCCTTCTTGTCTGTTGACCTTCTTTCATCCCTCTTAGAGGGACCCTTGTCATTACATCAGGCCCACCCACGTGATACAGGATAATCTCTGCATCCCAAAATCCTTAACTTAATCACACATGCAAAAATCTCTTTCATGAAATAGAGTAACATTCACAGGTTCCAGGCAGCAGGACACAAGCATTTTGGGGGTACCAGTTTTCTGCCTACCACGTCTGGTAGAATTCTTTTGACTATCCTCTTTTTTGCATTATTTGACTTATCTATTTTAACTATGTTTTTTGTAGTAACTTTAAAACAAAATTAAATCTAATTAAACATTTATAATCAAATAGAAATGTGTGCCTTTCTTAGGCAAACTGTAATATGTTAGCTACAAGTGCAATATTTCATTTTTGAAGAAGGATTTATTTATGCCCCAGTTTGTTGCAAATGGTATTTAGATGGTTTATACAACAGGCACCTATAGTAAAATAAATAAAATTAAAATCTAAAAAGGGAATATAAGTATAACAACATGATAATATTTATACTATAATCTTATGAGTCAAAATACTTGCTTTGAATAGGCATAAATCTTGTTTTAGGGTTCCTGACTGCTAAAGAAAAAAAGGAAACTAGAGGGAAAGGGTGAATTATTTTTATTGTTGGCAACTGAACACATGTACAAATGATCAGGAGGAGATAGATCTTTCTAGAACTAACCTCATAGAAAATTTTGCATGTGCATCATTGTATGGGACACTTAGTGTTGCCAATAACTTTGAAAACAATATTATATCAGATTTCAAAATGTCAGCTTTCATTCTCTCTCCTATAATTCCTAATAGAAACAGATATAGACAGGAATGCTCCACACAGAGCTAAATTCCATTCTGTGCTGTGCATCTCGTGTGTGCCAGTGAGACTAAGTGGAATACAAGAACAATGCCTGATCAATCTGTCTAAACTATCCAATCTCCCAGTTTTAGTGTCTTGGGGGGAAAACTCTATGCCGAACAAATAAAGCATTGAGAAACATAGCATTAAGTCATATGCTGAAAACCTGAAAGCTTTATGCTAGCCTGTAGCACATTTTTAAAAAGAATCCAAAACTACAGCAGAGTATTGGTATAATATTAATACTGTCCCCGTTGTAATGAAGGATATGCTGTTGGCAACCCGAAGCTGCATAACATAGCTTTAGGTTACAATAAAATACCACACAGTCCTGTCAAGCTTAATGTTGTTGTTTTTGTTAAAAGTAGGGCTTTACAAATCATTCTGGATATCTTCCAAAGTTCTACGAAACTCCTGATATACTGACAGCTGTTAATTATTCCCTCCAACGAAGAAGATGCATGGAAAGGTTTCAACTAAAGAGATCCCTAACCAACAATGAGTCTCTGAATTCCAGCCAGCATCTAGAGGGACTACTAAACATGGCCATAATAGAGGACACTAAGAAAGATCCTCCATCTGTCCTGGAAGGAAGAAGTCAATAAAGGCAGAACTGCAAAGGACTCTTGAAAAAAAACAGGTGGACTACTTCATCACTGAGCCATTATCCTAAAAACAGTTGCAGCTCACTAGGTTTCAAAAATTTACAGAAGTGTTAACCTATTTTATTGGTTTGGGTACAAAGAATAGAAAACCCAAAGAACTCTGGCAGAAGGGGGCTCAATTTTTGAAGTCTCTAGGCTGGTTGAGATGCTTAAAGGTGTGTGTCTTTAAGGACACAAGTATTCCCTATCGTCCTGATCCATAGTCCTCAGTTTGTGATGCTTGTCTTATTTTATTTCTAGGCAATCATGTGCATTTTCTGACAAAGGAAATGACCAAAGGAAGAAAGTCAAAGTGTTTCTCCTTATGAGGCTTTGCCTTTTTGTCCTAAAGAGAATCTCTGTTACTACTTCTACCTACATTTCTTTCTCCAGAACTCAAACATGACCATCTCTCATTGTCAGGGTAACCAAGAAAGAAAGTATTTATAACTGACACGTCACTTCTAAAATCAATGTTGGGGTCTGTTAGTAAAGACAACAAATCAGGATGGATATTCAGTAGGCATTCAGCTGAGAATACCACAGACATCAAAAGAAGACATGGTCATAAATCATTGGAGATATATTGGTAAATGTAGTACCTACTTTTTACCCATCTCTCCAAGACTTTTGTAGCTGTTACAGAGTAATTAAAGTGAGTAATGCACATAGCTTGTATGTTACTTCTTTGAAAAATCATAAAGCAAACACATATATAACAAAAATCTATTTAAATTCTAGTGTGATGGTTAATACTAAGTGTCAACTTGATTGGATTGAAGGATGCAAAATATTGTTCCTAGGTGTGTCTGTGAGGGTGTTGCCAAAGGCGATTAACATATGAGTCAGTGGGCTGGGAGAGGTAGATTCACCCTTAATCTGGATGGTCACAGATCTAATAAACAGCCAGCATGTCCAGAGTCAAAGTAGACAGAAGAACATGAAAAGACTAGACTGGCTTAGCCTTCCAGCTTACCTTTTTTTCTAGTGCTGGATGCTTCCTGCCTTCAAACATTGGACTCCAAGTTCTTCAGCTTTGGGACTCGGACTGGCTTCCTTGCTCCCTCCTCAGCTTGCAGACAGCCTATTGTAGGATCTCATCTTGTGATCCTATGAGTCAATTCTCCTTAATAAATTCCCGTTTATATATACATCTATCCTATCAGTTCTGTCCCTCTAGAGAATCATGACTAATACACCTATAATTATGGATTCATAGATTATTAGATTTAGAATAAATATTAACACGTATTCATTTGGTACAAAAGTAATTGTGGTTTTTGCTATTACTTTTAAATAGCAAGTAACACAATTACCTTTGTATCAACCTAATGTTTAGGTTACCCTGATAAGTAGGTGTCTAGTGCATGGAAGATATAAGACATTTAAAAAAAGACAATTATATAATAAAAAGAATACTACATTGTATGTTAGAAATAAAGATCAACATTGTGAAATGTTAAATTATCCGCTATGATATTTTACCGAAAGACTTCTTTTTAATCTTTAAGTATCAGAAAGAAGGCAAACCTATGGGGACTTAACCTATATCCATAATATCTGCATGCATTTTCATAAGAAAGCAGCCTTTGATTCATTTCTCTATATTCTGAAGAGGAGCTTATTTAACTCTAACATGTTATAAGAGCTACAATTTTTCCCTTCTTTGGCAAACCAAAGCTAAGTCATGGAAGGTGAGGTGGAGATGCAGAGGAATGAAGATACCATCTTCTAGCCTTAGCGTGAAAGACAGATGACTTGTTTGTTTTCTGAGGCACTCAACATAGGACATGGGGAATTAGGAAGTAGAAAGACCTATCAGTCAGACCTACCTGGGGTCTTGAATATCACTTTTATCTTACTATTCAATATATATATATATAAGGATAGACCTAATAAAGTCTTGAGTGATCATAGTTCCAGGTAAAGTCTGTTGTCAATGATCAAAATCCCTTATTTTTTGGCCCTCAGTAAATGAGAGGTAAATTTCTTGTTCTGCTGAAATTAGTTCAAGTGCCCAACAGCAGTTCTAGTGTAGACATATATGGGTTTTATTTAGACATTTATGGGTAAATCCCAGACTTCCCACTTGAGAGTTGAATGACTTTGGGTAAGTTACTCAATTTTACTAATCCTAGTTTTCTTCATATGTAAAGAGTGATGAGGATACACTTCTAAAAATTAAACAACATAACATACATAAAATCATGTAGCACAGTACATGGTGTAGTGGCTGTTAAAGAAATTGCATTCCTTCATCTTATTCCCACTGAAAAGCCATCACTTTATAGGTGTGACATTTCCAAAGAAGCTGCAGAACATCTCTCTTCTACAATTCCATTCCTCACAGGAAGCCTTTCTAGACTAATCGGGGAATAATAGATAGCTTTCTGTATGTCCCCACTGGATACCACAGCTGCACAGTCATACAAGCCACAAAAAGTATGTCACCTCCTAGAAACTTATCTTTGTTAGTAATCAAAGAAAGTGATCCTAGACTTGAAGGCAAATTGTGACACAGGCAATTTTTCTCGGTATTGCTTTCCCCTTAAGTAGCAACCTCTGTCTCTAGTTCTCAACACTCAGGAGTCATCTGCCCCCTCTGGCTGTTTTGGTCTTGGCTGATGCTGAATATTATGGTAAAAGGATGAAACTCTGAATAGAGCTACTGTATGGGTCTTATGACTTTGAAGATTCCCAGATGGGAAGCAGGATTAAAGAAGTAGAGCTGTGCCTCTGGATTCAAGGACGATGGTACCCTTCATACTGAGAAAACACAATACCAACATATTTCACCTTACTAGATATCCTTCTCCTCCTTCCTAATCACTGTTCACATGCCCTTATCCTTGTAATCAGAAACTGTATTCCTCTAAAGGCAGAAAATTTTAAATCCTCAGACATTTGAGAGAAACAAACAGCATTAATATTTAGAATCCTCAAAGATTAAAGGTACTACTGTAGCTATAAAAACAATGATTAAAATGCATTTTTTGAAAAAAGTAAAAATAATTGGGTGCTAGAATTTTTAAATGATTAGATATATAGACCAATAGGTTAAATTAATAGATTAATACCTAAATAGATTAGATATAAACTGAAGTCAATTGGTTGCAAAATTGAGACAAGATATTTTCTCAGAATGCCTACAAAAAAAAGAAAAATAAGGAGGTAAGAAGTAAAATAGAAGAGTTTGGAGGCAGGAAGAGTAGACTTCAGTGTTTCAGTATTCATCTGATAAAATTTCCAGAGGAGTATAATAGGAATCATGGAAGAGATGACTTTTTAATTAAAAAGATATAAAATATCCCCACATAAGAAAAATAAGATAGCTCAAAATAGAGACGTGGTCACTGAGTACTGAACAGAAAGAATAAGAAAAGTAAAAATGAGGCTACATTTCCGAAGTCAAATTACAAAAAGCTACAAAAGGAATACACTTTGATTCCAAAAGAATGGATATTAAATTACTCTAAGATATTTCAGCAGTTAAAGTGGAAGACTGAATATAATAGGACAATGTCTTTAAAAGCTCTGATCTCATACACAGGAAAATAACATGTAAGTAGTAGAGAAAAGGAAATACTTTCATCTTAGAATTTCATGACATCACCCTCTACTTGTGTGTATCCTTCCTTTCTGCATATGTGGTCACATGGGCACTTGTTTATCTGCCGCCTCTTAAGTATCACTATTCCAGTATTTCAGCTTGACTTCTCTCTTGTCTTCCCAAATAATCTCATTCATTTCTCTGATGTCCACAACTGATGAATCACACAAAAGTATTTCCAGCTTAGACATTATTAATGAAATATTAGGATTTCCATCCAAAGTTTCATTTATACATTTCTGAGAGGGATATTAAACTCATTGTACCCCAAAATGAAAATATATTTTACACATATTTACCACTTGAGCCTCACAATAAACCCTTCATAAGGCAAATACAACAATAAATTATAAAATTTATATTTTTAGGGGGCATCGAAGAGAATCTCACAACTATGCAAATATTATAGTGACATTTGTTATTCAGCAGTTTGGATTGACAACATAAACTTTAAAATTAGAAATTAATTAAAAGAACTAATAATGTCACTCAGCTCTAGAATATTTTATCATTTTATACAGTGCAACAACCACTAAATGTAGTACTAAAAACAGTCCTTGATACACAAGTATTGCCTTTTAGTGCCATAAAAATGTACTTTCCAGAGAGTAGCACATTATCGTTTAAGTGAAGCTCTTCATTAGATAGTATGAGAAAATGAGGCATGAAAGGAAGATGGCAAAGCCTCCTTAATAGTTCCTGTGCAGATAATGTAGGCCAAAGACAATCAATAGACATGGCTCATTTATTTTATGTCTGTGAGCACTTACAGGCAAAATGTTAGTGTTTGCTATCCTGTTGGCTTTCTTTGCTCTGCATCAGTAATGAAAAAATAAATTTGCATACTAGGGTATAATTTTTATGAATTTGACTCAAAAACAGGCTTTTATTGTTAACCAATATGGAAAGAAACACCTTCTATATTACTTTGGGTTCATTACAGTCACTAAGAAGCACGTCTGATTATAAATTTAGTAACTCTTTAGACTGAGCCAAACAATGAATACAAAAGTATATAAATACATTATAAAAACACATTGAATGGCCATAAAAATTAAGGATTCCATAAAATATCTAGTTTAAGATATTTTATTATCGTTGATGAAGGCAATCCTAAAATCAACATATTGCATAGAGAATGTTTTTTAAAACCATCTATTGATGGTGCTTCTATGTGGAACACACATAGAGCTATCATGTAGATGACCCATTTAGGATGATGACAGATTGGAATGCAATGTATGCCTACATACAATCAAAAGGCTTCTTTCATTATTGCTGTCATATTTATGAGAACTGAGCTTACAAAAGAAAATCTTCAGTGAAAAAAATTTGTTATTTAAAAAAACTTCAGTTTTCCCTAAAGAGAGTAAAACTTAAATGCCATAGAGATGGATCAATATATGTTTTACATACGATAATTAAATGGTAGGCATTATGCTTTTGAAAAGAAACTCTACTGGAAGGGATAAAATAGTAAATTTCTTTCACAAGAAATCTCCACCTGCCATGCCTTCGTGAGGTATGAGTCAGAATACTGTTGGTGAGCACGAGGAATTAGCTAGTGGGAAGGTTATGAGACAGTAGAAAAGCAGAGAAAAAAAGAGATGAGAAAAAAAAAAATAAAAACAAACAAAAAAACCAGACAGATTGACCAATAAATAAGATATGAGGAAAAGCAGAACAAGAAAACATGCTTGGGTATGAGGAAAGTTTGGGGAGTTCTCCTGAAATTTAGTGGAGACATCTTTAACTGCTTCTTTACTCCATGAAGAACAGAATCAAACCTCAGGCAACAGAAAAACTATCATCAAAAGTCATATCCATAGTGCACACCATCCAGTGATCAATTCTGATTTTAACAGTTATACCTTAAAACACATGCTTTGGAAAAAAAAACCCCATATATTTCATTAATACCTTAACTTCAAAAAGCTAAGAAAATGCCTTGATTAAAATAATGCAAAAAAAAATCTTACTTCCATCATTTCTCTATATTTTCCCACATATCTATTTAGGCTGTTTAGTATTGTTTATCATTTAAAACATTGCGTTAATTCTTTTTATTCTTACCTTTTCCATTAAAGTTTTTAATTTAGATATACTAATATTCAAAAATATAGTAACATAAGCAGCAAAATTCAACTTGTCATGGTATATAAGAGGTGCTGCCGCATAATGCTTCACAAGGAGCCCACTTCAAAACACGTGTAGAGGCAACCAGGACACATATAAGGCTTCCAAGTTGGGATAAAAAATGTGTCCCTTCTGTGCTATGTTTACATTGGCATAATTCTAACATGGTTGTTTAAAAAAGTGTTCTTTCACCTATTTCTAACCTCACTGTTCTTTTACTGTTAGATTTTTTTCTCCACATTTTAATGTTTTTAATGATGAAGCTCGTATTATATTGTAAAGTATAGTATGAGCATTTAGTTTCATCATTAAGTTTGGCATTTAACTTCACCATTAAAATGGACAAAATATAAACATTTTTAATATATGTATTTTATACCTAGTATATGTATTAAAATATTAATATTTTCTAGATATTAAAAGTAGTCATTGTAGGAAAAATATGTCATTGTAAATGTCCTAAATCAGCTTATAAATTAGCAGGGAAATAAAACTGAGAAATGAGAAAGAAGTAAAGAGGTAGATTTTTTTTTTTTTTTGATAAAACAGTGTAGAATAAGTTTATTTGGAGTTAGAAAGACTTCACAGAAGAGTGAAACAGTGCAGCATAAGTTTGTTTAGAGTTAGAGAGACTTCACAGAGGAGGCAAAACAGGAACCATGGATTGAAATGATGACGTACGGCACCAATAAACAGGGAAGAGGAGACCAAAGTGATTGCAGGGAAGGGTTCGACTTAAGGAAGGATGAGAAAGCAAATTATTTGACTTGGTATAAGTCGATTTAAGGGGGATTTTGAATGTCATGCTGAAAAAGTAGAGTTGGCCTAGTGATAGAAGAAGTAAGGGTAAATTACTACATTGGTTAAAAATTAATCAACTATAATGATTTGGCCATACATATTGAACAAATAACATTTAAGAAAGATTACTAGAAATTCAGTCTAGAAAGCATAAAGGGAAAAATATGAGACTTTTTTCATGGAACAAAGGAGACTCTCAAAATACAGAGTGACTCTCAGGCAAGGCCAAATGTAAAAAATAAACAGAATGTTCCTCAGCAGCTGTGGTTTAATCTTTTAACTTGCACTTCATTGGCAACATTTACGGAGTGAGACAAATGGGAGTAAATATAGAAATTAACAAATCTGCTAGATATTGTTTATAACATTTTATTAGTTTTAGGTAAGTTGAAAATGAATGTCTGTTTAGTTATGTTTCTAATTTGTGACCACTGACACGTTGAATTGAAAAGACTTACTTTTGTTATGAAACAATTCATATCCTTTTTAAAGAAATGGATCATGATGATTATAAATTATAAATGGATATTAACTAGAAACAGAGAGATTTTTGTCCCCAAGAGTTTAGAAACAATAAATATTGCACTTCACTTTTTCTATTTGACCCTAAGACAAACAACTTCTACATGTGTCAACCAATTTATAATCTGCATTTGTAAACCCTAATTTTGAGGCTATCGTTAGTGAAAATCAGTCTAATTTTCATGTGCTTTATATATCAACACATGATTATTTCTATTTCATTCATTCTTGCATTAGGTATCACTCTTGGGGTAGTAGGAGTCATCTGTTACAACTAACCACTATCCTCAAGCACTGACGACTTCAACTAAATAACATTCCTCCTATCTTTGAAGTGAAAAGAAGTTATCACTATGCAAATTGTCACTGTTCTATTATATCTCTAGGTTCAGCAACTAAACTTCAATAGTTGTATTGACCAGTGGAAAAATTCACCTCTTCATTAATAACAACAATATGAGTAGTAATATAAATATTTAAAGATGTTTGCCTATAGGATATAGTTTAGATTTAATCTTCACAGCAATATACCATCTCAAGTAATTCTAATTTCATATTTCCACTTAAGAATTAAGCAAGGCCAGTTTGAGTTTCTGCTCCACACTTAAATAACAAAGTTACTTTAGGCAAGTCATAACTTGGAGGCTCAATTCTTCATCTGGAAGAGGTGAATATTATACTATATTTGACTATGTTCAATTGTAAGAATAAGTTCTAGTGAACTAATAATGGAGCAACATCCTAAGATTGCAAAGAAGACCTTATAGTTTTAATTGAGGGCTTCTTAGACATATATATACACACACGTATATGTTTATATATATGCAAATATATACACATATATTATATATGCAAATATATATATTTGCATATATATACATGTATATTATATATGAAGGTGATGTCCCCTGAGTGGCACTCTGGCTGATGGAGGCTTTTAATCCTAGATAACTCAGCAATATATGTATGTTTGCATATATATATACATGTATATATATATTTGCATATCTATATCTGCATGTCTGTTTTCACTCATTTTAAACAACTATTCACTGATTTATATCTCACAGAAGGTGTTTTTGCTCACATCACTAGCTGCGAATTGTTTCGTCTCTAGGCACCATAATTATTACCAGGTGTTTATGCTATAGAAAGTACTGAGTGTAAGAATTGCCATGCTGGTCACTTGCAAAGGTATTCCTCCTGGGGAAAACCAACTCTAACAGATCCATTAAATAATCTTTTTTTTTTTTTCTTCAAGACTGAATCTTGCTCTGTCGCCCAGACTGGAGTGCAGTGGTACAATCTCGGCTTATTGCAACCTCTGCGATTCTCCTGCCTCAGCCTCTGTAGTAGCTGAGATTACAGGCATGTGCCACCACACCTGGCTAATTTTTGTATTTTTAGTAGAGACGGGGTTTCATCATGTTGGCCGGGCTGGTCTTAAACTCCTGACCTTGTGATTAGCCTGCCAGTGCCTCCCAAAGTGCTGGGATTACAGGCAAGAGTCACCTCACCCGGCCTAAATCATCTTCTCTAAAGGCATTAGGCAATTTGTCTCCTTAAATTTTATTTATTTTCCTATGTTATTATAAAATTCAAAAGAACTACAAAGGGAAAGAACAGCTCTGTATAATGGAAAGTTCACACAATTTGGAATTAAACAGAAAGTTTGAATTTTGTTTTCATATTTACCAGTTGAAGATTCTTGAACATCAAGGTCTAGAGAGGCAGCAAAGACTTACACCTTATAAGAAATTCTGAAGGTGATGTCCCATGAATGGCAACTCTGGCTGATGGAGGCACATTATCCTGGATAACTCAGCAAAAGTCAGAAATGGACCTTATTGCATTTTGGAGGACTGTGTGTGTGTATGTGTGTGTGGGCAAGCATATGTGTGTGCAGACAATTACTCTTTCCTACCCAATAGTCTTCTGTATCTGTGTTATATACTTCAAGAGAAAAGTGTATGTTCCGGTGTGTTATAAGAACTATGTAGCAATGGAAACTGGAGTGGTGATAAAGAACCTGGCCTTTCCATCCTCAAAGTGTTCATGCTCAGTGGTTTCCCTTCTGAACTCTAAAATCATATATCTCACTCACCATCCTACCTTACATATTTAACAGACATCTCAGACTTAAATGTGCAAAACAGAATTCCTGGTCTTTCCCTCCTGCAATAATGACATTTAACAATACTAGCAAAAAAAGATGTCCAAGATAGGTTAGTAAAGATAAAGGACTATGTATAAGGTATGACTCGTTTTGTTAAATCAGTACATGCATGCATACATATACAGCTTTATAAATGGGTATTTGTATTAAAAATAGGTGAAAGAATATATACTCAAGTATTAACAGTGGCTATATTCAGAATGAGGGATAGCAAAAGGCTTTCATGTACTGCATAATATGAGATCAGATTATTAAAAAGATTTGTAAGGAGGCTCTCACACTGTTGTAATCAGGGCAAATTAACTGCAAAACTAGCACAAGCAGGTTTTGATTTTTTTCTAAAAATTTCACTTAGGTATTATATTTTGTGACTTAGAGCAAAGGTAGGATGACAGTGAAGGGTTCATTGTAAAGCCAGCCTTTCTAATAACAGATTTTGTCATATTTGGAAAGAAAAAAATAGGTATTCAAAATCAATCTTTGATGAGTGGGTAGGTTAAATGTATGTGGGGTAATCTGGGTTCATACCAATTTCTGTAAATGATTTGGAATTTATAAAACTGAACTCGGCTTTCTTATAGCACAGATTCTTACAGCTCTAAACAGTATTTACCTGAAATCATCAAAACACATATTTACCTTCCTGTTGTTTTAGGCTCTTGCTTTGTACATTTGTTAAAATTCCAAAAAGTCATTACATCTATTTGTATGCCAGCAGCTTTAATATATCATTGTTGACATCAGAAAATAGTATTTATTAAGTGCTCATTTGGATGTGGTATTCTATGGGGTTCAATAGTTGAGTAATCTTTTACTCAGATGACTTATAACAGCATGTTAAGATGTCACCTTCAGGCATGCAGTAAATACTAAAGGGAATTGTAGAATGAAAACTCAGGTTTAAGTTCTTATCCTCTTTACTTATTTTGCTCACCTTCTCTCTTTTTTTCCCTTTGTACTCTCGTTTTTTGTTAATATATAATTTTTTAAACTCTAGCCCATATGTGAAATGATCTTCCTACTTTTTGCATTTGTATTTATCTAACTACTGGAGTTAGCCTTTTGTTAATCCCCAAATTTTGTCTTAGGTACCAGAATATACCTTTTCTTTTATTTTACTTAAAAGCAGAAGGTTGGTCATCTAATTCCTTTTCTTGGAGAGAGAAAAAAATTATTTGTAAGACATTCTATGACTTTCTGCTTGCATTTAATGTAGAAAACCCTATTTGTAGAGTAGAATAATCAAGAGAGTTAGCAGACAGAAACAATGGATTTCTCCCTACCTTTGATGATTTACTACACATATGACCTTTGAGTTATCTTACCTTACATTAGCATAGATGTCATCATCCCTGGAATGGAAATAATAACTTTATGGAGTTGTTGTGTGAACTACTTCATGCAGTATGCATGACAAACTACATGCATTCTACATACCACATGCTACATACTAATCTGCTGCTATGTCATATGGTATGCCAAGAATCTAGCAGACACTATGATATTGTACTTATACTTCCCCCAACCTAGAATTCATCTGCCCTGGTCTAAATCAGCTCACTTCAGATCCAATCAACCTCATTCTGGCCCTAGTTATTTTTTAACTTTAGGTTCTTTTTTATTCTACGAATGAGACTCTAATTTACAAAGCAATTCTAAAATTTTGAGTGTGGCTGAATTTTGCTCAAGAACATCCAATGGGCTACTTCTAAAACAGGTTTTACATTTCCCCTTGTACATGAAAAATCTCAGAGAATAACATTCAGTCTTCCTACTACAAGCTTTATTGCTTGAAACTCCTTCCTAGGACAGTGACTCCTATAGCCTGCTTTTTGATTGAAATTCTATTGACCACCTTTTGAACACCTGCCGGAAATATTTTCCTGTATGGATATTTTTCAAGTCAGTGGTTTATAATCATTGTCTTCACTGAGGATACTTCCGAGAAAACATTGTTTTACATGTGTGGTTATGGACTCAGTCGTGTCCCTCTCAAAATTTGTATGTTAAAGCTGTAAATCCCAATGTTGAGAGACAGGGCCATTAAGGAGGTCATAAAGGTTAAATGAGGTCATAAGGGTGGGACCTCAATCTAATGGTACTTATATCCTCATAAGAGAAGAGAAAAGGAAGCCTTCTGCAAGCTAGGAAGAGAGAGGCCTCATTAGAAAGCAATGGCACTTTGATAGCACTTAGGCTTCTAGAGCTGAAAGAAAATAAATGTTCATTGTTTTAGCCATACAGTCTGTGGTATTTTGCTGTGGCAGCCCTTGCAGACTAAAACATGTATAGTGTAGATTTAAATTATTCTGCTATTTTAACAAATCCTAAATAATTTTAAGAAAAATAAAACAAAGAACACTGTACTCAGATTACAATCATTGTAAGAATTCATAATTATAACTGGTATTAATGCAGTGGCAGTTGCTCAGCTTGCCCTATGGCAGAGAGAAGAACCTTGCCCTCAAGCGGCTTACTGCCTTATAATTTAAGATACTCACATCTAGATTATGGCTTGGAAATGTGAAAAAGTTAAATACATTTGTGGAAAGTAAGACATTTGTATTGACAGCATTCATTTAAATAATATCCTAAACATGGTTTCTAATATACAGTTGACCCTAGGACAACACAGGGGTTAGGGGTGCCAATGCCTCATGCAATTGAAAACCACATATAACTTTTCACTCCCGACATGTAACTACTAATGGCCTTCTGTTGAACTGGAAGCCTTAATGATAATACATATAGTTGATTAACACGTATTTTGTAGGTTGTATGTATTATATACTATATTCTTATAATAAAGTAATCAAAAAAGAATGTTATTAAGAAAATCATAAGAAAGAAGCAATGTATTTACTATTCATTAAATAAAAGTGGATGATCATAAAGTTCTTCATATTTGTCTTCATGTTGAGTAGGCTGAGGAGAAGGATGAGGAGGGGTTGTTCTGGGTGAGTCGGGAGTGGCAGAGGGAGAGGAGGTGGAGGAGGTGGAAGAAGATGAAACAGAACAGGCACACTCAGTGAAACTTTTACTGAAAAAAATCATACAGAAATGGACCTGTACATGTAAACCCATGTTGTTCAAAGGTCAACTGTACGTACGTGTATATGTGTGTATTCTTTTTGCATTAGTCAGGGTTCTCTAGAGGAATCCTGACTATATATTTAAAAATCTATCTATCTATCTATCTATCTATCTATCTATCTATCTATCTATCTATCTATCTATCTATATCTATCTATCTATCTATCTATCTATCTACCTACCTACCTATCTATCATCTATCTATCTATCATCATCTATCTGGGATTTTATTAAGTATTTAGCATTAAATACTAAGTAGTTATTAAGTATTAACACAATCACAATTTCCCTCAACAGGTTTTCTGCAAGTTGAGGAGGAAAGAGAGCCAGTCCCAGTCCCAAAACTGAAGAACTTAGAGTCTGATGTTCGAGGGCAGGAAGCAACCAGCATGGGAGAAAGATGTAGGCTGGGAGGTTAGGCCAGTCTCTCCTTTTCATTTCTTCTGCCTGCTTTATATTTGCTGGCAGCTGATTAGATTGCACCCATCAGATTAAGAGTGGACCTTGCTTTTCCAGCCCACTGATTCAAATGTTAATCTCTTTTGGCAGCACCCTCACAGACACACCCAGGATCAATACTTTGTATCTTTCAATCCAATCAAGTTGATGCTCAGTATTAACCATCACAAGTCCACCCCTTGTCAACATGGCAGAAGCTTTACATGCAGGATAGGCAAACCCATATCTTGAATAAGTGTCTGTTCCAATGAGAACAAACTTCTGCCATTTCCATGATTGAAGAGGTCCAATATAATCAACCTGCCACCAGGTAGCTGGCTGATCACCCAGGGGAATGATGCCATATCAAGGATTCAGTGTTGGTCTCTGCTGCTGGCAAACTGGGCACTCAGCAGTGGCCATAGCCAGGTCAGCCTTGGTGAGCGGACGTCCATGTTGCTGAGCCCATGCATAACCTCCATCCCTACCACCATAGCCACTTTGTTCACTGGCCCATTGGGCAATAGCAGGGGTGACTGGAGAAAGAGGCTGAGTGGTGTCTGCAGAATGGGTCATCCTATCCACTTGATTATTAAAATCCTCCTCTGCTGAAGTCATCCATTACTGAGCACTCATGTAGGATACAAATAACACAGTTTTTGACTACTCAGAGAGGTCCATCCACATGCCTGTTCCCCAAATTTCTTTGTCACCAACTTTCCAATCATGCTTCTTCCAAATCCATGACCATCCAGTCAAACCATTGGCTGCAGACCATGAATCAGTACATAATCACACACCTGGCCTCCATGCAGAGTGCATAGCCAGGTTCTGCCCACTGGGAAGATGTCCCCTCACCACTGTCCTTCGGAGACACACACACATACACACACACACACACACAAACTAGTTGTCTTATTTTAATTGTAGTGCTCAAGTGACAATAAAAGATATGAAGCTATTTACTTGAATATTGCTTTATATTGAGTAAGAAATGAAAACTGTCTATGGGGAAAATGTGTTTTCTATAATTGTAACTTTTTGATGCACTTAAATATAATCAGTGAGATTACAGACTGATCTAGAAATCGAGATTACATGGCTGTACCCTAAAAAATTATATGCTGTGCCATAGTTATAGGAAACAATGTAGATTTAAGATATTGTGCTAAGTATGTTATTTAAAAGAATATTCACTTTGAGTCTGAAATTAAGACACTGTAACAATTGTTGTTTGACTATTTGTTACAAAGTTTGCATGTGTCCATTTAAAGCTAGAATATTTTCTAAGTGTGTGTGTGTGTGTGTGTGTGTGTGTGTGTGTGTGTTTGTGTGGTCTTATTTTAATTGCCACAGACACCACAGCCTTCAGCAACTACCACTCTGATCAGTCAGTAGCTATCAATATCAAGGCAAGGGCTTTCACTGGCAAAAAGATTGTGAATTGTTGAAGGCTCACATGATAGTTAGCATCTTTTAGCAATAAAGTATTTTTAAATTATGGTATATACATTTTTTAGGCATAATGTTATTGCCCATTTAATAGACTACAGTATACTATAAACATAACTTTTATATGTAGTGGAAAACCAATCATTTCATGTGACCTACTTTATTGTGGGGGCCTGGAACTGAGCTTGCATTATTTCAGAGGTATGCCTGTATATTTAATCCCTCCCCACAAAGTCAAGGGAGCTTCTGGTATAGGTAGGATCATTTCAAAATGATTTTGTGATACTTTACTTTCTTCACAGAGAGGATAATAAAAACTACATTTAAGTTTTAACAGATAATTTTGAGAAATAAGAGAGAAGTGATACAACTTCGCTGTTGACTAAGCCAGAAGATGGAGTTGCGAACGGTTTCAGAGGCACAGGTTCCACCTCGCTGTGCATCCCTCACCACTCTACTTCTTCCTTGTCAGGGGACCTGGAAAAGTTAAATTCTGCAAGCTGCTTCCCCAAGTCTAAAGAGGTGATGCCAATAACATATACTTCATGGAAATGAAAGTTAAAAAATTAAAACGAATGTGTAAAAACCACTGAGGACAATATTTGGCACTCTCATCATCAGCATTGCTGTTGTTGCAGTCTTTTTGTTTTCTTTTCCAATAAGACTGTTGCAGTCTTATTGAAACTGTTGCTGTTGTGACTGTTACTAAAAACACTCTATCCCAAGAAGTATTCTCTCAGCTGAAATATCTTCTCAGCTAAGTCTAGAGTTGGGGTTAGATGAGTCATGGATATATTCTTTTTCTGCCAGACTCTGTGAGATATCTGAAAAGATTAAAAACAGGAAGCCTTGCCCCTAGGTTATTTTTTCTTTCTAAAATATTAGTAACAATGTCCATTCAGAGCAATTTCAAAGTAATGTCAGAATGCGAGGGGCCTTTTTTGTCATCATGGATCTGTGGCAATACATACAACTTGATTTTCAAGGTGCTAAAACAACTTGGCAAATATCACTTAGGCCCTTCATGCCTAGTAGGCAGAATAACTACCTCAATTTTTCAAGGTGATTAAGCTGATTAAGTAAGAACACTGTGATTCTTCATTCATTCATCTTCACTTAACCAGAGGGAAAGGTCTTTTCTACAGACAAATTCGTCTAAGTGGTATGACTTAATCCTCCCATTCTTTTCTTCCTCTTTGACCCCCACCACAGCCTCTACCCCTTCTAAGAGAGCCAGATCTTTAATATCACACTAATTTAAAGACTCTCATTTTGGAATTGTGAGGTTCCTCTTTTCTCTATTTAATTGAAAACATTTAACAGACTTTCTAGGAAGCAAATGCTAGAGTACTAACCTCTGAATGCCATTTAATCACTCCTTTCAATCAATTTACATGTTTATTTATGAGAAGTTCTGTACCTGTTAATTGTTAAATTAAAAGGATTGGAGGGGAGGAAGACACTTAGAAAAAACCCAGAAAGTAGTGCTACCTGAAACATTTATGAGCATCTATTGCAAACACTCTTAAAATCTGGTAAATTGCATTTTAATTATTTTGTAAATGTACTGAAATTAAAGAGCATTTGGAAAGCAGTCATCTAGAGTTGAGGAGGTACAAATTAATCACATGGTTACATTGAATATTCAGAAATTCAAGAATCCTTAATGGAGCAATAATAATTTTCAAGCAACATTAGAACTTCTTGGCACAGGCTTTGAACTGCTTGGAGCATATTTTCCCACTGCGAAAATGTTTACTCTACCCAGCAGCCTATTTTCCCCAATAGAAACACAATGAAAATTCAAACACAATAAATCATTCTCAAGGTACAGAGATTCAAATGCCACAAGTGCTTTGATTCATTCTGCTTCAGGCGTGGAATTTAGAAATCGAAGAACTTTTAAATTTGTTCGAACATAGCACTCTGGAAATGAGAAAAGCAAAGCCGATTGGATTCCAGGATCTTATTTCTATGTCCCTCTGCATTACCTTTGGCAGTGAGTCACTGACACGACAGATAAGGCCCTAAACTGCGATGTACGGGGCAGAGTCATTTTACTTCCACAGCCCACAGGAGGGACTCAGAGAGATTACAACTTGGAAAGGACTTAGAGGTGCCCACAATTAACACCCTATTTTGAAAATCAGAAAATGAACCTGAGAGATGAAGGGAATAATTCCTGTTTTCCAACAATGAAAACAAATCAAGAAGGAAACACTAGTTTCCTGATTCCAAGCCCAGTTTTCATTCCTTTCCACAATTCAATAACATATATGAAGATCACATCTTATATCTAGCTAGTCATAATATAGGTTAGTGCTATGTTCTAAACACTCATTTGTCACCTCCGATTAATAAATCATTTATGAAATATAGCAGAATACAAAACCCTGAAGTATGTCACTTTAACATAGAGGTTACTTGGAACTAAAGGCATATGAAAAATAGCAGATCCAAGGACACTCTCAACTTACCTTTTTCTTCCTTAAAACAGGAGATGAAAATGTTCATGTGAAAGATGCTCCTTGTACCAGGGGAAAGAAACATTCTTTGATGATGAATCGCAGCTGAGCGAATTCTGCACCAACAGGCCTTGTTAAAATAACTCATCTTTTAAGCTTCCCCGTATAATATAGTTGCTTTTTCAAAACCTGCTATTCTTTGTCCAATTCAAAGTGGACAAAATATGTAAGTATGTAAGTGATTGACTCTAATTGCTTCATTGGGTCTTCGTTTCCTTTTGAGGGCTCCATGTCCTGTAAAACATTAAATCTGTAGGCTTTTCTCCTGTTTATCTTATGTCAGTTTAATTCTTAGGCCCACCGGAAACCTAGAGAGAAAAGGTAAAGTTTGACTCTTCTACTGGCCTACATTTATCTAACTCATGTTGTACTTTCTGCTTTTCTTGTACTGTTGAATCCTATAAATATTTGCCTTTTTAAAGACTATTTCACAGTATTTTTTTAAATGTTTGGTTAGTTGTTGTTTTGTTGTTTTTTTGTTTTTATGAGACAGGATCTCACTTGGTCAACCAGGCTGGAGTGTGGTGATGTTATCATTGCTCACTGCAGTCTCTACCTCCCAGGCTCAAGTCATTCTCCCACTTCAGCCTCCACAGTAGCTGGGGCTACAGGCACATGCCATCACGTCCAGAAAATATTTGTATTTTGTTTAGTAGAGATGGGGTTTCATCATGTTGCCCAGGCTGATCTCAAACTCCCGGGCTCAAGTGATCCTCGGCCTCTGACTCTCAGCCACCACACCTGACTTCACAAGATCTTCTATTTTCTCTTTTTATTGTCTTCTTCTCTTAAATAAGTTGTTCAGGTAAATAGTAAGAGCTAGTGTCATTGATGTATCAGTATTTAGTTGAGACTTTCCTTTTTGGAAACACTGAGCTATACATAGCTTCTAAGATGTTAAAGCATATATAGAACATTTTGTACTCTGCTTAACAAATCACTCCTATCCTATGTACTTCTGGTTGCTACCATCAAACTTTTGAATCATGTTTATGTAAATCAAGGATACTGCAAAAAGTTACAGTCCCATAAATGAAGTTGTGGAGTCATAGAACTGCCAGATAAGAAATGTTACTTGCACTATACATCCTTCACGACATCTAAAGATCTTCATGAAGAAAACCTGTCTATGAGGCATGTCTGCAGCTTATCTTTTACCTTCACTACTTGAGGTTTTGCCAGAGCAAAATATATAACTTTGATGAGGTAAAATTTATCAAATTTCCCATTGATGGATCATGTTTTTTGACATTAAGAAGTTTTTGCTTAGCCCTGTGTCCCCAATTTTTTTTCTGGATGTTTTATTGTTTTATATTTTGTCCATGATCAATTTTGAGTTTACATTTATATAAAAAGTGAGGGTTAAGATTTTCCAGTTTTAAAAAAATTACATATAGCGATGCTCTTAATTTTATATTTTGATTTTTTTAAACCATATCAATTTTTTATTATCATTATTAGCACTATGAGTTTGTCTGTAAAATCATTGGGTTTTCAACATAAACATCCCATGATATGTATACAAAGATAGTTTTACCTTAGCCTTAATTCTTATACCCCTTTCACGTTCCTTTTACATTAGCTACAATCTTCAGTGGAATACTGAGCAAAAGCAGACATAGCAGGTGTCTTCATTTTAGTCTTGACTTTAAAAGTCAAGACATTGACTTTTACTATGAATAATGATAATGTAGGTTTTTAAGCAGATGACATCAAGAATTGTTTTTACTAGTTTGATAAGAATTTGTTAGCAATATTTGTTGAATTTTATTGAATGCCAGTTCTGTACACATTGAAAAGATATTGTCTTGCCCTTTAATCTGTTAAAAAAGTTTTCTTTTTTGACTCATCCTTGCCATTCAAAGACAAATCTCATTTGTTATTTTATATTTTCTAGTTCACTCCTGAATTACATAATTTTTAGGATGTTGTTAGAACGTAAAGGTTATCTTTTCTAAATGCCATTTGTTTGGAAATAGTTTTCTTGGTTTAATCTCATAAAAATATTTAGCTGGGGATATAATTTTATGTAACTATTATTTTCTTTCTCTAAGTCCATTGAAGATACTACTTCTTTGTTTTTGGTCACGCAATACTACAGGTGAGAGGTTTGCAATTACAATATATCTTCTGCTGTTACTCTAAATGTATTCTGACCAGTCTTTCTGGCAGCTATTAAGATTCTATTTTTAAGATTTGATTTTTTTAAAAAAAATTACTTAGTCATTTCTGT
The DNA here is from genome assembly GCA_031835075.1 of Saguinus oedipus. Classification (NCBI taxonomy): domain Eukaryota; kingdom Metazoa; phylum Chordata; class Mammalia; order Primates; family Cebidae; genus Saguinus; species Saguinus oedipus. Next base: position 140,904,418 of record CM063169.1, read on the forward strand.
AATGGTTTTCATAATATTTTCCTATTCATATGATAAATAAAAAATCATTTTCATTTTGAGCACAGTACGCATTCTTCTTTCGAAGTCCTTGTCAGATTATTTTATATAATTAAGTTCATTTGAAGTAAATTCATATTCAGAGTACTGCTTTTCTTGGCAATCTTAGAAGCTTTGTTTATTTATTATGAAATTTTGATTTCCCATTTATTTCAAGGATGAGGTACTTTACTTATTTTTCCTCTCTCTATCCCTCTTTTCTCAAATCTTCCTCTCTAACAGGTTTATAATTGCTTCACCCAACTCCCTGGTAACCACCCCCAAACCAGTTGGGTGACCAAGTTTCACTAACTTCCCAAACTCCCTAACTTCACAGTTTCCTGGCACCGTAACTGGAGTAGTTTATATTCCCTTTATTCACGGGCCAATCACTGTCTGTTATTGCCAACCTCCAAGTTAAGTGTCTAATCTTGGTGCCTCAATCAGTTCGTCATTTTTTCTGTTTCCTTTCTAGTACACAGAGTCATTTATTTTGTTTAATACTCTAGCTGTCTTTGCTGTGTCTTTTCAGATCTAATTTTACTATATATTAGCACCGAGACACTGTATCAAAACATACTTTGTGAACTTGTTCACAATACTCTCATTTTTCCTTTAACTCACTCTGATTGGGCTTTCATCACCCTAAAAATCTGTTCTTTGAATGATCTCCAGAAAAATCTACTCTACCATATCTAATGTCTAATTTTCAGTTTTCATCTCAGCAGTGGTTGACACAGTTATCATTTTATCCTTGTTGATATATTTCCTTCTCTTATTTTTAGCAGGGATCCCTAACCCCCGGCCACTAACCAGCCCCATCCCATTAGGAACCGGACCCCATAGCAGAAGGTGAGTGGCAGGCAGGTGAGTGAGTGAAGCTTCATCTGTATTTACAGCTGCTCCCCATCACCAGCATTACCCACTTGAGCTGTCCAATATGTATGGCATTAAATTCTCATAGGAACATGAACCCTGTTGTGAACTGCACACAAGGGATCTAGGTTGCACATTCCTTGTGAGAATCTAATACTGATGATCTGTCACTCTCTCCCATCACCCCCCTCCCGCCCCAGGATGGGACAATCTAGTTGCAGGAAAACAAACTCAGGGTCCCACTGATTCTACATTATGGTGAGTTGTATAGCTATTTCATTCTATATTATAATATACTAACAATAATAGTAATGAAGTGTGCAATAAATGTAATATGCTTGAATCTTCCTGAAACCATCCTCACTCTTCCCCAGTCTGTGGAAAACTTGTCTTCCATGAAACTGGTCCCTGGTGACAAAAAGATTGAAGAGTGCTGTGTTTTAGGATACACTACTCTCCTTATTTGTTCTCTAACTTGCACTGGAATCTCAATTCCTGTGGCTGGCTCTTCATCTTTCTCTTGAACTTTAATTGTTGGGAGTGTCACAGTATTCCTCAGATACTTTTCCTTATCTTCTGTAATTATCTCCTACATTGTCTCATTTGGTACCATTGATAGGATATATATATATGTATTATAGCCTACAAATATAATATATAACATATTCATATGTTGTTAAAATATGAATATAATACATATATAAATTATGTACATATTCCACGTATATTTATAATATATAGTATACTATATAATACAGTGTTATAAATATAGTATAATGTAGTATATGGGATAGTATACTTATACCATGATAAACTATAAATTGTGGATATGTGTGTACACATGCCCTATATAATATAGTATATTATATAGTATACTACTAGTTCTTATGTTTTCTCCTCTTATCTCTAGAGTTGTCACACACTGTCTATTCCACACATCCCTTTGATATCTAATAATTATCTAAACCTAACATGGTTAAAATATAACTTTATTCTCTCCACCCCAATACTTCCTATATTCCAGCTTGGCAGTCTAGTCTGCACCAGTATCTTTCTGTTGCCTAGGTTCCTACCACAATGCCTGATGCAATCTTTGTTTCCTACATTTTGTCCTTTATCTAGCAGCCAGAGAAATCATATTATATCTTATCCATATTCACAACCATCCAATAGTTTTCCATCACATGTAATATCAAACTTCTTATTATGGCCTTAGAAGCTTTGACATATCTCACAACTACCGTCTGGAACTGCTGTCTTTTTCACCCAATTTATTTCAGCAGTCTTTGCATTCTTATTACCATTTGAAACATTACTCTGGACTCAGATGCTCTTTTACCAGATCTTTGCATAGTTTGCTTCTTTATGACATTTAATATCCATTTATTACCTCTTCAGAGGGGCTTTCTATAACTACCTTAGCTAAAAATTCTCTTGTTAATCTCTTTGTATTTAATTGTCTTTTCTTTTTTAAGGTAGTAATCATTACTTGATATTTGAACATTTATTGTTGATGTGTTACTTGTCTATATCAACCACTAGAATGCAAATTCCCTGAGAGAAGGTATGTTATTCCTTTTATCATCTTTGTTTCCCCAGAATCTAGAAGAGAGCCTAGTACCCAAGAGGCATTGACTAAAGAGTTGTAGAATTAATAAATTATTGCATTCCACCAATGACCAATAATTTAATTAGCCTAATCAGCTAACACAGCTACTATACTAAGAAAGTAGTATATAGTATATTTTTACATTTAGTAACAAAAAGCATGAAGGTACAATTATTTTACAACTCTTTCATTAGGTCTCCTTGCCTTAGAGCAAGAACATGACAAACACTAATGAGAAAACATTAGCATTGAAGATGTACAGACAATAATACCTGCATCACTCTTTGATTCCTTATTCCTGTGCTTTTTGGATCCTCAGCTTCTCTGTTCTCAATGGCTGGATATGTGTAAAATGTTGAAATCCCTAAAATTAAACACCTTCTTCATAAATGATCTTGTCTTCCCCTTTGAGAGTTTTAGGCCCAGTAGAGCCTAAAATTGGAGGGAATACTAATCTTCTGAATTATTTGTTATGACAGTAATATCATTCCATTGTAGGTTCTTTTAATACGTCTTAATAAAATCAACAATTTAAATTTTGTGGAATATTCAAAACAAGATAAAAATAAATACTACAATTCTGGATAATTAAGAGGGCAGTAGAAATAACATCTGTGAAATTCAGTAGATGATGGAAGGCAGCTAACTTTCCTGCTATGCTATTCAAAACTGTAGTGATGGTATAAGTACTAATGCTCCAGGAGGCAATGTCACTGTATGTAGACAGAGTTCCCACTTACAATGCCAAACCTGGAAACAGATTCATGAGGACCCATCGAAGTGGGTTTGTGAGTCATTCACCAATACTGTGTATGATGTGTCCAATTCTGAGGAAAGGATATGGTAGGCCTGTGGCAGCCAAGTAGTCTTGCTTTTCCCCTCATTTTTCCCTCTAAAAAATACAGAATGACTATCAAAGTAGGGGAAAATCCCCACAATTTACAAACATTGAGGTTGTAGAAAGACACTAGAATGTGCAAATTTTATGCAAGTGGGGACATATGCAAGTGCACTGGATTGAATAGTGTTTTCCCCAAAATTAATGTTCACCAAGAACCTGGGAATGTGACCTTATTTGAAAACAGGCTCTTTGCAGATATAATCAAGTTCAAATGAGGTAATACTGGATTGAGATGGGTTCTAGCTTAATGACTGAGGACTTAATAAGAAAATGGAAATTTGGGCATAGATACACACAGAGGAAAAACAGCCATGTGAAAGTGGAGACAGGTTGGAACTATGTGACCACAAGCCAGGGAAAGCCAAGAATTGTCAATAGCCACCACAAGCTAGAAGAGGCGAGAGAGTATCCTTCTCTGGATCCATCGAGGGAACGTGGCCATGCCAACACCTTTGGACTTCTAGCCTTCAGAACTGTGAGATAATAAATTTCTGTTTTTTTAAGTTGTGCGGTTCATAGTAATTTGTTACAGCAGCTCTATGAAACTAATGAAGCAATTAAGACAAGCAAAACTTCTACGACAATAAAACCAGAAAAGACGAGGGCAGTGGAAGAAAGCTAGCAGTGGCAAAGCTTAGAAATCAACAGCAAATATTAAATTTTAGAAAAAGTCAATCTCACATAAGTGAGAACTCCTTGTGAAGGACTGTGATCAGATGAAAAGCTATCATTGTGAGCAACAAAGAAATAAATCAGAAGAAATGGCCTGGGGAAACCAAATGACACAGATCACAGAATTTTCTCTTTGTAAAGGGTAGAAGTTCTATTCCATGGTATGAAAGACAATAAATCCACAAGTAGAGTACAGGGATATAGTGCAAACTCTCTTGACCTTTTTGGTTCTGATAGGCAAATAAAGTATGATTGCACTGAGGGGAAGTTCCATCAGAGTAGCACCAGAAGAAAGAGTTATAAGCAGAAAAATATGAAAGTCTTTGTCACTTCTAAGAAACTTCCTTCTAACAGTTGATATGGAAAAATCCAACTTATACAAAAGGAATATATGCAATCAAAATAAGTATTTAAAATCACAATCGAAATATATAAAAATATGATGAGAATAATGTGGGAAAGAGCAGCATAAATTTATTGCAGATTCTAAAAAAATCTTACAAGAAAATTATTTCTATAGAACATTTGAAATTCCTAACCTAATATTCCATCACAAATTATAAATGAAGTATATACAGCTATGAAGGAAAACAGGTAGGCAGGATGATATTAGTGATTTGTAGGCAAGAGGAGGGGATGAGAAACCTGTAGAAATCAGAAAAAAATATATGGGAATAAGCTCTAAGAACACAGTGAAAGAAAGATGCAGGAAGAAACAGAGTATGGGATATAGAAGATATAAGTATATAAACTAAACAAATGAAGCAGAAAGAAATGTATAAAAAGCAGTGGAGTGAAAATATAAGAGAACAGGCAAAGAAAATCTAACATAACCATAATTTAAATATCTAGAAAGGACATTAAAATAATAGAAAATGAATGTAAATATAAATTCAATAAATTTAGTCCTGGAATAAAAGTTGCTTTAATATCCTAAAATAAATTAATACAAAACACTGTATGAATAGAATGAGGGGCAAAATCTACACAATCCTCTCAGTAGATTTAGAAGTAAAAAACAATTTAACATGGTTTCATGATAGAAATAGCCAACAAACTAAAAATAGAGGGGAACTTCTTCAACCAGATAAAGAGCATCTACAGAAAACGCACAGCTCACATCATACTTAATGGTGAAATATTCAATATGATCAGAGAAAGATAAGGATACTCACTTTCCCCACTTCTACACAATGCTGTATTGCGGGTATAAACAGGACAATTAGGCAAAATAAATAAAAGAAATGCAGAGCAGAAAAAAAGAAATAAAACTAACTCTAATCTTAGATTACATAATCTTGCATACAGATAATTCTACTAGTTCTAATATTTGAGTTTAGATTGTAGGACACAAGATCAATACATAAAAATCAATTGCATTTACATACATTGGCAATGAACAGTCAAAAATAAAATTAAGAAAATAATTACATTCATAATATAATACAAAAATAAACAGTAATAAACTTAATAAGTCTGTGACCTATACATTGAAAAGTACAAAATATTATTTAAAGAAATTAAAGAAGATCTAAATAACTGGAAAAACATTACTATGGATTGAATATTTAAATATTATTAATATGACAATTCTGTATGAATTGATCAACAGATGCAACACAATCCCTACTGGAAACCCAACTGGCTTTTTTAAATTCAAAATTGACAAATGGATCCTAAAATTGAGCTGGATAAAAGGGATTCAAAATGTTAAAAAAATCTTGAAAATAAAAGATGAAAATCAGTGAACTTCCAAATTTTAAAACTTACTACAAAGCTACAGAAATTATAATAGTGTGGTACTAGCATAAGAATAAACATACAAATCAATGGAATAGAACTGATACTGATTATAAGCCCCAACCTTTCTAGTCGATTGATTTTCCAACAAAGGAGTCAAGATAATTAAAAATGAAAAAATAGCTTTTAGCCTTTAATATTAGGAAAACTGGATAATATACATGAAAAAAAAAATGAAGTTCAACCCCTACCTCACACCAAATACACAAAAATGAGCTAAAAATGAATAACAGACTTAAGTGAAAGAGCAAAAGCTATAAGACTATTAGAAGAAGTATAGGAGTATATGTTTGTAATTTAATTAGTCAATTATTTCTTAAATATAAGATGAAAAGCACATATAATAAAAGAGGAGATTAGACTTCATCAAAACTAAGCATTTTTCTACTTGAAAAAACATCTTTATCAAAGTAAAAAGTCAAGACAAAGACTTGAGGGAACTGTTTGCAAATAATGTATCTATTAAGGAAATTGTATCTAATACAATAAGAAAAGCTCTTAAAATTTTACACTAAAAAGATAAACAAAAGAAATAAGCAAAGGTATCTTTACAAATAGGTAAATGATATGAATAGGTATTTCTCCAAAAATTATATATGAATCTTAAATAAGCCCATGAAAAAATACTTAACATTACTAGTCAATAAGGAAATAAAAATCAAAACTTCATGAGGTACTAAAAACATTAAACAACCCAATTCAAAAATAAGCAAAAGGATTTTTAAAAACAGTTAAAGGATATGAATAGGTATTCATCTAAAACTATATATGAATCACAAATAAGTACCTAAAAATACTCAACATCGTTAGTTAAAAAGGAAATACAAATCGAAACTGCAGTGAGATACCACTTCACCTTTACTAGGATTATTATAATAAAGACAGACAATAACAAATGTTTGCAAGAATGTAGAGAAATTAGAACCATCATTGCCAATAGAAATGTACCATGGTTCTGCCACTTCTGAAACTAGGTTTTCAGTTTTTCAAAACATTTAACAATATACCTACCCTATGATAGCAAGATAAGTGAAAACATATACCCTGAAGAACTTGTACATGAATGTTCATAATAATCAAAAGTGGAAACAACCCAAATTCTCATCAACTGATGAACGTAATGAAAAACAAATATGGTATGTCTATATAATGGAATATTATGCCACAGTGAAAAGGGATGAAGTAGTAATACATGCTACATATGGATGAGCATTGAAAATATTATGCTAAGTAAAAGAACCCAGTCACAAAAGGTCACATATTGCAGATCCTATTGATAAATGTCCAGAACAGCAAATCTATAGAGACAGAAAATAGATCAGTAGTTGTTTAAGTGGGTATGTATGTGAGGGAGGAAACAGGGAGTGACTTCCAAAGGTAACCAGATTTCTTTTTGAGATGGTGACATTTTCTAAAATCAGATCTTCATAACAGTTACAATACTCTAAATATATGGGTTTTTTTTTTAAAAGCCATTGAATTGCCCACTTCATACTGGTGAACTTGTATGGAAATTGCATCTCAATAAGGCCAATTAAAGTAACAAAATCAATAATACAATCATGGAATCTAAAATATTGGTATTGGAAAGATACACTATATTCTGGAAAAATGTTCCCTCACTGCTCCAGTGCAGACGACATACCTCTGCTCTGTGCTGCCTTGACACTGTGTGCTTACCTCGATCAGAGCACCACACCTGGAAAGGTATTTATCTGTTATTTGTCACTCTTTCGCTTAAACTATAACCTCTTTGAGGGCAGGGACTGGTGTCTTGTTTATTCCAATATCTCTAGTGCCTGCACCTTACCTGGAACAGAATGAGTGTTGACTAAATCTGTTGTTGATTAAATTGAGAATGTCTGCACTAACATAAGATCTTATATGGGCCCTTTAAACCTTACTGAAAATGAGTTTAAGTAAAGGAATTCTTTCTCTTAGGGTCATTTGCAATTTACTAGTTTCAATCTAATTATCAGTGAATAATGTCCAAAATATCCATTTCTCCACACTGATGCCATGCTTTTCTCAATGCAGTCTCTCAGCAAGGAACATCTTATAGCTGTGGAAGAATACAGCCCACTCTTTGGCTTAAACCAGGACAAGATGCTGATGCTAGAATTTTCACAAAACCAAGACAAATTCTGTTCAACTTCTGAGAAAATTACTTCAGTTTTCTGTTAAATGCCAAATTGATTTAAAAATTGCCACATGATAAGTTGCGGCATAAAGCAATACACAATTCAGAACTGGGGTGATTGTCAGAAGCTATCTTTCAAAAGTGAGCTGTTGTCATTTGTGATTGACTGAAGGAGGTCTATGGTCTAGTTTCAGAAACAAAAAACAGCAACAACAAAACCCTCAGCACCAACATAAAATGCTACACATTCTGGTTTAGTTATTACACAGGCCAATTTATAATTCTTTCTTAGCTGGAATCTGAAATGGCAGAGTCAATAAATTAATTCAAATCTAAATTTTTATCCTTTCACCAGGTCATGCTCTCTAATAGAACACTGCTTACATTTTGTACTGGGAATGTAAAAACACTCCAGGATATATTTGCATTAAAGGGAAGTACATAGGTTGTACTAAATAATTGTCTTTGAATTGTATTACAAATAACTTTACAAGAGATACTAAAATTTGGCCTTACTAGCTACTAAATACTAAGAGAAATAACACACCATCTATTATTATTTGAAGCAAAGGGGTGTGTGTGTGTGCGTATAAGTATAAATTTCTATGTGTTTATATATGAATATATACACATGTGTGTATATATCAATATACAATTTGATATTTTTAGTTTGGCCATGAAAAATAATAATTTTCTCAAACAATTCACTACTTTAAAAAGCAATATCATTACTTAACCTCAGTCACTAAGGATTATGTGTTATTCAAATTACTAGCGGGAATAGTTCCCCTGATATTCTTCCCAGACTTGACCTGAGTATTAGAATAATTCTAAAGCAGAGGAATAGTTTTGAAAGTCCTTCCTTCATGTTCCATTCTTTCTTTAGGAACTTCAGGTTGCGTCTAGCTGCTACCCATCTGGGAACGAGAGAGACCATAAACATTGCAATGACCCATTCTCCTTCCAGTATCTCACGTAGGGTAATGGGAAAGTGAAATAAATATAAGATACAATGAATGCAAGCCCATTTTGATCATGTATTAACATTTATTTATCTGAAATGGAATTCAGTATTAGAGAGACTAGGATTAAATTCATATTCTTCTCCATATTAGTTATTACTTAACTATTAAAAGCTCAGTTATCCATGATTAAATGGTTTTACATTTTAATTACGGTATATCAGGAATCTAATACTGTTTTTCACACATGAATGACTCAATGGATTTATATCCCTTATCCACTAATTTCTTCCTATTATCAATAAACAATGTAAAATGCCATAGTACACAGATAAGGTAGACATACCTAATTGGAAATGGCAGTCTTTCCCAAAGCTTTAAAGCCCTAGCTAAACTATTCCTTCAGGCAACCAGTAACACCAGTTGCAAATTGCAAATACATTTTTTTTTTCCATCTCTATTTTAGCTACTGGGTTTACTGCCCTGGGAGTTTTAAACACAATGTCTGCTTTTAAAAAAGTTGAATCTGGTAGGTTGGGAAAGTAACATAAATACAAATCATAATGAATAGTTTAAGTTGAATACCAGTTCTTTCCTAGGTTTACCAGTCTATAAATAAAAATGCAAATAAGTACAGTATATGATGGTAAAACAGCAGTAAAACAGCAGGAAAGTGTGTAAAGAGCTCTAAATTTAAATGGCAAAATACAAGGAAAAATCCTACTTCTTTTCTGTAACTGGTTACTCAATCTTGACTTTATTCACCAACCTCTTTAGGCAGCAGATTTTCCTCTCTAAAATAAGGGGATAAAACTTGACACAGTATTTTTCAGCTTTAACATGCTATGATTAAGACTGGAAGTAGAAGTAGAAAGTGATTCCTGAGCTTTTTGAGGGGAGTGAAAACTGTATGGAGCATTTTAGGGGCACCTAAAATGACCTTTGAAGAAAGATGAGCTGAATTCAGTCTGGCAAAAGCAGGTGAAGGTGGCATATAAGATGAGAAATCACTGTAAGCATGGCTCTTAATCAGACTCTGACAAGTTTAATAGTACAATGATGGTGATGATGATATGATGATGATGAAGATGATGCAAAATGTTTTAGATTTTAATAATACATCACCACCATCACCATGTGCCATCTGCCATTTCATTTTGAGCAAATCATCCCTCAGGCAATAGCTGCACTTGCCAGATTTTACACCATGTACAATACAGTTTTGCTCAAATAAAAACCATCTCAAACTGGAATGCTTTTGCCCCAGAGAAAATAAAAAAGTGTGTAATGTCTTCATTAATATGCTAATTTGCCCATTTCATCTCAGAGTAAACATAAAGGCCCCATGCACAGGTTGACCCAATTAACAGTATACAGTTGTTTCTTTCAAAGTACATCCCAAAAACCACTGTGTAAAAAAGAATGAAACCTATAGGGATTTCAGCCTTTATGGGGAAATGGGTTAAAGGAATAGAACTATGATAGGGCTTAGTATTGTATTCAATCTCTAAAATAAAAAAATCAATAACATATTACATAAAAACAACACCAATTATATGTAAGTAATATTGAAATGTTCACTATTGATTTCCCTCTGTAATCTTCTGATCATGATAAACATCTCAAGAATGCTTCTTCTCTAAAATGTAATTGCTTATATATGTGTACTATATTGAATATTAAGTACATATTTGAAAATATATTTTTCTGCACCTAGTCTTTTTTCTAATGTCTCATACCACTCTTCACAATGTCATATGCCAAGTCCTGCTGTCTTCTCAGAGATGCAGTCACTAGGTTTGCTAGATTTAGTAAATAAAATATAGAGCCAAATTAATTTTAAATTTCAAATAAACCAAAAAATTAATGTAAGTATGCCCATTATATATATATATATATATATATATATATATATATAGACACACACACATACATGTATATTTGTATTCTCTCAAACTAATATGACTGGCATCTTGTATTTTATCTGCAACTTTTACAGTAACTGAAATAATTAAAAATAAAGAAAGATTACTTCCAAGCAAATATTTCTGAAGCCTTCTTCACAAAATCCAAAATGATCTATGATCAGCTGCCCTCACAGTAATGCTTTATCAAAGCACATATACACAGGATCTTTTACAAGTATTCCAGGGTCACAGCAACCTCTATCGCTTACATCCCACACAATCTTGGAAGTATTCAGGCATTGGCTCTTTGTCCTACATTCTCTTCTTTTTCTCCTCAAATTTCAACACTATAACATTCCATTATGCTTTTTTGCCTATTGTTTTAATTTTCCAAACACCAGTATCCTTTTTATCTAGATACTTTTAACAATTTGCATCCTCTGAGTTCATATTTTGGAAGTGTAGACCGAAGATAACTTGCATGTACTCTGCTAGAGCTTTACATAAAGAAAATTTGCATTGCGGAAGGTTTATCTCATTTAAATATCTACAGTTTTCTTTGACTCAGTTAAAATGCTGATAAAAGATCAGATCAGACATATTTATATAAAAATTATTATCAGCAAAATTCCAGTAGAATATATTTTTAATTTCCAAATAGTTATTCACTTTATTTGTATTAACATTTATGAAGAAACAACACTGATTTTGCCATTTACTAAAGGCCAGCTTTGAAATGGGGGCTAGTATAAGGGAAATTTAGTTCAGATCCTCAAGGGTGAAAAGAAATAGCTTTTGTGTGTGAAAATTCTGGACTATTTCCAATGCAAAACTTTCAGAAGCACTGAATTATTCATTGGTATTTGGAAAATATTATGGGCTAACAGCTGAACAAATAAAATGGCATGTTAAAATTGTAGTTATTGGTATATAAAAGCATAAAAATGGATTTTAAACTGTTATGAGAGCATTTTACCCTATTTCACAAATCGGTGATGTTCCAAAAAGAGTCATTCAGGTTTTTAAAAACGAGGCAAGTGTAAGTAGCAAGATAACTGAAATAAGAGCAGGGACTCTCATTTTAATTTCTTGTACAAACAGAAGCCATTAGGATATTTAACAGACATTTTCTGCCTCTATTTTCTCATCTGAACAGTGGGGATAATATCTTTCTGACACACCTTGGGGGATGAGGAAAAGTAAGTTGAATAGACTTCCTACCAAACTAGGAAGGAAGAAAGAGTTTTGATATCAGCAAATTAGGAGAATATCCTGTTTTAGTCTTTTTCTCATATTCAGCTAAAATAAATTGTGAGAAGTCAAGATCCTCAAACTGATTTTTGTTGTTATTAATATTTTTTGTGAAGACAAATCACATGATTTGTCTTCAGATTTTTCTTTCTTCTTTTTTTTAAAATTTTTTTTAAAAATTATACTTTCCAAGTTCTGGAGCATATGTGCAGGACATGCAGGTTTGTTACATAGGTATCCATGTGCCTTGGTGGTCTGCTGCATCCATCTCCCCCATCATCTACATTAGGTATTTCTCCTAAGGTTGTCCTTCCCTAACCCTCCACTCCACAACAGGCCCCAGTGTGTGATGTTCCCCTCCCTGTGTCCTTGTGTTCTCCTTGTTCAACACCCACTTTTGAGTGAGAACATGTAGTGTTTGGTTCTTTGTTCTTGTGTCAATTTGCTGAGAATGATGGTTGCCAGCTTCGTCCATGTCCCTGCAAAGGACATGAACTCATCCTTTTTTTATGGCTGCATAGTATTCCATGGGTATGTGTGCTGCATTTTCTTTTTCCAGTCTATCATTGAGTTGGTTCAAAAAAACAAAAAATAAAAAGGAGGGCTTTGTCACTTTTATTTATTACACTGGGAAACAAACAAGACAAAACAAAGGCTTTGTACCTGCCCTGGGATTGTGGGTATTTCTTCAAACTAACATTCCCTACATATTTATCATTTATTCATTTGGTGGAGAGATTAAGCTTTCTGGGGAGAAAGAAAAAGCAGGAAAACCACAAGTGACAGTGCTCTTTCTCCTCTAGACCTCCAAGCAATGCTTCCTTAGAAAGGAAAGTTTACCCAGATCATGTTGGAAGGTGATTTAGTATGCTTCTGATTGTGGAGGATGGGCGACCCGGAGTCAAAGTACTCCTTCTGACTACAAATATCTCTCCCCTGAGGGTTCCTGTAAATTGGGTTTTCTTTTCTGTTATACATGTCTAATTATGTTTACTCCTTCTTATAGACTGAATCCAGCTTGCCTTCGTCAGTCTTTGCAAGCCAATCCTTTGGACCCTGTTTATGACATACTTGGCTCTTTGGTCCTTGCGATGGTTAATACTGAGGGTCAACTTGATTGGATTGAAGGATACAAAGTATTGTACCTGGGTGTGTCTGGGAGGGTGTTGCCAAAGGAGATTGCCAAAGGTGGACTGGGAGAGGCAGACCCACCCTCAATCTGGGTAAGTATCGTCTAATCAGCTGCCCGTGCTGCTAGAATAAAGCAAGCAGAAAAAGGTGGAAAGAGCTGACTTGCTGAGTCTTCCAGCTCTAGCGCTGGTTGCTTCTTGTCCTAGAACATCAGACTCCAAGATCTTCAGCTTTTGGCCTCTTGGACTTTACACCAGTAGTTTGCCTGGGGCTTTTGGGCCTTTGGCCACAAACTGAAGGTTGCACTGTTGGCTTCTCTACTTACGAGGTTTTGTGACTCCTACTGGCTTCCTGGCTCCTCAGCTTGCAGATGGCCTATTGTGGGACTTTACCTTGTGATCCCGTGAGTCAATACTCCTTAATAAACTCCCCTGCACATATACATCTATCCTATTTGTTCTGTCCCTCTAGAGAACCCTGACTAATACACTCCTCTTAAGTTTATTTTATAAGGAAGGAGTCAGGACCTAAATGCTGCTTTGAAGTTCTGATGAAGTCAAGATTCTCAGACTTAGGTTGAGGAATTACAACAGGTGTGGCCTACATTACGTGTCAGTGCTGAGGTTTGAAACTGACTGCAGATTCTATATCCCTTTATCACAGGATTATGCCCTTGGCTGTGTTGGCAATAAGAGAGATTGTTTATAAAGGAGGCTCCAATCTAGTGGGAGTTTAGTAAATGATGGTTAATATTTACTTCAATTTTTCCAGTACCCAGTATAATACCCTAAATTAAAAGACATTCATGAATATTAGATAAATAGATGAAAGTACTTATTTTAAAGGCAGTGGTAATTTTTCTGTTTGTGACTTATTATTAAGTATTTATTTCAAGTTTAAATCTATTTTGGACTGGTAGGTTAAAAATCAAATTACATAATAAACATGAAGATCTTCTGTGACCTATAATCTGATAAACATATCTAACAGATTATTGTTATTAGGCTCTTTTAACTTAATACAGGAGTATGAACCAATTGTTATAAGTGAAAATATGATTAGTAATTTATTTCCTTCTTATTGAACTGGTTAAGAATACCACTTAACTGGGTACACTTGTTTTTCATGAAATCTCCCCTTCCTCCCTCCCTTCTCTCTCTTTCTCTCTTTCTTTGTCAGCGTCTTGCTCCGTCACCAGGCTGGAGGACAAAAGCACAATCATGGACCACTGTAATCTCCAACTCTTGGGCTCCAGTGATTCTCCAACCTCAGCATCCTGAGTACCTGGGACTATAGGCATGTGCCATCACTTCTGGCTTCATTCTGTTCTTTTGGATCCTTAGATGGATGACTACCTAAATACAATTACCATAAACTATAGGGAGTACATTGTTTTTATCAAAAACACATCAGGGTCAATACTTTTGGATCCTCTGGGATTTTTTAAAAAATCTTTTATTTTATTTAATAACTAACTAATATCTTGTACTATACCAATTCTCCCTTGTTTTTTTTTCTCATTTCTTACTAAAACTCCAAAAAATTGTCATTCTTAGTTTATTTTCTTTCTAAGAACACTGTCTTAATTTCTTCTTCATTTTTATGGAATTCAGTGATGCTTACTTATTACAGTGTTTGCTTTCCTTAAAAACTCTTACATACCGAAAAATTAGCAAACTGAAAAAGCCATTAAAATTATTCTACTGAATTATATACAGAAACTTAGAACAAAGGAATAAGAATATCAGAAAAATATCTGTTTACACTTTAATTTCAGCTGTAGAGTGTCATTCATGCCGCTGAATTTAAAGGTTTACTTAGTATTCACGGCACATTATTCTGGAGTTTCATCAAAAATTAAAATAGAGCCGTTCTATTATTGTATATAAATCAAGTAAAATAAATTTGCTTATATACATACATGTGTATGTATATTCATGTACACACTTTTTAAAAGCATAAATGTAACAGAAAATGGCATTATGTATTCAAAACTTTAGCAGTGACTTTAATGTTTGACCTCAGAATTCTTCTCCAAGGAAATTATCACAGAGAAAATATTAGGGATGGGTTCATGTATTTATATTTAAAAATATTTATTGCATTGTTCATTATAATAAAAACTGGAAAAATCTAAAATTCAACAATACAGGAATTTTAATTTTATCATATTCATGTAATGGATTACTAGGTCACCTTGAAAAACGTGTCTTATAAGAATGTTAAGAGGTCAGTGGACATAATCTAATTCAAAGGTGGAAAAATGCATTTTCAAACTTATAGGTAGTGTTTTTAAAACTTTTGCAGGGATCATGAATTATATTAGTATTCTGATAAAAGTCATCAATCCTTTACCTAGAAAAAAATGCACTAATGCAAACAAACAACAAAATGGTGTGCAGTTGGGGGTCGAGGGTGAGATTTCCATTGCCATTTTGGGGATGCTAGGTAAAGGAAGCTTGATATGTATTGCCATGATTTTCTTAAAAATAATCTGTATTACTTATTTATTTTTAATTTTACATACACATATAGAAAATGTTCAGAGACTTCAGCAGCAAGGTAGGCTAAGACTGTCCAAATAGATTTCATTTCTGCTACAACACAGAAAAATACAGAGTAAACCATATCCATGTACAGACATGCACACACACATTTATGTACACCACATAAATATGCATGTGCATTCACCCATACACACATGCACGCACACACGCACATACGTGCGCGCGCACACACACAGATCTAAACTAGACTGCTACACTTAACAGAAGAAAGTGGACATCTGCAGGCATAGAAAAATGGGAGGAGCCAAATCCAGAAGAAAAAAGGGTTACTGATATCATGATAGCCTTGAAGTTTTAGAGGAAGATCTTAACTCTAGACCTGGATTAGTAATGCTGTTGGAGGTAAGATATGACCTTTGGCCTAAGCTAGACAAGGCAGCTGGACCTGAGATTCCTGCACAAAGGAGGACATCATTGGGTAGGTACTTGATAAAGTTTTATTTTATTATTTTTGTTTTTAATAATTAGATGATTTTATTTATTTATTTTTGTTTCATCACTTAAAATTCAGACGTTCAGGATACCCTTGACTAAAAATAAAATGCAAGTAAAAGAATAGAATATTCTAAAATAATAGACCTTAGAACCCAAAGATACACGTTACCAATAAAATATTTTTAACTCTGTGCTTAAGTGTGGTGGGAAAGTTTTAGAGATAAGTTACAAGTTTTACATAATTCTTACTTGTTAACTAGAATTTCTTTTACTCCCTCCTTTAACCACATAACTCAAAATCTCACAGACATTTACTAGTTAGGGAATTTTACCCCTTACATGAACAAACACTGGCTTCCGAAAGGGAATATTTTGGGTTGTCATAATTTCATTCAAGCATTTTTCAGTTAAGTTAAAAGCAAAAGTAAAATCAATGCAAAAATGTAGCTGCCATTATACATCTACAACTGCTGAGCAATAATGCATAAATGAAGACCTCCTCTTACCCAAAGCCAGTTGCTTGAAAGAAACTTGAATAAGCAAATCAAGCACAAGCAACGGAGGCAGACGAAGGATGGTTACATGGGTCACTGAATAATTGATTGAGATTGCTTTAACAGTTGAATATTTTCAGTGTGTTCTAATTCAGAGAAAAATTGTGATAAATATATACTTTTTGTCAAAATCTAATTAAGATCTTACCCATGAGCAATCAACTTGACAGAATCTGAATAGATCTTATACCACAATAATAAGGCCCTTATAAGGCAAGTCACTTGATATTATGTAACTTTTGGGGAAAATTTCTGAGATAAACACAAAGGCGACTCCTAGCTTTGAGTTATAGTTTCACTTGTAACCCCCCTCAGATTTGTGTACTGAATTCCTAACTCCAAGCACCACATTATATGAGGTTATTTGAAAATAGGATTGTTGTAGATGTAATTAAGATGAGAACATACTAGAATAGAATGGGCCTCTAATTCAATGTGACTAGTGTTCTTATTAAAAAAACTGAACACAGGCATGCATACAGGGATAACACCAGGTGAAGTTTAGATAGGAAACTGACATGATGCAATAGAAAACAATATACTCCAAAAATTGCTAGCAAACTACCAGAAGGTACAAAAAAAGCATGAAATATAGTCTCCAACACAGACCTCAACATCGGAATGAACCAACTTTACCAACACTGTGATCTCAGACTTCTGTTCTCCAGAACAAAGAGACAATATATTTCCATTGTTGAGACCATGCAGTTATGGGTCTTTTATACATCAGCCCTAGCAAACTAACAGAGTCTCCTTTATTTTTTTATTTTATTTTATTTTTTTTAATTTTTTAAAATTTTTATTGCATTATAGGTTTTGGGGTACATGTGCAGAACATGCAAGGTAGTTGCATAGGTACACACATGGCAGTGTGTTTTGCTTCCTTCCTCCCCTTCACCCACACTTGGCATTTATCCCCACGCTATCCCTCCCCAGCCCCTCCCAATGTCCCTCCCCCATTCCCCCCAACAGACCCCAGTGTGTAGTAGACCCCCTCCCTGTGTCCATGTGTTCTCATTTTTCTCACCCGCCTATGAGTGAGAATATGCGGTATTTCTTTTTCTGTTCTTGTGTCAGTTTGCTGAGAATGATGTTCTCCAGATTCATCCATGTCCTTATAAAGGACACAAACTCATCATTTTTGATTGCTGCATAATATTCCATGGTGTATATGTGCCACATTTTCCCAGTCCAGTCTATCATCGTTGGCCATTTGGGTTGGTTCCAGTTCTTTGCTATTGTAAACAGTGCTGCAATGAACATTCGTGTGCATGTCTCCTTATAGTAGAACGCTTTATAGTCCTTTGGATATATACCCAGTAATGGGATTGCTGGGTCAAATGGAATTTCTATTTCTAGGTCCTTGAGGAATCGCCACACTGTCTTCCACAATGGTTGAACTAATTTACACTCCCACCAACAGTGTAAGAGTGTTCCTATTTCTCCACATCCTCTCCAGCATCTGCTGTCTCCAGATTTTTTAATGATCGCCATTCTAACTGGTGTGAGATGGTATCTCAATGTGGTTTTGATTTGGATCTCTCTAATGACCAGTGATGATGAGCATTTTTTCATGTTTGTTGGCCTCATGTATGTCTTCTTTCGTAGAGTGTCTGTTCATATCCTTTGCCCATTTTTGAATGGGCTTGTTTGTTTTTTTCCTGTAAATCTGTTTGAGTTCTTTGTAAATTCTGGATATCAGCCCTTTGTCAGATGCGTAAACTGCAAAGATTTTTTCCCATTCTGATGGTTGCCGATTCACTCTAGTGACTGTTTCTTTTGCCGTGCAGAAGCTGTGGAGTTTGATTAGGTCCCATTTGTCTATTTTGGCTTTTGTTGCCAATGCTTTTGGTGTTTTGGTCATGAAGTCCTTTCCTACTCCTATGTACTGAATGGTTTTGCCTAGATTTTCTTCTAGGGTTTTTATGGTGCCAGGTCTTATGTTTAAGTCTTTAATCCAGAGTCTCCTTTAAAATATACAAATCTCTCATCCCTTTCCCTTCATTAGTATGTTTTGTATATTGATTCTTGCTAATAGAATACCAAATTATTTGACTCTTTTGAGGCATTTTAAAAAATAATTTAACTTGTTAGAAAAATAGTGATGGACATTGTGACAGACAAAGATACTAAGAACAACTTCCTTCTATAAACAGAGAGGAATGCTAGATAAAGGAAACCAAAAAAATGTTTTAAAGAGACAGCCAAATTTAAAAGAAAGGTAAGTTAGTGAGAGAGCTGAAGAGGAATTTAGAATTCCTAATAAAATAGAATGAGAAAACCTAATAAAATAGAATGAGAAAAATAATTAAAAGAGAGCAAAGAGAAAGCATGGCATTAAAAAGCCCACAAAATTAAAAAAAAATCAAAATATATTAATAGTCTCAAAAATGAATGTGGATGAAACTTTTCTGTTTAAACTCAGAGACTTTTCAATTGTATTTTTCTTAAAAACAAACAAATTTGTAATGTGTATATAAAATACATACCTAAATGCAATATTTTCTTTCAGTAAGGTTGAAATTCAAGATATAGAAAGAATATATATCTGATAATACTAATGTAAAAAAGGTTAGGTGGCAATATTAAAATATAACAACATTGATTTTAGGTAAACTACATTATTTTTATAAAGTGGGTCTTTTAATACCCGTAATTTAAACAATAGTAGATTTTGTTGTATTAGTCAATATATTCTGTTTGTCTAGAGTAGTACCCGGCACATAGTAGGTGTTCAGAAATGTTTGTTTAGTGTTAATAAATACTGAAAGAAAACATTATCAGTGAGTTAATACAATTCTGTTTATATACAATTAATAACTTGGTTTCAAAATACAAATGAACACACATTATGTTTATGATAAGGTATGTGTGTACATAAACATAAGCATGACATTTGAGCAAAATAGAAAAAGCAGACAATTTGTGAGAAATTGTGAACCTTGTAATGAAATCCTCACTACCATCTGCCAGACTGTGTCACCTGTTTGAGCTAGACAATGTGACTGCTAAATTACAGGTGCTGTGACTCATACCAATAACACTGTTGTGTAATATCATGCTTGTGTTCTCGTCTTTGCTTATTTAATAATGGCATGAGGTGCACAGATAAATCAGTCATCTTGTTTAGCTGAGTCTTTGATGCTAAAAGGACAAGGTGATCTTCAAATTCTGTTTTCAGTGTGATTATGTTGCTCTCTCCTCCACATTCTTCAGTAGCATCTGGTAAGCATGCAATGTGAATTGCTAATTCAACTCTAGCTATAAAATTAGTCTAGGTTCAGCAGAGAGTGTAGGAGCAGCTGGTAAACAATATGAGATCCCACAGGCTCCACTAGTTGAATATAGTTCAACAGGATGCCCAAGTCATTTATTTTCCTCATCTGTTTCTCCAGTGATGCTTCAAAATTTGGAAGGGGTTTCCAGACAGAATGCTAGGGTTAAGTGGGATGGGGGCGAGGTAGATACCATGTCTGAAAGAAATAGCACAACTCTGAAAAAAATAGTTTGATAAGACTGGAAACACAGTACTCCGACTCTAACCTTATTTCTTTTTCTATAACCATCAGGTAAGGCCACACCTACAGTAAACTCTCCCTTTATACCATTGTTCAGGTCCTTTCTGTTTTCTTTGAGACAGGATCTTTCTCTCTCTTCATCCAGGCTGGAAACCTCACTGCAGCCTCAACCTCTCCAATCTCAGGTGATCCTTCCCTCTCAGCCCCCCATGTAGCTGGGACTACAGGAGTGTGCCACCATATTCAACTAATTTTTCTATTTTTTGTAGAGACAGGAATTCATCATGTTAGCTAGGCTGGGCTCAAACTCCTGGCCTCAAGCTCTTCATCTGCCTCAGCCTCCCACAGTGCTGGGATTACAGGTGTAAGCCACCACACTTGGCCCATTTTTCAGTTCTCTTTTGCAATTTTATTTTATATAATCTAAAGAAATAACACCATCACCATTATCACTCTTAGTAACAGTTTTCAGTGTGTTTGTTCAATAAAAGTATGATCTTAGTGACTAGGACTTAGATATAAAAATGTATAAGCATGATCACTCCACCAAGTAAGTACGCAGTTTAACAATTACTTTAATTTTACACTAGAGAAGATTAGATATGTGTCACCATCACAAAGTATTCTAGTTTATTTGTATTTTGTTATTACAATGTCATAAGCTGTAGTCTTTTCCCAGGTGTACACCAACTTAACCTACTGGATTGTGATCAGAATGTATATTAACTTTTCTTTCTTTTGTAGCTCAGTTAAAATCAAAGTCTTTTATTTCTATAATGGCTTAATTTTTCTATCTAAAGTCCAAGTCCACTCCAAAATACTTGTTAGAATAAATTATTTGAACACATTTCTGATAGCATTCAAAAAGTTTAAAACAGAAAGGAACAACAGATAATGCCAAAGTGAGAAACAGTGAATAATAAAAATGTAATTGTTAATATTGATGTCATGTTTAGGAAGATAAAAGCAACTCAAACTGTGCAGTATTTCCCAACAGAAACCCATTTCATTCTACTATTTAGAATAAAATCCAGAATGCCTGCAAAGAGATTCAGTGGTTAATTTCCTTTAAAATATTGAAATGAACTCTGTGATCTTTTTAGACAGAGAGTACTGTGGGTTTGGCAGTAGGTTTAAAAAAGCACTTCTCTTCTGGTGGAGGGACACATTATCTATCACATGTTTATGTGCTTTGGTGAAAATAACAGCTCCTTATTAGGATGACTGACGTAATTAGAAAATCAATTTTAAGAACATTCACTGTCAGAAATATAGATTCTCAAGAAAATATGAATATAAAATCAAGGGCGATTTTTATAATTGAGTCAACTTCTGATGTGTGGTTTTTTAGTTTTCAGAGCAATTGAGCAGTCTGGGAAGCCATGTCAATTAATTGTATAAAACAAACAAACAAACAAAAACCAAAAAGCAAGTAATAGAGTTGGCGAAGAAATAAAACTATACAACTAACTTCCTTGTAACAAAATGCCCAAATATGCTTATTAAAACCAAAACTTACTGCATTTCCTTGGGAAAAGCATAAATGATTACAGGGAACAGATGGCCAATCTGCTATTAGAAAAATAGAACCTACCTATTATGTTCTTGAATATGGGAAATCAGTTTCAGAGCTGAGTCTTGATTAGAGTTAAAATTCAAAAACTTGGTGTATTCTGAAGTAAGATACATTGGAAACATATCTTGGTGACTTAAGAGAAGCCTGGGGAGCGGAGACAGACTGTTTTCAGAGGAGAGAAGCTGCCTCCACAATATTTCTACAGACTGAAGCTATTATAGAATGGGTGCGTTCCTGGAAGCACACACTAAACGATTTTGGGGTACAAAATGTTGATTAGGAATTAATATCTGTGAAAAGAAGGGTAAGAAGCAGGATTAGGAAGGGAAAGAAGTTAAATTGTGACGCCAATCAACAAAGCCTCTTCTAGGGAACTCTGCAGTGGATATTATCTTTCAGAGTTGTCTTGCAATGGTTGGAAATGGCCAGACTTTTTCCACTCACCAGGTGCTGGACGGGTAAGAGGTACAACAAGTCTGTCCTCTGCAGATAAGGTAGATCCTGAAAAAACAGGCAGCTCTCCTTGTAGCTGGACAGCAAGGTCTTCCTGAGTCAGAATCTGGGCAATACATCTCCCTATCTAAGGCCTAAGGAAAAGGTGGCCCTCTGAGAGATTCTTGTGCCAGGTAAGAGACCAAAATATATGAAGATTAATTATTATTGTAGTGAATTGTGGATTTCTTACCTTACCTAAAAGCATTCCCATTCAATTAAAAAGGAATTGAACTCAAACTCAAACTGGTAGTATAGTACACAACACATGGATAGCCAGAAAATGTCAGAACAAAGAGGCCTAAGAAGCAAATTAAAGGTTTTTTTTTAAATGGTAATTTATATAGCTGATCCTCTCCCCTATCACCACTAATTAACCCAAAAGAGTTGTTCCCTTTCGTGTAATTAAGAATTATTTAAGGAACTTGTCACAAATACAGATATGTAGCTATGATTTCCATGGATTCTGATTCACAAGAGCAGTGATGTGTTCAGGGATTCACATGTTGGTATCCCAGTTATGCTGAGGTGAGTAAGACAGTGCATGAACCACACTTGGAGAAAAACATTACTAAAACTTCAGTAAAACTGCTACGTGTCACACTCCTGTAATTCATGGTCTGAAAGAAGAGGATGTCTAGCAATGGGCAGAAAGAAGCAGAACACAAAGGGTAGGACACAGAAAACAACAGGGAAAAGCACCAGAGATCTGGCCTCATGGACAAATACAGTAAAACATGTCCTTTGCCAAATGCACTGCGGTAGATGATCTTGGAGCAGCCACTTCTAAGACAGAAATAGTGGGCCAAATGATGTATTTAGTACTTCAGGAAATAACAATTGCATATAAAGACAGGAGGGAATATGAGACTTCAGAATAACTGAAATGTCTTTAGCAGATTTAACAAACCTCTTAATTTCCCACTTACAAGTTGATCAGTCCAATAAATTACTATTTAAACTTATATTTTACTTAGCTAATAATCAATTTCCTTTATACCTTAATGTAGAATAGCACATCTCTGGAATCCAGAGAAAGTTTTAAGGGCTTCCTGTTACCCCCTTTTCAATGTCTTTAAAATATTTTATTCATTATTAGAAAGACAGTTCTGGATTATCAAGCACAAGATCTCTTCATTTATGCCCTGTGAATAAATTTGACACATTTATGTAGAGCACTGAATAATTTAGTGAACTGAGACCACTTGGGACTGAGCAACACTCATATTTGGAATGCCTCAGAATTTTTATGAATTTTGAGTTTAAGCCCAGAAACAGTGACAAAAAAAGTATTAACAACAAAAAAAAGGTATATGAATACATAAAATCTTACTTTTTCTGCATTTAGTGTGAATCTACACACTTTTTAAATAACCTTGAACACAAAACACTTAAGAATGCTTGAAAGGTTAAAGAACATTCATTTTAAATAAAATATATTTTCTTGCTTTTAATCAATGTAAAAATAGGTGTTGCTTCATTAATTTCAAACTTATTATGTATGTATTAGAATGTGAAAGGAGAATATTACAAGGCACCTGGTAACATGTTTAATAAGATCTTGATTCTTATGTTAAATCATAAAAAGAAGCAATTATGAATCAAAACAAAAAATATTTCAGGTTGGGCACAGTGGCTCACATCTGTTATCCCAGCACTTTGGAAAGCTGAGGCAAGCAGATCACTAGCTGTCAGGATTTTGAGACCGGGCTGGCCAACATGGCAAAACCTTGTCTAATTTTGGTACTAAAAATACAAAATCTAGCCGAGCATGCTGCAGTGTGCCTGTAGTCCCAGCACACCAGGTGTGCCTGGAGATTGTGGCACAAGTATTGCTTGAACCTAGGAGGCAGAGGTTTCAGTGAAGCAAGATCAAGCCACTGCACTCTAACCTGGGTAACAGGAATAAAACCCTGTCTCAAGTAAGTAAGTAAGTAAATAAATAAATACATGCTTACACTCCCATGGCATAATTTCAAAGACCTCATTTTTATGGAATAAAGTTGCCAGTTCTGTAATCCAGAGACTTCATAAATTAAAAATGACTGTATCTGGAAATTGTATCTCTAATGCAGTGACAGCTCTCTTGACTGACTTCCACTTAGTTAGTGCTGATTAACAGTATCTTTTCACTGGTCTTTGTAAACCCACACTGACTGATATACCAGGTACACTGAACCCTCTCTGTTGTTGATTATTCACTCATGTTCATGACTTCTGCTTGATCAATGAGGCCTTCAATCAACAAAAGCAACTGCATTTGCAAAGGACCTACCATGGACCCTGGAGTGGGCATTTCCACCCATGTTAGTATCTTTCTCTTTCCTTCTCCTCTCTTATTAAAAAGTCAGAAGCTGTTAGAACAGGAATAATAGCAAAATGCATTACTAGTATCGCATTAAAAATGTCATAAGGCGATATATGTGTATAAAAATATTATACATAAGAACAAAAGGCCATTATATAATATGATAATTGTGTTATATATTATATTATACTCTACGATATTATTATAATAAGAGCACAACAAACAGAGAACACCTAAAATATAAAATTAGAAATTCCATGGGTCTCTTGTTTTTGAACTGGGAGAACTTAAATGGTCATCTAAATTTGAAATTGTATCTGTCTTTCTGGTTCCTAAAAGAACCTAACACCATTAAAACCTTAGAAGAAAATCTAGGCAAAACCAATCAGGACATAGGAGTAGTCAAGGACTTCATGACCAAAACACCAAAAGCATTGGCAACAAAAGCCAGAATAGACAAATGGGACCTAATCAAACTCCACAGCTTCTGTACAGCAAAAGAAACAGTCATTAGAGTGAATCAGCAACCAACAGAATGGGAAAAAAATTTTGCAGTTTGCCCATCTGACAAAGGGCTGATACCCAGAATTTACAAAGAACTAAAACAGATTTACAAGAAAAAAACAAACAAGCCCATTCAAAAGTGGGCAAAGGATATGAGCAGACACTTTACAAAAGAAGACATACATGAGGCCAACAAACATGAAAAAATGCTCATCATCACTGGTCATCAGAGAAATGCAAATCAAAACTACATTGAGATACTGTCTCATGCCAGTCAGAATGGTGATCATTAAAAATCTGGAGACAACAGATGCTGGAGAGGATGTGGAGAAACAGAAACACTTTTACACGCTGGTGGGAGTGTAAATTAGTTCGACCATTGTGGAAGACAGTGTGGCGATTCCTCAAGGACCTAGAAATAGAAATTCCACTTGACCCAGCAATCCCATTACTGGGTATATATCCAAAGGATTATAAATCATTCTGCTATAAGGACACATGCACACATGCACACAAATGTTCATTGCAGCACTGTTTACAATAGCAAAGATCTGGAACCAACCCAAATGCCCATTGATGATAGACTGGACAGGGAAAATGTGGCACATATACACCATGGAATATTATGCAGCCATCAAAAACGATGAGTTCGTGTCCTTTGTAGGGACATGGATGAATCTGGAGAACATCATTCTCAGCAAACTGACACAAGAACAGAAAATGAAATACCACATGTTCTCACTCACAGGTGGATGTTGAACAATGAGAACACATGGACGCAGGGAGGGGAGCACAACACAATGGGGTCTATTGGGGGGAATAGGGGAGGGACAGTGGAGGGTGGAGAGTTGGGGAGACATAGTATGTAGAGAAATGCCAGATATAGGTGTAGGAGAGGAAGGCAGGAAATCACACTGCCATGTGTGTACCTATGCAACTATCTTGCATGTTCTTCACATGTACACCAAAACCTAAAATGCAATCAAAAAATAAATAAATAAATAAATAAATAAATAAAATCTTTAAAAATAAATGAATCCACACAACACTATACCATACAGTTTTCTATAGAAAATACTAGCTTTTATATTATATGTCACTACTACTTTTAATTGCCAAATTAGAAAACAGATTCAGAGTTAATATCTATAGATTACTTATTTTGGTACAGGTACTATGCTAATTACGTTATATCCATTTTTTATAGTTATTGTCAAAGCCACCCTGAAAGAATTGTTATTTGCATTTGAGAATTATTTTCTGCACTTTACAGATGAGCAAGGGAGGCTTGCAAAGAGTTAGTAGCTGCAGAGATTAAGATCACTTCTCTTACCCCCAAACTCATTTTTTTCCTGCCTTACATCATATTATATAAAGGGACTGATAAAGATTTTAATTGAACTGAGGGGAGGCAGACAAGGTGATGATTCATTTGTGTTAGCTTTAATTAAGAAGAGTTCCAGTGATAAACCCAAAGACTTCAGAGGCCAGTCAGGAGACCTAAATATGTGAAGGAGTAATGATTACTGCAGAGCATTGTGAATTTCCACTTGAAGATATTCTCATTCAATTTTTAAAAAATGAACTGGCCCAATTAAAATATATCTGCTGGATGTTTACCCATTTGCAACTTATGAAAGAGAGCAAAGGCAATGGACCTGCAAAACTAAGTCTGGGAAGCATCCTAGGCTTGAGATGGAGGCACTGTAATATATGGGAAGGTACAATAAAAAGATAAACAAAGAATCAGGGGCTGGCCTTAATCGTATCAAAGAAGTATGTATTTAGTTATTCCAAATAATAAGGGAAGAGTTGGTAGTATAGTTGAAGGGAGGGAAAAGGGGGGAACACGTTTTATTGGTCCTTAGGTGCTAGCCTGGGTATTTGCATTTTATTAGAAAGGACCCACTTAGAAATATGCCAAAGACTTTCCTACTGTGTTCTAGGTATACTTACTATATAGTATGCCTTTTGTAAAAGCCTTTATATTTTACAGATTGATTCACTATGATTTACTGAAGATAAGTAACTTCCTCAATGTGATAAGGTAGAAAGTGGGTGAGTAAAATTTGAAATTGTGTCTGTCTGGTTCCTAAAAGAATCCGCACAACACTGTACCATACGGTTTTCTATAGAAAATACTAGCTTTTATATTATTTATCACTACTACTCTAAGTACTTTTTACATATTATTTAGTTTTATCTTTGAAAGAAATCTATATAAATAATGTAACTACCATTGCTCCCATTTAACAAATAAGAAAATAGAGGCACTCAAGTCTATATAACTTGTGTTAGGTTAAGCACACAGAAATAGTGAAAGATGAAATTTTAATTCACTACATTGAACCCGTGGTGCTCGTATTATTTTCAGCTTTATTAAGGTATAATTGACAAATAAAATTGTATATATATTAATGGTATATGTCATGATATTTTGATATATGTATGTATCGTGACATGATTAAATCAAGGTATTTAACATATTCATCACCTCACATATTTACCATTTTCGTGATGAGAATATGTAAAATCTACTCTCTTATAAATTTTCAAACGTACATCATCAACTATAATCACCATGTTCTGCAATAGATCTAAAGAACAAATTCATCCTAAATAAAATTTCATACCATTTGACCCAGATCCTCCTTTCTCCCTTTCCCCTCAACATAGAATTACCATTTGATCTAGAAATCTCACTTCTGGATACGGATATAAATTCTAAAGAAAAAATAAATTAGTATGTTGAAGAGCTATCTGTATTCCCGTGTTCATTGCAGTATTATTCACAATCGCCAAGACACGGAATCAACCTAACCATCAACTGATAAGTGGATAAAGAAAATGTGGTATGTGTATGTACACACACACACACACACACACACACACACACACACACCCCAGAATATGCTTTAGTCTTAAAAGAAGAAGAAAGAGGAGGAGGATGTGGAGGAGAGGAGAAGGAGGAAAGAAGAAAAAGGAAGAGAAAATTCTGTCATTTGCAACAGTGTAGATGAATTTCAAGAATGTTAGCCTAAGTGAAATGAGACAGGCACAGAAAGACAAATACTTCATGATTTCACTTATATATAAAATCTAAAGAAGTTGAATAGCTGGTACTCTTTACCAAGAGTAAAATATGTTGATCGATTAAGGGAAGTGTGAAAAAGAAAATAAAGGCCTTTAGATCATTTACTTTTATTTTAATATAAATAGGTTTTGGTAGTGTAGGGGTAGACAGACATGATAACTTTCCTCATCCATCATAAGGATCATAGCTGACACTCCTGTAACAAAGACATGTTAACAAGATAAAAGCATTAAAAATGATTTAATCAGTTTTATATGACATGGGAGCCTTCAGCAATGAAGAACAAATTAGGTTAGATGAAGAATAAGCAGTCATGTAAAAATGTGATTAGACAAAAAGGGAATGTTCTAATGGTAACAGACTGATTGGGGAAACTCAGCAAGGCTTGTTTGTTCAGATTCTTCTTGAGTTCTGTGTAGTATTTCTTTCTCCTAGGTATAGGGCAGGACTCATTCCGAAATGAGGGTCTTATTATCTACTATTAGACAAGGTAAGTCAGAGAATTTCATTATGATCAGCTCCTACACAGAAAGGTGGATGAAGGTCAAAGTAATATTTCTAGGTTTTATGGCAGCTGGCTTTTGGGGAAAGTAGTTCTGGAATTCTAGTTTCTATGGCCTGCCTTGAGGGAGAAAACGGAGCTAGAGGAAAAATGGCAGGAGGCTGTCAGAAAGAGACTGTTTCTGAGACTCTTCCAGTGTTCTTCAGTTTGAAGTACTCAGCATTCCATAGTGCCATACTCTGCGGTATAATTTTTCTGTACAACAGTAGTAGATCAGTTAAATTAGGGAAGTAGGATGATAATGAGATCAAATCTTTGTGTTTGAACTCGCAAAGTCTTTTTACCTTTTCCCTCCATTACATTTAAAGTCATACCCTCTAATTCCCATCAATTATTTCAGAACTGCAGGAAAAAATGACTGGGAAAAATTGATGGGACAAACTGAATCCATCAAATAATTCCAAGTGAAATGCTAGAAAAAGAAATATGAGTATTGTGATCCTGAGATAGTAAATATGTCCCAATTGTTCTATATCAATATTCCACTGTTTTTTTTTTTTTTGCCAGCATCTGAAGGTACATTGTCTACCAGTTAGTTTATATGTAAAATTGAGTGTTCTCCCTATATAATTACTATGTGAAAAGGGTACAAAGCAGGCATATATCTTTTCTATAACCTTCCTTTCATTTTTTCCACAAGTTTTAGTAGCTACATTTACAAAAACCTTTATATGTTAAGAAGTCTTAGTAAATTTTTTAAATGAAAACAGTGAATTTGGGAAGAGACTCTTTAAAATGTTCCATTTGTCTTTCTCTGATATAAATTTCAATTCAAAATTCCATCAACAGCAGGAGAAAAACTACCATTAACTAGAGATAGCAACTTTGCTCTTAACAGAAACACAAATTACTGGTCTAAAAGCTAAACCACCTAAAAGAATGTTAGTTCTTTAAGAAAGGGTGAGCAACATTTTATTTTCAAAAGGAACATATGTTATTTTCATTTGTCTTAAATGACACATGGAAATTAAGAAGCCTACCATTAAATAGGTAAACAATGTACAAGAAATGAAATACAGTACTAACAAAAGTTTACATGGATCTGGTTTCAAGATTTGAAAATGGAATATTACTTGTAATAAAAAGGAAAGGAGTAGGAAACTGGGATCAGTGCTCATTAAAAAGGTAAACTTAAGAACAACAAAATGCTGGACATATACAGAGTGAATGGTGAGTATAAAGCCGGAAACAATGTCTTCATCTGTATTGCCTTTGAAGAAAATTGGGGGAAGAGCGTAGTGAAAATCCACCCATGCAAGCTATGGGAAAAGCAGGAATCTGGAGAGCTCAGAAGTCCTCCCTAGAGATGTTAATGAAACTCTCCTTTTAAGGAACCGTAATAAGCCTGCCAGAATTTCAAGAAGTTCCAATCACTTTATCATTCAAATATCAACTTTATGTTAAACTTAGTTGTCCATTCTTTGATCAGCCAGATATATCCAAGAGACTGTTATGTAGGATAAATGAAGCAACTGGTGCTTACTCCTGTTTGAGGGGAAATGCCCATGGTAGAGGAGATTTTGAGCTGACATTTCCTAATACATAGTAAATGTAGTTACACTATTGAAAAATAGTATCAAATGTTGATGCCTGAATACCACATTACATTTACCATTCAAGAACTATTTGGTTCTCTGTAATAGTAACATAGAGGAAAAAATGCAATGTGTACAAACTATCTTAGGAAGTTACTGAAGTTGTTACCAGTTCATTTAAAATCTTCACCCAAGGGATATTCACTTCAATCTTAAATACATTTGTTCAGTTTATATATTTATTTTGTATGAACTAGGTAATATTCCAAAGATGTAGAAAAGTCCAGGAGTTAATAAAACAAATGCCTGCTTTCACTATACAGATATAATACATATTTTATACTGTAAAATATTAACCCTTTGTTATTGTTTTCAGATATGATTTTTAAAGACATACAAATGTTTCAGATATAATAAAACCATTGTTTTCTCTCTACAGGTAATTATTTTCCATCATTTTGAATTATCCACACATATCTAGGTAACCTTAAACAATACATATCATTGTTTTTTGTGTTTAAATCTTACATAAATATTATCTTACTCTCAGTATCCATCCCAAACTGATTTTTATGAAATGACACCAAATTTTTGAGTTTGAATCATGTTATTGCATGTGGTTTTGGTTCATTAATTTTAAATGCTGAACAGAATTTCATTTATCTACATTGATGAATATTGAGGTTGTTTATTTCCTTATTTCTTGCCTGCCTACCTAAAGGAATGATGCAGTAAACAACTGTGGTAGGGAGCTGATTGAGCATATGCTCAGTGGTTTATTTAGGGTTTGAAGTTAAACATTGAATTGTTAACATACAGGACTTGTTCACCTGTGCTTTTACTAGATATTGTTCTCCATAATAGTTGTATGAGTTTACAGTTCAGTAGCAGTGTATGCAAATTGCCACTGAACTATGTTCTTACCATTAGTAGGTATTATCATGTTCAATATTTCAGTCATGTCTTTTTTTATTATTAATTGTAGTATCTTTTTAAATGATAACTAGTCACTGAGTAGCTTTCACATATTCATTGCCTATTTTTCTTTTATTATTTACCTTTTCCTATTGGGGTATTGATTTTTATATATAACAGATAAATTTTATTTGTCAGTTATAGCTATTTCAAATATCTTCGTCCATTTTATTTTATATTTTTTTCTCATACTCTTTAATAGTCCTCTGAAAATATCTCCATTTTACCACCCATTTTTGATAATAATTTAACTGGATGTAAAATTATAAATTGACATTTCTTTTCCATTAGCACTTTTTAGATGTATTTTAATTATCTTCAGACCATCCTGTTGTTGATTAGAATTATTTACTCTAATTGCCATTCATTTTTAGATAATCATATAATTGCTTTTAAAATTATCTATTTTCTTTACATTTTATATCTTAAACTCAGTGTGTGTAAATCTTGATTTATTCTTATTTATCCCTCTCAGAAAGCTGTGCATTATTTGAGTATTTGCCTAAATTCTGGAAAATTGTCAGGCTAATTAAGCAACAATATGCACAACTCTCATTTTCACTACTTTCTTCTTCTATAAGTCTTATTACTCCAACATAAATATGGGGTCTTTTCATTCTCTTCTCTCATTTTATGTGTTATGTTGCTTAACTTCTCATATTTTTCCCTTTTTGTTGGTGTTGCATCCTGTATAATTTGTACAGGTTTATCTTTCAATGTGCTGATGCTTTCTTCAGCTTGGTCTAATCTGCTTAAATTATTAACTGAGTTTTATTTTCATGACTATATTTTTATTTCTATTAGTTCTGTATAATTCTTTTCAAGATGTCTTCTTTTGTCTTTTTAAGACTCAGTACACTACTTAAACACGTATTTTATTATATCTTTCAAAATGTTCCATTATTTCTATCATTGTCAGGGTGCCATTTATTCTATTTGCTGTATCAACAGACTATCCTTCATGGTAATTTGTTTCTTCTTGGGCTTCAAATTGCAGTTGCAATTGAACTTATCTTTGAATATTAAAAACAGTCTGTGAAACAAATTACTATGCTAATATTTTTGTTTACATACAGTAGAATAGTAAACACCAGTGAAAAATAGCTGAACTAAAGCTACATGTTATCAGTGTAAGGAGTTGTATAAAATAATGTTTATAAAAGTTTCTTTGTTAAGAAATACATACAGTATGATATCAATTATAGAAGTTCAAAATATATAATCAATACTACATATTGTTTTGGATTACATATTCATGTAGTGAAACCTTAAAAATGTATATGAGAATAATAAATATCCAAATCAGTATTTACTTATGAGAGAAAGAAGTAGAAGGAGATCCAAGGTGAATACAGAAGAGACTTGGATGAATCTGGAAGCCATCATTCTCAGCAGGCTGACACAAGAACAGAAATCCAAACACTGCATGTTCTCACTTACAGGTGGGTGTTGAACAATAACACATGGACTCAGGGAGAGAAGCATCACACACTGGGGGCAGTTGAGGGGTAGGGGAGGGACAGCGGGAGGTGGGGAGGGTGGCGAGCATGGGGAGGTACAACATGGGGAGAAATACTGGATATAGTATACACCTAAAGTAAAATTAAAAAAATAAATAAAAAGAGACAACAAATTTTGTAATTGTTTGTAATCTTCAGAGTATATTATCATTTAATCTAGTGTTTTCCACACATTTCTGTAGATTAGAAATATTTCATTAATATATAAAGGCATCAGCATCATTGATTGAGTAGCCTCTCTTCTAAATACAACACAATATAAAGAAATAATCATTAAAGCAAGCCTTGTGTTAATATTTTAAACATTAGAGTATTAAAATAAAACTAGAATATCTGACATAGGCCTATCTTTCTATTAGAGTTTAATACATTAAAACCGAGGACTGCCATTGAAAAATAGGCAAATAATCTAAAAATTCACAGAACATCTTGTATCCATCAATCTCTCTATAAAATATTTTCTACTTATATAAAGTATGTATTTTTTTACGTACATATATATATGTCTATATCTAAAGCTATATAAAGGTAAAAATAGGAAACCAAACTATTATTGGAAATAGTTTAATAGAGGTAGGGTTTTAGGTGATTTAAAATTTCTAGTATTTTAAAATAAAAATATTTTAAAATTATGCTTTTCTTTTATCAAAATTATATGCTCATGCTTTAAAAATTATATAATTCAGTGGTTATACACAAATGTCACTCTTATCACATACTTTTCCTGCTTCTCAAAGGCAACCACTTTCAAATATTTTGCATGATTCTACTTTCATTTATATGCAAATTTCTTTGCAATATGATTATATTGCTACTTCTTAATTTATTTTGAGGGTGAAGGGATGGTTTAGACACTGAATATTGACATTCTATTTTGGAAGATACAAATTAAGCCTCTTTCAACACCACTCTGGCAGGCCTTGCTCCCTGACACACATATGTGTCCTCAGTCTCTCATCATTATGTCATATTACGGTTCAGTTCATTATGCAATTTTTACATCGCCATATTGATATAAACACTATTTACAGCACACAAATGTTAGATGTTACTTCTACTCTTCCTTTTATAAAAATATTAATTCTTTTTAGTTTTTCAGTTTATTGTGAGATTTTTTAAAATCATGGTTTATGCTGTCATTGCTTTCTCAGTGTTTTAGTAATAACCACTAACTGCTACCTCATCCTTTGCCCTCCCATATATAACTGTTCTGAATACATGGAAATATACAAGATATTATACATTTATCTTGCTAAATCAATCCCTCCTAATAAAACTCATCCTGCTGCAAATTTCCCTGAGTGTTTCTCCAGCCCTGATCTACAGCTTTCAACTTCTGTTGGATGATTCCCTCCACCTTTCTTCTAGATTGGATGTGCTATTCCCTGGATTTCTTGTCCTCTTTCTTGGTTTATCAGCTAAAACACCTTCCAGTAACATTATGAAATGATTTTATAGGAGATAAAAATCTTATATGCTCTGTTGCATACTTAACCATGGATCCCTAGGTTACAACTCATACTATCTCATCAGAAGCATGAACACTTAGTCTTATTGTTTACTAGTTTATTTCATATTAATGTTCCCTCTGAAACCTTAAAGATCTCCTTTCTTTGTATCTAAGGTACTGACTTTTCATTGGTGTGTCTTAGGGTGGATCTATTGCTATTCATAGGACTGGGAACATGTTCACATGGTGAGGCTATTCAATATAAAAACATATGTCCTTCCATTCTGGGAACATTTATAATTTTATTTCATGATTTTCTATCCTACATTTTCTGTTTTCTCCTTCCAGGATTTCCACTTTTTAAGATGTTGGATTTTCTCTATGGGTTCCTTAATGTAATTTTTAATTTTTATTTTTTCCTAATTTCCATCTTAGACATTTTGCTTTTCATTCCAGAATAGCATCTTAACTCTATCCCCTAAAATTTTCATTGTATTTTTTTCACTTATACTATCTTAGTTTCCAACATTAAAAAAAAAAAAAAATCTGTGGTGTTGTTTTCGAGATAAAAATCCTTTTCTCATGCGTTTGAGGATATTAATCAGATATTTTGAAGCTTTCCTTTTGTGGAGTCTTTTCTCTGAGTCATTATTTGTTTTGGTCTCTTTAGTATGACATGCTTTCTTGAAATATCTAATAATCACTGGGTTTATGCTATATTTAAGAATGGGTTTGTTGACCTCATTCTTTACTATGATCTAGTTGATTTGGTTCTACTTGAGGGATTCCTGCTGCCATTTTTGTTAGGTCTCTTCTCTTGAATAAGATGTATTCCATAGGGAAGATTCTTACATTTTCCTGCTCTGATGAAATTTGGCTGCCTGGATTCTGCTGCGGATTTAAATGAAAGGGGAGTCAGGCAGGGTGAAGTGTTTCAACATTTAGTATGCATATCCCTCCTTTCAATTTGTATTTCCATCCTGTGTCCCAGTGTCCTCCAGGCCAGAGAACCTGTTTTATCCTATTTGGGGAATAAAGTTATTTTTTACTAGGGGGAGTGAGGAGTAGTAGCCTTATTTTGAAGTATAGGAAAAGCAACACAGATGTCTAAATGTTCAAGAGACTCTAAACTACTTTTATGGTATTTAGCCATAATTTCATCTCTTTTGACTAAAGTCCCTAGTGGAACAAATCTTGAATTTTACAAGGGAGTATTGGGGCCCAAAGTGGCTCCAGCCGGATGTCGTGGCGCTTGCGAAGGCGAGGCCAAGAGTTCAAGGCCAACCAACCTCAGCAACCTTACAAGCTCTCAATGATTGGAAAAAAAAAAAAAATACAAGGGAGTATTGTAATGAACACTGGGGAGCTTTTTAACTTTCTGCAATTTCATTTTAGCAGACCAAAAAAAAAAAAAAATGCTGAATCACACTTACCTAGTTTACAGCCTCAAAAGTGTTTCATTTGTGATATCTCCCTTTTGCTTTTGAACTCATGTCTGTGTTTTTAATTACTTTTATTGGTTCATTGCATCCCTGAAAGTGGTATTTCCCGCAAAAGAATCTATATAAATAAAAACTCATTTGATGAAGATTTGAATAGGAAACCATGCCCCAAAATGAAGAGATTTAAAGAAACAAGTAAGTAACATATTTGCCAAGTCTCTTAAGAAACCATGCTTTGGTTTATTTATTTATTTATTTATTTTTGAAAGAAAAATTGAGGTCCACTGCTATTAAATATAAGAATTGATTATATTGGCTATATTGTTTACTTCTTCAGGATGCATATACATTCAATTTGCAATCAAATAAATTCTAAAAACTGTCCTCAAGCAAACACTTAGATGCTGTCAGCACTTTATAGGAAGAGTTGTGAGTATTTGATCTGGCAGATTACTAATATTCTCTAGAGAGGGACTTTCCATGTTTTTAGTTTTTAATTTACAACTGTGGCTCAAAGTCCCCACCTTTTGTGTCTTCATATGAAAACTTCTCAGATCTTTATTCTGAATGTCTTCAAATTGCTGCTTGAGAATATACGTCCCATTTCACCCAGGAGAATGTTTCCCTCTGTTAGGAACAATGCATTTTGTTTCGTCTCTTCTCCAATGGCCTCACATATAGACTTTCAAACATAATAGGTCACTGCACATGCTTTTTATTGCTGGTAAGTCTTATAACTTGTAGTATCCTCTTCCAACCTCAGGTTCCAAGATCCTATAGTACATGGCCACTGATGGCCTTTGGTATATGACTGTGTAATAATGGAATCTATTTTCTTGACCAAACATTGTGTAATAGCTTTTATTCTTTCCTTTCAACCCATGTAACTTACATAAGAAATAAAACCAAAATTCTCTTTCACAAGCTACAAAATTTTTATGTCAGTCCAGTGTCCTTTCTCTATTTTTCTGATAAATTGTTTTTGTTCTGCACAAGACTGTCCTTTTCTGTTTGCCAGTATTTAAGTTGTTTGGGGGAAAATGTTTATATCTCCAGGATGTTTTTCATTTCAAGAAAGGTTTAGTGCACCTCGATTGACTCTGAGGCTGGAATCTAGGAAAAACAGAATAATCCAGGGACTTATTTTTACCAGCTTAAAAAGAGTATAAAATCATCCTCTCTGTTCTCCAACACCTGTACACAGACTAGAAGAAGAGCAAGGAGCACTGGGAAAAGCCTGTCTAGCCACATGCAGTCTTTGGTCTTCTTGTCCATATCTCCCAAGTTGAGCAGCTTATATTTAGAAGGTTAAAAAAAAAAGAAAGATGATCTGCTGGCCACTATGATTAAGTTATCTGTATTGCTTCTCATCTTTTGGGTACTGTAATGATTAATAGTATATATCTATATAGCTGGGCCACATTGCCCAGATATCTGGTTAAGCATTATTCAGGATGTTTCTGCAAGGGTGTTTTTGGGTAAAATTTACATTTATAGTGAATTTGGGTAAAGTAAGTTGCTCCCCGTAATGCAGTTGTGCCTCATCTAATCAGCTGAAGGATTAGGAAAAATCTGTTCCTAATCTCCTTGAACAAGAGAAATTCTTCAGGCTATCAGGCTTCTGTCTTGAACTTCAGCATTTGCTCTTTCCTGGGTCTCCAGCCTGCCAGCTCACACTACACATTTTAAACATGTCAGCCTCCATAATTGAATAAGGCAATCCTTAAGTAATTTTCGATGTATGTATACACATCCTATTGATTCTCCTTTTCTAAAGAATCCTGCTAATACAGAGACTAACAGGCATTTTTTTTTTTTTTTTTTTTTTTTTTTTTTTTTTTTGCCAATCATTGAGAGGTTGTAAGGTTGCTGAGGTTGGTTGGCCTTGAACTCTCGGCCTCGCCTTCGCAAGCGCCACGACATCTGGCCGGAGCCACTTTGGGCCCCTAACAGGCATTTTTTGAGTGTGGTAAGCACACACACACACATGCATATATATATATATATACACACACACACACATTATATACATATATATGTGTGTGTATATATATATATATGTTTGGCATTTTTATTTTACAATTTTATTTATTTATATATATATTTTGAGACAGGGTCACACTCTGTCATCCAGGTTGGTGCAATACTGGCTCACTGCAACCTCCAGCTCCCAGGCTCAAGCAATCCTCCCACCTCAACCTCCCAAGTAGCTGGAACCACAGGTGCACACCACTATGCCTAACAAATTTTTTTTTTTTTTTTTGTATTTTTGGTAGAGATGGGGCTTCTTCATTAGCTCAGGCTGGTCTGGAATTCCTTAGCTCAAGTGATCCACCTGCCATGGCCTCCCAAAGTTCTGGGATTACAGGTATGAGCCACCACACCTAGCCTCATTCTTCTTCTTAAACACATCAGTTACGTGTTTACACAACGATGAGGACACAATTACATGATGATGAGGACACAGTATTGTGTTCCTCCAAACAAAATTGCCAGCTGTTTGGTCGAAATAAAGTGACAAGTGAGGAAAGAAGGAGGAAGGAATACATGATACAATAGTTCCAAGTACTCTTATGTTTTCCTAACTCCTACCACTAATTTTCTCTTAACATATGGACTCTACCACACTCCTCATTTCCCAGCCACCCTTTAGAATGCCCAACCAACCTACGGAAAATGAGTGGAAACTCTGAAGACATCACTGGATGGAATTATCATTAAAAAAAGAAATCAATGTTATTCAGAGTCATTTTCAAGGAAAGAGCTCTGGCCACTAGAAAATATAAACCTGGGTATCATGGGGAATCTGGATTAAAACAGATTACTTATAGTAGTAAGCAAAATAAAAGTGTAGGAGAGCCTCTGATGATTGCTTTTTAAATTTACTTCAGGAGATTTGTCCCTGTTTCTATAATTAGTTTATAAAAAAGGCTTATGTTTATTTTAAATATTTTATTTCTATGCTACTTATATATCAGTAATCAGTTTAATACATTGATATATATATATATATAATACTCTTTTTCTAAAGAATCCTGACTAATATAAAGACTTACAGGTATTTTCTGACTGTGATAATAAAAATACACACACACATATGCATACTTAAGCATATATTTGTATCTATATGTATATATACATTTATGTATGTGTGTGTGTATATATACAGATATACATATATAAAATATGCTACTAGGGCTGAGAAAGAAAACAGAGAAGGAGGCTGAAGGATTTAGGCTTCATACTCCTGCAGATATACCTTTACACAGTGAGGATGAAACACTGCACACAGATCTGCGGTGTACTAATATGTACTTTATGAGCCCTCCAGCTGTCTAGTTTTCAATTTGTACTCATGAAGCTTATAATTGTTTGAAAACAAACAAAGACACTCTCATTCTTTTTCCTGATGTGTCTGCAATAGCCACTTTGAACTCCTCTGGCACATTAACAAATAACCGCATACAGTGGGCAGTCTATAGAGATTGCAGGGAAATACCAGAAGGGTTCACATAACATGGTATGTTAAAGTTACTTAAAATGCTCTACTAACGAACCAAGCTAAGCTGATTGGTCTGCTCATTCATACAGCTTTTCAGTTTTTCAGGTAATAGAAAGTCTATTTTTTTTGTTTCAGAAGGAATACAGGTAGGAAACAGTAACTATTAGAGACTAGAAGGCATTGTTCTTTTTCCCTCTACTGGTGAATTATTCTCAGTTAGCTAAATCTTTCCTGATCTCCAGAGTTTTTCAACACTCCCACATAACCATCTCTAATCTTTCAAGTATAAAGTCAAAATGAATGTTTTCCAAGAATTCAATATTCTTCAACAGGAAATGAGCAATATGCATTTACTTTCAAAAAAAGAAAAACAGAAAATTTGTTCCCATTAATCAAATTTCACCTGGAAAGTGTATGTTTCCTTGACAGAATTATAGGAAAATAAATTTCTACAAAGCTTTTCTGTGTTAGGCTAAAAGGGTTAGTGATTAGATTATAGGGTTTACAATGTTAAAGTTGCCAAGGAATGTGTCTTTATAATGAGGTGAGCCTTCTTTCTGATGTTGTAAAGGTGGCTGAAATTCCTCACTCTCCCATTTTTCAGACAGATTTGATATTTTAAAAGCTTTGCACAGGACAGACACAACTAGCTTTTACTGTTTTACATATAGTTATACATTTCATCATTACAGTAGCTGTTTGAATAAAATTTCTTATTAATTTATTTATTTACTTCTAAGATAAAGTCTCTCTGTGTCAGTGGAGTACAGGCTGGAGTGCAGTGGCGTGATCTCCACTCACTGAGACCTCAGTCTCCCAAGTTCAAATGTTCTCCTGCCTCAGCCTCCCAAGTAGCAGGGACAAGAGGCACATGCCACCACACTCTGCTAATTTTTGTATTTTTAGTAGAGACAGGGTTTCACCATGTTGTCCAGGCTGGCCTGAAATTCCTAATACCAAGTGATCCACCCACCTTGGACTCCCAAAGTGCTAGAATTATAGGCGTGAGCCACCATGTCCAGCCTGAATAAAACTTCTTATCTTCATTTTATAAATGAGGGAGCTAACTTTCAGTGAGGTTAAATATTTTGATCAAAACCTCAGAAGTAATAAAGGGATGAGCCAGGAATTAAACCCAGATGTATCACTGTCTACTTTTCTATACTATGTCCTCTCTGATAATATCAGTGATTTAAAATAGGGTACTGAAAGCATTCTCAATTGTAACACCAAATCTAGAATATCAGGGTTTCTGTATTTAGTGAACAGAAGTCATAAAGCTTTCTATTTATATGTAAGTCCAAAAGCTATTCTGGGCAATAAAAGAATAATCCGTTCTAAAGACAAATTTTGGCAAGAAAAAATGCAGTCCAATTTGCTTGCTTTACAAAAATAGAAATACATGTAATCTCAAATTAACTGTCTTTGTTTTCTGCAGTTCTATGCAAATGCAAATATGCAAAAGAACAAATGCTTGAGAGGAAAAAATGTACATGTTGGCAGTTCATTATCCTTGTATTTTTCTTAATTGGTAGGTGCTCTCTCTGTTGGAACTCTTAAGATTGCTCAGATTCCCTGGCATCAGTCCCCATGAAACATCATCTAAATGATATCTTTGTGGAGGCTATGATGCTCAATCAGACATTTTGGCTAACATACTAGGCTGCTGATCTGACATTCAGTGCCCAGAATGGCGGCTGCTGAGCCAAGTAAACCACCTCCTGAGTTGTTCTGGTCCAGCCTGTGCTATCTCTGCCAAGGGGTTTTCTAGATAGTTAGACCCCTCCTACCTATGAATAAAAGTGAGCTAGCATGCTAGCAAAGACCCAATTTTTATGAATGTAGTGATGCATCCTACAGATAAATAGAGTCACTGACAATGAGGCCAACGTCTGCACTAATGTTTAAATCAATTACAATGACAAATAGCTGTTTTATGAGAGACCATGACTATTCAGAACCTTATTTTAGACACTTAACACATGGTAACCATCACAGAATCAATGAAAAAGAATTGTAGGGAAAAGTAAAATAAATTATCTTTTGCTGACTTAATGTCATATGGAACAATAGTCTTACACATAGAAAGAAAATATGATTATATTATTGAAGCATCCGCACTTTCAAAATGTAATCAATCATTATAGGCAGTCTCCCGAGATTAGAGTTATACACAGAAAATCACAAGGAAATCTAGGTCTGCAAACGTAGATGAACTGGGAGGAGATAATTGTAAGTAA
Organism: Saguinus oedipus; assembly: GCA_031835075.1. Taxonomy (NCBI): domain Eukaryota; kingdom Metazoa; phylum Chordata; class Mammalia; order Primates; family Cebidae; genus Saguinus; species Saguinus oedipus. The sequence goes on from CM063169.1 coordinate 140,945,977, forward strand.
ACTAATCATGTTTTTTTTAAAATAAATGATTCTGTTTACTTGAGGCACCACCAGACTTGCAGGCACCAATCCTACGTCTTTCTTAGATTACAGTTACTAACTACTAACCAAGTTCCTATCTCCTCCAATTTGCCATTCATACTACAATTTGCCATTCAACTGCCTCCAATTTGCCATTCATACCACAAGCAGAGGAATCTACTAAAAGCCACTGTTGTACTTTCGTTACTACCCTGCTTTAAAGCATTTATGCTCCTCCTTCCACCACTGCTATCACATATAATGTTTGTCCAAATTCTTTAACCTGAATCCTGTGGCTCCAATGTGCTTTTCAAAAATTTTCTTTTCTCCATTTATTACATTAACCTATGCTCCCACCAACAAATCTGCCCTGTTTAATGCAATTGTCACCGGCCATGTGTGTCACTTTACACTTAAATTAGATAAAATTAAAAATTCAGTTCCTCTACTGCACTAGCCATATTTCAAGTCCTCAATAGTCACTTGTGACTAGTGGCTATGGTATTGGACAGTGCCGATTATACATTGTTGCAGACTTCTGTGGCACAGCACTGCTGCATACCTGCCCTGAGATCTATTGTATGCATATGTCTGCAAGTTCTGATACATGCTGTTCCCTTAAAGTAAAAATGCTCTCGCTTCCTGTCCACCACTCCAAGTTTACATTCTGAAATCCCATAAGCCCTTCAAAGTGTAGGCTACATTTCATATTTTCTATTCCCTTCACTTGTATATATTCCATGTAGAAATGATCTCCAACACTTCTGAACTTTTTTTGAGTTTAATTTATAACATTCACATGCAAACTCTCATACTGCTGCTTTAAACTAAAAAAAAAAAAAAAAAAAAACTAGGAAAAAGTATTATTTTTTACTGACATCTAGAGACAGAGAGAGGAGAGATATTGGCAAAAGAATTATTTTCTTGCTAACTTGGGGAAAAGTGAAAAGCCATATAGCTTTGTCTTCTCAGAAAGTCTTGGGCCTTGTCACTCAATATCTGTATATCTATCTATCCTTATATCTGTATATTAAAAATATAAACATATAATTCACCATATTGTAAAACTTTTTTTTTTTCATTTACAAGGAGAAAACTAAAGACCAGCAAAGTGGCCTGCAGAGGTGGCAGTCAAACTACTTAACAAGTGCTATGGCACCAGCTCATCAGAATAGGCCCTGGCTTTAACAGCAGAACTGGGTCCTAAAGGCCCCCTTCTCCTTATTTCCTGAAGGTTTTTTTGTAAAAAAAGGAGACAAGCAAGTAAATGACAGAGGAGGATCTTTTAGGGGTTTTTGGATGAGGCTACCTTTTCTACCAGAATGGCACTGTTTCAATATTTCATCAATGAATATAGCTATGCCTATGCTTAGTAAACAAGTCTGGTCCCAAGTTCATACATCCAGTAGAATTTGCCGCCATCAACTTTAAAACTACTTTTCAGGAATATAACTACTGTGCCACAAGAAACACCCACCTTCCGGGACACTGAAGCAAAAGCTTCTCAACTGTTAAATAGGCACATGATCTTTACACCATTGGTAGAATGTCATAGACATTTGTGTGTAGATTACAACATCCCTGAAAACTGCTCCCTCAGATGTTGCATTTTGGATAATTGATGCTTTAGGCCTAAAAATCTTAATAAGCTGACACATTTATTTTCAGAAGTGCCTGCAAGGGGTGCAATTCTAAAAATTACATTTCGACCTGGCTGATTGACTAATAAAATGAAAGTAGTTTGTAACAAATAAACATGTAAAGGATATGGCATGCTTCGCACTGCATTTAGCATAAATGAGTAAAATCACTTCATTTCTTTCAATAAAAACATCTTGCACCTAAAATAAAATGCCTGATGTTTATATTGAAATGGCATGCTTCATAAAAAATATTTTTGATAGCTTGCTGTTGCCAATGCTTAAAACAAAAAGTTGCTAACTTCTTTAAAGTGGCCAAAAACCAACAGTTGATACGATATTATTTGTATCCTTCATCTTCAGTTTTAAGTAATCTTCAGTTTGTAAGTAAATGCTTCATTACTTCCTTACTGATATTTATCCACCAAGACTCCACACAGAAAACAACAAACAAATAAACCTTATTTGTAAGGTTGTCTATATACCAGTGGTCATTTGATAGTTGCATTTTTTTTTTCTTTCCATTTAAAAAGAGAGCTATCATGTTGGTGAGGATGCAGAGAAAAGGGAATGCTTACACACTTGGCGGCAATGTAAAGTAGTTCAACTTCTGTGGAAACAGTAGGAGATTTCTCAAAGAACTAAAAATAGAACTAACTATCATTCAACCCAGTAATACCACTAGTGGCAATTTACCCAAAGGAGACGAAATTGTTTTATCAAAAAGACACCTGGCACTTAATATGTTTATCATAGCACTATTCACAATAGCAAAAGCATAGAATCAACCTAAGGGACCATCAACAGTGAGTTGGATCAAAAAAAAATGTGTTACATACACACCATGAAACTATATGCAGCCATAGAAAAGAACAAAATCATGCCTCTAAGAGGCTAGAAATCATTATCCTAAGTGAAATAACTCAGAAACAGGAAATCAAATATTATAGTTCTGACTTAGAAGTGGAAGCTAAACAACGTGTACACATGGACATGAAGATAGAAATAATAGACAATGGGGACTCCAAAAGTAAAGAGCATGGAAGAGAGGCAAGGGTTGAAAAACTACCTGTTGGGTACTATGTTCCTATTTGGGTGGTGGGTTCATTGGAAGCAGAAAGCTCAGCATTATACAATATACTTATGGAATAAACCTGCACATGCACCCCCCTCCCCGAATCTAAAATAAATAAATAAATATATAAGGAGCTGTTAAATACTTCTAGATTCAAAGCACGGAAAGCTGTTCTTTCCTCCTCCCTCCTCGCACACTTCTTACTCCAAATCTACTCACTGTTATTTTATGATCGGTTTTAACAAGTAAAGCTGACTTCCCGTCTCACAAAATAAATGATTCAGGAAGGGAGTGAGAAATTCCTATAGACCAGCCAGTGAAAACAAATAAGTATGAGTGACATCAGCTGGGTGGCAGAATAAGAGTTCTACTGACATCTCCCTACAGTGTATCAATTCTGATGACCACCCATGGATGAGAGTATCTTTGTGGAAGAGCAGGAGTCAAGTGAAGTTCTAGTATGGCACTGAAGCAAAAAATCTGAAAATAGACAAAGAGGAAAAACCGAATACGGTATATTCTCACTTATAAGTGAGAGCTAAATGATGAGAACACAGGGATTCTTGGAGAGGAGCAACAAACACTGGGGTCTACTTGTGAGTAGAGGGTGGGATGAGGGAGAGGACCAGAAAATAAGAATAACTGTTGGGTACTCGGCTTAGTACCTAGGTAACGATACCATCTGTACAGCAAACCTCATGACACTAGTTTACTTATATAACAATCCCACACATGTATTCCTGAACCTAAAATAAACATTTTTTAAAAGTTCCTGAACAGGTTCAACCCAAAGGGGACTTTACCAATACATTTTATAATGAAATTGTCAAAAATCAAAGACAAGAGCATTTTAAAAGCAGCAAGCGAAAAAAGACTTGTCAAATATAAGAAACATGCCATAAAATTATCAGCAGATTATTAACAGAAATCTTGCAGTTCAGGAGAGTGTGGAAATATATATTGAAAATGCTGAAAGAAAAAATAAAAACATCCACTGAAAGACACTTTATCAAACTGTCCTTTAGAAATAAAGATGGATAAAAACTTACATAGATAAACTACATTTGAGTGAGTTCATCAAAACTAGACCTGTCCTAGAAATAAGGCTAGACTGTTCTTCAACTTAAAATGAAGGATACTAATTAGTAATATAATAATGGAGGAAAGTATATTCATAAGTAAAGGTTAGTATATGTTAAAATTCAGCATACACTAATACTCAACACTCCCAATAAAAAATGGGCAAAGGACTGTAATAGAATTTTTTTCAATGAATATATATATAAAGGCAACAAGTGTATGAAAACATTATCAATATTACTAACCATCAGGTAAATGCAAATCAAAACCACAATGAGATATCATCTTCCATCTATTAGAATGGCTATTATCAGAAAGATGAAAAATAACAATAGTTTTATGTGAATGCACTGAAAAAGTAATCCTTGTACACTGTTGGTGGGAAAATAAATTAGTATAGCCATTATAGAAAACAGAAAGGAAGTTCCTCAAAAAATTAAAAATAAACTTCTATATGACCCAGCAATTCCATTTCTGGGTATATTAGCCAAAGGAAATGAAATCAGTATCTTGAAGAGAGAGCAGTACCCTCACGTTCAATGCAGTGTGCCTCATAATAGCCAAGTTCCAGAAATAACATAAATTCCTAGACACGAATAAGTGGAAAAAGAAAATGTGATATGTATGATGGAATTTTATTAATCCCAGCCTTAAACAATAGGGAAATTCCTTCATTAGTGACAATATGGATGACCTAGAGGATATTTTGTTTAACAAAGAAGCCAGACTCAGAAAGACAAATATATATTACTTATACACAAAACTTGAAAAAGTCAAATCCTGGAAACAGAGTAAAATGATGGTTACCAGGGAATAGCGGGGGTAGGACAAATGGGGGTATATTGGTCAAAGGGTATAAACTTTCAGTTATAAGATGAATAATTTCGGGAGATCTAACATACAGCATGGTTTTAATAGTTAACAATAACTATGATAATTGTATACATAAAATTTTTAAAAGTATATCTATCTGAAGTATTCTCACCAGACAAAAAAGGTAACTATGTGAGGTAACAGATAAGTCAATAAACTTGATTGTGGTAATCAATTCACTATATATGCATGTATTAAATAATCACATTGTATACCTTAAATATATATAATTTTTAAGCTGGAAACAAGAAATACATACAATAATAAATAGCTAACTGAAGCGGTCATCAACATTTTCAAACAAAAGAAAATAGAAAACAGCAGTGATAGTTAATAAACTGATGGTGAGGGTGAAAATTAGCCAAAGGAAACTATGTATACAGAGAAAATAAATATTTTTAAAACAGACATATGTGGCCAAAAATTCTAATTTTGATAGTTCCTATGAGCATCACTGACTTACAGTACAGCATGATAGATACTAAGTCATATAATAATTGACATTATTTACTTACCATTTCTCATAACCAAACAAATAGGAAATGGTTTAGATAATTTCTACCATATCACAGATATTATAGAAGTTTGTCTGCATGACATGGTAACATTTGTTTTTCTCAAACATGTTAATAAAGAATTGGACATTGCAAACTGAACATTAGTATTAAATATAGCTCTGGTATGAGAAAGAAGAAAGTGTTCAGGAACAAAGATAAATAAAAAAAAATAAAGGAGAATTTTCTTCTCCTTTATCTGTCTATGCTGATAAAATAAATTTTACTTGGGGGAAATTTATTTTGGTATTATAAATTTTCTTCCTGGATATTTGTTTGTTAGTTTTCAAGTTCTATCAGAGGCATACAAGTTCTCAGAATAAAGCCAAGGTCACTGAAATAGTTTGCAAAAAACTCACCATGTGATTGGCTATCTACCTGGGGATCAGCAACATGTGTTTTTGTTGTGGGAATTCTCTGTCTTTCAAATAACTACTAAACTCTCTCTACTACTCACGTCTTTTTTCGATTTAGCATTAACAGATGGCATGATTTACCACAGTTTAGGGCAAGCCCTAGAACAAAAATTTTAAAACACTCCAATTGTTTTTCTTGCCATAAATCCAGACTTTCTTCTACTATTGTGCTACTTCTCAGAAAGGTTGCATCAGTTATTTCTAAATAGACATACATTGTATTTACTAGCAAGTAGCCTACAATGTGCTTAAAAACATTTATACCTTTAAATTGTAACAACAAAACAAGAAAAAACTTCTACTGACATTCAACTGAAAAAAAAGAGAATAAGACAAAATAAATTAAAAATGAGAAAGTAAGTAGGAAAAATTATAGATTCATAAAGCAAGATAAACTGGAATATATCATTAAAATATAGGAAGAATAAAGGAGATGAGATGCGTGATATAGACTGAGAAACTTAGAAGAAAGAAGATAAATATATCCAAGGTATCTTAAAGAAAAACTTTCATGATTGCTTATGACTTGGGATATTTTCTTCTGGGGTGGGGGAACAAATGCATAAAGCCTGTATGTACATCAGAACAGTCAGTTTCCTAACAACTACTGACAGAAAACAGAAATATAAGTAGCCTTTCAGAGATCTGTACTTCTAAAATAAAGAGGTTGTAAGCTCAGTAACATATACGTGTTTAATTACTTGTATTACATACGCTGAGTTGGCTGCTATTACTAAAACACTCTTTGTACAGAGATTTGCTAAGACGAAGGCACACATAATAATTATTGTTACCACATGCTGAGTGCCCTCTTACACTACACTTCACAGACATTCTCTCTAATTCATAAAACAACCCTCTGGAATAGGAATTATCACTAGTCCCATTACATAAATTAAGAAACTGAGACTCAGAGAAGTTAAATAATTTGCATATGATCATGCAGTGAGTTAAGTGATGGACTGAAGATTAAATCCACCTCTTTTGTATAGCTTTTAATGCTTGACTCCATATGAATTAGTTTTTGCATAGGCAGACATTTTTAAATATCCTATTTTATTTACTATGGGTTTGCCTCATCATCATTCATGAAATATTTTAACTCTCTATTATGTGACATTGTTCTATATGTTGAGAACGTAACAGCAATGAAGACAATGTCCCTAACATCATGGACCAGAAAATTAGATATTACTCACTGAGGAACAGATCAGCACATTGACCATGGTCAGCTAATTTGTTCCCAAACTCAGTTTTATTTTTAACTTTTTGCTTTGTGTGGCAAGCTATAAGACAGTGCATAACATGATGGTTCAACATGCAGGATTGCTCTAACCACAGTGGTCCTCACATGTGACTTGAAAATTATATGAAAAATATGTATGATTGGCTGACTCCACATCATGCTGTCACCTGGATAAACTCTGTTCTTGGCATGTAAGTCCCTCCTTCAGCCCTCACATTCCTGTAGGAATTTCTTTTCTCTCCTGATTTATGATATTGAGTGTTCTCTCTTCCCCTCTTCACAACTCTTAAATTCCTCAAGGAAAGTATCTAATTAATTCACATTTTATATTATAACACAAATGGCTTAACACTACCCTTGGATTATATGTCTCAGGACAATACTTACTTTATCAAATGAAATTGATTTATAATAGGTTAGATTTAGAGACAGTATATTAAGGCATGAAGATTTCCCATCTCCTTTTTTCTGCTTAGATACAACTTGTATGTACAGAGTTACTCTTCCATAGCCAACTTTCAAGAAAGGCAGGGTCACACCACTTGAGAACATCTAAAACTTGACATTATTTTTGGAAATTCAGCACAAACTGATCAGTGAAGCATAACAACAAAGCAGCTCTTCATGGTCTGTGCCTTGTTCTAAACCACAAGCAATCAGTGTGATCACCTCAATAAGTTATATAAAATCCACCTGCAGCCAGACAAATTTGAAATTGAAGGCTTTAAGGGAAGATGAAGACATCTTTCTACCAGCGATCTTGAATAGCAAAATGTCCTGTGATTCATCCTTTTATGTAAAGTGCTCCCTGACAGTGACTTTAGTCCAACAGCTTCCAGAGAACTACTCTGCATATATTAGACTCATACCTGAATACTTAGTGCAATAATTGAATTCCAATAACCTCTGCAAGTTAAATATATTGCCATTATTCAAGGAGTCCTACAGATTCACTAGAACACTGCCCTTTGGAGTTCATAATTTGAGATGTCCTTGAAAGTTAGATTACTTTATAAAGATGCCATTTTACTGCCTAAGTAACTAAACCTTTTTGGCCATGAACCAAGACAGAGTCAGGGCATTTAATCTTATTCTGCATATTCCACCACTTCATACACACAGTGTATTCTGTGGCAAGTTTTTCAATATCTATTGGCAAAATATTTGCAGAAATTTATTTTTCTATTTCTAGGAACTAATTGGATTGATTCTGTTTCAAGTGAAAGAACGAGGACACAGTAAAAACTGAAGGCACTCTTGAATTTGAAATTAAAACTGAACTTTATGTCACATAAGTAAAGACAAGGTTTCAGCAACTATTTAATACACTTAGAGAGTTCAGAAAAGAATCTAGATTATTGAAGTATACATGAGATTTCCTTCAGCTTTGCTATTTTTTCTCTACCAAGTGAAATTTTTTTAAATGTGTACACTAATTACATATTTTATTATAATTCCATCTCATCTTGTCAACTTTCAATTAAAATGCAAAAATCCTAAAGTTGGCTACAGAGTAGAGCTTTATCACCTCAAAACTCTATTCAGCTACACTATAAACTCTTGCAATTATGTTTTTAATTAAACAAAAATTCCCCAAATTTTACAAGAATTTGTCAACATTTATATCAAAATGTACTGAGGGAACATGACTATTTCCCCAAACACTACAGTATTAAATGTCATAGGCCTTATTCTTGCAAGTCTTTTTGTCACATTATGTTTTCTGCTAGGAGCTAAAATTGTGTATTACCTAGTTTTACAGCCAGAAATAATCGTGGCAAGGTTATTTATTTTATGTTTTATTATTTGTTGTTCTCAAGAGTAATAAACAATTCGTAGTTATATTTGGGAAGTCAGAAAACAGATGAACCACTTAACAAATTAAATGTGAAAATAAAGAATAGGCTGCAAATATTTTAAACACTCATATTCTGATGTTAAAATACTGCATAAACACTGAAAACCATCATTCTCAGTAAACTGATGCAAGAACAGAAAATCAAACCCCACAGGTTCTCACTCATAGGAGGATGTTGAACAATGAGAACACATGGACACAGGGAGGGGAGCATCACACACTAGGATCTGTTGGCGGTGGGGAAGTTGGGGAGGGATAACATGGGGAGAAATGACAGATATAGGTGAGGGAGGGATGGAGGCAGCAAACCACATTGCCATGTATGTACCTATGCAGCAATCCTGCATAATCTGCACATGTACCCCAGAACCTAAAGTGCAATAAAAAAAATCAACTTTTCATTTGAAAACAAGAAATGCACAATATTGAAGAAAAACTAAGAAAAAAGATTAAATTTAGATGAGAGTCAGTCAGCTATAATGTCCAAATTACTAAATTAAAAAAATGACACTATAAAAATTATATTGGCTTTCTTCACATTAACAATGGCTCCCATGAGTCACTGATACTTAATGAAAAACTGATCTTTATATATGAATAAGACATTGAAATAATGTAATGTAACTTTACAGACTTCTATGTCTAAACTATGAGTATGAATGTGTGCTTGTTAGCATGTGAGTGTGTGTGTGTGTGTATGAGAGAAACTGAAAAACAGTTACTAAGACTCACTGTGGATGCACTTTAAAGCACCTACTCCCAAAAAGTATACATTAAATTTAGCATTTGTAATAATTGAATTTCAGTAACAACTTTGGGTCTGAAAATGGGTAAATAGTTTTCATCAGATCCTGAAGGAAATTTGTCATCTACCCAAAGTGTTAGAAATCACATCTCAGCCATTTGTTTCCTTCCATACAGTCACTGTTAGTGTGTCATTACATCCTGTAAGGAAGCTACTGGTCTTGCAGGTTGAGATTTCATGTTGACTATGACACTAATATTGTTTTGGGCTTCCACAGTAGCTGCTGGTTGTGTTTTTAGAACATAATTATTGAAGCCAAAACTGATAGTTCAGGGGAGAACTGGATGAAAGTGGACATTTGGGAGAATTACTATGCAGAAGACTCTATATTTTTTCCATTATTATTATTTTTTCAGGTGAATATTTGAAAGCTATTAGCTATAACCCTACATGCCCAGATTTTAAGATTTTAGGAATTGATAACGTAAATTCTCAGAATGTTCCCTGAGAAATATTTGAAATCACTCTGTACAAGGAACCAAAATATTCAAATTCAAATCCCAGCTTCATCTCTACCTAGTTGAGGGACATAAGGCAACTCACTTAATATTCTGGGCATCTCACCCTCATTTTAAGAAGAAAGTGATTTGTTACATGATCTTTAAAACCTGTTTTTCAAATTTAAAATTCATTGCAGTACTATTCACAATGGCAAAGTCACAGAATCAACCTAGATGCTCATCGATGGTGGACTATATAAAGAAATGTGAAACAAATACATCACTGAATACTACTATGCAGCTTTTAGAGGAACAAAATTATGTCCTTTGCTGTAACATGGATGCAGCAGGAGACCATAATCCTTCATGAATTGATGCAAGAACAGAAAATAATATGGCACGTTTTCAATCATACGAGGGAGCTAATAACTGAGTACACATCAATATAATGAGAACATAAACACTGTGTACACACAGACATAAATACAGGCACTGGGGACTTCTGAAGCAAGGAGGTGGGGGCAAGGGTTGAAAAACTACCTGTTGGGTACTATGCTCACTACTGGGGTGACAGGACCATTCATATGCCAGACCTCAGCAATACCCAATTTACCCATATAACAAAACTGCACGTGTAGTACACCTGAAACTAAAATAAAAGTTGAAAAAGCAATTATAGAATTATTAAGAATGCAAATAGGTCTTATTGGGAGAGATAAGACAGGAAAGTACATTTTTAGAATTATTGTCTGTACTATTCACATGTCTGTACTATTCCCAGGTCTAGCACACATTAATTTGGATGAAATGTCTGTATGTATTATATAATTTATGACTAAAATGCACTAAAATGAAAGAGTATATAATTATCCTCTTAATCTTGAAAGACACACATACACACACATACATACATACATATCCCCTCCCTGCACACACTGACAGACATAGACATGCAGGTGCTCCTTTACTTACAATGGGATTATATCCTGAGAAACTTATTGTAAGTTGAAACACTTGTAAATCAAAAATGCATTAAATACACCTGAACTTGCAAACATCAAAGCTTAGCTTACCCTACGTTAAATGTGCTTAGCACACTTATATTAGCCTACATTTGGGCAAAATCATTTGGCAGCACCACACACTCACAGAGTCTCAGTTGTTCACCCTTGTCATTGCATGACTGACCTGGAGCTGCAGCTTGCTATTGCTACACAGCATCACAAAAGAATGTTGAACTACATATCATTAGACTGAGAAAAGATCAAAATTCAAACTCTGAAGTATAGTTTCTGCTAAATATCACTTTTGTGTCACTGTAAAGCCAAATATTCACAAATAGGACCTTCATAAGCCAAGGACTGTGTGTGTGTGTGTGTGTGTGTGTGTGTGTGTGTGTGTGTCTGTGTCTGTCTGTGTGTGTGTTTGTGCGTATTCCTCAAGTATAACATAAATGCTAATATACAAATAATGTAATTTTGAATAAAGATCATGTACAAAACAAACTAATGAAAGCTTTGTTACTATGTGGATATTCCAGAATAATGATTGTACATATTACTTAAATAATCACTCTTTGTACAGAGATTTGCTAAGATGAAAGCACACATAATAATTATCATTATCACATGCTGAGTGTCCTCTTATACCACACTTCACAAACATTCTCTCTAATTCATAAAACAGTCCTGTAGAATAGGAACTATCACTAGTCCCATTATATAAATTAATAAACTGAGACTCAGAGAAGTTAAATAACTTGCATATGATCATGCAGTTAGTTAAGTGATGGATTGAATTAGGGTACAACTTGAGAATAATACTTATGATAATTATAATAAAGTCATACACTTTTATAGTTTTTAGGGGTTTATTTTGAAGCATTTTCACATACTTTCATTGTTTAAAACATCACAATACTTAATAGTAGATATTGCTATTTTTTTTCCATAGGTCATTGGAGTACAACAAGTGGTATTTGGTTATATAAGTAAGTTCTTTAGTGGTAATTTGTGAGATTTTGGTGCACCCTTAATAGATAAGAAAAATGAGGCATACAGTCTTTTCAAATGATATTTCAAGCTCACCCAAAGCAGCAGAGTCAAGAAGTGGGGTCCCATCACTTCTTACAATATTTATGAACTGCAAAAATTTTAAAATCACTTTTGCAAAAATTGTAACGGAAAAAATTACGATGGTGACAGGGATCTGACTTAACCAACTCCATTGTGTCTTTAACCTCCAAACTGTCCCTGGTCATTCCCGGGCTTGGGCCAAGCTAACTTTGGGAGAATTATAGTTTTAGCTTAAAGTCTGATAGCCTTTTCCCAAATTAAACTCCCTTTATCAAACAAATAAAAGGCCAGAAGTTTAGGATTATGAGAGGGGCCTGAATTTTGCTCACATGTAGGAGTATTTAAATGATTACCAGCCCTCATTCCAGAGGTCACAAGATTTATAACTTCCCTAAGTCACTCCTTTAAACAGCATCACTATTATAGAATCTAAGATTGGCCTTTTGAGTTGTCTTTTCAGACTTTTGCATCTCTGACAGCAAGATGACTTCACTGGTTGACTCCACTGAGATCCAAGGCTCAAGACCTGACCAGTTCTGTGGCCCTCACCTGTAAGTGAATTCAGCCCACAAGTACCATTTTCCACAACCTTATGATTGCATTCCCCAACCAATCAGCAGCACCCATTCCCTAGCCCACTGTCCACAAAATTATCTTTAAAAAACCCTAGCCTTTAAATTTGTGTGGAGGCTAATTTGAATAATAAAACTCTAGGCTTTGTGTATTAAATTTTATCTCTTTTGCAATTCCCTTGTCTTGACAAATTGGTTCTATCTGGGCACCAGGCAAGATTAACCTGTTGAGCAGTTACATTTTCATGATTAGAAGATCTTGTGCACAGAAAAACAGCAAAGTTTCAAATCAAGATAAAATAGGTGCAATATGCATTCATTTCTTCAAAGTGAAACTGAATCAATAAATGCCATGTAGCACAAGGCAATATGGAGACAATGATTATCAAGTTTTTCTTTGTGAGGAATTCATAATCTTGCTGGGAAGACAAACTATGAGCAGATTTTCACCCAGCAGCTATGGGAACACAAAGGAATGGCAGCTTTTACTGAATGGAAAATCTGATTAAGGCTTTCCAGAGAAAGTGACAGCATATGGGAGAAACAAAGACTTTCTTCTGATGATGGCGAAAAAGGAATTATTGACAGTAGAAATAGCAGGCAAAGGTGCAAGAAGGTACTTTAGGGTAGAGTACATTTAGAAGGTGCTGAAACTTTGATGTAGCTAGCATGAGACATTAATGCAAGGCAATGATACAAGATAGGGCTTAAAAGGGTAATTTACACATGATGAAGAAGGGTCTTGCTGCCAGGCTAAGGGTTTTGAACCACATTCCAAAGGGGAAGAGTGTAAAAAGCATAAAGACTTATTCTCAAATGGCTCTAGGTTGCTGCATGGAGTTGAGATGGGGAGGGAGGTAATGAGGCATAGCAGATCCAAATTCAACTTGCCTGTGTGTCTCAGCAGCTCTCATTCATTCTCTAGCCAGGTTGAGGTAACAGATTAAATATATTCAATTAATCTTTGCCTGTAGGTGATTTTTAAATTTCAGAGTCTGAGTATTGTACAATACCTTTATAGTTAAAGATTAAAAATTACTTAATGATATTATAGCAAGTTCTTTGTTTCTGTTTATTTTATACTCTATAATTATTAATTAGATGTAAGACTTATCTTACAAGACCCAATTTATAACATGATAGTGTTTGTCACTAGGAAAAAGTTTCCTTGCTGTTAAACAAGTTCATGTTTCTCCTGCAAAAGAAACTATTATAACCTAAATTAGAAGACTGTCCTTCTTTTATTGCATATTATAGTTATAAATTCTGCTAAAACCAACCACTTCACTCTAAGTACAAAGATCAATCTTTGTCTTCCCTAGGTTTTTTTTTTTATGAATGCTAATTAACATTCCTCCAGTATAACCTTAACTGTGACTTGCTAGTCCTCCCTGAAGGTCAACATTCTATTTTAAGAAACATATGTATAAATCTAGGGTTTAAACCCAGATATAGCTATTTTTGAAAAGTTAGTATAATAGGTTAGGCTTAGGTTATTACCCCAGTCATGGTGTTGCACTATAAACCCCAAGGACACCATCAGATAAATGCATGGTTGAAAGAGGACATGAAGATAAGGTAGAATAAAGATAGTAAGATTTATTTTAGTAAGATGTATTTATGTGAAAATCAATACTCAAGTCATAAAAGCTCTTTTTTGTTTCCACTGCTACATAGTATTTGTGAGGTTCAATTTGACTATCTATCCTTTATAGAAATGTTACATTACACATTTACTCTAAGGCTGAGAATCCATTAAGTCAAGGTGAGAATCCAGAGAATTAGCATCATCAGTAATGAGTTTTCTTCTCTCTTATTCTGGGGCCTCCACCTGAGGTTTTTACTATTGTCCTTACTCTCTTAGTCCATGAGAAAAAAATATATCTTATAGGAATGGATTAAGGAGATGCATTTCTGAGGGAGGGGTAATGACAAAAAACTTCATCCATTTTTTATTAGTATTAAGGAACCCATATTGGTCATTCCTCACCAACAAAACAATACTTTGGTGCTGACTGTCTATTATACTAAACTGTGAATCTATAAAAATAAATTTCTGAAAATAATAAATAACATATAAATGTTATATTTGAGCAGTGATGGAGGCAGGGTAGGAGTGTAGTTTAGTAAGAGTCTGAATATTTTTAACAATTGTGTTATTTTGCACAATATTACATGATTTTGCTCAAAATACTGGATTATCCCTATATTTTCATGAATCAAATAATGACAAAAACACAAAGGCTGCCAAAATGAGAGGCAATATATATCAAGAAAATTAGTGGACCTGGATCTTCATTGTTGGCTATATTCTAGGTCCATTTCAACGTTCGGACTTAGCTGAACTATTTTGGATTCCCTAATATTCCTTTTCCAGAAATAATGATGAATTGGCTTAGGGGAGAAAAGAAGAATGGTATGGCAGGAGAACAACAGTCAAGAAATACTATTCACACTCCTGTCAAGACTCACTCAGTTTTCTTAGCCAGAAAGGGAAGCACTAGAGCACATTACAAATGTGATCATGCATTACCCAAAAATCGTTTGTGAAGCTGGGCAGGCTGTCAACATTACTCAAATGTACTTTGGGCTTGTCAAGCTGAACTCAACTTTTATTAGATGGATGTACATGTGAAATCCATGGCTTTAATTGCTATAGCAAAAGAAGCAGTGCAGAATGTGTGTATGTCTTTGAGCCACAGGAATGGAATAATTCTTCAAGCCTTGTTTTTTCACGGGTATGCCCCTAGTAACTGGGGAGAAGAGTTTGGGGCTAGGTGGAATTTCATATACTAGTACAGAATTCAATTCTTCAAACATTAGGACAGCTAAGGTTTAAATCCAAAACTTCTATAATTTTAGTGTCATTAGCTGTAAGAAAAAGTCATTCTCTTTACAACGGTCTTGCAGATAACAAATCAACAAAACATCACGAAACTGGCCCCAGCACAATGATTTTAAGGCAAAGCCTCAAAAGTTCCCTTTCAGAAATGTTGCAATTTTTAAAAGCATGAAATTCTCTGGTACCAATCACCAGTGCCCATCCACCTCCCTCCCACTGTATAGATATGCTACAAATCTGAGATCCCTATGGAAGGATCATGCTGGTTAATCTATTTTAGTTCTTGACCACTTGCTGCTTTTAGTATAAAATTCACTGCTTCCATAGGGGAAAAAAGTGACACATTAACTGTAGAAATGGAATGTTGTATGGTTATACTGTCTGCTAAATCCACTGAGATGCACAGCATGTTTAAGGTCAAGAATGCCCAGAACTTCGGCATTCAGTTTTGAATCTGATATTCAACAAAAATCCTTTATTGGAGGATACAGTTCTGTTATCCTTTATTACGTTCTGTTGATCAACTTTCGCCAGGCTCTGAGCAGCAAAAAAGGAAAACAAATTGGGATTTTGAGAAACAAACTGAGCCAGGACTCACTTTGACACTCCAAATACTGGTATTTTTCACTTAGCAGCAGTGGGTAAAAATTGTACTAGAGTGACACTTGAATTTTTTAAAAAATAAACATTTTTTTCAGGTTAAACAAAATAGATTCTGGCTGCTCTAGTCACTTTACATAGATGAATAAATCAATTCAGTTGGTGGATAGGGAGAGAAATGGCAGTAGTTTCTCCCTTCTTAAAAACTGGAAGAAGGCATATTGAAGGTGGTGCTATCTAACCAGTAGGGGTAAGAAGAAGGAAGAAACTCAGGCTGTTGACATTTTCTGGTAAGATCTTGTAATGAACTTTAGATGTTTTGCTATTTTGTTGGTTAGAGTCCATATAATATATTCCTAGAAGTTTCTTACAGTTAGAAAATATCATGTGTATTTGTGTGCCTGTGTGTGTGTGTGTGTGTGTGTGTGTGTGTGTGTGTACAGCCCGACTGTGTCTCTCACAGCTAAATTTCTTAATGAGAGTAAAACCAACCTCCTAAAGGTAGAATTATTATAGAAGAAACTTGAATACCTGCAGTTACACAATGACTGACTGCACTGTTTCAGCTTTTTCTAAGTGTACAAAAACTTTTAAAAATCAAATCATATAGCAAACGGTAATATATATATATTGAAAGCAGTATACAGATGAGTCTGAAAGGAAAACTTACCTATGATCAATTTAATATATGTAAATAATTCATTATGTCATTACTCATATAAATGCCTTATGTGTTCAAAAAGAGATTCTTGTGAAAAGATGCTGATTATAATGTAAACATACATAAACACACATACAATTAAGAATGCATCTATTCTGCTGAGATATATTTAAAGGTTTCTTGCAAATTCAAATGATTAATGGTTTTCCTTCTGAATATTAAATAAATCTTTTATTTAAAGTTACTTCGGAAAATTAATTTTCATAATCCATATTTATATTATAAATTTTAAAGAAATAGTCGTTATAAGTTTAATATCACTGTGCTACTTTTCACTATTTTATTTTTTATTAATGTTAGTCTAATTTTGATTAATCTCTCAATTGCACAATGATAAACACATGAACAATATCTTCATATTGGCCCTATTACTAAGGCTTTCAGACATTCTATATTTGTGAGACATGTTCTGTATTTAATGATTCTGTTCTAAGTCCTGTATTGAACTCATCAGGCTACCTTAAATGTCCTACATTTTGTTTTTATTGATAAATTATTTTTAAATGGCTATTTCTCAAGGTGCTTAAATGACTGATGAAAATACAAGCTGAAAATCATGCCTCCACAAGTAAATATCTGGATAATTCCTTATGGTCTCTCTTGTAGTTTGAGAGAAAATTAAAAAGGAGGATTGAGAATTAAAAGTGTTTATTTTTAATATTCAATAAAGAAAAAGATTACTGTTTGGCCAAAGACCTAAATCTAAGATAACTTACAATCAGTTTGAATGCTGTAAAATTCAATCAGGACAGTCTCACTCCAGTGCCCATGCTTCTGAAAATCAGGCATTCAGCAATGGCATCACTCCAGTAACCATGCTTCTGAAAGTTAGCAAGTTAGTAAAAGTCTCAACCTTCTGAAACTCACCTACCAGTGACAGCCACATGCTTCTATACAAGAGCTGATCAGCAAAGGTCTTACTTCAGTGACCAGGCTTCTGAAAGTCAGTCATCAATAAGAGCTTTAATCTAGTGACCACTCTAACAGAGCTAAAGTCCATTAATCTCTAAATACTCCTGCTTCTGAAAATCCATCAATTCTTGAACACCAGACTTCCAAAAACTTTATATATGAGTTCTGGGTTCATTAGAGGAGATATTGCCCTACAAATGCAGTTCCCTTTTACAGTCAATGAAAAGTTTGCATTAGCTGTCAAGTTAAATGATTATTACTTCAAACATTTGCAACCCTTTTTATGGTTGAACCTTGTTTATGGTTAGTTTTGAATTGGACTTGTGAGTGACAAACACACTAATGCTCTGACTTGAGATTATCACGTTTAATCTTTTTAACTCCTCTAGTAGTTAGTATTATCTTTTTTTATTTGTGTATATGTATAACAACACAAACCTTGCTAAAGTGCAAGTATAAATTCTGCAATAAATTTTTTGATCAGAGGACCATAATAAAATGAGGAAAAAATGCTCCTGAAGTTGTTTGTCCATGGTATAATTGTTCTGTGAATATCAAAAATGATAAAAAGATGAAATAGTGTCTTACATAGCTAAGGAAAAGAGATATAATTTTCTTAATTAGTACCAAAGAAAAGTGATTAATAGTGAAACTCAAAAGATAAAATAATTACAGCGTCAGTATCAAAAGGTAGCAGCTTTAGAAGGTTATTAGGTCATGAAGGTTCTGACCTATTGAATGGATTAATATCATTATCAAGCACACAAGGGTGAGAGAGATCATGGAAGTGTGCTTTGATAGAAAGGATGGATTTGGACAGATTTCAATTCTTTCTAGTACACTCAGGTGTGTTCCACCAGGGGATGCTCCTTGACAGATGCCAGTGCCATGTTGTTGGACTCCCCAGCCTCCAGAACCATGAGTCAGATAATTTTCTGTCATTTACATAAATTACCCCATTTTGGGTATTTTCTTAAGTAGGAAAAAATAGATTTAGATGCATGCCCTTCTCATTCATATTGAAGTAATTTTGATAAACTGTTTTCTTGCTTTAGTATTTATACTACTCAAGCAATTAAAATTTTTTTTTGTAATTTTGTTCACCTTTAGTATTGTTCAATTCTTTCACATTCAAAAACCTGTTGGCTCTCTTTAACAAATGTACTCAAAAGCATTTCATTTTATTTGAAGCACTAAAATCATACTTTAATTCTAAACAAAAATGCCCCTGCAAGTTCTTGTTAACATTTTGTATAATCCATTGAGTAAAACCTAATTATTTTGTGTTCATAGTTCATAGTTCTCAATAACTCTTTAGCACATTGAAAGAAAAGCAGTGTTATTGAAGTACTCTTTTGCTTAGAAGAACTTGTTGAATGTAGTAAAGAAAGAATTGACCAAAAAAAATTTATCTCTGTGTCAAAATAAATACAGTATTATTTATAAACAGGAAAAGAAGTTCCCAGTTGAAATGGATAATTATTAAGGCTTCCGTGATGACTATTTCTTATAATAGATTTTATCCCTTGAATAATTCAATTTTTTAATATGGTTGTAATTAAATAATCAATAGCTTCAGAACATGTAGAGTCATCATTTATAGTGTTGAACAGAGAACAGAAAAAAATTAAAACTCATGACAATGCTATTATTTTGTCACTAAGTTTAACACGTTTTTTTTTAATTAATGAATGCTTAGTAGACATATAACTAAATAAAGTTGATGTGACTACTGTACAGCTGTATTGCAATATAAATGTAATATAGACTATGACTGCAAGAGATTTTAAAACAAATTTTGTAAAGCATGGAACTGTTAAAAAGAGTTGGGTCATCAGAAAAGTATAATCAAGGAAAGAGATACATAATTTAGATACTTATAATTTGTTTCAAATAAATGACAGTAATGTTTTTTAGTATTAGTATATCCCAGACAACATTTTAAAAATCTCAGTGTATGTATTCATGGGTAATTGAAAATCATTCTACTTTAACTGGGCATCTTGTATTTGCTAAATCTGACAACCCTAAGGAACATGACCAATTTGGAAATATTTTAGTGTTATTTCTTGGATTGGGGCTCTCTAGACTGAGGGTATGGTATAATTCAAAACTTCTCTTGCATGAGAAGAGAGCTATGAATGCCAATTATTAGGGAAGATTATTAATACAGACAGTCCCTAACTTACAATGGTTTAACTTAGGATTTTTGAAGTTATAATGGAGGGAAAGCTATAAGCATTCAGTAGAAACCATATTTCAGTACAGTATTAAGTATATCATGTAAGATATTGAACACTATATAAAATTGGTCTCATGTAGGATGATTTTGCCCAACTGCAGGCTAATGTAATCATTCTGGGTATGTTTAAGACATGCTAGGCTAAGGTATGATGTATACAAGTTAGCTGTATTAAACACATTTTTACTTACAATATTTTCAATTTAAGATGAGTTGATCAGGAATTAACCTCCTTGTAAGTTGAGAAGCACTGATATTAAGTATACTTTAATTAAGTGTGCACTAATTTACTGATATTAAGTATATATTAATTTCTTCCCACCAAGTTCCAAAGGAGATGGGCTGTTCTTATTTTTGTTGCTGGTTGAATTCCCTCTTCAAGATTGTCATTGTTGAGTACTTGGTTTAATACGTTTGGGGAATCATCTCAGTTTTGGCTCTCCCACTAGTCAAGTTCAATTCCTGTTCCACAGTGGCATTAATGGCCAGTGAAACTTGAAGTTTCTGGGTTGAGCATACCTCCTGGTCAGTGCTGGTTTCTGTGTGGGCTTTTCCACTTGCATTTTAGTTTTGTTTTTGTTTATGCATTTGAGAATATATGTGTTAAACTACAGCAGTAGAAACATAATAAAGTCCATTTTAGAAAATGAATGTAGAATCAAGTTTATTTACAAATTTTAAAATCCAGTCACTGTGGAACATACATTGGGAGTTTCCTGTAATTTAAGGATTAGTTTTATTTTTTTAGAGTAAGACATGCTTATTATTTTAGGAATAAAACAAGTTGCACAAGTCTCATTAAAAAATGAGCAACTTCATCCACACATTCTTCTATATCATGCCCTGCCTCCCAGCGGTAACCACTTTGCAGTTTTAATTATTTATTACTGGGTTTCAGAATTTTAATGTGTTGTTATCAATTTCTAATGTTTGTGAATTTAAGGCATTGAATTTGACCTCTTACTATAAATGATGAGAACTTGGCCTTTACAACCTCCTCCATTTTCATGCATTATTTTCCTTTTAAAATAATCATAATATTGATTAATGTTTAGTATTTGCATTATCATGAATGTATAAGTACAGTTTACTGTTGTCCTAAATAATATTGTCATGTTTCTCAATATTTTCTGTTTCTCAAACCAAGGGTATTTTGTCTTCACAAATATATTTGTCTTTCCAATAGCCAAGTGCTACTCTGTGTGTTCTGTGTTTAGAATTCAGAATTAGAAAATTCTAGAAATAAGAATTCAAGGAAATAAGTCAATTTCACCTCTTACAGAAGGATAACTTGGATTCCTTAAAGGAGGCCACGGCCATGGAGAGAGGCTGACCGTGGCACTGCTCCTCTGCCCTGGTCCTATGCCCCTTGTTCCTGCTCAGAGGACCTAGTTAGAAACATTTTTTATAATAATATCTTAAGAAAAAAACTACACAAAATATCATAAGCCATTCAGGGGCTTTTGAAAGTGACAAACCATAGAGACCCCGATGCAAGATGTAGTTGAACATAACTTTAACCTGTTCCTTCACTAACTTGAAGTTCATATAGTTACAGAGAGATAGGATTCCTAAGGCTTCAAACAGTTAGAAATTCCCACTCAGTTTCCAGAAGAGTAAGAGAAAAGGAGCTTCATATTTCGCACATTTGGGAATGGAAAGTTTGAAGGTGGCTGGGCCATTGTGAGAGGAAAAACACTGACCTTGACTCTGGTGGTGGGGATCAGCTGCTACTTGCCCCTAAGATCCCCTTCCCCTTTTGATGGAGGCTGGCGAGTTCTGCCCTGCTAACTCAGCATTAATGAAATTCTGAAGCAATTCTTCAGGTTCCCTTCCTATACCCTCATATTCATGTAGAGCAGAAAGGCATACAAAATTTCCAGCTCTATAGTTTGTGAACAGGGGAATGGGCAGGGAGGTTGTTGCAGCTTCTCTTCATTTTCCTAACCACAAAGAAAATGGTTTTTTGCTCAATGGTCCCATTCAAAGTCACCAGCTTTCCCTTTCTCTCTCAGCTCCAGAGAATTTCAGATAGGCTGGTGTGAGTGGTGTATGTGTGTGACTGCGTATAGCAGGACCTTGGCTACCTGACTGTTGGACACCCTGGGCTTATGTGTGGTGTTATGATAAAGCAGAATACTCTGATCTCCTCCTGTCATGGCTCTTCCTCATGACAGGAGGAGTCCAAAGAACAGAGCAAAGATCATAGCAAAACTGAGAAGGGGAGGAACAGATACCATGAAAGGCCAGGACAGAGAATCTTAGCACAAAAACTGAAAGAACTCAGGTTACTCACCTAGCCACTGCAGTGGGAACTGGCTTCATAACTACATATACCACATGTGGACAAGGCCACATTTTCCCCTCCCTAACCCTAACAGATTCTAGCTCTGAAGGGCATAAAGGACAAGAAAGTTTTTGTAAAAAGAATGGCTGTTTTGCATTTTTGAAAATATTGAAAGTGTCCTGTGGACACTGAGTTGGATGAAGAATTTCTGTAGTGGGCACTGGGCTGGCCATGTGTCCATGGACCAAGGATATCTAACAAAAGGAAAATGACTTATCTGAGGTCACACAGCAAGTCATATCTGGCTCTGAGTTCTTTATCTCCAGATACAAATCTGGAGGAAAGGATCATACAGGATTTGAACACACTAGGGTTGGTAAGTGACTTGTGCAAAATAAACTAACATAGCTCAGTGAGGCAGCCCATTCCCCCTCTGTTTCTAGCATGGTGTTTCCTCCTACACAACTTCCTTCCTATATGGAAAGGTTAATATGGTGAAAAGGAAAGCAAAACTCTTCAGCTGAAAATGATTGGAGAATGAAGTGCTATTTTACTAAAAATTTTTAAGGCTTTGTCCCCAACCAGGGTCTAAAGATTTGAAAAATTCCTAGGGGCGTCATTCACACATTTTGCAGACTTGTGATCCAGTAGGTGCTACAGGCATAAAATAGGGGGGAAGGAAAAGAGGGCTCTTGGAATTATAAGACATGAAGTCTATACCACAACCCTAATATCAGGGCAACCAAATGTATAATTGTGCTGGCAGCCTGGGGATGGTGGGAGCATAAGGATCCCAGGAATCAGCAGCTGGAGTCACAAATATCTCTCTAACGGGTTCAGAGTAAAAGAAAAAAAAATCACGGCAGTGTTAGCATGGAGAACTGAACCAGAATCCAAGGTTTAGGAGGGAATCAGGTTAGAATTTGGTGTTCTTCTCCTTGAGATCTTTTGTTTAGAACTTTTAGAGTTCCTTAAATCTTGAGCTAAAATTGGGCTGTGGTTACAAGAACAGATAGAGATACTTTTAGCCAGGCCATGCAGCATTTCAAGAACTTGTGGCACTACCTCCTAGCCTCGCTTTGGGTTTCATGGCCAGTTCCTTCCTTCTACCGGAAGCTTGAGACATAGTGCACCGTTGTGCAAGTTTACATTTCATGCCAGTGCTTCAAAGTAGGAGGCAGTTTGGGCTGCCAATGAGTTTTAACTATAATTCACTTATTGGGAGATTGCTAATCTGCTTACTAGCTTTCTGCTTGGCAATCTATATTTGCAGCAGAAAAAAAGATAACGAGCTATTCATGACTGTCTCCCACTTCCAGACAAGGAGGAGAGAAGACTAGACTCTCAGAAATGAAAAAGTATTTCTGCCCTCCTGTCTTCCAGAAAGTTCTGATCTTCTGTTCTCAGAGATTGTTAATGACTTGTTTTCCCAAACCCCAAGTAGAAGTACTTAGGCACCTTTTATGCAACACTTCTTGTGTGGGAGGGCAATTTAGAAGGGTATTTCAGAGAAGGAAGACATGGAGGTTGGGAAAGGGGCACTGCTAGGTTGAAAGGTGAAAGAGATGCCTAAGGGTGATAGGGACTTGAGAAAGTAATGCAGCAAAAGATTACAAAGTGGCAACATCCTTGTGGAAATCCTGAATTAAGTAAGATTATTGTTTGGTAGAGCTTATTTGATGCCTGGAGACTTCAACCTCCAATGCTACTGTCTTGGAAACTCTAGCTCTAGCTGTCAGTGCCCACATGTGGCATAAAGGCTATGGAGACAACTGCCTTTAATTGACCCTATGGGCTTCACAATAAGCTTCCTGGCAGCAATCACAATGGGCAGAAGCCAGGAGCTCCTTCTAAGGTATTTTTGGATATTATATGCCATACTAAATAAGAAAAAGGTCTCCATTTATGACAGATATTGGTCTCTGCCCATAGTCATAGTATGCCTTAGGGTTAAAAATAATTTAGGAAAATGGAGTAATGGGACACACTTTTTGTTCTGTAGGGTTGTGGAATGAATTCATGCTGTTACATGTATTGTTCCATTTAATCTTCATAAACTCCTTAAAGTAGACATTGTTTCCTTTCACAAAGAAGAAAATGGAGTATTAAAAGGTAGCATGTATTTAGTGAAACACATAAAAAAAGGAAGCTGGGTTGGAGAACCTCCTTCGATGTTTAAAAAAGCTTGTGGATGTAGCTGACAGAAAAGGTAATCTAACTAGCTTAAATAACTAATACATGTAACTGCAAAATCTGAGAGTAGGGCTGGCTTCAAACCTCAGAGTTGATTCAGAGACTCAATTCACCTCCTTGAGATTCAAGTTATCCCCAGTTTTTGACTCTCTGTTTTCTGTACTGAGTTTGTTTTCAGGCTTTCCGTGGTAGCAAGATGGCTGCCACTTAGTTCAGAGCTGTATTTTCTCATGTTGAAGCCCAGCTGAATAAATAGTGCCTCTCTCAGCAAGGCATCTACATAGTCTTATTGAAATCTATTGGCTCCAGTTAGATCACATGTCCATGTCCGTTGTTGAACCAATCCCTGTGGCCAAAGGTATAGGTGTTATTTTCAGTTTGGCCTGAGTCACAGACCAACCCTTGCATTAAGGGTATGGGGAAAACACATCTCCACATGCTCATGGATAAAAGACTGAGAAACACAGCTGTTTGTTTTTGTTTTTGTTTTTGTTTTTTTAACAAAAGGGTACACTTTCCAAAATGCTGCATGAATATTGGATTTCAAAATAAAAAGTATAATAAAGCAGATATCTTCTGTAGCCCTCTTTCATTGTTCCCAATCCTATTGGCTCTCTGCCACAGGTAACATGCCATAAAAGCCAATAAAACTATGCTCCATTACAGTGAAAACTATATCTTCCAATTACATTATCTTCTGAGCCATATTGTGTGGAATTTGGCTCACTTAGAGGAATGGGGATGCATAATTATTAACAAATACTAATTATATTCCCTGCTTCAGATATGAATTCTGTTTTTCCTATTAGACCTCAGCAAATCAAGAATTCAGCAAATCAAGAATTCAGTTGATTCCAAGGCTATATTGTGCAATGATTAGATGCTCTTATATTTCCTAGCCAAAAATAAGAATGAAAATAAAGCTACCATTCATTAAGCACCTAATATTTGCTGGCTCAGAAACATTCTAAACACATAAATACTAATCCTCACAGCAGCCTTAAAAGGAGGGTACTCTTATCCCTATTAGTAAATGAGGATTCTCTGTTTATGTGTAGTAGATAACTTCTGATGTTCTTTCCCTGGTCATGATGAACAGTTCATCACTCCCTCTTATTTACTTCCAGTGATCGTTTCCTGCCTTCCATCTGTTTTGTAAAACAGAGAAAATTGTTCTGTAGAAAGAAGAATGAAACAGATGTACCATAGTAATCTAATGTCTTGCTTAAGATAATATGACCAGAAACTACTGGGGTCAAGATTTAAAACCAGTTCTCTCTGACACTAAAGACAGGGTTGAATCATTGCAACATGCTTTTACTTCCAGGTGCTGCAACTTGAATTCTCAACATTGACATATTTAATTCCAAAGAACACTACATCATTTTTTCGTAAAATGAAAAAATTTACCAGCTGCTATCATAGCTGTCAAATTTCTAGAAAGCAGCTTAAATTGTAGAAGAATATGAATCATCATGGATATCCTATTTAAATATCAATTAGCATGGCTGCTGTTAACAATGAACTCCTTAAAAAGATAGGTAATAAAATCAACATGCTGGATACTTCAAAATAAAAAACACAAAAGTACTCGTTTTATAATATTGTAGTGATGATACCCATAGTTAGAAGTGAAATGGTGTTTGTGGGTGTGTATAAAAGAGCAAAATCAATTTCATAGTCTAAACTACAGATTACTTAAAAAGAGTACATACTGAAAAGACATTTAAGGTGCTCTCTACATAGGAGAGCATTTTTTTCTTCTGTATTCTTTTTAAGTAATGAGCTATTTATAATTAGCCAACTCATATTTAATGTAATTTTCTAAACTATATAGCTTAGATTTTATTTTACCAAAATTATCATGGTTTATGGTTCATTGCCTTCAAAATTATCAATCATGGTTCATTTCCTTCAAATCTTCACATTTGGTTCAGAGACTCTTTCTTGCTTTAATCCTCTGCTAAGTCAAACTGCTTGCAAATACGTGTTACAGTAAATCTGTACTAAGGGGATGCCTACTTGTACTTTTCATTTGTGCTTACACTTGCTTTCTTCTGGAACTGGTATTTTAAAGTAATGGCTACACATTCTTAGTTGTTTGCTAAAGAGAATTCTTGTTTACAATGTATAGAACAGTGTATATAAGTTGCACTATTTCACAATTGTGTAATTACAGCAGCCAAGGCTTAAGTTAATGAGTTTCCTAAATGGCTTTGGAAGAGAGATCACAATATGAAAAGCATAGTGTGGAAAACATACACATTATCAGTCCATCAGAGCTCCATCTCAACTATTCTAGAAAGATAGTTTTATACCCTATTTCAAAAACTGTCTAAGAAATAGATTCCAAGTTAAAATCTGTATGAAATAATAATCCTCCAAACTATTCTATTACTGATTTTTCATGTGTGAAATGGCACTGGAGATGTGGTTTATAAATTTGAAATGATATTTGAACCAGTTATTTTCTTTAAAATGTAAGATTTCATTTGAAGAGGTCCTATTAAGTAATTCTATGAGTAAATTCACAGTCATTACCTGACAATCTGCTTAACTTCATCATGATCAGAATGGATATTCATAAGTATAAACAGTCAATATTGGCTCAAGGAAATCAATTACTCCACTGTTATCCATCAACAATCCTCTTGGCCTCAGGCTTCATATCTATCACTTAAAATGGGTGAGAAAAGCCCCTTTCAATGTTATAAGAATTGCAAATAATCATCGGAAGTGTATGCCACCCAATATTAGATGTGCTAATTTTGAAAAATATGGAATATCACTCTTAAATGTAGTTTCATTTGTTTGTTTGTTTGTTTAGTATATGTTGAGCTCAATTTTTTCCATCTAGTACTCATCTTTCACTTATTCCACCTCTGCATTGTCTGGATAGCTTTTCTAAACAAATTTCTTTATTAAGATAATACCCCCTTCAATAATTGAAAGCGTTTCTGACACAAAGATGCCTTTTGGAGCCTGGAAATTCTACTAATTTTCAAAATGCAATTTATTTCTCAAGGTTTAAATGAGTTTTAGTCTATAGTCTTATATTGGACAGTGGATGTAGTAATTATACTATAATACCAGTAGTGACTTTCAAAAATTATCTGTGGTTACAATACATAAAATGAACAGGATTTTTCTTCATGGAACTGAGTAAAACTTAATATAATAGAAAAAGGGATAATATATGATTTACTGTCACAATATCACCTATAAACTCTATTACAAGGGCCCAAAGACTGAGGCAGAAACTAGGAAAGCAGGATCACAGCAGGGGAAACCTTAGAGCTGTATTGTCACATTGCCTATACATCTGTTTTCGTGTTTGCACAACTTCTGGCAAACAGCTAATAATAGCTGATGATGAACTCTAATATTTGTAGATATTTGACCAATTAAACAAAAAGATACTAGCTAAAATGGGATACTTTTGCATAAAGGTGAAACATTACTTTTTTAAAAAAACAAGGAATTTATCTTTTTTGTGTATCATTTTGCATAAACGCACACAATGAATACATGTAAAACTAAAATTCTGCATTAAATATGCATATCAAAGAAACAGAAACGTTAAAAGAACTTTTTATTGTAACTTTTGGTGAAGTCCTAATGATAGCACATACTTGAGAGGGAAGGATATTATAACTATCTTTGTGAACACTAAAATTTGCCATTTTCCTTTTGTTATACCTAATCTATGATACAGAGGTGCACATTAAAATATTGAGGTAGAGTTTCTGCACAGTGGAAGATTTGCCAGAAATTTTCTTGGCCACAGGGTTCCAGTTATCACAATCAAGTGTCTTAGTCTATTCAATAGAATTGACTCTAAAGATATTTGACCTGATTTTAAAAGTTGTTTCATTTTTTTAAAACTGTAAATAAAATAAATGTTCACTTTTTACCAAATCTTAGGCCAGTGTTTCAGTTGAATGCTTCTTAAAAAATATATTGACTTTTTCCTCTAGTGATATCATAAGAAAAATCAATTCATAGTAGAGTATATTCTATAACAAACACATGAACTAGCCAGCCATGGCTTTTATCTAATTGCTACGTAGACCATTTTAAATTGTTTTGTAGACTTTAATACTGGATAATAAGAGAATCCAACTATATTTTGTAGTACATTTAAGTCCCAGCTTATAAAGCCATTGCAAAAATTTTACTTATTCTCAACAATGCGTGATATCAATACCTTTAGTATACATCTGTAGCATTTTCTTTGATGAATACATAATATATATCCATTATCTTTATAAATATATGTACAATCTCATAGTATATAGTTCAAAGGACCCATTACTTACAACTTTGAAACAAAACAAGTTCCACTTTTTTCAGGACAGCTACATTGATAAGTAGAGGACTGAGCATGCCTGTCTAATCCAAGCACCCAATAAACAAGGCAGGCTCCAGTGCAGGTCCCCTGTGTTTATAAAGCATATAAATATCTCATGTTTATATGTTTTAAAATGACAAATATTTCTGTCTATACTGGCAAGATGCAAAGGTATCTATAAATTCTTTGTAATTAGCAACTGAGACCAATGATTCAATGGTAAAACTATGAGAAAAATACAAAGATATTCTTCAAGGGGTTGAATTTACAGTAGAGAGGTAGACAAAAGATGAGGAATATTCCCTGGTATGGCTGTGATAATAACCTTCTTGAGGCATAAGATAGTGTGCCTGGGGACAAATTTAATTTCCAAGCATGGGGCAAGGCATCTACTAGCTTTGGTACGTACAGCTTAATAGAGAAAAAGGCTGAAAAGTAAAAATATGAATCCTCAATTGCAGCAGTTTGCAAGCCCTCAAAATCAATTGCACTTCTTGGAATGGAGTTTGTTAACCAGAAATACAATCAGACATGTAGGAGTAAAGAAAGAATTTTTAACAGAGAGGAACAGTCACTCAAAGATTACAGCTTAGTGATCTCAATGCAGTCATGAAATTGGACATGTGGGGGTCTCTGCAAAAGTCAAAGAAGAATTGGTGAAGGCCACAAACAGCTTGCATCTTAACAAAGCTATGCATCAAAAGCAACACTAGTAACAATATTTTAAAAGTACAAAGGTCTTTTGACAAGCATTTTCATCGATAGGAGATGCAGCTATATCAGAAGCTTTAAGTTTGAAACCACGTATTATAAGGACTTTTACCTAAGCAGTAAGATATTATATAGTCATAGAAGTACAGCTTCCAAAAACTAGTTTGTTGGGGTTTTATAATTATAAAACTATTGTATATTTTTACATTTATTTATTTATTTTGAGACAGAGTCTCATTCTGTTGTCCAGACTGGAGTGCAGTGGCACAATCTCAGCACACTACAACCTCCGCCTCCCAAGTTCAAGTGATTCTCGGGCCTTAGTCTTCTGAATAGCTGGGATTACAGGCATGTGGCACCATGTCCAGCTAATGTTTGTATTTTTAGTAGAAATGGGATTTCACCATGTTGCCCAGGCTGGTCTTAAACTCCTGGTCCCAAGAGATCCACCCACTTCTGCCTCCCAAAGTACTGAGATTGCAGGTGTGAGCCACCATGCCCAGCCTATTCTGTATTTTTAATAGTCTCTCAGTTATGAATGAATATGTAGGTAGCTCATAGACATCTATGATGACTAATAAATTCAGAACTTCTTTGAGAGTTATCACACTTAATTCCAAAGGAAACTTACCTAAAATAAGCCTAAATAGGTAGTAAACATCCACCGAAACAAATATGACAACATCAAAATGCAAGCAAAAGTTCTTATAAACATCTCACACCCATTCATACTTTTCTTCTGAGAACGGAAGTATCTTCCAAGTATTCTTGCTTGAGAAAAATAGAGAACTCAGACGGAATCATATATCAATAAAGGATTGTATTCACTTTGGTAAGGAAGAATTATAAAGCCAAATAATAATCTGGCTTATTTTAAAAGACGATTTCTAGACTCCAGGGAGAATAGCAGGTGGCCAGGAGCCTGTCAAATGAGCCTGCCAGGGACACAGCAGGGAGGCTGGGTGAGAGGAAGGACAGCTCAGGTCCGCTTGCCAATTTAGTGGTGGTGAGCAGCTCAGTGGCCAGCTGTGCGATGTGGATACAAGCCACTCCAATCCTCATCCTTTTCCAGATGGTGGAGTATTTGGCTGCTCTACCTGTGGCCTCCAGCAATACATAATTAAATTCCTGGCTATGCTACGCTTCATTCAGGAAATGTCCATTCTCTCTTTTAAAATCCAGGCTTTGAGGAATTCTACTTTGGTCTGTTTCTTCACAGTTGTGTAGATGATGGAGGTATAACAAAAGCAGCAATCGTGAAGCCTTAATACTAAAAGGATCAAGAGCAAAATTAGTCCCCTATAACATCTTTTATAAGTAGGTTCTTTCATTAAAGTTCAGGGATAGCATATCAAAGAGTTAGATGTTTTTCAACAAATTGTCAGATATGTTGGTATATGAATAGTTGCTGCTAATTCTGTTATATGGCAACTGCAAAGCTAGCTTATTTAAATTCACTGTAAGTTTTTATTCTTTATTGGAAGAAGGTAAAACAGTCTTTGCAACAAGACACAAAAGTACCTTTGTTTTCTATGCCTGTCAGGTATTTGTCTATGGGGCCCTAAACCATGACCTTTGCCAACAACTGCTCCATCTCCCCATGGCTCTCAAGAAACAGAACTGCTCCAACCTAAAGGTAATTGAATATCTTACCTAAGTGATTTCCTCATTGCTTATTTATATTATGGAACACTTTTCTTGCAGAGTTAAAGTATAATCTGTATGTAATACTGAACAATATTATTGTAAACTGCACAAAACATACCCATAAATGAGTTCATTAAGTATTAGATATTTAAGTAATTGCTATTTTAAACGGTTTCTGCTGTGCAAAAATTGTTGGTGGCTTGTTAAATAGGTGTTTGCAAGTGTTTAAATTGGGAAAAATAAATTGGTTGGGGTTTTTCTATGAATGAGAAACAGCTTATTTTTTTTTTATATTTAAAGTAATAAAATATCCAACATGTTTTCAGGAGCAAATTAGATTTGGATAACAAAGTCTATTGTTTAACTACTTTTCTTCTCTGTAAAAAGACTTTAATATCCTCTTCCCATTTTAACTGACAGGCCATGATTAGATGTATTTATTTATTGCTTACTCAATTACTCATCTAAAAAGTACTTGCTTTAATTCATTATAAAAATGTATACTTAACTGGACCATTTAAACAAGACTAAGTGATTTATAGAAACATTTTTTTCTATGTTAAATAAAAATAATTTCAGTAATTAAGCACAATATTAGTTCTGAGTTCCTGTTAGGCAAGGAAACAAGAGAAACCATATGTGTTACATGGTATTTGCTGTTTAGTGAATTGAAACATACCAGCATAGGGCTGGAGCACATTTATTTTCCAATACCATACTCATTTATTTTGCAATAGATTTAATGAATACAAAATGCTTTTGAAAAGGGCAAAATATTCGACAATAATAAAGTATCACCAGATTCTATTATAAAGAGCTACCACAATTCCACTCCATCATAGCTACTAAGAAAGGTAATCATTCAGTGAGAATGATATTGTTGTACGTTTTCCAAGAAAACTGTGGAATGAAGAATCAAGTTATAGTTAAAAGGTAATTAATTTCAGTAAAGCCCAGTTATTCAAAACATATAACATAAATAATGGATTAAAGGGATCTCTGTTTGTTTCCCCAGTAATGAGGACAAATCAGCTATGAATGAGCTTATTTTTGACTCCATCATTACAACATGACAAGATTGCATTCATGACACATTATAATTTGTATTGTTTCATTGTTATATGTTTATATCAATGAATTCACAACATTCACTAAAGATGCAATACTGTTTTCCTAGAAAAAAAAAGAAGCAATGTGTTTATAATATTGAAAATGTCATGAGCACTATTATAATAAGCATCAGAGAGTATCATCTTCTTGGTCACACGGATGCCACTGAAGCATGGGAATCCATCTGTGAGGAAGACCAGTCTGAATTATTAAATTGAGTGATGCAAAGTGTTTCCTGAGAAACAAATTTTGATTTTATTTAATGTAAATAGAAGGTCAAAATGAGCAAAACAAGTAGCTGTTTGGAGTAGTTTTCTAAGAAAGCATTTTTAATCACTTGATAACAAGCAGTAATTAGCATACTAGCTGTTAGTGGATAAATACAGGGTTTTGAAGTGCACAGAGGCACTAGAATAGTCTGTTCACTTAACTAGTTTAAAGACTCTTTTTCAAAGTCTTGTTTATACCACTAATTTACCCTCTGTATATAAAAAGAAAGAATGCCTTCATACCATGACTTTGGCCACACCTTCCACATAGTAGATTCTAAATCCATGGACTAACAAATTGGAAATAGCAAAAAAAGTTTTTTTGAGAAAAAAATAAAGATTAATATGTTTTGCTCCAAAATAAAGCATGTTTGTTCTCTGTAAACAGATCTCTCGGAGCCTGTTGAGTTTTGTGGAAAAGAAAATCACATAAGTTTTCTCCATGACACACATAGCAAGGCATTTTCAAGTCCAGTGTATTTACATGGGCCTAGCAGTATCTTGGAGAATACATAGTTTCATATTTTCTCCTACTGTATTGAACCTGTGCTTTGTAGCAGACGTCATAGAGCTGTTAGTACAGATAGTCAAAGTTTGCTGTAGAAGTATGTGAAAAGACAGACATCCAAAGAAACATTGCCAAATATGTACTAAATAATCAAACTCTTCATATTTAAGCTTATTCCTAGAATACAAAGATTTTTCAATCCAATAGGCAGCCAGGTGCCCACAAATTCTGAAACTATAAAAACTTTGGCCAGGATGATTTACTTCTGTGGTCTCTTGTGGAAAAATGTGTTGATTCACATTAATGGCTTGATGAAGGGGGTATTGGAGGACTAGAGGTGTCAGGGTGAATAGGACTTGATGGGTTTTGCTCTGCAATCAGTGTCACTCAATCAGAGTGTGTGGCACAATTAGCATCTTATTATGGTGTTTGTCTTCTTCTCCTTTTATACTGCATAATTTGGTACTTTATTATACCATTTCACACTCTTTAGTGCCTCATTGTAGCACTCATTTATTTGGAAGTCATTTCTCAGAAAAATTCTGAAAGATAAAATCCAACTGAGAAGGAAGTACCAACAAAAAACCCTCAAGTCCTCACTCATAGCTGCATATTCTAACTTCATACAAAATCTACCAAGTTTGCTTTATCTGCCTACAGCAGGTAAAAACTACCAAAATGAAAAAAAAAAAAAAGTCTAGAATGTGTTATATAAGGTTAGTGGAAAAAAGCAGATTGAGAGAACAAAAATAAAAGTTGAAAGTGTGGGAAGAGAAAAATAAGCTACAAAACTCAGGTTGAAGAATTTCAAAGGTATAACATTTTTCTCAGGTTGCATTCTCAAGAAACAGATTCTAAAGTATGGATTTGGCTAATTTATTAAAAAAGTGCTACCTGGAGAAATGAGCAAGGAAGTGGGGAAGCAAAATAAGAGGGCTAAGAAACCAAGCAAAGGTGTGATTTTTAGGTAAAATTCCAGTCTAGGCTTACCCTGATCAAAATTTTGCAGAATATATTGGAGCTCAGAGTTTGTCTTAAGGTAAGGAATACAGGTTGTTTTGGATCGCTTTACTAGTCATTCATGGGCTTGGGGCCATGGGGAGGTCGGCGCAGGGGAATATACCCCATGTTGCAGGGGTCTGGCAAATAGAAAAATAAAACCAAACAAAATAACTGCTAACTGAAAACAAAAACATAAATTGATTTGGCCAATCATACATTTGGCTATTAATGACAAGGACCATGAGTGGATAGAGACCCGGTTATCAAAAGCCTAACATATTTTCAGATACAAAATGATATGTTTTACTTAAATTTCTGACATGATACATAAATACATCAAGTTGCAGCTATATAATTTTTTCCTAATACTTTATGTATATATTAAAGTGAGTGATTATTCTTAAAATTGCCTGTATATTTAAAATGTGTCAGTACTTTGAGATTATATTTTTCCTGAGAAGTGTAAAGAAATCTGGTAAAGACATACTTATAAATGTTTTAGTTTATGGTTTATTATTATTATTATTATTATTATTATTATTATTATAGGGAGCTGTGTAGGGGAAAAAGTCATCCTTTTCTAACGTATTTGTTAGTATTTTCAGAAAAATCCATGTTTAGATTTCTGAAGGCAATGCTGTATCTGCATACAGAAGGCTGAATGACAATTTAAAAACAAGCCCTAATCCCTAGTGACTGTACATCTGTGTCACAAAACAATCACATAATCTGGCATGATTAAAAGGTTTGCTGTTCAGACCTCAACAGCTGAAAGCCAAATATGGCAAAGTATGATCTAGTTTTCTGCTTCATAAATGCAAATAAAGACTGGCACATAGATTATAGAAAGCAGTTGTTCTTATACAGTTTAGGTTCAGCACAATTTTGGATAAAGAAAATGTCCAATAGAAAACAAATCCTTTGAAAACAAAGCGAGGCACTGAAGTTTTCTGGCTTATACCATTAAGCCAACATTTCTGCTTTTACAAATATCTGTTTAAAATGAAAATACAGTGACATGTGTTTTGATAATCTGTAGAAGGATATTAAACACCCTAATCCTCTACAGCAAGTTCACAATAAAAGTCTGTACAAATTTAGGAAAAACAGTGACTGGTATTTAAAATAACCACTCAGAAATAACCTAGACATTTTCTTGCTTGTAGATATTACGCAGAAAGAACTGGTATCTTTGTCTCTATAGTACTGAGCCACAGGCCTTGACACAGTAGGCACTCAATAAATATTTTTGATTGAAAGGATGACTATAGACTGAATAGATTAAGAAATAGACAAACATGAATTAGTTTTCCAAAAATGTTGGGAATCATAGTGGTTTCTGGACTGATGTTGGCAGAATATTCTAAATTGTAGCCATATTAATATAAATAATCCACTCGACCAAGGAGAAAATATATATCAGCATGTCAATATTTTTAAAAGATATAATTTATATTGCCATATTTGTGAAGTATCTGATTATACATCTTGCATTCTCTTTCAGAGCTGTCTTCTTCAGGAAAAATGAAAGAGAAAACCACATTAAGAATAAAATGGTCATCATAAGATTCATTTTACTAACCCAGTATTTCCTTACTGGCCACGATATGCTGGAGATTTTGGATCAGACAATTCAGGACAGTTTTATTTGAATTTATTCTTTGGCATAGTTCCTAGTGTTTTTGATGTAACACAGCAATGTCTCCAACAGCAAAGCTGCAGAATCCTGCTGTCTCTATTTTCACTGAAATATTGAATGTAATTGAGACTGGTCTGCTTAGACTCACCCATATACACTAGGGCTTTGGGTTTGATAACCATTGTTTCTTATGTTTTCTCTACTTCAGAGTTTTTTTTTAATTTTTATTGCATTTTAGGTTTTGGGGTACATGTGCAGAACGTGCAAGATAGTTGCATAGGTACACACATGGCAGTGTGTTCCGCTGCCTTCCTCCCCTTCACCCACATTTGGCATTTCTCCCCAGGCTATCCCTCCCCAGCTCCCCCCGCCGCTGTCCCTCCCCTATTTCCCCCAATAGACCCCAGTGTGTAGTACCCCCCTCCCTGTGTCCATGTGTTCTCATTTTTCTCACCCGCCTATGAGTGAGAATATGTGGTATTTTGTTTTCTGTTCTTGTGTCAGTTTGCTGAGAATGATGTTCTCCAGATTCATCCATGTCCTTAAAAAGGACAAAAACTCATCATTTTTGATTGCTGCATAATATTCCATGGTGTATATGTGCCACATTTTCCCAGTCCAGTCTATCATCGATGGGCATTTGGGTTGGTTCCAGGTCTTTGCTATTGTAAACAGTGCTGAAATGAACATTCGTGTGCATGTGTCCTTATAGTAGAACGCTTTATAGTCCTTTGGATATATACGCAGTAATGGGATTACTGGGTCAAATGGAATTTCTATTTCTAGGTCCTTGAGGAATTGCCACACTGTCTTCCACAATGGTTGAACTAATTTACACTCCCACCAACAGTGTAAGAGTGTTCCTATTTCTCTGCATCCTCTCCAGCATCTGTTGTCTCCAGATTTTTTAATGATCACCATTCTAACTGGCGTGAGATGGTATCTCAATGTGGTTTTGATTTGCATCTCTCTAATGACCAGTGATAATGAGCATTTTCTCATGTGTTTGTTGGCCTCATGTATGTCTTCTTTTGTAAAGTGTCTGTTCATATCCTTTGCCCATTTTTGAATGGGCTTGTTTGTTTTTTTCCTGTAAATCTGTTTGAGTTCTTTGTAAATTCTGGATATCAGCCCTTTGTCAGATGCGTAAACTGCAAAGATTTTTTCCCATTCTGTTGGTTTCCAATTCACTCTAGTGACTGTTTCTTTCGCCGTGCAAAAGCTGTGGAGTTTGACCAGGTCCCATTTGTCTATTTTGGCTTTTGTTGCCAATGCTTTTGGTGTTTTGATCATGAAGTCCTTGCCTACTCCTATGTCCTGAATGGTTTTGCCTAGATTTTCTTCTAGGGTTTTTATGGTGCCAGGTCTTATGTTTAAGTCTTTAATCCATCTGGAGTTAATTTTACTGTAAGGTGTCAGGAAGGGGTCCAGTTTCTGCCTTCTGCACATGGCTAACCAGTTTTTCCAACACGTTTACTCTATATTTTTTCTTGAATTTTAGCCTTTAAGTTTTTGTTTTGCAGATTTTCTTTCCTGAATATTAAACCATGTAATTTTTTTACGGCCTTTTACAATATGACTTTCTATATATGCCCTAATGCCAGGTGGCAGGACAGACTGTGTAACAATGTGCTACCCAAATTTACTGTGGTGATACTCAAACTCACTGTAGTTAGTGCAAAGTCCCACAATTCAAAATGCCTGCCCAGGCACTACAGTGTTAGGCAAAAGCAAAAAACTAAATACCCCAAAAGAAGGCATATAAAGATAGAAAGGATTATGCCCACATAATCCTCAGATTCAAAAACACCTTACAAATTAACTATGCCCAAAGACCACAGTTTTTATGACTTAGGAAAGCCTAATTTTTGTTCTTCATATGCGCTCTCGTTCAATTTGGCTTGTCTTTTAGATAGATGAGTCTCCTGAATGTCAAAAAGTCATTTTATTTTAAATTAAGATTAGAAACCATGACATTTTGTTATCATAATCATGTATTTTTCAGTAGATAATCATAAAATATACCAAGCTTTAACATTTAGCCTGTTTCCAAAAAAGTAAAAAGGGTGGGAAGTATTTTTATTTAACAATGAGAGTATTTAGAGGCAAATAATTTTATCTGAAATTTACTATTGTGATCTGTTGTTAAACTTAAGTAAGCATCCACAGAGAAATGTCTGTCTGAAATAAGCATTTCTGAAGTCCTTGAATATATCTAGTGTGTAATAATATACATATATGTCACATCTATAATTGTAATGAGCCAAAATTTTATATATAGAGAGACCTAATACATGAGACTGAGGAAAGGTATTAATAATAGTAATATAAGATGCCACTTCAGGACTTTTTACATGTGCAAGATACTTTGCTAAGTACTTTTGCAAACATGTAGGTAAGCACTATTTTTATTTGAATTTTATACACCAGAGAACTGATAAATGGATATGCAAAATAAGTAGTGGAATTAGGGATTATAAATGAGGAATATCTAAATCCAAAGCCAAGTTCTTGGCTACTAAACTTGTACTATACAGTATGATTGCTACTCACACATAGTTACTGAGAAATAGAAATGTATCTAGTTCAAATTAGGAAAACTATAAATATAAAACATACAATATTTTTCATTAGTATTAAACAATAGATACCTCGATTATTTGTATTGATCACATGTTGAGATGATAATATTTGGCCTACAACAGTTTAAATAAAATATATCATTTAAATTAATTTTATCTGTTTCTTTTTTCTTTTCATTGTGGTTACTAGAAATCTTAAATCACATACAGGGCTGTCATCTGTTGTTTCACTTTATTTCTATTGGCCCTTGTTTCACTAAACTGTATGGTCTCCATCTTTGACAAATAGGGGAGAGACTCTGAAATTTAATTCCCTTAGTTTGCCTTTTCTTCTTATTCATTTCTTGTTTCTCTCTCACCACAGACTTTATTTTCTTTATGTTAATGTAATTATTTGTATAAATATTATATATCTCTCACTAAAACATAAGTTCCTGGAAGTCAGGCCTCTGAGTTTTCATCTTGTAATACCAACAAATAAGAGAAGGCTTTTAAGACAAATAATAATCTGAAGCTTTTTAGCCCAAATAAGCTTCATCTTCCCCACAAGCTGTCTTCTCATTACACAGAATGGAGTCAGGAATGTCTCCATCAGGATTGCTCAGGGGTGGGCAAACTGAAGCTTGGGGCCAAATCCAACTTAGTATTTGTATTTGTAAATAAAGTTTTATAAACACAGCCACATCAGTTCATTCAGGTACCGTCTATAGGCTAGTTGAGATACCATAAAAGAGCTCCATAGTTGCTACAAAGTTCTATGGTCCTGAAATCCAAAATATTCACTTCCTAGACCTTTAGGGAAAATGTTTGCCAATTCTCAGATAGCTTATGCTATCAGAGTTGATTCTTGCCTTTTGCACCTTCCATCTCAGGTAACAATTACACTATAATGACATTAGAGTCTCATGAAATAACAAACATTTTTCACATTGTGTTTCAAGGGTGCTTACATTTTAATCACCACTTGTAGAATAAAAACCCAGGATCCCTTTGTGACTATTTCTCTCAGATAAAATAGTGGGTCTGAGAAGATGTTTTGATATGTCTGCTACCCTGACAACCTGAAATAGGGACCATCTTTTAAAGTTAATTGCCATCTGAGGCCCCTTGATTTCAAGATTTCAAGACTTACAATGGGCACATCCAAAACAGCTACTATGATAGTTCTAATGTCACAAAAGTGATTGTGAAAAAAAACACAAATAAAAGATTTTTACTTGCTGGTGAGTGAGTTCTCGAAAGTGACTTTACTGAAGAACAAAGGATGGGGAAAGTAATACAGATATAACACCACCAATAATGCAACCTATCGAGACAAGCTATTTTAGACCTTTTAACTACACCAAGTGGGTCACTTAAAGATAATACAGAGTGAGGGAAATTCTCATTTTGTTTGAAGGAATTTATTTGTCTTGATACAATCAATTGACCTCGATTTTCTTAGATGTGTAAAGTGAGGTAAAATTTGTTACTCTTAAACAAGACATATTGTTCAGCCAGACTAGCATGAAAGGATACCAAAACATTTACATCTTACTGACTTTCACAACTAGCTATTGTCAACATATCCAATATCATCTTTACAGTGAACACCACTATGATAAGTACTGTACAAACAATTATGTAAAACTGAGTCATAAAGTAAGTAAGCAAATAGGAGGCTTATATAAATCTTCAAATACATCAAATTGTACAATGAACTAATTTGTTCTGTTAAGTGTTCTCACAGAAAAACAAAACATTAATTGGTGTATTTCATATAAACATGTTTACATTTCATTTATTAAGGGCTCCTTATTTGCTCCAATGAAGAATTAGAGCATATTTATAGGAAATCAATTCAAAACATTCAGTAAAGTATTTAAAACATTGGAAGGAAATGTGTGAAATACCAGTTGTGGCATTCTGAGATTGCAAGGAACTGTATTATAAAGCAATAGTTCTCAAAGAGGACTAAGTACACAATGATCCATCGGTGACCAGAAAGAAAAACACTAAACCTTGATTTAAAAAGTAAATAAATTATTAAACATTGGTAACATTGAAGGATCGATTGATAACGACACCTTCATTGAGTCTTAAAAGTCACTGACAAAAAGAAGTCTTCATGAAGAGAAATGGAAACTATACAATGCAAGGTTTTGACCGTGGCATTCTCATTCACATATTGGTTTTATATGGGAATATACAGGAGGTTATATGTATTTCATATGTTTTCCTACTCAAAGAAGCTAGAGTGCATTTCCCAAATGCTAAAAATAGAACTTAAACTAACTTGAGAAAAATAGTTTGCTTACTAAAGAAGAAGGATGCAACTGCCCTGATTCCAAGGTATGCCATAGAAGTTTCTCTCTCTATTTCTACATTTTCATGTTCAGTTTGTCATTTTCTCTTATTCTCTCATGCCATAGACAAAGTTTCGTCACATGATCAGAAAGATGACCACAGACCAACCTGCCTTTCACCTTACAGCTAAACAATTCTAAAGAAAAAAAGGCCAAAAATCCCCCATCTTTCATGTGTCAAATCAGATTGAAATACCCTTATTAATCCTAGTTGGTCATGGGTCAATTCCTTATAGCAATCGCTATGGGTAGATAGAGGAATGGAGCAATACAAAGGGCCAACTTATGTAACAGGTAACCCCATCAGAACCACAGAGTATGAGAAGAACCATTTCCCAAAGAAAGAGGGGTTCCAGAAACACCAAACAATTAGTGTTGCCTAGAAATCTTAGAAGTTATGATACTAAAACATCCCAGTTGCATTGCAACATGCATGTTAAGAAATCATGACGTAAAGAAAAATTAATGGTTTGCATATATGTTTCCAATTTATGATCTAATCTGAAAACTCATCGAATTAGAAATATTGCAGTGGTGATTTCCATATGCCAACTTTTGAAGTAATACTGTTTTCATGAATTATACTTCTTGATTACATTCTGTAGTAAGATAAAAACTTAGTATTATCTTTCTTATATTCTCATTCTATGGATTGACTGGGGATATTCTAACACTTACCCTAAAATTATTTTTAAGATATTTTATTTTAGAACACACTGACATGGTAAGGCTCTTCCTAATAATGAATCTTTAATTAAAAATAGTTTTCCTTTCTAGAATGGATAGTTTTTCAAAAAAGAATGAAGATTTAAAACTTAAGTTTGAATACATTCTAGACAAGTTCTACAGTTTCTACCCATTCTTAACAATTTTCTTTCTAAAACTGTTTTTTAAATTATTTCATTACATAACCCCCCTGGAAAGTCTTTTTTGCATGCATTCATTCTGGTTATTATGTGCATAAATAAGAGAGAGCTCTGCTTTTTAAAATAGAAAAATCGAGAACTAGGTTTGTTGAAGTTTAATAGCTATTTTTGGTCCATGCAAATTTTCAATATCTTGGTGAGATGCCTCCCAGATTAAAAGATCTAGTATGATTGTAGAATAGGTCTTTTTCAAAATGAAAATCATTTGTTCAACATTCCTTAAGCTAAAACAAACTTATCATTTCAGCTAGAGAGAAGCATACTTCACAGGTAACTTTTCTTTCAAACAATAAATGTAGTTCAGATTTCATTTATATTATTTCTTGCTTTTCACAAGTAAAAAGCTATAAAAAATTAGATGGTTACATAGCATATTTATTTTATAATTTGTGTTGTTTAATTGAGTGTATTTGTATATTTCTGTCTTTTAAAAACTGGGAGATACATATTTTTCTTTTTTTTTTTTTGCGTTGATTTTGGTAAAACATTTGGGGCAGAAAAAAATGTTCTTGAAATACTTACATAGCTTCAAGGCTATTTCAAAATTCAGTATAATCACATAGATCCATATAACTAAAACATTATTTTTACTTTTGTGAAATCTAGAACATGTACATCTGCCATCTAAAGACAATATTTGAAAATCCAAGATGGATTAATGAGCTAAATAGTTTTTTTTTAACAAGACTATAAAAATATTTGAGAAAAGTAAAATAATGCTTATTTTAGAATCTTTGATTGGGTATATCCTTTCTAGGAAGGATGCAAAATATATAATTCTAAAAGACTGAAACCATTGATAATAATATGCTGGGGGAAACATACTTCAATATTCTAACGTGATAGCTGGAGAAAATTTTCAGTTCAACAATAAGTCAAACAACATAAAAATTGTTCATATGAACCAATAATAAAAAGCAAACTAACCCAAGACTTCTAGTTGAAGAAAGTATATAGATAAGCAATTCATGAAAGCAGAAATACAAATTACCAATAAACATTAGAAAAGTTATTGAATATTCTTTTAAATCAGCAAAATTATAAAAAAAAGTGATGTCATCTTCACATAAGATTAAGTAATAAAACATAGATGGTACACAATGCAGAGATAAGAAAATGTCTTATCTCAAAGGATTATCTTATCTATTTTGAGATAAGATAATGAACAATCTCATACATTGATTATAGGAATGTAACTTAGAAAAGTCTTTGAAGAGCAATTTTATCTGTCAAAATGTCAGATGCACATGGTTTCAACCAATTATTATGTGTAAATATTTAACTTAAAAATTTTGCTCATATGAGTGTTTCTTATGGCATACTTTAAATTAGCCAACACAAAATCCTAGGAAAGTTCTGAAAGTCCTTCAAAATGAAAATGACTAAACAAAACACAATACGGTCACATAAGATAATATGCAGCACTTTTAAGAAGATTGCTTTATACCTATCTACTTGATGTGGGAAGACATATTATCATGTATTGTTAAATGAAAATAGCAAAATGCAGAACAACATATTTAACAAATAATGCCCTTTAAATAGACATGGAAGGATACATACCAAAGTGTTAATAATGGTTCCTTCAAGGGACCGTAGAGTCAAGAAGAAAAAAAGAAAAAAAAAAAACTTTTATTTCTATGACACGATCCTGCAATAGTTTGAATTTTTAAAAAACGAACCTGTTTTACCTTTGAAATAAAAGACTATTTCTAAAGTTTTAAAAATCAAAATAAATTGATTGCTAATTATTTTTACCTACACTTATAAAATATGAATAGACAACAGAAATTGAAGCCATAAATGAAGGCAGGAATATTGTTTTTATCAGGTTAGCAATATCAATGCAAGGGTAAGTTTTGTTGTTGTTGCTGTTTTTGTTGTTGTTGTTTTAATTGTACTTTAGATTCTGGGGTACATGTGCAGATCATGCAAGATTGTTGAATAGGTACATTCATGGGCAAGGTGGTTGTTTGTTGCCACCATTCCCCCATCACCTATACCTGACATTTCTCCTTACATTATCCCTCTCCTACTCTCCCTCCCACTATCCCTCCCATAGCCCCCCTCAATGGACATCAGTGTGTGATGCTCCCCTCTTTGTGTCCAAGTGTTCTCATTGTTTAATACCTGCCTATGAGTGAGAAAACATGAGGTGTTTGATTCTCTGTTCTCGTGTCAGTTTGCTGAGAATGATGGTTTCCACATTCAACCAAGTCCCTACAAAGGACACAAACTCATCGTTTTTTATGGCTGCATAATATTCTGTGGTATATATGTGCCACGTTTTCCTTGTCCAGTCTATCATTGATGGGCATTTGGGTTGGTTCCAGGTCTTCGCTATTGTAAACAGTGCCACAATGAACATGCATGTGCATGTCTTTATAATAGAACAATTTATAGGCCTTTAGGTATATACCCAGTGATGG
The DNA here is from genome assembly GCA_031835075.1 of Saguinus oedipus. Classification (NCBI taxonomy): domain Eukaryota; kingdom Metazoa; phylum Chordata; class Mammalia; order Primates; family Cebidae; genus Saguinus; species Saguinus oedipus. The sequence continues at coordinate 140,989,948 of CM063169.1, forward strand.
GATTGCTGGATCAAATGGAATTTCTATTTCTAGGTCCTTGAGCAATAACCACACTGTCTTCCACAATGGTTGAACTAATTTACACCCACACCGACAGTATAAAAGTGATCCTATTTCTCCACATCCTCTCCAGCATCTGTTGTCTTCAGATTTTTTAATGATCACCATTCTGACTGGCGTGAGTTGGTACCTCAATGTGGTTTTGATTTTTATTTCTCTGATGACCAGTGATGATGAGTATTTTTTCATACATTTGTTGGCTTCATATATGTCTTCTTTTGAAAAGTGTCTGTTCATATCCTTCACCCACTTTTGGATGGGTTTGATTATTTCTTGTTCTGGCAGCGTGATGCTGCCAGCTTTGTTCTTTTTGCTTAGGATTGTCTTGGCTATGCTGGCTCGGTTTTGGTTCCACATGAAGTTTAAAGTGTTTTTTTCCAGTTCTGTGAAGAAGGTCATTGGTAGTTTGATTGGGATAGCATTAAAACTATAAATTACTTTGGGCAGTATGGCCATTTTCACGATGTTGATTATTCCTAACCATGAGCATGGAATGTTTTTCCATCTGTTTGTGTCCTCTCTTATTTCCTTGAGCAGTGGTTTGTAGTTCTCCTTGAAGAGGTCCTTTACCTCCTTTGTTAGTTGTATTCCTAGGTATTTTATTCTCTTTGTAGCAATTGTGAATGGGAGTTCACTCTTGATTTGCCTCTCTGTCTGATATTGGTGTATAGGAATGATTGTGATTTCTGCACATTGATTTTGTATTCGGAGACTTTGTTAAGTTGCTTATCAGCTTAACAAGAGTTTGGGCTGAGGCAATGGGGTCTTCTAAATATACAATCATGTCATCTTCAAATAGAGACAATTTGACTTCCTCCTTTCCTAATTGAATATCCTTTATTTCTTTTCCTTGCCTTATTGCTCTAGCTAAAACTTCCAATACTATCTTAAATAAGAGTGGAGAGAGAGGGCATCCTTATCTTGTGCCAGATTTCAAAGGGAATGCTTCCAGTTTTTGCCCATTTAGTATGATATTGGCTGTGGGTTTGTTGTAAATAGCTTTTATTATTTTGTGAAAGGTTCCATTGATACCTAGTTTATTGAGAGTTTTTTTTTAATCATAAAGTGCTGTTGAATTTTGTTGAAGGCCTTGTATTGAAATAATCATGTGGCTTTTGTCTTTGGTTCTATATATCTGGTGGATTATGTCTATAGACTTGCGTATGTTGAACCAGCCTTGCATCCCTGGCATGAAGCCTACTTGATCATGGTGGATAAGCTTTTTGACGTGCTGTTGCAATCAGTTGGCCAGTATTTTATTGAAGATTTTTGCATCTATGTTCATCATGGAAATTGGCCTGAAGTTTTCTTTTTTTGTTGAGTCTCTGCCGGGTTTTGGTATCAGAATGATGTTGGTCTCATAAAATGAATTGGGGAGGATTCCCTCTTTTTGTATTGTTTGGAATAGTTTCAGAATGATTGTTACCAGCTTCTCTTTGTACGTCTGGTAGAATTTGGCTGTGTACCCATCCGGACCTGGTTTTTTTTTTTTTTTGGTTTTTAGGCTGTTAATTGCTGCCTCAACTTCAGCCCTTGTTATTGGTCTATTCATGGTTTCAACTTCTTCCTGGTTTAGCTTTGGTTGGGTGCAAGTGTCCATGAATATATCCATTTCTTCCAGGTTTACTGGTTTATGTGCATAGTGTTGTTTGTAGTAATCTCTGATGGTAGTTTGTATTTCTGTGGGATCAGCCACAGAAAAGGGTGATATCTCCTTTATCATTTTTTTATTGCATCTATTTGATTCTTCTCTCTTTTCCTTTTTATTAATCTGGCTAGTGGTCTGTCTATGTTGTTGATCTTTTCGAAAAACCAACTCCTGAATTTATTGATTTTTTTGAGTCTCTACCTCCTTCAGTTCTGCTCTGATCTTAGTTACTTCCTGTCTTCTGCTTGCTTTTAAGTTTTTTTTTTTTTTTTTTTTTTTTTTTTTGTTGTTGTTGTTTTTATCTTGCTCCTCTAGCTCTTTCAATTTTGATGATAGGGTGTTGATTTTAGATCTTTCCTAGTTTCTGATGTGGGCATTTATTGGTATAAATCTCCTTCTAGACACTAGAGAGAGATCTCTGTGTCCCAGAGATTCTGGCATGTTGTGTCCTCATTCTCCCTGGTTTCGAAGAACATCTTTATTTCTGCCTTTATTTCATTGTTTACCCAGTCAACATTCAGGAGCCAGTTGTTTGGTTTCCATGAAGTTGTGAGGTTTTGAGTTAGTTTCTTAATCCTGCATTCTAATTTGATTGCACTGTGGTCTGAGAGACAGTTATGATTTCTGTTTTTTTTGAATTTGCTAAGGAGTGATTTACGTCCAATTACATGGTCAATTTTAGAGTAAATGCGATGTGGTACTGTGAGTAAGTATATTCTGTGGCTGTGGTGTGGAGAGTTTTGTAGATATCTATTAGGTCCACTTGTTCCAGTTCTGCATTCAAGTCCTGTATATCCTTATTGATTTTCTGTCTCATTGATCTGTCTGATGTTGACAGTGGAGTGTTAAAGTCTCCCTCTATTATTGTGCAGGACCCTAAATCTCTTTCTAGGTCATTAAGAACTTGCTTTATGTATCTGGGCATTCCAGTATTGGGTGCATGTGTATTTAGGATAGTTAGCTCTTCTTGTTGTATTCATCCTTTCACCGTTACATTGTGTCTTCTTTGTCTGTACTGATCTTTGTTGGTTTAAAGTCGATTTTATCAGAGACTAAAATTGCAACCCCTGCTTTTTTTTGCTCTCCATTTGCTTGGTAGGTCTTCTTCCATTCCTTTATTTTGAGTCTATGTGTGTCTTTGCATGTGAGATGAGTCTCCAGAATTCAGCACAGCAATGGGTCTTGACTTTTTACCCAGTTTGCCAGTCTGTGTCTTTTGATTGGGGCATTTAGGCCATTTACATTTAATGTTAATATTGTTATGTATGAATTTGATCCTGCCATTTTGTTACTGGTTGTTTGCTTTGCCCTTTGGCTGATGCAGTTTCCTCATTGGATTGTTGGTCTTTACCATTTGGTTCATTTTTGCAGTGGATGGTACTGGATATTTTTTTTTTTCTGTATTTAGTGCTTCCTTCAGGAGCTCTTGTAGGGCAGGTCTGGTGGCGACAAAATCTCACAGTAATTGCTTGACCATAAAGTATTTTATTTCTCCTTCACTTATGAAGTTTAGTTTGGCTGGATATGAGATTCTGGGTTGAAAGTTCTTTTCCTTAAGGATGTTGAATATTGGTCCCCCATCTCTTCTGGCTTGTAGGGTTTCTGCCAAGCGATCCTCTGTGAGTCTAATGGGCTTTCCTTTGTGGGTGACCTGAACTTTCTCTCTAGCAGCCCTTAGCATTTTATCCTTCATTTCAACCCTGGTGAATCTGATGTTTATGTGCCTTGGGGTTGCTCTTCTCGAGGAATATCTCTGTGGTGTTCTTTGTGTTTCCTGTATTTGAATGTTGACCTGCTTTACTAGGTTGGGGGAAGTTCTCCTGGATAATATTTTGAAGGGTGTTTTCAGCTTAGATTCATTTTCTCCATCCTCTTCAGGTACACTGATCAAGCATAGATTAGGTCTTTTCACATAATCTTGTATTTCTTGGAGGCTTTGTTCATTTCTTTTCATTCTTTTTTCTCTTTTCTTGCCTTCTCTTTTTATTTCGTTGAGTTGGTATTTGATCTCTGATATCCTTTCTTCTGCTTGATTGATTTGGCTATTGAAACTTGTGTATGCTTCACTATGTTCCTGTGCTGTGTTTCTTAGCTCCATCAAGTCATTTATGTTCTTCTCTAGGCTGGTTATTCTAGTTAGCATTTCATCTAATCTTTTTTCAAGGTTCTTAGTTTCTTTGCATTGGGTTAAAACATGTTCCTTTAGCTCAGAGAACTTTGTTATTACCCATCTTCTGAAGTCTCCTTCTGTCAGTTGGTCAGAATCATTTTCTGACCTGTTTTGTTGCCATGCTGGTGAGTCATTGTGATCTCTGGGGAGGAGAGGCGTTCTGAACTTTGACGCTTTCATCCTTTTTGCACTGGTTTGTTCCCATCTTCTCTGAGTGGACGTTCTTTCTGTTAAAGGTGGGATTATTTCTCCTAAAAATGCAGGTGTCAGTGTGCCACTTGAAACAGTCTGTCCATTGTCTGCCTGTGGAGGCACTGCTGGGCTGCCTCGGTCCCAGCCAGGCTGCTGTTTATTCTTCACCTGGTTTCCGTACTGGTGGGGTTAGTCCCACCTTCCCAATGGTGGGCTCTTTCCTTCTGCTGAGCCCTCTGTTCCTGGATGGAGAATGTGTTAACTGTGAAACTCTCCTGGGAGAGGGGCTCCAGTTGCTGGATCTTGCAGGGGAGGGGCCTGTCTGATCATATCCCCCTCCCTGCTTTCAACTCTCCTTTCTGTGGGATGGGCAGTTCCTTTTCAAAAGCTTTCTTGGTGTTAGTCCAAATCTCCACCCTGGTCTGTGCTAACAAGGCACTGGTCTGGCTGGGGCTGCTGGCCTGGGCTGTCACCTGAGTCTGCAACTCTGGGTGGTTCTCAGCAAGGCAGCATTTTCCTGGTCTGTGTGCTGCCGAAGTCTCAGAGTGAACTGCTGTGTCTGATTCAGAGAACTGAGGAGGTGATGCCCCTCCAATCCTCTGTTGTTGATACACTTTCCAGGTGGGGCAGTGCCCCACCTTGCCTTGGCTGGATGCCTTTGGGCTGCTTTTGCTGCCTTTTTTGGGGGGTTAATCCCGCCCTTCAACAGTCTCTTGAAAATAAAACTGGTACTTTGTTCAAAGACGTGGATATCACTCTGGTTCTGTCTCATTTGGTGGTAGCTGCACTCCAGAGAAGCTTCCTTTCAGCCATCTTCCCCCAGGTAAGTTTTTTTTGTTTTGAAAAATGAAAAGCAATTTATTTCACTTCCTCCAATTATCCAGTTATCAGAGTTACATATTTCTATGGTCTGAATGTGTCTACAGAAATTCCTATGTTGAAATTTAATCCCCAGTGTACTAGTATTAGGAGGTGGGGGTGTTTGGGAGTTGATGAAGTCATGAGGGCAGAGCCCTGAAGGGAATTAATTACCTTATGAAAAGTCTAGAAAAAAACAGTTAGGCCCTTCTGCCATTCTGTTCCTTCCATTACCGGTGAACACAGCATTCAAGGCTTCATCTTGAAAGGAGAGACCAGAATTTCAATAGACACTGAAACTGCCAGTTTCTTGATCTTAGACTTCTCATCCTCCAGAACTGTGAGAAGTGAATTTTTATCTTTTATAAATAAACCAGTCTCGTATATTTTGGTATAACAGATCAAAAGCCTAAGACATATATAGAATGGCATAAGATAGGTAGAAGGTATAAAACCCTTCAGGATAAACTCTAAAATGGATTAGTCAAGTAATCACTTTCTCCAAATCTTGAATAACTTTAAACCTTTTTCATAGACGGGAGATCTCAACATTTTATTTTTTCCTTTGAAATCTCAATTGTATTCTAATATTATAAAATAATATTAAGAAAAACATGCCATATTCCTAATTACCCATCAGAAGTAAAATGCAGTAAATATTTTGGGGAAAATGTGACAACAAAACTATTTTAAACAGCTGCTATAATGCCTGCTGCCGAGCTTCCTGATAGTAGTGAACTCATACACCATCAGATGTGATCAAAGCGTTTTTGAGGAACATCTCTATTATGTTGGTCTTCAAATGCATTACCAGATGAAGGTCAAAATGTCTTTAAAGGGGAAATACTTTTTCCAGCTTTACTGAGGTATAATTGACAAATTATATATAATTAAAAAATTGTATATATTTAGGATATATAATGTGATGTTTTGATATATGTATAACCTTTGAAATTATTACCACAATCAAGCTAATTAACATCAATCATCTCACAATGTTATCACTGTGTGTGTGTGTGCATGTGTGTGTGTGGTGTAAGGACATTGAATATCTACTCTCTCAGCATATTTCAAGTTTACAATTTAGTATTAGTAACTATAGGCACCATGCTATACATCAGATTTCCAGAACTCAGTCATCCTGCATAACTGAAACTTTTTTACCTTTTGGAAAATATCTCTCAAATTTGCCTACCCCATCTCCATCCAATGGCAAATACCATTTCATTCTCTGCTTCTATAAACTCAACTTTTTAAGATTTCATATATAAGTAGAATCATGTAGTTTGTTCTTTCTCTTCTTGGATTACTTCATTTAGCATAATGTCTTCCAGAGTCATTCATGTTGTCACAAACAACAGGATTTCTTTCTTCAGAAATAATATTTCATTGCATATGTGTGTGTGTGTACCTGTGTGTGCATATGTATGCCACCTTTTCCTTTCTTTTTTAAGGCAGGGTCTTTATTGCCTCTGCTAGAGTGCAGTGGTGCAATCATAGCTTACTGAAACTTCCACCTCACAGGTTTGAGCCATCCTTCTGCATCTGCCTTCTGAGTAGCTGAGACTACATGCTCGTGCCACCATGTCCAGCTAATCTTTTGGTTTTTAGTAGAGATGAGTTCTTGCTCTATTGTGTAGGCTTGTCTCTAATCCCTGAGCTCCAGCAATCCTCCTACCTCAGCCTCCCAAAATTCTGGGAATATAGGCATGAGCCAGTGGCCCACATTTTCTTTACCCATTCATCTGTTGATAACATGTAGGTTGATTCTATATCTGGCTATTGTTAGTAGTGCTGCAATGGGAATGCAGAATTTCTTCAAGGTATTTATTTTATTTCCTTTTGATATATATCCAGAAGTGGAATTGCTGAATCATACAGTAGTTCTGTTTTTAATGTTTTGAGGAACCTGCATACTGTTGTCCATAATGGCTGTACCAATTTACATTTCCATTATGAGTATGCAAGAGTTCCTTTTTCTCCACACCCTCACTAACAGTTGTTATTTCTTGTTTTTCTGTTGAGAATATTTACTAAGAAAGGATATTGAATTTTGTCAAATGCTTTTAACGCACACATCACATTTATTCCTTTGTGTGTGTTGAATCATCTTTGCATCCCAGAGACAAATCCTACTTGATCATGGTTAATAGCCTTTTAATGTGTTGTTCAATGTGGTTGCCCAGTACTTTGTTAGGGACTTTTGCATCTATGTTCTTCAGGGATATTGAACAGCAATTTCATTTGCTTCTAGTGTTCTTGTCTAGCTTTGGTATCAGAGTAATGTTGACTGTGTAAAATTAGTTTGAAAATATTTCTCCTTTTTGATTGTTTGACACAGTTTTATAAAGATTGGTACTTAAAAACAGCTTCTTCGGTTTTAAAGACTCATAGCTTCACTGGACACATCCAGATAATAAAGATACTCCATCTCAAGGTCCTTAACCTTAATCACATCTTCAAAATCTCTTTTACCACAAAATATACTCTTAGGTTCTTGGGAGTAGGGCATAGACAGTGATGTGGTTGGGGTTTGTGTCCCCATTCAAATTTCATCTTGAATTGTAATCCTCATAATCCCCAAATATCAAGGGAGAGACCAAGTGAAGATAATTGAATTGGGGACAGTTTTCCCTATGCTGTTCTCATGATAGTGAGTTCTCATGAGACCTGATGGTTTTATAAGGAGCCCTCCCCCTATTCACTAGGCACTCTCCTTTGTGCAGCCTTATGAAGAAGGTGCCTCATTTCCCCTTATTCCTTCATTATCAGTGATTGTAAGTTTCCTGAGGCCTCCCCAGCCATGCTAAACTGTGAGTCAATGAAACCTCTTTCCTTCATAAATTACTCAGTCTTGGGCACTTCTTTATAGCTGTATGAACATGAACTCATACAGCAAATTGGTATACAGAGAGTGGGTTGCTACTATAAAGATATCCAAAAATGTGGAAGCAGAATTGGAACTGGCTAAGAGGCAGAAGTTGGAACAGCATGGAGGGCTAAGAAGAAGACAGGATGATGTGACAATTTGTAGTCTGACAATGGGATAGAAAATAAAAACCCATTTTCTGAGGAGATACTCAAGCTGCCTACAGAAATGTACATAAGTAATGAGAAGTCAAATGTTAATTACCAAGACAGTGGGAAAAATGTCACAAGGGCATGTTAGAAGTCTTCAGGGCAGCCCCTCCCATCTTAGGCCTGGAGGCCTAGGAAGAAAACAATGTTTTCATGGGCTGGGCCCAGGGTCAGCTGCTTTGGCTAAAAGGGACCAACTATAGCCCAGGTCATCACTTCAGAGGGTTCAAACCCAAGCCTGGGTGGCTTACATGTGGTGTTGGGTCTCTGGGTGCACAGGAGTCAAGAATTAATTTTGGGAACCTCCACCTAGATTTCAGAGGATGTATAGAAATGCCTGAATGGCTAGGCAGAAGTTTGTTGCAGGGGTGAAACCCTCTTGGAGAACCTCTGCTAGGGCAGTGGAGAAGGGAAATGTAGGGTCAGAGCCCCTACACGGAATCCCTGCTGGAACACTGCTTAGTGGAGCTGTGAGAAGAGGGACATCATCCTCCAGACCCCAGAATGGCAGGTCTACCTACACCTTGTACTGTGCACCTGAAAAAGCCACAGATAATCAACACAGGTTCATGAAATCAGCTGGGAGGGGGCTGTATCCTAGAAAGCCTCACGGGTGGAGCTGCCCGAGGCTGTGGGGGCCCACCTCCTGCATCAGCATGACCTGAATGTGAGACATGAAGTCAAAGGTCATCATTTCTTTTTTTTTGTTTGTTTGTTTGTTTTTTTTTTGTTTGTTTGTTTAATTTTTATTGCATTATAGGTTTTGGGGTACATGTGCGGAACGTGCAAGATAGTTGCACAGGTACTGGTACCAAAACAGAGATATAGACCAATGGAACAGAACAGAAACATCGGAGGCAACACAACATATCTACAACCATATCATCTTTGATAAACCAGACAAAAACAGTCAATGGGGAAAGGATTCCCTATTTAATAAATGGTGTTGGGAAAACTGGCTAGCCATGTGCAGAAAGCAGAAACTGGACCCCTTCCTGACACCTTACACTAAAATTAACTCCAGATGGATTAAAGACTTAAATGTAAGACCTGACACCATAAAAACCCTAGAAGAAAATCTAGGCAAAACCGTTCAGGACATAGGAGTAGGCAAGGACTTCATGACCAAAGGTCATCATTTCTGAGCTTTAAGATTTGATCATCCCTCTGGATGTCCATCTTGCATGGAGCCTGTAGCCCCTTCATTTTGACCAGCTCCTACCATTTGTAATGGGTGTATTTATGCAAAGCCTTTATCTCCATTTTATGTAGGAAGTAACTGACTTGCTTTTGATTTTACAGGCTAATAGGCAGAAGGGTCTTCATTGTCTCAGAAGAGACTTTGGACTTGGATTTTTGGGTTAATGCTGGAATGAATTGACTTTAGGAGACTGTTGAGAAGGCATGATTTGTTTTGAAATGTGAAAGGGATATGAGATTTTGGGGAGCCAGGGGTGGAATCATACGGTTAGGCTTTGTATCCCAATACAAATCTCATTTTGAATTGTAATTCCCATATTCCCCTTGTGTCAATGGAGAGACCCGGTGGAGATAACTGAATCATGGGAGTGGTTTCTCCTATGCTGTTCTCATGACAGTGACTGAGTGAGTTCTCATGAGAGCTAATGATTTTTATAAGTGTTTGATAGTTTCTCCTATTAGGTTCATTCTCCTTCCTGCTGCCATGTGAATAAGGTTCCTTGCTACCTTTGTTCACTTATTGCCATGATTATAAGTTTCCTGAGGCCCCCCAGCCACACTGAACTGTGAGTCAATGAAAATTCTTTTCTTTATAAATTACATAGTCATAAGCAATTCTTTATAGCATTATGAAAATGAACTAATTAAGATACTTTTGTTGGGAAGGATTCTTGTGACAAATATGTATCATATATAATATTTATTCATATATTAGTGTACATAAGTATGTATCACAAATACTTATATATTTACCTTCTACACACACATATTTACCTACCTACACATAGACATACTGATATGTAGATATGTCTGAAAATTATATTTTAATAGAAACTTAATGTCACTTCTGCCATACTAGAATGTGTAAAGTCGAACCCATCTTTGGTGGGATAGGGAGGTTATAGAATGGACAACTGGTGGGAAGGTAGTGGGAATATACTCACACAAGTGGGTGAGGCAGAAAGTAGTATAAGAACTAACTTCATAATACTGCTGAAGACTGATTCTGTTTTTCAGTCAGAATAGAATGTAAAAGACTATTTCAAAGAGATAAATTACTCTGATACTCTGTTAGTATCAGGGTTCAGACACAGACAAGAAGTATATGGATGAGTGCAGCAGTGGTTCACTGGACGTGTTAGAATCTTCTGGATATTCACAATTTGAATTGACACTCAAAATAAATGGACATCTGACTTTGAATACCATATAGTTTTTCATATCAAAAATATTATTTTAACTATTTAAACATTTTAAAATTATTCTTAGCTCATGGGCCATTCTAAAAGGCAAAGGGGTATATTTGACTTATGCAGTATGGTTTACTGATATCTGGACTAGATCATTTGTAATAAATAAAAATGCCCCTCTTGATCATTATTTCAAATTTGGTCAATGAAAATGCATGATAGCATGATATCTTTTTTTTTTTTTAAGATGGAGTCTTGCTCTGTCACTTGGGCTGGAAAGCAGTAGTGCGATCTTGGCTCACTAAAACTTCCGCCTGCCAAGTTCAAGCGATTCTCCTGCCTCAGTCTCCTAAGTAGCTGGGATTACAGGCACATGCCACCATGCCTGGCTCATTTTTGTATTATTTTTTTTTTTTTAGTAGAGATGGGGTTTCACCATGTTAGTCAGGCTAGCCTCAAACTCCTGACTTCATGATCTGCCTGCCTCAGCCTCTCAACATTCTGGGATTATAGAATGAGTCACCTTGCCTGGCCTGAAACTTCATATCTTAAAAGTCAACGTATCTTTGGTAGTTACTATATTCTTTAAAAAATATCAGAAGCATTTGCTTTTTGAATGGACACGAGTACAAGAGCATCAATAATGAAATTATTTTTTTTATAGAATATAGATATTAAAGCCAGACCTATGTACTTTCTAGCTGAATAATAGTGTGCTGTGTATATATAAATCAATAGACTTTTCATTAGTGAAAGTAATGAAAAATATCAAACCTGAATCATTATGAATTTCTTAAATTTATAAAGTCCATTTCAAAATAATTTTCTAACAAACAAAGAACATCAACAAAAAACGTACAGGTAAGTATCTCACATTAATCTAGCATCCCTCTTCCCAATGTTTGCCTCATAGGATGTCATAGGTAAATGTAAATTCATGTGAATATCCATGAAATCAGATGATAATGTGAGCGATAACTTCTAAAACTAACTGTGTAGTCTTTAAAGAGGCAGCTACATTTCATTTGGAAGGAAGGCAGAGGCATACATTTGTGAAATTTAGGTCATAACTTTTAATTTTAAGTAATTTGCACCTACAGCCTCTTAGGCTAGTGGAAATTAGGATATGATAGAAATATGCAGGATGTATTAAGGTCTTGGCCAATGGGGATGACATGCTTCTCATATTATAATCTTAGCCTAGTTAATTTACTGGGTACAGGTTTTAATGGTAAAGCCAGGGTTTAACTCCTCGGGGGCCAGCCCTACCTTCAGCTGCAAGCATAGTGGAAACAAAAGAAATGGGTTAATATGTTTACTGTAGTAGAGGTTGCAGAAGCTTCTCTTAGCCTCCAACCTTATAGGCTTCTCACACAGTTCATTTAATATTGAATATATATGACTTTAAGTTATAGCCATCAAAACTATAACTTTCATCTTCTTTGCACAGAAAAGATAAAATTAAGGGAGGACAGTTAAATTATTTCTATATCCTGAATAGAGGAACTTGCCTGCTCATGGAAGACAAAAGAAAAAAAAAAGATGGAAGTGTTGAGAAGGATTCAGGATGCTCATCCCTAGAAAATCTTGGTCACTGATTTGTCCACTTCTTAGAGGACCTTATTCAATGATCTGTACACTCTAAACATTCACTTAGTATTCAAGATAATTTAAATGCTGCATTTCAAATTTATGAGAAAACAGGTTATAAAGGCCTATGCAAGTGCAATAATCAGGTCTCAGATTTAAACCCAAAGAATGCTCAGTATAGCAGAAAAATGGCTGCAATATAAGCTCTATGAGGGCAGAGATGCTGTCTTAATGACAGTGGCCTGCAAATTCCCTGACACAAAGTAGACACTAAATAAATATTGTCAGAATAAATGCTAAATCACTGAGTCCATAATGTATAAAATTATTTTAAAATAACAGAATTATATATTACAAAGCAAAACAAAGGTAAAGTACATTAATGGATGATTTATAAAATACATATGAATGGCAAATAATTAAAAAAATAGAAAGAAACCATATGTGCCATTTTATTTCATACACTGGACTGGTATTTTTATAGCATTGACAATTTCCCAGTGTTGGTAAGATAATTAAAAAGCTATCATTCTTGGGACAGTTTGGGGTATACAAATTTTTAAAACCATTCTGTAGGGCAATTTAATCAATGGATCAAGATGAAAATAAAAATCAATTATGTCATTAAGCAATATTGATGGATCTTGGAAATAGGAGGGAAAAAGAAGCAGGTAAAAATAATATATACTGTATGATTGCATTCATGCAAAGTTCAAAAATAGGAGAAAATAAGCTATCCTAGGTTGTCAGGAGTCAAAATAGAAATTATATTTAGGGAGGAAAGATAGATTGTTAATTGGAAGGCAGAGTGAGTGAAGCTTCTAGGGTGCTAGTAATGTTTCACTGATCTGGATGTGATTATTAAAAAATAGTATATTCAATTTGTGAAAGTTCATCAAGCTGTACATTAATGACTTGTGTACTTTTCTATGTATATGTTATACCTTAATGAAAAGTTCATTTTTTAAATGCTCATAAATATTTTTGTTCAGCTGGTTAAAATACATTGCTAACAAACTTATACTCTTATAGTTGACAAAATATACTATTTCTAATAAGTCAACAATAAGCAAAGGAAAGATTGTATACTTGTATATGTATGCATACATATACACATATGTGAAATATTTTCTGAATAGATTCTCACTTAATGTCAGTCCCTTTGGTTTTGAGTTATATCTGACCCACATCAGCTGTTATCAAACAGATTAACATGTGTCTTAAGGTTACAAAAGATGGTTGAGGTCATCCTTTCACAAAGGCCCTTAAGTAATCAGCCACCAGAACTGCCATAATGCATTACTGAAATTGCAAGGTATCTCTGCAAATCAGAGCCATTTGTATGAGGCACACAGAAATGAAGTCCCCTTGTTCATAAACATCCTTTGCACTTATAGAAATGTTCTTTCCTGCCCTGCTTATTGCCCTTTAATGAAAACAGACAGAACTGGAAACAAATGCACTATTTTTTAGCTGTATGGACACTCATCGTTTGGACTCCACAGTCTAACAGTCTGTTATCTGGGCCAGAAACAAATAATATAATTAAGGATCAATCTCTATTGACATGAAAGATTTTTTTCCAGTGTAGTGGGATGTTTGGAATTTTGGTAACTATATGGGTCCCGAACTTACATTTGAAAGTTTCCCCTTTCAGAAGCATATCCAAAAGACTCTTTCATCACAACTATAAACAGAAACTAGACCAGTACTGGCAGACATTGATGTGTGTTTTTTCTAAAACTGTGACAATTTTCCACTTAAGAGGTATGTTATGGCAACATGGTATTTATGAGCCTCCTATTTTCTGTTTTAGTAGTAAACAAGCCCTGGCATAAATATGAAGTAAAAAATAAATCCTATTAACTATGAAAGATGGAGTTACAGGATTTAGCTAATAACATATTAGAGCCATCTTTTCACATCTTTCTTAAAGACAAAAATAAGAGTAATTTGTTTCATGATGATAGCATTAAAACTACCTATCTGCCTTTCTACTTTTCTCCTCTTTCTGTCTAGTTTAACCTAAAGAATATTTCTAATATATTATTTCTAAAATCATTTATAAGCCAGAGATTACTCTTACATGTTCTCACCAAGGAAGTTACTACCTGTATTTTCACACTGAAAGGACAAATTCATCCCTGTTTTAATCTGTAAATTTTTTTGATTTTCATAATTACAACCTTACATAAAACTTTGATTAGAATAAAGAATGTAATTTTAATAGGATACCTGTATTTCATATTAACTAAGGTTGGGCAAGATTAAAATTCTATTTATGTCTTTCCCATTTGCATGCTTTCAATTACTTCTTGGATAACGTTCTTTACAAGTGAAAAGGTATGGCATAAATATACTCATTTATGAAGATTTTTCTAGTGATGAAGTGAAGATATCACTGAAACTGAAGCTTTTCCCAAACAAAATAGGATGACCATTGAGTTAATGAAGCTTTAAGAACTGAGAACCTTCAGCTAGGAACTGGATATTAGTGGCAATGCAGGAGCTCAAGAGCTCAGGTTTTGATTATGAGATAAAACTGACCTTAAATTCTAGAGCAACCATTTGAGCAACCTTGGACAAATTAGTGATTTCAAAATTGATAAGGCTAAAAAAGAACTCTTGCACCCCCAACCCCAACCGGGTCCTACTTTATTCTTCCCCAAGTCAATTAGAGGGGGCATCACCACACACTCAGTGATCATACCAAAAATCTATATTATTTTTATTTTTTTTTCTCTCTTACTCAGCACACATTCAATTATTAGCATCCCCAATGGTGTTTCCCTCTCCCTCTTTTTCTTTCTACCAATGCTATCCACACACAGACCACCATCATATAATGCTTGAATCATTGTAAGAACTTTCTAATTTCCTCTATATAATTCATTCAACAGACAGCATCCAGCATGTTATTTTTAAAATTTAAATTGTCATTTACTCCCCTGCTTATAACTCTCTTTTGATTCTTCATCATAAGTTGAATATTTAAATCCCTTCACCAGGCTCACAATGAGCTATATGATCTCTCTGTACTTATATATTCTTCATATTACATTTTTCTTCTTACCCATTATGATCTAGCTACTTTAGTTCTATCTGTAATGTTCATTATTTTTGTCCTCCAGATTTCAGCTTTCAGCTTAAATGTTACCTTTATCTCATCAGTCTGAAAGAGACACCGAGTTAATAAAATAATACAACCCTGTATTATTGTGTTTTGTTTTATTCACTTCTATACTTTCTGTATCTGGCACATAAACTGTGTTCCTTAAATATTTGTTGAATGAATGAATGAACTTAAAAAAAAAACTTTGTTACTGTAATGCAGATAATTCTACCTACACGGCAGGCTTAGACTAGAAGTTAAATGGGGCAAGATAAGTTGAGTGTTTAGCACAGTACCTGGGGCAAAATAAGACTTCATAAAGTATAGCCATTGTGTTTTTGTTAAAATAGGGACTATAAAAAGGTCTTACAGAGGACTTCTTATTGAGTAATAATATCTCTCCTAAGATACTACAGATTTTTCATTGGAAATTATTAAAATATAGGTGTTTTATATAAATGGCTAGTGAATGAATTATTGAATGAATGATGTTCAGCATTTTAAATTAACCTTAATTATACTATTGCTGATGTATGTAACATAACTTTATTCCTTATTTCTTTACCATCCTTAGATTCTCAAGACTGCCAAATTTGACTTTCCTATATATCAAAAGAAACCTGAAAATTATAAACTAGAAGGATTTCACAAAACAAAAGGCAGTTTGGGATTTAAAGAGATCTAGGAATACTTTGCTTCTACCACTTGTTGATCTGCTTCAGATAATCACCTATATATGCGGAGCCGCAATTTCCTTATGCCACTTCTTTACAGACTTATTGGAAAGGATGAATAAAATATTGAATGTAATTAATTTAGCACAATGATTTAGCATGTGACTGATGTTCAATTAATAGTACCTTTTCTGCAAGTGTGTCAGTGAAAAACAGATCTATAGGAAGCTCAGGAATCCTGTTCTTGTGTTAATATGTGAGCTTAGGCTGACTTCATTTTTGTATAGGCTTTCTTATATTTCTGTACTCTGTTCTTGGAGGTGCCAGTGTGGCCATGCTGCCTACTAGGTTTTCTTATATACTCAGTTTCACTGGTGGTATTTGCAACTATAGTGTTTTTGTAAGTGGTAGTAATTTCTTTGAAACACAACACCAAACCTAAGGAGTAATGACAGCTTATAGGGGTGAAGTAATCATTTTTTAAAAAGGTCTTGGCAGTTTGGTTTCTTGAATAAGAAATGTACTTGTTTCCATAAATTGGCAACGAAAACTGAAACAGAATTCTGCCCAGAATCTTGAGAAATGTGTACTTGAATTATTGTTATGGTCCATTTAACTCACTCTAAAAACCTAAATGTATTTCTGCTTCAGAGACTTGTCCATGTACAGCCATATAACCACACTATTACAATGCCCAAAGAGCAAATTGTTTGATTCAGCAGCAGCAATGGTCTTTCCACAGAGAAAGTTTGCAGCTTTCAACAGCTTTAACTGCTGCATTCTCCTAAGTGAGGTAAATGTTCTCTTTGCATTGTTTCTTCAGAAGTGATTCAAGCTGCAAGATAGATGACTAGGACTCAAATACTGGAAAAGAGAGGAAAGTATACTGTGCTATTTGTCTAAGTTTTAGCCAAAGTGTGTTCATTAGAAGCAGAGTTAAAATAACAGTTCAGTCAATAGTTTTAAAAAGAATTCCGTATTCCCAGCTAGAACTATTCAGCATGTGATTTCATTATCCTCTTTGCCCCATTCAATTTGAAACATTTTTATACCTCAGATACTTTGTAACAGATCATCACTCAGATCTAATATATAAGACACGGGGATTTATATTGAAAATAATGTGTGCAACCATACTTAGTTCCTAAAGAGTACCTAAGGAAGCAGTTACAGTTTGTAACATACATCAGTGATCCTTCAAGGCAGGACCTAAGTTTGTTAGATGGGCTATTATTGGACAGAGGGAGCCTAGACAGAAGTGATTATATATGTGACCAGTTCTAGGCAATTCTTAGTTAAAAATGTAAGAGGATGGAACTGGCAGCCATTATCCTTACCTAACTAACACAGGAATAGAAAATCAAATACCACATGTTCTCTCTTATAAGTGGGAGCTAAAATGATGAGAACACATAGATACACAAAGGGGAACAACACACACTGGGGCCTTTTGGAGGGTGCAGGGTAGGAAGAGGGAGAGGATCAGGAAAAACAATGAATGGTTACTAGGCTTAATACCTGGGTGATGAAATAATCTTTAAACAACCCCCCATGACATGAATATATAACAAACCTGTACTTCCTCCTCTGAACTTAAAATCAAACATTAAAAAAAAAAGTGAAATTTAAATTGCAAGAAATGCCTCAAAATTCACTTGGATATATTCACAAATTTGGATAAATTCACATTCAAAAACTTTGAAACAGTTCAAATATTACAACTGGTTACTACTTCCATTATTAGGAGCCCATTCTAAATAAAGCTGCAGAAAATGTGACAGTACTCAAAACAAATATCCTGCATGAAAACAATTTTAAATTATGTAACATAAAAATTTATATATATAAATATATAGGAATAAGAACATATA
Organism: Saguinus oedipus; assembly: GCA_031835075.1. Taxonomy (NCBI): domain Eukaryota; kingdom Metazoa; phylum Chordata; class Mammalia; order Primates; family Cebidae; genus Saguinus; species Saguinus oedipus. The sequence goes on from CM063169.1 coordinate 141,007,591, forward strand.
ATGTGTTAATGGTGATTATCACTAACTATAAAATTATAAGTAGTTTAATTATCTTTGTCAAATTTTTTAGGTATAATTAACATAAAATAAGTCATACTTTCAATGAATTTGACATACAGAGTCATACCATAACAAGATACAGATCATTTCTATCTTTCCAAAATGCTTACTCCTACCCTTGGCAACAACCCTATAGAAATTTTTCTCTTAGTGTGTCACCCAGAGATAGTCCTGAAACCAGCATACCCCAACTGGCAAGAGAGAACCACTGATTTGCTTCCTGTCACCACAGATGAGTTTTACATTTTCTGGAATTTTATATACAAAGAATATACTCATATATAGGGATTCTTTCACTCAAAATGTTCCTGAGATATATCAGTGTCACTGGTTTTTTTGGTATGGCTTCCTTTAATTCAGCATGTTTCTGAGATTTATCAGTGGTTTTGCACATATTAATGAAAGCATACTATGGAGATACCGTGTATTCTGTTCCAGACAGTCTCAGTAAAGCAAATTTTGCAATAAAGTGGGTAACAGGAATCTTTTTGTTTCTCAGTGCATATGAAAGTAATGTTTACACTATAATATAGTCTGTTGTGTCACAGCATTATGTCTAAAAATGCATATGCTGTTATTAAAAATATTTTATAACTAAAAAATGCTAATGATCACCTGACACAGAGACACAAAACAAGCATGAGCACACACTGCTGAAAAAATGGTGACAAGACTTGCTCCATGCAAGCATTACCACAAACCTAGTTATTCCATTACTAGAAATTTATTCCTTTTTAATTTTTAATTTTTGTGGGTACATAATAGGTGCATATATGCATGGAGTAGAGGAGATACTTTGATACAGGTATGCAATGCATAATATTCATAGTAAACAAGGTATCCATCCCCTCAAGCATTTATCCTTTGTGTTACAAACAATCCAGTTATATTCTTTCAGTTATTTAAAAATCTACAATTAAATTATTATTGACTATAGCTACCCAGTTGTGCTATCAGACACTAGGTCTTATTCATTCTTTCAAACTACTTTTTGTACCTATTCACCAACCCAACTTTCTCCTAATCACCCAATACCTTTCTCCAGTCTCTGGTAATCATCCTTCTACTCTCTATGTCCATGGGTTTAATTGTTTTGATTGTTAGATCCCCAAAATAAGTAAGAACTTATTGTGTTTGTGTTTCTGTGCCTGGCTTATTTCACTTAACAAATGATCTCCAGTTCCATGCATGTTGTTGCAAATGACTGGATCTCATCATTTTCTTTCTTTCTTTTTTTTTTTTTTTTTTTTTTTTTTAGTGGAATAGCACTCCATTGGGCAAATGCACCACATTTTCTTTATCCATTCATCTGTTGATGGACACTTAGTTTGCTTCCAAATCTTAGCTATTGTAAACAGTGCTGCAACAAACACTGGAATGCAGATATCTCTTTGATATACAGATTTCCTTTCTTTTGGTATTGCTGGATTGTATGATAACTCTATTTTGTTGTTGTTGTCATTTATTTGGTTTTTGAGGAACCTCCAAACTATTCCCCATAGTGGTTGTACTAATTTACATTTCCACTACCAGTATACAAATGTTCCGTTTTCTCCACATTGTAGTTTTGATTTGTATTTTTCTGATGCTGGATGATGTCAAGCACCTAATATTTCTGTCTGCCATTTGCATGTCTTCTTTTAAGAATGTCTATTCAAATCTTTTGCTCATTTTAAAGTTAGATTTTTAGATTTTTTCCTATAGAGTTGTTTGTGCTCCTTGTATATTCTGGCTATTAATCCCTTTTCGGATGGGTAGTTGCAAACTTTTTCTTCCACTCTGGGGGCTGTCTCTTCACTTTGTTGATTGTTTTCTTTGTTGTGAAGAAGCTTTTTAACTTGATCTGATCCCATTTGTTCATTTTTGTTTTTGTTGTTTGTGTTTATGGGGTATTACTGAAGGAATTTTTGCCCAGACCAATATCCTGGAGAGTTTCAGCAATGTTTTCATGTAATACTTTTATGATTTGAAATCTAAAATGTAAGGTTTTAATCCATTTCAATTTGATTTTTGTATATAGAGAAAGACAAGGATCTAATTTCATTCTTCTGCATATAGATATCCAATTTTTCAAGCATCATTTATTAAAGAGACTGTCTTTTCCCCAGTGTATGTTCTTGGCACCTTTGTCAAATATGAGTTCACTTTAGGTGTGTGCATTTTTTTCCCAGTGGTTCTTTTTTGTGTTCTAGTGGTCTATGTGTCTGTTTCTATGACAGTACCATGCTGTTTTGGTTAGTATAGCTATGCAGTGTAATTTAAAGTCAGGTAATGTGATTCTTCCAGTTTTGTTCTTTTCACTCAGGATAGTTAGGCTATTCTGAGTCTTTTGTGGTTCCATATAAATTTCAAGATTGTTTTTTTCCTATTTCTTTGAAGAATGTCACTGGTACATTGAGAGGAAATGTGTTGAATGTATAGATTGCTTTGGGAAATATGAACGTTTTGACAACATTCTAATCTATGAACATGGAATATAATTTTAATTTTTTGTATACTCTTTGATTTCTTTCGTCAGTGTTTTATAGTTTTCATTGTAAAAATCTTTCACTTTTTTGATTAATTCCTTGGTCTTTAATTTTATGTGTGGCTATTGTAGGTGGGATTATTTCTTAAATTTATTTTTCACATTGTTCATTGTTGGCAAATAGAAATGCTACTGATTTTGTATGTTGATTTTGTATCTTGCATCTTTCCTGAATTTGTTTATCATTTCTTTTTGTTAGTCTTTAGATTTTCCTAAATACAAGATCATATTATATACAAACAAGGATAATTTAACTTCTCCCTTTCCAATTTGAAGGTCCTTGATTTCTTTCTCTTGTCTGATTGCTCTAGCTAGGAATTATGTTGAAACACGGTGGTGAAAGTGGGTACCCTTGTTATATTTCTGATCTTAGAAAAAGAGCTTTCAGTTTTTACCCTTTCAGCATGATACTAGTTGTGTGTCTGTCATGTGCAACTTTTTTTTTTTTAATATTGGGGTGTGTTCTTTCTGTATCAAGTTTTTGGGAAGTTTATCATAAAGAAATGTTGAATTTTATCAAATGAGTTTTCAGCATTAATTGATCATATATTTTTGTCCTTCATTCTGTTGATAAGATATTCCATATTGATTGATTTGCATATGATAAAACATCTTTGCATACTTGAGTAAATCCCACTTGCTCATAACAAATGATCTTTTTTAAAGTATTCTTGAATTTAGTTTGCTTAGTATTTTATTGAGGATTTGAAAAAAAATGAAAATTGATATTCATCAGGGATATTGGCCTATAGTTTTCTTTTTTGTAATGTGTCTGTGTTTTTGGTGTCCGGGTAATATTGGCCTTGTAGACTGAGTTTTAGAAGTATTCTCTCCTTCTCTATTTTTTTTGAATAGTTTCAGTAGGATTGGTATCAGTCTAGAAATGTCATCTGGGAGCTAGGGCCTGGAATGCAGGCCTTTATGGCTTGTCTGGTGCCTGTATTGTACTGTGGCTGAGCTGATATCCAGGATGCAAGACAAAGCACTTTACTGTTCACTTTCCTCAAGCAGAAGGGAGGAGTCACTATTGTTATTGCCAGCTGCATTGCCTGGGGGTGAGGGAGAGGTTGAACAAGTACTCCTTTATCCACCCCAGCTGGGGTCTCCCTAGACCACATGCCATTTAAGTCCCCTGCCTAAAAGACCAGCCCAGCACTAGAACTTGCCTAGGAATTGCAGTCCTTGTATTCTAGACTTCCTTTAAAGTTTATCTAGGACCCCAGAGCCCTTTAGCCTGTGGTGATGAGGCTTGCCAAAGCGCAAGTTCTAACCATTGAGATGGGTTTTCTCCTTTGGGCAGGGCTGGTCCAACTGCTCCTTCTGTGGGTGAGTGCCAGCTGAGCCCAGCATAGCTTTGTTTTTTTGTTGTGACAGGATAGCACTCAGTTCAATGCCAAGTCCCTAAGCCATTGTGTTCTCCCTCTCCCAAGTGCACAGATTCTCTCTCCAAGCCATGTGGCCACCGCCAGGGGATGGGGGAGAGGTGGCATAGGCAGTTCAAGACTGTCTTTCCTATGCTCCTCATTGTCCCTTTCAGTGACATGAAGTTAAACCCAGGTACTATGATTGCTCACTGATTTTTGGTTGGTATCATGGTATTTTTTGTGTGTGTATATAGTTCTTAAGATTTGCTGTTCCTGCAGGAGGGAGCTTTGGTGGAGGCTTCTCTTTGGCCATCTTGCTCCATATCTCATAATGAAATTTAATTTATAAAAAAAAGTCTGTAAAGCACAATAAAATGAGGTATACCATGTTTTTTCTTTTCATTGTTAAGTAGTATTTCATTGTGGTTATACTACAATTTGTTTATTCATTTATTTATTTCTGAACATTTAGATTGTTTCCAGTTTCTGAAAATTATGAAGAAAGATATTAATGTCACTATTCTAGTCTCTCTTAGTTACTGCTTTCATGGTATATCTTTCTGTAACATTTAGCTTTTAAACTTTGTGTTTTCTCATCTGAAATATATAGTTAAATCCTAAAAATATATATATCTGCACAAGTATTTGTGAAAATATATGCTTTCAGTTTTCTTGGGTAAATACTAAGTAGAAAACCTGTTTACAAGTGTAAATGTTTGACTTTACTAAAAAAATAACTGCCACTGTCTTCAAAGTAGTGGCAACATTTAAGAATTCCACTTGTTCCACAAATGTCAAAATTGGTACAATCATTCTTTTTAATTGTAACCGTTTTAGTTGTTGCACAGTTTTATCTCACTGTCTTTAACTCTCATTGCCCTGATGACTAATATGTTGAATACCTTTTCATGTGCTTATTAGCCATTATCACTTTTTGTATAAAATTCATATCCAAATATTGTACACATTTTCTTAAATTGGGCTATTCATCTTCTTATTGCTATGTTTTAAATGTCCTTCATATATTCTGGAGATAGGTATTATAACTTTTTTCCAATTTGGGGTTTGCATTTTCATTTCATTAAAAAAGTATTTTTTAAGAATAAAAATTTTTAATTTTAATAAAGTCAAATGTTTCAGTATGCTTCTTTCATGACTTGTTCTTTGAAAACTGTCTAAAATATCTTTGTCTACCTCACACTCATAAAGATTTTTCTCTTCTATCCACTTTAATTTTTGATAGTGGTATAAGTTAAAACATGAGGTTCATTCTTTGATACGAATATCTAGTTTAGGTATCATTTGTTCAAAACTTTCCTTCTTAATGAAATATTTTGACACCTTTGTCAATAGTCAATGACCATTTCTGCATGGGTGTCATGCCAATACCACACTATCTTTTCAATATTTCTCTCTCTCTCTGTGCTCCAATTTAGATAGTTTCTAGTGGTATTTATTCAAGTTCACTGATGTTTTTTTCTAGTGTTTTCTCTGATCTCTATCCCACCTAGTTAATGTTTTCATTTAGTGTATTGGATTTTTCAGCTCTAAACTTTCTATTTGTTGTTGTTGTTTTTTTTTGGGGGGGGGGTTCCATTTATTTATTCACTATTTTCATGTTTTGAAAAAAATATTGAGCATACTTATAGTAGTCATTTTACAGTTCTTGTTTGCTAATATAATAATCTCTGTCATTTCTGAATCCTTTTCTATTAGCTAATGCTTTTTCTCCTGGGCTACATAACATTTTCCTGCTTTTTAATTTCTAGTAACTTAACGGTTGTTTTTGAGTTTGTGTAATTTTTTTAAGTATTGAACTTTTTTCTGGTAGGCAATTTAATAAATTTGGATAAATTTTATCTTTTCAAGACTGCTGTAGGTGTAGCCCTTACTCTAGTTATAGTTTAGCTCTTCCACAATGGTGAAATATTTATGTAGTCTCTACAAGATGCTCTGACTGGACAGAGACTTAATACCTTTTAATCTTGAGCAAACTCAGTGATTATGTACCTTACAGCTCTCCAATAGAGCTCCAATAGACCAATAATACTGTATAGAATTCTCCATATATAAGTATTGTTCACTTCCCAGCAACAAAGTCAAGGGCCCCCAGGTAGATTATTGGAGCTCTTTCCAGGCTTACCATCTGCTCTGCAAATTCTACCTGACTTACCTTCCTACACTTCAATATCTGTTTTCTCAACTTATCTCTTAATGGTCCCCTTTTCTGCACTATAATTTGGAAAATGCCTCCAGACAGAAAGCCAAGGCCTCGTCTTATTTCCATTATCTTTAAAGCAGTCTTGTGTTGCCTATTGTTTAATGTCTGAAATCAAATACATCATATATTTTGCCAAATTTTCTGGCTGCTTAAGGTAGGGAAAACAAGTCTAGTTTCAGTTATACAAACTGGGAATTCTTAATTATATTTTATATATGTTTCTTTTTTCAAAATTGTCTATAATTTGCATAAAATAATTTTGTAATTAAAAATATGGACACAATTATCCATTGGCCATTCTGCATCTTTTCCCAAAGTAAAGATGATACTACAAGCTAATGAGATAAAATACCATGCATTTTATTTCCCCTGTTGCTACTAGACATTAGGAGAGCTATATTTTAAATTTTTATATGTAACTGTGGCAGGAAGAAAAAAAGGTTTTACCATGCTTACTCATGTGGTCAAAATCATTATTGTCTGGTTTCTGTTTCTATCTCAATAATACCATTCTTCATGGCTGTAGCATAGTTTTTATTTGTGGAGTTATGAAAAATGAACGCTGATCACCCAAGCAGAAAAAAAAGAATGTTGTCTTCAAAGCCAAATCCCCAGTGTACAGAAGAATCATCTCAAAACGATGCAGCAGATTTCAGTACAATTCATAGCTACTGACATTTTATGGACCAGGAAGATCCAAGCTTAACTAGCATAGAAAAAGCAATACATTTCCTTCCTTTTGTAGAAAGCTGCATATAATATATCTTTGAAGACAGGGTTAAGATTATCGCCATATTCTTCTAGGAGAAACACAGGAGTTCAGTTTCTGAGTCTGTGGCAGAGTTTGCAGAAAATAAATTCACATAGCAGTAAAAAAAAAATGCTACTTGTACAGAAAAAACATTGGCCATTTGTATTTCAGTTCTGTGCACTACAGTGTGCTGATTTACAGAGAAGGTTTCTCAGTGCCTTATACTTTGCAAACTCATATTTCCTGTCCTATAGTGTAACTGATTCTCCAAAGGGATTTTTTGTGGGGAGCAAGGAGACAGGAATGCAAAACACCTGTACTTGTTTGAAGTGTGGGTGGTATTCAATGACAGAAGAATAACAAATGAATATGTCAGGGCTTGATGTTACCTACTTTATCCCCTTGGTACCTAGTCTCTTGATTTCTGCTTTCATAAACTAAGCACAATATTTTATTTCTATACAATAAAATTTGTCTTAATAAAATTAGTTCCTGCAATTAGCTTCCTCAGCAACGATGAGCCAGCAGTCATGTAATGATTTTGTACGAATAGCTAAAAGTGTGGTATCAGCTAATGCCTCTTTTCACAAGTGCTAGTGTGTAATCTTTAGCTAGCTCTTAAGATTAATGGACAAATCTCTGCAGATACCCAGATCCCACAGTTTACTATCCATAAAAGCATAGGTCCATTACTTTATTTTATACAATGAGTAGCATGTATGTATTTATTGAAATTTATTATGTGGTGGGCATTGCATTAATATTTTATGAATACTCTGTCTTACTTTCATAAGAACCATCCAAGCAGGCATGACACTAAACTAGTATGAGACTATGAGAGGCTTCAGGGTGGGAGCATGAGTGGCAATGCTAATGTCAAGAAACTGGTAACCAAGCTGACATAGGAGGAGATGGGTGATGTGTAGCTCCTGCCAAAATCCTAATCAATTCTGAAAAGCCACCTGGAAAATAGATGAGAACCACTGGGCAATTTCCAGGGCATAGAGAATGTATTATAAACTCTGCTGAGCTACTTGACTGTATTCTTTGGTAAGTTTGCTTTCATTACTTGAGCTGAAGAATAAACAGCCGTAAATTCCTTTCTTCTTCCCTTTTCTTTACTATCCTCTTATTTCTACCAAAAACTTAATCTTTGTATATTTAAAAACTTCCCTTTTTGGTCGGATGCAATGGCTCACACCTGTAATCCCAGCACTTGGGAGGCTGAGGCAGGTGGATCACGAATTCAGGAGATCAAGACCATCCTAGCCATCTACTACTAAAATATATATATATAAAAAAGTAGTCGGGCATAGTGATGTGTGCCTGTAGTCCCAGCCACTCAGGAGGCTGAGGCAGGGGAATCGCCTGAATCCGGGAGGCAGATGTTGCAGGTGTGCCAAGATCGTGCCATTGCACTCCAGCCTGGTGACAGAGTGAAACTCCACCTCAAAAAATTAAATAAATAAAAAGATTTTTTTAAATCCCCTTCTCTTAAGAGAAAGGAAGTAAATTATCTCCATGGTACACATATGAGTTGCCCCATTCTTAGAAACTGCATATGAACTCATTTTATGTTATTATCATTTAGAGCCAAATGTGTACTAAAAATGAGAAATTAAGTTCAATATCATTCATCAAACACAGAGCCAATATATAAAAATACAGCTTGCTGAGCTAGAACATAACAATATATAAAATATAGACTGCATCTGCAGAATGCTTTCTATTTGGCAGATGGTCACAGTAGAGTGCAATATAAAACTAAGAATACTTTAAAGAAAAATAAGACGAAAGGCATATAAATGGGTTCAGAAAAGTAATAACATGAAAACCTTTCTGGGGATGAAGTATGAAAAAAATACATGAAGGTCAGAATTGGAAGACATTTTCTACTAACTTAAAAAGTCTCAGTATTCAAATGAGTGCATCATCAGGCACAATTTTTCAGATTTATAGCATATGTCGTAATGATATTCTAATTGGCATAACTTTTTTTGTATTATTAATACTTCTAATTAGTCATAACTAATTAGTCCTAACTTGACATAAACACTGAAGAAACGGATCAGTTTAAGAATAATTTTACTATTTGTCACTGTTAATTTTTTCTTTAGAGGTCTATATACAAAGGCTACATTTTCTCTGTCATGAAAATGACAGACATGTTCCTTCTGAAGAAGGAAAATCCTAGTGAACAAAATCAGTATGTATCACACTGAAAACATACATTTGTCTGGTCGATTTTCATATAGGGAGGCTTCTAATGCTCTCGAAAGTAACCTTCACCCACTTAAAAATGGCTAGGAATGCAGAGATAAGGCTTGCAAAGATATTTGAATGGCATCATTAATTAATTAAATGGTTATAAGCACCAAAATTCCACCTTAAGATATCATGTTTAAATCTACAAAACTCTAGAATTTACAACTAATACGTAGTTATACACTCTAAGAGTGAGAGTGTGCACACTATTTTCAGTAACCCTCAGAACCAAAACAGCCTCTATTCATAAGATCTTTGTGTACATGAAGAAAAAAAAGTAGCCCCACGGAGAGAATAAAATATTCACCCCCTTTGAATGCATTACTAATGTTGACATCATACGGTAATTAGAAAAGATGTTACCATTGGAGAAAACTGGGCAAGATTATAAGGAACCATTCTGTCTTATTTTTGCAACAGTATGTCAATCTATAATTATTTAAATATTTTAAAATTATATATAAAATACCAATCATCCAAGGATCAATGCTAAATTCAACTGAAGAGATTGTGCTTAAAGAAACAAATTAAAAATCAGGACAGTCTTCTTCTTTCACCTTTTCATTTATAAGAAATAGTAGGTTCAGAAAGCAGAATCCAGTGTGGTAGGGGAAGGAATACTGATTCCTTTCATTCCCTGTCTTTAAGTGTATTATTTGAACTTCTTATTGCACATCACAGGAGAGAGTTATTTCTTGCTAGCTTTATTCCTTTGGCAGTATCTCAGGAATGCTGCTTACTTTTTTTCTTCCATGAAAGTACTTGTCTATTTTCTGAAGAGCTTACCCTCCATGGCTAAGGCAAAGTCAAAGGTTAGACTTAAGGCCAAATTGCAGAGCTGAGATGGAAAAACAATGTAACTTACTAAAATGGGTAAGCCAATAGCTCTGTGACCTTAGAGCTCTTCACTTTTTTGCTTCAGAATCCCAGCATATGTCATGCCTAATGAGGAAGTTGCTATCACACCTCGTGGAGAGTACTGGCTCATATCTTACATCTCAAAGATGTAGTTAAGCATGTATTGCATACTGCACTAAACCCTCATCTTCAGCCAGAGATTATGGATATGGACACATTGGAATTGGCAGAAGCTTTAGAGCTCTTACCATGTTTGGCAGTATTGCAGCAATGCTTTTTCAATCTGGCCTTCCCTAACTGTTTTTTTCCCCTATTTCTGGGAATTGTATCAAGCTGCAGGTGTTAGAGCTAATTATCACTGCATGTCACCATTCTGAAAGTATAAGTAGTTTATATCATACTTTGGCAAACGAGAAAAATATTATAATACATCAATTGAATTGGGTTTTCAAAAACGGCACAGGAGTAGCTTATACTTTTACCTATATGCTTTTTGTAACTGAGAAATACAGTTGCTGCCTAAAATGCTATCTCAGGTAGAAGAGAGGTTAAGAGACAAATACTCTATCTTTTTTCTTCTTTTTGTCCCCTAATTTTTTCTTGGTATTTGCCATTAGCTCAGCCAACTATTGTAATTAATAAATAAATTCATGCACGAATGAATCACATTTGTACAATATAATTTAGTAATGTCTATCATTCCACAATTGTTATACACTTTCTGATTGACCAAAGCGGCCCAACTCAGCCTTAGTATCTGGAAAAGTAAGAAGGTGGAAAGAAAGAAGCACATACACTAAAGGTCACAGCCTTGAATTACAGAAGGCATACCAAAGGCTTCATAACTGCCTAATGAAATAGGTTTTATACATTGGAAAAAACTAAAATTGTGATTTCTACTGCTAAAGAAATAAAAATATGTGGTAAAGATCAAGACATGGATATCAACACTCTTCCAAACAAATGCTTATTTCTTTTTTTTTTTAAATTGCATTTTAGGTTTTGGGGTACATGTGAAGAACATGCAAGATTGTGGCATAGGTACACACATGGCAGTGTGATTTGCTGCCTTCCTCCCCATCACCTATATCTAGCATTTCTCCCCATGCTATCTCTCCCCAACTCCCCACCGCCGCTGCCCCTCCACTATTTCCCCTCAACAGACCCCAGTGTGTGATGCTCCACTCCCTGTGTCCATGTGTTCTCATTGTTCAACACCCACCTATGAGGGAGAACATGTGGTGTTTCATTTTCTGTTCTTGTGTCAGTTTGCTGAGAATGATGGTTTCCAGGTTCATCCATGTCCCTACAAATGACAGGAACTCATCATTTTTGATGGCTGCATAATATTCCATTGTGTATATGTGCCACATTTTCCCAGTCCAGTCTATCATTGATGGGTATTTGGGTTGGTTCCAGGTCTTTGCTATTGTAAACAGTGCTGCAATGAACATTCGTGTGCATGTGTCCTTATAGAATGATTTATAGTCCTTTGGATATATACCCAGTAATGGGATTGCTGGGTCAAATGGAATTTCTATTTCTAGGTCCTTAAGGAATTGCCACACTGTCTTCCACAATGGTTGGACTAATTTACACTCCCACCAACAGTGTAAAAGTGTTCCTGTTTCTCCACATCCTCTCCAGCATCTATTGTCTCCAGATTTTTTAATGATCGCCATTCTAACTGGCGTGAGATGGTATCTCAATGTGGTTTTGGTTTGCATTTCTCAAATGACCAGTGATGATGAGCATTTTTTCATGTGTTTGTTGGCCTCATGTATGTCTTCTTTTGTAAAGTGTCTGTTCATATCTTTCACTCACTTTTGAATGGGCTTGTTTGTTTTTTTCTTGTAAATCTGTTTTAGTTCTTTGTAGATTCTGGATATCAGCCCTTTGCCAGATGGGTAGACTGAAAAATTTTTTTCCTGTTCTGTTGGTTGCCGATTCACCCTGACTGTTTCTTTTGCTGTGCAGAAGCTGTGGAATTTCATTATGTCCCATTTGTCTATTTTGGCTTTTGTTGCCAATGCTATTGGTGTTTTGGTCATGAAGTCCTTGCCTATGCCTATGTCCTGAATGATTTTGCATAGCTTTTCTTCTAGGGTTTTTATGGTGTTAGGTCTTATGTTTAAGTCTTTAATACATATAAAGTTAATTTTAGTGTAAGGTGTCAGGAAGGGGTCCAGTTTCTGCTTTCTGCACAAGGCTAGCCAGTTTTCCCAACATGATTTATTAAACAGGGACTCCTTTCTACATTGCTTATTTTTGTCAGGTTTGTCAAAGATTGGATGGTTGTAGATGTGTGGTGTTGCCTCCGAGGCCTCTGTTCTGTACCATTGGTCTGTATCTCTGTTTGGGTACCAGTACCATGCTGTTTTGATTACTGTAGCCTTGTAGTATAATTTGAAGTCCAGTAGTGTGATGCCTCCTGCTTTGTTTTTGTTTGTTTGTTTTGTTTTGTTTTGTTTTTCTTATAATTGATTTGGCTATGCGGGCTCTCTTTTGGTTGCCTATGAAATTTAAGGTGTATATTTCCAGTTCTGTGAAGAAGGTCATTGGTAGCTTGATGGGGATAGTGTTGAATCTGTAAATTACTTTGGGCAGTATGGCCATTTTCACAATATTGATTCTTCCTAACCATGAACATAGAATGTTTCTCCATCTGTTTGTGTTCTCTCTTATTTCGCTGAGCAGTGCTTTGTAGTTCTCCTTGAAGAGGTCCTTTACATCCTTTGTTATTGTATTCCCAGGTATTTTATTCTCTTGGTAGCAATTGTGAATGACAGTTCATTCCTGATGTGGCTCTCTTTAAGTCTGTTATTGGTGTATAGGAATGCTTGTGATTTTTGCACATTGATTTTGTATCCTGAGACTTTGCTGACGTTGCTTATCAGTTTCAGGAGATTTTGGGCTGAGACTATTGGGTCTTCTAGATATACAATTATGTCATCTGCATTAGAGACAATTTGACTTCCTCTTTTCCTAATTGAATACGCTTTATTTCTTTTTCTTGCCTGATTGTGCTGGCTAGAACTTCCAATACTATATTGAATAGGAGTGGTGAGAGAGGACATCCTTGTCTAGTGCCAGATTTCAAAGGGAATGCTTCCAGTTTTTGCCCATTCAATATGATATTGACTGTTGTTTTGTCATAAACTGCTTTTATTATTTTGAGATACATCTGTCAATACCTAGTTTATTAAGGATTTTTAGCAGAAAGGGCCATTGAATTTTGTCAAAGACCTTCTTTGCATCAATCGAGATAATCATGTGGTTTTTGTCTTTGGTTCTGTTTATGTGGTGAATTACATTTATAGACTTGCATATGTTGAACCTGCCTTGCATCCCTGGGATGAATCCTACTTGGTCATGGTAGATAAGCTTTTTGATGTGCTGTTGCAATTGGTTTGCAGTATTTTATTGAAGATTTTTGCATCTATGTTCATCATGGATATTGGCCTGAATTTTCTTTAACAAACAGTCTCTCAGACCACAGAGCAATCAAGTTAAAACTCAAAATTCAGAAACTAACTCAGAACTGCACAGCTTCATGGGAACTGAACAACTGGGTCTTGAATGTTGACTGGATAAACAATGAAATGAAGGCATAAAAAAAGATGTTCTTTGAAACCAGAGAGAATGAAGACACAACATACCAGAATCCCTGGAACACATTTAAAGCAGTCTCTAGAGGAATATATGTAGTAATAAATGCCCACATGAGAAGCAAGTAGAGATCTAAAACTGACACCCTATCGTCAAAATTGAAAGCTAGAGGAGCAAGATCAAAAAAACTCAAAACCTAGCAGAAGACAAGAAATAACTAAGATCAGAGCAGAACTGAAGTAGATAGGGACACAAAAAACCCTTCAAAAACCAATCCAGGAGCTGGTTTTTCAAAAAGATCAACAAAATAGACAGACCACCAGCCATATTAATAAAAAAGAAAAGAAAGAATAATCAAATAGATGCAATAAATAACAATAAAGGGGATATTACCACAGATTCCATAGAAATACAAATCATCATCAGAGATTATTACAAACAACTCTATGCATGTAAACTAGTAAACCTGGAAGAAATGGATAAATTCCTGGACACTTGCATCCTTCCAAGCCTAAACCAGAAAGAAGTCGAAACCCTGAATAGACCAATACCAACGTCTGAAGTAGAGGCAGCAATTAATAGCCTACCACCCAAAAAAGCCCAGGTCCATATGGGTTCACAGCCGAGTTCTACCAGACATACAAAAAGGAGCTGGTACCATTCTTTCTGAAACTATTCCAAACAATTCAGAAAGAAGAAATCCTTTGCAAATCATTTTATGAGACCAACATCATCCTTATACCAAAACCTGGCAGAGACTCAACAAATGTTTATTTCTACAATTCTGTGCTTCAGTCATGCAGGGATGTGTGTGTGTATTTATCACATACCCATTGTATTCCTTCTCCTCTTGCTGCTGATTATCTTTAGTATGTCCCAACAACATTGGGCATATTTCTTAGTTACTGCCTTTGTTGTGTTTCTCAAACTCCAAGTAATCATATTCAATTTCAGTTGAGTGTATAAAAACCCAAACACAGACATATACACACATACACATATTTATACTTATATACATATATATAATATATAACATATGCAATTGTGTGCTTCAATCACGAAAGGGTGTATATGCATGTGTGTGTGTGTGTTTGTCTATATGTGTGTGTATTTATTACATACTCATTTTATTTCTCCTCTTCTTGCTGGTGATCATGTTCATTATTTCCCAACAACACTAGGCATATTTGTTAGTCACTGCTTTGGTTATGTTTCTCATACTCCAAGAAATCATATTCAATTTCAGCTGATTATATAAAAACCTACACACACACACACACACACGCACACACACACAGAGAGATATAATACATACATATACATATCTATACCTATATATAAAATATATATGCAGTTACACACACAGAGTGATGTTTCAGTTAACAGATCACCTATTTGATGATATAATAGTTGCACAAGATTATAATGGAGCTGCAAAATTCCTATTGCCTAGTGGTGTCCTGCTGTTGTGATATTTTAGAGCAACACATTGCTCACATGCTTGTGATGCTGGGGAAAAGAAGTCTACTGTATTGTCAGTCATATTCAAATATAGGATGTATAGTAATGTACAGTATGTGATACTTGATAATGACAATAATGATTATATTATTGGTTTATGTATTATACTATATTTTTATGTTATTTTAGAATGTACCTCTACTTACAAAAAATTAACTATAAAACAGCCTCAGGAAGTTCTTTTCTGAGCTATTCCAGAGGAATGTATTGCTATCATAAAACATGACAGTACCATTCATGTAATTCCCCCTGAAGACCTTCTAGTGTGACAAGATGTAGAGGTGGAAAACAGTTACATTGATGATCTCGATCCTGTGTAGGCCTAGGCTAATGTGTTTGTGACTTGATTTTTAACAAAAAACTTTAAAAAGTATTTAAAAAGATGAAAATAAAAAATAGAATAAGGATATAAAGAAAAATATTTTTGTACAGCTTCACAATGTATTCATGTTTTAAGCTAAATGTTATTACGAAAACCTCAAATGGTTAAAAAAATTAAGTTTATAAAGTTAAAATCCTACCGTAAGCTAATGTTAATTTATGATTAAAGAAATACATTTAAAAAATAAACAGTGTAGCCTAAGTATACACTGTTCATGAAGTCATTAGTAGGGTACAGTAATGCCCTAGGCCTTTACATTCACTCAGCACTCACTCACTGATTCATCCAGGGCAACTTTCAGTACTGCAAGCTCCATTCATGATAAGTGCTCTATACAGGTGTATCATTATTTACATTTCATATTGCATTTTTACTGTGCCTTTTCTATATTTAGATGTTTTAGATATGCAAATACTTACCATTGTGTTTCAGTCATCTTAAGTATTTAGTACAGTAGCATGCTGTACAGAGTAAATGTGCTCTGATGTTCACACAATGCCAAAATTGCCTAAGGATACATTTCTGAGAACATATCCCCATAGTTAAGCAATGCATGCCTGAATACACACACACACACACACACACACACACACACACACACACACGATAGATTTATATATATAAATTTCAAATTATGGAAAACATTTAGGCTCTATTCAGGAAAACAGAAAAATATCAATATAGATATGACAATACATTTGGGATAGATGTACTTACATTTTATATTATGTTCTTAATGAAGTCAGCTTAAAATTCTATTTTAATCTACTGAAAAGAATGTTCCATTATATGGGAGGCAGGGCCCTTAAGGGGAAGGTTTAGTAAAAAATCCTTTTGATATGATCATTTTTTTATTATTTCAATTCATTACCAGTTGAAACAAACTATTAGAGAAATGTTATTGAACAAAAAATGGGAAATGAATACACAAACAATTATAATATATTCAACACCTACTAGTCCCTTTTTTGTTCTTTTTTGTTCTTTTGCTATAGAATGTGCCCATTTATTTTGTTGGGTTAGACCACAAGATTAAAAGTATAGACTATTAAAATACGGGTTAATTTGCAGGTGGGGAGACAGGAGGATACCAATAATTATCTCATAAATTCTGAAACCAGCTTCCTCACTTTGTTAGTAAGAAAACTGAGGCCCAAATACAATTGCATGAATAATTTTTATACTCTCTATGCAATTGTTCTTAATTATTCATAGCTCATGAATTCTGTATCTACTCTTCTCCTATGTACATAAATTAGCCCTCTAGGAGTCTTCCTTACATCATGAGGCTTTTATTTCTCTCCTGCCTTTAATGTCAAACAATACTGAACTCAGAAAATATTTATTGAGTACTGACTACCTACCACAACATGCCTATAATTGCTCTAGGACATGGAAGTATACTAGTGGACAAAATATAGCACTTCAGAACATCATAACTTCGAAGTTGGAAAACATGGACTGATATATATAAAATCGTAAGACATTGCGATGATTGCTGTGTTTATGGGAAACACAGGATGATGAGTAGACACTTGAGAGAGAAACCTATTTTCTTGGGAAATAAGGGCCATAATATTGAGGGAAGTGTTTGAAATTTTAATAGGAAGAGAGAAAGTTAACATTTTATTGCTAGAGAAGTCCTTACAGATGGCAAACAGAAGCGCATATGCTGCTGTCTCCCCAAGTGCCGCCTTACACCTATGACAGTCCTCACTGGTGGGGGACAGTGAAAAATTTGGGACTTCATTCAGACTCAAATTCATGATCTTTCTTGAGGCAATTCTCTAGTCAGCTACTAGTAAACTAGTGGTATCACATGAAATGAAACCTTTTAGTCCTAGAATTAATCCATCCAACAGACATTAATTAATGATATTATATTAACAGATGTTAACAGATGAATTAATCCATCCAACAGTGTTAAGCTACTATGAACCAGGCATTTTTTTTTAATTGTTGAAGATAAAGTGCTAATAAAACAGAGTCCATACATTCCTAAAGATCATAGTTTTGGTAAACAGATGCATTTAGAGACAAGGGTGGCAAACAGATGTCAACATCCAGTGTTGCAGGAGGGAGTGCAGAGAATGGCTATCTTTAGAGATAGGCAGAAGGTGACACATAGTGGAATGTGAGTAGTCTCTTAATAGGAGTTGATCAAGTGGGTAAGAAGTAAAAGAGCAAAGCACATTCAATCATAGTTGATATTTAATCACGTGGCAAATTCAAGGAAGTATTAAGAATCGAAAACGAAGAGAGAATGGCATATGCTAAGGTGGGAGACAGCAATCAAATGTAAGAGTGGAAAGGAAAGGCCCTGACTTTATTACCACCCACAAACACACACATCTTATGAGCAAGGAAACTGCAGCCATTGGCTTGTGGGGAGAAGCCAGAGAGTGGGTTCCAGGGTTATACCTACTCAGTCTCACACTAACCAGATGAGAGAAAGAATAAGAGGATATTCATAAAATAAGCAAAAATGGGGGTTTTCAGAAGGTGTATTGGTCAGTGTTCTCTTAGAGAGACAGAACTAATAGGATATGTGTATGTGTGTGTGTGTGTGTATATATGTATGGAGAGAGAGAGAGAGAGAGAGAGAGAGAGAGAGAGAGAGAGAGAGAGAGAGAGAGAGAGGAGTTTATTAAGTATTAACTTAAACGCTCACAAGGTCCCATTATAGGCTGTCTGCAAGCTGAGGAGCAAGGAGACCCAGCCCAAGTCCCAGAACTGAAGAACTTGGAATCCAGTGTTCGAGGACAGGAAGCATCCAGCATGGAAGAAAGATGTAGGCTGGGAGGCTAGGCCCACCTCTCTCCTTTTCATGTTTTTCTGCTTGCTTTATATTCTCTGGAAGCTGATTAGATTGAGCCCACCAGATTAAAGGTGGATCTCCCTTCCCCAGCACACTGGCTCAAATATGAATCTCTTTTGGCAACACCCACACAGACACACCCAGGATTAATACTTTGTATCCCTCAGTCCAATCAAGGTGACACTTAGTATTAACCATCACAGAAGGGGAAACAGAAGCTTCCTTTATTCCAGAGAATACCTTTTCTAGGCATGAAAGGTGAAACTGAGATGCAAGTGTAGTAGGGCTCCAGATATATGTTGTGTGCTGAATAAATTTCAAAAAAAAATAATAAATTCATACATTCTAAGAAGATATTTTACATAAAAGAGACATTAATAATTAGATAAATTAGGCGATTTTGAGGTAACAGCTCTCAAATTGCACTTAAATAATTTATGTGTCTTTTCAGTAACGTATTTTAACAAGCAAAGAAACAAACAAAAACCACATTTATTTGAAACATTGAGATGTTCATGACAGAACTGCCCTACTCCTTCTCCTGCGCAAATAGGACTGAGATCTTCACATGGACCATAGAACTGTGAGGCTCCTTATAACAATAAACTAATAATACACTTTTTCTCTGCTGGCTTAGCCTAACATCTCACCTAGGAATTTAATTTCTTTGCTGTGTAGCCCCAAAGCCTAGAGCACAATGGGTAGTCAATGAATATTTCTTGAATGAGTTAAATAGTTTATAATTTTGCCTCAAAATTTCTATTTTGTTTCAAAGGCACACACTCTAAAGAGAGGAAATATTTTAAGCCAGTATTATTCTGTCACAGCTTACTGTGAGTAGGTTTCTGACCTTACAACATGGTTTCTTAAACAGAGACCAAGGGCTTTGGATAAGAACAAGAAAGAGGCACTATTAAATGAGAGGGACAGGTGATTACAGAGATCATTGTCTAAATAAAAGCAAATGTACAAAGAACATCAAAATCTAATTCTAGCCCTATGGAATTATATTTAGGCATTACTAGTTCCCATAAAATTTATTCTCACATATGTTCCACTTGTTTTTATAATATCCTGGTTTTCTTAAACTAGCTAGAGATTTTCATAACATTTAAATGTTATATATATATAACTGAGGGAGTGTTGTTGTATATCTATCTAATGAGCATTTAACTTTACTATAAGTTGCATAAGTTCTATAGAGGTCTTAAACCATGTGGGACAATCTCTTTTATGGTTATTACATATAATACAAACATACCTTTTCCCCATCATTCCTTCCTTTATCAAACAGAATCTTGATTGTCCCTTTAGAACCAATTTACCTTCTCCCACGCTTTCTTTTTTTTTGAGATGGAATCTTACTCTGTCACCCAGGTTGGAATGTAGTAGCGCAATCCTGGCTCACTGCAATCACTGCCTTCTGAGTTCAGGCAATTCTCCTTTCTCAACCTTCCAAATAGCTGGGATTATAGGAGCATGCCAGAACTCCTGGCTAAATTTTGTATTTTTAGTAGAAATGGGGTTTCACCATGTTGGCCAGGCTGGTCTCAAACTCTTCACCTCAAGTGATCTGCCTGTCTTGGCCTCCCAAAGTGCTGGGATTATGAACATGAGCCACCATACCTGGCCTCTCCACATTCAATCAAAGTAATACTGGAGGAGTTAATATTTTCCTCCTTACTTCAGAAACAAACATGCAGTCTGTGAATAGAAAACAACTGCTTTCAATCCTTTTGCCCAAGTAAAAGGTTTAGGATGTGTGATGTAACACAAATTAAAGAGAGATATTAATTCTGAGATTCTAGTTGAAACATTAGAGGTGGGAAATTACCATGTGTGGCTATAAGCCTGGAGGTACAGAAGGACCACCGAGAAGGAAGAGCATGCCTCACAAAGGAACCAGCAGTAGAAAAGCAAAGCAAAGCAGAATGATAAGAAATAGTTTCTTGATATCATTTTTGAGAATCTGGACTGATCCAATATTGAAACTTTCAGTTGTGCATCCAACATATATATTTTGATGTCCTTATTCTACACCTTTGGATTATCTGTCATTTACAACCAAAAGAGCCTTTTTATTAGAGTAACTGCAATTAAAGGCAAAATGCAGGGAGTAACATTAGAAAGATGAAATGGTAAGGAAGCACAAGGGAGGAAGACTTCTATCCTCATTGTGATATTACAAAGTTGTCCTGAAACAATATGGTATTTGATATAAATCTTTTATGATGGGTGGTATCATGATAACAGTAGTAAAAGTTAGCTTAACTTATAAGATACATTGAAATTAAAGAAAATGGCATGGAAAAGTACAGAGAGTATTCAGAGAATGGGGAAACAATATATAAGGGAACATAATATTTTAGATGTGATATTTTGAAAACAAGAGAAAGAAATGGGGGAATAGGCACATGGAGGTTAAAACAAGACAGAAGCCATCAACATCTGAATACATATTATGACATTTATAAAGCTTGGAGAAATAATGTTTAATTTGGGTTTAAAAGTCATAAGTCAAAGTACAAATATTATGACAAAAAGGTATTTTATAGGGATAAAAGTAACAGAATCATAAGATAAGACATGAAAATATATTAGTTTTAATATGATCCAATTCAGGTCATTCTCTTTCAGTAAGAGTTCAGAGGTTTTAAAGAAGTGTCTCCTGACAGTTTTTATGCACTGAAATAATATTAAATTAGAGCTGTTACAAATCCTGTACCATTCACATTACCTGCTAGAGAAAACTGGCCCCAAGAAAGTCACCAGTGAAAGAAGACTTTCACATGGCCCAATATACCATTGCCGTAGCTGATTGTACAAGAGGATGGCCTGTAACTAGAAGAGACCCAATATAGATGTGAGCAACTGACCTTTGATTTTTGCCTAAGGACCTTCACTTTATAGAAAAATCTAATCTGATCTGATTTCACATATATTTGCAGTCAGCAATATCATGGAGATTTTTTAGTTATTATTGGAAATGTAAATAAGGTATACCAAGAGATAAAGATGTGGCAAGAAAGTTTACACAGTCAAAATCAGGGTTATGGGCAAGACACAGTGAAGTGCAAAAGGAAACTATGGATAACTAGTCAGTCATTGGTAGTGGAGAGAAAGAAAGCAAGTGTGATTTTTACCGGCATTCCGTTAATAATGAAGCATGAGACTAAATAATCATGTTTCCTGGAGGGGCTGTGGAGATCTTAAGAACTGTTCACAGTTCCATAATGTTCTTCTTGTCTTTATTTTGGAAGGTTTAGGCCTTACTAGTCTCCATGAAATTCATTATCACATATGTTCCACTTCTATTTATAATACCCTGGTTTTCTTTAGCTACAGAATTTCCTTATATTTACATGTAACATACACGCACACACACACACACACATATATAGACATATATATACACATATACATGTGTATGTGTGTATACATATATAAATATAAATGTTTTATAAAAATTAACATAACTTTTACTTAGATATGTAAAGACATATTAAATATCTTCAATAGGCTGTAAAGTTCATTGTGAAAAATGAAAAGAAAGTTTCCCTTTTGAAAAAGTAAAAGAAAAACCCCCCAAATTTTAGTAAAACATTCTGCTAAAAATTTTTAATTATGGGATAATTAATTTTTAAAATTGTGTTGGACATGTTTTATTCAAACTATTGGCCCTGTTGACCATTTTCCTTAATCAAAACCATCTAAATTCAACTCTGCTGGATTTTATTTCATACATTTCTAGGATCAAAAATAGCAATATTGTCATAGTTTAAGAAGAAACACAATGAAAGTTCACTTCAAAACAGGCATGACAATTATTTTAAGGTTTTTTTGGGGGAAAGAGTTATTTAGATAGTGATGAAAGCAGACAACTCCGAATGTATGCTTACATTGTGACTAGTCTTAAATGATTTCTACATTCTTAAAAAATAGTGAAAAATCTTTGCACATGAGATTGGGCCTTCTGAATACAGCACACTGATGGGTCATGACTTATCCAGTTGGCCAGTCTGTGTCTTTTGATTGGGGCATTTAGGCCATTTACATTCAACATTAATATTGTCATGTTTAAATTTGGTCCTGTTATTTTGTTACTGGCTGGTTGTTTTGCCCATTAGTTGATGCAGTTTCTTCATTGCATTGTTTTTCTTTACCACCTGGTACATTTTTGCAGTGGCTGGTACTAGTTGTTCTTTTCCCTGCCTAGTACTTCCTTCAGTAACTCTTGTAAGGCAGGTCTTGTGGTGACGAACTCTCTCAGCAATTGCTTGTCTGTAAAGGATTTTATTTCTCCTTCACTTATGAAGTTTAGTTTGGCTGGATATGAAAATCTCACATAGACTCCAAATAAAGGGATGGAAGAAGATTAACCAAGCAAATGGAGAGCAAAAAAAAAAAAAAAAAAAAAAAGCAGGGGTAGCAATCCTAGTCTCTGATAAAACAGACTTTAAATCAAAGATCAAAAGAGACAAATAAGGGCATTACATAATGGTAAAAGGATCAATGCAACAAGAAGAGCTAAGGATCCTAAATATATATGCACCCAATGCAGGAGCACCCAGATACATAAAGCAAGTTCTTAATGACCTACAAAGAGACTCAGACTCCCACACAATAATAGTGGGAGACTTTAACACTCCACTGACAATATTGGACAGATGAACAAGACAGAAAGTCAACAAGGAAATCCAGAACTTGAACACAGATCTGGACCAAGTGGACCTAATATACATTTACAGGACACTCCACCCCAAATCCACATTCTCCTCAGCACATTCTTCTCAGCACCACATTGCACTTACTCTAAAATTGAGCACATAATTGGAAGTAAATCACTCCTCAGCAAATGCAAAAGAACAGAAATCATAAAAAACAGTCTCTCAGACCACAGCGCAAAATTAGAACTCAGGATTAAGAAAAGCACTCAAATCATAAAATCACATGGAAACTGAACAACTTGCTCCTGAATGACGAATGGGTAAACAATGAAATGAAGGCAGAAATAAAAATGTTCTTCAAAACCAATGAGAATGAAGACATAACATACCAGAATCCAGGGGACACATTTAAAGCAGGGTCTAGAGAGAAATTTATAGCAATAAATGTCCACATGAGAAACAAGAAAAGATCTAAAATCGACACCATATTGTCAAAATTGAAAGAGATAGAAGAGCAAGATCAAAAAAACTCAAAAGCAAGCAGAAGTCAAGAAATAACTAAGATCAGAGCAGAACTGAAGGAGATAGAGACATAAAAAACCCTTCAAAAAATCAATAATTCCAGGAGCTGGCTTTTAGAAAAGATAAGCAGAATAGGCAGACCGCTAGCTAGACTAATAAAAAAGAAAAGAGAGAAGAATCCAATAGATGCCATATAAAACAATAAAGAGGAGATCACCACCAATTTCTCCAAAATACAAACTACCATTAGCAATTACTACAAACAACTCTATGCAAATAAACCAGTAAATCTGGAAGAAATAGATAAATTCCTGGACACTTGCACACTCCCAAGACTAATACAAGAAGTTGAAACTCTGAATAGACCAATAACAAGGTCTAAAGTCGAGGCAGCAATTAATAGCCTACCAACCAAAAAAAGTCCAGGTCCAGGTGGGTTCATAGCTAAATTCTACAAGACATACAAAGGGGAGCAGGTACCATTCCTGTTGAAACTATTCCAAACAATACAAAAAGAGGGAATCCACCCTACCTCTTTCTATGAGATCAACATCATCCTGATACCAAAACTTGTCAGAGATACTAACAAAAAAGAAAACTACAGGCATATATCCGTGATGACCATTGATGCAAAAATCTTCATAAAATACTGGCAAACCAAATCCAACAGCACATCAAAAAGCTTATCCACCATGATCAAGTTGGCTTCATCCCGGGATGCAAGTCTGGTTCAACATAGTCAAATGTATAAATGTAATTCACCACATAAAGAGAACCAAAGACAAAAACCAAATGATTATCTCAATAGATGCAGAGAAGGCCTTCAACAAAATTTAACAGCCCTTTATGCTGAAAACTCTCAAGAAACTAGGCATCAATGCAATGTATATCAAAATAATAAAAGCTATTTATGACAAACCCACAAACAATATCATACTGAATGGGCAAAAACTAGGAGCATTTCCTTTAAAAATTGGCACTAGGCAAGGATGCCCTCTCTCACCACTCCTATTCAATATAGTATTGGAAGCTCTAGTCAGAGCAATTAGGCAAGAAAAAGAAATAAAGGGCATTCAATTAGGAAAAGAAGAAGTCAAATTGTCCCTATTTGCAGACAACATGATTGTATATTTAGAAGACCTCATCGTATCAGCCCCAAATCTCCTTAAGGTAATAAGCAACTTTGGAAAAGTCTCAGGATACAAAATCAATGTGCAGAAATCAGCAGCATTCCCATACACCAATAACAGACAAAGAGCCAAATCATGAGCAAAATTCCTTTTACAATTGCTGCAAAGAGAAAAAAATACCTAGGAATACAAATAACAAAGGAGGTTAAAGATCTCTTCAAGGAGAACTACAAACCACTGATCAAGGAAAGAAGAGAGGACACAAAGAGATGGAAAAATATTCCTTGCTCATGGTTAGAAAGAATCAATATTGTGAAAATTGTCATACTGCCCAAAGTAATTTACAGATTCAGTTCTATCCCCATCAAGCTACCACTGACCTTCTTCACAAAATTGGAGAAAACCACTTTAAACTTTATATGAAACAAAAGAAAGCCCACATAGCCAAGACAATACTAAGCAAAAAGAACAAAGCTGGAGGCATCACACTACCTGACTTCAAACTATACTACAAGGTTACAGTAATCAAAACAGCATGGTAGTTGTACCAAAACAGAGACATAGACCAATGGAACAGAACAGAGAAAGTGGATGCAATGCCACACATCTACAACCAACTGATTTTTGACAAACTAGACAAAAACAAGAAATGAGGAAAGGATTCTCTGTTAAATAAATGGTGTTGGGAAAACTGGCTAGCCATATGCAGAAAGCAGAAACTGGACCCCTTCCTTACACCTTATACAAAAATTAACTCCAGATGGATTAAAGATTTAAACATAAGAACTAGCACCATAAAAACCCTAGAAGAAAATCTAGGCAACACTATTCAGGACATAGGCACAGGCAAGTTCTTCATGACTAAAACACCAAAAGCAATGGCCACAAAAGCCAAAATAGACAAATAGTATCTAATTAAACTTAGGAGCTTCTGCACAGTGAAAGAAACAATCATTAGAGTAAACTGGCAACCAACAGAATGGGAAAACATTTTTACAATCTACCCATCTGACAAAAGGCTAATATCCAGAATCTACAAAGAACTAAAGCAGATTTATAGGAAAAAAACAAACAAACCCATTCAAAATTGGGTGAAGGCTATGAACAGACACTTTTCAAAAGAAGACAAATATGTGGCCAAGTAACATGAAAAAATGCTCATCATCATTGGTCATTAGAGAAAGGCAAATCAAAACTACATTGAGATACCATCTCATACTAGTCAGAATAGCAATCATTAAAAAATCTGGCGACAACAGATGCTGGAGAGGATGTGGAGAAAAAGGAACATTTTTACACTGTTGGGAGGAGTGTAAATTAGCTCAACCATTATGGAAGACAGTGTGGCAATTTCTCAAGGACCTAGAAATAGAAATTTCATTTGACCCAGCAATCGCCTTACTGGGTATATACCCAAAGGATTATAAAGAGACATTATAAAGACATATGGATACATACCTTCCTTCACTGCAGCACTGTTTACAATAGCAAAGACCTGGAACCAACTCAAATGTCCATCAATGATAGACTGGACAAAGAACATGTGGCACATACATACCATGGAATACTATGCAGCCATAAAAAATGACAAATTCATGTCCTTTGTAGAGACATGGATGAATCTAGAAACCATCATTCTCAGCAAACTGACACAAGAACAGAAAACCAAACACTACATGTTTTCATTCATAGGTGGGTGATAAACAATGAGAACATTTGGGCAGAGAGAAGGGAATGACACTCACAGTGCTAGATGGCGACTGAAGGGGAGGGGAGTGGAGGGACAGTGAGGTGGGGGCAGGGAGGAAAGGTAGGGATAACACCAGGAGAAATGCCCGATGTAGGAATGGGGGAGGCAGGTCATGGAGACAGCAAATCACTGTGGCATATATGTACCTATGTAACAATCCTGCAGGATACAGGATTGTACACATGTACCCGAGAACCCAAATACAATTTTTTAAAAAGTGAAAAATCTGGCTCATGCTTGTAATCCCAGCACTTTCGGAGGCCAAGGCAGGTGGATCACGAGGTCAAGAGATCAAGACCATCCAGGTCAACATGGTGAAACCTGGTCTCTACTAGAAATACAAAAATTAGCTGGGCACGGTGGTGTGTGCCTGTAATCCCAGCTACTCAGGAGGCTGAGGCAGGAGAATTGCCTGAACCCAGGAGGCGGAGGTTGTGGTGAGCCGAGATCCCACCATTGCACTCCAGCCTGGGTAACAAGAGCGAAACTCTGTCTCAAAAAAAAAAAAAAAAAAAAAAAAGTGAAAAATCTACTACATTAATTCTATTATCACAAAAATGCATTATAGAATGGGAAACATAGACATGAGTAAAGAAGATAGACATGGGGCATAGAGATATGACAGAAGGTCTATGACTCTATCTGCTTATTATAGGAGTATAGAGAGAAATAAAACTGGCATATATGTGACTTATTATCTTTCAACTATAGACAAAACAGCTGGTGTGACTATTAGACTATAAAACCATTTAAAATTATTGTTAAATTCAAGGCAGATTTTGTTTCTTGCTGTGTTTTCCCAAACAAAAATTACTGAAGGTCATACCCACTAATATAAGTGCATATGAAAAATAAATTAAAAGAAGATAAGTGGTCTTAAATACCTAGGAAATACTCAAAAAAGTGAAAGATCTCAATAATGTAAACTATAAAATACTGATGAAAGAAATTGAAGAAGACATGAAATGATGGAAAGATATTTCATGTTCATATGTTAGAAGAATCTGTGTTGATAAAATGTCCCTACTCCCTAAAGCAATCTACAGATTAATATAATTTCTATCAAAACATTCTTCAAAGAAATAGAAAAAATGATCCTGAAATTTATATGGAACCACAAAAGACTCAGAATAACCACAGTTATTTCAAGCAAAAAGCACCAAACTTGAAGAATCACATTACCTGACTTCAAATTATACTACAGAGCTATGCTAACCAAAAAAGCATGGTACTGGCATAAAAACAGACACATAGACCAACAGAACAGAATAGAAACCCCAGAAAAATTCACACACTCACGGTGAACTCATTTTCAACAAAGATGCCAAGAACACATACTGGGGAAAAAATAGTCTCTTCAACAAATGATAGGGGGAAAACTGGTTATACATATGTATTATAATAAATGTAGACCATTATCTCTCACCATATGCAAAAATAAAATCAAAATTAATTAAAGACTTAAATGTTAGATTTTCAAACATGAAAACATTGGGGAAACCCTCCAGGACATTGGTCTGGGCAATAATTTATTCAGTAATACCCCACAAGCACAGACAACTAAAGAAATAACTGGACATATGGGATCACATTAAGTTAAAAAGCTTCTGTATCACAATGGAAACAATCAATGAAGGGAAGAGACAACTCACAGAACAGGAGAAAAATGTACAAACTACCCATCTGACAAGGAAACAATAACCAGAATATATAAGAAGCTCAAACAACTCTACAGAGACAAATATAAAAGTCTAATTTAAAAATTGACAAAACATCTGAACAGACATTTCTCAAAAGAAGACATATAAATGGTAAATAGGCATAGGAAGTGGTGTTCAACCTTGATCATCAGAGAAATGCAAATCAAAGCTATGATATGATAGCATCTCGTCCCAGTTAAAGTGGCTTACATCCAAAAGACAGGCAATAACAAATGTTGATAAGGGTGTGGAGAAAAAGAGAAACCTTATACATTGTTGGTAGAAACCTAAATTACTAAAACCACTATGAAGGATAGTTTGGACATTCCTCAAAATACTAAAAATAGAACTACCATATGATACAGCAATTCCACTATTGGATATATAACCAAAAACAAAAGGAAATCAGTATATTGAAGAAATATCTGTACTCCCACATTTGTTGCAGCACTGTTCACAATAGCCAAGATTTGGAAGCAACCAGTGTCAATCAATGGATGAGTGGACAAGGAAAATATGGTATGTATACAGAATGGAGTAATATTTAGCCATAAAAAATAATGCGATCCTGTCATTTGCAAGGAGGTTCCTGGCTAAGCTAGGCCCAAATAGATGAACATTCAATATGTTCACTTATTTGTGAGATTTAAAAATCAAAACAATTGAACTCATATACATAGAGAGTGGAAAGATAGTGACTAAAGCTGGGAAGGGTAGTAGGGGGGAAGGTAGGGAGGAGGTGGGAATGGTTAATGGGTGTAAACAAAAACTAAAAAGAATGAATAGGACCCAGTAATTGATATTACAACAGGTGACTATACTCAATAATAATTTAATTGTTCTCCTTAAATAAGTAAAAGTTTATCATTGGATTGTAACACAAAGGATAAATCCTTGAGAGAATAGAAGTCTCATTTTACATGATGCGATTACTATACATTGAATTCCTGTATCAAAACATCTCAGTACTCCATAAACATATACATCTACTATATACATATGTACCCATATAGATTAAAATAAAATAAAATTAAGGATCACTGGTTTTAAGCGGAAGTATCCAACATTTTAAAGGCTACCTGATCCTTTAAAAGTTAGAGTAATTGCTATATGATATAAAAATATGATATAAAAGAATGGACAATTAAAAAATCCAAGATGATTTTAATGAGACGCCAATCTGAAGATGATATGCATTTATGTCATGTGATTGTGATACATTTAGAGAGTATCTGTTAGTTTGATAAAAACCCTAAGTACCAATATTGCCAACAAAATACCATAGCTATATTCCCTTATCAGATGGCTCTAAAATCCAGCTTCTAGGTTTATATCCTACCCCTTAATTCAGTGTTTTTTACTGAATTAATTATGGTGAGTTAATTAATGGGGGAAAAGGGATTCAGTTATAGTCACTGCAGTAAGAATCGGATATAACCCAGTGTGTGTCTTATCTATGTAGAGTCCAAAGCTGTCAACCTTTATGGACTGTGATAGGTCATTCCCATAAACATAAGTCATCATTTAAATTAGAATAGAGAAAACGCTATGAAGTGCCTGTAACCTGCAGTCAAGCCCAAAGTTATGTAAAATAGAAATCAAGCTCTAAAACAAAACAAAGTCCACTTGTGGAACTATTTCTGTAAGTATACTACTATCTGAATCTACTGAGAGCAGCAATTTGATAAAAGGCGAGGGGCCCAATTTTATATTGTGACTGAAATCGTTGTTATCTAATAGTTGGAAATCAGTGAGAACATGCTCTGAGACCAAAATCTTCATTAGAAGGCAACCCTCTTAGATAGATTATGTGAGGAGACTGGTGACCAGAACAAAATAAAACAAGTAATTGATATGTAAGAAGACATAGTAACTGTTGAGGTTACTATTTTTATTTTTAATAAGACTTCGAGAGCCTTATCTACTGAAAATAATATAAAATATCAGACTATAATCAAGTTTTCAGGTAAAGAGTTTGGCATGGGGCAGACAAAACAAGGTAGACCCCAGTAGGCTTCAGGAGTGCCTTATTAGTAACTGTCTTGAAGGCAGAGCACAGACTGGTTAGAGTACCATGCTATAGAGCTAAATAGACATGAGTTAAATACTGGGTCTCTTACTGAGTTTTGCAATTTTAACTATTTATCTAAATTTCTCTGAGCTTCAATGTATTAAATTAAAAATGGATTTAATAATATTTATCACATTTAATTGTTTTCATGATCAAATTAGAAACTGTAGGTCAACTCTCACATAATGTCAACTGGCTCAAAGTGGGACTTTCATAATTGGTAGTTATTAGAGTTTTTACTTTTTTGTAGGAAAATCTTCATGAACTCTCAAGGAAGTACTCTAGCATCCCATGCTTAGTTATTTTCCTCAAAGTAAGAAGTCCATGGAAAAATCCTCCTCTCTACCTATTTCATCAACAGCTCCATATCTCTGATATCCATTGGCTGGAATGTCATTTGAAGCTAGAGAAATAAAGCTAACATGCTGGAATAGTCATTTTAAGGCACACGCCTATCACTGTTAAAGCTCCTTTCACAAGAAGCAAGTGCAGTCTGTGAGTCTGGAATCTCAAATAACATGCTAGCTGAGATTTGAACAAGAACTTCAAGGGCTAAACTACCTGAGAAAGTGAAAGAAACCAATAAACTGTAGTCTGGTAAAAACAGTCTCCAACTAATTTTGATACTAGCATGATATGAACCTACAAAAAGGATCAGCCAAAATAGAAAGATTGATCCATAAGATCTGGAGAGACATTCTTTTTTCAAGCATCCACCACTGTTGAAGGGAGAAGACACAGGATTTGGAGATGCTGATGTCTACAGGTCTCCACTGTGATTAAGTAATAATTTCTTATAAAAGTCACTTTTAAACCATTGTGCCACAATTATGATACCATCAAAGTAGCTTTCTCATGAACAATGTAGCTTGGTACATAGCTTGGTAGCAGTTCTCAAGAAAATAGTTTTTTTCTTCACAGCATAGAAGAATTCTAATCACTAGAAAGAATTCTCATTCATACAATACTATTCCTGGTTTATATACTAGTCCATCATGAACTTAATGAGTGTGAGTTAATCACTGAATGCATTGAGAACATGCAATGTCAGGTTGTGGTAAGTTAAAGGACATTAATTCCAGAATATGGTGACTCAACTGAGAAAGGCTGTCCCTAGATTACCTTTAGCATCCCCCAGACTGAGCAAAGACACCACAGGCATCCCTTTGTCACTGTCCCTTTGAAACACCCTTTGCCACTGCTGCTTGTACTGCTACTGCCATGATTGATACCCTGCGAATATGCAAATACCATTCAATTCAGTCTTTTAATACCTCTCAAAAATGATATAAGGAGATGTATTATGGAAATGCTTGGTTGCCCTGAAATTTATCGAACTCAAAATATTAAGGGATAGGTCCCAAGCACCTCTTACTCCCCATAATAACTTATTATGACTACTTAAACTCATAATTTAATTGTTTCTTTATGTTTACTCTCCCCTGAGTAAAATAATATATCTCTTTATTTCCTTCTGACTACTTCTTTTGAACTTTAACAGGTGTGCTGACAGTTCTAATATTTGGTGGGTTTTTGTGAGTGACACATAATCAGTGTCAGTGATTTACAATTGTTTTCTGTCTCTAGACATGGGTTTATAAATAATCCTTTATACTGTACTTTATTTCCTACTAGCTCCCAATAGCAGAAAATGACATATTTTTTCCTGGATCTATACTTGTATATACTTATTATAAAGAACATGGAATGTTATACTAGCATTATAAAGAAAATTACACAGATGTACTAAATTTGATCTTAGCCTCCCAGTAAGCTGCATTTATGTAAAGGTTACCTTGCCCTTCAGGGATTCAAAAATAACTAGCCTTTCAAATCTATGCTTGCTTCTCCTAACATCACAATAAACTGAACCTTCCATGGATTTTGGAATTATATCATACATTAACTCAATATATTCTCCATTTAACTTTTATTGTTCAACCTATGTCAGTTACAATAATTCTGTATGAGATCATTTCTTTTTCTTTGTTTTTTTCTTCACTCCTTAGATCGCTTGTGGTTAATCAACTCTAGAAAAGTATTTAAATAAAAGGAGAGCAAGATGTAGACACATGTACTGTAAACAGAGGACTGCACAGTAGTGGAAACACAGATGCAAAGTGCTCAAGCACAAGACAAGACAGAATGAACAGTGTCCTGGATTATTCATAAGGCACACAATGATCCCTGCAAATTCCACTGTACAATGACAGTAACTTGCAATTCTCAAAAAAAAAAAAGTCTAATAATCACTTAAGTATCTCATAGACTCAGAAATTAGATTCCTCTAACAGGTAGTCCATAATTATTCTCCAAAATGTTATGCTGTTTGACTTTAATTTGCATATCCAATCACGTTTGAACAAATTAAAAGTAAAAGCAATTGTCCTCTTTCTCACAGTGCAATACAAAGATTTGACTTCACAAGTCTTGGTACTGTTAGTCTAATGCTATCTACTTCTTACATCATACCTCACTTGATGAAAAAAAGGTACTATTAAAGCAAATACGTGTTTGTGTGTTTCTGTGTTTATAAGTAAAGGATATGCCATAATTTACCTTCTGTTGGCAGTTTCATTGATTCAATGCCTCCCAACTTCTGTGACGTGGCATATATAGAAAGGGAGGGGTGAAGAGACAAAGCTGCTTATGAACAGAAACAATTAGCTTTGGGGTGTGGCTATGGCAGGCTCTCCCCAGATACTCTGATAGTTGAAGGAGTCCATATATTGGCATAAGTTTGTCCTATTTCAATAGCACATCAACTCAGAAACCTATGTTGGATGTAGTAAAAATTATGGCTTCCGCCGTTTTCAACTTGAATGCTTATGTTTTCAGTCAAAGCAAAGCACACATACACTTTGCAGCAAATTTAAGGACCAGAAAATAGATTGTTAAAGTAAAAAGCATACTTCCAGAAAATAGGAAACCTCTAAAAGCACTAGCATAGTTTCCGAACGTTCTAATAACAATGGTAGTAGTAGAAGTAGTAACCATAGTACGTAATGACTGACATGTCTCAACAACGTTGCTCCCATTTCAAATTATTCTGATCAAATACTCGCAACAGTTCTAAAATATAGATACTAGTTTATATAGAGAAAAACTGAGGTTAATAGTTTGCTAAATTGTATAAATAACTCATTTAGCTTGTGGCAGAACCTGAAACCTAGGTTGCCCTGCCCTAACCATTACGGTATTATGCTGCCTCCTAACAATCAATCAATAGCATACATAGGTCAAAATAGCCTAAGTTATATGGTACAACTCAAATCAGTTAAAATACATTTTTAAGTTACCCTTGAATTTTCTTCCATTCTGCCTCAATTCCCGGAGAATATAAAGTAGTTAAGAAATTGCAAAAGCTTGGAAACATTAGATAGATGTTGTGAAAATAAAGAAATTGTAAAAGCTGTAAAATAATCACTGGGTTGGGAATGGGAGGGAGGAGAAAACAGGATGTGAAAAAAAAAAAAAAACAAGATTGAGATGTAGTGCAGTGCAGAATGTGAAACAAACAGAAAAAGGAAATCTAAAGGAAAGAACAAAGGGAGAGTGCAGAAGGGCTAAATGGCCCCTGATTCAACCCTCAGAAGGCAGAGACAAGTTTTGTGTTATTCTACTGAGTTTGCTCAGTATGAAAAACTGGAGAATGTGACTAGGATGAGCCTTACCCAGTACAACAGGCATCTTGGAGTGGTTGAAGATTGAAATAAATTTACTGGCAGAGGAAACAAAACAAAACACTAGAGAGGTAACTGTACTAAATGTCTGATGAGGTGACTCAATGAATAGGCAAATAAGAGGAATATTACTATATTAAGAAATGAAAAAAACAAACAGGAAAATTGGGAACCCACAGAGTTGCACTGGCATACTAGTGTTGCACCTCTCAAAACAAAACAGAAGTTGTTTCAAATTGACATGTTTCCTCAAAGAGTCTAGTCCATGGGCTCTTTTCTCTTTCCTCATCTAAGAAAGAAGATTGAGTTGCTTGCTAACCTTTCATTCAGAGAGCTCAGCCACAGTATTCGCAGATTAGTGCCCAAATCTCCAAATTCACAAATGTAGTGCTGGTTCTATGGCACTGGGATTTAACTATGCTCTCTTTTCATCCTCCAGTGATTATGAATGGTCCCCAAGGCTACATGAAATCCCCATATCAGGTAAGGTTACAATTTCCTTGGAGATTCAAATATAGTCCTCACTTTCCTAGCCAAAGCCCTGTGGGAAGATCAATGGCTTCACCAATAAATTTGTAAATTTTGTGCTTCTGACCTCTCTGAGGTCCTATTTCCTGCTGACATTTCCATTTCATTGACATTTCCTCTTCCCTGGGTGTTTTCTTCTTTCTACTTATGTCTACTAAATAAGCCCCTTCTCTACATTCTCAACAAACAAACAAACTAATGCATACATAAGTATTATAAATAGGACTTACATTTTCATTATCCATAGTGATCACTGTCACTGTATTTTCTGAACACTAATCATTTGGGGAAAGCAAATAATGGCCCTTTCTTTGGCTTACCAGACAATTTTAAAGGTACTACTAATATGTGATATATTTGAAAAGTATGGGTTAGTACTGAAGAGTACCTACTCTGACATGGTTCTTAACAGCTTGACCACAATGTCCTGATGAGTCACCTGTGGACAAAACTTATCCATACAGAATATACTGTTACAGCAAGTTTTGAGCAGGGGAAGTCCTCTTTTTTGAGATGGAGTTTTGCTCTTGTTGCCCAGGCTGGAGTGCTATGGCACGACCTTGGCTCACTACAACCTCCGCCTTTCAGGTTCAAGGAGTAGGGGAAGTCTTAATAGGTTTTATTAATAGGTTTAATCAGCTTAGGAATTAATTTGGTCAGAGTCACTTGATTAGTAAAGAGTAGGACAAGACAAGCCATCAGGTTGTCTACCTCTGAGTCCCAGTGAGATATCTCTGAGAACCTCTAATTCTACACTCCTCCCTAATGCAAGAACAGAGGCCAGCAAATGTGTTCTGTGGAAGCCAGCCACCATGCTCATTAGAGCTCTCTCAGGGCTTGATCTAACTCATCGGGTTTCACCCCACAGTCCCTGGGGAAGTCTCTGTTTAGCGGACATAGTTGAGGCAAGTGAAAATTTCCATAATCATTTTAAGGTACTATGTTTTAGTAAAACTTCTTATTTAAAAAATGAACAGCCTTTTATTTTTCTATTCTAACATTTGTAATGGGCCCCTCTCCCATTGTCTCTAAAGAAAATTCATGTATTACATGCTTCTGATGAGCTTCCAATATGTATTAATGAGGTTACCCATTACTATACAGAAACATCCATTTAATTCTTCGGCCTCTCCAACATCTGACAATTCATCATCCCCTTAGCATATCCAGTTCTTTTACTGGTTTACGACCTTTGTGTACAATGTATTCTTTAACTTTATTTACTTGTATTAAAAACCAGTCTTCAAAGGCTACTTAATTCACAAACACACAGAAGTACGTAGCCTTAAACTTCATTTTTAAAATTTAAATTATCTTTTTCCTTTAATATCACAGAACTTTGTTTCTAAAATATCATATCTTCTCTTGCATAATAATTTCTGCATATATCTTTTTTTATTCTGTAAGCACAAGGACATGTTTCATCTTTGTATATTACATTTTTCTCACTTCTCCCTCTCTAATTTACTTAAGACATAGGGTTTAACAATAATATATTGAATTATGTTAAGTCAATGTCTTTTCATGGACTATTAATTGTGAGTTTTTCTTCATTTATAAAATATCAACTACTAAGTTGGCATTTTCCAAAAATTTTAAATTCTTATCAAAATAAAGCTTGATACTGCTTAATCCCACATTAAATTCTTTGTTTATTTTGGGTGACAGTTTAAACAACTCTAACTTAAGGCTTTTCATCCTCCTGAAGCTCATAAAGGAAGGTACCACTCCAGAGATAGAAGCAGATCCCTAAATTTCTAAAATATACAGGTTCATGCCATCTAATTGACAATGGATTATTACTTCCAAATGATAAAGGAAAAATTCTTACAAAACCATGCCCTGTTGCTTCTTAAGAAACGAACAGGAATATACAACACACATTATGTCTGGTTTTTTAGGCAGTGAGTTTGGTGCTTCCTTCTTATCTAGTAAGACATGTTCCTGAAATCCCAGAAAAAAAGGAAAAAAGTAGTGCCTCAGGGAGATAAAAGGCATCCATGTATGGTGGAGAAAGGAAAGAAGAAAGGCAGGAAGCGAATGGTTGATTCATTTTTAATTTACTTACAACATCCTTGTGAAACAACCATAGTATATTAGTTATTAAGGTCAAAAGCCTCACAGTGAGAGACCAGATTTGAAGCCTGGTCCATCAGGGTTGGGATACATATTGAATTTAGGAGAAAATGTGTTAATTAAATTGATAGTAAGAATATAGCTGAGGCTCCAGATAAAACTTAGGATTGTTGGCGAGACCCGGCAAGATGGCGTCGTAGAAGCGACTCAGGATTGCAGCTCTCAGTGACGGCGCAGAGGGTGAGTCCTAGCCGCATTCTCGGATGGACTTTTCTAGCCCACAGAGCGTTGAAAGTCCCACAGGACGCTAGTAAAGTAAAACCGGCTAACGCAGCCCTTTGGCGCGGCCGCTTCGGCCGGCGCCGCTTCGGCCGGCGCCGCAGCAGGACCCGGCACGGAACTCACTGGTCTGGGCGCCCTGTTAAACCAGCAATCTGAGAGTTTGAAGGGCAGATTGGCGCGTCCATCTGATTGAACGGGACTTGGACAGTGAGCCAGACCAGGAGTTTCCTGGGAGTTTCCTGGGAAGCGTGATATGAGCCGGTGAAGTGGGCAGCGGCACGGGAGATCGCACGGTTCCCAGTGCCCTATCGGCAGGCTCCTGGGGCGCCAGTGAGAGAGTCGAACTTTAAGCTTGCGGAGAGGGAGGGAGAGAGAGAGAGGACGGACTCTGAGGCAGGGAGCTGGGTAATCGGGCTCAGCGAGTCCCACCCTCACAGGGACAAGCAGGGCAATGACTGGAGACGCTTGGCGCTGAGAGTTTTGCTGCCGGCATCTAGGACGGTGCAGCCCGGTGAGGGAGGGGCGTCCACCACCGCTGACACAATCCGCCCCTATTGAAGCACCGCCCAGGGCCGAAGCAGCCTGCCGTTGCCGAGGCAACCTGCCATAACAGAGAGACTCCCAGGAGACGGGAGCTCTCCACAGCAGAAGGGAGTCCAGCAGCAACAGGGCAGAACCGCGCTAGTGGGTCAGAGCCCCGGCAGGCAAATAGTGAATAGACTGCCACCTAGTGGGGCAGGACAGTGCAACAGATACTCATAAAGAAAGCCCCAACTCCCTGAAACAGTGCATATAAGGGGGGGAAATAAAAGGGTGGTGTTTTATGAGTTCTATTACAGCAGACATAAACAACCTCCCAACAACACTGAATGAACAACGGAGCTCACAGCTCAGCACTGGAGCTACTATAAAGCACAAACCATCTCCTTAAGCAGCTCCCTGACCCCTGTATATCCAAAGAGTCACCGCAAAAAAAGGACTAATCAGACTGACATTTGGCGGGCATCATTCTGGAACAAAGACAGCAGAAGAAGAAACTGGTATCATCCCTCACTCTTCCACAGCTGCTACAGGTATACTCCAGACAAACAGGGCCTGGAGTGGACCTCAGAACTCATACAGCAGAGGGGCTAGACCACTAGAAGGAAAACTAAGTAACAAAAATACTTCATCATCAACAATCTCAGCATCCACACAGAGACCCAATTGAAAAATCAGCAACTACAAAGACGACAGGCGGATAAATCCATAAAGATGGGAAGAAACCAGCGCAAAAAGGAGGAAAACACCCGAAACCAAAACACCTCACCTCCTACAGAGGACCAAAACTCCTCACCAGCAAGGGAACAAAGCTGGACGGAGAATGAGTGTGACGAAATGACGGAATCAGACTTCAGAAAGTGGATAATGAGAAACTTCATTGAGCTAAAAGAACATGTTCTAAATCAGTGCAAAGAAACTAAGAACCTTGAAAAAAGATTTGAAAAAAAATTCGAGGAATTGATAACAAGAATGGAAAACTTAGAGAGGAATATGAATGAATTGAAGGAGCTGAAAAACACAACACGAGAACTTCGTGAAGCATGCACAAGTTTCAACAGCCGAATTGACCAAGCAGAAGAAAGAATATCAGAAATTGAAGATCAACTCAATGAAATAAAACGTGAAACCAAGATTAAAGAAAAAAGCACAAAAAGGAATGAACAAAATCTCCAAGAAATGTGGGACTATGTGAAGAGACCCAACCTACGTTTGATAGGTGTACCAGAATGTGATCAAGAGAATGAATCTAAGCTGGAAAACACTCTTCAGGATATTATCCAGGAAAATTTCCCCAACCTAGCAAGACAGGTCAATACTGAACTCCAGGAAATACAGAGAACACCACAAAGATACTCCGCAAGAAGAGCAACCCCAAGGCACATAATCATCAGATTCACCAGGGTTGAAACGAAGGAGAAAATACTTAGGGCAGCCAGAGAGAAAGGTCAGGTCACCCACAAAGGGAAGCCCATCAGACTCACAGCAGATCTCTCGGCAGAGACTCTACAAGCCAGAAGAGAGTGGGGGCCAATATTCAACATCCTTAAAGAAAAGAGCTTTCAACCCAGAATTTCATATCCAGCCAAACTGAGCTTCATAAGTGAAGGAAAAATAAAATCCTTCACGAACAAGCAAGTACTCAGAGATTTTGTTACCACTAGGCCTGCTTTACAAGAGCTCCTGAAAGAGGCACTACACATAGAAAGAAACAACCAGTTCCAGCCATCCTAAAAGCATACCAAATGCTAAAGACCATCAACAAAATGAAGAATGTACATGAACCAATGGGCAAAACAGCCAGATAGCATCAAAATGGCAGTATCAAATTCACACATAACAATATTAACCCTGAATGTAAATGGGCTAAATGCACCAATCAAAAGACACAGACTGGCAAATTGGATAAAAAACCAAAACCCATCAGTGTGCTGTATTCAGGAAACCCACCTCACACACAAAGATACACAAAGGCTCAAAATAAAAGGATGGAGGAAGATTTACCAAGCAAATGGAGAGCAAAAAAAAGCAGGAGTTGCAATTCTCATCTCTGATAAAATAGACTTTAAAGCAACAAAGATCAAAAGGGACAAAGAAGGTCACTACATAATGGTAAAAGGATCAATACAACAAGAAGAGCTAACGATTCTAAATATATATGGACCCAATGTAGGAGCACCCAGATATATAAGGCAAGTTCTTAATGACTTACAAAGAGACTTAGACTCCCACACAATAATAGTGGGAGACTTTAACACTCCACTGTCAATAGCAGACAGATCAACCAGACAGAAAATTAACAAGGATATCCAGGACTTGAACTCAGACCTGGAACAAGCAAACCTGATAGACATTTACAGAACTCTCCACCCCAAATCCACAGAATATACATTCTTCTCAGCACCACATCACACCTACTCCAAAATTGACCACATAATTGGAAGTAAAGCACTCCTCAGCAAATGCAAAACAACGGAAATCATAACAAACAGTCTCTCAGACCATAGTGCAATCAAGTTGGAACTCAGAATTCAGAAAATAACTCAGAACCGCACAGCTTCATGGAAACTGAACAACTGGCTCTTGAATGTTGATTGGATAAACAATGAAATGAAGGCAGAAATAAAGAAGTTCTTTGAAACCAACGAGAACGAAGACACAACGTACCAGAATCTCTGGGACACATTTAAAGCAGTCTGTAGAGGAAAATATATAGCAATAAGTGCCCACATGAGAAAAGTGGAGAGATCCAAAATTGACACCCTATCGTCAAAATTGAAAGAGCTAGAGGAGCAAGATCAAAAAAGCTCAAAACCTAGCCGAAGACAAGAAATAACTAAGATCAGAGCAGAACTGAAGGAGATAGAGACAAGAAAAACCCTTCAAAAAATCAACAAATCTAAGAGCTGGTTTTTTGAAAAGATCAACAAAATAGACAGACCACTAGCCAGACTGATAAAAAAGAAAAGAGAGAACAACCAAATAGATGCAATAAAAAACGATAAAGGGGAAATCACCACAGATTCCACAGAAATTCAAACCATCATCAGAGAATACTACAAACAACTCTATGCACACAAACTAGTAAATCAGGAAGAAATGGATAAATTCCTGGATGCCTGTGTCCTCCCAAGCCTAAACCAGGAGGAAGCTGAAACTATGAATAGACCAATAACAAGGTCAGAAGTTGAGGCAGCAATTAAGAGCCTACCACACAAAAAAAGCCCAGGTCCAGATGGGTTCACAGCTGAATTCTACCAGACACACAAAGAGGATCTGGTACCATTCCTTCTGAAACTATTCCAAATAATCCAAAAAGAGGGAACCCTTCCCAAATCATTTTATGAGACCAACATCATCCTGATACCAAAACCTGGCAGAGACTCAACAAGAAAAGAAAACTTCAGGCCAATATCCATGATGAACATAGATGCAAAAATCTTCAATAAAATACTGGCAAATCGATTGCAACAGCACATTAAAAAACTTATCCATCATGATCAAGTAGGATTCATCCCGGGCATGCAAGGCTGGTTCAACATACGCAAGTCTATAAATGTAATTCACCACATAAACAGAAGCAAAAACAAAAACCACATGATTATCTCAATTGACGCAGAGAAGGCATTTGACAAAATTCAACAGCCCTTTATGCTAAAAACCCTCAATAAACTTGGTATTGATGGAACATATCTCAAAGTAATAAAAGCTATTTATGACAAACCAACAGCCAATATCATACTTAATGGGCAAAAACTGGAAGCATTCCCTTTGAAATCCGGCACTAGACAAGGATGCCCTCTCTCACCACTTCTATTCAACATAGTACTGGAAGTTCTAGCCAGAGCAATCAGGCAAGAAGAAGAAATAAAGGGTATTCAAATAAAAAAGGTGAAAGCCAAATTGTCTCTATTTGCAGATGACATGATAGTATACCTAGAAGACCCCATCACCTCAGCCCAAAAGCTCCTGCAACTGATAAGCAACTTCAGCAAAGTCTCAGGATATAAAATCAATGTGCAAAAATCACAAGCATTCCTATACACCAACAACAGACTTAAAGAGAACCAAATTAAGAACGAACTGCCATTCACAATCGCTACAAAGAAAATAAAATACCTAGGAATACAACTCACTAGGAATGTAAGGGACCTCTTTAAGGAAAACTACAAACACCTGCTCAACGAAATAAGAGAGGACACAAACAGATGGAGAAACGTTCCATGTTCGTGGTTAGGAAGAATCAATATTGTGAAAATGGCTATACTGCCCAAAGTAATTTACACATTCAATGCTATCCCCATCAAACTACCATTGAATTTCTTCATAGAACTGGAAAAAACCACCATGAATTTCATATGGAACCAAAAAAGAGCCCGCATAGCCAAGTCAATTCTAAGCAAAAAGAACACAGCGGGAGGCATCACGCTACCAGACTTCAAACTATACTACAAGGCTACAGTAATCAAAACAGCATGGTACTGGTACCAAAACAGAGATATAGACCAATGGAACAGAACAGAAACATCGGAGGCAACACAACATATCTACAAGCATATCATCTTTGATAAACCAGACAAAAACAGGCAATGGGGAAAGGATTCCCTATTTAATAAATGGTGTTGGGAAAACTGGCTAG
Source organism: Saguinus oedipus (assembly GCA_031835075.1). Classification (NCBI taxonomy): domain Eukaryota; kingdom Metazoa; phylum Chordata; class Mammalia; order Primates; family Cebidae; genus Saguinus; species Saguinus oedipus. The sequence continues at coordinate 141,049,555 of CM063169.1, forward strand.
CCATATGCAGAAAGCAGAAACTGGACCCCTTCCTGACACCTTACACTAAAATTAACTCCAGATGGATTAAAGACTTAAATGTAAGACCTGACACCATAAAAACCCTAGAAGAAAATCTAGGCAAAACCGTTCAGGACATAGGAGTAGGCAAGGACTTCATGAACAAAACACCAAAAGCATTGGCAACAAAAGCCAAAATAGACAAATGGGACCTAATCAAACTCCACAGCTTCTGCACGGCAAAAGAAACAGTCACTAGAGTGAATCGACAATCATCAGAATGGGAAAAAATCTTTGCAGTTTACACATCTGACAAAGGGCTGATATCCAGAATTTACAAAGAACTCAAACAGATTTACAGAAAAAAAACAAACAAGCCCATTCAAAAATGGGCAAAGGATATGAACAGACACTTTACAAAAGAAGACATACATGAGGCCAACAAACATATGAAAAAGTGCTCATCATCATTGGTCATTAGAGAGATGCAAATCAAAACCACATTGAGATATCATCTCACACCAGTTAGAATGGCGATCATTAAAAAATCTGGAGATAGCAGATGCTGGAGAGGATGTGGAGAAATAGGAACACTCTTACACTGTTGGTGGGAGTGTAAATTAGTTCAACCATTGTGGAAGACAGTGTGGCGATTCCTCAGGGACCTAGAAATAGAAATTCCATTTGACCCAGCAATCCCATTACTGGGTATCTATCCAAAAGACTGTGAATCTTTCTACTATAAGGACACATGCACACGAATGTTCATTGCAGCACTGTTTACAATAGCAAAGACCTGGAACCAACCCAAATGCCCATCGATGATAGACTGGACTGGGAAAATGTGGCACATATACACCATGGAATATTATGCAGCAATCAGAAATGATGAGTTTGTGTCCTTTGTAGGGACATGGATGAATCTGGAGAACATCATTCTCAGCAAACTGACACAAGAACAGAAAAAGAAATACCGCATATACTCACTCATAGGCGGGTGAGAAAAATGAGAACACATGGACACAGAGAGGCGGTCTACTATACACTGGGGACTGTTGGGGGAAATGGGGGAGGGACAGCGGGGGGGGGCTGGGGGGGATAGCCTGGGGATGAATACCAAGTGTGGGTGAGGGGGAGGAAGGCAGCAAAACACACTGCCATGTGTGTACCTATGCAACTATCTTGCACGTTCTGCACATGTACCCCAAAACCTATAACGCAATAAAAATTAAAAAAAAAAAAAAAAAAAAAAAAAAAAAAAATAGTAAAGATGCTTCAGAAAATAGTCTGAATGATTTTGAAAAAAAAAAAAAAAAACTTAGGATTGTTATATTATCTACAATTTATAACCAACCTCAAAATTACTTAGATATTTTTAAGAAAATGTTTAATACTTTTAATACTTTTAATTAAAATGTTTAATACATTTTAAGAAAATGTTTAATTTTTAATACTTTATTTTGATAAAATGTTAAATACTTTTAACCCCAAATCTCAGTGCCTTAATAAAACGGAAATTTATTTCTCACAAATGCTGTATCGCCTATGTCGACATCTCATGTAAGACTGCTTCACATATTACTAGGATTTTTAGGCAGATGAAAGCTCCATAATCTTGTGACCATACCACCTGGAGTTTTGGGCCTCCACACCTTTTTTCACCTTGGCAAAAAAAGACAATGCTGGAGAGAATCTTGGAATTAAATGCTTAGACTTGGATATGAATCACTCAGTCTCTTCTGTTCAGGTCTCAATAATTATAATAGGCCATAGACCAACCCAACAATAAGGGGATGAAGTACATTTCAGTGTCCCCAAAGGGAGAGGGAAATGAAATAAATGAGAACAATATACATGTCCATCACAGGATACAAAATGTAATCAACCAGCACCATCCTGGTTCTGTACTCAATGTTTTAATGACTTAGTTCTCTCTCAGATATAGCTTTATTGTTAGAAAGAAATGTGATAATGAGAAGAATCAATGCAGGGAAACCAACACAATCTAAATAAGAGTCAAACACAAGAGCGTCTTTTCCCCATACCTCCATAACAAACTTTAGATCTGAAATTCATCCAATATATACATTACAGAATTGTTTTTTGCTGATCTTTATTCTAATTGGTTGGTTCTCCATTTTCATTCATTAGGGTACATGACACACCCATTTGTTAAAGATTTTGAACATTGCTCTTTGATAAAGATTACAGGAATCCATGAAATATGGAGATGCCTGGAACACTATTTTAAAACAATCTATGTATTACAAAACAATATTATAGCAATAATAAAAGGGTATATTAAAGTATGCTTTTATTGCTAAGTATATTGTTTACATTAATTTATTTTATATGTCAACACTAAAAAGTATAAATGAGTGTTTTGCTTAATGAATATGTGTATAATGACTTGTCTTTTTAGTTGCATATCTTATTTACTTGACAAGCAGAAAAGAAATTTTCCAATGTATATTCACAAATTGCATCTTCAAGGATTACTTTTAAACAAATAAGCAGAGAATTTATGTCTAATATATTTGCTTAGGACAAGAGAAAAGCTTTGAACTAACCATATTATCTGTGCAAAACTGCATGGGTCATCCAAATCATTCCCCTAAAGCCCTTTTATGTACTAAGAAAGCAAGCAAAAGCAATTCATGTTTAATTAATGTATAGCATATCTAGCATATTCATTTTAGAAATCAGACTCTGAACCTGACATTGAAGAGTTATATTGTGGTCCCTGGTGGGAAAAAATAAGTTTAGGGTATTTATTTTCATTTTACCAGATATTTATAGCATATGATAGAAAACTAAATGGATTGATTGAACATCAGGAGACCTCAATTTTACCTCAACTTTATTCCTAAATTATAAATAAGTTAAATTTCTTCAAGTTTTAGTTTGTTCATCTTGCAAAGAAAGGAAATAATTTTTGTTTTTTTCCAACTCCAGTCTCCCATGTCTTAGAGATTTTACACTAATGTAGAGGTTTATAGTTGCCACACAGTTTTTCAGGAGGCAATCCTCCTCATGGCAGCAAAGCACAAGTTACGAGTAAAATTACTAGAGATAGGCTGCCTAGATTTGACTTATAGCTTTACCACCATCAGTCCTCTAGTCAGTAAAACTGAGATAATAATAGCATCCAATTCAAAAAAAATGTTCAGGAGATTCAATAACTTCATACTTACAAATGCATCTAGAAGAAAAAAAATGCATCTAGAATATTACAATGTAGCAAGCACTCAATTGTCATTAGGCATATCATTAGGTATTTTTTTGCTGTGTGAAAATGATGTCTCTTAATGGTGATGGAATTTACTGAATTACTATTCATAAAAAGATTGGAGTAGGATATTAAACTCTTTCCATATGGTTTAATATAACTTGGTGAGTGATATTGTTTGGCTGTGTTCCCACCCAAATCTCATCCTAAAGGTGGTTTCCCCTATGCTCTTCTCGTGATGGTGAGTTAGTTCTCAGAAGATCAGATGGTACTATAATGGGCTTCCTTCTTCACTGGGAATTCATTGTTTTTCTCCCTGCTGCCATGTGAAGAAGGATGTACTTGCTTCCCCTTCCACCATGATTGTAAGTTTCCTGAGACCTCCCAAGCCATGCTGAACTGTGTGTCAATTAAACCTCTTTCCCTTGTAAATTACTCAGTCTCAAGTATATCTTTATTAGCAGTGAGAGAATGAACTGATATAGTAAAATGGTACCACAGAGAGTGGGGCAATTCTGTAAAGGTACCTGAAAACGTGGAAGTGACATTGGAATGGGCTAACAAGCAGAAGTTGGAACCATGTAGAGGGCTCAGTAGAAGACAGGAAAATGTGGGAAAGTTTGGAACTTCCTAGAGACTTGCTGAATGCCTTTGACCAAAATGCTAATAGTGATATATATAATGAAGTCAGGCTGAGGCAGTCTCAGATGGAGATGAGTAACTTGAAGGTCACTTTTTCTATGCAAACAGACTGGCAGCATTTTGTCCCTACCCTAGATATCTGTGGAACTTTGAACTTGAGAGAGATGATTCAGAGAATATGGAAAAAAATTCTAACTGGCAAAGCATTCAAGAGAAAACAGAGTATAACAGTTTAAAAAGTTTGTAGCCTGACAATTTGATAAAAAAGAAAATCTGATTTTTCTGGGGAGGAATTCAAGCCAGCTACAGAAGTTTGTATTAAGTAAGGAGAAGCTGAATGTTAATCACCAAGGCAATAGAGAAAATGTCTCCAGGGCATATCAGAGACCTTTATGGCAACCCCAGGGATGGAATGACATAGTTAGGCTTTGTTTCCTCACCCAAATCTCATTTGAATTGCAGTTCCCATAATCCCCACATGTTGTGGGAGGGACCCGATGGAGATAATTCAATCATAGGGACAGTTTCCTCTATCCTGTTCTTGTGATACTAAGTTAGTTCTCATGAGATCTGATGATTTTATAAGGGGCTTCCCCCTTCGTTGGGCAATCATTCTTCTTCTCCCTGCTGCCATGTGAAGAAGGATGTGTGTGCCTCCACCTCCTCCACGATTTTAAGTTTCCTCAGGCCTCCCCAGCCATGCTGAAATATGAATCAATTAAAACTCTTTTCTTTGTAAATCACTCAGTCTCAGGCATGTCTTTATTAGCAACATGAGAACGAATTAAAACAGTCAGCCAAAATGTATCAATCATTAGAGGATGGTACATCCCAGGTTTAACAAGTGAATAGGTCGCAATGCCAAGTGATAGTAGCCAAAGCTATGAGAAGCAGGTAAATAATTTAATATTGGCTATAAATATAGGTGTCAAATTAGGCATCACTGCATTGGCTTCTAACAGTTGGTAGATGAGATATGCTGATTGACTTTCATGCTGAAGACAACCTAAGATATTAGACAAAATACTAAAACAAAAATGAAATGTTTCCTAAATACACTAATGACCTAGCAAAAAAAAAAAAATTAAAGTATTTGTTCTAAAGCAAGTGGGTTAAAGTTTTAAAAATGCCATATTTACATAGACTCAAAATACATTATCAAATAAAAAAGAAAAAATACACGATTTTAAAGGCATCATATTAATTACAAAGAAAAAGATAGCATACAATAGAAATATTAGCAATAATTAACTTAAATGATTAAAATTAATACCAATAGTAACAAGTAAAGTAGACATCATGGGCCTCCTTCTACAATACAAGGAAAATACCACCTTTGAAATATCTCTACCAAAATGCAAAACTGAATCTAATCAGAAGGAAACATCAGACACCTCCAAACTGAGAGGTAATTTACAGAATAACTGGCTTGCACTCTTCAGAAATGACAGTATCATGAATGATAAAGAGAGACTGAGATTAAAGGACACTAAAGAGACATGTAATCCTATGCTTTCTATTTACTATAATGAATGTTGTTGGGACTAAACAAAATTTGGAAAAATGTCTATGTGGTTTTAAAATATGTCCAAGAGTCTTTGATGTTCCTCCCTTCAGAAGATAAGCCTAATCCCATACCCGTGAGTGTGAGTTGTACTTTGTAACTCATTTCTAACATAATTTTAGAAATAAAGAGATGTCTCTTCTTAGACTAAATAGTTAAATAGCTTCACCCTTGCTCTCTCTCCTATATCATGCACTCTGAAGAAGACAGTCACCAAATCATTAAGACAGCAATGTGGACAGATCCACATTGAGAAGAACTGAGTTCTCCAAACAGCAGCTATATGAGTGAGCCATCCTGGAAATGAATCCTAAGCCCAGGCAAGCCTCTACATGACAACTGTTTGAAGATAACCACACATAAAGAATTGATTCAAAACCATTCAACTAAGTCACTCCTGATTCAGGACTTACAAAAAAAAATGTGATGTAAGTGTTTTGTTTTGTTCGAGTTGTTTGTTTTTTATTTCTTTAATTTTGGTAATATATACATAAAAAAATTCACAGTTTTAGCCATTTTGTGCAATTTAGTGGCATCTAGTACCCTTGTATTCTTGTGCTGCCATCACCACCACCCATCCACAGAACTCTTTTCATCTTCCAAAACTGAAATTCTGTACTAATTAAATAATAACTCCCCATTCTTCCCTCCCCCAGCCCCTGACAATCAGCATTCTACTTTTGGCTCATGAATTTAACTATTCCATGTATCTCATATAAGTGGTATCATATCTTATTTGTCTTTTTGTATCTGCTTTCTCTTAGCACATGACTAATTGTTCATAATGGATGAACCTGAAAAACATTTTTAAGCCAAAAAATATTCCATTTTATGTATGTGGTATATTTTATTTATCTGTTTGTTGATGGACACGTAGGGTGCTTTAATCTTCAGCTCTTGTGAATAATGGAGCTAAGAACATATAGAAATATTAACAAATATCTCTTCCAGACCTTGATGCACCAAAGTTTTAAATTTTGATATACTCTCATTAATTATTTCTTTTGTTGCTTGTGCTTTTGGTGTCACATCCAGAAAAAATCACTGTCAAATCCAATGTCTTAAAGCTTTTCTTCCAGTGTTTTCTGCTTAAAGTTTCATAGGTTTGCTATTACAATTTGGTTGGCCTTCAGTTCATTTTGAGTTAACATTTTATGTGGTATAAGGTAACAATTCCACTTCATTCTTTTGCATGTAAGTATTCAGTTTTTTCAAGACCATTTGTTGAATAGACAGCCCTTTCTCTATTGAATGGTATTGGTACTCTTGACAAAAAGCATTTGATCATGTTTGTAAGGACTTATTTTGGGTTTCTTTGTTCTAGCCTATTGGTTTATATGTTTGACCTTATACCAGTACCACACTGTTTTGATTATAGAAGATTTGTAACAAGTTTTGAAATCAGGAAACATGAGACCTCTAACTTTATTCTCCTTATTCAAGATTGTGTTGGATACTTAAAAACTCATAAAAATGCCTTATGAATTTTTGGATAGATTTTTCTATTTCTGCAAAAAGAGATTGTTGGACATTTGATAGTTATTGCATAGAATATCTAGATCATTTTGGTCAGTACTGCCATCTAAAGGATATTAATTATTCCAATCTGTAAATGAGAAATGTCTTTCCATTTATTTGTATATTTTCTTTCAGCAACATTTTATAATTTTCAGTGTATAAGGCTTTCATGTACTTGCCTAAGTTTATTCCTAAGTATTTTATTTTTTCTGATATGTGGTAAATGCAATTGTTTCTTAATTTCCTTCTTGATTGTTGTTACTATACACAAATAAGTCGATTTTATATACTGATTTTTGCACCCTGAAACATTGCTAATTTCATTTATTACATCTACCAGGGTTTCTGGTGGACTCCTTAGGGTTTTTACATGTAGGATCATTTTATCTGTGAACAGAGATAACTTTACTTCTTTATTTCCAGTTTGGTTGATGTTTCCTTTTTCTTTCCTAATTGCTTTGCTGACACTTCCCGTATTGTGTTGAATATAAGTGACAAAAGAAACATTCTTATCTCATTGTTGATTTTAGAAGAAAAGATTTCAATCTTTCACCATGGAATATTATGTTAGCTGTGGGTTGCATTATGTTGAGGTATTCCTTTTATTTCTAGTTTGTTGAAGGATTTATTAAGAAAGGTTATTGACTTTTGATAGTTTATTTTTTTCTGCTTAAACTGAGATAATGTGACATGGTTATTTTTCTATATTCTATATATAGAATAATTTGAGATGAAGTCTCACTCTGTTGCCTAAGCTGGAGTGCAGTGGCACGATCTTGGCTCATTACAACCTCCACCTCCCTGGTTGAAGTGATTCTCCTGCCTCAGCCTCCCGCGTAGCTGGGACTACAGGCACATGCCACCACGCCAGGCTAACTTTTTTTTTTTTTAGTAGAGACAGGGTTTCACTAAGTTGGTCAGGCTGGTCTTGAACTTCTGACTTCATGATCCACCCACCTTGGCCTCCCAAAGTGCCTGGATTACAGGTGTGAGCCACCACATTTGGCCTCTTTATTCTCTTAATTTGGTGTGTTACATTGATCAACTTTTATATGTTGAACCATTCTTGAATTATATTAGTAAATTCCAATTGGTCGTGGTGTATAATCTTTTCACTATATATTGAATTTTGTTTGCTTGTATTTTATTGAGGATTTTTGCATCAATATTCATAAGAGATATTGGTTTGTAGTTTTTTCATTAGATACTGGTTTGTAGTTTTCTCATAATGTCTTTTTTCTGGCTTTGGTATTAGGGTAATGCTGGTCTTATATAATAAGTTTAAAAATGTTTTCTCCTCTTAAATTTCCGGGGAGAATTTATGAAGGATTACTGCAAATTTTTTACTAAATGTTTTATAAAATTCACTAGTTCAGTCATCTAGTCTGGGCTTTTAATTTTTTCTTGAGTAGCTTTGGATTCCACATTTAATCTCTTTACTAATTACAGGTTTATTCAGATTTTCTATTTCTTCTTTATTCTTAATTGTGTGTTTCTACAAATTTGTCCATTTCATTAAGATTCTCCATTGTTGGCATACAATTGCTGGTATTTTCTTATAATCCTTTTCAATGACATTAAATCAGTAGTAATATCACCACTTTTATTTCTAATTTTATTTATTTGAATCTTCTTTTTTTCCCCCTTACTTCATCTAGCTAAAGGTCTGTTAATACTCTTGATCTTTTCAAAGAACGCTTGGTTTTGTTGAATTTCTCTATTGTTTTTCTATTCTCTATTTTGTTTATTTCTGTTGTAATCATTATTATTTACTTACTTCTAGATTTGAGTTTAGTTCGTTCTTTATCTAGTTCCTTAAGATGTAAAGTTAGATTATTGATTTGAGATCTTTCTTCCTTCTTACAAATATTTATAGCTACAAACTTCCCACTTAGCCTGGCTTTTATTGGCTCTTACAAGTTATCTATCGTATTTTTATTTTTATTACTCTTGAGATTTCTTCCAACTTCCTTTGTGACTCCTTCTTTTTTCCCACTGGTTGTTTCAGTGTATTGTTTAATTTCCACATATTTTTGGGATTTCCTATTTTTTGCCATTAATTTCTACTTTCATCTCATTGAGATCAGAAAATATAAATTGTATGATTTTAATCCTTTTAAGTTTATTAAGTTTTGTTTTATAACCTAATATATGGTCTATCCTAGAGAAAATTCCATACGTACTTTAGAGAAATGTGTATTCTGCTATTGAAGGGCAATATTCTACATATGTTTGTTAAATCACATTGGTGTATACTGTTGTTCAAGTCCTGTGTTTCTCTGATCTGGCTGGTTGTTCCATCCATTACTGAAAGTGGAAAATTGAAGTCTCCTACTATTATTGTAGAGCTCTGTATTTCTCTTTTAAATTCTGTCAATGTTTACTTCAAACTGTTTAGTATCTCTGATATTTGGTGGATATATCTTTATAATTATTATATGTTCTTGGTGAACTGATCCTTTTATTATTATATAATGACCTTCTTTTACCCTTTTAACAATTTCTTACTTAAAGTCTATTTTGTCTGATATTAATATAGCTACTTTGCTCTCTTTCAACTACTATAAGACTGAAATAGCTTTCATTTTCAATCAATGCGTGTCCTTAGAACCAAAGTTTGTCTCTTATAGATAGCATATAGTTAGATTTTATTTTTTAATACAATACACCAATATGTCTTGATGGTGGGGTTGTCCACAAGTGTTTGTTTTGTTTTTAACACTATATTTTGGGGTAATCATAGCAGTAGAAAACTAACACAATGCCTGTAGATTAGTTAACAGTATCATATCAATGCTAATTTTCTGATTTTTATAATTATACTATGGTTATGAAAAACACATTCTTATTTTAAGGGAAAACATATGAATGTATTTTCAGGGTTAAGAGATATAATGCCTCAAGCTTACCTTAAATGTTTCATAAAGACAGCAAGATGATAATGTAATGTGGTAAAATGCTAACTGCTGGTGAAACAGGGAGAAGGTATATAAAGTTCTTTGTTACCATTATTGTACCTTTCTGTTAGGTCTAAAATTATGCTACGGTTTAAAAATAATAAATAAAACTTAATTTGGAGACTACAAATTTAGGATATATCAGAATCCACAGTGTAAATACAGCACTGAAACTAACTTTTAGTTTTTCTGGGTTTCCAGAAAGAAAGAAGACCGAAAAACGAATAGAGATAATATACAGACAGACACTGACTGAATATATTACAGAATTAAGGAAAGATGTTAATATGAAGATTAAGTAATCTAAGATTGAAAAAAATAAAGAAAATTAATACCTGGACATATAGTAAAAATGTATGACACTAAAGCCAGTGAAAAAAATATTAAATATTGTGGGAGAAAAAATTATCTTCTTCAAATTAAGCAATAGCTTAAACAGCTGACTTCTATACTTTTCTTTTTCTTTCTTTTTTTTTTTTTTGAGTCAAGGTCTCACTTTGTCACTCAGGCTGGTGTGCAATAGCACAATCATAGCTAACTACAGCCTTGAACTCCTGAGATCAAGCCATTCTCCAACCTCAGGCTCTCAAGTAGCTGGAACTGTAGTCCCCTGCTCTCCCTGCCATTTTTTTTTTTTTGTGTAGATACAGGATTTAACCATGTTGTCCAGGGTCATCTCAAACTCCTGGGTGCAAGCAATCCACCTGCCTCAGGCTACCAAAGTGCTGGGATTACAGGCATGAACCACCATGCTTGAACAACTGCTGACTTCTAAATCACAGCGATCATGACCAGAGCCACTGTAATAATAGGTGGACTGTAACAAAACAAAATAACTGGTAACTTAGAATCATATATTTAACAAAATGGCTTTCAATGAAGAGAATAAAATAAAGACATTTGTAGACAAACAAAAACTGAGCTTTTGCTACCAATGAATAATTACAAAGTGACATTTTAAATGTTCTGCAGGCAGAAGTAAATGATCTCACATGAAAAATCTGATATAAGAAGGAATAATAAGCAGTAACAGGGACCAATATGCTTATTTATCTATATTAAACAAAAATAAAGTTGTCATATGGCTTAAAAACTGTACTATAAATAAAATATATGAAAATTGCACATAAAATGATTACAGTTAAGTTATTCTGAGCACCTATATTATTTTGAAAGTGAATAAATATTAAAACTGACACTTTGGTGAGTTTATGCATCATAACATTTCTAGTCTTTATATTAGAAATTAAAATTTAATTATTAATTGAACAGAAAGAAATATGAATGAGAATAACAAATTTAAAATAAGAAATAGATAAAAAGGATTTAGACAAATAAAAAACAAAAATAACATGAAGATGTAATACAAATATGAAAGCATTTGTAATAAATGTAAATAGACCAATTACCATAGCTAAAATACAAAATTCAAAGCTGTGGCTGACTCTGGCAGAGAAGCAGTATGTTTCCATTAGTGCAAAATTCAAAAACAAAAATTATAATTTATATATATCAGAATAAATATATATGGGTAAAAATGTATCTTAAAATCATAATAAAAAGCAAAAATGATGATAATAAAATTCAAAAGAAAGGTTATCTGAGAAGACAGGGAAAGGGATTGGATTAAGGAAGAACATACTTGTTAATTCAGAATATGTTAATTTTTTTTCCCTTACACTACATTCTGGGCATAATGGTTATGCATTGTATACTTTTTACCTATCTATCATATATTTTAAAATAATGTTTGTTTCCCTCCATATTCAATAAAACCAATAAATAGGTAGCATCAAAAATAAAAGATTTACGATGAATATGAAATGTATTGTATCTCTCTTCTGATGCTGTGTTTTCTGTCATCTTGAGAAGGAGCACTGTCTTTGACGGAGGAACCAGACTGAATTAATACAGCATTGCAAAAACTAAGCCTGAGTCAAGTCTAGATGACCTTTAACCTCTGCCAGGTAGTTAACTGTTGTAAACTGCAAAAATGCCCCAATTTCTCACTACTGCCTTTATAGTATGACCTTGCAGCCACCCCTCTCAAGAGTGAAGTCTGTTTGTTTATGTCTTATACCTGGTCTGGGCTTTCTAACCTGCTTTGACCAGTAAGTCGTAGCAAAAGATATGCTGGGCCAGTTCTAAGCACTGGTCTCAAGAAGTTACAAATACTATTCTTTGTCTTGAAATTCTGCTATCTGTTCTGTGAATTCATCTAAGCTACCCCACTGTATGATGAGAGACACGTGACCCAGTCACTCCTGTTGTATCTGCCAGCAAGTTGAAAATAGGTGAATGAGGCCATCCCAGAGTAGCCAGCTTTGGCCTACCCTATAGCTGACTTCACGTACCTAAGTGAGCTCAGGTAAAATATTGAACTTAGTATCATCAAAACTGCCTGCCCACTGACCTGCAGATCCATAACAATACATGGTTGTTGTATTAAGCAAGTAAGTTTGGGGATTAATTAAAACAGATATTAACCATAAATAAACTGATTCTACAACTTTATAAGCACGATTTCTTTCCTTCCTATTGCTATTTTGTTGTGAAAGTACTCATAAAAACATTAACCTGGATATAATTTTTAAACATATGAAACATGGAGAGGCCATGAATATTTCTATTGCATGTAAAATGTCCCCATTTTGAAAAATTTGAGGCAGGGAAATCTTAAAAAATAATAGATTCAAAATTATAGTTTTAGGAAGCCAAATGGGATAAAGTTTCTTAAGGATAAAACAAGAAACTTGAGAGACATGCACAGGTTGTGAAACTGCGATGTGCTGATTTTCCTTCTTTCAATTTGCAGTGCTGTGAAAACCTTGTACTATGGAGCCACAGTATTCATGAGAACAAGAGAACAGGGGTGGCAGGAGGTATTTTTAACAAAGTCATCAAGGTACTCATGAGGATGACATATTTTCCATGAACAAGCAGCATAACTTAGTACTTTGCTCGAACACTACACACAGCATAATGGAAATGGCACTTTCAGAATACTGATTCTCCCACAGGGAACTCAACAGTGAACTAGGAAAAGATCACAGGCTCTGACAGTTGATTGGTGAATTAATTAGATGTTGAACTTCGTTAATGCTATGGTAAATTACATGAGGAGCATGCACTCAGAGTCATAAAAAGATTCCAAGGATGCTAGGTGTCACAATAGTAGGGCAAAATGTAATCATAATCCAGAGCAAGGCCCAATGCAAATCGGTTTACCAGAGACCTGCTGAGATTAATCTTACTTGTATAACTTTCTCAGGGGAAAATTTAGACTGAGTGGCACAATTATTTAGGCTACAAGCAAAATAAATTGATGCTGTTTTTATTATTCTTTCTAAAGTTTTCTTGACATAGACTTAGAAAGTTAATGTTTACCAACTCTTTACCCACTTTTAAAGCACACCTCCTCATGTAATCTATTAAGTGATAGGAGATTTTGAAGAAAGTACAGAGAGGTCCATTTTTTTATTCTGCTATAACCATATTACTGTCATTGCTGCCTATATATTCTCAGAAAATACTTATTGTTGGCCTTTGTTGCTAAATGCATTTTGGTATGTAATGTATTCTACTTATCAATTGTGTGATCTTGGGCAAGTTACTTAATCTCTTCAGCCTTCAGATTCTTCATTTTCAGAATGGGGACAATGACAGTATTCATTTTGTAGGGCTATAATGTGAATTAATTATATAAATATTGTAAAGTACTGAAAACAATGCCCAGCACATGGCAAGTATGATAAAAGTTGCTGAATGAATACTGAAACAAAAACAGTGTTCACCTATTTCCACAGAGATCCATCACCATTTATACTTCTGATCATTCAGCAAACAAAGACATTGATTTCCAACATTCTGAATAATCAAACTGAGCCTTTCCTTGGGAAAATGCAGCTTTCATAGAGGTAAGTAGAAGAATATTAACAAAGTTTGACACATCAAGGATAGATGCGTGAGGGTTCAACAGAGATTTACTCTTCTTCCCTATTATCTTCTGTAACTGGGAGGAAATGGAAACAAATATAGATTAGGAATTATATCTGTCAGACCAAAAAAAAAAAAAAGTCACCTAAATTCATTTCAGTCTTCTTTTCTGCTGACAAATAGATGCTGCTGCTAACCTATTGAGGTGTAATTGTATTCTTTTTTTTCTTTTTTTTTTTTTTTGAGATGAAGTCTCACTCTGTTTCCCAGGCTGGAGTGCAGTGGTGTCATCTCAGCTCACTGCAACCTCCGCCACCCAGGTTTAAGGAATTCTCTTTTCTCAGCCTCCTGACTAGCTGGGACTACAGGTGTCCACCACCATACCTGGCTAATTTTTGTATTTTCAGTAGAGATGGGTATCACCATATTGCTCAGGTTGGGCTCGAACTCCAGACCTCAGGTGATCCACCTGCCTTGACCTCCCAAAGTGCTAGGATTACAGGTGTGAGCCACCACGTCCAGCCTGCAATTGTATTCTAATTAGATATCCTGCATGCTCTGTGAGAATGGCATGCAACAAATGTAAACACAGTTCATTGCAGTTGAACTCTTACCATGAGCAAAATACTAGGAAAGGCCCTGAAGGAAAAGCAAACCATAAACTGGAATAAGTTCCTCTGCTTCATATCTCCAAAGCATGTATTAACAATATTTCAGTATATTTCAACACAATATAAGTGACTGAAAATACATATGGGTATATAAAGAACACATACAACATTTAAAAAGGGTATTTTTAATTTTAGTTCCTTTCTCTTTCCATCTGCTGTACGCTGAAGATGATTGCTGAGTCATGACAAGTCCTGCACTGCTGACAAAATGCATAAGGACTAATATAAGGTTGAGTTGAGATAAACACAAAATGTGAACCAATAATCCTGGAAGAATCAACTTGAGATTATACATGAATTGGTAAGTATAAAAAGGTTTGAGTTATTTAAGCACCTTATTAAGACTGATGATATTACAATATTCATGAGGAGCAAAAATGCTATCTTTAGATAATCTGAGATATTTGGTAAAGAGAAGTAAGAGATTTAATATTTATATTAAGAGAGCATATTGTGTCCTGCTTTATTCTTAGCTGATATTATAAGTTGTTTTTGATGCAGGATAAAAATAAGTGAGAAAAAAATTTAAAACAGATATTATAATGCTAGGGATAAAATTAGTACCGACTAGAAATTAGGTAAGACTATGGCTAAGGGAATCTAGGATGATTGGACTTCTTCCTCAGCCCACATTACTGCTTTTTCTGTTGCTCCTAGGGGAGCTATCTGCAAGGAACAATGACAAAAGAGGGAAAAGTTCTACTTTCTTATTAAACAGTCTTTGGGACCTAAATGCTAATACAGAGAGCTGTGATAAACATGGCTGGAACCAGGGTCTAGGTTAGAAGCCTGAGACATCTCTACCACTCTCTCTCAATTTAAGCCCCCAAATAGTAGATTTTATATTGATCAGGTTGGATGCCTTCATGGGAAAAATAGGTCAGAGAGAGAATAGAAGAGTAAGCCCTTGGCCAGTTTAACATTTTTTTTTTTTTTTTTTTTTTTAAGGCGGAGTTTCGCTCTTGTTCTCTTGTTACCCAGGCTGGAGTGCAATGGCGCCATCTCGGCTCACCGCAAACTCCGCCTCCTGGGTTCAGACAATTCTCCTGCCTCAGCCTCCTGAGTAGCTGGGATTACAGGCACGCGCCACCGTGCCCAGCTAATTTTTTGTATTTTTAGTAGAGACGGGGTTTCACCATGTTGACCAGGATGGTCTCGATATCTTGACCTCGCGATCCACCCGCCTCGGCCTCCCAAAGTGCTGAGATTACAGGCTTGAGCCACCGCGCCCGGCCTCAGTTTAACATTTTGAGAAGATAAAGAGAAGAGTGTACTAGAAAGGATGACTGGGCTTCTCCATGTAGAAGGGCCTTTCAATTTGAAAGGAAGAGACAGAAACACATAATTTTTCATTGAATGGCTATGCCACAGAAACAAGGAATCTCTCCAATGAGATCATTATATCCTCCTTTTGGGGACTAGGTTCTTTATCTCCCAGAAGCTCTTTCTCCAGATATCATACAGATATTTCAGCTATTGACCTTGTTATAATTCAGGTCTCAACTTAAAAAAATATATCTACAGTGACAACACAATTCAGAGTAGCCAGTTCTTCAAGCTCTCACCTTGTTTAACTTTTAACTTAGCACTTATTACTGAATATTTTCTTTCACATATTTCTGTTATTAATGGACTCCATACCAAAACTACCCATCTAGAACATAAGGTCTATGAAAACAAGGATCTCATCTGTATTATTTATGTGTGTGTGTGTGTGTGTGTGTGTGTGTGTATGAGTTATAAATAAACTATATATATATATATATATATATATATATATGAGTTATAAGTGAACACAACAGGTACTCAATAAAGATTTAGCAAATAAATACGTGCATGAAAGTGTGTTTTAGGAGGCCAAGAAAGGTGGTGGAAAAAGAGATGCTTCTTGGGAACTTATTTTAATATTGACAATAGCTGGCATTTATCAAGAGTGTTAATCTTCAGAACAGCACCCTAAAATAAACAGTGGAGAGAAAAAATGCAGCAGCAACCTGACCCAATCTACTCTAGATCTAAATAAATGATATGGGACCCAAACCTAGACCACACACTCAGAGCAGCTATGCTTCACTACCATGTATCCAATTAGATTCTGTTTACATGTCAAATATGTGCAATAGATTTAATTCTGAAATTCCTAGTATTCTACACACACATACAAATAAATCTATTACATGATCCACTAGAATCATAAGTTAAAAATAAATAAGTTGCCATAAGAAACCTTGCTGTTTGGAGTGGTGACACCGAAGGAACATATGTGCCATGGTCTCCTTAATGGAGAAAGTTTATAAAGGATGAAGAAAAACAGCATGAATTATACCATGAATAATATTACTAATCGCAAGCATGAGCTTCTAGCATCTATAATACGAATCAGTGTAAGTTGATAGCATTGATTCCAGTTTTGGTTTAGTGAAAGCATGCCTATGGAGAAAATATAAAGGTTTTAATAGCCTTGTTTAATCCACCGGTAAAATTTCAGCTATGTAGGTGAATGAAAAGAATTCATGTCATACAGGCAAATGCTCCTCAATATTATTTCCGACACCTACATTTCTGATCAATATTGGCTCGTAGAAGTTATGATGTATACATTTTATGATGAGTACCAGACTATATATAATTGGTGTTATTTTTTAAGAATGTATTCATGAGTTTGAAAACATGCATAATTTTGATAACTTCTTAGAAGCTGATATGCCTAACCAGAATATATACCTCAACACACTACTACTATACTTCTGTGGAGACATACAAATGGAAATATATACAACCAATGTCAATACTTTCCTTTGAAAATAACTGGTTTTATCCTATACATGAAAAGAAGTCTGATTAATGGCCAACACCTTATCCAATCTAGAACTCTAAGTCATTAGAAAATAATAAGTGAAATATCCATATAATATTTGACATTAACCTATGCTTTAAAATGGCTCTAAAATGTACTCCTAGTTGACTCTTAGGCTCTAATGCAAGGTCAGTTAAATGGCAAAGCATGTATTATGTAATAGTTAATTTTAAATCACTCTTTCCTACCATTCTTGGTTATTCTATTAGCCCCAAAGACATTATATGGTGAGCAATACTTTTATTATGCTTTTTTCACAGACTAGTAAGCTAAGCCTCAGAGACCTCATATAAATTGCAAAAGTGACACATCCAGAAAGGAGAGACCCAGGAATACTGAATCTGGACATGGGATTGTAGCCACTGAAATATTTTGCCTTACTTTTGTCAGTTTTTCTCAGCTAGATAAAACTAATATATTTTGAAGCACAGTCAATAGTTGACTTCAGGCTCACAACCTAGTGAAAGAACTAAAATACAACAATTCTAGCTTTTTTTTTACTAAATGAATATTTTTTTATATTAATATCGCTTTAAATTAAGAAAACATACAGCTTAAAAACTATCATTTAGTATTAAATAAACTGTACATAAAGGCTATTTCTTCACATAAAAGATCACTGAGTGCCTACAGAACAATAAAAGAGATGTGAAGTGTTATTTCTTCAAACACTAGTTGACAAATGAATGCCCTGTGAGAAGCACTCGGCTGGCCAAACACACCAACTATTAGCTCTAGAGTCAGTTCTCAATTCTTTATGCAACAGCCCATTCTATGTATACAGAAATTGCAATTTCACAGTTATTTCTCACTTTAACTAAATGCATATTATACTATTTTTAAAAACCTTTCTCATATTGGGTTACATTTCACCTGAATGTCTCTTGGACTCCCTTAGAAATATGGTGATAAAATCTAATCTCCCTTTCACCTGACATCATTTAAAACATTTGCAGAGTCATCATCATCTCCTACACTTTCAAGTCTTACTTTCTCCAAACAAGTCATACCTCATCCTCTTAAAACTTCAAATTTCTGCTGGGCACAGTGGCTCATGTCTGTAATCCCAGGACTTTGGGAGGCTGAGGCAAGTGGATCATTCGAGGTCAGGAGTTCGAGACCAGTCTGGCCAACATGGTGAAACCCCATCTCCACTAAAAATTTAAAAATTTGCTGGGTATGGTAGTGCATGCCTGTAGTCCCAGCTACTTAGGGGGCTGAGGCATGAAAATTGCTTGAACCCAGGAGGCGGAGGTTGCAGTTAACCGAGATTGTACCACTGCACTCCAACCTGGGCAATAACTGGGCAGTTATCCTTGGGTTTATCAATGTTCTTCAACTGTGAACTGATCCTAAAGGTTTTGGGCATGTTCTTCTATACACACTGCTGTTGTATTTTACAACTTGTTCAATATGCCTACATTGTCCTCTACATTCTAGTTGCATGTTAGTCATCACACATGCAATTGGAATGTAGAGGACAACGTAGCCATATTGAAAAAGTTGTAAATGTGAACCTATAACTTTTTGCACAACATAAAATGTTGTATTCATAATTTTTCTATCTCTTAACTAATATCACGGATTTTTTTCTAATATTCTGAATTGAGAATATCTTTAAAACTCCACCAGATATTTTGAGGAAATGAAGACCTTTATTTTTCTTGGAGATTAGCAATAAAATAATAGGTAAATAATTCAGTACCCATGGTGGAGTGGTAGTAGAGGGAAGGTAAAACCTCCTTTTCTTATTTTAAATTAAATCTTGTCTATAGGCAAAAGAAAAGGAGCCATTGCCGTGGGGTGAAGAAGCTGAAAATGGAAGTGAAAATGAGCTTAATGATTACAAGAACCTAGAGGTTACTGACCTATCCTTTCACTGTTCCCATGTTACATCCCTTAATCTTTGGTTAAAATAAAGTTCTCAGTAAAGAAAAATTTGCATATGGATTTTACTTTTTAAAAATCCCATTAAAATGAAATGAGATATTAATTTTTAAAATAACTTCCAATAATTTCAAGGATTAATAATCTGTGTTTCACTTTTAGCTGATAAAAAGACCTTCTAACTATATGCTATGAAAGTACATCCGAAAACAGCTAGTGTCCACTGGATTCACAATCAGAGATATATTGTAGATTGCTACATAAATTCAAGCAGGAAAAAAAGGTTTAAACTTACCGTGATTACTTAAGCTGACTAAAGGAACTATGAAAGAGTATTCTCAGATATATTAAAAAAGGCAATTATATTTCACTGTGTCTCCAAATCATTTCAAATTTATCATATTTTAAGTGCCATCAATGTTCTTTTTGATTGGAAGAGCCCTATAAATGACAGGCAGTTTCGTGCTGTGCAAATTAGCAGTTTCCCCTATTTCTTTTCACAAGACTGTCAATTTTTCCTTATCATGTCATCCAAGTTAACAAAATGGAGACTTGTAAATTATTAACCATATGCCTCACTGTGCAGTTCATAATTTAAATTTTATCAATGATGCCTTTAATTTTTTTTAAATAATATTGTATATTTTGTACCTGTTTAATTTCCCCTAATTACCCCTGAAATAGCTTTATTTTTTACATTTCAATCTATATTTCTGCATATGAAGAATGCCAGTTTTCTTTGAATCCCAAGCTTCCATCCTAGACTGATGTGTACATGTATTTGTGCATCTATGTGTATATACACCATTTCTACCTGGGTAAATCACTTGTGCACAACTCCCTGCTTCCTGGCTATTATTGTTTGAGACAAGAGAACTTGTCTGGAAGCGAGTATATTCCCTTTTTAGAAAAACTTATTTTTTTTTTCAGAAGAAAATTTCATATTACTGCTCATGTCTCAGTCTTCATGAGGGTACAAGAGATGCAGTTCCATCCACCTTCTTTAGTTGAACTAAATAAGACATTTTTAAACAGGTATTAGCTAAGCTTAATCTTCCTGGGTACCCCTGGATTTCTTTTTTCTTTCTTTCTTTCTTTTTTTTTTTTTTTTTTTTGTCTTCATAATTTCAGGAGGTGAAAGATAACATGAGTTGTAAATGTCACAATCTGCTCCACCACAACCGGAAGAAATATGAAAATACAAAACCCAAAATACCTATTGTGGTGCTTGGTGAGTGGTCACTATGAGAGAAAGCAAAGATAAAGAAACTAACAAAACATTCCAAGCAAAGAAAGTCACCCCCAGCATATACACAAGCCACCGTAAAGCCATTAGAACTAGTGGGGGAAATAAAAGGAACTCAGCTTCCATTTAAAATGTATAGTACCTCCTATATACATTTAAACTTGTATACCTCTTATATCACTACTTTTGTTGTATTTATAAAGAAATATCTTCAGTAACTGCACTTTCAAATGTATATTAGCACATGCTAAAATTATGCTTTAATGAATAAAAATGACATTAAGCAAACACAAACAGCATACAGACTGTCAGAAACATATCATCACATATAAAATAGCTTTGCAGGGAAAATTTATAAGCTTAGTAGTGGATTGTCAACATGCCAATAACTTCCCTCAGTCACTTTGGGGCACACAAATTAGAGGAACTAATTAAATATATGATGAAATAAAATTATCTACTTCCTTGGTATAATAAAAATATGTTTTAAAATAAAAAACCCTATTTAATTTCATCCTGAAAATACAATTAAAATGAATTTGGCATTTACCTCGTGTGATTAAAAATCCAGTGGACACTTTAGAAGCACAGGCAGCTCATGATACGGCTTTCTGGTGGCACTCGTCAATTCCTACAAATAACAAGGGGGTGAAAGAGAATATTTAGAGCAATATATGTCATTATAAAATGATGGCAATTGACTATGAAATTTTTATTATTACTCTACACTGCCTTTTAAAAACTACCTGACTATACATTGCTGTTATAATAGCTTTTGTTAAATGAACAATATAGCAATGAAAATTATGTCTGCCTGGGACTTCCAAGGCAGTAAAATAGACTCCAGATTATGACGTACTACAAAACATCAAACCCCACAAAATAACATGTTACTTTACTGAGAAAGGCTGTTGGATTATAAAAATAAAATAATTTGTAATTGAAATGTTTTCTTTTTCTTTTTCTTTCTTTTTTTTTTTTTTTTTTTGAGACGGAGTTTCGCTCTTGTTACCCAGGCTGGAGTGCAATGGCGCGATCTCGGCTCACCGCAACCTCCGCTTCCTGGGTTCAGGCAATTCTCCTGCCTCAGCCTCCTGAGTAGCTGGGATTACAGGCGTGCGCCACCGTGCCCAGCTAATTTTTTGTATTTTTAGTAGAGACGGGGTTTCACCATGTTGACCAGGATGGTCTCAATCTCTTGACCTCGTGATCCACCCGCCTCGGCCTCCCAAAGTGCTGGGATTACAGGCGTGAGCCACCGCGCCCGGCCTGAAATGTTTTCTTATGTGCATTACCATATCAAATAATTTTTCTAGTCATGATGCTAAGTTATAAGAGTAGAGGGTTTAGTTTTTACCATTGGCTACTTTAGGTATATTTTAGCAAATATCTTTACTTTATATCTCATAGATTTCCCAGGGAAGAGCCATAAAATGTGGGAAATGATGGAGAATTGTAGATTTTTAACTTATCAAATGAATGTCTATCATTTCCTACATTTTATGAGACTTGCTCAGGGAGATATAGAAAATAAAACAGATATGCTTACTAAAATAACAAGATACTATATAGTATATACAGTAGAAAATTACATAGTAACTCAAACTTCTACAATTTTAATTATCTGGGGAAGAATTTTTTTTTAAAAAAGCATTATTTTCTCCCATCTACTTGATAAAAGAGAAATAAAATGATAAGCATTTATTGCTGCATATTGTCACTTTCCCATGTTTTCCATACCCAAATATGTAGAGTGGTAACTGTTAGCATCCCTTTCCTACCTGCCCACTACTCCAGGCCTCACACATGTTAAATTCAGGCACAAATATCAGTGAATCAGCACAATGGACACCTGCTCATCTTTTCCCCTCTGCACATTCCCAACCCTTCCTGTAAATCCCTAACTCTTTAGGTGAAAAAGAAGGTCAGGATAGGATAAAAAGAGATGTAGAAAGATGATGCTCCTCCATTCATAACAGTACAAACATATAATAAACCTAAACCCTCATCAATGGCATATTGGATAAAGAAAATGTGGTATATATAAACAACACAGATTACTATGAAACCATGAAAGGAAAGAGATCATGTCCTTTGCAGCAACATGGACAAAGCGGGAGGCCATTATCTTAAGCAAAATAATACAGGAAGAGAAAAGCAAATACCACGTGTTCTCACTTATAAGTAGAAGCTAAACAACAAGAATATATGGACACAAAGAAGGAAACAATAGACGCTGGGGTCTATTTGAGAGTGGAGGATGGGAGGAGGGAGAGAATAAAAAAATTGCCTATCACGTACTATGCCTATTCATTGGGTGATGAAATAAGCTGTACAACAAGCCCATGTGACACGCAACATACCTATACAACAAACCTGAACATGTACGCTAAACCTAAAATAAAAGTTAAAAAAGAGAAAAAAAGAAAAATGGCACTCTTAACTAAGAAGTATAACTGTGTCAAGGCACATATAGAAGATTGGTACAGAAATATATGAGCATTTTCTTATCACAGGAGAAGTCATATGAGGTCATGCTTTAAGTGCTAGATTCATAAAAATTAAATTATCATTTCAATTTTCTAAAAGCTACTGTCAGGAATGAAATATAAATTTCTTATTATGTGCTTTGTCTCTTTTGTCTGTTTGGTTTGAAGGTTGATAACTCACTTTGAGGAAAAGATACTTTCTAGCCAAATAAATTCTATATAGTGAATAAAATGTCCTGTTAGATTCTAGAAAGAAATCAGAAGCTACACTTCCATTAGGGGGAAACAGACTAAGAGAGGAAGTGGGAACTACTTTTAGCAAGAAAGGGAGCATTCATATGTTCAGAATAGTATGACACTAAGCAGAAAAACCCCAAAACACCAGGAATGGCTAAACTGCATTTTATGAATTTCTGCATATGTTTCAGAAACATCCTATTTTCCTGAGAATGCTTCAACTTCTCCAATGCCTGGTTGTTTTCTAACTCTGGATAGTATTCACATTTTTGTGCCCTATTTTATTTTATGGTTTATAAATCTACAGCAAACAACTCTAAATCTTTATTGGAAGTTCACTGTGACAAGTGCTGTGATGGGCACTTACATACGCATATCTCATTTAATCGACAAGATATGTACACTGTAACACTTTGCAGCCATTGGCTTATATAGTATATATCTCAGCATAAAAATCTTAAATTGGAAGTTGTATGTTCCATGAAATAAATTGCTGTTTCCTACCCATTATAAGTTTTAAGTTCCATACATTTCATTTGCTTAAAGCATTTTCTGATTGTCTTAAGTGTTTACTGAGTGTTTTAAAATACATATGGAATGTGAAAATTATTCAACTAAATCCATTATATATTTGCTTGAAATTTGAGTTTTAGCATTACAATAGAGAGAAGAATCCTGAAACCTCATAAGATCTTTCGTTTATGATCATATTTAAAGATTAGACATATGATATCTTTGAGGAAGAAGAAATTGTGTTATATTTACAACACACAAACTAGAAATTCCCAATTTCTTAGAAGAAAATAATTTTAACTAAGACCCAATATTATTTGAGGGATGTGAAAAATAAGTTATGTTGGTGAAGTAATAGCACGAATACAAAAGAAGCAACAAGATAAGCAGGATTAAAAGGAGACTATTTTTCTAAATAGAAAATTCAATGGTCAAGTTAGTGGAGAAAGAAGTTGGGTGAAATGTGTTGATAAAACTTAAAATAGCATTGTGTTTGCTGGGTATTTTTTGAAGGGGAATTTAAGTGGTAATATTTTCTAAATTTTCTAAGTAAAAATTTCTTCAGAGGTTTGTGGGTTAATAACAAAATAATGGAGAAAAAATATCATAGCTTTATTTCCTAAAAAGTAAATCGAAGTTTATAGTGATGGGGCATCACATTTTGTATTAAATGATAACAGCAAATGAGAAGCTAGGCCTAGATACAGTCCTAGATCATCTGATTTATCAGATCGTTCTCACCGAAATGAGCTAGATAAATCGCAGAAATATATCAGTAACAGAATAAATATTGTTCAGGCTGAGCATGGTGGCTCACACCTGTAATCCCAGCACTTTGGGAGGCCAAAGCAGGCAAATCACTTGAGGTCAGGAGTTCGAGACCAGCCTGGCCAACATGGTGAAATACCATCTCTATTAAAAATTATAAAATTAGCTGGGTGTGGTGGCACGTGCCTGTAATCCCAGCTACTTGGGAGGCTAAGGCAGAAGAATCGCTTGAACCCAGGAGGTGGAGGTTACGGTGAGCAGAGATTGTGCCACTGCACTCCAACCTGGGCAACAGAGTGAGACTCTTTTTCAAATAATAATAATAATAATAAATATTGTTCAGAGGATAAAAGAGGAAAATATGAAAAAATCAGTTTCATAAGCATTGGTAGATGTAGCTCAATTGAGCTGAGACAAGACTGAGAACAAAAACTTATACCCTTAACGGTTTAACCAACACAATTCAAGGTAAGTGATAATGTTTATAAACAAAAGTGGGGATTTGATGAATGTATATTTCCAAGCAGTTAGTGGACAAAAGATACCCCTAAACCATGTGTTTAAAAAAAAATCCGTCTGTATGCTTAGAATGGTCAATAAAATCTCAAGTAGTCAATGTATCTAAAAAAAAAAAAAAAAAAAAAAAAAAAGGAACAGATTCAGTCTCATAGTCATGACCATGATATAATGGTGGAAAGAGAAAATAATGTTAAAGGGAGGTGATAAACACTGTGTAACTGTAACTGTAGAGGTTTAATATTTTAAAACTACACCTAGGCATGAATTACTCCCCTTTCAAACAAACATTGACACTAACTTCAAGACTACCAATATGTAAACACAATTTACAAGATAATAACAGTGGCTCTGCTGACTTCTTATACAATAAGTATAATAATCTTTAAGGATAAACAATATACTTTAAATTGATTCAAACTGGGGTATCATTTAGGTTTATAGTGGTATGTTAGGAATAACTAGAAAAAGAAGAAAACAATATCCCTAGTACTTCAGTGCTGCTTGAAGTTTTAGAAGGAAAAATATCTACCTATACTTGAATGTTTCTAGGTAGAAACTGTGTGTAGTTATTTATTATGTCTCTACAAATGTTTCAGAAAAAAGGTTTGAAAACCCCTGCTTTAAGTGAAAAGGTACACATTTCTACCATTTTCTCTGTCTTTTTCCACAACAAAAGTTTCTAGTGATTCTCATACTTTATTTCAAGGTGAGGGAAAAGGGAGAATACTTTTCCAGAGAAAGTATATACTACATGACATCTTCTTTCAAAAAGAAATAAATTATCTAATTTATTTAAATGTTTATTTATTATTATTGATACTTTGTATACAGTAGTATAGAGCATTAGCACATGGCATAACAGAGACTTTAACACATGATATAGAGCTCATCATGGTCAAATGGTCTGGCTGATAAATTTCTTGGATGATTGCATAAGGCGAATAACACAGCATCACTTAGGAAATATCCAAGTAATCTGCAACCTCTCAGTTGAAGTTCCATCAACATTTTGGAGAGTTTAGAATGTGACCTACAGAAATAGTCTACACTACATTCGGGAAAAGGGTCTCTCATACATCAAGTAGATCACATATTTTGAATTGTTATATGTAATCTGCATCTTCTGTCATAGTAATTTTTTTCTTTTCAGTTACAAATAGAAGGAAGAAGAGAATAACATGCCTACTATGTAGCTAGATATGATGCTTAGTACTTTAAAAACATTATTTAACTTATTCATCATAAAATAAACTATGTGAGAAAGGCAGTATTATCCCACTTTACAAATATATAACTGAGGCTTATAAAATGATGCATTTATTTTCTCGTGATTACAGACCTTTCCATCATTTATCACTCCCTCAAGTACCAAAAGTGAATGGCTTTGGCCATGTAACTACTGGAAACAAATGTTAAATTGAATATAATGGTACTTAATAAAACTTGAAACCTCTAATCATTGCAGTTAACCAAAGTTGGATGATTTAGTGTTTATCATCAATATTTCATGATTGTTAAATACAAATCAAGTTCTAAATAAAAGCTTTCTCTTTCTCTTATTTGTTGTTTTGGCTTCTGAAAAGGATGGTTATGAAAATGCAATATAATCTGTTTCCCTAATTAATACTGAGTTTTTGACATATAAATGTTTATAAAAATACAACATTTTAAACAAAGCATTTTACATGAAATCTAGCTGTGTTAATTAATAATATGATATTCATAACAAAATGACAAAACAGAAATGACATTTCCTTGGAACTTATATTTATTTACTATTTCTTTTCCATTGAAATAGAAAAACTGAAACATGCCATTAATTCAGTCTTAATTCTAATACAACAAAATAGCTATACAAATTATTAATTCTAAAAGCACAAATATTTATGCTAATATTAGTAATTAAATTATATTATATCTAATTTTAAGAAAGCAAATTAGCTACACCATTTGCTGGAGCAAAAGAGAGAAAACAGGAACATAGAAAAAATATATTTAATGAGTAATTTGACTCTGTCATTCACTGAACTTCTTAATATTAAAAATTAAAAACAAACATTTTTCCAACTTAATAAAAAAGCACAATGACAGTACTACTTGCTTGAATCTCTCAAATGATGCCACTGAAAAAAATTGTTTTAAACCATACCAAAAGAGAATCTTATATTTTCACTACACTAAATTCTAAATCCTCTTTTAGTATAGAATGCATATAGCCTGTCCTTCAAGAAAGAGATCCAGTAATAAAATAATAAAAGAAGGCATTTTTAACTCTCTTTTTTTAAGTTGCCTGCTTTTAAAATATTTGTTGTTGATGGTGGTAGTGGTGGTGGTGGCTCTGAGAAGATTGATGAGGACTTCACTCTGGATTGCTTTGGTAGCTTACGTTTTGCTTTGTTCTGTCCTTTTTTTGGAGATGCATATGGTTGGATATTGGCATTTTATTTGCTTTAATCTTTTGAAAACCCAAGAGTGAAAGCCATACATTGTTATTTTTTAAGTAGATCAATCAAGTTAAAATTTTTCATTGTGTTTAAACTTTTAAAAATTGAAACTCTAGTATAGCTACACATTTCAAGTGGATGGCAAATTTGGTTTGGTCTTAAAACACGTTCATGTAACTTATCTCTTTAAATTACAAACAAACACATACACAAAATTTTTGTATCTTGTATTGGTCATTAGAGAAATGCAAATCAAAAGCATATTGATACACCATCTCATGCCAGTCAGAATGGCAATCATTAAAATATCTGGAGACAACAGATGCTGGAGAGGATGTGGAGAAATAGGAACACTTTTACACTGTTGGTGGGAGTGTAAATTAGTTTAACCATTGTGGAAGACAGTGTGGTGATTCCTCAAGGATCTTGAAATAAAAATTCCATTTGACGCAACAATCCCATTACTAGGTATATACCCAAAGGATTATAAATCATTCTGTTATAAAGACACATGCACACGTATGTTCATTGCGGTGCTGTTTATGATAGCAAAGACCTGGAACCAACCCAAATGCGCATCGATGATAGACTGGACAGGAAAAATGTGGCACATATACACCATGGAATATTATTCAGCCATCAAAAATGATGAGTTCATGTCCTTTGTAGAGACATGGAAGAACCTAGAAACCATCATTCTCAGCAAACTGACACAAGAACAGAAAACCAAACACCACGTTTTCACTCATAGGCAGGTGATGAACAATGAGAACACTTGGGCACAGGGAAGAGAACAACACTCACTGGGCTATATGGTGGGGGGCGGGGAGGGGAGGGATAGCGGTGGGGGAACTGGGAGCATGGGGAGGGATAACACTGGGAGAAATGCCTGATGTAGGCAACGGGGTTGAGGGTATGGAGACAGCAAACCACCATAGCATGTATATACCTATGCAACAATCCTGCAGGATGCAGGATGTACACCACATGTATCCCAGAGCCCGAAGTAAAAAAGAAGAAAATAATAATAATAATAGTGATAATGGCTACTGAATGCTTTCCATATGCAAGGCACTGTACTAAGTACTTTACATTTATTTGCTTAATTCTCACAAAAGTCCAAATATATTAGTTTATCCCAACTGAAAGATAAATAGTTATGGCACAGAGGGATTAACTAACCAGGCAAGTAAAGAGCTAAGATTTAAACCAAGATAGTTTGACTTCAGAGTCTGAGCTATTAGGAATTGCTACACTATCTCTGACTAATAGTCAAAGATACCAATAATGGCATTTGGATAACAATTGTGCAGATATGTTCCTTAATCATTGCAACCATCCTTGATCAGAAAATATAAAATCATTAAAAATATGATAGAGTGGCAGAAATATTTTAGTGAGAAATAACAGAGCTGAAGCTATCTGAAGGCATGGATTATTCCTGCTTAGTTTATTTGATATTCAGGATATTGGTAGAGCATCTAAGACAAAGTAAGCCAGTATCCAAGAAATACTTGTTGTATGAGTCATTAATAAAGAAAGAGGCTTATATGAGCACTGGCAATTCTGCACATCTTAACTGGAAGTGCAAACTTCACACACAAGTCCAGATTCAGCACACATTTTCAGTGGATTCACACCCTCACCTTCAACTAGACTAACACTGTCACATAATCTCTTGAGCCCTGGCCACCTGTGTTCCATTTGCAACTGCCTATATTCATATTCATCACAGCCTTTCATGCTACAGTCATATAATAAACTGCTCAAATGAAAAAATCTGCCAAGCCAGATCACTTGGCTCCCTGCCTTCATCCCCCTTTTTTTCATGGGGATGGGCAGTTCTGTCTCACAGGCATTCCAAGTGCTGGCTAAATACCATTTGACTCAGCAATCCCATTTCTATTATAGACACATGCATACGTATGTTCCTTGCAGCACTGTTCACAATAGCAAGACTTGGAATCAAACCAAACGCTCAACAATGATAGACTGGATAAAGAAAATGTGGCAGATATACACCATGGAATACTTTGCAGCCATAATAAAAGATGAGTTAATATCCTTTGTAGGGACATGGATGAAGCTGGAAACCATCACTGTCAGCAAACTGACACAAGAACAGAAAACGAAAACACCACATATTCTCACTCAAAAGTGGGTGTTGAACAATGAGAACACATGGACACAGGGAGGGGAACATCACACTGGAGCCTGTTGGTGGGTGGGGAGGCTAGGGGAGGGGTGGCAGGGGTGGGAAGACTGTGGAGGGATAACATTAGGAGAAATACCTAACGTAAGTAACAGGGTGATGGATGCAGCAAATCATCATGGCATGTTTATACCTATGGAACAATCCTGCACGATCTGCACATGTACCTCAGAACTTAAAGTATAATTTAAAAAAGAAAGAAAAAATCCATTAAAGTTTCACTTAGTATAGGTACATTTTAACACAGATTTTGGAGAGAAAATATCATAATTCAGGACAGTAATTCTAATTGTAGAAAGATCCGGCAGTAATACCATAAACCAGAAATCAAAATCAAGAAGCCAGTACCTTGGGATGTCCTGAGTTCCTCCTTCTCTCTCAACTCCCCAGAAGCATCCTGAATCCATCTACAAGTTTTCATCATTACTGTCACCTCCACTCCAAGCTACTACCTTTCTCCTGGATTATTCTGATGGTCTCCTAACTAGTCTTTCTTCTTAAGCTCTTGCCCTTTCAATGTATTCTCTACATTCCAACCAAAATTATCTTGAGATATCAATTGGATCATATCTTTCCACAAATGACTTCCCCTTGTGCTTTGAATATTAAAACAAAAATATTTCTTTTTAAGTGTTTAATCTACAAGGCTCGGTCTGATCTGGTCACAGTCAACCTTTCCAACCCCACCTTCTGGCCTGCTCTACCTCTCTCACCAGGCTCCATCCGTACTGAAAGCTTCATTCTATTTCAAGCCCCTTACATGGGCTGTTGCCACTGCTAGAGCAATCCTCTTTCCATTATTTGCTTAGCTATTTCCTCCTTTCTTTAGGCATCAACCAAATGAATACCTCTTTCTAAATGTGAGTCCCTTTTGATATTGTTTTTTTACTGAAGTTTTCATCCCTGTCAATTGTTCATATTGATAGAGTGGTTCTGAGTGCAAGATTAATGTCCAGACTTACTGAGTTTAATCTTGAGTGCATCACTTGCTAGACTGCATGATGTTAGGAAAGCTGAAGTCCTTGCTATGCTCTAGTTTCCTTATCTACAAAATTAGATACTATATCATGTACCTAAAGGGATGGTTGTGAAGACCAAGTGAGTTAATACAAGTAAGCACTCAGAACAGGGCTTTGCACATCAAATACCCAATAAATGGAACTGTCGTTACTCAGTGAAATTACATTTATTTGAGTAATCTTTTGATTATATTTTACTTTCCTGATAAACATGCAAACAGGATGAGCAGGAGCCCTGGATATATTGTTGCCCAACCACTAACTTGGTGCCTCAACAGTGCTTTGCTTGAGGCAAATCTCATTACATATTTACTTAATTAATCAGCTGAATAAATGTGTGAATCTATTAATACATAGAAGAAATAATTTTAAAATTAAATATTACAGTTCAGCCATTCTGGGGAGGGTGGATCTTTGATATCCACAATATCATACAATATGTGGCAGTCTGCTTCAGTTCTTTGGAAGCTTCCCTCTATCTAAGAAAACTTTGATATTGTATTCACTCCACTGTTTCTCAACTCAAAGATATTTGAGAAATGACTGTAAAACACCTAGACAAATTCTTGGCAGGTCATCTCATCTTCTTTCATTACTGGCAAATTTGGTCGTTAGTGAGTACAAAAACTTTGATGATTTTCAGAAAAAAAATTATAATATTTCTGAGATTTAAAGAAATCTTTTCACCATTATCAAAG
The DNA here is from genome assembly GCA_031835075.1 of Saguinus oedipus. NCBI lineage: Eukaryota > Metazoa > Chordata > Mammalia > Primates > Cebidae > Saguinus > Saguinus oedipus. Next base: position 141,080,961 of record CM063169.1, read on the forward strand.
CTACAACACAGTTCCTTAGGGCTAGACTTTATTCCAAGAAAATCTCAAAACTCAGCTTCCTGCATGACTTATCTTCTAATCTTCTAACGTTGGTTCTGATTTCTTTGCATTGCCATATTGTAGATGTCACCTTATGATGATGCATAATCAATAAGGATATCTTGCTGATGCTTTTCAGACAACTATTGCTATCCCAATCCTCAAAATAGAAAGTATAAGATTCTAGATACCTAGAGTTCCTAGCCCTTAAAAAATCGAAATACCACTTTTTTGAGGTATGACTGACATACAAATATCTGGACATATTTAATGTATACAACTTCATGAGTTGGAAGATAAGTTTACACTTGTGAGACAACCATCACTTCGCACATATAAAACAGAGATAAAAACATGAAAAGAAAGTGTTATACTAAAGCCTATTGAGTGGTTTTGTTCCTCATTTTTAAGAATATTAATTTGGTCCTTTTTAAACATTTCATTTATATATTCATTTATAGGAATATATAAAAATTACACATTTATCAAGTACAATGTCTTTCAAAATATGTATAAATAGTGGAATGGCTAATGTATAATCGTATAATTGCTACACACATTTCATTTCTTCACATGCTTAACCATTTTTTTTTTTTTTTTTTTGGTGAAAGCATTTAAAATCTATTCCCTTAGCAATTTCCAGATACAATTATTGGATTATATCTGGAATTATATTCTAGATGTCTATGTTATTGACTATAGTCATCATATTGTACATTCAATCTCTGCAATTTATTTCTCCTACCCAACTGAAATCTAGTATACCTTGACCGACATCTCCTCAGCCTTGCCCTGCACCCACCACATCTGCTCTCTACTTCTGAATTCCACTTTTTTAGATTTCACATATAAGTGAGATCATGATCTATTGGTATTTCTGTGCCTGGCTTGTTTCACTTAACATTATGTCCCTCAGGCTCATCAATGCTGTTGCATATGACAGAATTTCCTTCTTTTAAAAGACAGAGTAGTATTCTGTTGTGTATATTTACATTTTCTTTTTTCATTCATTTGATGAGAAATGAGTTGATCCCATATCTTGGTCATTGTGAATAATGCTGCAGTTAACATGAGAGAGCAGGCATCTCTTCAACTTATTGATTTTATTTCTTTGGGATATATACCCAGTAGTCAGATACCTGCATCATCTGGTAATTCTATTTTTAATTTACTGATAAATCATCATACTGTATTCCGTAATGGCTGTACTAATTTATGTTTCCAACTACAGTACAGAGTGATTAACTTTCTCCACATCCTCTTCAAAACTTGTTATCTGTCATCTTTTTGATCATTACCATATTAACAAGCATGAGGTGATAGCTTATTGTGGCTTTGATTTGCATTTGTTTGATAATTAGCAATTTTGAGCTTTTTTTCTACAACTGTTCACTATTTCATGCCTTATTTTGCGAAATGTCTATTCAGATCAGTTGCCCATTTTTATATCAGTTTGCTTGTTGTCCTACTATTGAGTTCTGTTAATTCTTTATGCATTTTTGACATTAACCCCTTGTCAGATATGTGGTTTGTAAATATTTTCTCCCATTTCACGGGTTGTCTCCTTACTCTGTTCCTTGTTTCCTTGGCTGTGCAGAAGGTTTTCAGTTTCACACAGCACCATTCATTTATTTTTCCTTTGGTTACTTATATTTTTTGGGATCATATATTAAAAATCATTGCCCAGATTAGTATCACAGAGCTTTTCCCCTACATAGTCTTCAAGTAATTTTGTAGTTTCAGGTCTTAACATGTAAGTCTTTAATCCATTTTGAGTTGATTTTTGTATATAGTGTGAGATAAGGGTCTAAATTCATTCTTGCATGTAGATATTAATTTTAATAGCATCATTTATTGAAGAGATTTTCCTTTACTGATTGTGTGTTCTTGGCGCCTTTGGAGAAAATCAGTTTGCTATAAATGCATGGGTTCTTTTGTGAGCTCTATTCTTTTCCATGGTCTATGTGTCTGTTTTTATGCCAGTAAAATACTGTTCTGATCACTATAGTTTTGTAATATATTTAGAAGCCAGTTATTGTGATGCTTCCAGTTTTGTTCATTTTGCTCAAGATTTCTCTGGCTATTCAGCGTCATTAATGTTTTTTAAAAATGTTAGAATTTCATTCTTTAATATCTTATAGCTAACAACTTGTCATTGAATACACTATTTTGACAATGTGTGTTTAACCTTCAGTTTCTTTCTATAATACCTGAGAAGAAACACATAGTGTATTATCTAAGAACAAGACCTCTGGAGTCCATTTGAATCATGAATCAATCCTAGCTTTTTCTGATACAAATAACCTTTTGACTAGATATTTTAAGATATATTGAACAATGTTGTTCTACAATTTATTTATTCACTACATTTACTGAAAAAATACTTTTGGAAGACACTGAAACTACAAAGACAAGCAGGATTAAGATATACTGTGGAAAAATTTGTGTATCACCAACACTGCTATCCCAGATACTTAGAAAGTCTTTTTCTGAAAAAGTTAATTGAAGGTTGGTAACCAGAATGTTGTAAAGGGCAGCTCCTTAACTTCCTCCTCTGAGAAAGAGCAACAATAGCAAAATTCAACCCCATATAGTGGTGTCCTCATAGAAGGCATTCCAACTGACTGTGCAAAGTTTCTTATCAAGCCCCTACTACTATGGCTTTAGACCTTTTATAGAATGCAAACAGACAAGCAGGGGAGGTGGAAATGAAACAAACAAACAAAGTAGTAGTAAGGAAAAAGAGATATGGAGATGGGTGAAATGTCTCCAAGAGGAAAAGGAACATCTGGTTTCTGAAGCTGATGACCCACACTTAGAGGGTTAAAGCTACACACTGGCTGAATCAATTCCTGGGCTGGACTCATATCTCTGCAGATTTATTATATTCAGAATAGTTTCCCAAACTATGTTTCTTTACCTATAATCCTAGAATGGTTTGGCTTCAGTACTATCTGGAAAATTTTAAAAGGAAGATCCTACAGCACAGCATAGGACGTAGAATATAGACTAAAGAGAAATAGGCTCTTTTAAGTAAAACCTTATGATTCAATTAACCAACGATAAAATAATTTTAGTCTAAATGAACCATTAAATATTCTGATCTCAAATCATATTTGAACATATCAAGAAGTAGAGATCTAGAGGGGTAGAGTGACTTGCTGACAGTGAGTTGAAATGGCTACAGAACTTTGGCTTCTACATCCTACATAGTGAGTGTTCTCTGGCTTGTTTCACAGTCAGAGGACACTGTTGCTAATGCTTGAGCATAGTGGTTAGGTTTCTATTCAGCGCTTTCCTGGAATTGCTGATTCTTGATCCTATATGCTGCCCTTTATAAAAAATGGATCTGTAAACTTATATCAGTCTCTTTCAATGACCCTGTTCAGTCACTTGAACACTGGAGCATTACAGAAGCCCTGAAAAGGATTTGACAGGTGGAAAAAAGCTCATGGAACCTATTAATACAATGGCTTTTCCTGAACCTGCTCTGTATTCACTGGACTGTGCCTGGCCTGCATATTTGTGGCCTTGTCAAATATTTGCTTTAAATTTCACTTCTTGCAAAATAATCTATTAATGAAAGAGTGATAACCAAAATATTGATTCATTTTTTTTACAGGTCATCTTTCAGGCCTTTATATGGTTTTTATTAACAGGGGATATTGCTTACGAATCTTGAGGAGGTTTAAATTTACTTTCCTATAAGTTTTTAATATCATTTTTCATTTTGCCAGACACTTTTATGAGACAATTTCGCTATTACAGATATAATTCTATAATCACAAATCTATATATTGTGTTCTCAGCAATATGATTTGAAATTGATATAAAATTAGGGCAATTTTGTTCTCTCTATGGCAAAGTTGGTTCTCTCTATGGCAGATACGCTTTTATTATTTTTAAAACACAGGAATTGAAAACAAATTCAAATATTAACCCAAGCCACAATGAGATGTCTTTGAATGAAGGATAACAAAACACATATTCTCTGATGTAAATTATGCAGTTATTTGGTAGAGTGATAAAAACTGGAGAACAGCTAAAAATAATGATTTCAAGTATTCCCACTTTCCCTGTCCTGAGAAAATAACAGAAATAACTGCACAGTTAACATAGCCTATCTCTGGCATTTTTTGCTTGAATTTACATGTTTCTTAATGTGCCCATATCTTTGCCCAGTACTTGCACTTCATTTTAAATCAATGTGCTTGTACCCTATGTTATTGCTATTGTTGATTTTAAAGGTTGAAACAAATTTTACAAGTCATATAACCTTTCTTGTGGTTCCAGACATTCACTACTATGGAAGATAGATGAGCCAAACTAATATTTTAGCTAAGTTTTGGACCACCACATTCCTATGAACTCCGTACCAACATAGATATGGGCACATCTTTGACATCTTTCTGGTTTTGCACTGTGTTTCTTTCATGGGAAGATTATAGTATTTTTCACAATTTGGGACAAATATTGCTCTTAATTCAAACCTTCTAAGTTCTCCTGCCCCAAGCAATAGGAATGTTGCTCATTCCTTCCTTTATGCCACCAAGCAATTAGGTACATTACTCTATTACTGCATTTATCTAATTTCATTGCATTTATTTTTTATATAGTATCTACCTGTTAATCAAAACCATGACTTACTATGGTTCTCTCCCAGATGCTCACCTTATAGCCAGGGTTTAATATTTGCTTTCTGAATGAAATAATCTTGCTTATATTTTATTTATAAACCATGATATAGAATCCAAAATGGAAATGTAATCAAGCTTTATCATGAAGGTTTGTCATTCACTCATTCAGCATCTGCTATTTGTAGAAATGGCTTAGGAGAAACTGTGTGCCTAGCATATAGTAGATGCTCATTAGATATTAATGTATTTCCTTTTCTCCTTTCTTTTCTGCATTGCAGTCATGTCAAATAATTTGTTATTAAGTACTCTTACTCTTTAAATATATGAGGATTTACTAAGCTTTGCTTTCCTTCTTTTATAAATCAAAACAATTTTTTTGTCTTTACATTTTTGTACCCAGTAAGTAATTTTATTTCCCTTGTATGCATACAATAAGTCACAAATATTTTCTGTTTAGACCAGGTTCTAAAATGTTTATCTGTTTTAGTCTGGTGTTATTTTTAGTTTAGATATTTTTGTTGTTGTTGTTGTTAGTCTTACATTATTTTTAGTTTTGCTATTTTTTTTTAGACAGAATCTTGCTCTGTCACTGTCACCCAGGCTACTGAAGTGCAGTGGTGTGATCTCAGCTCACTGCAACCTCTGCTTCCCAGGTTCAAGTGATTCTCTGCAAACTCGAGCTCTCAGGTTCAAGTGATTCTCCTGCCTCAGCCTCCCAAGAAGCTGGGACCGCGAGCATATGCCTGGGTAAATTTTGTAGTTTTACTAGAGACAGGATTTTACCATCTTGGCCAAGGTGGTCTTGAACTCCTGACCTCAAGTGATCCACCCACCTCAGCCTTCCAAAGTGCTGAGATTATGGGCATGATACCCCATGCCTGGACTTTTTTCTTTTGTAAACTTTTACTTTAGGTTCAGGGGTACATGTGCAGGTTTTTTATATAGGTAAATTTCATGTTGCATGGGTTGGTATACAGATTATTTCATCACCCAGGGAATATGCATAGTACGTGATAGGTAATTTTTTGATCCTCTTCCTCTTCTCAACCTCCACCTTCAAGTAGACCCCAGTGTCTGTTGTTCCCTTCTTTGTGTTCATGTATTCTTGTTTAGCTCCAATTATAAGTGAGAACATGTGGTATTTGGTTTTCTGTTCTTTATTAGTTTGCTTAGAATAATGGCTTCCAGCTCAGTCCATGTTGCTGAAAAGGACATGATCTCATTCCTTTATATGGCTGCATAGTATTCCATGTTGTATATGTATCACATTTTGTTTATCCAATCTGCCATTGATGAGGATTTAGGTTTATTATATGACTGCTATTGTGAATAGAAGAGCACCATCTTTCTACCACCTCTTCTTTTTTCCTATACTGACCTTCTTTTTCACATAGAGTTAGTTATTTACAGTCAAAGCACAGTGCTTAGTAAACAATAATTGAGAGCTGTATTTATTAGTTAACATTATGATAACATAAAAATAGATGTACTTTCCAAAATAATCTTTAGTTGTCATTAAATAAATTTCTACTTTTATAACAATAACATTATATACAATTACTCATAGAAAAAGATGTGTATCTGATTTTCCATTTGAGGCTTTTATTTGGATGTATTATATTCATCTATCTTTGGAATCATATGATGTCATATCTCTCTCATAATTGATCTTCACATGGACCAGTCATTATTTTTCTTTTAATCATTTTGGAGTGGAGAATAACTCCTTTGTCTTTGAAGTTCTCCCTGTAACTCTTTATTTTTATTTTTATTTTTTTATTTTTGGAAGAGAAGGATTGGAAAAGGGCAGTGATTTGGGGAGTGGAGGAGGGAAAGAGATGGAAGGTGCTGGAGGGCTGGGGTGTAAGTTGGGGACAGATTATGAGATGACCACACACCTTTTTTTTTTTTTTTTGAGAAAAAGGAGAGAAGGAGAGGAAGAAAGAGGAAGACAAAGAGGGAGAAAGAACAGGAATATTGCTTTATTCTATGAATGGGTATTAATAATGGCTGATCAATATTTTGTGTATTTAAAGTGGAGAATGTATATTTTGTATATTTAAAGAGGAGAGCTCTATAAATACTTATTAAGTTTACTTGTTCCGGATCTGAGTTCAAGTTCTGGATATCCTTATTAATTTTCTGTCTCGTTGAGTCTAAATCTCTTTATGGGTCTTATGTATCTGGGTGTTAGAATCCTTAGCTCTTATTATTGCATTGATCCTTTTATCACTGTATCTTTGTTGCTTTGAAATCTATTTTATCAGATGCGAGAATTGCAACTCCTGCTTTTTGTTTATTTATTTATTTATTTTTGCTCTCCATTTGGTTGGTAAATCTTTCTCCAACCCTTTGTTTTGAGTCTTTGTGTATCTTTGGATATAAAATGGGTCTGGATGTAGTATACCATTAGGTTTTGGCTGTATCTTTTGATTGGGGGATTTAGTCGATTTAAATTTAGGGTTACTGCCATTTGATGTTAACTGGCTATTTTATCCATTCGTTTATATAAATTCTTCTTTATGTTGATGCTCTTTACTTTTTGGTATAGTTTTAGAAAGGCTAATACTGGTTGTTCCTTTCTGTGTGTAATGCTTCTTTCAGAAGTTTTTGTAAAGCAGGCCTGGTGGTAATAAAATCTCTGAGTACTTGCTTGTTCATAAAAGGTTTTATTTTTCCTTCAATTGTGAAGCTTAGTTTAGCAGGATATGAAATTCTGGGCTGAAAGTTCTGTTCTTTAAAGATGTTAAATATCGGCCCCCACTCTCTTCTGTCTTGTAGGGTTTCTGCTGAGAGATCTGCTGTAAGTCTGATAGGCTTCCCTTTGTGGGTAACCTGACCTTTCTCTCTGGCTGCCCTTAGTATTTTCTCCTTCATTTCAACCCTGGTGAATCTAACGATTATGTGCCTTGGGGTTGCTCTTCTTGAGGAATGTCTTTGTGGTGTTCTCTGTATTACCTGGGGTTGAATAGTGTCCTGCTTTGCTAGATTGGGAAAATTCTCCTGGATAATATCCTGAAGAGTATTTTCCAGCTTGGATTCATTCTCTCCATCACATTCAGGTACACCTATCAAACGTAGATTAGGTCTTTTCACATAGTCCCATATTTCTTGGAGACTTTGCTCATTCCTTTTTATCCTTTATTCTCTATTCTTGTCTTCTCATTTGATTTCATTGAGTTGGTCTTTGATCTCTGATATCCTTTTTTCTGCTTGATCAAGTCAGCTATTTAAACTTGTGCATATTTCACTAAGTTCTCGTGTTGTATTTTTCAACTCCGTTAGTTCATTTATATTCCTCTCTATATTGTCCATTCTTTTTAGCATTTCGTCAAACCTTTTTTCAAAGTTCTTAGTTTCTTTACATTGGGTTAGAACAAGTTCTTTCACTCCCAAAAGTTTCTTATCATCCACCTACTGAAGCCTACTTCAGATAATGGAACACAGTCCTTTTCCATCAGGGCTTGTTCTGTTGCTGATGAGGAATTGCAATCCCCTGTAGAGAGAGAGGGGTTCTGATGTTGGGTATTCTCGGCCTTTTTAGGCTGGTTTTTCCCTTTATTATGAATTTAGCCATCTGTTTTCTTTACAATTACCACCTTTCTAATTAGGTTTCCGAGTGGACGTCCAATTTATTGATTCCCAGTGCTGGAATCTAAGCAACCCACTGCACCGGCCAAAACAGCAGTGATAGGACTGATGGTGCTCTTCTGCCTGGGAATCTCCAGTCTGGCTTCCTTCTTGAGTTTGCAACAAGCGGCTCTGCCTTCCCAGAGCTCCAAACACCAGTCAGTAGGGGAACCAGTCCCGTTTACTCTGCACGAAGAGCTGCCGTGCCGAGGCAACAGCAAAACTGCTGCACCTGCCACAAGAGTCGCGCTGGTGACCTGCGGGGCTCCTCCACTGGAAATCTTCTGGTCCGTGAGCAATGAAAATTTGTCTGAAAGTGTGGCATCCTCTTGTTCTCTGGGCCTTCACTGGGAGCTACAATCCCAAGCTGTCAGCAGTCAGCCATCTTGGATCTATTCTCTCTCCCTGTAACTTTTTACAGTAAAATGGCTTTTTCCACGTGTCATATATGCAAATTCAGATATCCCAAAGATATCTGAAACAATTCATCCAGATATTTATTTGTGTATCTTGTATGTGTTCAGGTGTATGAGTCTAGACATACATATTTCCTCACCATTCCTCAAATTCTGTAAGTGCAACTACTCACTTGCACCATTATATAAGGTCTATACTAAAGGTCATAACTACAGTCCAGACAATATCAAGATGTATAGTGTGTGGCTGCATGATGGCTTTATTTATATATAACATATATGATGTATGTGTGGGTGTGTGTATGTGTGAAAAAGAGAGAGAGACAATCAATAACCAAACATTCCAGCAGTATACACTGGATAGTTTTAAAACACCTTAATTTTCTTTCTTTCTGCTCCTCTGTAGCACTATATGGGGCAGAAATTGGGGAAATTAACCTGGCCCTAAGGTCTGGTAATTGGATATCACACATAAATATCCTCAAGTCTTACATCTTCTTTATATAACTGATGAAGACATTCTAAGTACAATGTAAGTCTTTGTGCTAAGTGTAATATAATGCAAATGCTTGACCAGATGATTTTGTCAGGGTAATATTCATTTTTCAAAATTAAACAACTGACATTTTATATGCCCAAAGGCTCTGGTACTGTACATATTATTGATTAACGTGACATTTTAAAATTACTATAGTGCAAAAGAGCTCATTACAATAGAAAACTAATTTTTATGGCTTTTAATAGCTCAAAATTACCCAGAACACCAACAGTGCAAATGTTTGGCTGAAGTACCAGGTGGATAATTTGTATCAATAGTGAAAGGCCCTCAAGTAAGTATTCATTTCATAGAGTAAAGTCTTGGGACTGTTTTCAAACTATGTAGATATATAAGTGGTGAGCAAAGCACCTGCGTTAATCCTGGATTATGCTTTTATTTGTTTTATTTACTTTTTTGGTAACAAATAGTCAACTTCTATACCCAGTCCTTTATTTTACCACCTTCTAGAGACAATAACAAGCCTCTAAATGCAGGTTTACATCCAGCAGACACTTTTGTCTGATAAATAGAGCTTATTGGAATATCCATTTCAGCTCCTTTGTTTATTTGGTTCAAATTACACCAGAATACAATTTAATAATCATTTCTGGTGATAGGAGTATTTAAACACCCATGACTCACTGAAGATCCATTTTTGAAATGGTGGAATTTATGTTGAATATAAGAAAAAGATGGCTTTAAAAGATCTTTCGTTTCAAATTTTGTGTCACACCTGTAGTAGGTATTCAACTTAAAGAGGATGAGTGGTTAAACTACATTTACAGTATTTTTCAAGAAAGCTACATCATTGAACATATTCAGGGTAGGAAAATCAGACGGAGATGACAAAAATGCATCTAGACAAAAAAATTGATTAAAATAAACAATATAACCCACAAACAAACTATGTATGAAAGGTCAGTAAATTATGTAGAATAGAAAACACTGATTTGTTCATACCCAGGCAACATGTCAGCTTCTATTTATGGCTGAGCACAGCTTTTACATAGGTAAGAAATATGAATGATATTGCAGTAGAGAGGGAGGTATCTTGATATTCTTGAATGTAATGCTCCCTTTTATAGCTCCACTTTAAGCTACTGATTTAGGCATAAGTATCGGGTTTCATATTCAGTATAGCTAAGGTTGACTTCATGTTAATTTTCAGTGTTTTATTTAAATTTCAACTAAATAGTCATGCCAAGTGAAATTCCTTGGTCAATTCTTAAAATGTCAAAGGCAGATATTATGAGAAACAGGCATACCATGAATACTATGCCAGAAACTGTCTGTAATATGTCTTCTGAAGAAAGAGAGAGAGAAAAGGAGAGAGAGCGAGGGAAAAAGAGAGAGAGTCAGAGACAGAGAGACAGAGACAGAGAGAGAAAGGAGTGAGAGTCTTGGTCATAAGAGTCAGCGGTCCTCACTACTCGTTTGAGTGAATATAAGTAGGTCATTCATCCTCTCTTTCTATCTCAGATCTGTCTTATATCACAATGTGCTTTTTCCATCCACCATTTTAATCTCTGCAAGCTCTACACACATGGATATTCAAATAATCAGTGCAGGCTCAAGCTCAGTAACTGTACATGCAAAAGGCCTGACAATTATGGTGATTTTTTTTTGTTTATTTTTATTCAGTTGTTTTAGCAGAAATGTACAACAATTCAATATATTGATGCCAATTTTATTTTCATTCATATTTCCTGAAACAATAACATAGTTTCATTATAATAAGATATAACGATTGTGCCCAAATCACAACTGAAAAGCTTCCAAGTTAGTTATGAGCAAAGACTGTGAATGGGAAAGAGAAGAAATGTGTCAGCTGCATAAAACATAAAAAAAAAAGTAAATAGTTTGAAACCTTGCAAAAAGTTTAGTTAACTTTGAAAAAGCTCTAAAAATTTTAAACCAAAATCTCATACTGTCAAATAGTTGTGTGTGCACCCCTCTGTTTACACATATGATAAAAATTGAAACTTCACATATACAGTTGCTGCAGGCTACAATAAACACTGTAAGGCAGAAATACATTACCTCTGGCAGGGTGTATCACAATGACCCCATTAAACTCCTTTAAGGATTCTTTTTATTATCCTGGTTCATTAGTCCCCTAAATAGCATTTGTTGAGACAAAACAGAACACTTAGAAGGAAAGCCTTAAAGCCTTCTCAGTCAAAGGAGCACCAGCCAAGAACAAGCCCAGAAGTTATCAAAACAAACTTCACACGTTTGGAATAAATTAGCTCGCTTGGGCACAAACTGAATAATGTGTCTGTGTGTTTTCAGTGCCTAAACATAATCTATTTGCCTCAGGCTTTTTCTAAACCTAAAATATCATGCTGTCAATGTTATCTGTAACCACACTCCTTTTAATGGAAAAATGTCACTGCTTCAGGTGACATGGTTTCTGCTGAGGGAAATTGCCTGAGGAAGAATGCAGGTGTATCTGCCATTCAAAAGCCTAAAAGCTGTGTTCCTCATTTAAAAATAAACTCATTTAAACAACAAGAACTAATTATTACATTAATTTATTGTCAACACAACTAAGTGCAGGCAGACAGATATAATAACCTATGTGTAAACTACTAAGCAAGCTGTATAAAAAGGAAACTCTACTGTGAGTCACTTTCATGCTATTAACACAGGTACTCACTAAAGCCATATTTCAGATTCCATTTTGTAGTTTCATTTTTATTATACAGATATCTGTGCATATAACTTCCTATAATATATCATCTGTCTATCTTTTTTCCCTTACCACGTTTTGATTTATTAATGTGTTGAGGGGACGTACTGAAGGGCAGCCCCTCCATCCTCATTTGCTGGTTTTCATGATCTTGCATAATCCCTTTCCCTTGATAGTGAGTGATCATGTGACTTACATCTAACTGATAGAATATGGTAAGGATGACAGGACGCCATCACTTCCATGATTATATAAGACTGTCTTATAGTATACAGTTGCTGTAGTCTGCTCTAGTCCTTTTCATCCAGATGAAGTAAGTGGCCATATTAGGGAAGTCCACATGGCAAGGAACTCCAGGTAGAGTTTAGAAACTGTGTGCAGCTGTTAAGAGCTGAAGGGAATGAACAGAAGTGGAGGACCACCCACAGCTACAGCCAACAAGAAACCAGGACCTTTTGTCCTAGAACTGCAAAATAATGAATCTGACAAATAACTACCTTGTCTTGGAAGTGAAATTTCCCTATTTTAGCCTCTAGATTAAAAGCAAACAACCACATTAAAAAGTGGGCAAAGGACATGAACAGACACTCTCAAAAGAAAATATAAATATAGCCAATGAACATGAAAAATAACTCAACATCACTGATCTTTAGAAAAATACAAATCAAAACCACGAGATACCATCTCAACTGTCAGAATGGCTATTACCAAAAAGTTAAGAAACAACAGATGCTGGTAATATTGTGGAGAAAAAGGAACACTTCTATACTGTTAATGGGAGTGTAAATTTATTCAGCTATTGTGGAAGACAGGCCCTCAAAGACCTAGAGGTAGAAATATCATTTGACCCAGCAATCCCATTATTGGGTATATATGCAAGGGAATATAAGTCATTTTATTCTAAGGATACATGCACTCATATATGCCCACTGCAGCACAATTCACAATAGCAAAGACATGGAATCAACCTAAATGATCATTGATGATAGACTGGATTTTTTTAAAAATGTGATATATATATATATATATATATATATATATATATATATATACACACACACACACACACACACACACCTTGGAATACTATGCAGCCATGAAAAGGAATTAAATTATGTCTTTTGCCAGTGCATAGATGGAATTGGAAGCCATAATCCTCAGCAAACTAATGCGGGAACAGAAAACCAAATGCCATACGTTCTCACTTATAAGTGGGAGCTGAATGAGAACACATGGACACATGAGGGGGAACAACACACTAGGGCCTGTCAGAGGGTGGGAGTTGGGAGGAGGGAGAGCATCAGGAAGAACAGGTAATAGATCCTGGTCTTAATACCTAGATGATGAGTTCATCTGTCCAGCAAACTACCATGGTACACATTACCTATGTAACAAACTTGCACATCAGCACATGTACCCCTGAACTTAAAATAAAAGCTGGAAATCCAACAAAAATCAAAAAACATCACCCAGCCCACACTCTTATTACAGTCTTGGGTGACCCATGAGCAAAAGATACAGCTAAGATATACCCAGATTCTTGAGCCATAAAAATTGTGAGATAAAAATGCATATTGTTTCAAGCTGCTAAACTTGTGACAATTTCTTATGTAGTAAAAGAAAACTAATACAATGTATATAAGATAAGATAGTATCATTCCTGGCTATCATTTATGTACTTCTATTTCCTTGGGTAAGGCTTTATTTATTTCTTAGTAGGAAAAATTATAGTAATTTTCTGGAAAACTTTACTTTCCCTTCAAGAATCGTATCTAGAATAGTTTTCAAAGTCATTTCTAGGGGAGACTCTTACCAAAACAATAAAAGACGTGCTTTGTCTTTGGAAGTTCTTTTACTTATTCTCTTCTTTCTATCCTCTCTGAGTCCCACTTAATTAGGTGAATTCCCCAGCCTTTTAATCTATCATTTATTCTCCTCTCCTCCTGACAATGAATCTTTCAGATCCCTCACAACCCTTCTCATTCTAACAACTCAATCAATGTTAATAGACCATAATAGCTTAATTCCATTTGCATTTGGACAGAGACTTACACAAACACACTGCCATCCCATGGTTATTAAGTGGACCATTACTATAAACAAAAGTTGAAGAGAAATTTCAGTATATAGAACAGGTAAAGCAAGGCTGATCGTAGATGATGGTGTAGAAGGAGACAGAGAATGTGGGTAGGGGTTGACAGAAGACCCTGTGCAATTCTGAGTTGACATCTACTACAGCCCTTAACACACACAGTGTCAGCCCAGCAGCATTAATGGGGAACCATAAGGTTTTGGCGAAGACAGTTTGAAAATCACTGCTTTAAACCAAACAAATTGTTCTCTGATGGAGATATATCTCAATAGTTCTCAAAAGAGATTGGCTTACAGTTTTAATGGAATCATGCCATTTTGCCAAAATTTAAATTATATGATGTCAATTTACCCTCAATTCCATAACATTCTCAAATTACATGTAAATCTACTCAACCAATTTCACAAACTTTATTTTCCTGCTAGCTCACCCTTGGGTAAAGTTGATTTGTTGAAACAAAGTATTCATAGAATGTAGACATTTTAATTTTTTCCATTTCTCAGTGAATGTACTTGGGGCCATCAGTGATCCTTACTGTATTGGAAAATTGTAAAGGAAAAAAAACTGTAAAGGAAAAAATTGACTTTTTTCCCTCCCTGTAGTCTCTTATCTTCCATGTGCATGCAAAACCTTATATCATAATCACTGGTAGAATGTTTTGTTCAACTTCTCTATTGCATCCTTAAGAAACTGAGAGAAAGTTGCTTTTTTTAAAAAAAGCAGCACATCTACATACCAAAAAAATTAAAAGAATGTCCATCATCATAGTGATCTTGAGAATCTTAGATAACTTGTATTTCACATTTATATAAGGTATGTGCATATTATATCATGAAAATAATTCATATCTCCATGTAGACTTTTAGCAAAAGGATCTTAAAAGCTTGTGTACTAATAGGAATGCATCTTGCTACTAGCAACAGCAGCTGCAGTTGAGTGAATTCCTACTATATGCCAAAACATAGCTAAAAACTATGTATATATAGCAATTTCTCGAGAAAACATATGAAGAAGTTATTAACTCTATCTAACAATTTGTAAATAAGCTAGAATGGGTGAGAAATCCTCAAAGCAGAGACAGCTAGTAAGCTCTGGAGATGGAATATGATCTTATCCCTCATTATCTCTAAAGCCTGCCACTGGTTTCATTCTGGGATGGAATGAGGGTACAAAGAAAATAAAATTCATAATTATTTATAGTAATTTGACTTTGCACTATGATATTCTCATATCAATTCCCAGGTACTGACTCTTTTGCCTTTAAGATAATCCCAAACTTTATCAAGTGGCAATTTCGGCTGGGTGCTGTGGCTCACATCTGTAATCCTAACACTTCAGGAGGCTGAGGCAGGTGTATCACCTGAGGTCAGAAGTTCTAGACCATCCTGGCCAACATGGCAAAACCCCATCTCTACTAAAATACAAATATTAGCCAGGTGTCATGGTACGTGCCTGTAATTCCAGCTACTCAGGAGGCTAAGGCAGGAGAATTGCTTGAACCCAGGGGTTGGAGGTTGCAATGAGCTGAGATCGCACCACTTCACTCCAGCCAGGATGAAAGAGCAAAGCTCCATCTCAGAAAATAAAAATAAAGTGCCAATTTCTCTCATGTCTCCATGTTTATATTTAGGACCTCTTGTAATATCTTTCCATTCTATCCAAACCTATATGTTGAAAAATACAGGTTTTCCTCTTTTCCTGCCTCCATACATTCATGCCATTCAAAACATAATCACCTGAAATATCATCTCTCCATATACAGGTAACTGTTTTTCAAGGACTACATCAAATCTTACCTGCTCAATAAAAGCTTCTCTAATACTAATGCAGGAAAATTACCTGATGTTGGGGTGGCACTGGCGCTAATAATAACAAAGGTATTGGAGTTTCCATCTTAGTCACCTGTGATTTCTTTCTTCTCTGAATTCGTAGAACAGTGGGTGCCAGCATCACATATTTAGAATATGTGCTGCCTTACACTTTTAAAATCAAAATATGAACATTTTTTATCTTTTCTACTACATTGTAGAGGAAAAGACTACTTGCTTCAGGGAGTAATAAATATAATTTCTTATATTAAGTTATTTAATTATTATTTTTGATGATGAGAATTCCTAAATTGATGACCAAAAAAAAAAAAATCAGTGTTTTTTTTTTTTTTTTTTTAGAACATACAGTTATCACCTTATCATTTTAGGCTGATAACTCAGCATTTTATTTTTCCCTCACTAACTTCCAGGTAACTTTTCCCCATTTTTGTGCTTTAGTCATAGCCACATAATCCAAGCATCAATGTCGCATTAGGGTTATATTTAACATGTGATTTTTATTGGTGCACTTCCATTTTTTAACACATTGTTTTATTTTAAACAGATGAAATGATAGAAATCAAAAAAAATATAATGTTTTAAGCCAATATTTTCAGACACCTAAAATTTGGTGCCATTTCTCTTTTACTCTTACTTCTGTAACTGATAGTTCATTCGTTCAGTGATTTATTCATTAAATATTTATTGCACTCCTATCATCCATCACACACTTTACAAGGTATTTGAGATGCAGGGATTTTAAGAGGCCATCAATGTGGTGATCCAGATACATCAATAGACCATAAAAATATAAAATCATAATTATTCTGCCAGAGAGATTCACAAGGTGAAATAGAAGCACAAAGAAAGACATCCTTAAGTCAGCCTGGCAAGGCTTAGTCCCATTCAAGTGTTAACCCCAGATTTTGAGAAGAGGCTTCTTATGAACCTTAATCTGAATTCTGTCTTGGAGTTAAATAAGTTCTCATTCAAAGTACAGCTCTGAAATTCCAGGGCAATTTAATATCAATAGCCCTTTTAGAAAGTAAAAAATAATTACTGGCTTGAAAATGTTGGTGGGATGGTAAGTAGGATTTGTGTTTTCTTTATACATTTATTCATTATAATTTTTATATGTTTTCTATAATCCTTGAGTCAATGCTTTGATAAATTGCTTTGCCATATTGTTAGTGATAGAACTTCCTGGAATACATATACTAAGTGTATTCATATGCTATTAGAAGCTGGTACTTACCCAATTTATTTTTACCAACAAGTATTATACACTGACTCCATCAAAATTCATGTCCCTACTGATATTTGGAACATGATATCAGGTGGTAGTTAGTGAAAGAATAAGCTTATTATATCTTCCAGCTATATCTTCTGTGGTCTAGTTAGAAACTCTTATGTAAGGCCATTTTTAATTGAATATATGGTTTTCAAAAAAATCATTTGTGAGACAGTTGTTTTATATGGATGCATTTTTATTTTCAAATAAAGACTGCAAATAGAAATTATATTCCTATGTCAATTTTCTGTGAATCTAATATGTTAAACTAAATATAGTAGAGAAATGCTAATAATAAAATATATATTCTCTCTCCTAGTTCCCATATGATTTAGAAAGAAGGGTAAGAAAGAAACTTTTAATTCCTGATACACAATTCAAACTATGGCTAAATTTTTGAATATGTGACATTCTTTTACCATCTTATTTCCTCTCTGCATTTCTATTATTAATTTCAGAAAATGTACACGCTGCTGTAGCTCACATGGTATCTCCTATCTCACAAAGGATTTCCTAATGAAAATAATATTTATAGCAATCAGATGATGCTTACCTACAATCTCAAAAATCCTTACATATACCAACTCCTCCTGTCCTCACATCAAGCTTATGCATTAGACAATGCTATTATCCCAATTTTTCATATTATAAATACTGGGCACAAGAAGTTAAATAACTTATCCACAATCACGAAGCCAATAAGGGCATAACTAGAATTTTGACTGAGGTAGTCCAGCTCTAAAGGCCAGGCTGTTAACTATCTTTTCACTGAATCAATTGTGTTAGGGCTCTAGTAATGAAAGGGAGAAGGGCTGTGTAGCTAATGATAGTTCAAATGTGTCACTTATGAGCTGGATTCGTCTCTGTTAGAGACTAAGTATGTGTGACATCTTTAAAAACAATTTAAAAGCATAATTTCCCATTAGAGGACACAGTTTCTTTTAAATATGTTTCTATGATTTTATCTTGCCTGTTACTTTTTATGCAGCTTATTTAAATTACTGTAGGTGAGCTGTATACCCATTGAGCTGTCAGGATATCAGGACATTTTACCAGGCCCAATCTCAAATGCAAAAAAAAAAAAAAAAAAAAAAAAAAATCAAGGATTCCTGTAAAAGTACAGAACAAGAAAACATTTCAACTTGTCATAATTATTTTTACAGTGAACAAAGTTATTTTTAACTGTCAGGCTAAACCCTATTGTAAAAGATGTCATTGAATCCTCACAAAAAATTATTATATCTATTCGAATTGTGCTTCATTAAGTGATAAATATATAAAAAATGTTTAACGGCGGGGCGCTGTGGCTCAAGCCTGTAATCCCAGCATTTTGGGAGGCCGAGGCGGGTGGATCACGAGGTCAACAGATCGAGACCATCCTGGTCAACATGGTGAAACCCCGTCTCTACTAAAAATACAAAAAATTAGCTGGGCACGGTGGCGCGTGCCTGTAATTCCAGCTACTCAGGAGGCTGAGGCAGGAGAATTGCCTGAACCCAGGAGGCGGAGGTTGCGGTGAGCCGAGATTGCGCCATTGCACTCCAGCCTGGGTAACAAGAGCGAAACTCCATCTCAAAAAAAAAAAAAAAGTTTAACTTCATTAAATATCAAATAAAACTCTTAATTGGTACATAAATATTGGCAGAATTTTTAAAATGATAATATCCAGTTTGGGCAAGGAGGCAGGAAAATAGGTACTTATAATGCATTCTTGGAATAAATACATATTTAGGCAGTCTTTTTATAGGACAATTTGTCAATAACTATTAACTTTTTAAAATGGTTGTTCCACACAATCTCACTTCAGAGAATATATCTTTAAAAAAAGGAACATAAATGCCTTGATAGATGGGTAGTAAATAGAGGGTAGACAAACAATGAAGTAATAGAAAGATACACATTTCAGTGACTTGTAATAGTGATTTTTGGAAAATAGCTTACATGCCTGTCAATAAGTGGGCAGTTAAGTAGACTATCGTACTTTCATACAATAAAATACTTTAAAGCTGCCAATGTTGTTGAATGAACACAGCAAATTGAAGAACAATATGTGGAGTATAAAAACCATTTCTGTTAAAAAAGAAGTGTCTAGAAGAATAAGAGCATATTACTTTTAAAAAATGTATGGCTCTGAATCATTTGCTTTTTTGCAATTAAAAACAAAGATAAACTTCCCCAACTGATGTTTTTAAATGATACACATTTTGGTTTGATGCACATACTACTTGATTCATTTTAACAAAAATGGATCTATGTTCTTTATACCGATTTGTCCTTATGCTGTGCATATTGTGATTTCCTAAAAACAACTTGATAAAAAAAAAAAGGGAGAAATATTTTTCTTACTTTTTTCCCTCAGTTGTGAACCTGTTGATCTCATTCTCTGTGCCTAACAGAAATCATTGAAATCCTTTCAATGTCAGCCTCTTTCCCTTTAGTTTTCAGTTCTTTCCAAAGCTATCCTAAGCTACAAGAATCTTTCCTTTTCTTATTTTGTCAGTTGACTATTAAAACACTACTTTGACACCAAACAACTTGTAACAAACACTCATACCAAGATTGTTGACTACTTACTTGCTATGATTTGGGTTCACATTTTAAGGATAGACTCCTCTATAGCTTGCAGCAGTTGGTAGAACAAGAATGACAGCTGTTTGTGCTGTATTTCCATTATACCAAAAAAACTGAAGTCTCACAGAAATCAGATGTGCAAAAGGATAAGCAAATTCACTAAATGTGGAAGGGTGTCTTAACATTCATTCCAAACCTACAATTAACTTCTTAAATTAAAAGTCTCCCATAGAGTTTTAATTTGACTTACCCTTTTGTTCACAAATGAATGAATTCATTTTTGAATATCTAATGAAAATCAGGAAAATCTGGGTATTACTACAATAGTCAAGCTTATTTTCAATATGCTTAAACTCTAATAGAAGAGTAAATCAAATTAATAGACTCATCATATTAAGATAGGAGGATTAAGAGTTTGTGCAGTCAGAGATGAAGTATGATTGAAAGTTCAGATTAGGGAAAGGTTATTGTATGCAAGGGGGATTCAAACATGTTAGATGGGTGGCAGGAAATTAGAAATCATTAATGTCAAATAAGAAAGCTATTTAATTAATTATATTTCTGGCTTCATTGAAAATTAATTTAGATGAGCTAAGGAGGTTAGATTTTATCCTGTCAAAAACAATATACATTTTTATGCTATAAAAGTGACTATAAAACTATTCTTTGGCATAGTTACTTTGTTTTTATAATTTTTTAGCTAGGTGTCCCAGAGTTTGTTTCTTTGTTTATCAAGAGAATCCAAAAAGTAATCCACATAATCTTTATACTTAATCGTTTGGGAGACAGAAGTGGGCTGTCATATTTCCTGAACATTTTATGAACAGTATGTTATTCTTGTCTATTCAAGTAGTCTTTTATTCCTTGACTGATTGGAACTCCATGGGAACTCACAAGGCAACTAGAGTGGAAATTCAATTTAAAACCAGAGACCTTGATATAAGATAATGATCCCTAGCTCTGCCCTCATTTCCTCTTCTTCCTGGTGTTCTGTCTAGACCTGCTTCCTATTTATTCACTCTGTCACAACACCCTAGCATTTCTAGCCAACAAATCTTCTTGGAACAGGTTATGTAATTTCATTGAATATAACTTCTGAAAATGGAATTTCACTTTACAGAATAAAAACCCACTATATATTTTAAAAATTCCAGGCCGGCGCGGTGGCTCACGCCTGTAATCCCAGCACTTTGGGAGGCCGAGGCGGGTGGATCACGAGGTCAAGAGATCGAGACCATCCTGGTCAACATGGTGAAACCCCGTCTCTACTAAAAATACAAAAATTAGCTGGGCATGGTGGTGCGTGCCTGTAATCCCAGCTACTCAGGAGGCTGAGGCAGGAGAATTACCTGAACCCAGGAGGCGGAGGTTGTGGTGAGCCGAGATCGCGCCATTGCACTCCAGCCTGGGTAACAAGAGTGAAACTCCGTCTCAAAAAAAAAAAAAATTCCACTATAAAAAGTATTTTACCTTGTGCTTAGAAAATGTTTTCAAATTGTAATATGATGAATCATAGTTTTAAGAGTCATTAAAATTATAATTTTAATAACTCCTTCCAAACCATAGTTGATTTAGAATTGTTAAAATTATAATTGATTTGGAATTGTTAAAATTATAATAGTTGTTAAAATTATAATTTTAACACCTCCTCCCAAACCATAGTTGATTTCATATCTAAAAATCTGGGTCTTTGTTTATAAAAACAAAGCTGCTATTTTGAAAAAAAAAAAAAAATAACCGTGAAACACATTTATCCATATTTAACTGAAGTAGAAATATTATTAAGGAAAATCAGGGAAACATATCTAATAGAAGATAGATTAAAGAGTCACATTTCATCCTCATTGTAACCCCTGCTATGCTTTTTGTTAAATGGAATCCACATTATCAAGCGAATTATAAAAGCTAATCAGCTCAAAAAACCCCAGGGTGTTCTTATTGCTGCAATACTTTATAAGATTTCCCTGACTTTAGATAAAAAATAATATTTTGTTTTGCAAAGAAGCATACATTTTGTCTAGATGAAATTTATAAGTTGGCTTTAATCGCTTAGACAAAGCATGTGAAATTTACACGAAAAATTTTGTCAAAATCAGGTAGGGCTTTATTGATTGAATCACTTCCAAATATTGGTAACTGGTGAAATTTCTATGTACAACTGGCTCTATATATGAAATACTTACACTCAAAAAGGCACCTCATAAGCTGATATTTGCAATGCCAAGAAGACACTATACATGCATTCAATGTACACATATTCGTAAAGGTTGAACTTGAGGTGATCTGAGATGATGGACATTGGTTTTGGTTTTTCATGCTTTTTACTTACCTGATAAAAATTTGCTGAATGGTATTTGCATCATGGCTCTTTTATTTTCAATATAAATACATTTTTAATGAACTATTCATGTTATAATAAGCTACTTGTACAGGTTATTTATACATCCTCTAAGTTAGAATTCTGTTATTCAAAAAAAATCGTATCTTTTCAATGGAACTAGATATACCCAAAACTATTGTTTTTATCAAATGTTTAATATTATTCATACTATTCTTCATTCAGTAAGATCTCCAAACTTCCAATTTCGGGTCCTTTGGAATTGTGTTTTGGCAATTGTTTTAAATCATCTAGCATAGAATGGCATGTTTTGTCAATTTCTAGGTATGAATATTTTGGAACATAATGAAATGCTACAGATAAAATTAGTGACCAGCTCTACAACATGCTCTATTGTGTTTTATTAGGAGTTTATTTTTTAGGGCACTTTTAGCTTAGTTTCACAACAACATTGAAGGGAAAGTACAGAGAGTTCTCACATACCCTTTTTTCCCCACACAATCTTCCTCACAATCAACATCTCCCACCAGGCCAGGTGCAATGGCTCATACCTGTAATCTAAACACTTTGGGAGTCTAAGACTAGAGGATTGCTGGAGTCCCAGAATTCAAGACCAACCTGGGCAACATAATCAGAGTCTATCTCTACAAAAATTTAAAAATTAGATGGATGTGGTGGTATGCACCTGTAGTCCTAGCTACTTTGGAGGCTGAGGTGGGAAGTTCACTGGAGCCCAGAAATTTGAGGTTATAGTGAACTATGTTCATACCACTTTCTCCAACCTGGGCAAGAAAATGATACCCTGTCTCAAAAACAAAACAAAACAAAAACACCAAAGTGGTACATTTGCTAAAATCAGTGATTATACTTTAACACATTATTACCCAAAGTCCAAACTTCACATTAAGTTAAGATGTGTTTTATGGCCCAGAATGTAGATTATTTGGTACATATTCCATATGAGCTTGAATATAATGTGTAGGTCCTTGTTGTTGGATGAAGTAGTCAATTATAAATGCTTAATCAATGGTACCTTTGAGTTCAATTATGTCCTTGCTTATTTACTGGCTGCTGAATCTGTCCATTTCTGATTAAAAAGGCATTGAGCATTTTATATGATTTCATTTTCTCTCTCTCTTTTTTAAATCTTTGAGTTGTTGTCCTAGAATTTGCAGTATATGTTTACAACTAATTCAATTCCACTTTCAAAGAATACTATACTCCTTCACAGGTAGTACCTGTACCTTATAATAATAAAGTATTCTTATTTCCACCCTTCTATTCCTTGCATTATTTCTGTCATCCATTTCATTTATACATGAGTTATAGTTACCAAATACCTTTTTGTTAATATTTCCTGAACAAATTGTCACCTGTTAGATCAGTTGACCTTCACTTGTTTCTTCGCTAATGCTTTTTCTTTTTTAAATGTAGATCAGAGTTTCTGACCTATATCATTTGCTTCTCTCTGAAGAACTTCTTTTATCATTATTTTGCAAAGCAGGTTTATTGACAACATATTCCCTCAATTTTTACTTGTCTAAGAAATAGTCCTTTATTCTTCAATTTGAAGGGTAATTTCACTGGTTATAGAATTCTAGATTGGTGTGAGTTTTCTCTCAAATTTTTAAATATTTCACCCCATTCTCTTCTTGCTTGCAAGATTTCTGAGGACAAATAAGATCTAATTCTTAACCTTTGCTTCCCTGGAGGTGAAGTATTTTTTTTTTCTTTTTCTGGTATTTTTCAATATTTTTTCTTAATATTATATGTCCAGGTGTGGTGTTTTTTTATTTGATTTTTTTTTTTTTTTGCATTTATCCTGCTTAATGTTCTGTGTGCTTCCTGGATCTTTAGCTTGGTGTCTGACATTAATTGGAGAACATTCTGAGTCATATTGCTTCAAAGATTTCTTCTCCCTCTGGTACTCCCATTATGTGAAATTATACCTTTTGTAATTGGACCACTGTTCTTGAGTATTCTGTAATTTTTTTCAGTGTTTTTACTGTTTACCTCTCAGTTTTAGAAGTTTCTATTAGCACATCTTCAAGCTGAGAGATTCTTCAGCCATGCCTAATCTACTAGTCAGTGTAGCAAACGCACTTTCATGTCTGATACAGTGTTTTTGAGCGCTACAATGATGTTTTTATTCTTTCTTAGAATTTCTCTCTGCTTACATCACCAATCTGTTATTGCATATTGTCTTAACATTGTCCTTTAGGATCCTTAGCATGTTATTCAAAGGTTTTAAAAATTCCTGGTCTAATAATTCCAAATTCTTGCTGCATTTGACTCTGGATCTGATATTACTCAATTGCTCCAATCTGCGTTTTTCTGTCTTTTGGTTGTAACTTTTTCTTTCTTTTCCTTCCTTTTTTTTTCTCTTGAGACAAGGGCTCGCTCTGTCACCCAGGCTGAGGTGAAGTGGCTCGATTGCAGCTCACTGCAACCTCCGCCTCCCAGGCTCAGGTGATCCTCCCACTTCAGCCTCTTGAGTATCTGGGATTATAGGCAAGCACCATCATGTCCGGCTAATTTTTATATTTTTTGTAAAGATGGAGTTTCTTCATGTTGCGCAGGTTTGCTTGAACTCTTGAGCTCAAACCATCCACCTGTCTCAGCCTCCCAATGTGCTGGGATTACAGGTGCTAGCCACCGTGCCTGGCCACCTTGTAACTTTTTCTTGGTCGCCAGCTATAATGTACTAACTGAAAGAAACTATAGTAAACAGGCCTTTAGTATACAGTGGTAAGATATTGGGGGAAGAGGAATAACAGTCCTGTAATTATAATTCTACAGTCTCAGTCTTTCAGTGAGTTGGTGCCCCTGAATTGTGGACTTCACAAGTGTCTTTTCAGAAGTGTTCACATTCTGTCTCCTTGGGACAGAATGGCTAGAGGAAGCTGGAGTTGGGTATTTGTCTTCTCCTGTATCAGTTGGAACCTGATAAAACCCCAATATGTTAGGGTCTAATAAAATAGTTTCTTCTGAAGGCAGCCCATGCTCATAAGAACAGAATGCTCTGGAGTATTTCAATTAGTTACTTTTCTGCTCCCACTGCCAGAATCAGGGAGGAATTGTTCCCTGATCTTCCCTTTGAAAGCCTGGTAGAGACCACTGAGTTAAAACTCACAAAAGTGTGAGGGCCCAGTATGACTATCCTCCCTGGACTATTTCACTCTCAGACTTGTCCACACCAAGCCTCCAGCAGGTTGTCAATTACATCTCAGGTTTTCCTACTCTTAACTAATTCCAGTGGAACTTTCTGCTCTGCTCTTAAGTTGTGATTCTCTATATCCAGTTTGTCTTTCCAATTTGGAGGGCATAAGTTTGCTCTGTAACCTCACTTCTCTGATGGATCTAAAAAGAGTAGTTGATTTTTTTTTAACTTGTTCAGATTTTTACTTGTTGTCAGGATGGAGTAACAACTTCCAAGCTCCTTACTTGTTTGACTGGAAACTTACACTCTAGTTTTCCAGACAATAAAAATAATTTATAAGCTGAGAGCACAAGTCTTCAGTAAACCATTAATTTTGTATTTGTAATCTCATGCTAGGAAGCATTCATATGTTGGGGTCTTTGAAGCTAAAATAGTTCCTCCTAAACTCTCTATATGACAATCTACTGCCTTTTTCTATTTCTTGTCTGCCTTCCTCAAGATTGGTTTCAAACAGTCCATTGAAAGCATGAAACAGACCATGGGTTAAAAAACAGATAACATATTAAAGACTATGTAAACAACAAAAGCATTGGAATGGTAACCATTTTAAAAAGGCAAGAAGACATGGCCATCCTTAAGCACAAAGATAGTTTTAAAACCAACTTATTATGATGATAATAGCTTTTATATTCAGGGATGAAGGAATAGAACAGAATATTAAAAAAATAATTAATGTTACTTAGGATTAGCCTTTTAAAGATTAGTTTTTCAAAGAACAAATAGTAGGCCTGGCAAAACTAGAAAACTTATTTTAAAATTCCAAGATGCATTTCTGCCAGCTAAACTTTGAAGTCAACTATTGAAGCTTTAAAACAAGATGACCCTTGTTGTCTTCATGACAGACATGTTATCCCATATTTTTCCCTGAAATAGGCCAATATCCTTCACATTTAAATCTGTTAAAGTGGGTAATTCCTTCCCTTAAAGTTCTTCAAAGCATTTTAGGAGGCATGTAGCTACTAGGCTAACCAATCTTGCAGTCTCACACTTTTATATCACTCATCTACCATAGTTTGACTAGGAGCATTTTCACTTTTTAAAATCTTTAGGTTCTCAAACTATCAGCCCTGATGCTAGATAACCCACGTGACCTTATCTGCTCTTTACCTGAAATTTTGCCTGTAAACTTTCCTTTATCTAAAACAATTTTTCAAGACCCCACTCCAAAATAAACTTATCTAAAAATTCGTCCTTTGAATTTCAGGAAGGGAACTTTATTTAATCATTCCTCTCTGTTCCTGGACTACATGTTCTTTTAGATATATGCTCCCATCTTTCAAAATATTTATATTGGTTTGCAACATTAATTCATACAGTGTGATGATTTGCTATGAAAAATTCACATGTGGTGACTGCTTTTGCTCACAGTTGTATATTCATATATCCTCATGATGGCAACGAAAGAGTGACAAATAAATATTTGCTGAATAAAAAATAAACATTGAAGTGTCTCATGAAATTATTACATCTTCCAGACAATTAAACTAGGCGGGCCCCTATAGAATCCTACATACTGATGGGAATAACGAGAGACACAGCATGTGGAATGCAAAGCACCTAAAGTCAGGCCTCTCTTTTCCCAGGGTAAATGTTTCTCCATTGACCATTAGATAAATAAATTCCCGTGACAATCCAAAGCTTCTTCCATATTCGCCACCCATCCTCCTGAAATGCATATATCCCTGAGAGTCTTTCAAAGTTGATTTATATATTCTTTTCCATCTCATTCTCTGCACTGGGGAATTCAAAACAAAACAACAACAACAACAAAACCTGAAATAAACCTCAAGGAGGACTAGGCTTAAAATTCAGCTGCAGTGCGAACTGATTCCTTTTTGTCTCACACTATCTGTTTCAAACTCCCAAGGGTGGTGGCTAGGTCTGCTCAACTGTCTTGTAATGATCCTGTCCTCCCACTGTCACTCTCCCCAATCATGAGATGCTGTCTGGTCTGTTTGGAGGCCTGAGAGATGAATGAATACCTTAGGGGGCTGTATCAGTATTTATTGTCAGGGTGGTGAAGGGTGGGAGGAAAAAGTAGTGTAATAAAAACCATCTGTGCTGAGAATTATAGAAGCCAGAAAGAGACTAGCAGGGAGTCCTGCATCTATCACCACATGGAAGCCCAATTAAAACACACATTCAGAAAACAAGATCCTGTCAGAATATGCCTCAATCAGAAGAGCTGCAACTGAAATTACACTGAACTCATTCACTGTTAAGTAGAATAGAATAAATGGAAATAAGAAGGCAGGAATAAAGACCTAATAAAATGTTCTCAGTGTATATTTTTAATTTCATCTATTTCAAGTAAACAAAATTCACAATTCTAAGTCGACTAAATGGAACTTCGAATGAAATAAAGATTGGCAGAAGTGATCTTATGTGACAATGAGAATAACTGCATTCCATAACAAGTATTAAGGCAACATATAATTAGAAGACTGTGTCACAGGCATTAATATCTAGAAATATGAAAAGATATATTCTTTAATGCCCTGAAAGGCACAGAATTCAGCTAAAATATGAATATTGAGAAAATAAACATAAGCACACCTGTTAGGTATGTATCATGTATAATTCAGGGATCCCCAAGGAGAGCTCCTTTGTTCACCATCTGATTAGTTTTGCATCACGAGGTTGACTGTTGCAGATGTTTCAACACTGTGACCATTTTTATCTGTCTGCCTTAGCAGCTCTCTTTCTCTGTATACCTGCATGCAGTTTCAAGGCTGATCAGTTAATTCTGAACTATGTAAAATAAAATGCTCATCTTTGGCTGGGAGGACAGCTTGGTTAATGCTCTTCTAGTGGAACAGCATGCATAGCAAGGACAGGATGAACAGCTCAGCGTGGAATAATTGGGGAACTCAGCCTAAAAAGCCAGTTTTTTCATCCACCTATGTACACAGTACTTCCTTGTGTGGCTTCATCTGCCTCAGCCACCTTCCAGATAAGATTTCAGGGCTACAGCAAGCAGGCATCTGCTCTCTGTTTTAAACTACATTCTATCTATCTATCTATCTATCTATCTATCTATCTATCTATCTATCTATCTATCTATCATCTACCTACCTACCTATCTTCCTACCTACCTACCTGCATCTGTCCATGCTGAGTTTAAATCAAGGTAATAACTCTAAACCTGATCTATAATGGATTTATGTTTTCTTGTTCAAATATAATCGACAAACAATGTATCTTTGACAAATTGCTACATTAATTAAGCAAAACAGACATTTTATCTACTGACTGGTTCCCCTCTCCCACATGTCTTTTAATCTTTTGTCCTCAAGGGTTCTAACATAGATAGTCTGATCCATGTTCTGCAGAAACCTGGATGTTTAGTATGGATGTATTTGAGGAAAAATCTAATATATCTAAATTTGTGTTTCAAGTTTTCCTTAAGTAAATTTTCAGAATTTTACTTCAAATCAAATGCAATATCACAGAGTAATCATAAATCATATATAATTCTTAATGTCAGGAAATATTAGTACATGTCATAAACAGAAATGCTTGCAAAAAGAATACTTCATTTATCTAAATGTAGTATATGAGTGAATTCTGAACATAAACCTCTATTTTAAAGTACGAATTTAAAATTATATATATTAATAAGTTTTCTAGCTGCTTACACAAATATACTCATCAAGATTCTCAATATGATTAATAATTCAGGGCCACTTAATGAATGTCAATTATTCATGTCACTTGATTTATGAAGGGCTACTGTATCGATGATTTAATGGTTCACATATGGATATTTTGTTAAATTTCAGAGGCCATATTTATGCTTTTAATATAATCAACCTTTTTATGAATAATACAAATTCTACTAACTTTTATCCAAACTGAAAAGTACATCTCAGATGGCATAGTTTGAATGTTTGTGTCTCCCCCAAATTTATATGTTGAAACCTCAATACCAATATAGTGATATTAAGAGGTGGTGCCATTGGGGGATAATTGCGCCAAGGGCAAGACCCTGATGAGTGAAATTAGTACCCTCATAATAGAGGACCCAAGAGCTTCCTTGAACCTTACATCATGTGAGGACACAGCAAAAAGGTACCATCTATAAATCGGGAAATGAGCCCTCATCAGATACCAAATTCCCCAGTGTCTTGATCTTAAACTTCCCAGCCACCAAAACTGTGAGAAATTAATTTCGGTTGTTTGTAGACTTCCAAGTTTATATTTTCCTATAGTGACCCAAATGGACTGGCATCATAAAATTGAGGTTGTTGGATAAGTGGACTCTGCATAAAAATGTCATACACCTAACTATCAGATGTCTATTTAGCTAGAGATATTTCTGTGACTAGACCATGATTTTTTTTTAATATCACTATAAAGTAAACCCTCATCAGCCAATGGAAATGTTTTTGCAAATGCTTGTTCAGGGGTTAATAGAAAAATCTACTTGGGATGACTGGTATTGTCTCTTTCTGTATCCCACTGGTCATCTTTAAACTACACACTCTTCACATCTTAGCTACAATGCCACTGTCCTGGAGAATAGCTTGCAGGAACCCCTCCACTTCAAACAAGATCAGTCCTTGATTAAACTTTCTAATTACATATTTATATGAGTTGAATAATATATGCTTCCCTCATTATATTTAAAGAAAACAACAACCTTCTGAGAGAAATAAACTGTTTTACTCAATACTGTGCATAAAAGCACAGGACAGTGTTAAAAAAAAAGAGTGGGTACCTAATTGGCATGTATTGAATAGATGAGTGAATATGGTGCAGTGATTGTGGGTAGAAGACCTCAAGGAAATATGGTTTGGGGAATATTTAGGCTCTGCAGACAAACAGATCTGGGTTTTGATACCGGTCCTGGCATTTATTAATAGTATTTTTTAATTGAGCTCATCTCTGTGTTAATATTCCCTACTACCTTGAGCTTCAGTGATAATACAATTAGGTATTTTAGGTAAAAGAATGTATTTACTAAGTGCTTAGTGTATATATTAAGCAATAACAAAATTAGATATTTTAGATGAAAAAAATATTTATTATGTGTTTAATCTTTAGGAAGATTCTTAGTTTAATTTCCATTATCTATATTTTGGGGCTAAACCTAAGTTTGTATCATAGCCTCACACTTAACAACTTAATGATCTAAAAGAAGTTATTAATTTGCCTTGAAATTCAGTTTCCTAATTTGTAAAATAGTGATAACACCACTCAAGAACTGTGAAGTTTTATATGTCATATTTTAAATAAGGTGTTTATCCTACAGGCTAGCACATGGCAAGTACTCAATATTCCCTCTTATGATCCATATAACGATTCTCTTAACCACCTATGCCCTACCACACTCACTGAACATTAAGGTGAGCAAGGTTTTCTTTTGTTTTCTCCTCACATTTTCTTTTTATTTTACTTTAAGTTCTGGAGTACATGTGCAGAATGTGTGGGTTTGTTATATAGGTATACATGGGCTGTGGTGGTTTGCTGCATCCATCATCCCATCATCTACATTAGGTATTTCTCCTAATACTATCCCTCCCCTAGCACCCCAACCCCTGCTATCTCTCCCTTAGTTCCCCATCTCCCATCTCCCAACAGGTCCCCATGTGTGATGTTCCCCTCCCTGTATCCATGTGTTCTCATTGTTCAACACCCACTTATGAGTGAGAACGTGCAATGTTTGGTTTTCTGTTTTTGTGTCAGTTTGCTGAGAATGATGGTTTCCAGATTCATCCATGTTCCTGCAAAGGACATGAAGTCATCCTTTTTTATGGCTGCATAGTATTCCATGGTGTGTATGTGCCACATTTTCTTTATCCAGTCTATCACTGATAGGCATTTGGGTTGGTTCCAAGTCTTTGCTATCCTGAACAGTACTACAATAAACAGGCAGATGTACCTAACTATGATTCATAGAGAAATTAATATAAAAAGATGCACTGACCTTGAGACAATGTATAATTCAAGTGTGGGTCACAGAAGGGAATTAGTAGAGCAGTTAAGAGTTGCTTCTGGGCTGGGCGTGGTGGCTCAAGCCTGTAATCCCAGCACTTTGGGAGGCCAAGGCGGGTGGATCACGAGGTCAAGAGATCGAGACCATCCTGGTCAACATGGTGAAACCCCGTCTCTACTAAAGATACAAAAAAAAAAAAAATTAGCTGGGCATGGTGGCGTATGCCTGTAATCCCAGCTACTCAGGAGGCTGAGGCAGGAGAATTGCCTGAACCCAGGAGGCGGAGGTTGCAGTGAGCCGAGATCGCGCCATTGCACTCCAGCCTGGGTAACAAGAGCGAAACTCTGTCTCAAAAAAAAAAAAAAAAAAAAAAAAGAGTTGCTTCTGGAGTCACACTCCTTCACTAATTGCCTGATTCTTTTATTTAAGCATTGTAATACTTATTTTCCTCACCTAGAAATAAAATCATTTCCAATACATACAGCTTTTTTTCATAATTAAATGAGCCAATTAATAAACATATTAGTACAATGCCTTTCCCAGAATAAGAACTCATAAACTCTTACTCCATTAAATAACTCACAAAAACTATCTCCATGTAGGAATAAGAGAATGAGTCAGTTTATTAAAGACCAGTTATACTTACAATGGCCCTAGGCTGGGGACTTTGTTACCTTCACTGTTGGAAAAGAGATGCTAGGAACAATCAAGACTGCCTTTTCATTGAGTTACAGCAGAATATATCTAGTAAGTCCAGCAAGTCCAGCAACTACATAAAAAAGATTTAAGAAATACTCCACATTTGACAGAAAAAAATGTAAATATGTAAAAGCTAATAAATTGAAGAATAATGCTGGTAGGAGATGACCAATTGGTATTTCTGTGTCTATTTTCCAGTATTTCTAACAGATTTTTTTCTCTGCTCTTCTGTATTATATGTGTATTTTCCATTAGAATGTACTGATTTTGGATAGAGGAATAGCAAGCAGTTTCGTGTGTGGAGGGGTGTGGTCAGGAATAGCAGAGAACATCTCTCTCTCAGAAAACAGTAAGAAGCAGTAGCTACGACAATTAAGAAAGCTAAACAAAATGCATACCCGGCATTGACTGGGGGTTATTAATTCATAGTACCCCTGAGTAATTCCACTGTCTTACTATGCTGTGACAATCAAAATACAATTAAAATATATCTCCACTGAAAGTCATTAACATCTTCTACATCTCAACATCTCAACCCCGCCCCGTGCACTTTATATATTTCATGCCAGTGTTGGCAAAAATCACCATCAAGGCTCAGAATACCTGCCAAGCACTTTTCAGATCCAGGCTGGAGCCAGAGATTTCGTACTAAATCTGCCAGTTGCTCTGTAATATGCAGCGGTTTCACAATGTCTAATAGCTTAAAAGTTGCAATATTCTTACGAGCCCTGCTGCAAAGCTGATAGTCCCATGTTGGAGATGGCGGAGGCTTTTCAGTCCAGTTCTGTGCAATGCTGAATGGAACATAAGCCATTTACCATTAAAAATAGTCATTTTGGTGTTTTCATGAGCAAGGTATAATTCTTTGTGTCAAGCCATGAATTTGGGGCTCTTCTCTATTACAACAGCTAGCATTATCTAACAAGTACAATTAGTTTTCCATGATGTTAATGGTTTTGATAAGTTTGAGTCACTGGAATAAAAATGTTGATTCACTCTAAAATAAAATAATTGTTTATTATAGTTACATAAATGTTTAAATGTTTCATAGTTACTGATATGCATTTTACTTTATGTTAGCATATGTTTAGTTATTATGTACATAGAAAGCCAATAACCAGCATGAAAGTTCCATAATGTTACTCACCCAGAAGCAGTTTTTAGATGAACAACATGATACTTACAAAAGTGTGAATTTAGTGAATTCTAATGATTTTGCTTAGTTTAACTAAACTATGAGTTAATCTGTATCTTTTGTATTTTTATAGGTTAAACTTCTTAGGATGTGAGTCTTCGTCAATAATTCTAGCATACTCTAACCTGACTAAACAAAAAATTTAGGAAGACCACCAGACTGTAATCCAGTCTGCAGGAACCCTTGGACTGGTGATGTATTTTTCCAATTACTACTCTCAGTGTTCACTGTCTATGAACATATTGAAGCCATTTAGAATATATTATTCTAACAAATGAGCAGACTGTTCACACACATTAAATTCCTGCTTCTGTGTAGATTGTAAAATGCAATACCTTTATCTATTTCATGCTGGAATTAAAAACCCATCTCACAAATTCTTAGAAAATAAATGATTATACCTTCCTGAAAAATGTAAATGAGAATGAGCATGCATATTATCAGAAAAGTGCTGAAATATATCCACTGTTTTTCTGGGTAATGTATGTAAGATTAATTTATTCCTCAATGTACACTTATAATGTATAGTCCCCTAACATTAGATAATAGAATTAGAGAAGTCAAAAGGTACAGTGAAAGGATGAATAAATTATTTGTATGTGAGTTGAGAGGTCAGGAAAAAGAGGTGGGTGGGGCTGCCAAAGCAAAAAAAATAGGTTAATTAAAACCAGAAGGTCATTGTTCTGGTTTTCTCAATACATATATTTTAATTGTATTATAACAAGTTATGCCACTTTTAATTTAAAATATCTGCTATGACTATTAAGACTTACCTTATATAGACATACCAGTTCTCTTTCAGAGAAGAATCTTTCAGAAGATTTGTTTGGCAGGAGTTGAAGAATAACTTAGAAGACAGAAAGAAAAGAGCTGAAGGTACCTGTGGCTTTAATCTAAACAAATGATGCCTGCGTATATTGGGCTTGTGTCAGTGGAATAAAATTATGTAAATCCAGAGGACCTTTCTAATACATTATTAAAAGTGTAGGCCAATTTGAATTTGAATTTGGTAGTTGGAAGTCTAGTAACAAAAATAATAGTGGCAAAAAATGTGTTGTGATATCTTATACAGGCATTGTAGAAGATAAATTACATGCATTATTCCTGTCCACATTATGAATCTGAGAGCCAGAAATAATTCTTCCATCTCAAATGGATATACCATTTTCCCATTTTTGTACACTTAAAATGCCTTTAAAATTATTCAGCATTAAGAAACAAACAACACAAACAATAAAATATTCTCAGCAATGTGATGGCTCCTTCTACATGTGAGATTAAAATTAGAACCATTTTCAAAGTTATTTATTTTTAAAATGTTTTACAAAAAGAAAAAAATAGAAAAACAGAGGTAGGGAATTTTAAGCAGAAAGAGAGATGGAGTATGTGAAAGAAAGAATGACATTAAGGAAACCTAGATAGGAAAGGGTCCCAAATCTTCAGAAAGTAAACCTTATGACTAGGGGACAGGGAGAGTAATGTTATGAGAGGTCCATCCTGATGCACTGACATAATTCAGGTGTGGATTTGGTTGTATGAACCCTAAGATCTGTGTTAAAAAGAAGCCAGTATAGGATCACATATCTGTCACAAATATACTTTCCATTAAACAAGAGCAAAGAAAAACAGATTGTGCAGTGTATTCTGTATACTTTGATTAGTTCTAAATATTCTGTTCTTTGAGGCCAGAAATTGTGTTCCATTTATCCTTGACAGAACACCTCAAATAAAGTCATTTTGTTTTTTTGGTAGATAGGACAGAAAGATAGAGAGACAGATAGATAGGTAGGTAGACAATTCATTTACTAATCATTTTCAAGATGATATAGCAAACCAAAATTTTTAATTCTCTAAGTGTTTTCTACCAAAGTATATCAAAGTAATGAGATAGACACATGCTATTAAACTTAGGGTATAATTTTAAGCAACCTATCATAAATTAACTGCTTCCACTTACTTAGAGACTACATCTGGAAATTCCTGACGGATTTTTAAAATATAAGCTTTCTATCAATGAGATGTCATAGTGCAAATATACATTTTAGAATATAATCTGCTATAAAATTACAGATAACAATACTGACATTTTAATATAAGCTGTAAAAACAACCAAAGGGTAACTATGAGACAGCAAAGATTTTTTTTCCTGATTAATTAATATATGACCTCCAAGTAGGTGAAGGTTCTTTCAAGTTCACAGAGGTATCCAAGAAATTACATTCCAGGCAGAGTCTCTCAGAAAACTGCAGACTAATGGCTGCTTTAACCCTGTAGTCCTGTGTCAAAGGAGTCATTCATATTGGAGGAGTGTGCCCATCAGCAGCTTAAAGAGGCCCATGGCATTTAACTAAGGCTTAAACTAGGGGAGAGTTATAAGATTTATTTCCCATGGCCATAACTTGACTAAAATGATCCTAATCTTCAAAAAAAAAAAAAAAAAATGAAGGGGGAAAGTTTTTATTAAAATAAAGGTTAATATTAAGGTCTAGTAGTGGACTTAATATCAATAACTTAAATTTGGTAGGGGTGAGGTAAGTGGAGTTAGGAATGAAAAATTACAATAAACACTTATGAGATTTTGGAAAGCAATCTACAGTGAAACAACAAAGACCAAGACCCTGCGGAGATTTCCCTCTCTTTCTCTCCCACACACTCAAGAGCAAACGTACAGAGTCATAATTTCTTCTCTCTAAATAATTCCAGTGAATTCATAGACACATACAGAAACTAGTGGTAGGCAGATTTTTGTTCCCCCACTTGCAATTATAAAGTAGGCAAAGATTTTTAACATTCATCCCTCCTGCCTCTTTTCACTTACTCTAGCTACACAGTCCTCAGTTTTTATGACTCCTGGCTTCTCAAATCTACAGGGAAATTTTTGAGGTGCTGGACCATCCGTTTCCAACTCCTGTCACACAAACCTATTCCTCAGTAACTCTCAGACCTTACTTTATGGTGGTCAGTACACCTGATGACCTAATTCAGAATCAGGGGATAATGACCACTTAAATTCACAGAGCATTTACTGAATACCCAGCTTTTGCAAGACAATACATAAGTGACACAGTTAACGAAATTAAGCAGTGTCCTCAAGATACATATATTCTTTATAAATCAACAGAATACAGGAAGAATGTGGGCAATGTTATAAGAGAGAAAGCAGGGACAGAAACAAATGAAAAAGATCAATTTCAACAAAGAATATTAAGGAAAGCTTCATGGAGGACATGAAAGTTAAGAAGATTCTTATATGGCATAAGTATAAAGGACTTTAGGTTAATACCAGTTAAGATCATAAATAGTCTGAACAATATGCCCGGTATTTTCTCAGTTTGTGAACAGAGTTCAGACACTAGATGGGCCAGTTCCCAGCTGGATACCTCACAGCCCAAGGACAATGAAAGAAATAGCTTGAGTCTCCTGGCAGCCCTCTGATCATATGAAATATATATATAATACATAAACTACACAACTTGCTTTTATCTTTTTCTTTAACCAAACATTGCTATCATACCAGACAATTTCATAATTATACCCTTGGGCCTATCATGTCCTGATTACTTACCTCATAATTGCTTGATTTCTTTCCTTCTCTCCTTCAACACACCATAGCTTTATCTCTCTGAAATCCCTGCTCTGACTAAAACCTCTTAAAACTCCCTCATACAGTATTTTCCACGAAATATCCTAACTTTCTCGGAATCTCCGTTTGTTCCTAGGCTAAAAGCCTACTAATGTTTTATTTATTTTTAAATCCAACTTAATGAAATAAAACAAGAAGACAAGAATAGAGTAAAAAAGGATAAAAAGAAATGAGCAAAGTCTCCAAGAAATATGGGACTATGTGAAAAGACCTAATCTACATTTGATAGGTGTACCTGAATGCAACGAAGAGAATGAATCCAAGCTGGAAAATACTCTTCATGATATTTCAGGAAAACTTTCCCAGCCTAAAAAGGCAGGACAATATTCAACTCCAGGTAATAGAGAGAACACCACAAAGATATTCCTCAAGAAGAACGACCCCGAGGCACATAATTGTTAGATTCACCAGGGTTGAAATGAAGGAGAAAATACTAAGGGCAGCC
Organism: Saguinus oedipus; assembly: GCA_031835075.1. NCBI lineage: Eukaryota > Metazoa > Chordata > Mammalia > Primates > Cebidae > Saguinus > Saguinus oedipus. The sequence continues at coordinate 141,118,153 of CM063169.1, forward strand.
AGAGAGAAAGGTCAGGTTACCCACAAAGGGAAGCCTATCAGACTCACAGCAGATCTCTCAGCAGAAACCCTGCAAGACAGAAGAGAGTGGGGGCGGATATTCAACATCCTTAAAGAAAAGAACTTTCAACCCAGGATTTCACATCCAGCCAAACTAAGCTTTGCAACTGAAGGAAAAATAAAATCTTTTGTGAATAAGCAAGTACTCAGAGATTTCATTACCACCAGGCCTGCTTTACAAGAGGTTCTGAAAGAAGCATTACACATAGAACGGAACAACCAGTATTAGCCTTTCTAAAAATATACCAAAAAGTAAAGAGTATCAACATAATAAAGAATTTATATCAACTAGTGGGCAAAATAGCCAGCTAACATCAAATGGCAATAATTTTAAATTTAAATTGACTAAATCCCCCAATCAAAAGATACAGCCAAAACCCATCGGTATGCTACATCCAGATCCATCTTACATGCAAGGATACATAAAGAGTCAAAACAAAGGGATGGAGAAAGATTTGTCAACCAAATGGAGAGCAAAAATAAATAAATAAATAAAAAGAAGAGGTTGCAATTCTCGCCTCTGATGGAATGGATTTTAAAGCAACAAAGATCAAAAGAGGAAATGGTAAAAGTATCAACGCAACAAGAAGAGCTGACGATCCTGGATGTGTACCCACCCAATACAGGATACATAAGACTTGTAAAGAGACTTGGACTCCCACACAGTAGTAGTGGGAGATTTTAACATCAATATTAGATAGATCAATGAGACACAAAATTAATAAGGATATCCTGGACTTGAACTCGGATCTGGAACAAGTAAACTTAATAAACATTTGTAGAACTCTCCACTTTACACACACAAGATATGCATTCTTATCAGTACCACATCACACCTACTCACAGGTTTAAATGAAATATTGGTTGGCCATTACTGAGCATGATTGATGGTATAAGGGAGGTTTTCAATACCCATTTTTAGACTGCGTTCTAGCCTGGGCAATTAAACAACACTCCAGTTCTCTCTCCCTCCTCCTCTTCCTCTTTTTTCTTCTTCTTCATTCCTTTTTTTCTCTTTCTTTCTTTCTCTCTTTCAAAAAAAATTAATCTCAATTACTCAGCTATCTTGGTGACACTTACGGGCATACCAAACTTATTTTTCCTTTATTTTTGCTCTGGCTTTGCCAACAATGTGTGAACAAATGAGCCAAGCACTTTGTTTTTTCTGTACTTCCTATCTTGAACTTTCTGGTGATGCTGAAAAAATTAAATAGTAGTCTGTTAATTTGTGCTACTATAAATCTGTCATCTGCCACCATCTTCTAGGTCGGTAACCCTATTCAATATCCGTTGACGTTCCCTGAAACAGCTCTTCCAAGCCATCATCACTCTTCTCAGCGTTTCTACTCAGACTCTGCAACTTCCACCTTCAGCAAACAGTATGCTGCCTTCTTCACAGAAAACAACTTGAGGCCATCAGATGGAAACTCCCAGACTCTCATCCTTTTTTAACTTAACTGCTTTGTAACTATTGTTAATCATCTTCCCGCTGCCACAAAGGAGTAGGAGTCTCTGAGTATTTCAAGGTTAATGCCACTCCTGTTCTTCTCATTTGAGAGCACATTCCTTGATTCCCACCTGTTTGTATCTTTAAGCTCCTCTTTCTGAGCTCTTTCTCTTTCACAACTGACAGTTAAACACTCCCTACATCTTCTCTAAATTAACTTCTTTCCCTGAAGGAACCAATTGTTTTCTCTTTCTTACTCGGCCTGCTTTGAACATTTGCTACCAGCAGAAACCAGTTTCTCCTCATTCACTCCTCACACTAAATCACATTCTCACACTGTAATCTACTGCAGCACTGCAGCAGCTACTGCCAAACACATCAGTGTACAAATTCTTTTGGGCGTTATCAGTCCCCATCATGTTTGACTCCTGTAAGGCATTTGGCCAGTCCTTCTTTGTTCAGACACTACCTAACCTACTTCTCATTTGACCCTATCTTACTGACTTTGTTCTCTTTCTCTGTTTTTCCCTTATTGAACATTCATTCCTCTTCTCATTCTATACTTCCTGAAATATCTCCTCTGCTCTAAAATCTGTATGTAAAATCCAATTTCTACATCTAATAAAGAGTAGAGATGCAGGCCCATAGCTTTTATTGCTTATTATTATTAGGAATCAGCATTTTAAACTCAACTTGTTATAAAGTAAACTGTCATTTACTCTCATTTATCTCTTTCTCCAGTCCAACAAATTTTCTTAATTGTGTAAATTGAAGAACTCAAATTATTTTTCAAATTTTCCTACTTCCTTTTCTTTCCAAATCTCATCAGTAACAAATCTTAAGTGTTTCAACATCATCAGTACATAAAATATCTTCTCTGAACTACTGAAGTATCTAATTTGAGTTGGTTTTTCCCATTCCAAATCATCTTTCACATTTTAGCTGAAGTTATTGTCTTTGAAAATACAAGTTACATCGCGTCATCCCCCTACTAAAGTACTACTAATGCCAAACCAATCACTGCACGATTAAGTCCACATTTAACTTGACATGTTTAAGGTCTTATTTCATGTACCCAAGCACTTCATTTTTTTCCTGTAGTCCTCTTTACTCTTGGCCATAGAATCATTCTATGCTTTAGCCACAGAAATGTCTACTGTTCTGGTACATGCACATATTGAAAGCTGTTTCTGATCTAATGTTTATGCTTAATTTGCCTAGTTTTCTCTTCTCTTCCTTTTAAGGTTCATGCGAAAGGCCTTTTCTGTAAAGGCTTTCTAACCTCCTTTGCACACCACTGTATTACGATCATCTATTTATTGGACTGTGCCACCAATCTGAATTCCTTGATTAAAAGTCATATTTAGATATCTCTACCATGTCTCTTTCCCCCAAATCTCCCACATAGAACTCCTTGGAACTCATATGTGTAAAAAATTTCTGTCACTGATGAGGAGATTTTTTTAAACACTAAATATAAGCAGTGCCATAGTTATAATTCAAGGGGAAAAAAGAAGTAAGAACATTATTTGAACTAATTGAGTCTGAATATATTCCACAGCAACCTAAGTCTTAAAGAATACCTTCATATATATTTGTATCATTCTAAATACAATGCTTCAATGTTATAAGATTGGAGGAAGAGGAATATGTGTGGTCCCTTCAATGTAATGCAATTTACCTTGTCTTGTATTGCTTTTCATGCAAAATAAATTAATACGCGTAGGTTTTTGCAATACACTCTGTCTTCATTTTATGAGGAATGTGGCTTAAAGCTATTCAGAGTGACCCATCACTCTAAATGGTGAATCATTGGAGTGTTGTCTCTCAAGAGAAGGGCTGTCCAATGTCCTGAACTCACATTTGAATGCTGACAAGATAGACTATTTTCTGTTAAGATGGAGTTGAACAGACACTTCTCAAAAGAAGACATTTACGTAGCCAAACAAACATATGAAAAAAGTCTCATCATCACTGGTCATTAGAGAAATGCAAATCAAAACCGCAGTGAGATACCATTTCATGTGAGTTAGAATGGTGACCATTAAAAAGTCTGGACACAATAGGTGCTGGCAAGGATACGGAGAAATAGGAACACTTTTACACTGTTGGTAAGAATGTAAATTAGTTCAACCATTGTGGAGGACAGTGTGGCGATTCCTCCAGGATCTAGAACCAGAAATGCCATTTGACCCTGCAATCCTATTACTGAGTATATGCCCAAAGGACTATAAATCATACTACTGTAAATACACATGAACATGGTATGTTTATTGTAGCACTTTTCACAATATCAAAGACTTGGAACCAACCCAAATGTCCATCAGTGACAGATCTGGTAAGGAAAATGTGACACATATACACTATGGAATACTATGCAGCCATAAAAAATAATGAGTTCACGTTCTTTGCAGACAAATGGATGAAGCTGGAAACCTTCACCCTCAGCAAACCAACACAGGAACAGAAAACCAAACACCACATGTTCTCACTCATAAGTGGGAGTTCAACAATGAGAACTCATGGTCATAGGGAGGGGAACGTCACACATTGGGCCTGTTGAGGGGTGGAGATAAAGGGGAGGGAAAGATTAGGACAAATAACTAATGCATGTGGGGCTTAAAAGCTAGATTACCGGCTGATAGGTGCAGTGAACCACCATGCACATGTATACCTATGTAACAAACCTGTACATTCAGCACTTGTATCCTAGAACTTAAAGTAAAATAAAAATAAAAAAATTAAAAAGATGGAGATACAACTTTTTTCACCAAAGTCTAGTTTTGAGCTCTTAAGATAGTCAGAATTTGTTCATTACATTTGGAACATTTTAATATACATAACTAATGCCTTTCAATGAATATTGTACTTATACATGCTAGAAAAAATGAGAAACTCCTCATAAGGGGAAATTATTAAAACCAAATAGTCCAAACATGTTAAATTTTACATTCTAATGTGTTAATAAATGAACTTCTGTGCAATGGAAGGGTACCAATAAATATGAGATATATTTTCTGCCTTAGTTGAAATTATGATATATTTCAAGAAATGACCATAAACATGTAATAAAATAAAACTTGAAAATTGCCTAAAAGTTATTGCAAGTTGTTCCACTCTTTATAATCAAAATGCACAAGCAATAATTGGTACAGATGTTCATGGAAAGAAAAGGATCCCTTCCTTTGGGATACTAAAAAAGGTTTCCTTGGGCTATACATTTTGAAATTTTTGTTTTACCTGAGGACTTTGAACTATATCTTTCTGTTTAAAGCTATTTAGAACTTTTGACTTAATCTTATAATGATAGAAAAGTTCAGTTTATAATGTTTCCTTACAAACATCAAAGTTGTATTGCTCTTCCGGTAACCACACCCAGTGTGAATTTGAACAGTAAAGCAATCTAAAAAGTGCAGTCAGTGGCATTTCTTTTCACTAAGTAACTTAAGATAGTCTTGGAGAGGAAAAGGCCTATCTAACAGTGTCATTACTGAAGAATAAATGACATATCAGGCACATCAAAGTTGAAACATGAAATTAAAACAGATTCTGAAACAGGAATGCTAAAAATGGGTTCATCTTTATTTGTCTGCCCTTTGAAGGTCACTGATATCAACCCTCAGGAGAGCACTTGGAATATGAGACAACCTTTGCTGTTGGATGCTATCTTCTCTAGTTAAAAATAATTCCAGTAGTGTGGGGCCCAATAGGACTTTACTGTTTGCCAGCCTTGTGATAAGTAGTAGTTCAACCTATTCTCTGCTATAGAGTATAGAGAAATGGTGAACTAGCTTTGGGTTGAAACAAACACAGCCAGTGAGCTCTGACATCCACTGGCTGCTTATCATATGATGACACCTATAGTTTAACATAACTGTGTATCTGCTGAGGAGCTTTAAAAACACTGCTGCCTGGACCCCACCTCAAACAATTACCCCAGAGTCTCTGGTGGCAAACTTGAGCATCATTCTTTTAGAAAGCTATCCAGGTGATTAATGTGCACACAGGTTTATTAAACATTGTGTCAGATCAAGATCAGTGCTTCTCAAACTTTAATGTGCATACCAATGACCCGGAGAGCTTGTTAACATGAAGATTCTGACTCAGTAAGCGTTGGGTAGGACCTGAGATCTTTCACTTCTAATATGTTTTCAGGCGACGCTGCTGCTGCTGCTGATTTAAGTGCTGCATACTGATTTTTTAATTCTTTATAGCATTATTTGGCACAGTTATTTTTAAAATCCTAATTATTGAGCTTCACCTTTAAGAGATTCTAATTCTATCAAGTTTCTTCTAAAAAAATCTATTAATGAAAATTCTTAAATGATACCAGCTTCGTTGTACAATGTGGCTGTATATATTAGGAATTTCTGCTTCAAGATGTTCCAGGAAAGTTCTATCTACTGTGAAAGCTCCAACCTATCCCTTGGTGGGGGTACCTTCTCTTACTGGATGCCAGGTTCTTTGCTATGGAGTACAAAAGAGTGACAGAAGCTGGGCCAATATAAGAATGGAATTGCTGAACTCCCCCAGTGCTAGTTTCTCCTACAGTATTCCAGACATTACTCCTATTATCAAAGTGGCCTGTTGGTTCAGTGGATTAGAGAGAAAGTGCAGTCCCCTTCCCTCATAGAACACCTCCACACCTCATCTCCTAGAGATCAGCCACTCTTAAAATGTTTGCATTTCTAATCCCAGCACTTTGGGAGGCCGAGGCGGGTGGATCACGAGGTCAAGAGATTGAGACCATCCTGGTCAACATGGTGAAACCCCATCTCTACTAAAAATACAAAAAATTAGCTGCGCATGGTGGCGCGTGCCTGTAATCCCAGCTACTCAGGAGACTGAGGAGGGAGAATTGACTAAATCCAGGAGGCGGAGGTTGCAGTGAGCCAAGATCGTGCCATTGCACTCCAGCCTGGGTAACAAGAAGAACGAAACTCTGTCTCAAAAAAAGAAAAAAGTTTGCATTTCTTCATGGGAAATGTAAAGTATCATAATAGGCATGTTGCAATTGGTCACAAAAAGAAAAGAATCCTCCTAAAAACTGACTTTTGGCCTACATTATTCTTGAAGAAGTTATTAAATAAGACAAAAGAATTAGCTTAAAGGAAAGATTCAGATGCAAAAAGAAAAAAAAAAAAAAACACGGGCTATTCTTTTTTTCCCAGTGACAGTGCGTATAGTCTATTTGCTTTTTCTGTGTTTAATATGAGCATATATATAACTATGTGCACAATAATACAAACATACCACATAAAGAAGATAAGTTAAGGGTACCTTCATTCCTTTAAGTAAGCACTGACCTCACAGTCAGAGATTAGATCTAGTTCAGGCTCAGTGACTCTCAGCCTCAACTGCCCATTTGTAAAATGAAGGAGGTAGACTGCAAAGTAATATCAACCACTGCTTCTTGAGTTCTTACTATGAGCCAAGCATTGAGTTAAGTGTTTGGCAAATCACTAGTCCTGTTTTCACCCCCATGAGACACACTATGTTGTACCTGCTTTTGGAGATGAGGAAAGGGAAGACTCAGATGAATTACTTTTATTGCCCAAGGGAAATATTGATCAATTAGATTTAGTTCCTGTCCCAGAGAAGCTCTCCATAGGTCAGTCATTCAGCAACCTCTATTAAAAGTTGCATTGACCCAACTTAAAATTAGAATTGCAAGACAAGCCTCTGGACTTAGAGCTAATGCACTTACCATAGACCTTTCATCCCCTTGGGGTAAATCAAGACTGAGCTTCCAGATGGAGCTTTCAGATAACTCCATCACAGATGACAACATACTTAAATAGGAACGGGAACATGAAGGATATAGGAGCCAGTGAACTCAGAATAACTGTATCTACCTCAGATCAATACCAGCAAACAGCTGATGTGAGTTGGGAAAATTAAGGATAAAAGTTGTTTGGGAGGAAAAAGTCCACAGACAGAATGTATGCATGCTGCTATGCCTTCCTCTAATCCAAAATTTTTACAAAGGCAATTGGTTCATAAGTTTGGGGGTCATCCAAATCCAGAAATACAACCTTTGAAGATTCAGAAATTACAAGAAAGAAACATACTAGATCAAGGATAAGAATTCAAAGGGTTTTGTAGACAAATAGAAATGGGTTCCAAAGACAACTCACCTTACAATATTTTGGTCAAAAAATAGCTTGAATGCACCTACAATCATTTGAAGATAAACAGAAAAAAGGAAGATAAAAATATGAAATGAAAGAAGAAAATAAACCTACACCTGAAAAAAAAAAAAAACTAGAACATATTTTTGAATGATGATCTATTCCATGAAGCAAACTTTTTAGGCAAGGACCTATTTTACTTGCTTAAGAAAATAAGGCCAATAGGAACTCAATTAAAAATATATATCACATATATTACATATATGTGATATATATTTGTCTATTTCAAAAAGATATAGAAAGATAAATAGGGATGAAAAGGGCTTGTTAAAGTTAATAAGTAACCAAGCATTCCTAATTAAAATATTAGAAATAAAACATATAATTAATTTTGAAAAAAGTCAGTGGAGATTGAGTAAACTATGCAGAACATCAAGGAAGAATGCAAAATGATTAAACACAGATAGAATAGAAGGTATTCAACATAATATAAAGACAATGAATGAAAAATATATTAACATTCTTATTCATGAATAAAAGAGAACAATCCATATATAACAGGTGAATAATCCTCAAAAATGAGAGGTTATCTAAAAGAAAAACAAAATCTCAATCCATGGAATAAAAAAGCAAAGAAGAGAAAATGGCCCGTAACAACACCACAACTTGAAAATAATAACCACTGGTTTGCAAATATGAAGAAAGGAAAAGAAACAAACAAAAGAACACATAAAGGAAGAGCAAATATGTCTGTTAAAATAATAAATGTAAAAGTGATAAACACCTTTGAAGAGAAAAAAGCTCTTTATATTCAAACAAATAAAATCAAAAACACACATTAAAAATAAAGAAAACTTAAATATTAACATTGAAAAAAGTCCTAAATTAATGCTAAAGAAATACAAAATGTGTGTGTATATGTTTGCATGTATGTGTGATATTTCATTGATGTCAAAACCAACATTATAAGCACTGAAAGGGTTAAAGAGTTGGATTTCGTTTTTTTGTTTGAAAAAGGTATAATTCAATGTAACATATCAAATAATATAACACATGCCAAAATATTTATATACAAAAATACACAACTTTGACTTCATTCTGGTTTCATATGTTACATGTGACACAAGCATTTTCTAAGCTAAATATTGACTTTATTAGATAATGAGCAATCATTTTGAGCCCTCATAATGTGGTACTGCTTATCTGTCAAATGGTCTCATTATAACAGCATTCCTTTTTTTTGTTTGTTTTTTTAAGAGCTCAATTAGAATGTCTTAATGAACATGAGTAGAAAAGGGGAACATGAAAATGTTAATGTCAGTATTAATAAAATCAAGAGGAAGATCAGCTGCTGAAGTGGGGCTATGAGGAAAATAATAAAATTACAAGTAAACAGAGTGTAATTCACATTTTCTGACCACACTAAGATAAATCTAAATTTAATAATGAACACTTGGCAGAGAGCTCCTTGGATTTAAGCAGGTAAACTATACATACATATGCGTAGAAAAAAATAAAATTAAAGAACATGAAATAATGGAAACAGACTACTGAATATTGTCTATAAATGGCAAGGTGTAGTATAGATGATCTGGAACAATCTTAAAATTTACAGATTGAAGCCTTAGGTGATTTTTTAATAAAAACAGCATTAACAGGTCCACAGTAAGTAAGATAGCTTGTTACAACAAACTATATCAAAAATAAGGAAAACTGGAATTCCAGCTTTTCTTGAAAATATTTCAAAAGAGTCAAAAGACAATAGGTGCAGTATAATTTACATTTTCAGATCATGATTATATACATCTAAATTTTTTAAATGTTGGAACAATAGGGAAGTCATATATTTGTTACATTCCATTTGGTACCTCTCCACCCACTACCCATGCTGTATGTACCCTTTTAACCAACTTACTTTAATCACCATTATATCTGGGCTCTCATATTTTCAGTTTTCTGGGAGGCTTTTGGCCACTAAGTATTTTGATGGGAGCCTGAGAAGGAGAGTGAGCAGTTTGACATTCCAGTTGCCTCTAGAGTTGAACAATTTGGTTGGAATTCTGTTTCTTGCTAGATCCCTGACTAATGCATGCAAATATATGAATTTTTTTTAAATCACACGAACACACACACACACACACATATATATAGAATATACTTAATTCTAAAACTATAAACTGTTAAAATATACTAAAATTAGGCTCCTAACCCTAGTTTTGACAGAGGCTCCAAAACTATTCCAAAGAATAGGCAGCTGGAAATAGCAATACAGTACCTGTCTATGTGGAGCTTATACAGAGTTAGCTAAAAAATACTTTTGTCACCAGTGATGATCTAAAACTGGATAAAACAAACAGCAAACTGGGTACTGACTCTGGCTGTGACATCTAAAGGGTCACAAAGAAAGGTGGGATGAAATGGCTTGAAGCATAGAGTAGAAGGCTATAGTTCTGAAGGAATCTGTTCCTTCACTAATTAAGCATTAGAAGCATGGGTTTCCCATGGACCAGATGTGGACCAAGAGAGAAGGAGAGGCACAGATAGACAGAGATTGGTTTGGCAGGGTGAGGCAGTGGGTGGGTGAAGAGCAAGAGGCAGAGAGATACAGAGACAGAGATAAAGAATGCTGTCTTGAAGGTCTCTCAATGAGATTATGCTCAATAAGGTACCACAGAAGGGTTCTGGGATCTCAACAGAGAGGATCTGTAAAGAGTTAAACTAAGAACAAAGGAAACTATTGAGGTACTACTAAGATGGAAATTAAAAAAGGTCAGCAGGAGACCATCTCACTTATAGCAGAGAATTGGAACTGACAGCCGGTTTTAAAGAAGAGTAGTTCAGAGAACGTTTTCTCTACCTTACCTCTACTCTCACTTTTTGCCACCTATTTAACCCTGGACAGAAACTGCCTCCAGCACAGGAAAGAAAGAAGAAGAAAACCACAACCCCTTTCCCTCACGGTGCCTTAGAGAAAGATGATAGAATATGACATGGAAGTATAAATTAGTAAATTATTTTTAAAAAGTAAACAAATCCAAAATTTAAATTTTTAGAAGGAGAATCCAAGGTTAAATTATTATTCACAAAGAAAATCAAGAAAATGAGGAAACTACAAATGAAAAATAAGTAAAGAAAAAGAATAAACCCACAGATAAAGAAGTAAATGAATAAATCATATATAAAGAATGTTTTCTAGAGAAACATAAGCTATCCAAATTGAGGTAAGGAGATGCAAAAGCATAAACAAAAGCATATCCATAAAATAAGCTGTAAATGTTGTCAAAAATTATTTCCAAATGATTTGTCAGCTCTGCTTCTTATTTATTATGGAAGATTAAAAACATACTGCTAATATCGTTCTCCCCTAAACCCACCACCGAGATACCTCACTGAATGACATTAAAGAGATTTTTTAAAATATAAACCTCAGAAGGAATGAAGCAAAAGGAGAGAAAACAAAGGTAAAACTTTGGTAACTCCAACAAGAATTGTTGAGTGATAAATAGCCTTACAGAAAAATATTCAAATATATAATATAAAATGTTCCAAAGACTCAGCAATCAACAGTACCAAGAATGTCAGAACCTGGATGATGAGAAACCTAAGGTGATATAACTCAGGGAGGATGATGTGAGAAGAGGGCAGATCTCTTGACATCTTCTGACTCCATCATATTAGAAAAATATACTTTCTTCCAAAACAAGTTATTCTTTAAAGTTTGTTCTCTAGAGATGTTCTCTAGACTGGGAGGCCAACAGGAACAGTATATAGTGAAAGGGGAGGTCCGGGCGCGGTGGCTCACGCCTGTAATCCCAGCAGTTTGGGAGGCCGAGGTGGGTGGATCACGAGGTCAAGAGATGGAGACCATCCTGGTCAACATGGTGAAACCCCATCTGTACTAAATACAAAAAAATTAGCTGGGCATGGTGGCGCATGCCTGTAATCCCAGCTACTCAGGAGGCTGAGGCAGGAGAATTGCCTGAACCCAGGAGGCGGAGGTTGCGATGAGCCGAGATTGCGCCATTGCACTCCAGCCTGGGTAACAAGAGCGAAACTCCGTCTCAGAAAAAAAAAAAAAAAAGAATATTGAAAGAGGAATTAAGTATCTCTCTGAATTTTCAGAGCTGAAGCTTCGTCTTTCTTGCCCTCTTCCAATACCTGCCATCCTAAAATATGGCAATTAGACCAGTATCAGGCTGGATATTGAAATAAACTTTTTAAAAGAATTCTCACTAGCCCAAAAATAAAGATCAGAAAAAAAAATGATTTTGTAGCTCTTCCAGCTAACAAATAATTAATTCAATACTGCAGCTCAACGTTGACAAGCTCTACACATGTACCCAAAACTTAAGTTTTCATAATCATGAACATAAGATTAATGTATTCCATACATTTGAGAAAAGTTCCTTACATGGAAGATAGAAACTAAAACAGAAACAGAGGAAAACATTCTCAGAGGAACTAGAACTTAAAAGGGGGAAGAGGGAGCTTGTTTTCATAACAAACAAACAAAATACTTCATTAAATACTTGCAGAAAAATAAGATCCATGAATCATTCAAGTATCAAGAAACATTGCAATAGCAAATAACAAAAAGTGCTCTTTATGCATTAAAATCACAATACTCTAAATGAAAACGTCAAGATAACAGAATCTCAAAGATAAAGTGAAATAAATCTCTGAAAAAAACAGGAGAAAAGAAGATAAACAGAAGGAAATCAGAAGAAAAAAAAACTAACATCCTATTCTCCACTATACTCAACATTCCTGAAGAAATTCCAAAAAGAAATAATACAAAGAATAAAAGAGTAAAAATCAGCAGAAAACAGAGTTTAAAAATTTCAATTATATTAATTGCCAAATTCAAAGAGATGACTGGGGGCTCAAAATGCATGAAAATAAACTCTCACAAAAGTACACCTTTGTGAAATTTTAGAACATTTACATAGAATAATATTCCATAAATATCCAGAAATGAGGGAAGCGAGGTCACATACAAAAATCAGAAATCAAAGTGGACTTGGATATCTCAATAGCAACAGCAGATGTAGAGATATCAAAATGCAAAATAAAAATAATTTCAACTTGGATTTCTAACAATTAAATGTGAGGGGAAAAAAACATTTTCAGACATGTCCTCAAAAATGTATCTGCCATCTACTCTGTCACAGGAAACATATTAGTATAAATCACGAAAGAGGACAATAAAAGGAATAGGAAGTGATCCAGTATAAGAGAGATAAGAAAATCCCTGGGATAACTGGGAAAAGAGAGACTAGGATAAGAGATGTGTATAGACACAAAAGAGCAAGCAGTGCAGATAGAAGAGTGTGATCATGAGACTTATCTGTTTAGAGTTGTCATTGATAAAATCCTCACTGTTCTCTGGGACTAGAGTTGTGCAAAGAGTTAGGCTTAATAGCAAAATGATGATCTACAACAGACAAAACAAACAAATGTGTCCTGATCAAAATTAAAAATTGTTATTCAGCAAAAGCTCATGTAAGACAATGCTAAGCAAAGCTACAGAATGGGAGAAAATGTTTGCAAAACACATATCCAATAAAAGACTATTTTTTTGAATAGCTAGAGAACTCTCAAAACTCAATAACAAAACAAATGAGTCAATTAGAAAGTGGGCAAAATACACGAACAGACATAGAGGTTCACTATGACTGTTGTACATATTGTATACAAAGAAATTTTATACATATGCAGGAAGAATGTGAAAAGATGTTCAGTGTCATTACACATTAGGGAAACTCAAACCAAAAGCACAATGAGATATCACCACAAACTTATCAGAATAGTTACAATAAAAAATAGCAGCAACACCAAATGCTAGGGAGAATTTAGAGAAAGAAACTAGATCATTCACACATTGCTATTGTTAAAAATGTAAAATGGTACCACCACTCTGGGAAACAGTTTGGCAGTTTCTCAGGCTTCAGAACATGGATAATAAGAAACTTCTGTGAGTTAAAAGAACATGTTGTAGCCCAACGTAAAGAAACTAAGAACTTTGAAAAAAGGTTTGACGAAATCCTAATGAGAATAGACAATTTAGAGAGGAATATAAGTGAATTAATGGAACTGAAGAATACAGTACAGGAACTCAGAGAAGTATGCACAGGTTTAAACACTCTAATTGTTCAAGCAGAAGAAAAGATATCAGAGGTCGAAGTCCAACTTAATGAAATAAAACGAGAAGACAAGAATAAAGAAAAAAGGATAAAAAGGAATGAGCAAAGTCTCCAAGAAATGTGGGACTATGTGAAAAGACCAAATTTACGTTTGATAGGTGTACCTGAATGTGACGGAGAGAATGAATCCAAGCTGGAAAATATTCTTCAGGATATTACTCAGGAAAATTTTCCTAAACTAGCAAAGCCGGACAATATTCAACCCCAGGTAATACAGAGAACACCACAAAGATATTCCTCAAGAAGAGCAACCCCAAGGCACATAATCCTTAGATTCACCAGGGTTGAAACGAAGGAGAAAATACTAAGGGCATCCAGAGAGAAAGGTCAGGTTACCCACAAAGGGAAGCCTATCAGACTTACAGCAGATCTCTCAGCAGAAACTCTACAAGCCAGAAGAGAGTGGGGCCCAATATTCAACATCCTTAAAGAACAGAACTTTCAGCCCAGAATTTTATATCCTGCCAAACTAAGCTTCACAACTGAAGGAAAAATAAAATCTTTTATGAAGAAGCAAGTATTCAGAGATTTTATTACCACCAGGCCTGCTTTACAAGAGCTTCTGAAAGAAGCATTACACATAGAAAGAAACAACCAGTACTAGCCTTTCTAAAAATATACCAAAAAGTAAAGAGCATCAACATAAAGAAGAAGTTACATCAATGAATGGATAAAACAGCCAGTTAACATCAAATGGCAGTAATCCTAAATTTAAATCGACTAAATCCCCCAATCAAAAGATACAGCCAAAACCCAATGGTATGCTACATCCAGATCCATTTCACATGCAAGGATACACAAAGACTAAAAACAAAGGGATGGAGAAAGATTTACCAACCAAATGGAAAGCAAAAATAAATAAATAAATAAAAAAGAGGAGTTGCCATTCTCGTATCTGATAAAATAGATTTTAAAGCAACAAAGATATAGCGGTAAAAGGATCAATGCAACAATAAGAGCTAATGATCCTAACACCCAGATACATACAGACTTAGACTCAATGAGACAGAAAATTAATAAGGATATCAAGGACTCGAACTCAGATCTGGAACAAGTAAACTTAATAAATATTTATAGAGCTCTCCACTTTAAGTACACAAAATATACATTCTTGTCAATACCACATCACACCTACTCATAGGTTTAAATGAAATATTGATTGGCCATTATTAATACCCATTTCTTTAAGAATAAAGTAACATTTCCGTTCTCTCTCCCTCTTTTTTTCCGTCTTTCTTCCTCTCCTTCACTCCTTTCTTTTTTCTTTCCATCTCTCAAAAAAAAAAAAGAAATAAATAAAAAAGAAATCAACATGTAGACCTCTAGATCCAGGTTGGCAATGTCTCTCTCATTGCCTGATTTCCTTCCTTCCCTTCTCTTCCTCCCTCTCTCCCTCCCTCCCTTCCTTCCTCCCTGCCTTCCTTTCTCCCTCCCTTCCTTTCTCCCTTCCTTCCTTCCTCCTTTCCTCCCTTCCTAAAAATAAATAAATAAAAAATAAAATAAAACGAAACATGCAAATAGTATACATTCCAGAAATTGCACTCCTGAGCATTACCTCAAGAAATGTGTTCACATAAAAGCATGTATCCTTATGAAGATAGAAGCTTTTTCTGTAACAGCCCCAAACTGGAAATAGCTCAGGTATTTTTCAATGGGTTAATGGTTAAACAATCTGTGGTACATTCACACCATGGAATACTATTCAGCAGTAAAATGAAAGTAACTATTGATATGCACAATAACTTGGTTGAATCTCCAGGAGATTATGGTGAGTACAAAAGCCAAAAAATTACATATTTTATAGTTTTATTTATATAATACTTTTGAAATAACATTTTACAAGAGGAGAACAGATTAATTGTTGCCAGGGGTTTAGGAATGAAGGGGGTTGGTGAGTGTGGTTATAAAAGAACCACCCAAGGGACACCTGGGAACAATCAGGGAACACAAGGGATACTTGAGACATCAGGGAATACTTGGGGATATTTGCTGTTCTGTATGTTGACTATGATGGCAGATATAAAAACCTACACTGGTGATAAAATTGTGTAGAATTAAAGATACACATATATATACAGAGAAGTATGAGTAGACCTCAGAAAATCTGGAATATACTGGTGAATAATATAAATGCAAATATCCTGTGATACTGTACTATAATTTTGCAAGATGACACTCTTGGGGGATACTGGGAAAAGGGTACAGGACATCACTATATTATTCCTTACAATTATATACAATTCTACAATAAAGAGGTAAATATATAGATCATTCTAGAACTTAGAGAAAGAGGGGGAGGATCCCAATTTATTGTTAATGGTAGTATAACCATGATTCTAAAATTGAATAAAATAGTATAAGGAAAATAATTACATTTCAATATCAACAGAACTTTCCATGATTCTAGAAAGATGTACCCTTGAATAAGGAGGAGCTAGAACAACTACTTTCTGGGAGCTAAGGAGATAGCCTGTTTCTGGTTTCTAAGTGGTGAAAAAAAGTCTTCCAGAAAACTATCAAAACTTACTGCCTCAGCCCTCATTGACCTGCAGTACCTATTTAAACTCTCAGAGAAGCCCTGGAACTCCATGCCAAGAAAGCAACCTAAAATTTATTTTAGGCTTTTACCAACCCAGATGCAAAATCCTTTTTATAAATATCAATACAACAAGGGTTCACATTATTCCAAAAAATGAAAAAATCAACACAGTGAAAAAAAAACAAAATAAGAAACTTAAAACCACACAGGTAAAAAATCTACAATGTAGGAACATTCAAAAGACAAAAACAAACAGTATTTTCACTCCTTGAATATGGTAGAAATAGAATACACTAAAACTTATGATAAACTGAATAAGCTTACATTTTTTTTCTTTAAATAAAGAAGGGGAACATAAACCATAAATGGAATAAAATTTAAATTTCAAAAAGAAACAAAAGAACCTAGATAAATGAAATAAATATATTTAAAAATCAAAATTCAATGGGTGTATTAAATAGCTGATGAGACATAGCTGGATATAGAATTAGTCAACTTAGCGTAATGATAAATAATATAATTCAGAGATATAAAGAGTTAGAAGACATGAATGGTAGTTAAAGAAATATGTGGAATAGAGTGAAATGAATTAATTGAGTGAGAGTTGTAGTCAGAGACAATGAAGAGACAGGAGAGAGGTAATATTAAAAGAGGAAAAGACAAACTTGTTCCAGAACCTAGGAGGAATATAAATTTTCAGATAAGCCCAATAAAACACACAAAAAAAGTGACACCTAGAAACAATATAGGGAAACACTGTGACACAGACCACTAAAGACAAAGAGAAAGTACTTACAGAGTTACCAGGGGGAAATGACAAATCACGCACAAAGAAACAAAATAATAATACACTTATCAGTAACATTAAAGACTAGAAGAAATTGAATTAATGTCTTCAAATTGATAAAGAAAATGACTGCTAATCTATAATTACACATTCATTAGTAACGATGAAGCCTGCACATTTGCATCTCATAGAATCTAGCTTAAGAACTATGAAGAGGGAAAATTCAGTATATGAAATAAATTCAGTATATTCCCAAATACTAGTATTATTTGTCTGGTGGAATAAATAATTTTGCTATTGCTTTTCATCTGGATTTTTCATACAATAAACATATTATTTGTATGAGTATATAATGAAAAACATTAAAATTTTCTTTTGAAATGTTCTTCATAAAAAATAATGAATTAATTTAAACATGATATTCTTGAGTCATGTTGTTCAAAGGGATATAAAGCAAGAAGTTCTGACATTTTTTTGCCATGTGACACTGGGTAAATAATAATTCCTTTGAGTCCCAGTCTCTTACTATATTAATTCTTCATGATGGCAGCAAGATAACAGAAACAAAAGAAAACTGAAGAGAAAATCCCTCTATAGTATACAGTGTTATTACATTATTGTTTGCTAAAGCCTAATGAAGACCATTTAGTGGTGGAGATTGAATATGAAGGATATATATGTACTTTTTTGGCTACCTTACTTTTTTCCTGAAAACACTCTTGTTCCTTGCACCTACACTCTAAGTCTAGGCTCAGGGACTGCTTTGTGGGGTGGGGAGGGGAACCTTACATTAAGCTGCAGACCTTTCAAAGTTTTCTGATACAGAGGTTTTTGGTTTTTGTTTAATGTGCTTTGCCCAATGACTATTGCACTGTTACCATTTTTGCTGTTGTTGTTCTGGACATAATTGATTCCACTCCTCCATAAATAGCAATTAGCCATTAATCTTCTCATGCTATGAAATAAAACAATCTACACATTCCACTTTCTGAAGAAATCCTGGCCTGACGCTAACTTGGAGAGGCCAGTTCTAGAGCCCAGCAAGAGCCAACAACCCTATGTCAGTTCCTCAAATGAAGGCTTACCAGACCCATAAGCATGTAACTCTCATCCATCTGTATACTCCATAATAATTACAAGTTGACTTCCAGATAAGGAATGCTTTAAAAACCTGTTAATAGTACACTTAAGACTATATTGCCTAAAACAGGGTGATATTTGTGGTATACACATAGTACCTCCACAGGTCTAACTTCAGCCTTAGAAATCTTAAAAGCATTATTTTCATTGCTTATCTGTTGTAAAAGTTGGTGTCTGAAGGGGGAATAAAAAGGTTTAAAAAAATCAATTGACTATTCCCAGCATTATGTTCTCCTTATATCCTAGTTTATCTGGGAGAAAAAGGTCATATGTAAAGAGATGCAAGCCATATTTGGGTCTAAGAAGATAATATTGCACTGGTTTTTGATACATATATATATTAGCCGAAGGAAGGTTTTATCACTTATAAAATCCTACATCAAAAATATTGTAGACAACTGATGGTGAAATTAAGCGAACTTACAGACTGGTGAGTGTTTCTTCTCTAGCCCCTAGTCATCCTTTATAATTTTCAGGTTCGAGATAAATTGCTATTGTGCATTGCCATCTGCTCTATCCCTTCTCACCTAACACACTTACAATAGGTCACCTTGAAAGCATGATTCCTCTTTCCTTCCTTTAAAATTGTGATTGTCACTAGGGTTGTGTTAACCAGTCCACCCCTTTCTCTATCACTTCTGTGATATCTATCAATATTCAAGTTAACATCTGTGCCTATCAAATAATCAGATTTACCCATTATACCAACTTCTAGATGGCTTTTGCTGCAATGAGGTGAACACTCCAGTATCTCACCATCTGCCCTTCAAAATTCCATTCACATCTTTATTCTTCATTGGTCAAGAAAGAACAAAATGCAACAGCCTTTGTGGAGTGGCAATTTTGTCCTAAGTACTATCTCTAAGTACTAAAAAGTTTACACATGTTACCTGTATTTAGCGTCAAAGCAAGTTTAAGGAATAAAAATAATAGTCCCCCATTAACCATGGCAGATATGGTCCAAGATTCCCAGGATGCCTAAAAACATAGATAGTACCAAACCCTATAGACACTATGATTTTTCTTTCTCTCTTTCTCTATTGCTTTATTTATGTAAAATAAAGTAATACATTTATTATATATATAAATTTAATGTACAAATTAGACACAGTAAAATCATACCAATAACTAATAATGAAGTTATTAGTAAAATATTATTAAATAAAATCAGGGTTACTTGAACATAAGCACTGTGATACCATGACAGTTAAGCTGATGATCGAGAAGGTAACTAAGTGACTAACAGGTGATTAGTGAACAGCATAGACAGCATGACTATGCTGGACAAGGAGAGGACTCACTTCCCAGGAGGGACAAAATTGAATGGTGCAAGATTTCATCTCACTACTCAAAAAGGTGCACGATTTACAATTTATAAATTGCTTATTCCTGGAATTTTCCTTTCAACATTTTTTAGACCTCAGTTGATGGTAGGAAACTGAAACTGCAGAAGGTGAAACTGAGGCAAGTGGGAGTCTACTGTATTGCCTTCTCCCTTTTTCAGAGGGGAGAAGTGAAGCACAGAGTGTTATGTGAGTCACTTTTCCAAGGTCATAGAGCTGCTAAACATTGGAATCACAGCTCAAATGTAAGTATCAAGTATACAGATGATTTTTTTAAGGTAGACTTCTTTTGTTTTGGAATACAACTTATAAATGATGAAGTAAATTAATATTAAATGTTCCTTCAGTGAATTGTGACAAATGCATTCACATGGGTAACCTAAAATACTATTGAGATAAATTTATCATGACCCCAGAAACATTCCCTCTGTCCTTGCCCAGTAAACTCCACTCTGCATCACCAGCCACCATTGCTCTGATGTATTTATAGCATGGATTCATCTTATGTAATGTAGAATTTCATATAAATTGAATGACACTGGATAAGCTCTTTAAAGACTACTTCAATCAGCATAATTTAAAAATCTTTTTGTGTTATTTTATGTTTCTGGGTAATATTGCATTTTATTAATATATCAATTTTCCATTCTCCTAGTGATGGATACATAGGCTGGTCCTAGTTTTTGGTACCTCTGATTTTTTTTATTTTCTGAAATACGTTTGTTGTAAATCATTAAGATTTATATGCTTTCCAGTTTATTTTTCTGCAGTGTTGTTAACCAGAAAATTTGAATGAGGTATAAGATCTGATTTAAGAGGCAGGGAGAGAAGAGTTGGAAATTGAAGGGAGAGAGGAAACCCTCCCTTCTCTGCTCTGCACACCTCATTGACACACTTATCTAGAGTTCAAAGTGAAGTCTAGCACATAGCCATTTAATTACTCATATATCTTAAAAATTACATTAATATTTATGAATCAGTGTTTAGTCACTATATTTTATACCCTTATTATCATACATCTAATAACCCTCTAAAGTAATTTTACATTTCCTGATGCTTTATCAATTAGAAATATCCTTTTTCCTTTTAGGTATACTTAGTAAATGCTTCAACTTATCAATATGCCCATTTGGTGGCATCATGTAGGCTTATGTTATATCTCAAATAAAGTTATAATTATCTTAAGTTACTGTAAAATCATACAACATTTAGATATTTCCATATTTCCTTTCTGACAGCACATTTTTTTCTAACAGTAAACATTCTTATATGAAGATACCTTGAAAACTCTTTAAAAAGAATAATTTTTACACATTGTTTGAAAATCTATGTTCTGTAACGACATTCGTTTAATTATCACATCTGCTTTCTCACAACAGGTGAACAAAAATCTCATTACTTAAAAAAACTTGTCAAAGAGCTTCTAGATATTATTAAGCCATCACATACTTGAAGGAGAAATATAATCAAGTATCTATCACAATGACATAGGGTTGCAGATGATAAATAAGGAGTGTAAGACTTACTCCCTATAATCATATAAAAGATGTTATTTTTGCTGTCCTCAGTGAGCTGTGTAGACGAGGATGTCATGTGAAAAATTAAAATGTCATTAAAAGACACTGGACATAAACACTGAGATCATGGTTCATGATTGGATAGCAATAGAAACACTGAGGAAGAAATTGTCTCCGCTTGTCTCATGATAACTAGATTATTTCAGCTAAAGCAATTAAATAAAACTCAACAGACTCTTGGTTCTGTTAGAACGTGCCCAGTTCATTCATCATGGACACACAGTACAAATTTGTGTTATAGCTCAGAGCTGAGGAAAGGAGACCATGAGGAGACGCCAGTGGACTCACCCAGACTGAAATTAGACCCATCATTTTCTGAGTTTGCCAGGATCGTCCCAGTCTTTCATGTGGCTCAGCCAGTACAGAATGAAGACAGAGTCAGAATAATGGTAGCAGTATGTGCTTAAGGTTAAGAACGGTACGGAAATCACAGATCACAGTATTTTTCTTAAGTAGCCGTGCAGTCTAAACATATTCTATAAACTCTCTTAGCTTAAATGTCTTCATTTATAAACTCTTCAAGAGGTTCTTATGATGATTAAACAATAAAACATAAGTAGTTTTCCTAGTAGATGTTCCGTGAACATCATTCAGATAGATAGCAGGCATTCTGTGCTTATAATGTTCCAGGTGCCTGTGGGAAATTGCTATAAAACATTCCACAAAGTATCACACCCTCCTAATTCAGGCCCTGTGTAGAAGAAGGCATATTCCCTTGGATATTAGATTTGGACTGTCCTTAAAAGTTGTTTAGATCAACAGATGACAGTAGAAGTGACAGTGGGAAAGTTCTGGTGGGTTCAGGCATTAAGAAGTTTACAGTTTCTGCTTTTGCTCTCTTGCTTTCCTGAGGTGTCACAACTCCTTGAATAGAAAAGGTCATATAGACAGAGTGAAATACTGCCGGATGAAAGGAACAGAAAAATGAAGGCCTGGCCAGTCTTCAGTCACTCCACTTACCCAAGCTGTGGTGCTAGGTAAGTGATATTAAAGCCACAATGAAGCTATCAAATGACAGAAACCATCAATGAACTCAGTGAACATAACAGAGAGCAAAAACAAGTCAATCAGTGGAGCCTCACCCAGACTGCAGAAACATGACCAAATGAGTGGTTGTTATTTTAAGCTACTAAGTCTTGTATGGCTTGCTACATGATATTAGTAAAGTGGCATATATACAGTTAACCTTGTGATCCCTCTTTTGCAGATGAAGACATTGCTGTACAGAGAACTTACATACTGCTAAAGTATGGCAGAGCAAGTATTCTACTGAGGCAGCTTGGCTTCAGAGCTCCCCATGCAATCCCGACAGTAAATGGTACTCTCTGGTCTTATGTCAGCTATCTTTCTTTTGTCCTGAAACAAGTTACATCTAACGCTTTAGAGTTATTCAGTCTTTCAAGATATTTGTATGAAATATGACCAAAATAATTTCCTCTCTTGGGGTTCTCGTTGGTCATGCATCCAATAAAATTAAGACAGAGTTATAAAGAAATACACACACACAAACACACACACACACACAGACACTTTAAATCTGAACCTTGGCAATGAGAAAGAAAAGAATGTATCCTCGAGCAGAAGTTTATATGGATATATTCTTTCATATACAATTGCTGCTGGACTTTGGCTACCCAGCATCCACTCCACCTTCTTTCTGCAATAACATCAATTTCCTTTTTTAGTATTCTCTCTCATCAACTGAAAAATGTGTGATAAAGGAGCTGATAACCAATTCTTCTGCACCTGCCCCCTTCCTGAGGCATTAACTCATACTGTGAGACAGATACTTCCTTCCTATAATTTGGATTATAGAGTCCAGAGAGGATAAGAACACAATATTAATTAATTCCATTTGTACTGCCTAAATAAAACTGTGAAGCAACTCCAGTCACCAAGTTATTTCAATTGTTTCAGCCTTCCTGAAATCCTGAGATCTATCCCAGCCTCTTGTACTTCAAATTAATATTCTCTCCCTTCACTCCCTCTGTTTCAAAGCTAGCAACAAAAAAAAAAAAAAAACCATATTAATACACACATTCACTTAAATATGCTTTTAGAAATTCTGATAATCTTAGATATCAACAGCCCATAACTAAACCTACATGTTCAGATAAGTTAACTATTTAATATACATACACTTTCTCCAGAACATTTTCTTGAGGTCTTGTGATGCTTTCAAGCACTCAAAACTGTTTGATTAAAAATAAGACTGAATTACAAATGACCAGTATGGCGTATTTCTGCTTATAATATTTGACAACAGAAAATCACTACCAAAAAAAAAAAAACTCATTACATAGCAATCTTACTTATGAACACAAAAATAGATGGTAAATAAAGGGTTATTAAACTATTCACATATAATAACAGTAATAGATTATGAAAAATTTTGGTTTATTCTCAGAATGCAAGGGAGATTTAAAAGTAAGAAATCATTTAATATGATATCCCATATCAAAAGCTAAAAGGCAGTTTATTTGTCAATAAACTCCAGTAGAGTCCAATAAAAATAGATATTTTCAGTAAATATTTTTCATAAAAGTGACACCCATTGGTTAACAAAATTAGTTAACTAAAAGTCAAATTTAATTTCTTAACGTGAAAAATAAGAACTACCTGAAATCAAAAGCTAATATTATACTAAAGGGCACTACTTCTCAAATTGTGTTTTTTCAATTTTAATACATTCTAGTAATGAAACATTTCTACGTTGTAATTGATCAGGAAATGACAGTTTTACAAAATGATGTATATTTATAAAAGTGCATTCCAAAAGGGATATAGAATCAAGTGCTTTTGACACCTATTGTTTTTTACTTGATGAATATGTCCTTTCATTATTGAGCCACTTCAGGCAGTCATTTTCCAAAAAATATATTGGAACAAATGTCATCATAAAGGACTCCCTATTTCAAAAAAATATAAAAATGTGCATCTACACCATTACTGTGAACATTTTCCTATTAATTTGAGCTTATTTAATGAGAAAAGAAAAATAGGAAATAAGAAATACCGTAAAGGACAGAAAATATTTATTTCAATGTCTTCATGACATGATTGTCTAATGGAAACACAAGAACAACCACCAAAAAGCTACTTGGAATTAAATGAGAGTTTTGTAACAAATGGAAGTCATGAATGGAAAGACTAAATACTATAAAAGTGTAAACATTTATTGAAACATCCAAACATGCAATTCTGACTGAAACTGGCAAATAAAAATAATCAGGAAGAACAATAGAAATAAATTTCTCCAAATAATTTTTTTTTCAGTTATAGAGATTTTTAAATATTATGAAACTCTAATAAATAATATACTGTTTCATAAGTATAAAATGGAGTCAAAAGACAGAATAGAATCCCCATACAAATTCAATGTTAATAATTAAATATTTGCTAAAATGGTACTTCAAATAAAAATATAAAAGGATGGCATTCAAGAAATTTGGTTTGAACAATTTAAGTAAGAGCTCTGCATTGTATCTACACATAGATAAATTTCAAGAGAATTCAAGATCAAAAAGATAAATAAAATAACGCCAAATGTTTAATTTTTTTTTTCTTGGAATTGGTTTGCCTTTTTAAGCATAGATAATCACATTTAAAAAATAACAGTAGTCTGGTTTAGAATTCATAAATGCAAATATTTGTATGGTAAAAACTGATTATAGGAAAAGAGTAATGTCTTTATCATAACATCCATAAGAAAAAGGTACACTCTATTAGAAATACTGTCAAATAATATGATCTGCACATGTACACAAATGCAGAACTTAAACTCAAAATATTCTTTAAAAACCTTAATAGGATTTAAAGAAGTAAAAATTAAAAATAAATTATTTCCTCTCATTAAATTGAGAATTATACAGATAATGATACACAATTTTGGTTAAAATACACTGTTAAAAATGCAATTATATATAGTAAAAGTATAAATTGACATAAATTCAAGAAGGCAAATTTGTCAATTTGCTTTAAAAGCCCTAAATTATTTTTTTGATCCAGCAATTCTACTTCCAGGAATTTATACTAAAGCTATTATCATCAATACACATGAAGATGTATAGGTAAAAATATTTTATGGAAAAACAGCTTTAATAAGACCAAATTCGAATGCTATAAACTTTATCCAATTAAAATGTACATTTCTTTTTTGTTTCAGATGGAGTCTCACTCTGTTTCCTAGGCTGAGAGTGCAGTGCTGCGGTCTTGGCTCATTGCAACCTCCACCTCCCAGGTTCAAGCAATTCTCCTGCCTCAGCCTCCTAAGTAGCTGGAATTACAGGCATACACCATCACACCTAGCTAATTTTTGTATTTTTAGTAGAGATGGGGTTTCACCATGTTGGTCAGGCTGGTCTCAAACTCCTGACCTTGTGATCTGTATCGGCCTCCCAAAGTGCTGAGATTACAGGCATGAGCCACCGTGCCCAGCCCATTCCATGTTTTTAACATATTTACTGGATTGTGCAACCCAATTTAATTTCAGAATATTTTGATACCCCTAAAAGAAACTTCATGCCTATTAGCTGTCAGTCTTCATTCTGTCTCCTCCTTCCCACACACACCTGCTAGTCCTAAGAAACCACTAATCTACTTTCTGTCTCTATATAATTGCCTAAAGTGGAAATTAAATATAAATATAACCAGATGATATATAGGTTTTTGGGGGGTTGACTTCTTTCATTGGGTTTAATGTTTTAGAGCTGAGGTCCACAATCCCCAGACCATGGGCTAAACTAGTCTGTAGTGAGCAGCAGGAGGGGAGCAACAGGCAAGCCAGCGTTACTGCCTGAGCTCCACCTCCTGTTAGATCCATGGTGGCATTAGATTCTCAAAGGAATGCAAACCGTATGGTGAACTGTGCTTGTGAGGGATCTACGTTGTTGCAGGCTCCTTAGGATAATCTAATGATAAATGTAATACTTTGAATCATCCTGGAACTTTCTCTTGCCCTGTCCCCCACCCACAAGTCCATGGAAAAATTATCTTCCACAAAACCAGTCCCTGGTAGCATATATCATGACTTCACTTATTTTCATTGTCAAATAATATTTCATTGTACATATTACACTTATTTTATTTATCCATTTAATCAATGGACACTTAGGTTCTTTCCACTTGGTGGCTATTTTGAATAATTATTTCAACAATATTTCTATGCATGATTTCGTGCGGAGATGCTTTTATTTCTCCTGGATATATTCTGGAGTAGATGTGCTGGGTCATATGGTAACTATATATTTTAACAAGCAAAAAACTGCCAAACACTTTTTCCAAATGGCTGCCTAATTTTACATTTCCACCAACAATGAATAATGGTTCTTCTTTACCCACATCACTGGCAATGTTTGCTATTGTCCTTTTAATTATAGACAACCTGGCATGTATGGGATGACATCACATTATGGCTTTTCTTTTGATTTTGCTAATGAATAATTGTGTTGAACATCTTCCCATGTGTTTATTGGTCATTATACGTCTTCTTTAAAGAAATGTCTATTCAAATCCTTTCCCATTTTTATTGAATTATTGATTTGTAAAAGTTCTGGATACAAATAACATATTAGATATACAATTTGGTAATATTTCCTCCCATTCCGTAAGTTTTTTTTTTTTCACTTTGTTAATGGTATTATGTGCAGCACAGAAGTTTTAAATTTAGATGTAATCAAATATATCAACTGTGTTCTTTCGTTGCTCATGCTTTTGGTGTTGCATTTAACATTTGTAACCAAAGGTCATGAAGAAACATTCATAACCTAAGAGTTGCCTGTATTTTTTTCTAAGAGTTTCATTGTTTTAGCTTTTACATTCAGATCTGTGATTCATTTTGAGTTAATTTGTGTGTATGATGTGAGGTAGTGATCACATTTTACCCTTTTGTGTGTGGATATCTAGTTCCCCTGGCAGTATTTGTTGAAAAGATTATTCCTCAGTCCTACTGAATTATCTCAGAACCTTTTTCGAAAATCAATTGACTATAAATATAAGAGTTTGTTTCTGAACTCTTATTTCCATTACATGTATCTATGTGTCTAGCTTTATGACGGTGCCACATTATATTATTTAATGTAGCTGTGTAGAAAGTTTTGAAATGAGAAAGATTGAGTTTCCCAACTTTAATATTATTTTTGAAGATATTTAGGGCTATATATATGATGTATACATATACATCATATTAGTAGAATAAAGGTCAAACATATATATGAATATATTTCTAGTTGTTACCAACCTCATTTTCCCAGAATAAATTCTTTTACCCATATGTTACTTAGGAGTGTGTTGTTTAATTTCTATATTTGTGTTAATTTCCTTTTGTTTTTGATTTCTCACTTAATTCCACTGCCACCAGAAAACATGTGTTGCATGATTTTAATATTTTAAAATTATTAAATAAGAATTTCTTAGATTAAATGTTTTATG
Source organism: Saguinus oedipus (assembly GCA_031835075.1). Lineage (NCBI taxonomy): Eukaryota > Metazoa > Chordata > Mammalia > Primates > Cebidae > Saguinus > Saguinus oedipus. Next base: position 141,145,808 of record CM063169.1, read on the forward strand.
GACTAGTGTACAGTCATTCTGGAAAATGCTTCTTGTCCTCTTCAATAAATGCATATTCTGTTGAGCAAAGTGTTCTATAGATATTTGCTAGATCCAGTTTGTCTGTGGCATTCATGTTTCTATCTTCTTGATTTTCTGTCTCGTGTTTCTATTGATTACTAAAAAATGGTATTGAAATATCCACATTTTTTTTGAATTGTCTATTTCTCCCTTCAATTATGTCAGTTTTCACCTAATGTATTTTAGGATCCAGTTGACAGAAACATATCTTCCTTTGGGATTTTGTTTCATGTTATATATAATATATATAAATATTATAAACATACATCCTTAATATTATCACTGATAGGATTGGATTGAAATCTACCATTCTGCTTTTTTATTTTCTGTGTGTCTCCGATCTTTTTTATTTCTGTTTCTCTCTTTTTTTGTCTTTTGTATTTTGCATTTTATAATAAAAAATACTTTAATTCTTTAATAATTCTAAACTACATTTTTAAAAATTGATAAATAATTATAAATATTTTTTATTCAAAACATGATATTTTGAAATATACATACCTTGAGGGATGGTTCAGTTGAGCTAATTAACACAAACATTACTCACATAGTCACCATACTTGTGAGAACATATATCATCTACTTATTTAGTGATGTTCAAAATATTATACATTGTTTTTAACCATGGTCACCATGTATACAATAGATCTTTTGAACTTATAGCTCATATCTAACTGAAATGTTGTATCTAGCCTGAATCCTGAGTCCACAGAGGATGATCTGATGCTGGAATGGGCTGTGAGCTTGAGTTTGTGGGGGCTGCCCAGGTGATGGCATGGTCTTGGTACCTGGTTCACCTGAGATGCATCTGAAACTAAGTTTCTATGAGCTAGTCTTATGTGCATCCAGCCTACTGGACCCAGGGGTGGGCCTGGGTCTTGGGTCTCCAGGGGTAAACATGGTATCTCAGTTCATGAAGGAGAGCCTAGCACTGGGGTCCACTGGGATAGACCTGGATTGTGTCTGCTTGGAACATGGGCAGCCACAGGGACTGGCCTGGCATTGGGCAGGACTGTATCCTGTGTCCAAAGGTGCCAACATGGTGCCTGAAATCGGGGGGGTGACCTGATGCTGGGGCAGACCTAAAAATTGGGCAGTGTGGGCTAACGTTGCTTGGGATTGGTCTAAAACTGGGGGCTGACCTGGAACCCTGGCCCATAGGGGTTGGGCCTGGCACTGAGTAGAGTCTGTTCACAAAAGCTAGTCTAGAGGATGGTTGTATGGGTGCTATATTGATGAAAAAGGCTTCAGTCACTGGCATTGTACTGAGTGGGCCTAATACCTGTGGCCTTGTGGATACAGCATCCAAAGGTACTGAAGCCAATCTTGCTCTGGGGTAGACATGAAACCTGAGTTTGTGGGGGTGCTGATCCAGAGCATAGCACTGAAGGGGTCAGCCTGGTATAGGGTGGCCTGGAAACCTAGACTTTTGGACAGGCCTAGAGCCTGAGCTATAGGATCCCACTTGGTGATAGGGTGGATATGGCAGCTAAGTCTACAGGTACTTGCTTAGTGCCCCGGGGTTGCAAGGGCTGACCTGATGCTGGGATTTGTATTCATGGGGGCTAGCCTACAGGCTGGGTCTGTGTGTGTTGCCCTGATGACTAGGGCTGCAGGAGCTGACCTGGTGCTGGACTGTCTGAAACCAAAGTCTAGTTTGAAGCCTGGGGCCTTGGGTTTAGCCTGGTGCTGAGAGGCCTGGGGTGAGCCTGGTTAGCCAGGATTGGAGCCTGGAGTCACTGCAGTCAATGTGGCAATGAGAAAAGCCCAGAGACGAAGGCTTTGGGGTGAATCTTGAGCCTATTACTGTGGCATCCAACCTGGTGTCTGGGTGGGCCTGAAGGCTAAAGCCATGTTGGCCTTCCTAGCACTACATTTGACTATGGTGAATCTGGTATTGGGGTTCAAGGCAAAATATAATGCTCACTTATCTCTCCTCCCCCATGTGGAGTGTCTCTTTTCATGCTGCCCTGCCTGGAGTTGGGAAAATAAATAACATATATGTGTAAAATTGTCCATCCTACTCTCTTCAATTTGTCTTTTTTTTTTTTTAATTTGTACACTGCACACAGGTGCTGTAATCTTTCATCTAGTTTCTTTAGATATTGCCAAAGTATTTTTGTATGCAGATACTTGTTTAAATTAATGTGTCTGTGGAGGAATGAGTTTTGGAAGTCCTATTCTGCTGTCTTGCTTAAGTCAGTCTCTCTAAATTACATTTTTTTGGAGTTATTTTCTCAGTGGTTGCTCTTGGGCTTTAAACATACATCTTATCTATTCAAAGTTTACCTCAAGTTTATATCGAGTTGCCTGAAATGGAGAAACTCCATTTCCTCTCTACGTCTTTTCACTATCTCTCTTATACATATTAAATCTATATCTGTTAATATCCCAACATGTATTTTAACAATTTCTACTTTTTATTATAGTATGTCTTTTAAAGAACCAGAGAGAAGAAAGAAGAACTACTAGATATTTATGTTAGTTACATTCATTTTTTGATTAACCCTTTCTAGTCCCCTTAGTTTAAATGTGTGGACTTGTAATACCATTTCAAATGTTCTTACTCCAACACAGTTGTATTTCCTTCTGCTTCTGTGCTATTACTGTCAAATACATTATATTTATATTGTTATAGGCCCACTAATTCAATTACATATGTTTTATGCTATTCTTTTTTAAGAAGTCAGGAGAAGAAAGTAGAAGAAACATGCAATTATATAATCATTTGTAGTTATCTACATAATTACCTATATGATGTCTTTCTTTTTTTTTATGTAGTTTTGGATTACTGTCTGTTGTCACTTGTTTTGGACTGAATGACTTCTTTGATATTTTGTGTAAGGCAGGTCAGCTAGCAATGGATTCTATCAGTTTTTAGTTTTCTATGAATATCTTCATTCACCTTCATTTTTATTATTTTATTTAGTTTTTAATTATATATGTGCAGAATGTGCAGGTTTGTTAGATAAGTATACACATACTATCACGGTTTGCTGCACCCATTAACCTGTCATTTACATTAGGTATTTCTCCTAATGCTATCCCTCCCCCAAGCCCCCACCCCCAAACAGGCCTTGGTGTGTGATGTTCCCCATCCTGAGTCCATGTGTTCTTATTGGTCAGCTCCCACTTATGAATGAGAATATGTGGTGCTTGGTTTTTTGTTCCTATGTTAGTTTGCCGAGAATGATGGTTTCTACCTTAATTCATGTCCCTGCAAATGACATTAGCTTATCATTTCTTATGGCTGCATTACCTTCACTTTTAAAAGGTAGTTTTCCTAGATATAAGATTCTTGGTTGAGAGTTTTTACTTTCCATTTTAATATGCCATCCCAGTCCCTTCAGGCTTCCATTATTTCTGATGAGAATGTAGTTGTTAATGTAATTAATCGAATTATCTTCTATGGGTTAGTTTTATTTGTTTTTGTTTTTTCTTGCTGCTTTCAAGATTTCTCTATATATTTTGTCATCCAAAATTTTGACTATAATGTGTCTGCCTATAGATCTGTTTTTGTTGATCCTACTCGTAGTTCATTGAGCTTCTTGGACACATAGATTAAGATTTTTCATCAAATATGAAAACTTTTCAGGACTTATTTATTTGTAATTTTTTTTGTTCCTTTCTTTCTCTTCTTATGCTACTTCCTCTACGTGTATGTGGGTATACTTAATGATATTCCCATATCTCCGTTGATTTGTTCATTTTTCTTTATTTTTATCTATGTAATCCTGATTTCATAATGTTTAATGATTTATCTTCAAGTTCAATGATTCTTTCTTCTGCTAGCTCAAATCTACTCTTGAACTCCTACATACATTTTTTCTTTTCAGCTATTTTATTAACTCTTAAATTTCTATTTGAGAAATTAATACTTTCTCTTTACTGATATTCACTATTAGATGAAACATTGTCATAGCAACTTCCTTAACTGTTTAAGGATTATTTCCTTTATTTTTCAACATACGTACAGTAGCCATTTGAAGTCTTTGTCTACTAAGTGCATTATCTGGACCCTTTCAAATGTCATTTCTACTTCCTGCTTTTCTTTTACCTGCATGGTGTTCACCCTCTCTTGTTATCTTTCATGCCTTCTAAATTTCTGTTCAAAACAATCTTGCATGATGTATTGTAGCAACTCACGATGCCCACCATGAAGTTCCTGCTGTTGTTTACTTGGTCATTTCTTTATTATATTAGTTATGTGGCTGAATTAATTCTTCAAAGTCTATTTTTCCCGTAGTGTATAGCTTCTGATTTCCTGGCTCAGACGTTCCTCTCTTGTTTATATTTTGAAGTCTTTGTCTACTAAGTGCACTGTCTGGACCCTTTCAAATGCCATTTCTACTTCCTGCTTTTCTTTTACCTGCATGGTGTTTACCCTCTCCTGTTTTTTTTTTTTTTTTTTTTTTTTTCATGGCTTCTAAATTGTTACATAAGCATACACATGCCATGGTCGTTTGCTGCACCCATCAACCTGTCATCTACATTAGGGATAATATTGATAGAGTCTTGCTCTGTTGCCAGGCTGGAGTACAGTGGCACAATCTCGGCTCATTGCAACCTCCACCTCTTGGGTTCAAGTAATTCTCCCACCTCAGCCTTCCAAGTAGCTGGGACTACAAGCACGTGCCACCATGCCCAGCTAATTTTTGTATTTTAAATAGAGATGTGGTTTTACCATGTTGGCCAGCATGGTCTTGATCTCTTGACTTTGTGATCTACCCACCTTAGCCTCCCAAAGTGCGGGGATTACAGGCGTGAGCCACCACACCTGACCTTGTTTTTATATTTTATTCTAACTACCCAGAAGTGACTGCTAGGTCAACATAAGACACTTATTAATCAAGGTTATGCTTAGGCACTCACGTCATTTAGGTTTTCAAACTTTATCATAGGATATGTATGTTTATTTATCCTTGCCCATGTTCAACCTGGGACTAATAGCTTGTAAGTTCCTTCTCTGATTACTCCTGAGAGAGTGTAGCCTTGGGCATTAACATGGTCGGTCTTCCAGACCATCAGGGGTAATGAAAGTATTACTTTTAAGCCTACTTCCTAGGGGTTACTCCTGAGTTAGAGTACTTTGGTATTTCATCAGTGTTTGGACAGAGGTTGTATTTAAGCTTCATGTGGCAGTGAGGCTTCAGCCTTGTGTTGGTTGGTGTGCACGTGGCTTGAAGGTTGTTTTTAAGTCAGCCCTCATCTTGCTTTGATTGTTCCTGTGGGGGCAGATGTCTCATAACATGGAGTTAGGGTAAGGTGGTGTGCAAATAATGGAGTGAATTGTGGTTCAAATGCCAAATTCTTTCTGTTCATACTAAGATTTAGTAGATTTTTATAAATTAATGTCTTTACATGTGCACTTTGTTTTTTGGAAAATCTCCTGACTTTGAATGACTGGGTTTTTAAAAATTATTTTGAATAGTTAAATTATTATTTTGCTTACTTCATCATTCTAGCAAGAATATTTTAAAAGCTATATTTAAATATTGTTTATTAAAGATTGATATGTGCCATGGTCTATTATTAACTATTCTAATCATTGAAAAACTATTCGTTTATTTTAAAAATTAAGAAACTAAGGTCAGAGAATTTAAGTAACTTGCTAAAGTTCACACAATCAGAAGGTAAGAGAATATGACTTCAAATATATATTTATTTGACTCTGATGTTTGCATTCTAATTCTTATATTATTATTATTTTTTTTTCAGAGTCTACATTTTACTTTTTTTTTTTTTTTTTACATTTTCTCATTTCAAATTTTTTTTTTTTTTTTTTTTAATTTTTATTGCATTATAGGTTTGGGGGTACATGTGCAGAATGAGCAAGATAGTTGCATAGGTACACACATGGCAGTGTGTTTTGCTGCTTTCCTCCCCTTCACCCACACTTGGTATTCATCCCCAGGCTATCCCCCCCAGCCCCCCCAGCTGTCCCTCCCCCATTCCCCCCAACAGTCCCCAGTGTATAGTAGACCGCCTCTCTGTGTCCATGTGTTCTCATTTTTCTCACCCACCTATGAGTGAGTATATGCGGTATTTCTTTTTCTGTTCTTGTGTCAGTTTGCTGAGAATGATGTTCTCCAGATTCATCCATGTCCCTACAAAGGACACAAACTCATCATTTTCGATTGCTGCATAATATTCTATGGTGTATATGTGCCACATTTTCCCAGTCCAGTCTATCATCGTTGGGCATTTGGGTTGGTTCCAGGTCTTTGCTATTGTAAACAGTGCTGCAATGAACATTCGTGTGCATGTGTCCTTATAGTAGAACGATTTATAGTCCTTTGGATAGATACCCAGTAATGGGATTGCTGGGTCAAATGGAATTTCTATTTCTAGGTCCCTGAGGAATCGCCACACTGTCTTCCACAATGGTTGAACTAATTTACACTCCCACCAACAGTGTAAGAGTGTTCCTATTTCTCCACATCCTCTCCAGCATCTGCTGTCTCCAGATTTTTTAATGATCGCCATTCTAACTGGTGTGAGATGGTATCTCAATGTGGTTTTGATTTGCATCTCTCTAATGACCAATGACGATGAGCACTTTTTCATATGTTTGTTGGCCTCATGTATGTCTGCTTTTGTAAAGTTTCTGTTCATATCCTTTGCCCATTTTTGAATGGGCTTGTTTGTTTTTTTCCTGTAAATCTGTTTGAGTTCTTTGTAAATTCTGGATATCAGCCCTTTGTCAGATGCGTAAACTGCAAATTTTTTTTCCCATTCTGATGGTTGCCGATTCACTCTAGTGACTGTTTCTTTTGCCATGCAGAAGCTGTGGAGTTTCATTAGGTCCCATTTGTCTATTTTGGCTTTTGTTGCCAATGCTTTTGGTGTTTTGGTCATGAAGTCCTTGCCTACTCCTATGTCCTGAATGGTTTTGCCTAGATTTTCTTCTAGGGTTTTTATGGTGTCAGGTCTTACGTTTAAGTCTTTAATCCATCTGGAGTTAATTTTAGTGTAAGGTGTCAGGAAGGGGTCCAGTTTCTGCTTTCTGCACATGGCTAGCCAGTTTTCCCAACACCATTTATTAAATAGGGAATCCTTTCCCCATTGCCTGTTTTTGTCTGGTTTATCAAAGATAATATGACTGTAGATGTGTTGTGTTGCCTCTGATGCCTCTGTTCTGTTCCATTGGTCTATATCTCTGTTTTGGTACCAGTACCATGCTGTTTTGATTACTGTAGCCTTGTAGTATAGTTTGAAGTCTGGTAGCGTGATGCCTCCCGCTGTGTTCTTTTTGCTTAGAATTGACTTGGCTATGCGGGCTCTTTTTTGGTTCCATATGAAATTCATGGTGGTTTTTTCCAGTTCTGTGAAGAAATTCAATGGTAGTTTGATGGGGATAGCATTGATTGTGTAAATCACTTTGGGCAGTATAGCCATTTTCACGATATTGATTCTTCCTAACCACGAACATGGAATGTTTCTCCATCTGTTTGTGTCCTCTCTTATTTCGTTGAGCAGTTGTTTGTAGTTTTCCTTAAAGAGGTCCCTTACATTCCTAGTGAGTTGTATTCCTAGGTATTTTATTTTCTTTGTAGCAATTGTGAATGGCAGTTTGTTCTTAATTTGGTTCTCTTTAAGTCTGTTATTGGTGTATAGGAATGCTTGTGATTTTTGCACATTGATTTTATATCCTGAGACTTTGCTGAAGTTGCTGATCAGTTGCAGGAGCTTTTGGGCTGAGGTGATGGGGTCTTCTAGGTATACTATCATGTCGTCTGCAAATAGAGACAATTTGGCTTCCACCTTTCCTATTTGAATACCCTTTATTTCTTTTTCTTGCCGGATTGCTCTGGCTAGAACTTCCAGTACTATGTTGAATAGGAGTGGTGAGAGAGGGCATCCTTGTCTAGTGCTGGATTTCAAAGGGAATGCTTCCAGTTTTTGCCCATGAAGTATGATATTGGCTGTTGTTTTGTCATAAATAGCTTTTATTACTTTGAGATATGTTCCATCAATACCAAGTTTATTGAGGGTTTATAGCATAAAGGGCTGTTGAATTTTGTCAAATGCCTTCTCTGCATCAATTGAGATAATCATGTGGTTTTTGTTTTTGCTTCTGTTTATGTGGTGAATTACATTTATAGACTTGCGTATGTTGAACCAGCCTTGCATCCCCGGGATGAATCCTACTTGATCATGATGGATAAGTTTTTTAATGTGCTGTTGCAATCGGTTTGCCAGTATTTTATTGAAGATTTTTGCATCTATGTTCATCATGGATATTGGCCTGAAGTTTTCTTTTCTTGTTGAGTCTCTGCCAGGTTTTGGTATCAGGATGATGTTGGTCTCATAAAATGATTTGGGAAGGGTTCCCTCTTTTTGGATTATTTGGAATAGTTTCAGAAGGAATGGTACCAGATCCTCTTTGTGTGTCTGGTAGAATTCAGCTGTGAACCCATCTGGACCTGGGCTTTTTTTGTGTGGTAGGCTCTTAATTGCTGCCTCAACTTCAGACCTTGTTATTGGTCTATTCATAGTTTCGGCTTCCTCCTGGTTTAGGCTTGGGAGGACACAGGCATCCAGGAATTTATCCATTTCTTCCTGATTTACTAGTTTATGTGCATAGAGTTGTTTGTAGTATTCTCTGATGATGGTTTGAATTTCTGTGGAATCTGTGGTGATTTCCCCTTTATCATTTTTTATTGCATCTATTTGGCTGTTCTCTCTCTTCTTTTTTATCAGTCTGGCTAGTGGTCTATTTTGTTGATCTTTTCGCAAAACCAGCTCTTAGATTTATTGATTTTTTGAAGGATTTTTCTTGTCTCTATCTCCTTCAGTTCTGCTCTGATCTTAGTTATTTCTTGTCTTCAGCTAGGTTTTGAGCTTTTTTGATCTTGCTCCTCTAGCTCTTTCAATTTTGATGATAGGGTGTCAATTTTGGATCTCTCCACTCTTCTCATGTGGGCACTTATTGCTATATATTTTCCTCTACAAACTGCTTTAAATGTGTCCCAGAGATTCTGGTACGTTGTGTCTTCATTCTCGTTGGTTTCAAAGAACTTCTTTATTTCTGCCTTCATTTCATTGTTTATCCAATCAACATTCAAGAGCCAGTTGTTCAGTTTCCATGAAGCTGTGCGGTTCTGAGTTATTTTCTGAATTCTGAGTTCCAACTTGATTGCACTATGGTCTGAGAGACTGTTTGTTATGATTTCAGTTGTTTTGCATTTGCTGAGGAGTGCTTTACTTCCAATTATGTGGTCAATTTTGGAGTAGGTGTGATGTGGTGCTGAGAAGAATGTATATTCTGTGGATTTGGGGTGGAGAGTTCTGTAAATGTCTATCAGGTTTGCTTGTTCCAGGTCTGAGTTCAAGTCCTGGATATCCTTGTTAATTTTCTGTCTGGTTGATCTGTCTGCTATTGACAGTGGAGTGTTAAAGTCTCCCACTATTATTGTGTGGGAGTCTAAGTTGCTTTGTAAGTCATTAAGAACTTGCCTTATATATCTGGGTTCTCCTACATTGGGTCCATATATATTTAGAATTATTATCTCTTCTTGTTGTATTGATCCTTTTACCATTATGTAATGACCTTCTTTGTCCCTTTTGATCTTTGTTACTTTAAAGTCTATTTTATCAGAGATGAGAATTGCAACTCCTGCTTTTTTTTGCTCTCCATTTGCTTGGTAAATCTTCCTCCATCCCTTTATTTTGAGCCTTTGTGTATCTTTGCATGTGAGGTGGGTTTCCTGGATACAGCACACCGATGGGTTTTGGTTTTTTATCCAATTTGCCAGTCTGTGTCTTTTGATTGGTGCATTTAGCCCATTTACATTCAGGGTTAATATTGTTATGTGTGAATTTGATACTGCCATTTTGATGCTAGCTGGCTGTTTTTCCCGTTGGTTCATGTACATTCTTCATTTTGTTGATGGTCTTTAGCATTTGGTATGCTTTTAGGATGGCTGGAACTGGTTGTTTCTTTCTATGTGTAGTGCCTCTTTCAGGAGCTCTTGTAAAGCAGGCCTAGTGGTGACAAAATCTCTGAGTACTTGCTTGTTCGTGAAGGATTTTATTTTTCCTTCACTTATGAAGCTCAGTTTCGCTGGATATGAAATTCTGGGTTGAAAGCTCTTTTCTTTAAGGATGTTGAATATTGGCCCCTACTCTCTTCTGGCTTGTAGAGTCTCTGCCGAGAGATCTGCTGTGAGTCTGATGGGCTTCCCTTTGTGGGTGACCTGACCTTTCTCTCTGGCTGCCCTTAGTATTTTCTCCTTCGTTTCAACCCTGGTGAATCTGACGATTATGTGCCTTGGGGTTGCTCTTCTTGCAGAGTATCTTTGTGGTGTTCTCTATATTTCCTGGAGTTGAGTATTGACCTGTCTTGCTAGGTTGGGGAAATGTTCCTGGATAATATCCTGAAGAGTGTTTTCCAGCTTGGATTCATTCTCTTCGTCACATTCTGGTACACCTATCAAACGTAGGTTGGGTCTCTTCACATAGTCCCACATTTCTTGGAGATTTTGTTCATTCCTTTTTGTGCTTTTTTCTTTAATCTTGGTTTCTCGTTTTATTTCATTGAGTTGATCTTCAACTTCTGATATTCTTTCTTCTGCTTGGTCAATTTGGCTGTTGAAACTTGTGCATGCTTCGTGAAGTTCTCGTGTTGTGTTTTTCAGCTCCTTCAATTCATTCATATTCCTCTCTAAGTTGTCCATTCTTGTTATCAATTCCTCGAATCTTTTTTCAAATCTTTTTTCAAGGTTCTTAGTTTCTTTGCACTGGTTTAGAACATGTTCCTTTAGCTCACTGAAGTTTCTCATTATCCACTTTCTGAAGTCTGATTCCATCATTTTGTCACATTCATTCTCCGTCCAGCTTTCTTCCCTTGCTGGTAAGGAGTTTTGGTCCTTTTTTGGAGGTGATGTGTTTTGGTTTCAGGTGCTTTCCTCCTTTGTGCGCTGGTTTCTTCCCATCTTTATGGATTTATCCGCCTGTCGTCTTAGTAGTGGCTGATTTTTCAATTGGGTCTCTGTGTGGACACTGAGATTGTTGATGATGAAGTATTTCTGTTACTTAGTTTTCCCTCTAATGATCTATCCTCTCTGCTGTATGAGTGCTGAGGTCCACTCCAGGCCCTGCTTGTCTGGGGTATACCTGCAGCAGCTGCAGAACAGTGAGGGATGATACCAGTTTCTTCTGCTGTTGCCCTTGTTCCAGAATGATGCCAGCCAAATGTCAGTCTGATTAGTCCTTTTCTGGGGTGACTCCTTGGATATACAGGGGTCAGGGAGCTGCTTGAGGAGACAGTCTGTGCTTTATAGGAGCTCCAGTGCTGAGCTCTGAGCTCCGTTGTTCATTCAGGGTTGTTGGGAGGTTGTTTATGTCTGCTGCAATAGAACTCATAAAACACCACTCTTTTTTTTTTTTTTTTTTTTTTCACCCTTAGATGCTCTGTCTCAGGGAGTTGGGGCTTTCTTTATGAGTATCTGTTGCACTGTCCTGCCCCACTAGGTGGCAGTCTTTTCACTATTTGCCTGCCAGGGCTCTGACCTGCTAGCGCGGGTCCGCCCTGTTTCTGCCTGGCGGAGTCTCTCTGTTATGGCAGGTTGCCTCGGCAACAGCAGGCTGCGTCAGTCCTGGGCGGTACTTAAGTGGGGGTGCACTTTGTCAGCAATGGTGGACGCCCCTCCCTGACCGGGCTGCACCGTCCTAAATTCCGGCAACAAAACTCTCAGCCCCAACCACCTCCAGTCGCCACCCTGCTTGTCCCCGTGAGCGTGGGACCCGCCGAGCCCGATCACCCAGCTCCCTGCTTCAGAGTCCGTCCTCTCTCTCTCTCTCTTCCTCTCCCCAAGCTGAAAGGTCGACTCTCTCATTGCCTCCCCAGGAGCCTGCCGATAGGGCACTGGGATCCGTGCGATCTCCCGTGCCGCTGCCCACTACCCCGGCTCAGATCACGCTTCCCAGGAAACTCCTGGTCTGGCACATTGTCCAAGTCCTGTTCAATCAGATGGACATGCCAATCTGCCCTTCCAAATCTCAGATTGCTGGTTTAACAGGGCACCCAGACCAGTGAATTCCGCGCCGGGTCCCGCTGCAGCGCCGGCCGAAGAGGCGGCGGGAGCCGGCTGCGTTAGCCGGCTGCTAGCGTCCCGTGTCTCTCCCACACCTGGGACTTTCAACGCTCTGTGGGCATAAAAGGAACATCCAAGAATGTGGCTAGGACTCACCCTCTGCGCCTTCACCGAGAGCTGCAATCCTGAGTCACCTCTATGACACCATCTTGCCTCCCTCCTTTCTTATATTATTTCATAGTGGTATCACTTAGAGCAAAAATTGGACTAAATCATTTCTAAAGTTCCTGTCAGCATTAATATATAAAGAATGTGAATTATCAACATTGCTTCATTCATTTTCTGTTAAACTATCAAAATATATGCAATATACAAACTATAAAATATACAAACTATCAAATGTAAGATAAAAATATACCAAGTATCAAAGAAACCAAACCAGAAAACCATTTTGGACAAATTATTAATAATAAATAATAGAATCTGGCTTGAAAATTTTTCTGGGAGAAAATTACTTGTGAGATTATTGAGTTCAGGTAACTAATAACTATTTTAAAGGATCTGACAATTATACTCACCTCCAAAAATTTTAAATAGATAATTCCCCTCTCTTCAATAATCATGCTAGGTAAAGCAAGATATTTTATGAATCTTCCTTTTTGATTCATAACTACCCCTTAAGTAACAGCTATTCTTTAAAAGGCAAAACTCATTTAGCAATTTACTTAATTTTAAACAAAATAACTTGACTTGCTATATAATATTTGAAAAATATTATTGCTCGAAGGCACCACAGGAATGTTCCTCTGGAGTTCATTTAGATTCAGGGAAGACAATCCTGCTTTTCATGTGAGTTTGAAAATTTCATATTGAATTGGTCAAGATGTTTTTCTTACTTGGTTGCATTTTTAAAGATTACATAGAGAATACATATAATAGGATGATAATATAGTTGCTAAGAACTTGAACTTCGGAGAAAGAAAACCTTAATTTAAATCTCAGCTTTTCCAAGTTTTACTCATATGACTCAAGGCCAGATATTGAACCTCTATGAGTTTCAGGTCTTATATCTATAAAATATGGAGAATAATATTACTTACACCACTTTTTTGATACAATGTCAATGAAATAACATAAGTAAAACACTCAGCATTGTGCCTGACATGTATTAAGAACAAATACATAATAGAAACTGTGTGATTTTTATGACAATGAGCTCTAGAGTCCATCAGCCTGGTTAGAGTTCTAAGAATTTACTAGTTCCGTGACCTCAGAAACTTCACATTTATCTGTCTTACTTTGCCCCTTTGTAAAATGAAGAAAATCATGATATTGACTTCAGGGTTGTAATGAAGATAAACTGAGTGGCTATATGTCACACACTTAGTGATACAAACAGGAGACAAAGAAATAGTGGGTAGAAAGAAGATGGCAGTTCCTTGGCAAAGACCCCACCTTCAAGCCTGGAAACCCATGGCTCTAAGTGAGAACAGGCATTCCTGTTTCTGCACCCAAAAAGTTGCCTTTTGGCCCAGCACAATCCCCCTATCCTGTACCCATATGAAACCCCAGACCCAGGTTCCAGAAGGAGAGAAGGAGATGAAGAACAGAGCAGAAGAACAGCAGAACAGCACAGCAGAGAGAAGAGAAAGAAAGTCTGAATGCTGAGAGGAGTTTGGTTGGGGACCATCAGATTGAAGATTGGCTGCTAGAGAGCCAAACTCTGGGGGTCGATCAACTTTGCACTCCATCCCCCTTCCTGCTCCTCATCCATCCTGCTGAAACCACCTCCATCACTCAATAAAACCCCTGCATTCATCATTTAAGTCTGTGTGTGACCTGATTCTTTCTAGACGTTGGACAAGGACTGGTGTACCAAGAAGGCACTGAGGTGATTAACACTTAAGCTGTCTGTGGAGGACAAAACTGAAAGAGCACACTGTAACACACACCCACTTGGGCTTCAGGAGTTGCAGACACCCACCCCTAGACACTACTGTGGGGCCAGAGCTCAAAGTGCTTGCCCTGGCTCCTGCACCTGCCTGTCTGCATGCTCTCTCTCCCTGACCATCTCTCTCTCTCTCCACCTGCCCATCTGCATGCGCTCTCTCTCTCTCTCTCTCTCTCTCTCTCTCTCTCTCTCTGCTGTAACCAAACAGAGAGCCACAGCCCTGCTGCACATCCTGTGAGGGGGGCAAGGGAAACTCTCCCATCTCGTTAGGAAAGTACGTAACATATAGTGATCTCTAGAAAACATACTGGCTATTGTTATATTTTTATTGGAGGAAGCCCAATTTTGTCATAATAAAACAATTAGAGATAACTCCAGAAAGCATTCATCAAAAGAAAACAATCTGATGTGAGGTTTAACCAGAATCTGTAAACAAAAAAGAAAACTTTACATCACTAACGTACTTGCTTTTATTTTGGTAGACAGAGTTATAAATTTCCATCCTTCACATGTAATAGTCATTGGCAGGTACCTGTATACCACAGAAGGAAAGAACTTTCTCTGCAATTTTCACAAAGTAATTAAACACACTTCGTTGCTTTTTATGATGGTGACAGGCTTCTCGTTGAAGCCTATGGTGATTTGTTTCCATTGGAGCTCTTTCCACTAATTTTTGACACTAAGTTCTAAGCATTTTGATAATATATTCAATGCTACTTTAACAATAACCAAAAAGATGTGTCGATGTTTAGAAATACTAATAAATTACATTGTTCTTTGGTTGAATCCATGCTTCCTTGAAGATAGAAAAATGTATGTTTAACATAGCCTCCATTTGATTTGCACTGTCTTCTGAAAAATTAAAAAAATTGTAATGATAAAAAGAATGATCTATAGATATTTATTTTACTAAGATAATTCCTGCAAAATAGAAACTTCTAACTAACAATTTCTTCTTAAAAAAGAACCCATGTTCCTCACACACCACTATAAGAAAAAAAAAGGACACATCAAAACAACTACCCATTGTTACAAAATGATTCATTACTAAAACATTGTTTTTGTTATTGAGAGTAGAAGCACATCCAAACATTTTCCATTAGTTCACAAGATTGCTATCCTGAATACATTGTTCTTAATAACCTAAGATTTTCACAAACTCATCAGATTCTGTTTTCTAAGAATAGTATTAAATTTGCTTGAGAGATTCCTTAAGGGTTTGTTGTTGTTCTTGTTCTTAAACTGAATGCAGAAGAAAATTGAGTAATTTTATGAACTCATTAGAACAACATATGTCTAATTATGTTCTTTTTAAAAAATCCCCCTCCAAACTTTTAGCAGAAGTATAGACTAAATTAGCAAAAAATAAAGATGTAAAATACCATAAGATTAACAATAAATCAAAACAAAAATTGATAAAGAACTACATGCAAGTAATTATCTAGCATGTGGTAGTGATAAATTTTATACAAGCCAACTGTTTTGATGTGTAATTATTCTCAAGAAATTGTATTATGGGTATAAATGTGAAATGCAGCCTCCTTTGGCCTGTTTTTGACTTATGCTCTAAAAATTATGCAAAAATAATATAATGACTAATTTCTTATCTTCAGATTTCAAATCATTCCTTTCAAAGCTTTCCATTATCTAGTTTGTTTCTTACTTCATTCCAAGAGCTTTATTTCTCACTCTCTTGAATATGACTTTCCTGTTGTCATGTTTCTAACCTGAACATTTCCCACATGCATAAACTTAGCACTGTGTTCATGTATCTCCTAGCAAAGCCCTCTCCTCTGGAAAATGAAACTTTTGTCCTTTACATTGAGAGCCTTTTACCTTGTATCTTATAAAACCATCTCTAGCATTCTATTCCCCCATGCCTTCTTCTGAATCATTTTAAGAATATTTACTTTGACTTCCAAATGTATATTGAAATAATACATAGAGTAATTAGTTAGGACTTTTTTTAAGAAACGTCAATTTACATGCCTACTCCTATAGGTTGTAGGACCCGCAGAAAACTAAACTTGTTCATTTGTAAGTCAAATTGTCTGAATAAGCTCCATTTGTTTGATCTGAAAATAGCTTATTGGGTTTATTTGGTCAAATTTTAACCAGCTAACCAAAGAGTTTAATCAGCATTTATTAAAAAAAGTAATTCTCATAATCATATTTATGTTAATTTTTAAAATAAAGAAAGCACTTCAGAGGAGGTAAGTGATTTGTCCAAGGCCATCAAACATACTATGGAAGGTCCCAGAATATGCAAAGCACTCACAAAAGTTTTAAATTTGTAAGCAGATGAGCAACAATGAGTAATAGATTCTAAGAATGAATATGTGAAAAGAGTTTAGTGTCCTGATATAATAAAGCTCACAACCAAATTAATCTGATGCATAGATAATGATATGCATAATCATTATTGTTTTGCAAAGTGATTAGTCATAATTGCTAAAAGGGTTCATATAAATGACTATAATTAGTATTGTACTTACACTGTCAAGCTAAGTATTTCTAGGATTAGCTAGAGATAAAAGGGAAAGCAGATAGAATAAATGGAAAACTCTTCTAATGCCCTATTGAAGAAATCAAATTTAGGAGGTACATAGATATCATTTAGCTCAATTCTCTCTTTTTACTCACAGACAAACTGAAGGACAAAGAATGGTGGGACCTATTTGGGTTCCCTGGCTTCAAAGTGCAATATTTTTTCATGTTTCTGGTATTGATTCCTTGGTTCTGGAATCTGTAGAAATAGAATTGTCTGCCTCGTCAAGAGAATAAATGGCAGTTATGAAAGCTGAGAGTAGTAGAATTTCATTTTTCATTTGCTTTCTAAGAACAACACCCCAGTCTCATATTCCACAGATGTAGGAATTATGTGGAGTAAGCCAAGATTCTATTTTCCCCTCAGGGAGTCCTAAGCCAAACTTCGGTGGAAAGAGCAACACCCAGCCTAGAATAGTGTAAGGAAAGGAAGAAATTGCTATGAAACTACATTGTCTGTCTGCCATGGTTCCTAACCCTTCTAGCTGGGAGTGGCTCTGAAGAAAACTTTGGCGCCTCTGAGATCCTCAGTAGAGCCATCTGCAAATCTTTGGAGCTGCTTTACCGCTTGCCAACCTGACCATTTTTTCTATTGTGTAATTTTCCCAATTGGAAGAGAAATGATTTGTAGTTAAAAAAAGAATTAACAGATTTGGAGTCAGATATATTTGTTTCTAACTCTACATATTCTTGGGGAATTCAGCGTCTTAGAGTCTCAGTTTCTTCATTTGTTATGTGGAGAAAATAAATTTACCACATATAGCTCTCATTTGAATTAAATAAGATAATATATATCAAGTTTAGTTATGGGATTTGGTGCATATTTCATGGATGGCAGTCTGCCATGGACCTTTTGAGCTCCAACATGTCTTGCTGAGTATGCCCAAATCATAAGGCTATGCCATTATTTTGACTGAAAATTAAAATAATGCATTGTGATAATGTATCATGTAGTCTAGGAATTCATTTAGCATTGCTCAGGACAAAGAAGTTAAGGGCTAGGCATGGTGGTTCATGCTTGTAATTCCAGAAATTTGGGAGGACCAGATGGGAGGATTGTTTGAAAATAGGAGTTTGAGACCAACCTAGGCAATATAGTGAGATCCAGTCTCTACAAAAATAAAAAACATATACATATGCAAAAACGTTAGCTGAGTATGGTGGCATGGTGGCATGTGCCTGTAGTCTCCGCTAGTCTGGAGGCTGAGATGAGAGGATCATTTCAGCCCAGGAGTTCAAGGCTGCAGTAAGCTCTGATTATGTCACTGTACTCCAACCTGGGTAACAAAGCAAGATCCAGTCTCAAAAAAAAAAAGGAAGTGGAAGAGGAGGTGGAGGAGAAGGAGGAGAAAGAAGAAGAAGAAGAGGAAGAGGAGGAGGAGGAAAAGGAAGAAGGAGGAGGAGGAGAAGGAGGAAGAGAAGAATTTGATTTACTACTTAGTTAATCCTACACTGCTTTTAGTAGTGGTTTCTTAAACAAACTAGCATGTCTTTGCCACAGAGACTTGGTATTTCAATTTCCCACCTAGGTTTCCATTGAAACAATAGATAAATTTCAAGAGAACCTGCATTTTAATATTTAGTCATCTGACCTATGAACATGGTGCATATTAACATGACCCATATATCACTCCATTATTTTAAGTCTTTTTAACATCTCTTGGCATGTTACTTAGTTTTCAATAAACAAATCCTGCACATCGTTTGTTAGATTTGTCCCTAAATATTCATATATTTGATACTACTATAAATGATAATCATTTTACATTAAATTTCAAATTGTTTATCACTAGTATACAAAACAAGTTGTAGATTCCTTAGCCTTAGGTTCCTTGTCTTCTAGTAAAGATTTCATTGTAAGTGTTGGCTTCACCTGGCCATCACATCAATGTGCACAATTTGGGGATTAGGGAATCAATTTACCCATGATGATATTCTTGCTATTGTTTTGTAATGAATAATAATGTCCTTTGCCTCTGACTCATAAGTCTCATTTCCTTTGTCACCATACATGGAATGTAATAGCTCTTGTCCATACCATCAAACATTCAGAGTAAAAACCATCTTATAATTTAAATTCAAGAAAGAATAGTCCAATTAATGCCTATTGGCATATTTAGTAAAATGGTCAGACATACTTAATAAAATCCCATAAGTCCTAAGACATGTATTGTTCAATACATCTTTAAAATAACAATATTGAGACTCAGATTTGAACAGCCAGGAAACATTGTATAAGTATTGGGCTCCTGGTGGCATCAGGAGGTAGTAAAATGGTGGGAATAATAAATACAGGTAGAATTACCCTATGAATGACTTTTCTTGGTGATTTTGCAAAAGCCAGCTGTGGCCCTTATCCTAGATATCATGCATAATTTCCAATCAAGGGGAATAGCTTTAGAAACCTGAAGGTAGGTGAAGACACATGTGCTGTGAGCAGAAAACACTTATCCAGGCAACAAATTAAAAGGAAATAAACATATAAGCACATAAGTTATGCTATATTCTACATGTTTGTAAGTATTGGGCATATATTTTCCACAGAAGAAATTCGGTATAAAAACTGAAATACTCTGTATGAAATATCTCAATGATATTCAAAAGTCCTAGGTTCAAAAATATTTCAATAGTCTTTTCTCCATATGCACCGAATTTACTATAGTAGATTCATGAAGCTCAGAGAAGTTCAGAAACATTTTAGTCTGGCCCCCAACTCTGCACAGCTCCTAACCCCCTTCATCTTAAATGCAGGGCACCAAAGATTGTTTGGGCTTTATAAAGAAACAAGTGATGACACCTGGAGTGTGACAGTATAATTAATTTTGCCTCCTGCTCTCCCATTTTCTGCTTCTGTGGCCAAGGTCAGTTATTTGACCTCTAGGGACCTCCTTTTTATAATATATAATACAGAGATGACAATACTCTTTGAAAAAGGTAAATGGGAAGCAGTAGGGTGAATGGGACAAATCACCACTTCCAGGTTACATAGCACTTCAGTGCAAAAGAGAGGCTATGATTTGCAGATTTTTGATTTTCTTTTCTTTTTTTGGAGGTGGAGTCATGCTCTGTCTCCCAGGCTGGAATGCAGTGGCGCAATCTTGGTTCGCTGCAGCCTCTGCCTCCCAAGTCCAGTGATTCTCCTGCCCCAGCATCCTGGGATGACAAGCGCATGCCACCATGCCTGGCTAATTTTTGTATTTTTAGTAGAGATGAAGTTTCACCATGTTGGCGAGGCTGCTCTCGAACTCCTGATCTCAGATGGTCTGCCTGCCTAGGCCCCCCAATGTGCTGGTATGACAGGTGTGAGCCACTGCAACCCGCCTGATTTTTTTATGGTATAATCAGCCAAAAGCTTTTTCATTTTGTGGTTTAAAGAAAGATTACTCACACAAAATCCCAGGTGCATATTTTGGAAGGAGTGTAGGGAAATCCTCACAGGTCTACAGTTACACTCTAGGAGTGAGTGATCCCAGAAGAAACTACTCTGGGGAGTAATGTGTCCTTGATCTTGAGGTACAGTATTGCCAACACCTCAGGGCTTCTCCAAAATCTTCCTTTGATTTGAAATAGGATGGTTTCTTTTTCTTATTTTTTTGAAATTTTCTTACAGAAAAGTATTTCATTCATTCAACTCTGACCTCCTCACTGAGAAAAGGGCAATGGTAACATAAGGCTGCAAAATGTAAAGGTCCAGTAAAGGAAGCCAATTAGCTACTGTCTTCAGAGTCAGTCCTCAAAGAAAGATTATATCCTTAATCAGAGCAGTTAATATCTTCCATGGCAATTAAGCCTGAGCTGCTTACAACTCTAAGACTAAGCCATAATATACCTGAGGATAGAAGGGCCATGAGGGGAAGCTTTTAATTTCTGACTCTTTGTATTTAATTAACCCTAAATAAGAATAAGTAAATATGAGGTCAAGAATGGGAAAGGAGAGAGTGTTTGGAAAAGCAACTAAGGGATACTGGAGGGAGAATATCTTAACATTTAGAAATGCTTGTTGTTGAATTAGAGAGAGCTGTGTCACTGGCTGTGTCACTGAACTTGGCAAGTAACTCAGCCTCTCTATGCCCTGGCATATACGGAGCCAAGTGAGGAAAAGAATACTTCATGGAGGTGTCAACTGGGTTAAAAGATAATGTATGTAAAGCACCTAGCATTTAATAAATATCCAGTAAATGGGAAATAAGTATTATTTAACTTTTGCATGAATTTTGATTTTTTCCCACTTTAACTTTTATTAAATGAGAAGACATATACATACACATTTATGTTAATAAAATGCCCTCAATTGAAGCTAGGTATCTACATTTACTTCAGCATATTTCCCAAGTATTCTAATAGACTATCAGTAAGAAAGTGGAACAACTATTTACTATGTACTGTGTACTATTTTATTAAGCATTACTATATACAAAATGCTTCTTCCATTTAATTCTCACCTTCTTCCAAGAGGATATTATTCACATTTTACAATAAAAAAGTTGATGTTCCTCTGGATAAATATCTTGCCAAAAGTCACTCATCTGGAGTTACATCTTGAGATTGGAACGCATATGTGTTGGATGCTAAAATTCTAGATTTTTCTGAGGACAGACAGAAATAATTCCACGGTTGATATAGAACACTGTTTCCCAAACTTCCATGAATGGGAGGAATCCAAGAAGATACTTCTTAGAAATATAATTTCTGAAGTCTCATTCAAATCCAAGTATACAGGAAGGGGTTCTAGAGAAGCTCGATATTTAATAATCATACCAGGTGATTATCATTGCAAAGTTTTGGAAACATCATTGCAGAACACAGAGATTAGCATTCTGAAACCTTTATCTGTTTATTTCTAACACACAGTTGCTTTGGTACAAACAGAATTGCTTTAATATGAACAGATTCTATAGCATTAAATTATATTAATAATTAATGGCACGTATGAAATTAATTCTGAGTTTTTAAGATAAATGGTGATATGCCATTGGAAATACCCATAGACTCTCAATAAGAAAATAAACACCGTAAAATGTCTAAAGCAAATAATACAGCTAAGTCAAACTGACTTTTACACTCTTTATTAGAATAAACCACATGTTAAATGTCATACTTGTGTTTAAATATGCTGATTTCTTAAATTACATATAAAATAAATTATTAATTAGGACACAGAATGGAATTATGCAAGTAACAAATCCTGTAGAGTCAGAAGAAACAAATTGAGCCCAAGCTTTTCCATTTACTAGCTCTGTGGCCTTGAGTAAATGATTTAACCTCTCTGGGTCTTAGTGGCTCCATCTAAATAATACATGGAATAATGTTTTCCTTGCAGGATTAATGTATAAATTAAGAGAAACAAAATGTGACACTTTACAAATGACCTCTTTTACCAAATTGTAAAAATGAGTGGCTTTTACAATTATGTCCGTACAAGTTGGCTATTCCTTCTCTGCCAAGGCTACATCCATAAATGCTTTAATTCTCTCCCAAGACTAAGAGAGGAGCATTTTATAGGAAGGAAGAAGTGATGCTATTTCATTGAAGATGTCATCATGGCTTCTGGGTGAGTTATCAAATTACAGTCTCTCACGTTGGATTATCAGCTACTTGGTAGGAGTTTAAGATCTACAGATCCTTTTCAACAGAAGAGAATGGAGAAATATATCATCCTCATGCTCTTAACTAATTGCTGTGTCTGCAATAAAGGTCTATCGCTCACAGTTATGTCTGATCACAGCTGTGTTTGATCACTTGCACTGGTGGAGATAACAGCAGCCTCATAGACTTTGACAATCATCTGCTAAGTCGGTTATTTAAAAATGTCTTTGAAATGTCTTGACTATCAGGAGTATAAAAGGCAAATTTAATTTTGATATATTTATAATAAGAATGGGAGCAAGAACCGTAACTGCGATAATTACAATATTGTGTATAAAAGGTATATAACTTTTTAAGAATGTAGCTCATTTGGAGATGTGAGATGACCCTGAAATCACTTGATCCATCTACAAATAGACTATAAAAAAACCACTTGTCAAAACATCTTAGAAATTGCCCAAGGCCATGGGAGCCCATCCTTTGCATCGTCATGCCCTGGATGTGAGACATGGAGTCAAAGGAGATTATTTGGGAGCTTTAAGATTTAATGACTGCCCCACTGGATTTCAGACTGGCATGGGGCCTGTAGTCTGTTTTGGCCAATTTCTCCCATTTGGAACTTGAACATTTACCCAATACCTGTACCCAGATTATGTCTTGTAAGTAAATAACTTGCTTTTGATTTTACAATCCCATAGGTAAAAGGGGCTTGAACTGTCTCACATGAGATTTTGGACTTGGACTTTTTGGTTAGTGCTAGAATGAGTTAAGACTTTGAGGAACTGTTAGAAAGGCATGATTGGTTTTGAAATGTAAAAAGAATGTGATATTTGGGAGAAAAATGAAGCAGAATGATATTGTTTGGCTCCGTGCCCCCACCTAAATCTCATCTCAAATTGTAATCCCCATGATCCCCACGTGTCAAGGGAGAGGGCACATGAGAGGTGATTGGATCATGGGGTAGTTTCCCCCACACTGTTCTAGTGATAGTGAGTGAGTTCTCAGGTTCTGTTGGTTTTATTAAGTGTTGTTTGATGGTTCCCCCTTTGTGTGCACTTTATTGACTGTCACCAGGTAAGACATGCCTGCTTCCCCTTCTACCATGACCATAAATATCCAGAGGCCTCCCCAGCCATGTGGAACTGTGAGTCAATCAAACCTCTTCTTATTTTCTTCTAATAAATTACGTAGTCTTAGTCAGATCACCTAAATGCCTTAAACTTTAATTTTCTTATCTCAAAAAAAGAAATGTAACTATCCCATAAATGAGATAAGATGTCTGTAAACAATAAAATAATCTATAAGTTTTAGTAATAATAGTGATTATTAGTAAGATATAAATCCAATGATGATAATGGCAATAATTTTTAAGGTGACTTTTAGCATTAACCAGCTTATTTAAAATCCCTATAAATCCTATCAATGACAAATGTATCCTTGTCAAGATATTGGGTATCTCCAGCTATCAAAGATGGATACGCTTAAATCATAATTTCTTCTTTTCCCTAACTGAAATTAAACTTGGCATAGTACTTATGACTCAGATGTCAATTTTATAATATAGCCTTGATCCTTCTCAGATTCCTATTTCTTTAATTCCATTTTTAGAACCTCCCATTGATTCTTCTCAAAGATCCATCTTTTTGAACTCCTACAATTTCCCAGATATAGAAGGAGACTTTTATATCACAAGGCATACTGGGTTTGGAGCCAGGATGGTGTAATAACGTTGAGCTCACTTATCTGTATTCAAATTGTGGTTATGCAACTTACCCAGGTTTGGTAACTTGACCCCCACACTCCCACCAAGACATCCATTTCCTTCCTGTAAATTGCAAAGTGGAAAAACACTAAATATAGAATATAACGCTAAATATATAGTTTGCATTCTTTAAATATTTGTCAGTTTTACTAATTCTAATTGTTCTCCATGAAGCACTGCTTTCCAATTAGGCCTTTGGTGCTGCTAACCAGATAGAAAATTCTGGTACCTTTTGGTTTGCTGAACAAGGATCCAGCTAGGACTTCTAACTTCCGCTGGAGTCCAGGGGTGGGAGGGATCGGGGAGAAGGTCAGCAACTGAACTCAGCTTCTAACACAGTTCAAGAGGCCACAACCTCCCAAGAGCTCTAAACGCTCCAGGTATATGGGCTTCCCAGGTACTCCTGTATAATTTGGCATTCAAGTCAAACTTTAGGCTCCAGTGTACATTTGGCCCTGGACTATGATCATCAGTGCTCACAGGCTTACCCTATATAACAAAATGACCACAACTGGTGGGATACTTCCTCTAGAATATAAACCAGTGGTGGATCCTGCAAATTCACCTGGATCTCCATGGTTCTCCATGGAAGAATAAGAGTGCTTAGAAACATGTATCCCCTGAGCTAAAGTGGAAGGAGAGGACTGTTGTATAGTCCAAGTTACCATGCTGAATGTATATTGGTTTCTTCTATTATGATTGCTTATCTTTTCATTACCTGTCTCATAAATGCTTTCTCGTGTCATGTCGCTCAGTAATTCCTGTACTTTACAGACAGGAGAGTTTTAGAAACTTGAGGAACAAATTCCAAAAGACCTATGAGTAGGTGATGGATACTTTTTTTTTTTTAAGCCACATTTCATTGCCACAGTGAAAGCAGAGTCTTTAGTGATGATTTTAAATTCATTTTGTTATTAACAACTTCAAGTATAACAACTTTGAAACTGAAGTACGTGTTAATTTCTATTAATACAAATGAGCTGTGAGAAAAAGTTCCTCTTCCTGGCAGCTGGTTTGTAAATTTCCCTTATAAAGCCCATTACCAAACCAATACCTTGTGTTTTTTTGCAATTCACCCATACTCATATTGCTTCACAACTGTCATCATCCCTTTGAGCAATATTGCGGGAAAAGATTCAAGCGATACATGTTCTTCTGTTAATATCCTGGCTGCCTACATTTGTTCTCTGCTGTTCACTCATTATCTGTATGGTTTCAAGAAATTATTTAGGTAGACAAATGGCAAACAAATATTGTCTAAGGCTTCTGTTATCCTATAATTAAATGCTGTATTATTTTCTATCCCAGAAAATATGTCATTAAGGATAGAGAGTATCATTAGCTTTTAGTTGTTACTTATATAATAACAATATCTTACTGTACCCATTTACTGACAGCCAGATTCCAGTAAAATATTAAATGTTTATGGAGATTACTAATCCTGTGAAATTAGACTGCCCTCAAATCTAAAACAATATTTTCTCTTCTTTACCTAATGTTTATTGTCTTTACACAGCATTGTGTACTTTCTCTTAGTCAACCTTGCATTTATTTCAAGATACTATGGCTTTAACAATTTTTAGGGTGCTGTTTTAGAAGGACTATTTTTTCCTTAGTTCCTGTCAGTGGCCCAGTAATTGTTTTCATGGCTCTCCAGTCAAGTATGAAGTGCTCTAATAGCACGTCAACAAAATGTCAACTACTAGAGGAGAGACTCTATGAGTGTTATTGTGATGGATTATTTATTTGAATCTTTCTGCTCCCAGATGCTCCTTGGATGTTGTATAAAAGAAGATGGACACTGTAGATGAGACATTTTGAATTCAATAAAAGCTGTACAATGCCATTGTATAGAAAGCAGAGAAGATGAGATGAAGGACAAAGAGGGTTTCTGGTTAGATTGCTGAAGGAAATATTATCAAGAAAATACCCAGGGTTTGCAGGATAGCCAGAAAATTAAGTTGATGAAAAGAGTCCATAGCCAAGAGGTTCTCCTATCACTGAGTTAAGAATTGTGCTTGATTTCTGATGGACCTGTTCTGTGGGTCTCAGCATAGAGAGCAACATAGCATCTAATAATCTGAATTACTCAAAGATATAGAAGAAAAGTTAGAAGAGGGAAAAACATGGGTCAGATCTGACTTTAAGAACTGCTATCCATTGCAATAAACACCATCATCTACCCCTTTCCCTGATAGATATAAGACTTTTTTTTAGAGTTTTTCATGTGCTAGGTTATACAAATCAGTAAGTCAGACTTCTTACACTCAAGAAACTTACTGTATAGATAATTATAATATTATAAATGTTCTTGACCAGCATATTATTTTTATAGAAATATTTTTGTTTCTGGAAAAAAGAATTTGATTTATGAAACAGATATTGAACATAAATGAAATCAAATCAGACTATTACTTTAAGCAAACATTTGAATATTAAAAATGAAATAATTTATTTTAAAAAGTAATAATTTGTAAGTATAAAACACCTCCTATTGATAGTCAAGTGGAGGCTTCCAAATAGGTACCTTACATTGAATGTGTTTAATAAATTATCGAAAATGTTTGGTCCAACCAAGCCATGCCAGACATCAGCTATCACTAAGAGTTATTCATAGGTACATTCCTTCAGGCTGAGAAAGGGAAGGAAAAGATAAATGTTTTTGAAAAGTAAAAAGCTGAGTTTAATTCCAAGTTTTACCTAGCTTATAGCTGTCAATCAGCCAGAATTTCCCCATTTTTAAAGAGAAGATAATGTTATCTACCTCATGGTTTATTTTGTTCTGTGAACACAACCCAAGTCAAAATATTAAACTTTGCTAACCTCTTCAGAAGCTCCTCCAGATATTTCAGTGATATCCCAATCACTTCCTCCTTCAAAAATAACCACTGTCAAAATTAAACACAAATCAGACTTGAACAACACTCTCAACCAAATGGACCTAAAAGATATATATAGGAGTTTTTCTCAACAGAAAAGAATACACTCTTCCCAACTGCACTGAGAATATTCTCCAGAGTAGATCACATGTTGTTAAAACAAGTCTTAACAAAATTAAGGGGAATGAAATCATATAAGTATCTTTTTCTACTAAAATGGAATGAAACCAGAAGTAACAGTATAAAGATGGAAAACACTTGCAAATATGTGGAAACTAAATAACAAATTTTTGAACAATCACTGGGTTAAAGAAGAAATAAAAAGAGAATTTAGAAAATATCTCAAGATAGACAAACATTAACGTACACTTATACAGCAAAGCAGTACTAAGTTCATGGCAATAAATGCCTAAATAAAAAGATTTCAAATAAATAACCTAAATTTATACCTAAAGGAACTAAAAGAAAAAAAATAACTCAAAGTTAGCAAAAGAAAGAAAACAAAGAGTAGGGCAAAAATAAATCAAATAGAGAAGCTATAAGGGAAAAAAGTCAATGAAACTGAAAGTGAAAACAACAAAATTGCCAAACCCTTAACTAGGCTAATTAGAGGAAGAGAGAAAGAGAAAGAGGACACTAATAAATAAAATGAAAATGAAAGAGAAGACATTACAACAGATGCCTCTGAAACACAAAAGATCACAAGAGACTTCTCATAAATAATTATATGCCTGCAAATTGAATAACCTATAGCAAATGAAAACATTCCTAGAAAAATATAATCTTCCAAGACTGAATCAAGAATATATAGAAAGCCTGAATAGACCAATAACAAATGAGGAAATTGCATTAGTAATAAAAAATCTCCCACCCAAGAAAGCAAGGACTAGATGACTTAATGACTGCATTTTACTGAACACTGAAAGATTTGACACCATTTCTTTAACTCTATAAAAAAAAGTAGAAGAATACTTCTTAACTCATCATACGAGGCAAGCATAATTCTGAAATCAAAGCCAGAAAAGAAAACTACAGACCAGTATATTCAATAAAAATAGATGCAAAAATCCTCCCTAAAATACTAGCAAACCTAATTTAACAACACATCAAAAAGATTATATACCAAAACCAACTGGGGTTTATTCCTGGGATGCAAGGTTGCTTCAACATATGCAAACCAGTCAATGTGATATACCACATTATCAGTACAAAAGATTAACACTACATAATCATCTTAATAATTGCAGAAAAACATTGGACAAAGTTTAACATCCTTTCATGATAAAAGTGCTTAACAAACAGGAATAAAATAAAATTATCCCAGCACAGTAAAGGCCATATCTAAGCCCACATGTAATATGATAATCAATGGGAAAAACCTGAAAGCTTTGCCTCCAATATTTGGTATAAGCCAAAAATGTCCACTATTAACACTTCTATTCAATACAGTACTGGAAATACTAGCAAGAGCAATCAAAGAAGAAAAAGAAATAAAGTATATCTAAATTATAAAAGAAGAAGTAAAACTACCGCTGCTTGTGAATGACATGATCTTATATACAGAAAGCCCACAGATTCCACTAAAAGACCATTAGAACTAATACACAAATTTAAGAAAGTCATAGGATACAAAATCAACATACAAAAATCAGTAGTATTTCTTTTTTTTTTTCCTTTTTAGAGAGAAAGAGGGAAACAGGAGGGGAGAGAAAGAAACAGCTAACTCTCACACTGAGTGAGTGAAAGAAAACATGGAATCCAGGAGATGAAAGACAGTTTCCACACTGAGTGGAAGAGAATAGAGAGAGATGGAGTTTAGGAGGGGAAGACAGGCTTCCACAAAGGGCATGTTCATGGAAGGGGACCCATACATGGAGTCCCAGTGGTATTTCTTTACACCAATAATGACCTATGCACAAAGGAATTTGAAAAAGTTATTGTACTTATGATAGCATCAAAAACTAAATATTTAAAAATAAATTTAACCAAGGAAGTGAAATACCTAAGCACTGAACATTATAAAAACTTTCACAAAAGAAATGAAAAATAAATAAATAAATAAATAAACAAATAAATAAATATATCCTATGTTTACAGATTGGAAAAATTAATATTGTTAATATGTTTATACTACTGAAGGTGATCTACAATGCAATCCTTATCAAATTTTAATAGCATTTTACACAAAAATCATAAAAACAATCTTAAAATGCATATAGAATCACAAAAAACCCAAAACAAAACAATCTTGAGAAAGATAAACAAAGGAAAAATTGGAGGCATCACACTTCATGATATCAGATTATATTACAAAGCTATTAGAATAAAAATGCTACTAGTATTAACACAGACAGATAGTCCAATAGAACAGACTAGAGAGCCAGGAATGAAATCCAAGAATATACAGTCAACAAGGGAGGGCAGAGAGAATACTGGTATGTTTTAGATGTGGTTTGTCCACACCAAAACTCATGTTGGTATTTGATCCCCAATGTGTGGTCTGGAAGGTAGGGCCTAGTGGGAGGTGTTTGGGTCAGGCGCAGCATGAATAGACTAATGCCCTCCCAAAGGAGTGAGTGAGCTCTTGCTTTGGAGAGATAGAATTAGTCATTGCAGGAATGAATTAGTTCCTGAAAGAGCGAGATGTTATAAAGCTAGGATTTCCCTTAGGTTATGCTTCTTTTCATGTGTCTACCTCCCCTTTGACCTTCTGCCATGGTGTGAGGTAGCAGAAAATTCCTCACCAGAAGTGTCCAACCATCACGACCATGTTTCTTGAACTTTTCAGCCTACAGAATCATGAGCTGAATAAACCTCCTTTCTTTATAAATTACCCAGTCTTGTATATTATCTTATAGCAGCACAAAACAGACTGAGACGAATACACGATGGGAAAAGGATAGTCTCTTCAATAAATCTTGTTGGGAAAACTAGATTTCCATTTGTAAAAATAAATAAACAGAAAAAATTGGGCCCTTATCATATAATACACAGAAAAATAAACTCAAAATGTGTTAAGAACCTAAACACAAGACCTGAAAATATAAAAGCCTTAAAAAATAGAGAAAAGCTCCTTGACATGGACCTTAGCAGTGATTTTTCAAATATCACATAAAAAGCTCAGGCAACGAAAGCAAAAATAAACAAGTGGTATGGCATCAATCAAGAAAAGCTTTTGCACAACAAAGAAGGTAATCAACAAAGTGACAAGGCTGTTTGCTATTTGGGAGAAAACATTTGCAAACCGTATATCTGTGAAGTAGTTAATATCCATAATTTATAAGGAACTCTCATAATAGCAATAAAATAAATAACCCAATTTTATAAGGGCAAAGGATTTGAATAAACATTGTCCCAAAAAAGAACTAAAAATGACTGTCAAGTATATGGAAAGATACTTAACATCACTAATCTTCAAGGAAATGAAAATCAAAGCCCCAATGAGATATCAAAGTCACATTATACCTGATAGAATGGCTATTATCCTAAAGATAAGATGTGAAAAAAACAAAAACCTTGTACACTGTTGAGGAAAAGGTAAATTAGTATAGCTATTATGAAAAACAATATAAAGATTCCTCAAAAATTAAAAATAGAACTACTATATGAACCACAATCTGTTTTCTGAGTATGTATCCCAAAGTAGTGAAATCAGAATCTCACAGATATCTCTGTTTTCCCTGTTAATTTCAGCACTATTAACAGTACCTAAGATATGAAATAACCTACATGTTTGTCCATGAATGAATGGATCAATATACTGCAATATACATATAGAATGGGATATTGTCAGCCTCAGAAAAAAAGAGATCCTAAGCAGAGAGAAAGAGAGAGGCTGAGAGAGAGAGAAAGAGAGAGATATTGCCACTTGGAACAACATGGATGAACATGGAGGACCTTACATTAAGTGAAATAAGCCAGACACAGAATTGTGATATACATATAGAAATGTATAGAAATACATTCAGAATGTGTTACAACCAAGTACTGCATGATCTCACTTTGATGTAGGATTTAAAGAAAAGTTGAATACATAAAAACAAATAGTAGAATGGCGGCTACCAGGTATGGGGGAGGTGGAGTGGGTAATGGAGAGAAGTAGGTCAAAGGTTACAAAGTTGCAGTTACGTAGGATGAGTAAGTCTTGAGAGCTAATATACAGCATGATGACTATAGTTAATAATATTGCATTATATGCTGAAAATCTGCTAAGATAATACATTTGAAGTGCTCTTACCTTACCAAAAATGTATAAGGATTCATTTATACATATATTAATCTACTTGACTGTAATAATTGTTTTGCTATGTATAAGAACATCAAAAAATCCTGTAATGCATATTAAAAATATATAATTAAAAACCAAAAGATTAACAAAAACGAGGCCCTAACATTTATAGTAATTACTTCCTTGAATTATTTTCTGCTTTTTATTATTCAAGTATGCATCCTTAGACATAATAGTTTAGTCTTGCCCATTAAAAAAAGTACATGTCTTTTAGGTTTCTTTTCACCTATCATTTTCTCCTCCATCTCTTTCTTTTTCTTATACATTTTTGTTAAATAACAAAAGCCATTTAATCTGAAGACTTTTTATAATCTGGATGGTGTCGTGTGTTTTCAGTAGGAGGCGTAAAATATTTAGTTTCCTCTCCTTTTGTGGTGTTATGAGTCATTGATGCTCATTGCAGATCTGTTTAATAATTGGAGATGCAAAATAGTGATATTTTAATCGTACCATTTTATTTTAGTTTGTTAGCTGTAATAATTATAAAGAGATCTTCATTATAAAGAGTGACTATCACTTATGTGGCTACCCAGAGTTACAGGAATATGGGAAAGCAAAAATAAATACTTAATATTTTCTTATTTGTTAACTTACAATAATAAATTGGTTTCCTGTCATCCTACAAAGGCAACCAACTGGCTTTTTAACATCATTCTGAACTCATGAATTTAAACATTGTACAGGTTCCAATACATTCGAACTGGTATCTTAATTAAAGATCAAGTTGTACTATTTTGAGCAGAAGGAACTTCTTCAAGTTGGTTCCTGACTCCTTTTGACATTATCTTTGTAGTCTTTGATATATTTTTTGCTATCTGATGTAGCACACTGTTCCAGGGTTATCTTGTTCATTTCCTGACCCAGACTCAAGATGAACTATTCCCCTCAAAAGCTCTGATTTCTCTAAGTGGGAAATTGCATTTCAAGTATACAAAGCTGAGCTCTGCAGATGTTCACTTCTAGGGATTTCTAATATTTTCAGACCTGTTTAGTAGACACACACACACACACACACACACACACACACACACACACATTCTCTCCCTCTCCATATACATGTAGACACAAATATATGCTTAATTTTTAAACATGTCATCTCATGAGTTATACTGATATTTTCAATTTGAATATCGTACTTGATGGCTTTTACTGAACTTCTCGATTACATCTCTATCTTTTTCTACATTGAGAATCTTGGTTCCCATAAGCACACATTAGGACAGAACTGGAACATCCCATAATTTCTTACTTGCTTTATATAATGCTATACATATAATACATACTAATGGCCTTAGAATAATAATACTTTTAAATATAACCAATTTTTTCCCACATTAAAAATGCTCTCAAAGACACAGGGATAGAATTAGAGTATTGTATAATTTTTCACATATTTTCCCCATATTATACAAACAGTAGTAAAATAAAAGTATAATGATACTATCACCATGAATTATAATTCTAAATAGATTTAATTTTTTTATATCTGCTATCTCCATTATCCCTCCCATTTTTCATTTAAGAGTATTCTATATCTACATTGTCAAAATATATAGACCTAAGTACATATTCACTCAGTTTAGCCCTTATTTAACCTTAATTCTATAGGCAAGTATATATTGGTGTTCAACATCACTCCTTATCAGTATTTCTGTAGGCATTCTGCATACATAAAATGTGTTCTCTAGATTTTTAACAAAGTCCTTAATAGGAAAATATCCCCTTAGTTCCTACATGTTAACAAATATTTTTAATGTTCTTTATGTTGTTATTCATTTTTTCTTTAAGCAAAAGACATTTGTATTAAAAAAAGAAGTCTGATGACTAATTAATTAAAAAAAATGGTAAGTCACATGACATTTTTTTTTTTTTTTACCTGAATGCCCTTCCCCAATCACATTCATAGATTTATTCAAAAATTTTGATCCTGTACCATAATTCTCAGGTTCACAGTATACTCTTTAAATAAGTGTTCTTGATTTATTTTTCAGGAAATTTTTTTTTTTACTTATAATTTTTATTTGTCCTGTTCTTCTGTTTTACTTATTCAGACATTCCTATGATGCATAGAACAGGTTATCTTTTCCAATCTGCCATCTTTTTTGGCATGCTTTCATTTTCTAAAAGGATGTTATCCTTCTGCTTGTTCTAATTTTTAAATAATAAATTTGTAAAGGCTTTGCTCTTGTTACATTTTTGCTCATTTTTATCTTTTCTCTAAACTTTTTGGAGGAGGCTTGGCCTAGCTCTCTCTCCTAACTTCACAGAGCTGTCTCTTCTATTGTTTTAAGGTCATTTAAACATATGGTGGCATACTTTCTGAAAATTCCTGGCTCTGTGCTTCTTCTCTACTTTTATTTAAACAGTTTTTCCCTTTGACGTCATTTTTTCAGTCTAGTTCTATATTGATTCACTTCCATCAGTTTTTCTTCAGTGTGGAGTGCTGTTGGGCAAGGGAGCTCCTGTGGTTCAATTTTAAGAATTCACTAGCTTTGGAACATTCCAGGCCCTTTAGATCTTCTTACTGTATGCCACTTGTACCAGTTCATGATCGAAGTAGGTAAAACACATCTTTTTTTAGCAGCTATTGTCAAGTTGGGCAACTGTGTCTTCCGCAGAATACCTTTGACTCTATGGGGGTTCTCCTATTAGAGGTTTTCAGTCTCCCCAGTGGTTTTCTCAGCTTCTTGCCGCACAGATGCTGATACCACACAGGTCTTGTGGCTACTGGTATTTTAATTTTATCTGGTTATACTCTGTTGTAAATGTGGTCTGTGAATTTTGTTTTCACTACCTGGTTGCTATGCCATTTTATATGAGGATTTGGAAAGATCCAGTGGTAGGCTTCCACTGTCACTCTGCCTTCCCAAAATTCTACATTGTAGTACTTAGCACATTGTTGGCTTATATTGTGTGCTGCGTTAAATGTAATGAAATAACAAAGTGAAT
The DNA here is from genome assembly GCA_031835075.1 of Saguinus oedipus. Classification (NCBI taxonomy): domain Eukaryota; kingdom Metazoa; phylum Chordata; class Mammalia; order Primates; family Cebidae; genus Saguinus; species Saguinus oedipus. The sequence continues at coordinate 141,179,868 of CM063169.1, forward strand.
GATTAAATAAGAAAATTCTCTATAAACTATAAATCACCATCAGGATATACTGGTATAAGTTATAACAGGCAAATACACATAGGTTAATATATAGTATGCCATAAGAGGAAATAAGGCAAATGGAGGAGGGATGAAAGTGTTAATTGTTGTTTCTTGGTATGAATTTAACAAGGAAAACTTGGTAGGTGTTCCAGGAAGTCATCCTTGTTCAGACCAAAAGAAGGGCAGAATTTTGTCAATAAACATCACCTTCTTTTACTACGGGACTATGTATTCAAAATCATCCTGGCTTAATGGCAAAACTAACAGACATTGATTTAGGCATAGACAAGGATCACTTAACTATAAGTGTTCTCATTAGCCAAGTGCTAAAGTCCATTTGTTATCAACCTTATCTTATCCCCAAGTCTTATAAATGTTCTAAATACCTGTTGGTCTTCCCCTTAAAGGGAAACATTGTTTGAGATTTACTCCCTTTTGATCTGTACTTTAAAGGTTTCCCTTCAAATCTTGTGATCAGCTTATATAGGTCAGTGGAAAGATAACACGTCTGAGCACCGGTTTCATTAAAAGATCAACTTCGTACATTACAATCAACGAGAATACACATAACATGAACAAACTGCTTTTTTTGAGGGGGGTGGTGAAAATAACCTCCATTGAAAGAAATGCTGCTAAAAGATCTTTCAATATTGTTCTGTTATCCTCTAAATTTACTATTTCAGTAAGAAATCTGATGTTGATCTGGGTGTGTCTATGACTGATTCTCCCCATCTCCGTTCTCCTCTTTGTTTTCTTTCCTATTGGTCGTGTGTGTGTGTGTGTGTGTGTGTGAGAGAGAGAGAGAGAGAGAGAGAGAGAGAGAGAGAGAGAGAGAGAGAGAGAGAGAGAGAGAGAGAGAGAGAGAAAGATTGAGAAGGTAGTATAAGGTTTGAAATTAACTGGACCTTAGTTAGAGTCCCAGTAAAGCCATTTGTGAACTGTGGGACCAAGAGAAATTAGTTAATCTCTCCAATCCTTAGTTTTCTCATCAATTAAAGGGGAATAATAACAACGTCTAATATTAAGAATGTTGTAAAATTCAATCATGCATTTAAAGTGATTAGCAGCATACAGCACAGAGCACATATTTAGGAAAAATTAGCTAGTAAAAAAGATGTTTTATTATCATTACTATTAGTTTTGATCTTTAAAATTCATAAATATTCCTAGAATATACCTCAGTATAGATATTTTTTGTAAATACGAATAGCTGGGCAAAATCTCTCATTTTTTAACACATCACAGTATTTATCACATTTTATTGACCCATTATCTTTTTATTTATCTGTATTCACAAAATAACTGGAGGCTATAGGAAGACAGGGAGTATATCTACCCCATTCACTGCTTCATCTGCAGTACCTAGTACAATGCGCTGAAGACACATTCAACAATAAATATCTGTTGAATAAGGAAGTAAATTAATTTTTTCCTCAAATATCTAGATATGAGGAATGAGATGCCTTAGATAACAAATATGGAATCTCTGTAGCTCATTTGTAAGTTAATAAATTGGCTGTGGTTTATGGATCTGTGTCTTGTAAGATTGATTATTATAAGTAAGTGACCTTTGAATAATTGATAAAATCCAGTTTCTCATTCTAGAAAATCCAGTCAGATCCCAGTCTCAGGTAATGTACTAAAAATATACGCCTCTGGAGGCACTGTGCCATTCTTTGGCTTCCTTCTCTCTGTCATCTTTTCTATTAGTAGCATCCTCTTTGAAATTCAGCCTTCCCAGAAAGGAAATTCTGCAGCTATCCACTGAAGACAAGTTGCACGTATGTAACAGCAGCATCACTTTTGGCTACTTCTGAGCATACACGAATAAGCAGTAAAATGAAGCCCCAGCTTAGCAATTCTTCAGTAAATAAATGGAAAACCATGCTCTAGGCAGTTATTGATATTACCAAATGGCCCTTGAAAATTGTCCATTGAAGCTGAAAGCATACCCTATTTCTTCTAGGCCTTACGTTTTCTTTAACTCTCTTTTTTTCGACTTCAGTACTATATGTTCCTTTGCTTAAGAGTGATAGGCTTTGTAAGCAAGACAGCAGCACTCTGGATCCATATGATACTTGAAGAAAAAAAGTTAGCTTTAAAAACTGCAGCCCATGAAGCTAAATAAAAATAGTGAAGGAGGAGTTCTGAAGCTCAAACAGTTAAGCAATGTACTTAAGATGGCAATACTATCAATCTACAACATCACTCAGACCCACTTAATCCAATTTGTCTACAACAGCACATCACTGAAATGGAGCTGGAATTCATACCTTTTCATTCTAAACTCCTTCCATAGTATTATGTTGCCTTTAGAGATGAGTGAGAAAATTCCATGAGAAAAAAAAAATCAAAAGTGAAATCTTCAGTTAGGTTAGACATAAATGTAAGGCAACAAAAGTGACCTACATACCAAGAAGTAGTGTTTGAAGGATAGCTCTTTATATATGGTGAGAGGGTACTGTGTGCTCTTTATATAGTAAAAAATAATTAGTGGGGTGATGGTGATGGTGATGATGATGATGATGATGATTCTGCTACTAATGTGCTGAAACTTCAACATTTAACCCCATTAAATTATGCACACTGAATAATTCCTTCCAAATCCCACTGCTGGAAACCTGTATCTCAAAGTTTTTAGGTTTATCTATTATTCATGCTGCTTGTTTGTACAATACTATTGATTATTCACTGTTTGGCAAATAGTAAGATAATATTTTGTTCTCAATGAAAACTCATGGCAAATGCTTGAATCACCAAAATTAGATTGTGGAGAGAAGGATTGTAGAAAGGGCAATTCAAATGTAGAGAGGGTAAAATATGAAGAATTTAAAAAAAGCTCCTTTAAATGTGGATGTTTTTCAGTCCTCAGGAGTCCTGTGAAACTCACACTACATCTTGCTGCAAGACTGTGAATACTTATTATAAAGGAAATTCAGTTTATCTTGAAAATTATAAAATAATTGAGGAATTGGTATTTTTGTAAATATAAGCAAGGTTAAACATTTTTGATAGGTTAAAAGAAATTTTAGGTATGTGGGCCAAATGTCATTTTCTGTTTTATACACACACACACACACACACACACACACACACACACACTTTAGCCTGTCACTTTTTGTACAGCCAAGATTTAAAGCAGTTTAAGTAGCTAGAAACTTGAGCTTTTTCTTTTGATTTTAATTTTGGTATACATACATATGTCTATGCCTATAAACACTGAACACATACATACACACACACACACACACACACACACACACAAAATATATATACATTGCTTGAATCACCATAATTAGATTGTGGAGAGAAGGATATATACACATATATGTGTATGTGTGTTAAGTGTGTACAGGCATAGACATATGTATGTACAATAATTATACACACACACACACATCACATAGAAACAATGAGATTGGTATATTCTCTTGTTATATATATGTGATGTCATTGATGCATATGATTTAAAAGATAATGTTAGCTCTGAACTAAAAAAAAAGCAGAGCAATTAAACTTCTCTGGCACTAGAGGTCAGTAAAACCAGACTACAGATACAGTGACTGCATTTATGCTAAATCCACGGAGAGGGAGAATAGCTAATTGACAATCCAACATGCAGTGGTAAAGGATCAAAGTAAATTATGTTCAGGAATAGCCATATTATAACACAAAGCATTGCAAAGCTCAATTTTTTTCAGTGGGAATCAACAAAATTGTGAGTTTTCAAATCAAATTAATAGTAAGGAAAATTAATGTTTCCCCTGTTTTTAACAGTTATATATCTTTAATCAAAATGAAGGCACTGGACTTTAAAGTTTGCTGTTTATATGTTTTACATTTCAAAGACCACATAAGAACAATGTGTCGAATAAGTAAATTGTCGAAGCTTTGAGGTTTTTGGTATGCCTGGCAATAAATATGTTAACTGAGTACACGGGAACAAAGGGAGGGGAGTGACCAATAACATGTGTGCAGATATTGCTGGTGATGCTACTAGGTGGCTATAGGTAGCAAAACAGAGTGAAGAGTTGTGCCTTAAAAGAGCAGCTTTGCTCGGCACTCACTGATTGCTGAGCCGAACTCTGGATTCTCTGTTTCTTAGTACAGCAACATCCTGGTGCTTTGGTTGTGAAAAGCCACCAATTTTCTAAAATTAATCTCTACTTTACACAATTATACCCTAACTTGATTTTGGAAAGGCACATCATTGGTTTACTCCCTTCAAATAGGGATTCTTTTCATTTGTGAATCTCATTCTTATCTGAGCCAGGTTTCTGAGCCCCAAAGGTAGTGGAAAGTATTTGTGCTTAGGTTCTGAATCTTTAGAATGCATGTCCTGCCTGATATTTTTCTAAAAGGCCCAATGGCTTCTTTAAATACCAGCATAGTATGGAAGTCACATAGGTCCTTGGTCAGTTATGTTCTAGATGCCATAGGAAAGAATACAGATGTTTTTGGGCCTCAAACTTCCTGAACATTAAGTAAGATCACTGGACTATGTGGCCTTACATATTGTAAGTCTAACGTTCAGTGAACTTACATGAGTCCTGCCTAAGAAGAAGAATTGCCTGATTGAAATCTGCTAAGAACTATTAAAGATACAATTTTAAGAAATGTGCATGACTGATAACGATTGGTACTTCTCAGTTTATTCTCCATGCAAAACTATTGGCCATTCTGAAATATTATATTTCCTAAATTTGTTTGGGGAAAATATTATTTGCTCCTTCATTCTTTGTTTGGAAAACCTGGTTGGTTAAGCCTTGAGACCTCAGTAGTGGTATCTTTAATGACAAAAATGAAAAAGATTGTAAAATCATGTTACTTCTATTTTGCTTCAAATTCCAGAAGAATATTTGAAGTGCTTGAGGGAAGAAATCAGCAATCACCATGTCACCAACCCCTGACTCATGGCATGCACTCAGAGAGTGTGTGTCTGATGGGTTCATCAAAGGAAGAGTAGGTTTGTTTATTAACAACCTAACATGATCATGGTTTTGAGGATTCTAAAAGTCAGTTTATGGAATACTTTTGTTATAAGTCAAAATCTAACTCTTGAATGAGCCCCCTGGCTTTTGTGGGGGAAGCAGTGAGCTTTGGTGATCTTTAGGATAGGAGAATAGGTGAGTGACCACTTAAGTGATGAAAGATCAGGAAAAAGTAGCCAAAAAGAGGCTATCACAATTTTTTTCTCTCTTTTTCTTTCTGCCTTCTTATACTTTATTTGCTAGCCCAAAAATCATATGAACAAAAGCTTTATTTTATAGACAGTTTGAAATAAAATAGCTGAGTTTTGATTTAGTCACCTAAGTTTAATAATCTAATTTCCATATTTTAATTTTAATAATAAAATTTTAATAATCTAAATTGTAAGTCTGAAAATGGCCATTTAATTGCCCTGCCTATTCTTTAGAATTAGGCAAAAACTGAATAATGAAAACTGAAAATGCAGAAAGTTTACTCAAATTCAATAGTCAAATGTTACTGATTTAACCAGTAGCTATAATCCTTCCTTAGAGTATCTTTTCAAAAGAAAAAAATATTATGAGCAGGTAAGCATGCTGGAACTGTTTCCTTTGATGCATTCTCCCTCTCTCTATTCCACACAAATTGTTCAGAACCCGATGCGTACCAAATACCATGTTAGACTCAGAAAATGCAATGATTAACTAAATAGACTCTGTTTTTCCTTGTCAAAGGTTGCTATAAGTAAAGAACATCATTGATCAAGTGAGTAAGCAATAACAACGAGTGAGATTTGTGTCAGAACAGAGGAAGTATGAAGTATACAGAACTCCAGTTACAGAGCTGCCTCTTTCTTTTCAGTTACCTTGTCATATAGAAGTTACTCCATAATATTCTTTGCATTCATGTACCTGTCCAAATGTCATGTCAAATTGTAGGATGGGGCCTGCTGGGAGGTAATTAGATTATAGGGTGGATTTCCCCCTTGCTGTCCTCATAATAGTGAGTTCTCATGAGATCTGGTTGCTTAAAAGTGTGTGGCACTTTCCCCTTTGCTCCCTCTCTCACCTACTCTGCCTTGGTAAGACAGGCTTGCTTCCCCTTCTCCTTCCCCTTCTGCCCTGACTGTAAATTTACTGAGGCCTCCCAACCATGCTTCTGTATAACCTTCAGAACTGTGAGTCAATTAAATCTCTTTTCTTCATAAAAGATCCAGTCTCAGTAGTTCTTCTATCGAAATGAAAATGGACTAATACACTCAATAAATATTTCATTAATTACATATATGTTGAAAACTGAGACTGAATAAAAGCAATCATTATTGGAGAAAGGAAGGCACAGAGACTTTAGACAATATTTTTTAATGCTGAAAGCTTCATGCACAACCAAGAATCATGTACCTCTAAAACTGAAGGAAAAGTAGGTAGGGTCCTATTTTAAGATACTCAACCACCAGTTTACATGCTAGAAAGTAAAATTCCCATTCTGTTTTGTAAGCTGTTGAAAGCTGGAGCAACAGCTCAAGTGATGATAAAAGAGATATGAGGTGATACAAGATCAGGTACTGGGAAAAAGAGTAGCTCAAACTATGTGGCAGTGAGTTCCTTTTACAAATTTTCCAGAAAGATATATTTTGATTTCACAATTTTAATATGAGAGAATTATAGGCAAAGGGTACTCTACTTTAAGAGAAGAGATGTGCAGGAATGTGCATCATATAATCTCCATCTTTTGGTCTAGGACAGAGAATAAGATCAGGAAAATCTCATGAGGTAGGGTAGGGAGCATTATAAATTTTTGAGCCATCAGTGGCTGAGTTGCTCATGTTAAGTCCTGGCCATATTGTGCTTGCTCTGATAAGCTTCCAAAACAAGGGACTTCCACCTGTATGATAGTGTGTAAATTTAAGGTATTAAATCCATTTTTATTTTGTCTTAAAATCTTGATTTATCTTTTCCTGACAGCACATCCCACAGTTCCTTCTGCCTTCATGCTACATTAGAGAGCAATCATGAATGTCAAGTTTTGATGGGCACCATGAGGACCCTTCTCTATAGTGCATAGTCCATGTGGGTCTTTCTGAAATGATTGATTGTGGCATAGAGGCATTCTCTATATAAAGATTAATTGCTTCAGCAATTATCCATTACGGAATAGTTGACTATAACTCTACACTTTTGACTCCTACTTAAGCAAGCAGTTCCTTCATTGGGCTACTTTATTTTCTCCTTCTCTTTTAAACTGGTAGTATATTTATTTTTATTTTATTTTTTCTTTTTTAGACGGAGTTTCGCTCTTGTTACCCAGGCTGGAGTGCAATGGCGCGATCTCAGCTCACCGCAACGTCCACCTCCTGGGTTCAGGCAATTCTCCTGCCTCAGCCTCCTGAGTAGCTGGGATTACAGGCACGCACCATTGTGCCCAGCTAATTTTTTGTATTTTTAGTAGAGACGGGGTTTCACCATGTTGACCAGGAAGGTCTCGATCTCTTGACCTCGTGATCCACCCACCTTGGCCTCCCAAAGTGTTGGGATTACAGGCGTGAGCCACCGCGCCCGGCCTAAATTGGTAGTATATTTCTATGTGATTTTTAGTCTTTTACTTTAGATAAAATGTTTCCTCTTGCCACTCTAAGATTTGGGTAAGACCTTTATAAGTCATAAAGAACAGGATGGATTAAAAGTTTTACATGAATTTTTTTCTAATCAATAACTCAGAAAAAGTATCCTTCTGATAAAGCTCTAAATCAAAGTGGTCAAGCAAACAAGAGAGGTGTTGTGAGATTTGTTACCAACTTTTTCCTTTAACCAAGACACCACCTAACAACTATGAATGAGTCAACACTACAAAGCTATTTTTGAAATTTAATTCTCTCAAAAGTACCATTAAGTTGGACTAAATCCTGATGACATGCTAGAAGTTAAGAGAAACTGCATACAAATTATTTTCGGTTCATTTACAAAGACCAGAGGATGAGCACAGGGACAATCTTACTTTTGAAAAGTAAAAAGCAAGCTTTTACTTAAGATTATTCCTGATGAAATACCCGAGGGCCAAGGTTAGAATTTTTCAACTTGCTCTGCAAAAACAAAACATAACGTCTCCATGTTCTCTTGATAAGTAACTCTCTGGTAGCTAAAATAGGAATTTTTCATTTAACATTTTCATATGAAGTGGCTTGGAGCTAGAAGAGATATCTATTGAAAACATAAAAAATGTTACATTTAAAAACAGCAAATACATTCAAACATTAGATTCTGAAAATATTAAATATTTGCATCTGGACCTATATCTGTACATGGAAGATAAAGAAATTGATTTTAATTAAGATCACACAGAAGAATAGACAAAGCAGAAACAATAAAACCGGTATCTATTCTCAGAGCACTAAAGCTTCACTGTACTATCTTTATAATAGGCTTGTGCTTTAAAATTTACAAATGGCTGCCAGTGGCATCTGTTGTATAATGTTATTTAGTTCACAAAGATAAATAAATGCATGCAAAAGAATTTCTAGCTACCATTCAATAGTTTTTGAAACAATCTGTTTCTTTAATATGTAGTCAGCACATGACAAACACAAAGGATATTATGATTGACTACTATACATTTCCATGATAGGTTAGTACTTTTATTTTGGGAAGCTTTTAACATAATTTAGGTATCTGGGGACTGTTTCCTCTCAAAGTCCCTCATCCACCTGCTCTGGTATGGCAGGTCAACAATCAGTCTTTGCTCACTGCTTTGTTATCTTGACACAGTTCAGACTGCAAAACATCTGGAGCTATTGATGAAGTCATATATTGTTAAACTATGTTTTTTCCCCTGAGGAGTATTTTTCTTTATGTTTTCAAATATGAATCACTTCTGAAAGGAAGAGCTCACTGATTATTTAACTTCAAGATAGTGAATGAGTTCATAAACCAGAGATCCCTTAATTTTGCTGCCACATTTATGGTTAAAGGAAAAGAATGTACAATATCACCTGTCAAAGTCAATTGTATGAATCTTAGAATACATTTCAGAATGAGTGAATGTAGGCCATAGTATTTCCTGATTGCTTTTTCTTAAATTTCAGAGGAAGATTTTTCTAATGTACATGTTATTTTCACCAAAATACGCTTTGAACATTTACATTTAACTAAAACCTGATGCAACATACAGTAACCTGATACTGACTCACAGATGGTATGTTATAGAACCAATGCTGTATTATTTCATCTCTTTCTCTATCTCTCTCCCTCTCTCCCTCCCTCCTTTCCTCTTACTATCCCTCTGATGCACTTGCATATATGAAAAATTAAAGACAAAATGTATGTCTACTACCTTTTTTCTTCTAAATCACTAAAATTAAAATCTTATAAATCAGTCAATGTCAAAACTTCTAACTCATTGTTTTGCTTCATATGCACATCTTAAGTCAAATGGAACCTGATGGTAAATGTCCTTAAAATGATTTATAGATTTTAATAAAAAATAGACTTGGATATTTTAATAAAAGTGTTCAACATAAATTAAAAGTATGATGCACTATTTAAAGAGCTAATGTTGCCACTGGAATTAAGAAACTTGGTAGCTTCCCTGTACTCTCTGTCTTGCTTAAACCTAGAATAGCACATATTGTCAGTTTAAAGTATGACAGTTTATTATTTGAGCCTATTCATTGGCATTTAGCATAGGTCTTTTGTGAGTAAAAATGTTTTATCTTGTACCAATGGACAGCTTAGCAGCCAAAAATAATTTTTACAGGAATCTATATTTTGAGTCTTTATTAAAAATAAATATTTAGCAGTTAGAACAGCTTAGTTCTATGTGGCTACTCCTCACCACCACAAGTGGTTGAAAGAAAACAAAATGACTCTTGTCAGGAATGCGGAAGAGGGAGACAAGAATTTCCTGAGCCCTCTGTCTAGTTCTTTCTTCTCCAGATCCATCACAGACCTACTTGCTTTCTTACCCCTGCTTGTATCACAAGTCACAGGTAATCAACCTCAGATTTCTTTTTATCATAATGTATTAACTTTAAGGGAATTAGATAAACTGTGTAATTTCTTCCTAGTTTTACTGTTCTTGGGTCCTGTGTTGTGGGACATTTCACCAATAACAATGCACGTGTACATAGTTAAGAGCACCTTAACATAGTGACTGGAATTTTCATATATGATCTTAGTAGTTTTATATACATAAATATATGTATGTGTGTGTGTGTATGTATACATACATATATATGTATTATAAAATATAAAACTATAATACATGAATAAATATGTATTATAGTTTATAACCCACATGTATTATAAAATATTAAACTATAATATATAATATGAAACTATAATACAAAATATAAAAAGCATATAAACTATATATGTATACACATACACACACACATATATATATATATATGTATTATATTGCTACTAAATATATATGAGACCAGACTGGGTGGTGAATCAGTTGACATTTCTTTGAAATTTTGGAGAGAGTAGGAAATTACAGTAATGAAAATATTTTCTAAAATCTAAACTATAAGGTAATTTAATAAGATATTAAAATGTATGTTTATATACAGAGTCATAATGTCTAAATCTAGAAGGAACCTTAGAAGCTTCATATTTCAGCCCTATCAATTTTATACATGAGGCTACTGAGGCTCAGAGAGGAGTTTGGCTTTACATTACATAATAGGCAGAGTTAGAAATGAAGCTGAGACTAGAACCGATTTGTTTCTCTTGATTCCAAGCCCATATGATCTGAGTTGGAAAGGCATGAATTGACAGTGCTCAAATAGAGGCAGTGTAGCCAGATGTTGGGCTCTTATAGGACTTTAGAAGAAATTCCTAGATAAGGTGGGGAGTTAGACCATATAATATCAAAGATACGCATTCAAATTACAAGATTTTGTGCATCAACATTTGAAATTAAATTGTAGTAAAGAGGAAGAAAGAGAGGCAGAAGCTACATAAAGATAGCCTGCTCAAAACTGTAAAGCTCTTTATTCAAACAATAGCAAAACAAAATCATTAATTTTCCAACTCTACAATTGGCAATATATCCTGCTTTAGAAAAGGAAGCCATCAATCCATCCCAGATTCCATTATCTCTCATAATTATGCATGTTATTAAACAAGTGGTAATATAAGAGGCATGGAGTGAACATCGTTTCATTGGCAACGTATAGTTACAGGAAACATGTTGCCAAAAATCATTTCTATTCAGCTGAAGAAGCAAAGAGGAAAGAGGTCTGCAAACAAAAGTAGTTAGCACCTGGCAGGCATTCAGAGAAATTATCAATAAAAGAAGAAGGAAAAAAATGCACTTAATTCCATGTTATACAAAAACAAGTTTAGAAGGATGTATGTTATAAATGAAAACCTCAACACCCTTACTTATTGGCAACATTAGGAACATTTTCAATTGTGTTTAAACTCAATTTATTGCCATACAATAAATTAAAATGTGATTGCCTTACATTTTTAAACCAAGATTGAATTACCTCAGAGGGAATTTGATATTTTTACAGTAACTTGTAGTCATATTTTAGTTTTTTGAATGTTGGAATAAGGAATAATTGATGATTCCCTACTTGATTCCTCAAGTTCCCTGCTTTGGAACCACCATTCACACACCATTACTTTGTTTTAAAAAAATAGCTTACAAGCTAAATTCTGCAAGCTCTATCCAGTAGTATGGCATTAATGACAAAGTATTTTAGCTGTGAGTTCTGATGTGACTCTTCAATATAGCCCTTAGTTCAATTGTAAAAAGAAATCAGAAAGCAGAAATTTTCATTAGAAACTCAATATAAGTCTGAATGTGGAATCCAAAAAGAAAGGGACTTTTATCCTCAGAAACCAAAATGTTAGTGACTTCCTTCCTTCCTTCATTCACTGTGAATTACTTTATCATCTGCTATGCACCAGACACTGAGTTACATGCTGAGAATAAAAGAGGTGATGGCAGTGGATAGTGTAGTCCCAGCGGAATAGCATGCATGATAAAAGGGAAATGATAACAAGAGTATGAGAGGGGTTGTGCATCAGTATGTGCCACATTAACTATGTGTTGTAACAGTAGATCTCAAACTATATCACGATTTGTACTCAGAAATTTGACAAAGAATAATAGGTAGAGAAGTAGTAATTTCTGGTAAACAAAAGTAAAAGTATGATGCAAAACTCTTCCCTTTTTTCTTTCCAACAATAAAGAATTTGTTACTTCTTTGAAGGTCATCCTAGCATAATGGGAATTAGAGTAAAGAATGACAATAGTCCATTCTTTTGCCTACAACTTTAGAAAGTACAGTCATGCATCACTTAATGAAGGAAACATTCTGAGATGTGGGTTGTTAGGCAATTTCATCATTGTGCAAACTGCAGAGCATACGTACACAAACCTAAGATGGTTTAGCCCCACCTAGGCTATATGGTATGGCTTATTGCTACTAGGTTACAAACCTGTATAGGGTGTTACTGTACTGAATACTATACACAGTTGTAACACAATGTTAAGTATTATGTATCTATACATATGTAAATGCAGAAAAGGTACAGTAAAAATACTGTATAATTTTATGAAGCAAGTGGCATATATTCAGTCTGTTATTGAACAGAAACACTTACGCACTGCATTATATGTTATGAGGATAATTCAACTTCTGGTGTCCAACTTAAGCTAAGATTTGTTGAGGGACACTGTCAGTACCTAGAGAAATGAATACACAGTTGTCCCTTGGTATTCACGGGGAATTGGTCCTGGAACCTTCTCCCTCATAATGCAATCCCTTATATGAAACAGTGTACTATTTATATATAACCGTGCAAAACCTCCCATATACTTTAAATCATCTTTAGATTACTTATAATGCCTAATACAGTATAAATGCTATGGAAATAGTTGTTATACTATATTTTTAATTTTTATTATTTTTATTTGTATTTTTAATATTTAATTGTTTTATTTTTAAAATATTATCAACCTGTAGTTGCTCGATTCTGTAGACATGGAACCCATGGATATGGAGGACCAAGTGTGTTCTTTGCTTTTAAGCAGACAATTGCTAAAAGTAAGGTTATATATTAGGTACTATGGGAAGACAAATCCCAGTGCAAACACTCTGTCTACAGGGGAGAGGTTAGCAAAATCTACACAGAAGAAATAACATTTGAATTGGGTGTTGAAAGATAAGTGGAATTTTGCAAGACAAAAAATAAAGAAAAGGGCATTCCAAACAGAGGGAACAAGATGTACCAAATCAATGTGTTAGTCAGTCCACGCTGCTGTAACAGAGTGCCACAGACTGGGTTACTCAAACAATAGGAATTTATTTCTCAGAGCTCTGGAAGCTGCTCAGTTCAAGATAAAGACAGTGGCAGATCCAGTGTCTGGTGACAGCACTCTTGCTGAGAGTTACTACAAAAAGAAAGAAAAAAATTTGGGAGAAAATGGAAGTCTTACTTTAGGATAGTATAAATTACATAGAAAAGGCATGTATCCTATGGCAGCAGAGAACCAGAAGAAAGTAGTTTTGTCAAACCACTATGGCACATGTATAACTTTGAAGCAAACCTGCACGTTCAGCACTTGTACCCCATAATTTAAGTATAATTTAAAAAATAAGTAATAAGATACACTGGATGAAACACATTACATTATGAAGAGCTTTGGGAAGCAATGTAAAGATTTTAGATATGAACTCAATGACATCAAGGCATTATTGACCATCCCTAGACATATACGTATCCTGCAGCATGATAAGGTCATGTTGGACAGGAGAATGCATAGCTGGATCCTTCTTATCACTGAGACCTCATATCAAATCTCATTTCAGAGTGGCCACACCTGATCTCTCCATCTAAAGTAGCTTCCCACTCTCTATAATATCATACTATGCAGAAATCGCTTTGCTTATTGATTTATTTGAAATTGTTTTATCTTCTCACTAGACTGTAAGCTTGTGAGAACAAAAACATTGTCACTGAGATTACTGCAATATTTGCAGCCCTAGGAACATTGATGCATAGCAGATTCTCATTTGCTCTTTTACTGCCCACCCCCAGGGCCCTTCTCTCTCTCTCTCTTATCATCTTAGCAATAGTTATGGTAACAAAGGAACAAAAGGGACTTACATTCATGTTACCTCTATAGATCTAGGGTTTGTCAAAAATATTTTTTTCATGCCAAAATGTACACTAAATTCATATAATTCAATGAGTGCCTAAAATTTTCCAATTTATGACCTTCTGTAGCAAATCTGTTTATCTGCACTGAAGCAGCCCACCTCTCTATCTTACAAGAGTTCACGAATGTCAGCTGTCTGGTTACTCATGGGTCATTCTTCTGTAATGCATCTTCCTCTGGATAATCACACTTCCCAGGGCATACTGTGCAAATACACAATAGGTAATACTCAGTGGCAATACATTTTTCTGTTTGGCATTGATTGGTGGAGTTGTCATATTATATTTCCTATCAGAGAAGTTACTGTTAACTAAATATCTTCCTTTCTAATGCTACTAATAAAAAAAACCCTCTTCTAAAGGACAGGATAACTGCATTTTAGTCCATTTTAATTTGATACGATGCATTCTGGAGGCATATGGGAGGTGAGGACAAAGGGAAAGGTAATTCACCAGATGTAAGTTCAAAGAGTAAGGAATCATTCTGTGTCTGTATTATTTATTGTTATATATTCCTGGCATCCTGCAGCTTTCCTAGCACATAAATATGAGTTGGGTAAATTTTCCATAGAATAGCTACTGTATTTCCATGTAAATATAAGAAACTAAAAATAAAAAAAAAAAGAAATCATAATTTCCCTAGGCTATAGGCAATCTAATATTATTTTCACTATACCAACAGAGAGCCTGAGGTGGAGATAGTGAAGAAAAATGGATGATTCTTCCTCCCTTTCTCATAGCCTTTTCTATGCCTGCAAACCCCAAATCCGAATTACTCACTGTTTGTCCTCAGTCACATTATCAGGATCCTGAGTCAAATCATAAAGTTTGAGCCAGAATCTGTGAAGGATCACAACTTAATTGGTAAGAAGAACTGAAATAACAGAGGGAAATATGGGCATACTTCTATATGTAATAGAAAAAGAAGAAAATAAGGCTAATAAAGAAAGATTTTGACAGGGAAGCTGGAACAATTCTCAAAAAATGAACATCCCATTCCAAAGTTTAATAACTCAGGGCATATTTTATTTTCCCTCCTCATGTTGCAACAGGCCTGCCTAGGATTAACGTGTGCATGACTCTCATCAAAATAAGTAAG
The DNA here is from genome assembly GCA_031835075.1 of Saguinus oedipus. NCBI lineage: Eukaryota > Metazoa > Chordata > Mammalia > Primates > Cebidae > Saguinus > Saguinus oedipus. Next base: position 141,195,153 of record CM063169.1, read on the forward strand.
CAAAAATATCTTGAAGAAAAGCTAGTTCTAGGAGTAACATTTTTGTGTCTGTTACTAAAATTTACTCTTGCTTAACTGCCAGGTAGTGATGTTGCTTTGAACAGTTGTAATAGCGAAGCACTGGACCTAGGTAGATAGAGAAATTGACACTCCTTTGTGCAAGAAGGACTAATGACTAGGGGAGGGAATGAAATCCATCAAGTACCGTTTGTTTTCAGAAAATTTCTGAGCTTAATAATAACACAATACATAAGGAGAAAAGATCTTGTACCCTTCTAAAACTTAACGTGCACTTGGAAAACTGATATGATGTTACATTGGACAAGAGACCGGTATTTCTTTATAACTGTATCTATACCGATCAAATACTTATACAAGATTATAGATGGCTTTTAAAAGGCTGGATATAGAATAAATTCTGTGGCATAGTGTAGGATAAGTTATTTACATATTTGCTAAATAAAGAGAGAATAACTCAGAGAAAAACCTATTTCCTCAAGCAGGAAAATTTTGCTTGACTTCCCTGTCACAAATATTTATGTCAAAAAATCTAGAACCATAAATAACTCTGCAATGTCTGCTTTCCAACTGTGCAAAGGGAAAAAAAAGTGTCCTTGACTCCTTGGTAATCTGTTTCATATTTAGAATATTTTCTTTAGTATGATTATTCTTAATACCATTGGAAGGTTTTTGTAAGGTAGCTACACATTATAAGTAATGCTGATAAATTTAAAATGTCTCTTATTTACTACGTAGTTTTTCCTGTAAATAAATTAATCATTGCTAATATAAATAGAACTCAATAAAAATAACACTTATAATGATTGCCATGTATTTTTTTTTACTTTAAATTGCATGGTGGAAGCATATTCATTCTTGATTCTTTAACACATTTTGTCTCTGTTTCAACAGCAAAGTCATGTTCTCCTTGGCCTGATGAATGTTTTAGACAATATCTAAATTCACTAATCATGGGTACTGCCTCTCAGATAAATCATGTGAACTAAAACATTTTTTGCACTTCTAGACCTGATGAACTACATCTGAAGTCATCTGAGCAATTTAGCAGGACTGAGAAACAAGGAAATTAAGACAAAGCGAAAAGATATTAAGCTATAAAAGATAGATATTTCTTCAACATTGAATTTTTCCATAATGCAATTACCATTCAAGTAAAATAATTTTATATAAAAATTTCAATTAAAAGCCAGTAATTAAAGCTCCTTGTTTTTAAAATTTTAAAACTAAAGTCTACAACTAGTCTATAGTGAATGGTGTCAGTGGAGTTTCAGTTTATATCTGATAAACTTTTCCATATTTTTAAAGTAAATGATGCTTATTGGCAATAAGATTATTCTGATGTTGATAAAGACCTGGTGAACAATTTGTTAGGAATACACAGATCAATAGGTTATTTGTGTTTTCTGCATTATCACCTTGCAGAAGTAGAAAAGGTAGGCATTGAAGCATTTGGTATTTGAAGGTAAACCACATATGTATTAGTACATTTTCATAATGCTATAGAGAATTGCCCAAGACTGGGTAATTTATAAAGGAAAGAGGTTTAATTGACTAAGTTCAGCATGGCTAGAGAGACCTCAGGAAACTTACAATCATGGTGGCATATGAAGGGGAAGCGAGGCACATTCTTCCCAAGGCTGCAGAAAGGAGAAGGGCTGGGTGAATGTGAAACAGCTTCCTATAAAACCATCAGATCTGGTAAGAACTCTCTCACTGTCATGAGAACAGCATGGGGGGGGGGACTGCCTGCATGACACGAATACCTCCATCTAGCCTCTCCCTTGACATGGGATTATGGGGAGTATAGGGATTACCATTTAAGATGAGATTTGGGTGAGAACACAAAGCCTAACTGTGTCAACAAGTATAAAATATTGTTTGGTTATAGCATGCACTGCTCAAAAAAAATGATTTTAAGGGTGAAATATTTTTCTAATTTAATCATCTAATAAAAAATAACATAAACCTATTCTTTCTTCCAGATAATAAAATAAAAACATCATCCTCATAGCATATGTCTACACCTAGACAAATGTATTCCTGATTATAGACTATGGGTGAACTTAGAATACATATGTTGCTTTTGAGTATCACCAGCTTGAACATTTTAAATATTTTACTTGGTGTTTATGAAATTGAGCATGAGAAGAAAGGAAATAAGGTGCTATGAGTCCTTCAATGAAAGTATCCAATTAAAAGAATCCCACTATTTTGAGATAAGGGAAGAGGAATAGTTCATAATTTTTTGTTGTTTGATAAGTAAATAAATAAAAGCTATTATCTCAACAGTAACTTATTGTCATAAACCACTGATGCATATTGAATTCCTATCTGTGCAGTGACAGTTATCAAATGAACAATGTTTTATAAATCAAGCCAAATATCTAGATAACTGAGCATATCTTATTTGAAATATAATAAACAATGTAACTTCTTAATTAAGAGATGTCACTGTTTGCCCAACTTGGACTCCCTATTTTCACTGCTTGCCTCATCTCTATCTCTAGGAAGGACAGTCCAAAGCCCCCTAATGTTTTACTATCCCAGTCCATGGCTGCTTGGAAAGGGATAAGCACCTGTTGCTAGTCAGGTTGAGTTGACATGTCATGAATAGTGAGGTCTAGAATTTGTAACATGGTTAATTTAGAAAAAGTAAGGTAAAGTTATTGAGAAAAGTGAAAGACAGGGAGAAATGGAACAACCAGAGAGAACACAAATGAGAAAACCTGAAGTTCCTTAGAATCAAGAGAGGTGAGAAAGCATCCATATTCCTTGAAATATTCCAAGTTCCTAACTCTTGACCCCATGGACCATGGGCATACATAATTTCTTTAAGACTAATATATTCTCACAAAATCTCTATACTTTCTTTATTTGCAGTAATTAGAGTAGGTTTCTATCTCTCCTAACCAAAGAGCCTTCTTAGACTACTAGAATAACTTAAAAATGGAATACAGCAGTACCTGTATATTTCTATATACAGTAGTCTCCCTCACCCATGGTTTCATTATCTGTGACTTAAGTTACTTGTGGTCAACTGTGGTTTAAAAATATTATATGGAAAATTCTAGAAATAAATAAGTTTTTAGTTGCACACTGTTCTAAGTAGCATGATAAAATCTTGCACTATCCTGTTTCATCCTGCCTGAGACATAAATCATCCCTTTGTCCAGAGTATATGCTGTATATGCTACCTCTCTGTTTAGTAATCCTCTCATGTGACATATCATTACGAGGTCAACAGTAGACTCATGCTACCTCATAATACCTACATTATTCACCTCATATTACTTTATCTATCATGTAGGCACTGTATCATCTCTCATCATCACGAGAAGAAGAGTGAATACAGTGAATTTTGAGAAACAGTTTACATTTACATGTTTTAATTATAGCATATTGCAATAATAGTTATATTTTATTATTAGTTATTGTTACTCTCGTATTGTTCCTAATTTATAATTTAAACTTTGTCAAAGGTGTGTGTGTACAGATAAAAACATATTATTTAAGGTTTGATATTAACTGCAGTTTCAGGCACTCATGGAATGTATCTTTTGTGGATAATGAGCAACTACTGTACAATATACATACTCACTACCATACTCTTACAATACTGATTGAAAGTCAGAAAAGAATGAATCTTGCTTAAAGTTTCCAAAGCTTTTTTAAACATTATTTGAAACAAAAATGTATGCCAACTTATGTACATTTTAAAGTCTATAGAAATGTATGCAATAGGGGCCCAAAGTGGCTCCGGCCGGATGTCATGGCGCTTGCGAAGGCGAGGCCAAGAGTTCAAGGCCAACCAACCTCAGCAACCTTACAAGCTCTCATTGATTGGCAAAAAAAAAAAAAAAAAAAGAAATGTATGCAATAAATAAAATATAATGATTATATCCCCATTCCTGCCTCATCATCAATGTAGTCATTTTATCAGAAAATAGGAAGGCATGAGAAAGTGGCCTAGAGTAAGGTACCTATTAAAAGACAAAAAATTTAAATAGTGTACTAAAATTCCTTTGAATGTAGCAATTTTCTGTGTCTCTATTTCTTCACTGATAAAAATGAGAATATTCTTTATCTTCAAGTTCTTTCTGGCTCTGGGATTTAAATATGTGTTCTATATCTGTACATAATCTTGAACACTGACAATGATAACAACCAACTCTGTGTGTTCATTCTGTGCTAGACCTTTTATACTTAATAATAAACCACATGTCATACTGTGGTTTACACTATGTAAATCATCTACATCAAATAATTAGTAAACCAAAAGGAGATATTATAAACATGTTTCACTGCTCCCAAAGCCATGGTTTTTCTTTTACTCAATGCTCACTCTCTGTCAGTTTCCAAATAATTGAAGAAAGATTCAGTTACTTGAATATACTATACCTCCTAAGAATTAGACCACATATTGTAAAACTTGTTCAGAAATGAGAGCTGAAATAGAAAAAGTATTCTACTGTACTCTGGATCGACAAACAATCTAGACTGCTTCAATTTCTTAATGTTTTGATTAATAAAAATTTTAATGAATGTGGTATTATATCATTTTAATTGCATCATGAGCATGGAGATAAGTTTAAACCATTCTCCCTACAATGACTAAAATAATATTGTCATTATTTATTGACAATATTAATGACATTAATATTGTCATAATAAAATAATAATTCTCCCTACAATGACTAAAACCATTCTCCCTACAATGACTAAAATAAGGTGAGAGAGCTTATTCACTTCCACTCCTAAAAAAAAAAGATGAAAAATGCACACTCATTATTTTTATTTGTGCTTTAACCATAAATCTCTGAACCAAAATAATTATAAGATAAACTAATCAGCAAAGGATTTAAAGACTGCATTAAACAAGCTGATAATGAATGAAGAATCCCTCTAAAGTCTCCAAACACAAAAATATATGATCATAAACACATTATCTTCAGCTACAAAATGCTACAGTCTACTGTATACATACAAAAGAGAGTGAACATAAATAACAAAAAGAATTGCTTTACCACTCTTGTTTTAGGTAGGCATTATCCAAATGAGTTTTATGTTATGCTCCATTTATTGAACTATTTGATAAATTTCTCTATCATGAAAACTTCGTATAAACATGTGAGACTAATTCTTTAGTTGAATATTACCTTAATAAAAGTAACAAATACACCTACCCAAAATGTTTTAATACCTCAAATGTCTTAAGTGAAGTAATTTTCATGATGGGTGCATACCTGGAGTGTTTATGAAGATACTGAGTGGCAGAAAAATGTGATATTTTGTTCATCTATTGTCCTCAGGTTATGCATCCTTACAAGACCATAAGCTTCTAATAATAAATCCTTTCCCTAGTGAATGCTGGAAATGCATGCCTATTTAGAAGCCTCAGGAGATCTTTCTACTAGACATATGAATTATCTATTACTCAATGGAATTGTACACGTGGGCAAGAAAAGTAGATTGTCAATGTATGGCTTTATAAATCTAGATTACCAGTACTAAAGATACATACCCTGCTACACACACCACAAGTATATATTGGGATTATGATTATCAATTATCTTCACAATAGTAGAAATCAAATACCTTTAATAATGTCATCCTTGAACTAAATAAATAGAAAGGCAAGTGACAGAGAAACAAAACAACAAACGTGTTCTTACTGATCAGAAAAAGAAAATAACAAACTTCACAGAAACAATATTTTTGTTTATTTTTTGAGCTATTGCTGTTTTCTGTATTTTAATCGAATACAGCTACAAGAAGCCATGGGATTATTAAAAATTTAATAGACTAAAATCTATCATCTATTTAAAAAATCTTATCCTTTAGTAGAATTCAGGCTATATTTTCCATAGTCTGTCTGCCCAATCTGTCTTTCAGTCTTTGTTGTTCACACCCTCTGCCTTTTGTGGAGGGTTATTATTTTATTCCAAGGAAACTTGAGACTTTCCCTGACCAGTGCAACTCCTAAATTTTAGTATGATATATTCCTATATTACATTGCAGTTACATGCCATTTTAATGGTAGAGCATTATGGTTTGCCAAATCCTAGCTATGTGTATACATAGAAGTGGAAACCGTTCAGAAGCAAACAAAGCAGAATCCTTTTATCCATTCATTAGCCAAAATAGTAGAGAGAAGAAATTTAACTCATCAGAGCAACAGACCTTACAAATCATCTTAATAAAATATTCTATGCCTTTTATATTCAAAGTATAGTTCTGGAATCAGTAGCAAAGATATCACCCGGGAGCTTGTTAAAAAAGCAGTATCTCCACCTCCTAGATCTGGTAATCCAAATCTGCATTTCAACATGATCTTCAGGTGATTCCATGCATATTAAAGTTTAAGATGCACTTCTCTATACTATTTAAGGAACTGGGAATTCCCAAGTACTTGCCAGGTCTTCAACCAGAAAACCATAAATAAATAAAACAATCTTGACCCTCCTACTCCTCAAAACCTCACCATTGCTCTTCAAAAACAAACAAAAGAAACACACACACATATTGATAGTTCTCACTGGAAAATTCTGAACCAGAGTAAGTTTATGACATAACTCAGGGAAACACTGAGTTAGTTCTTAGAGGATAGTTTGTTCATCTACAGATCAATACAAGCAAGGATAAAGTTTCCCAGAGTTGAAGACACACATTAAATGATTTTAGTTCTAATTGCAGTCTCATCAGATAAGGGGCATTGTCCTGGCTCCATCAGTTCCTAGCATAGTTTGATCATTCTGTTATTTCTAGTCATACAGAGTGCTACCTTCATTTTCTTAAAAATACTAGTCATATGTTCTACCTGTTTTCACTGACTTCCAGTAAGATTTCTTCTGGAAGTGTAATTAGAAAACTGTAACTGTCTAAATGTTTTCTTAGCACAGATAGAACTATTTGGGTATTTTATATGCATGTGGATGGTATGATAATTAAGGCAAATGGTTAAACATTTAACTATTTCAGGAATAATACATTTTTTTCTTTTTTCTTTTATTTTATTTTGAGAGAGTCTCACTCTTGTAGACCAGACTGAGGTGCAATGATGCAATCTGAGTTCACTGCAACCTCCACCTCCCGGGTTCAAGCGATTCTCCTGCCTCAACCTCCTGAGTAGCTGGGATTACAGGTGTGCTTCACCATGCCTAGCCAATTTTTATATTTTTTACTAGAGATGGAGTTTTGCCATGTTGGCCAGGCTGGTCTTGAACTCCTGACCCCAGATGATCCATCCTGCTGGGCCTCCCATAGTTTGGGGATTACAGGCATGAGTCACGGTGGCTGGCCAGGAATAATAACTTTCTATAGGAAAAGAAGTCTAGCTCTATACCTAGCCAATAAGTTCCTAAAGCAAAGACTATTTGCCTGTTTTGTTACTGTATTTCCAATGTAGTCTTAGCAAATACTGTTTGCTCAATTAAGAGTTTTATAATTGAACTCAGTTGAATTAAAACTAATTACTTCAGTCTAATCAGACAATAATGTCTTTATATTCAAATTGACACTCTTGTATTATAAAGGACAAAATACATGACACTACGAAGAGACCAGAAAATAGGAAACTTAAATTCTAGTTATACCTCTATGATGATGTTTTTTTCTTGTAAATTTGTGTAAGTTCTTTGTAGATTCTGAATATTAGCCCTTTGTCAGATGGGTAGATTGCAGATTTCTTTTCCCATTCTGTTGGTTGCTGGTTGTTTTACAAGAAAAAAACAACCCCATCAAAAAGTGGGCAAATGATATGAACAGACACTTCTCAAAAATAGACATTTATGCAGTCAACAAACATATGAAAAAAAGCTCATCATCACTTGTCATTAGAGAAATACAAATCAAAACCATATTGAGCTACCATCTCATGTCAGTTAGAAAGGAAATCATTAAAATATCAGGAGACAACAGATGCTGGAGAGGATGTGAAGAAACAGGAACACTTTTACACTGTTGGTGGGAGTGTAAATTAGGTCAACCAGTGTGGAAGACAGTGTGGTGATTCCTCAAGGATCTAGAAAGAGAAATACCATTTGATCCAGCAATTCCAACACTGGGTATATATCCAAAGGATTATAAATCATTCTATTATAATGACACATGCACATGTATATTTATAGCAGCACTGTTCACAACAGGAAAGACCTGGAACCAACCCAAATGACCATCAATGATAGACTGGGTAAATAAATTGTGGCACATTTACACCATGGAATACTATGCAGCCATAAAAAAGGATGAGTTTATGTCCTTTGCAGGGACATGGATAAAGCCGGAAACCATCATTATCAGCAAACTGATACAAGAACAGAAAACCAAACACCACATGTTCTCAATCATAAGTGGGTGTTGAACAATGAGAACACATGGACACAGGGAGGGGAACACCACATACTGGGGCCTGTCAGGGGTTGAGGTGCTAGGGGAGGGATAACAGGAGGTGGGGGGTTAGGGGAGGAATAGCATTAGGAGAAATACCTAATGTAGATGATGGGGTGATGGATGCAGCAAACCACCATGGCATGTATATGCCTATGTAACAAACCTGCACATTCCGCACATGTACCCCAGAACTTAAAGTCTAATAAAAAATTTTAAAAGTTAAAAAAAAAAAGTTAAACGTTTAGTCAGTTAAAGTCAAAAGATTAAAATCGCCACATGATCAGCAATTCCATTCCTAGGTATATATGTACAAGAGAATAAAACCCATATGTTATGTTCATATATTAAAAAAAGTTGTATCTCAAAATTTTTTTTTAGGCAACAGAATTTGATATTGATATTAAAACTGATCTGGAAGCACAACATATGGCAAGTGGAACATAGAGAAATGAGCACTTAATGAATACTTTTTATGATGAAAATTAGCTAAATGATGCACTAAATCTGTTGAAATGTTCTCATTTTTCATTGTTTAAAAATAGGAAGGTGTCAGCAATTAGCATATCTCAGTAAGACAAGATCCACATCATGATGATTTTTACATACAAAATGATAAGAAGGAGGACATGTGTTTCCTTAACTGTAACACAATTCTAAGACTTCCAAGTTTTAAAGTATTTGAAGTGAAAAATCTATGAATCATTCTAGATATAGAGTATTCCTACAGTATTTAACTTCAAGTTGCTGTCAAACACTGGGATGCATCTGATATAATGATGAAGTAATATCCTCTTCTGCTTGAAATGTTTTCCTTTTCCAAGATGTTTGAGATATATTTTAGTATTGGGTGACGATCTGCACATTATTCTAAAATAGTGGCTGTGTGTGTATGTCAGTGTATGTGTGTGTGTGTGTGAGCGTGTATGTGTATGTGAGTGTATGTGTATGTGTGTTTTAGACTATATATTAGACTATACATTATTTATAATTAATTTGCTTCTAAGAGATCAACAATGAAACATTTTAAAGGCTTAATTTATAGAAAATAATTGAGTGGAGTATTCAAGAAATAAGTAATATAGCATAGTGTGAAGAACATTCAGTCTAGGGAGAGAAATTTAAATTCACACATACCTTGAATAAATAATGAACTGCTCTAAGTTTCATGTCATACAGTCAGCAAATACTGATTAAATATCAATTTTCCAGGTACAGTTCTTTACACTGCTAATATGTAAGCAGAAAATATACTTTATCCTCAAAGAATTCATATCTATATGAATATACATGCTTATATATACAACACTGTATGTTGTATATACATATATTCACTGCATGTGAATATATATATATATATTCACAGAGAGACAGAGACAAAGAGGGAGAGAGAGCAGCTGCAGAAATAACTCATATGTATTAGACAAAGATGTAAATGATAACAGTCATGTCCTGTGATCTGTTAGATAATGAACGTATTCTTGTGATTAAACTGAGACATTTTGCCAAAAAAAGGGAGAAATCAACAATAACATAAGATTTTGATCTGAGCAACTAAAAGGGTAAACTGCCATTAATTAACATATAAAATGCTATGAGAAGACTATGCTAAAGTTGGAGGATATGAGTTCAATTTTAGACATGTTTAGTTTGATATCCTATGAGATATTTAAATAAATCCTTGAATACATGAATTTGGAGCTTAAGGGAGAGGTCCCGACTAGAGACACAAAGTTGGCATTAAAAAGTCGATGCCATTTGAGAATGCAAGGCTGAACGCTTTCATAAAAGGAGTGATTGTAGTTAGAAAAGTAGAAATGTGCAAGGACTAAAACCTGGAGTACTCAATATTTTAAGGGATATAAAGTGGGCCAGAAGAGGAAACGAGAATCAGCGACCTAGGAAGGCAGGACAAAAAAACAGGAGAATATGTATCTTAGAAGCTCAATGAAGAGAGATTGAGGGAGCAGACTGATAGTTCAAGCAAAAAAGGAATGATAAGTGATCACTGGATTTAGCAACAATGATCTTAATAAAAGCAGTTTCGTTAAATGTCCAAGTTAACGTTTGATTTTAATGGGTTCAAGAAAAGAAACTGGATACAGTAAGTAAAGCTGATTACTTCTTAGACCTTTGCTTTTAAGGGAAGAAAATATTAAAGGGACAATTTGGGCCAGAGAGATTATTTGCTCTTTAATGGTAGAAAGAATAGCATGTTGCAAGTGAAAACGATGTAGTAGGATGGAAAAAAAACTGATGATGCAAGATAAAGAGGAAACACCTGCTGAAAGAACAACCTTGAGTACGTGAGAAAAGTGGGTTCCAGTGACACAAGTAGAGAAGTTGACCTTAGCTATTAATATGGAGTTTTGCCCACTGTTAAAGGAGATAAAACAGAGCATATGAGAACTGCTGATGGCTGCTCTTCAGATGTGTTGGTGAGAGCAGGTGTGATGTTCCTAATGATTTCATTTATTTCATTTATTTTCTCATTAAAATAGGATTTAAGACTATGACTTGAAAAAGAACATACTGATGGTTTGAGAAGAAGGAGGAAGGAAAGTGTAAAATAGTAGTCTAAGAGAGTACAAGAGTGAACGACTTCACTTGAGGCTGATGAACAAAAATCTAACCTGAAACTAGTTGATTTCAACAAACAATTCTGTGTTTTCCTTCAGCCATGTTCAGCTGTACGGTTGCAGGCACAGAACTGTTAAAAGGTGGTTTTCATCAGGGTTTGTTTGCTTGTTACCCAAATGAAGCATCCAAGACCAGTGATGTGAAGAGGTGAGAAAATGAAACAATCCCCTACTGAGGAGGATGCATGGGAGGCTGTACCACAAAGGGAGAGTCATTGCAAATAAGCCACGAAAATAAAAATTATCAAAGAAATGTTTGAAAGATTTAAGTTATCTAATATTGGTGATGAGTGAAGAAAAGTAGCAGGGTTTTAAGAACCGAGAGAAGAGAAATGAAGTCAGAAAGCCAGTTGTGCTGACATGTATGGGGATTAGAATGCCAGAAATGGCAGTGACTTGTGCGGCCTGAGTTCCTCATAGTAATTAATAAAGATTTTCTGCATTTATAAAGTAGAAGTAGTAATTCTTATTAAATCACTGAGTTGTTATGAGAAGTATAAGTGAGGAAGATAAGAAGCATTTAGCCAGGCACAACTTCAGTATGCCCTAAACATGAGCGACTATCATCATCATCCTCATCACTTGGTTTGACAAGATTACTGAGTACATTAGGAATAAGCCATATAATTTTCCAGGAATCAAAAATTTCCCCCTGGAAATGCATCTCTGAAATTATAATGTAAGCTGATGAGTAAATAAGAACCATTACAAAAAAAAAAATCCCTTAGCAAACAACTTTTTTTTCAGAACAATGACAGTTATTTTCTTTCTTACTTTAGAACTTAGGTTTATTGACTTTATTTTCAAAGATTCTGTGGTATTTGACACGTTGATGCTTTTGATGAAAGGATGAACAGAATCAAAATGACATTTTACATGTTAACAATGAGAAATACAAGAGATTTCAGATTCATAGCATTTTTGTAAATCAACATAGGTTCCTAGTTTCTTTTCAGCTGAAGTAACTCTTGCCATCTCACAGAAAATCAAGTTGGTAGTGAGCATTTACATGTAAAAATGTTTTCTGAGTTGAACTCGATTTTTTTTTTTTTTTTCACAAAAATGGAGAAATGTTTCTCTTGTTTGGTATGGCCTACCAGGAATCATCACATTTTGAAGTTTCAATTTATATTCCCAGTGTATTTTTCCCTCAGAGAGTCACATTCTACCTCACTCTTAACTACCTTTCTAGATATTGTCCTTTTGCAAAGAATGCTGCAGTCTATTACAAGTCTTTTGTGTGTTAATTAAAATGACATCCAAACCATCTGGGGGGTCTGGCTCCCATAGATGTATTGCTCTAGTCTACTTATAATCAATTCTCTACTCAGTGCTAGCAGTAGCCACATCATTGGCCATGAAGGCACTCAGAAGATTAATGAAACTGGATAAAATAAATGGAGCTGTAATTCGGGAGGACAAGCTAAACATCCCCACTAAGTAGATACTGCCAAAACTAGCAGACTGTAGCTCGTCTCTTATTGAGCCATGACAGTAAACATTCATCAAGTGAAGGAAAATAATATGCCAGTCTGAAAATGATATCTTACTCTATGCATAGAGACAAGAATACTCTGACTTGTCTTTTCTAATTAACTGTAAATAACAATGGGGTTATGTTACAATGGATATATTTATAGTTATTTCCCAGCCAGTTTTAGCACGTGAAGTGTGTCCTCAAACTGCTTGATGAGATGGAAAGCCACATGTTAAAGCAGATGGACAGCTGATAAGCCATAGTGTAAGGTTAAGCAATACGGCATGATTGGCTAGAGATACTACAATCCCATTGAACCTCTCTTAGAAATAGGCAGTAAATCTGAATCCTAATTACGGTAGTCTGGTTCATTTCCTAATCCGACCACTGGATAAGAAAGGATCTCATTTTCAAGCATTAACCCTCAAATATAGTTAATGACCAAGTGAGAAGCTTGAGTCTTTGGTTCCTGTCATAGTAATCACAGCTCTTGCCAATGGTGAGGCTTAGAGACTTATAAGCTAACAGCAATGCAAAGCAGTTCAAGACAGGTGGGGCAACCTGACAGCCTCAAGGTAATGATTTTCACTGGACAGTTGTTGATGATCTCAGGAGAGTGTATACTGACCAAGAACTTATAGAAATAATGCCAAGAAATAATTTAGATGAAGCCTAACCATGATCCAGATTGGTAAACAATTTTTCAAGATGACTCTGATTTTAAAGATTCTGTTCTCCCACCTCTACCCACTTTTCTATCACATAAAATGACCTGACTTAGGGTTGCAAAACTGTGACCTCAAAACTAAGGGTGGCTAGAAATAGTCAAATACTATTTATGATCATTTAATTTCAGCTTCCTTAGAGTTACTCTGTGGTCCACATCTACATTGCTTTTGTCTGTACACTGGTTACAAGCCTCATTGTGTAATCTCCAGTCATTCCCATATCTATTTCACCACATGGTTGTAAACTCCTTCCAGGTGGATGCTGTTAATCATTTCTTTTACAAATCATTTGCTCAAGTATTTGAAAAAAGAAACTGTGATACACTGCAGGATAAGGGTATGTTAGAATCAGCAAAAGCAGGTCCAAGATTTTAGGGAGCTACACACTTGGTAGAAAAGCCAGAAGTAGTAACAATTAAAATTAATATTACATATATACATACATAATATGTATTAATTTTACAATGAAATATTATATTTTTATTTGTAAAAAATCTGGAAAACACAGTGTGCCAAAATAATTACAATTCTCACAGAAACACTGTCAAATTAACTGCTTACATATAGTTTTCAATCTTTTCTCTCTCTCTCTCTCTATATATATATATATATATAGATAGATAGATAGATAGATAGATAGATAGATAGATAGATATATGATACATTTATATTTTAACCTAAGTTATAATGGATAGCATATTTGTAAATTTTAAAATCTAATAATATGTTAGTCCATAACTTTTCAAATTTACCTTATAGAATATAAACTCAAAAGTTGTATCTATCTCTTTCAATGGTATATTTCCAACAATTTGAACAATGTTTTGCATATGATAGGCACAAAATAATCATATTATATTATTATGATATTATGATTATTAAAATTATTAAAACTATCCATATTAATCAGGAAAAAATAGTTATTCTTTTATAGTTGGATTTCTATAATTTAAAATCTAAGTAGTTCCAACAGTCAAAAAGGTCATCTGAAAGAAAAGTTAGGGACAGATTTTTGAAAGCATGAATGGCTAGAAGAAAAATCTGAAATATATAAGATGAGAAGTTGTCTATCATCATTTAACAGACATAGCTTAATTGGAACTCTGCTTTATATTATAGCCAATAAAAGTATACAACCAGCTTGCATTTTTCACTTTCTGCTTTGGCTTTATCTATAAAAAAGTGAAAATAAGTGATATTTTCAAAAATATTTGTCAGTATGGTGGTAATTTCAGTGGTAAGCCTAATTTTGTCTCTAATATGGAAGAAACTATTGGCAAAGAGGAAATTATGTTGGGTAGCATGGAATGCAATCCACCAGCCAATTTACTTAACAAAAAAGAATAACTGAAAATTAAAATGTTTAATGATATATTTTAAAGTCCATTAATAGAGTTCCAATTTCCAAGGCATATCTGTGTGACAAAGGGTCAGATGCAAAGAGGGGGCTTATATCTCTTCGTCTTTCTATCTGTTGCTATCTCTTTGGGTTCTAGTTAGCTCACTACCAGGGAGTAGGATTTCCCAAATCAGAAAGCTAAAAGAGGAAAATAAACACTTTAGGATATTGTCACCTTGTCCTCATGTCTCAGAAGTCAATGATTTCCTCTCTGTCTCTAAATTTAGGTATCATTCTCTTAGAAACATAAAATCTTAGAAATAGAAAGAACCTTAAAAATCAAGACTCTGGGAAAGAGAAAACAGTAATAAGTATCACCAGTTCAACTAAGATCTGATTTGGTCAGTTAGAAACTTATCTAAAAATTTCAGTGCATTTAGATCTTATATGGAGCTAAGCAGACTATATTATCAAATTTGTTTTTTCTTGGAAGCACATTATAAATCCTTTATTTCACCTAACTTCTAAATCAGGTAAGTAGATTACAAGCAGCATTTTTAAAAATGAAATAGAATATAACACAAAAGTCAAAGTGCATCATAAGTAGGAATAATATTTTTTAGGGGTATGCATGTGTGTGTGTATATACTATCATGTATTTACTGAACTGCAGTGTGAAATATATTGTTATTCATTCTGGATCACAGTAAGCAATATTTGAAAGCCACTGTTTTCAATTTCATATTAAAAACCATAATCAAGGATAATTCTGAACAAAGAGTTAACATTAAATAATTTTAAATATGATAGAAACTTTTAATACATATATACTAGTCTGTTCATTTAGAAAAACAAAAGCATAGTATCAACTGATACCACATAAAATCATGATGCTTTAACTTCCTTTAAGGTGTTCGGTGAATTTCCTAAAGTAATGTGTCTCAAACCAGGCATGATAAAACTCAGAAGTTCTGACATCTAGTCCAATTATTTCTCCACTAGTCAAGATAATGGCATTTCCCTATAATACCCATGTACCAATCATAAATACTCTGTGAACAGACCATAAAAGGGACCACAATTTAATATATACGAAATTTGATGATAAATGTAACCTGTGTTAATGCTAGATAAAATCAGTGTTAACTAAGTGGTAACTGTCATGATTCTACTTTTAAGTATTTCTTTTTTCATTGTTGTTTCATAAAATAATGCCTGTTCTTCATCTTTTTTCTTCAAAGAATTATAAAGGTAAGTGTGAATCCATAATTTTTCTCATCCCAATATAAAATGGTGATTAATTTATCTCAAAAACAGGCATCAAATAATATTCTTATTTGAAGGCCTCCACTTAAGACGATAGTTACAGTTTAGAGAATTGGAGCTCTTGATTTTTGCTCTTATGCTCTTTTCTATGGTGTCAGTTCCCCAGCCTTCCCCATTTCCTATGCTAAGACTGAAAATGTAGGTATTTAAGGTGCTAGGAGGAAAGTAAACAGAGCAGTGACTTCTTCAGACCTTTATATACACCGTTATATTTGGGCCAATATCCTCTCTGTCCCAGAGGGCCTAAATTGATGTCCATCTAAGGGAACTTATGTAAGATACACAAACAACCTAGAAATTCCTGCAAGTGAAGTTGAGATGTTAATTAGATACTGTTGAAAGAGCAATTGAGAAATACAAAGAGATGACCATTAGCCTGAATAAGTTGGGACCTGTTCTCCCTTAATATTTCTAGGGCTTTAAGAAAGCCTAGTTTATTTGATTTCCAAATTCTCAGTCTGGCATATTCTTTGTTGGTTTCAGGAAAAAAAAAGAAAAAGATTCGGAATAGGACAATATGATTAATACCTTAATCAGAAAGAATTTTATTTATTGTTTTTCCTTCCTAAAATAGTTTGTCAATATTCTTGTTTTTTTTAATTTTTATTGCATTATAGGTTTTGGGGTACATGTGCAGAACGTGCAAGATAGTTGCATAGGTACACACATGGCAGTGTGTTTTGCTGCCTTCCTCCCCTTCACCCACACTTGGCATTCATCCCCAGGCTATGCCTCCCCAGCACCCCCCGCTGTCCCTCCCTCATTCCCCCCAATAGACCCCAGTGTGTAGTAGACCCCCTCCCTGTGTCCATGTGTTCTCATTTTTCTCACCCGCCTATGAGGGAGAATATGCGGTATTTCTTTTTCTGTTCTTATGTCAGTTTGCTGAGAATGATGTTCTCCAGATTCATCCATGTCCTTACAAAGGACAGAAACTCATCATTTTTGATTGATGCATAATATTCCATGGTGTATATGTGCCACATTTTCCCAGTCCAGTCTATCATCGATGGGCATTTGGGTTGGTTCCAGGTCTTTGCTATTGTAAACAGTGCTGCAATGAACATTCGTGTGCATGTGTCCTTACAGTACAATGATTTATAGTCCTTTGGATATATACCCAGTAATGGGATTGCTGGGTCAAATGGAATTTCTATTTCTAGGTCCTTGAGGAATCGCCACACTGTCTTCCACAATGGTTGAACTAATTTACACTCCCACCAAAAGTGTAAGAGTGTTCCTCTTTCTCCACATCCTAGCCAGCATCTGCTGTCTCCAGATTTTTTAATGATCGCCATTCTAACTGGCGTGAGATGGTATCTCAATGTGGTTTTGATTTGCATCTCTCTAATGACCAGTGATAATGAGCATTTTTTCATGTGTTTGTTGGCCTCATGTATTTCTTCTTTTGTAAAGTGTCTGTTCATATCCTTTGCCCATTTTTGAATGGGCTTGTTTGTTTTTTTCCTGTAAATCTGTTTGAGTTCTTTGTAAATTCTGGATATCAGCCCTTTGTCAGATGCGTAAACTGCAAATTTTTTTTCCCATTCTGATGGTTGCCGATTCACTCTAGTGACTGTTTCTTTTGCCGTGCAGAAGCTGTGGAGTTTGATTAGGTCCCATTTGTCTATTTTGGCTTTTGTTGCCAATGCTTTTGGTGTTTTGGTCATGAAGTCCTTGCCTACTCCTATGTCCTGAATGGTTTTGCCTAGATTTTCTTCTAGGGTTTTTATGGTGTCAGGTCTTACGTTTAAGTCTTTAATCCATCTGGAGTTAATTTTAGTGTAAGGTTTCAGGAAGGGGTCCAGTTTCTGCTTTCTGCACATGGCTAGCCAGTTTTCCCAACACCATTTATTAAACAGGGAATCCTTTCCCCATTGCTTGTTTTTGTCAGGTTTATCAAAGATTATATGGTTGTAGATATGTTGTGTTGCCTCCGATGCTTCTGTTCTGTTCCATTGGTCTATATCTCTGTTTTGGTACCAGTACCATGCTGTTTTGATTACTGTAGCCTGGTAGTATAGTTTGAAGTCTGGTAGTGTGATGCCTCCCGCTGTGTTCTTTTTGCTTAGAATTGACTTGGCTATGCAGGCTCTCTTTTGGTTCCATATGTAGTTCATGGTGGTTTTCTCCAGTTCTGTGAAGAAATTCAATGGTAGTTTGATGGGGATAGCATTGATTGTGTAAATTACTTTGGGCAGTATAGCCATTTTCACGATATTGATTCTTCCTAACCACGAACATGGAAGGTTTCTCCATCTGTCTGTGTCCTCTCTTATTTCGTTGAGCAGTAGTTTGTAGTTTTCCTTAAAGAGGTCCCTTACATTCCTTGTGAGTTGTATTCCTAGGTATTTTATTTTCTTTGTAGCAATTGTGAATGGCAGTTCATTCTTGATTTGGTTCTCTTTAAGTCTGTTATTGGTGTATAGGAATGCTTGTGATTTTTGCACATTGATTTTATATCCTGAGACTTTGCTGAAGTTGCTGATCAGTTGCAGGAGCTTTTGGGCTGAGGTGATGGGGTCTTCTAGGGATACTATCATGTCGTCTGCAAATAGAGACAATTTGGCTTCCACCTTTCCTATTTGAATACCCTTTATTTCTTTTTCTTGCCTGATTGCTCTGGCTAGAACTTCTAGTACTATGTTGAATAGGAGTGGTGAGAGAGGACATCCTTGTCTAGTGCTGGATTTCAAAGGGAATGCTTCCAGTTTTTGCCCATGAAGTATGATATTGGCTGTTGGTTTGTTGTAAATAGCTTTTATTACTTTGAGATATGTTCCATCAATACCAAGTTTATTGAGGGTTTTTAGCATAAAGGGCTGTTGAATTGTGTCAAATGCCTTCTCTGCATCAATTGAGATAATCATGTGGTTTTTGTTTTTGCTTCTGTTTATGTGGTGAATTACATTTATAGACTTGCGTATGTTGAACCAGCCTTGCATCCCCGGGATGAATCCTACTTGATCATGATGGATAAGTTTTTTAATGTGCTGTTGTAATTGGTTTGCCAGTATTTTATTGAAGATTTTTGCATCTAAGTTCATCATGGATATTGGCCTGAAGTTTTCTTTTCTTGTTGAGTCTCTGCCGGGCTTTGGTATCAGAATGATGTTGGTTTCATAAAATGATTTGGGAAGGGTTCCCTCTTTTTGAATTATTTGGAATAGTTTCAGAAGGAATGGTACCAGATCCTCTTTGTGTGTCTGGTAGAATTTGGCTGTGAACCCATCTGGACCTGGGCTTTTTTTGCGTCGTAGGCTCTTAATTGCTGCCTCAACTTCAGACCTTGTTATTGCTCTATTCATAGTTTCGGCTTCCTCCTGGTTTAGGCTTGGGAGGACACAGGCGTCCAGGAATTTATCCATTTCTTCCTGGTTTACTAGTTTATGTGCATAGAGTTGTTTGTAGTATTCTCTGATGATGGTTTGAATTTCTGTGGAATCTGTGGTGATTTCCCCATTATCATTTTTTTATTGCATCTATTTGGTTGTTCTGTCTTTTCTTTTTTATCAGTCTGGCTAGTGGTCTGTCTATTTTGTTGATCTTTTCAAAAAACCAGCTCTTGGATTTATTGATTTTTTGAAGGGTTTTTAGTTTGTCTATATTCTAAGGTAAAATACAAAGTCCTAAAATTCAATTCTTTTCAAAGATAAGCATGCTTAAAAGTAAATCATTAAGCAGGTCACTTTCTGAATCATTAAATCAAATCATAGCACAGCTGGAACCTATTCTAACCAATCAGAGATAATTTTTACCATTTTTATTTTTGAAATTACAGTAACACTATTCCTAGTGCTTCCTTTAAGATGAATGATACATTTAATATTCCTGTCAAGCTCCAGTGCTGAATAGTCTTCAATTTTAAAATGATGACAACTGAATGTATGAAAGCACCTTAGGAAAATATTAAAATTTCATGAGGATTGTTTTAAACATTCAGGTCCTATACAGTCCACATCTTAACATGCAGGGCTATTTGTCTTCTAAATCTTGATCTGTCAACATTTACCCCAAATCTATAGTTTGTTATAATTGAGAGATTCCTTTGGCTCCTGAGTGAGTGTTAACATGTGATACTCAGGTTCTGTTAACATGGATATAATAGTCAGCAATTTGCCATTACAATATTTTTCCTTAACACTTTAGATACATTTATATTTCTTTTTTAAAATTATACTTTAAGTTCTGGGGTACATGTGCAGATTGTGCAAGATTGTTACATAGGTATACACATGCAGTGGTGGCTTGCTGCATCCATCCCCTCATCATCTACATTAGATATTTCTCCTAATGCTATCCCTCCCGAATCCTCCCACCCCCTGCTATCCCTCCCCTAGCACCCCTACCCTGCAACAGGCCCAGTATGTGATGTTCCCTTCCTTGTGTCCATGTGTTCTTATTGTTCAACATCCACTTATGAGTGAGAACATGCCTTGTTTGGTTTTCTGTTCTTGTGACACATTAGATACATTTATATTTCTAGGCATCATCAGCTGCTGCATACATTTCCTGCAAAGGTATACATTTCGGTATCAGACAACTTGTATACTGCTGAAACAGTAAACTGCCTATCAGAGTCTAGGTCTGAGTTCTAGGTCTTAATTTGTCACTAAGTGGCTCTGTGGTATCACAGACGCTATCTCCTTTTGGGCACAAGTTTCCTGCTCCGTGTAATTTTAATGGTTTGGCAAAAATGTATCTACCACATGGGTTCTCTATATCTATCTAATACCATGAACGTAACAGCCAAAATTTAGGCCCTAAGGTTTGGGTAGCTACAACAGATTGTTGTGTATACATATTGGCCAATTTGCAACATCCATTTATATTAAATTCCAATCCATCTTGTGCTACTGTATTGCTTTAAGGCATCATGGCAAAAATAGTTATTCAGCCTTCATAAATCTCCTAACAGGATTGGGTTAAGGTAAAGAGACAACTCTGAAGCTTGCTAGAAACTGCATATCTCTAAGATTTCCGTCTTCAAGGAATTGTTGACCCTGATCAGTCCCTGTACAGTCTTCAGTCTGGGGTAGTTCAGGGATATTAAGACTGTGATCCAGGTCAGTATGCATGGGTTTTGGAAAAAAATACCCTGAGACTTATCTAGTATAAACACACAGATAATTAAAATATATATTTTATTTTCTCATGTTATTCTATTTTTCTCACAATAATTTGCCTATGAGTAGGTGCTTATCATACAATGTCCTAATAGAGACTCAAAATTCTACTACAGATACCTCCTCCATTTCTGATTAGTTAAGTGATTTCCCAGAACTTTATGCATGATTAATTAGCAAAATGATCTGGCAGCATTTACAAATAAATGACAAAGATAAATGTGAATCACACATATGAGAAAAGCTGCTGCCTTCAGGATCTCTTATTGCTATCTCAGGTGTATTTACTGTCAAGGTCCTCTGCTCTCCGGAAATTCCAAATATGATATTAATAACTTGATTGTATCAGAAATTAGAAAAATCAAGTTCCATATCAGCCACAGGCTATCAATTTTGAGAAGTTTCTAAGAATCAGTTCCTATCTATAAAATGGGAATGCAATTCTGTATTGACTCTAGATTGCTCCAATAATTGAATAAATGCTAACCTTATTATCTTACTCAGTTTCCAAAGCAAATCATCTGCCCTTCTCCAGAGCTATAAAAACTAGGACACCAGGTTCATATAAGAAAACATAACCATAGTTTTAGTTTCATCAGAAGCCAAAGAGACATAAATGATCAATAATTAAGACAATATAAGGATAATGCTTTTCTTATACTCTATAGTTTTATTTTTATATAATACATTAAAGCAGCAGGACCCAGTATTTCTCAACCATATTGGCTAGTCTCCTGTAAAGTCCTTTTCCCTCAGATACTTGAATATAATCATTTCACTGTACAGTTTTATAGAGGGCCATTCTAAGAAACAGTCATATTAACATTGTTTCTGCATTTAGGTACAAAAGCGTAATATGAGTCTCTGACTTAATGTTTTCTATAGGAGATCTCATGAAAAATGTATTTTAAAATCAAGAGCAAGTAAAAGGTTACCTGACTCAGAGAACTAGTCTGCTTTATTCTTTCTGATAAGAGTTTATGTAACAGAACACAATTTCATTTTTCCTTTACTTTCAAATTTATAAAACTAAATTGAAGCATAGTAACTGAATTAAGCCTCTCGGAGAGCATCTGGTCTTGTTTTGCTAGACCAATTTCTACCCTTGAAATAGGCATTACTTAGCCTATCTGTAAAATAAGTACAATTAAGCAAAATGGCATGCATTTAAAATAGAAGCTTTAAGTAACCATTCTTAAATTGCAAAAACAAATCATTGAGAACAACATTTTTCCCATGTAAGCTTTTAGATAACTGAAACACAAAAGCAGTTTAGAAATAGTCTATAACTTCATTTTATTATAATCCTTATATAAAATGACAGTTTTTTGCATAATCATAGCATACCTAATTATTAATTTACCAACGTATTTCACCTACTAGATTATAAGCCTTTTGTGGGTCAGAATAGTATTCATTCTTAATAACCTCAGTGTCTAATAAATAGTAAGACGTCAGGAAATGTTAAATGAAAGAAGGAAAAATACAAGAGCAAGACAAATGCAGAAATCTAATATAATGGTCTTACTGACCTTATTATTTATGATAACATCATGACACATTGTACAGTTTTTAGCATTACCAATGATTAGAATCATCATAATGACTAAAAAAAGTGACAGTGAAATCCTCATTTTTCATCATATTGTAATTTTGAATCATTCCAAATTTTTCTCTCAATGCCATTTCAGCAATGCTTTAAACATTCTGCAGAACCAAAAGCTTTTAGAGCTAAATGCATCAATTACACATAATCTTGTGATGCAATCCTGCCATGAATCCTTAGTCATTCATCCTCAGCCCACAGAATGCCATCTGCTTATTCTGAGTGTACCTTGCTACAAAGAGAAAGAGAGCAGAAGAAATCTTAAACTGATTTCATTGTCCTGAATTTTGCTACTTTAAAGTATAGTTTCATTTTCAATGATATTATTGTTTTTATGTTTTCAATGACATTATTGATTCTAAATGCTAAAGTTTCTACAAAGATATGATCTAAGCATTCTGACCTTTTTGATAAATTATCTTTGTATGAATTCTCCTTTGTTAAGTTACAATGCGAAACAATTATCTGAGGAAAGCTCTAACTTTATCCAAAGACCACAGTCCTTACATAATTTCTCACTGGAATACAATTTTATGGAATCCCAGTTTTGTAAGTGTGGGGTTTGGACTATTCATTCCATGTGGCAGGCTCTCTGGGATAAAGTGAAAGCTAAGTAATTTAATGGTAGAACAAGCAACCAAAAATGCATTCCATCTTTTTAGCAATAATGACCATACTTAAAACCAGTCAAAGGAGAAATAAGATTATAATCCCACTTGATTCTGTTCATTTTAATATTATCTATAAATGATATTTTTACGATAAATATTTAAGCAAGGCTTAACGGTCTATAAATATTTCTACTATCAGTCTGAGGACTGTGTCTGCATCTAGAAACCAGATTTTCTTAGGTGACAAGAACAGATAAAATAAAAACTAGGACTAACACTCTGGCCAGCCAGTGCCAGGAGTGCATTGGCATCAAATCCCCAATCTGTCTTACCAGTAGTTTATGCATATATATATATATATATATATATATATATTTACTTATTTATTATTTATTTATTTATTTATTTATTTATTTCAGATGGAGTTTCGCTCTTGTTACCCAGGCTGGAGTGCAATGGCACAATCTCGGCTCACCGCAACCTCCGCCTCCTGGGTTCAGGCAATTCTCCTGCCTCAGCCTCCTGAGTAGCTGGGATTACAGGCACGCGCCACCATGCCCAGCTAATTTTTTGTATCTTTAGTAGAGACGGGGTTTAACCATGTTGACCAGGATGGTCTCAATATCTTGACCTCGTGATCCACCAGCCTCGGCCTCCCAAAGTGCTGGGATTACAGGCGTGAGCTACCGCGCCCGGCCTGCACTTATATATTTTTATCATTACATTGTAAACATTCATTGACACAGGACAGGGGCATGACTTTACCTGTCGTATAAACATATCTGGCAACTAGAAGCTTTTCTTTAATTAAAACTAATAATCTTTTATAAAATGAGAAAAAGATGTTGGTCCATGGAATATTACAAAAAATTTATTTAGAGAACAGTATTCACTAAAATATAATAACTTTTACAAGTAGCAAAGTTCTTAAGAGGAATCGAAGTGTTCATGCCACTGATAGAAGGAACAAATGGTCAATTATGAGGACTGACAGAATCCTTGGCACCTGCCTGACTTTTTATCTCTACAAATTATTTCTCTTGCCAAGGTAACACCATCTTTTTCCAGATTACTGTCATAGCCTTTGGCAAGTTTTCCTACAACCATTATGATCTCAAATCTATTCTCCCTAGCACTGCCTGGGTGATCTTTTAAAAATGCTAGGATGGCCAGGTGTGGTAGCTCATGCCTGTAATCCCAGCACTTTGGGAGGCCAAGGTGGGTGGAACATGAAGTCAGGAGTTCGAGACCAGCCTGACCAACATACTGAAAACCCATCTCCACTAAAAATACAAAAATTTAGCTGGGCATGGCGGCAGGCACCTGTAATCCCAGCTACTCTGAAGGCTGAGGCAGGAGAATATCTTGAACCTGGCAGGTGGAGGTTACACTGAGCCAAGATTGTGCCATTGTAATCCAGCCTGAGGGACAATGCAAGACTGTCTCAAAAAAAAAAAAAAAACCTGGGATGATTATGTCTTATTATGTCACTTGCCTCTGAATTTCATGTCTTCCAATTGAGCCATTGGCTAATCTTCCCTATAGCTCATCAAACTCCAGCTATTTTGGTCTCATTTCAGTTCCTAAAACATTATAAGCAATTCACTCCAGAGTTTTCACATCATTATTTCTTCTTTTTAAAACACATTTCTGCTACCCTTCACCCCACACAAGCATTGTTGCTTTGCTTACTGTTGTTCATTGTCTGCCTAAAATCTCTGCTTTGGCACCCTACTCTAACATCACAGTCAGATCTTCCTGTGACACTACATTTACCTTTGTTTATTTTGCCTGCCAGACTTAGTCCACATTAGTCTTCATCATTAGCTCCATGAAAGGAAAATTAAGAAACGAAAAGTTAAGCTTCGCAGGTCATTCATCCACTATGTAGAGCTATTTAAATATTTTGATAATCAGCCCATGGATCTGAGATGTGTTTTATTTGCATGGTGAACTACAAAGAACAGGATTTTAAAATATATGTATAAAGTCAGACAAGGATTTTCAGGATCATACCACAAAGGACATAAATTAAAACTAAACTATTATATGAGTAGATTTTAAAAATGGTTAAGTATTGTGTACCATTTTCTTTCAATCATAAAGTAAAAACAAAGTTATAAAAATATTCACAGAACATTTACAGCAGGGATTATAAGGAGATGTCACCTCACATACTAACATTGAGATGGGTCAGCATGATTATGAGAATTATGTTGTAAAGGCTCCTGGTAGAGTTCAGATTCATCAGGAAAGAGTGCTGTGATTTAATGATGTTTTTCCTGGGCATAAAAGCAGAGAAATGGTGAGTCATTTTACATTTAAATTAAATAAAAAAAGAATAAGAGAGGTGAACTGGCTTCACCTTCCCACCAAAATGAAAAAGAGAAGCCCAGAAGTCTAGATTGTTGAATCTTTCTCTAGGGCATCTACCACCATGTTATAAATATTTACTG
This sequence comes from Saguinus oedipus, assembly GCA_031835075.1. NCBI lineage: Eukaryota > Metazoa > Chordata > Mammalia > Primates > Cebidae > Saguinus > Saguinus oedipus. The sequence continues at coordinate 141,220,867 of CM063169.1, forward strand.
ATCTCTCAGTAGTATACAAAAGAGTTGAAACTTGTTTTCCTTCTGGCTTTAGGGTACTCCTCCATTCTCTAGTATTCTCCAATCTTACTGGTCATCCTTGTCTCTTGGGGGTGAGTCACATCCTCTGCTTAACCTCTAATTGTATTCCTCCAGGGCTTTGTTTTGTTTTTCTCTTTCTCCTTAAGTGACTTCATTTCATCCCATAACTTTAAACATTTTATTTTTGACAACCGTAGCTTCTTATTTCCAGCTGACTATTCCTCATCACTACATACAAATTGTATAAGTATTTCAAACTTAATTTTAGTATGGACAACACAGAACTCTTGATCTTATCCAAAAACCTTCTATATCAGTCTTCCTCATTTTTGTAAATGGGATAATAATCTACCATTATCTCAATCCAATAATACAGAGTTTTTCTTGGTTATTCTCTTTCTCCCATCTCACATATTCTGTGTCAACAAGTTCCTCTGACTCCAAATCATATCTTGAAACCATCCACTCTTCTCTTTTCCATAACCACCACCCTAGTCATAGTCACAATTATTTCTGTTTAAATTACTTCAAGAGCCACCTATTGAGTTTATTCCCAGAATCTACTTTGGTTCGCTTGACCCCATCCATTTCTATGTGGTAACTAGAGTGATTATTTTCAAAACATGAATGAAACCTTATAGTGGCCCTGTTTACAATTATCTAAGGGCTTCTTCTTAAACTGGGAAGTGAACCCAAAACTCTAATCCCGAGTTTCAAAGCCCTGTATTATAATAATATGTTCCCATTCATTTATTAATCTTCACACTTCTTACCCACACTCACTTCCTTCTAGCAATACTAGGTTTTTTTCTGTTCCTCAACCACACTATTCATTTCTACCTTGTGTCTTAATGTTACTTAGAATACTTTTCCCAGGGACTGCCTTGTTATCCTTCTAAATTTGGCTTAAATTTGAATTCTCTAACCATAAGTTTACAGTTAACCATATACTCTACTTCCTTCCTTAATTATCATCTTTAATTCACTAGATAGCACTTATCATTTCCTGATATTATATATTTATTAATTTGCCATTCATTCATTCATTCTTATCTGCATCTCCTTACTTGAAAACAAAATCTATGAGAGTAAGAAACTTCTTTTCCTTATTCACCCCTAGAACACAATGGGTGCACAGTAGGCATGCAATATGTATTCATTGAATAAATACACTCTATTTTCTATATAGTTTTCCACATTTAATACAAAATCATATTTTTCTGAAGTCAATGCAGCAGAGTTTTAACCTTTGGCTTGATTCTTGTGGCAATTTTTTTTTTGGCATCACTCTTCCTACCATCAGTTAGCATATATTTAGAATTTTAAACACTTACATAAGTACAGCTTTGCTAGAGAAGTAAAACTGAGGCAGAAACTAGAGAGAGGAGAATGGCTACGTGTCAAATTTAAATTTAAAAAATATTCTTAGTGTAAGATTATCTGGTAATACTTTCAAATAAGGACCTTCAGCAAGTAAACATTTTTATTGATAATTTCATATAGTTTTTCTTCTATTAATAAATGCATCCAAATTTTTTAAAAAATGAAATGTAAATTTATTTATTTAAAAATCTCTCTTTCATGATATGCGATGATTTGGTATTGTTCTGTGTAGATAATGTTTAAGCTGTGCCCCATTCGCCTAAGAAATTCAGGTTTTCCACAGTATAGAACAATGTCTATGAAAATTCCTAGGTTTAATGGTCTAGTTGTATACCCAATAGCAAGCCTTAGTTGCCACAGAATGCCCTAGCTACATGCACCAAGAGAAAGCAAATATTTGTATCTTTCTCTTATAAAATACCTTAAGAGAGAATCTAATATACTAACTGAAACAGTAAATTCCGTAGTGGAGGATTGTTTTTCTCAGAAAATGGCTTCTTCTTATCATGAGTTAAAAAATCAGGAGCAAAGTAACTGTGATTTATTCGGTTGAGATAAAAGCAAGAGAGGCATGATCTTATGGGCTGAGATCCCAACTCTGTTAAATTTGGAGGCAAAAAAAAAAAATCCTAAATGACATGATAAGGAGACAGTCTGGGCTAGAGACAAAGAATCTGCAGCACCTGTACGTCACTGAAACCCTGGCTCCTATGCTAAGCAACCACTCCTTCCAGTTCCACTACAACTGAAGTTTATGAATGGTATTTCCAGTGGTTCTAAGTATTAAACATACAGCGATATGAAGTAGTATAAACAGAGCCTTAATAACTATACTGAGGCAGGCTTTAGAATTCTATAGCCGCCTACAGAAAAACAAACAAACAAACACAAAAACAAAAGATGTAGAGTATCATCACATAGATTATTTTTGCCAAGTGAGAGGAAAATGGGATACAGTAGCTCTCACCCCCACCCCTTATCTGAAGGGTATATGATTCTAAGACCCTCAGTGGATGCCTGAAACTCAGCACCAACCCTATAGACAGTATGTTTTTTTCTACGCATATGTACTTAAATTCATAAATTTGGCACATGAAGAGATTAACAACTAATAAAAGAGAAAAATTATAGCAATATACTGTAGTAAATTTATATGAATGTAGTCCCTCTCTCCATATCTTATTGCACCGTACTCACCTATTTTCAGACTGTAGTTGATCATGGGTAATTAAATCTGAGGAAAACAAAACTGCAAGTAATAAGAGAACTACTGTGTAAGCCTCAATGTGCCTCTTCCTCCCGTCTGTCCGTCCTTCCTTCCTTCCTTCTTTCCTTCCTTTTTTCTTTTCCTTTCTCTTCCTTTTTTCCCCTTCCTCCCTTCTATTCACACACATTTCCTCCCTTTCTCCCTCCCTCCCTCTCTCCCTTCGTCCCTTCCTTCCTTCTACTATTTAATACATATATAATGAACAAGAACATTTACTATGGTGGCAGGTACAGGAGATACACCATTGAACAAGGCAGAAAAAGTCCCTCCCTCATGGTAATTCTGAGGACAGATAATAAATATAGAGAAAAATAAGGTAATTATATTTTGTAACAAATGCTATAAATAAAATAATAAGAATTAAGATAAGGTACAAATATAATAATTGAAAGAGTCTATTTTAGGTTAGGTAATCAAGGAGGGCCTATGAGTTGAAACATAAAGAATAAAAAGGATCTAGCCATACAAAGGGTTGGTGAGATATTTTCATTTAAGGGAACAAAATGGTCAGGAAGCGGAAAAACTGCATTATGTACAAGAACCTGAAAGGTCAATTTGATTGCAGCAAAGTTACCATGGGCAACCTGATATTAAATGAAGATGTAAAAAGAAGCAGAAGACAGATTTAGAGTCCAGGAAGCACATATATAACACTTACCGATAACAAGCCTAGAATTTTTATAGAGAGAATTCAGCTTAAAAGCACTCTTCACAAGTTATATGGCACATGAGTTTGTATATGACCAGTCAGATCATACATGTAACAAGTCTTAAAAATAAAACTAGAGCTCAAGTCTTCTGATGTTCATCTAGTGATCATTACACATTGCCACAGTGGTCTGGTAACTCTGTTACAAAAGCCCAAACAACATGGAGGAGAAATAGGAACATGGATATAAATACTTAGGACTAATGGATATATTATAAAGACAGTTTTATAAAGAAAAACAGAAACTCACAAGGTCAGGATTTGGAGTTGTTTTAAATCAATACACAATTTTGAGAAAGTTGCTTCAACAATCCAAGCAATAGCTGTGTCACTTATCTTTGTCACAATGATTGGACTTTATATGTGGTTTTCAGAATTTTGAATATTTTCATAAAGGAGCAAATACATTGTATTTGTTATAAATAAACAATTTAGAAAAAAAGACCAAGATTAAAACAGAACAGAAACAAAGTAGTTATATTCTACTTAAAAGAGAGCAAACAAAAGTTCAAGGGCCCCAGAGGGAAGTCATTAGACACTGCCAAAAACCTTAAGCATCTCTAGTCAAATTCTGTGATGATTCCAAATGCTGTTTCAGCTATAAGACTCTATGATTCTATCATTGCCTTCTTCATACACCAAGTAGAGATTCTGGGGGAAAACAACAAACAAGCAATATAAAAATGAAATGATACCGGGAGACTGCTATAGGAGTAAAGAAGCTTTTTTGCTAAAAGCATTCAAGATTTCTCAGTATTGTACTTGGCCTACATCACATACCAGAACCCGGCAGCAGGAATGAACTCAAGAAACTAGACTGAAATACTGGAGCAGCAATCTTAAACCTAAATAGAAGATAGTTTTCTTTTCTCCTTTCTTTCTTTCCTTCCTTCCTTCCTTCCTTCCTTCCTTCCTTCCTTCCTTCCTTCCTTCCTTCCTTCCTTCCTTCCTTCCTTCTTTCTCTTTCTTTCTTTCTCTTTCTTTCTTTTCTTTCTTTCTTCCTCCCTCCCTCCCTCCCTCCCTCCCTCCCTCCTTCCTTCCTTCCTTCCTTCCTTCCTTCCTTCCTTCCTTCCTTCCTTCTCTCTCTCTCTCTCTCTCTCTCTCTCTCTCTCTCTCTCTCTCACTTTAAGTTCTGAGATACATGTGCATCATGTGCAGGTTTGTTACATAGGTATACACGTGCCATGGTGGTTGGCTGCACCCATCAACCTGTCATCTACATTAGGTATTTCTCCTAATGCTATCCCTCCTCCAGGCTCCCACCCACTAACAGACCCTGGTATGTGATGTTCCCCTCCCAGTGTCCATGTGTTCTCATTGTTCAACTCCCATGTTTGAGACTATGCGGTGTTTGGTTTTTTTGTTCCTGTGTTAGTTTGCTTAGAATGTTAGTTTCCAGCTTCATCTATGTCCTTGCAAAGGACATGAACTCATCCTTTTTTATGGGTGCATAGCATTCCATGGTATATATGTGCCACATTTTCTTTATCTAGCCTATCATTGATTCGTATTTGAGATGGTTCCAAGTCTTTGCTATTGTGAATAGTGCTGCAGTAAATATACATGTGCATGTGTCTTTATAGGACAATGATTTATAATCCTTTGGGTATATGCCAGTAATGGGATTGTTGGGTCAAATGGTATTTCTGGTTCTTGATCCTTGAGGAATTGCCACACTGTCTTCTACAATGGTTGAACTAATTTACACTCCCACTTATACTGTAAAAGCATTCCTATTTCTCCACATCCTCTCCAGTACCTCTTGTTTCCTGACTTTTTAATGCTTGCCATTCTAAATGGCGTGAGATGGTATCTCATTGTGGTTTTGATTTGCATTTCTCTAATAACCAGTAATGATGAGCTTTCTTTTCATATGTTTTTCGGCCTCAGAAATGTCTTCTTTTGAGCAGTGTCTGTTCATATCCTTTGCCCACTTTTTGATGGGTTTTATTTTCTTGTAAATTTGTTTACATTACTTGTAGATTCTGGATATTAGCCCTTTGTCACGTGGATAGTTTACAAAAATTTTCTCCCATTCTGTAGGTTGCCTGTTCAGTCTGATGATGGTTTATTTTGCTGTGCAGAAGCTCTTTAGTTTAATTAAATCCCATTTGCTAATTTTGGCTTTCGGTGCCATCAATTTTAGTATTTTAGTCATAAAGTCTTTGTCCATGCCTGTGTCCTGAATGATATTGCCTAGGTTTTCTTCTAGAGTTTTATGGTGTTAGCTCTTACATTTAAGTCTTTAATTCATCTTGAGTTATTTTTTTGTGTAAGGTGTAAGGAAGGCATACAGTTTCAGTTTTCTGCATATGGCTAGCTAGTTTTCCCAATACCATTTATTAAATAGAATATTTTAAAAATGAGAATTGCAGACATATGGGAGACAAGTTAAAAACACAGAGTTAGTGCTAGTGGATCATGCTTTAATCAAACCATGAGGATAAAAATTCAGAGTTTGGGAAAAGACTTTTGTCATTATAGTCTAGGATTTGGGCATCATCAGGGGAAGCTGGTACTAACTCATCAACTGGCCAGTAAGTCACAGAAATCATCCAGTTAGGCTTAGGGGCCTGGATGAAGCCAGCCTCAGTCAGCAGATTACTCTTATCCATAAGGGATCATTCCTATCTGGCAACTCTCCTCAACCATACCTCAACAGTGTTTCTAGAGGGTCTCCTAAACTTGTATTTTCTCCTCATCTTATGTTGTCTTCCTGGTCCTCTTTGAAAATCTATATGTTCACCACAATACTCTAACAAATAAAATAACTTAATTCAGATGAACAATATCACGTGGGTATTTTATATGGCAAATGGTCAATAATCAAGCCACCATATGGTGGGAAAAGCAAGTGACTGGCATTCTGCAGGAAGACTCTATCCCAGTGGTTTAAATCACAGGGTCTCAGTTTCCTTACGTGAGATATGAAGACTGAAAATACCTATAAATTGTAATACCTATAAACAGTACTAAACCTATAAACAAAGGTATAGGCATCTTATTACAGACTTTGACATATTAAATCTGAATAGTGATAAATCTTTAGAAATTCTACATCTTCTTGATTTGGGAGACTAAAAATATGGCCATGTGTAAATGTCACAGGAACAGGGCCAGAAATGGACAGATGCATTTTATCTCCTTTTATGTTTTTCAATGATCCCTTCCACAAGTTGTAAATCACTGTGCTTACATGCTGAAGATTATGCAAATGAATTACAGATATGGGCCTTGCCTTCAGGAAATGACAATCTCCTGGAAATGTCCAAGATATCAAGTCATATCTGTCATCTCATGAAGATATTAGACCTCCCAAAATTCCTCCAATTTGGGATAGTGTAGGACTGTTTAACTTTTTTTTTTTTAAGTTCAGGGATATATGTGCAGGATGCACAGGTTTGTTACATAGGTAAACATGTGTCCTAGGGGTTGGTTGTACTGATTATTTCATCACCCAGGTATTAAGCCTAGTATCCATTAATTATTTTCCCAGCTTCTCTTCCTTTACCCAGTCTCCACCCCCAATAAGCCCCAGTGGGTATTGTTCCTCTCTCTGTGATCCTGTGTTCTCATTATTTAGCTCCCACTTATAAGTGAGAATAGCAGTATTTGGTTTTCTGTTCCTGTGTTAGTTTGTTGAAGATAATGGCCTCCAGCTCCATCTATGTCCCTGCAAAGGAGAGAGATTCTTTACACAATGTAGGTTCTTACACTGTCATGCTCAAGTGAAGAAATTATTGGTGTTGAATACATGGGAACTTACACACAGATGATGCTACAGCAAAGGAGATACTATGAAGAAAAGAATAAAGGTTAACAAAGTCATTCTTTTTTTTTTTTAATAATGCGAGTTTATTACCTTGTCTTCAAAAGGTATTTCTATTTCTTGTGCAAAAATTTGTTTTTGTTTTTAATCAATAAAAACTCCCAAGTCCTGTTTCCCTTGAGCTACTTTCTAATTTCTTTTTAACTGCCAGTTTTCTTATGAGTCTGCATTCACTGTCTCTACCTTTTGGTCTTCTTTTCACTTTTTAATCTATTGTATTTTGTTTTTAGCCCCCAGCACTTAACTAACATTGTTCCCACAGAGTTAGATTTTATACTGAATAAACCTTTGATTTTATCACAAACAATCTTTCTTCTTCATCTCCTCCTCCTCCACCTTTTTTCCTTCCTCCTCCTCCTCCAGTAACAGCATGCCATTATTTCTACTATATATTCCTCCCATTTTTTTCTAGTATTTGGATACCCAATTTATCATGATAGTAATTGTCTATGTGCATACACATGCATGCTACTAATATAAGTATCACGATCATGTTGTGGTTAATCAACAAACTAAAAATCCTGGATGCACTGAATTACACCAATTAATAGCAGGATGTAGTCTCTCAAATGTTTTGAATTAACTAGAAAATTTTCAGAATTCTCTAACTGAATACACATGTAACCACTAAAGTATTCCATGTCAGGGAGAAGGTGGGGTTGAATGTTGCAACTTTATATTCCAAGGACAGGTACCAAGATTCTTGAGCATCATTCATAATTAATTCTGGCAGGGGAAGGAAATGCAGAATCATTCAAAAAGTCAACAGATGCAAGTTCACTTCACATCTGTAAATAGAATAGTTAGATATTTACATTTAAAAATCAGACCTTGTATTAGTAGGATTTTTAAAATTTCTTGGATTTGGTGAATATTTGAACCATAGCTAAGTTTAGAAGATCCAGATGGATACAGAACATCTCCCTTACTCCACATCCCTGAAAATAATGTTTTTCAGAAGTTTTCAACTATATTTACTTGCTGATATTTAACTAGGAAAACCATATGCATTTCTTCTAACCTCCAACTCTGTTTGTTATTATACAATATTATTTTTATGAAATATTAAAAATATCCACGCTACCCACTTTTCATTTTTCACATGAAAAGTGAAAAATGCACAATTTTCCCCTTAATCTTTCTCTGTCTTTTAATAAATACAAAGAGGAAGCACCATGATAGCAATAAGTTGGCCTTTTGAAGAATATATGATTAAGCTACCAAGAAAGAGATTATAAGATCATTATGGTAAAGATAATAGGGTTAGAAAGGAGGAGACATTTACAAACTATTTATGAGACAGATACCATAGTTTCATAGACAACTGTTTTAGAGATGGAAGGGAAACAGGAGTTAAGAATTAGGTCATAATTCAAGCTTCGAAATATATGTAAACAAACATGCTATTCAATGAAAAGGAAAATGAAGAGTTTGAAAATGTACTGGGGAGAGTGAGGTCATTTGGAGCATATTAAATTTTAGGTGATTTTACCACATCCACACTAAGTTCTAAGGAATTTGACTGAAGAAAAAAAATGTGGATTAGAGTCTTTCCCTCTTTCTTTCGTTCTCTCTCTCTCTCTCTTTCACACACACACACACACACACACACACACATCATTTGGATCATGAGAAAATGAATGGTTGTAGAAACTCAAGAGTGATAAAATCACTCAGGGAGAATACATAACATGAGATAGTAAGGGGGTCTTAATAAGATTCCTGAATGGTGCTAATATTTAAACAATAACTTGATTAGAAAGTGCCCCTAAAACAATTTTTAAAAGTTAGAGAGACAGCAGGATCAAATAATAAAATTGAAAACTAAAGAGGAATTTTGATTCCTAATTCTCAATAGTTTCAAATTCTATAGAGAGGCCGACTCAACTGAACTAGCAAATTTATTCCCTGGGAAAGCCCTTTCTGAGAAATAAGTGTAGACACACCACACAACCCAAATAAGACATTCAGTTGTAAGTGAAAGGTTAGTGGCATTCCTGACAAGGAACAAATAAGAAATAATTGCTTATTTATATATTTTTATTTCTTAAGATAATATAGATTTGAATAGCTTGATATACTCACAGAAGAGTTCTGGCTGAGAGGGGGAGGTTTAACATGTAGAAAAATGACAGCAAATTGTGGGGTTGCCATTATTAATATAACAGCCCTATTTTCCTAAATTTTTCTGGCTTCTGATTGAAGACATCCATTAACTCAAAAATTTAACTTTTCTCCCTCAATCTACATACATGTTTGTAGTCACCAAGGCTAATTCTCAGCTCCAAATTAAATGTAGAAAATAGAAGTCATTCTCAGAAAGATCTTATACTGAATTTCTTCCTAAAGTAACAACTACCACCAGCACTAACACCAATACAACAAAAATCGAAACCAGGAGTATTATGTAAAAAAATATTTTCATATAGTTTATTTCATTTGGACTTCTCATTAATATTCCTAGCACTCTTCTATAAGACTTGTTTCAAAGTGATAATAACATGTTAGTTAAATTATTAAAATGCATCTTACATAGGACTGCCTTTAGAAGAAGGCTGAGTGGATTAAATCCCCATCTTAGTCTTGCCAATTCTTTCTCAATAGGTATCTTAATCCATTTTGTGCTGCTAGAATGGAATACCACAGGCTGGGTGATTATAAACAACATACATTTAATTAGTTCATGGTTTTGAAGTGTAGAAAGTCTAAGATCAAGGGGCCACATCGAGTGGGAGCCTCCTTGCTACATCACATGGTGGAAGGCATCATACAGTGAAAGAGCACTCAAGAGACTGAGGAAAGGGAACTCATCCTTTTACCAGGAATCCACTTCTACCATACTAACCTACTCCCAAGATAACAGTGTTAATCTATTCATAAGGGTGAAGCCCTCATGACCTAATCACCTCTTTGAAGTTCCGCCTCTTACCACTGTGGCATTGAACTTTGGGCGACACATTTAAACATAAAATAAGAAATCTTAAATGAAAAGATTGCTTTTCTCTGAGCAATTTTGCCAGGGTGGCAGACTGAATCAGTAAGAAAAATGCCTGGGCAAATTCATTTATCATCACTCACCTTTTTAAACTCAATAAAAGAGTCATTGTCATTTTTTATCAGCCTCATATTCTTTTTAAATCAGGAATAAAGATATTCTTTGCAATTTAGGCAAATTGTAGGTGGGAGACCCAGCTAATAATTGGACAGAAATTCCCATTTAGTATAATATTAAATAATAATTCTCATTCATAGTGGCTAATTTTACATCTGAACAACTATAATATCCATCTTTACAAGGGGTCTGTGTCTTTACCAATTTTATTCTTAAAAAATCCTCTCAGAATATTTTTGCCAAGTATCATAGCAGTTGCCTGGCAACTGCTAAGAACAAATGCAAAGAAAGAGCGGTGATTTAATAAGGAACTCAGACACAATCAAAACCTTGTAAAATGAACTAGATACCGGCTTTACTCAGAAAAAATAAATACTATCCCTTGATCTGATTTTAAATACAAAATGCTAATAACTTACTGTAAATTAGTAATAGAATTAATAAAAAGGAGCAAGACATAGGAACTAACAAAGAGTACCCAATGAAGCATTTAAGAATTTTTTTTTTTCCAATTCCCTAATGTAGTACGTTCAGCTATTAGGTCCCATGGCTTATTAATATACTATACTCACAGGAAACATTCTTTAGAAATCTGTCTGTGAATGTCGTGAAACAAATAAGGTAATCATATTTTATCTAGCATGGCAATATGAAAATTTTACAAGTTTGAGAATTCAACAGGTCCATAAGTTTTGCCAAAGCACTGAAGAACCCATATGCATCAAAGAAATGGAAAGTTATCATCAGTAGAAGGTTCTTAGAAAAAAAAGAGAAAACTTTAATACATAATTCAGTCATTTCTGAGCTATATAAGGATTTGACTTAAGATTTAATAAAAGGTAGATATTCCCATTCTTTTGTATTAGCAAAGAATGATTTGGATGCAAGTAACAGAGAGCTATCTTAACTAAGCTATGCAGAAATAAAAATTGATTGGTTGGATACTGAACTTTTCATATAACCTTGACAGGTATAGAGATTTAGCATGTCAGGACTGAAGACACAGGTAATTGAATGCTTTCAGGACTTTTCCTTTCCATTCCTCATCGATGGTGGCTTCCTTCTGCTAGTACAGCTTTGTCCACATGGCAGAAAGATGGCCACTAGCTGAACCCAGGGCTCACTTTTCAAAGTTGCAATAGCAGAGACCTGTTTAGTTTTTCTTTTCAAATACAGCTTGAAAAGTCTCGAGGAAACACTGAGATTGTTCAGGCTTTGGTTAGGAGCCCATTACAGAATCATCAGCTATGGCCTATGGCTGACTGCCCCTATTGGAATGGAACAATTGAAAAGGAGGAAGAGGAGTTTTCCAAGAGGAGGACAAGTTATTTCAGGGAAGATGAAAACCTTCATGCCATCATAATGAGTGAGGAAATAAATATAGTTTGACGTTTGCATTTCTGTTTTTTGGGTTGCCGTGTTATGTAACATACTCACAAGTTGCCTCTTTATCTAGATAGCTAATTCCATTTCTCTTTTAACAGGTTTTACTTTTCTAGTCATCCTTCTCACATAAGAATCAGAAAACAACAGTAAAATGAAGAGGGTTATATGCCTACAGCCCAGTCTGAGACGAATAATACTTTAGATCACAGAAAAAGTACTTTATAGGAGTTAATCCTAATGTTTTTAAAAACTAATGATACCTTAGATCACAGAAAAGTACATTTTATGAGTTAATCCTAATGTTTTTAAAATTTAATGATAGAATTCACACCTCTCTCCAGATCAGAACTAAACCCTGGTTAATGTAGCTATACCTTCTCATTCTGTCCATCATGCATGCAGTTCATTCGTGGGGTCTTTGTCAGTGCTCAGAGTATTAGGTGTTAGTCTAAAAGCAGAGGTGACCTGCTGCACACCAGACATTTCTAAAGCATTGGTCCTAGAGAGTAGCTGATAGCTCAAAAAAAATAAATAAATAAAAAATCTTTCTTTGAAGAAAAGGGAATTTAATTCACCTACCATATTAACTTTTCCTTCTGGAGGCATCAACTCATTTACTTTGTTTGTTTGTTTGTTTGTTTGTTTGTTTTTGAGATGAAGTCTTTCTCTTGTTGTCCAGGCTGGAGTGCAATGGCATGATCTAGGCTCACTGCAAACTCTGCCTCCTGGGTTCAAGCAATTCTCCTCCCTCAGATTCCCCAATAGCTGGGATTACAGGCACCTGCCACCATACTCTGCTATTTTTGTATTTTTAGTAAGACAGGGTTTCACCATCTTGGTCAGGCTTGTCTCGAACTCCTGACGTCAGGTGATCCACCTGCCTTGGCCTCCCAAAGTGCTAGGATTACAGGTGTGAGCCACTGCATCTGGCTTCAACTCATTCTTTTGTCACTTTACAGGAAGTTAACTTTTGTTCCTGGGAACCTGTAACTACCAGTTTTCAATCTCAAACCTTAAGGAGATAAACCTTCTAATTTGAACTTTGAGTGGCAATGTAGAAAAGATGAAGATCTTGCATTATTCACAGGGTGTAAACTATTAACTGAAAAAACTTTAAACCTGAAAAACACTCTTACTAATTCCAAAGTGTTTTGTTTGTTTTCTTCAAAACCAACCACATTAAATCTTAAACCATTCACAGTGAGAAAGCTAAAACAGTTGTTAAGCACATAAATACATAGTTTTGTTGTGCTTTTTCTACCTGAGGAAGGTTTTCAGATGATACCTCTGTCTTTTGACTGCTCTCGTCATTCTTTGAGAAGCTCCAAATCCTTTAGCACAACTAATTAAACAGCCTGTTCTCAGTCTTATCCAACAGATCTTCCCTCCTATAATCAGGCTATGATCACATCACACTCACCACCATTAAAGGAGGGGATACACTTGTCAAACTCTTTGCTCTTGCTCTTATTGATCCTCTGCCTGTTATATCCTTTCATCCAATTCTTCACAGTCTTGGAGCCTGGCTCAAATCTCACTATTTTTGTAAAGCTTTCCCTAATCTCCACCCATCATCCCTCTTCCCCTTCCCTCCCAACTTGGCAGCTATATCTCTTCCTCTATGCATCCACAAGCAGTTATAAAAAAAGTTTCATAATATAACATCTGATATGGTATATTGGCATATTCTATCACTATTTCACATGACAAATCTTAAATTGTGTTATATTTATTTGTGTGATTTTCTTTTCCCTCCTAGTTGTTAGGAGTTTCCTTAAGATCATGTCTACTTCTTCTGAATCCTGGGGTGTCTACCAGAGTTCACTGCTCAAACAGCTATTATATTGTGGTGTTTTGTGTTTTTCACTAGACTACAGGCTCCTAATGAGGAAGACATGTTCTCTAACTTTATATTACTCTTACCTAATCTCAGGTCTGTTGCAGAACACATCATGAGTAACTATTTCCTGAATGAGGGAATAATTATAAGCATGGAACTGCCTAATTTCATCAGTAGGTCACTAAATTATAAAATATGCTAGATCCAAAAACCATTTCTCTCAGATCAAGACATACAGATGCCATTTAATAATTTAATGCCTTTACAAAGTCATATTATTAAAATACTTGTTCAGGGTTTATTTAATATAGATTTAGTCTATACCTGTGAGAATTTTGCTTTCGTTTTTGTTGTTGCTTCTTTTGAAGCTACTGTCTTCTTCCATGGGAGTGTGCTCACTGGCTATTACCTGAGGAGTCACATATGTAGGGCCGAATAAACTGTTATCAAATTTAGGAATTATTCCTGAGAGGTTAAACCCACTTACAAGTCAGTATTCCATATCCTCATCTCATAGGGATATTGTAAATATTAAATGATAAAATATTTGCATAACAATTAGCTCAGTATCTGGCACATAATATGTGCTCAATAAAAGGCAACAGTATATATTTTTTATTACACCCTGCAATTCTCAGTGGACCTTTCTTTGATGGTAGGATTATTCTATTTCTGCGTTGTCCTACATGGCAGGCAAGAACCATATATGGCTATTTAGCAATTGGAATGTAGCTCATGTGCCTGTGAAACTCAATATTTATTTTAAATGATTTCAATTTAAATAGTCACCTGTAGCTAGTGGCTACCATAGTGAACAGTGCAGGGATTGTGAACTGCGTTAGAATGGTGCTCTGCCTTCTTCATCATCTCACCACCAAGATTTGAATAATTCTGGCATAGAATTGGGATTCAGAAAGTTTTATGAATCAGTGAAGAACATTTTAAATGAGGTGGAGAAATGATAAGAAAGAAATCAATATAAATGCAAGGCATGCTTTCTGGTATGTAAGTTGTGGAGAAGAGAAAAGCTAAGTAAGCAGAGTAGATACATTTCACAGTTGCCATGACTGGTGGTGGGCCTGTCCTAAGTGAAAACTCTCAAGCCAAGAACAAACGCTTATTACATTCCAAATGGATTAAACTTGATTTAGTAACTTATCTCTTCAATGTAGTCACTGCTCTAGTATACAGATCGAGACAAATATCACAGTGGAGACATTTAGGAAAGATGGAGAGAAGAGTAGATTAGAAAAAGGGAAATGTATTGCCTTGGTGATGACCATTAAGTCAGTGTCCAAATTCACAGCATCCTTGTAAGTTTATGCTTCCATTGCAGCTTCCTGGGCTACAGAAACCACATATCCCATTTATTGAGTCTTCTACTCTTGGCAACCTCTCCTTTTACCAATGAAGGGGAGGAGCAAAAAAAAAAAAAAAAAAAAAAAAAAAAGAAAGAAAAGAAAAAAGCACAAATAAAAGTTTGGAAAAATCTCTCTTCAAAAAAAAAAAAAAAAGAAGGGGAAGAGCACACATATATAATCTGTCCATCCACACCTACCACTCCTCCTCACAAAAATCCCCCACCCTCTGCATCAAATGGTTGTATTCTGCTCTGAATAAATTAATTTTAGTTTGCTGAATATTTCTAGATTATTCATCTAGAAGTATATGTACAGGGACCATGATGATGTCAATTTATCACTCATTTTAACCAGAATGCCTAATGAGAGGCAAGACTAAATCTCATGAAACATTTAAAAACAGTGAAACCAGTAAGTAATGTATTACCAAAATTAGTTTTTCCTGAGCATTATATGGTACTGGAATGAGATTTTCCTGACTAAGGAAACGGCATGTGCTGGAGAAAAGATGAAAAGCAAAAAGGCCTAGGGGCAAGACTATAGAAGATCATGTATGTCACACTGAGCAAGCTATTAGAAGCCCTTTAGAGAATTTTCAACAGGAAAGAGAAGAGGACAAAAATGGCTTTAGAAACCTTAGGCTAATGGAATCCAACATTCTAAATCTTCATTTAAAGGCTGGAAAAGATGCAAGCAGTATAACAGCTTTAAAAAGCAACATGTCATCTAATCCCATACCTTGACATATATCAAGCAGCAGTCAAGGTCAGAAGGATGGGAAACAGGTTTCAATTCTACCTGGAATGAAGCTAATTGTGTATGTCCAGAGCACGATGATTTTAAAAATCAGGGCAGACCACTTTAAAAATAATTTGCAAAAACCTGGCAAACATAATTCACAAATATAAACAGGAAAATATAATGGAGCTCTTGTTCTAAATTCAGTAGAAAGTAGCAGTCCTGGGGCCATTGTTAAGGCACAGAGTGGGCATGGAAAGTTGGAAGTTTACCCGGTTTTTACTCCCTGAGAAACAGTGGGGGTTTTGGCTAATAGAGCTGTGAATATTTACTGAAGGCCAATAATCAATTTGTCTCGAAAATAGCAGCAGTCACAGTTCCCACAGCTTTACAGGCTTGCCAGCAGGGGCATCCCATACCCATGCACACACTTGGTAAATGGTGGAGGAAACACCAGCCACATAAGTGAGCCTTCAAGGCTTGCTTTTTGATGCTTCTGTCACAGGAAGGATTAACAATGCACAGCTTCCTTCACTGCTGCTTTCACAGCTAGTATTTTAATACGCTCGGTATCTCTAAGGAAGCTGTTAGTATCTAACTTAAATAGGAGCAGGAAATGCCTTACATCCATTGTTGGGAAAAATAAATAAGTTCCTGAAACATCATGCTGGCTACATAGCCCTTGTGAACAGAGTGAGCATCACACAGGGTGCACTGACTAGGAGCATATCTTGGAGGGTCCTCCAATTATATTTAATCCTTGTTAGACTCTGACAGAATACTGTTGCTCCAATGAAAGCCTGCTGAAACTGTGCTGCTTTGTTTCCTGGGACTTTCCAACAGAAGGAGTAGGAAATAAAGGACTGAACAAAAGCTGGGCTGAAAGACCCTAAGAACAAATAAGCAAGGGAAGTAGCAATAATGTTCCTCCTGGTGGGGGGGGTGCTCACCCCAACAAAGACAAGTAATAGAGAAGGCCCTTAGGAATTTATCTATACAGATCAAGGGCATTTGCAAAAATGAGCAAGTGATAACCTCAACCTTGAAACTAGATGCCTTCAGCTGTTGCTGTAACAGTCCTACTTCAATACTGCCATCAAAACAGAACGTTGTGTAAAAGTACTTGGGAAAACTCTGGAGTTGGAGAACTACAGACCTGGTGCTGGCTCCGCAACTATAAATTACTAAACTGGATATACTTGCCCTGGCTGCCCATACCACAGAGTAAAGTAACCATGTGTGGGTAAGGTGCTTGGAAAGCAAAAGATGGGAGGACATTCCCATTCCTGCTCCACAATGCACTCAGTGCTGCTTCTCGTTCCAAGTGAAGTATAGAGGATACAGGAAGCAACAGTAGTTTAGAATTACCTAGGTGGTCAATGGCCACTCAAGGTAATAACCATTCCAGACATGTGCATAGACTGTTGGAGAGTGGACAATGCTGTGCCTCTCCAAGGGGTCTTCATTGATAGAAAGAGTCAAGGTGAACCTGGATACTGTCTTCTCTAAAATCAAACCAACTATCAACAGAGACTAGAAGCAGCAGACAAAACCAGCCTGCTCAGAGCAAACCTCAAGATACTTCTAAATGACTCACAGGCAGCCAAACCCTTTATTTTCTTATCTCCCAAGGCCCTTATGCCTTCCAATCCCATTGAAGCCAAGAAGTCCCAGAAAAGGGGAAAAGAGAAGAATCTCAAACCAACGTATACTCAACCAAGGTCAACATTCCTCTACCTCTACCCACAGGTGATGAATAGAGGTAGAATAAGAAGAAAACCATATCCTCTGCATACTTCAAGTTTCTCAAGACATAAACCTGGCTTGTACTGTGGAAAAGAGGATATGTTAAACTGGGCATAATATGGAAGTTTTAACTGTCACAAAATTTTAATAACTTAAAGTAACCAGAAATGCAAGCAATGTGTGATAGTTAATACTGAGTGTCAACTTGATTGTATTGAAGAATGCAAAGTATTAATCCTGAGTATGTCTGTGAGATTAGCCTTTGAGTCAGATTAAAGGAGATTAACATTTGAGTCAGTGGGTTTAGAAAGGCGGATCCACCCTTAATCCGTGTGGGCACCATCTAAGCAGCTGCCAGCATGGCTAGAATATAAAGCAGAGAGAAAAATGTGAAAAGACTGGACTGGCCTAACCTCCCAGCTTACATCTTTCTCTCATGCTGGATGCTTCCTGCCCGCAAACATCAGACTCCACGTTCTTCAGTTTTGGGACTCTGACTGGCTCTCTTTGCTCCTCAGGTTGCAGACCTTGAGGTCGTGTGAATTAATACTTAATAAACTCCCCTTTATGTATTTATCTATTCTATTAGTTCTCTCCCTCTAGAGAACCCTAATGCATACTGAAAAAACTAAAATTCAGAGATGATACTGGGTATAGAAAAAGAACAGGTTAAAACAGAACACAGTTCAAAATAATAATTGAACAAAATTACGCTTTTTATATTAATACCCCACAGCTTTTAGACTATTCAATAAACCTGTTACTGTATTAACATGCTTAATTCTCACAATTATGAGTTAGAACTGTATTGTATTCACTTGATAGAAAAGTAAATTGGGACTAAGAGAGGTAAATTCTCAGAGTTCACTTATTAAGCCAGGATTTGAAATCAGGTATATTTGGCTCTATAAAACATGATTTTCTTCTCCCACTCACAGGATTTCTTGATGATGGGACTTTCCTGGAGTATGTCAAATATTAGCTTTAGGGAAAATCATAAATAAAAGGATATATTATGGCAGCAGCATTACTAACTATGACAATGGGCCCTAAATTGGCATCTAGGCAGATGGTTCCTAGAAATCCAGCAGCAGGCAGAAGGTCAATATTATTAAAAGATTTGTATTTTTCCAAAGATTACCACAATGTATCTCCAAATATGTAGCTCTTCTAGGACTCTGTTAACTCCTCCTTCTAAAGGTAAAATCTATGTCACCACCTCTGAACCTGGGTGGGCCTTTGTGACTGCTTTGATCAAAAGAGTATGGCGGAAATGACTCTGAGTTTAGTCTAAAGAACGGATGCATTCTTAAAGCACTTGTTTTTGGAATCTACCCACCATGCTGTGAGTAAGCCTAAGATGCCTTGGAAAAGCCCATGTACAGAGGAACTGAAGCCCCTAGCCCATACATAGCCCTGGATTAGCTCCCAGACAAAGACAGCACTGAATTGTCAACCACGTGAATGAGGCATCTTGAAAGTGGATTTTCAGCATACAAGATGACACTTAATATCTGTAAACACTGCTCTGTTGTTATTTTTTAAAAGGCTCTCTAGCATCTGTTAAGCTATACAGTCTCATTGTTCTCAGATGTGTATATAGACCAACTTAAGTTGAAATGTCAGGTATACATACTGACTTCCATGCACAGCCCTTAGTTAGTAAGCTACGAAATTAAACCCTCTGTATTTAACTGGTAATCAGGAAAAGAAAAAAAAAATATATATATATATATACACATATATATATACACATATATACGTATACATATATATACATATATATATACATATATATGTATATATGTATATATATATGTAAACTAAACCAACCAACCAACCAACCAACCAAAAAACAGCTGAGATCACATGGAATAGAGAAAAGCAATTCCTGAAACGTTATACTAGAATTGTACATTACACGAGTTAGTACTTGTTATTCTCTCATGCCGGTGAAGTTTGAAGGTGGTTTATTTCACAGTAATAACTGATATAAGTTATAGAAACTGGACAACAAAAACTGGACTCTAGTCTCTGGGAATATAGGGGGAGAATGTAAGGCAAAATTCTAGCTTGAAGGAAATGGATTATGAACAGAACTTTAGGAGTGTGGAACAAGACAGAACATCTGTTTTTAGACCTTGAGTAAAAAGTAGGGGCTTAGTGCTAGGAATCAAGGGATAAGCCCAATTAGTAGGCACATGATTAGGGCAAGTTTAACAAGTGTGACTTGATGCTTGAGAAGTTAATCAGCCTCAGATATGGGACAAGAAAGAGCTATCCTGGGGGACTAGAAATTAAGCATGACATTTTACTGAGTTTCATACCAGAGCACATGCATCACTTCAAGACTCTAGTGTCAGAATGGCAAATGAGTTTCAAGTTTCAGAAAACTCTGATTTATTAGTAGTGGCTTCTTGGAGTATTACGTAGAAAAAGGCTATGAGGCAGCATCCAGGCTCAGCAGGAAAGACTGTGTGGCGACTGATTAATGATGTATTTTACCAGAGTAGAAAAAGCAACTTGACATGCATACCCTGCATTTCCTAGCCCTGTGTTAAATGTGACTAATTGCAAAATTGCATATGTGGCTTTCATCACAAGACCCAGTATGAAAGCAAGCAGAAAATACCTTTACTGCTTTGTGCAGTATCAGAAGTTTACCATGAGTTGAAGAAAGGAGCTAGAGTCACAAGATTGGTGTTAAATCAGTAGACTGAACTAACTTGTAGTATGACCTTAAGCAAAAGAACTGATGCCTTCTTTCCTTTAGTTTTCAAAGAAAATAAAATCTTCTTAATGAGTTTGTTATCATGGTGAATGAGAGAATTTATAAGAATATGCTTTGTTAACAGTGAATGCTGCATGCATATTAATGGTTATTCAAACCATTATGAATGCACAGCTTTTCCCCATTTGGCTCAAAAGAGTAAGTCTTATTTGGTATAACTCCTTTATTATCTATGTCTGATTCATTGCAATCGCTATTATAAAGCACTTGCATTATAAAGCAAAAGTTATTTTTCCCCCACCAATATTTCCTAAGTTTCTTTCCTACTATTATACTTATGACACTCTTCTGAAAATGGGTGGATTTTCTTGATTGCGATGAATGTCTATAATCAAGTAAAGCTGCAGCTAGGAAGAAGCAAAGTTAGAACTAATAGTAGAGAAGAAATGAGTAGACAGGCCCAGAGAAATTAAGAAACAGAGTGATAGTTGGAAGTCTGTGAGTCAGGAATTCGGGTATGTTTGGCAAGCAGGAGTTGAATTGCAGAGAGGTAAACAGGCAAGATTTACACAGTGTATATATTAAGAAGTTTTCTACTAAACTCACACTGACATCAAGAACTTCCTTCTGCTTCCCTAAAGATTGCCATCCTCAGTTTCCTGATTTAAGTAAAATCAGCTAATTCATACCTGTTTTACTTTTTAATATTGCATTCTTTTAAGAAAGGGCGATTTGCCACAATCCTACATGAACCCTCCTATGTAGTAAAATAGGTCTACTTGCTATATCCCAAATATCTGGTACACTTTCCCCTCTCTATGTTACTTACACCCTGCTTTCTATGCCAGCCTCAGACACATTGTTCTTCCAGTCTTCTAGCTTTGCTTATTGAAATTGTCTCCACGGTTTAACATGCAGCTCATATGACCTAATTCTGAATTAACACCTGGAGGACCTTCTCTCTCTTTCTCTTTAGTGTTTTCAGCCTTATGTGCTTGGCAAATATCACACATCATACTGCCAGGTGTCTCACAAACAAAGATACTTGATTTCTTCACAGTGAATTATAAGGGCACTCTTCAAGGGAATTAAGAATGACATGAATGCCTTTTTTTTTCTCTTATAGTTTTTCACCTACAGTAGGGGCCCCTTAATGTTTGAACTACAAGTTGATTAATAAAAATAGTTTATTAGAACATTTTAACAACAAATATATTCTACTGATTGTTGCAAAAATGCAAAGATTGCCAGGAAAAAAAAAATGCCATTAATTTTCATTGTGCACAAAAACACCCAGATGCATTCTTTCTTTAATCACAAAGCAAGCATCAGACCACAAAAGGCTATCTATATAATGCACTGTGTTGGGTTTAAAAACATTTTCTCATTATTTGGATGATTTCAAACTACAATTTTAAAAGCAGTAATTTTTCCATGCACAGAAAATTTATGTCACCTATTCCATCTCTCAGACAAAATTAATTCTTTTTGGTTTCACTATGCCAAAAGACTTTCAAAGAAATGTTATCCTTTCATCAACTGTAACTGAAGAGATATTGTTTCCTCCAAATTGTGTGAAAGTTTTAGTTAATTTAATATTAAAAATCAAATTAAGAAAAGATAATACACAGAAATGCAATTGTTTTACTTGAATGTATATTGTGGAAGAATCGAGTTCCTTAGAGGCTATGAGAGAATTGGAGTCATGTAGTTCTCCGGGGAAGAAAAGAAGAAAATCTTTCAGTGGTTAAAAAAAATTGTATAGCTTCAAAGGAATTGGGGAACACATTATTTTCACTCAGCTTCTGTATTATGATCTATACTCATAGTTAGTCTAAGTTAGGTTATTATTACCTCTCTAGCCTGTATTCCTTGATTTATTTAGTGACAATTTCTTGATTTCTCATGTTTACCAAGGGCAATGGAGCCATTCTATGTGATCTTAAGTTTTTGCCTCCGAGTCCCTGATGGTGAATATCAACAAGAGATAAAAGCATCAACATGTGAAGCACAATGTGAGTAGATCAGTATTTAAGAAATCAGGAAGAAAATAGAAGGTCATAAGTGCCCAGGAAGAAAGCAGAAGAAAATCTCTCAGAAGAGAATTGCAACTTGTGGTCACACACTCCTTCATCCTATACTGTTCAGTTGGTTGGGAAAAGATCTCTTAGAAAGGTAGAGAAGTTACCCTGGAGGCATTAAAGTTACCATAAATGACTATTTTCATGAGCAGAACTTGAAACATATACTGACTTCATGGCATGACCACTCCATATGATAATGCCATTTCTTATGATGATTCCTCTGGCTTTCAAGTCTTAATGTTATTTGGCATAATGCCAAGGCACAAAGCCACAGGGCTGAATGACAAGTTGGTTACCTTAACAGAACAAACTTTGGGCAAGTCAAGATGGTATCTAAAGTATTAATGGTAAAACAAGTATGACATATCAACCAATCAGAAGCAATTCAGACTGTGAACATTAATGGCCAGACCAGTGTATATAATCTCTGCCCACTGGTAAATTAGGAATGGTTTATCTTCATCTCCTCCAGTGTTATCAACATCACCATTATACTGGCTGTTACAGTAAGAACTTCTGTATAACAATCATAAGACTTTTGAAAATTAAATTAGTTATTATACCTCTTACTGTACACAGAAGAAAGATCAAGTGAGAACTAAAAAGCCATCTGATGAATCCTTTCCACAGTTATGACCCCTCTGCTTCAGTGAGCCAGATTTTTCCTGTACTACTGGGAGCTGGATATTGGGATCTGTAGAACTCAGGGAAGAGAAATGAAAAAAGAGCATCACAGGCCTGCCAAAAGCCTCAGTCTTGTTGAATATGCTCCAGAACACACACACAAAATTGTTTTGGATTATTGCTGGCTGTGTCAGTGATAATAAAATTGGCCAGATGACCAATTTAATGCTGATAATAAACACTAACATCCATGTCCAGGAACACAGAGAAAATGTGGCAGGCTTAATGATAATCAGGAAGTCACCCTGAATAAGACAACAAAGTCTGTTAATTGACCTTCTTTTCATCAGGATAAGATGGTTAAGAGGAAGACCCAGGACAGGGTCTAATATAAAATCAACATAGCTGCATGATTGCAGTAAAGTACAACAATGGGAAAAATCATGGGAGTCAACAAGGACGGCAATGTAAGTTTGACTCCTCCAAAAGCGTTTTCCTCCATTGAAACACTTCTGAAATCCAATTTCAGAGGAGCATGGATGCTATAGTTATTTGTGTGGAGGAATTCACTTAAAACCATGTCCCAGTGTCTATCCATGATTAAAATGTGAATAAACTGTTGGTTTTGCGAATAGTCAATTATAGGTAACAGCACATTAATACTTTTTAAAAACAACTCATTAAAACAGTAAAAATTAGAAGCACAGCATATAGCAATAATGCTGAAAGACATAACATTATAAAGTTATCTATTTGAATCAAGTCACAGAATCCTACAATAAAAACAGACTTAAGGAACATCTGTCCAGTTTATCTGATAAAGCAGGCATCTCTTTACAATATTCATGATAACTAGTGATAGTGAGCTCACTGATTTTTGAGATGGCTCGAATTACTCTTCCTGATACTTAGCTTAAGTCATCCTTCTTGACTGTCAAACACAGTTTCTAGTTGCACCCAATAATTTAATCTACTCTTTGATGAGTTCATATACTTATGAGCTATAAAATTTAGGCAGGTTATTTAATCTCTCTATGCCCAGTTTCCAGATCTTTAAAATGGAGATTATTGTATTTATTTCATAAAGATGTAAGAATAATCAAATAAGTAAATACATTTACAATACTTAGAATAGTACTTGGCAAATGATAAGCACTCAATACATATTTGTTGAATGATTTAAGGACAATTTGACAATTACACAAAGATGAGAGTGATAACTAATATGTTGGGAAGCATATTTGGAATTCTAGATGATTTGATTAGGATATGATAAACAAAATTTACAAGATTAAAATTAGCAGTGAAAAATTAAAAAGTTCTGCAGCAAAAGACGTTTTATTGAAAACACTGCATTAATGTAGATTTTTAAAAAAATGTGGCTTAAAGATAATGGAAATGGCAAGACTTGAAAAGTCTTTTAACACAACACTGTTTTTTATAAACTAAGAATGTGACTTTCCTACTTAAAAGGCAATGCAGAACAGGGGCAGAAGCAGTATTTATAAGATAATATAGATTGTGTATAACAGTATACTAATATTATATATGTATATATTTTAGTATCTATGTTATATGTAGTCAATATCTTGAAAAATAACCAAAACACAACTATAATGGGGAAGGTGCTGGAGACTTAAATGTTACATTTTATAAACTCTTCTACTATGAAAATCTATGAATATATTAAATATATATACATATATATGTAACAGTTAAACCTAAGAAAATAGAGTCTGAGTCTGCATTTATGAACATAAATGTTATATTCTTACACATATGCTATAAATCCAACTAGATCAGGTTGCCTTATCCTTTTTCATACCATTTGACAATCTGGTTAAGTGTACTTAGAATAATGGTTTTAAAACACAAAATAAAATATAGAAGATTACAAAGGGATTTATATTACATTAATTTATATTGAAAATCAATTTCAAAATGTTTTAGATATTTATACTTATTCATATATGATCTAGTAGTGATATGATAACACCAAAAATTGATTTAAAAATAGTAATGAGATTATAAAAATTTCAAATATTTATAAAAACCATAATGTGATATGAAAACATTTTATTTCTATTAGTTATAAAGTCACAAATCCTACTATGGTTTGTTGCCTACATTTGTAGTTTAAGGAAGTGCTAAATTTGAGTTAGAGTTCAGCTTTTGATAGGAGGAATGTGAGAGATACCTTTTTTCTCCTATCCCCATTTCTTCCAGACTCTGGGTTAATCAGACAAGAATTACTTGTGACTAAGGTTGTCCAAGTCTTGGGAGAATATCAGTGAATGAGAGGTAATCTAGAGGAAGACATGCAGAACTATGGGTCTGAAAATCATGCCAAATACAGATGCTGAACCTACAGAGCAAGGCAGTCTGAAAACTGCCTTCAAGTACTAATATAAGTTTTACCGTAGGCCAGGTGGTTCTCTCAGCAGTTGTATATTTACTTGCATCACACAGTTTAGGGACAGGGACAGAAGGCAGGGAAATTCTGGGCAGAGGAGGGTGGGTCCCCAGAGAAGTCACCATCCTCAAGCCTGGAATTGTGGCCCAAAGGGAGAACATGTAATCCCGTTTTCCTTGCTCAAATGTTGCCTTTTTCAAAACCACCCATGGCCCATCCCACTTCCCATTATACACCCATAAAAGTCCCCTGGACCAGACCATCAGAGAGAATAAGTGGTCAAACATTGGGAGGAAAAGAAGCAGCTGAATGTGAGAGAGAAGCAGCTTGATTTCAGAGGGACGACTTGATGATAGAACTTCTGAAGAGTGCTAACAGCGATGGCCAGACTTTAGAGGAAGAATACCTTCCTGCTCCATCTCCTTTCCACATCCCCTTCCTGCTGAGAGCCACTTCCATTGGCAATAAAATCCTCCACATGTACTATCCTCCAATTCTTTCATGTGACCTGATTTTTCCTGGACAATGGACAAGAACTCAGGATACAGAAGGCTGTCACACTGACCCTCTGCCCTCGCAAAAAGGCAGACGGTCCACCGAGCTGTTAAACACCTAAGTCATTCATGGATGGCAAAGCTAAAAGAGCACTGCTGTAACACTCCTTTGGCCTCAGCACGTGGTGGGTATGCCCCATAAGATGCTGCCATGGGACTGGCACAGTTTTGCTCCTGCAGGTGCACAATACCACTCACCCCAGCTCCTGCACCAGCTCAGCTGTGCTTCCTCTCCTGTGAGAGGTGAGCTCAGCTGAATAGAGGGAGTGAAACCAGAAGAAGCTGACAGCTAGCTCCAGTGCCTGCATTCCAGTTCCCACCCACAAAGGGGTGAAGGAAAATTTCGTTTCACTAGTACTTCTCTACCATTTCTTTAGTCATCCAGCTTCTTTATAAAAGAAGGGTCTCAGGCAACATTATCATTGGATTAGTTAACCAGCTGGGCTTTTTCTCTTATTTTAACAATTTATTTCAACACTTAGTTATTGAGTTTCTAGCCTGCAAATGAATGGAATGAGAGACTGTTAGGGGAAAAATATGGGGGAGAGGAGAATACAAAAGTTTGAAAACTGGCCTTTGCTTACCTTTCAGCAGGTGATTACATTTGGAGGATGGGTGGGAAAAGCACAGTGTTTGATTTATTAAGTAATGATATTTGTACAATACCTATTCCAGATAGATAAAATCAGCTGGGCATGGTGGCTCATGCCTATAATCCCAGTACATTGGGAGGTCAGGAATTTGAGACCAGCCTGGGAAAAATGGCAAAATCCCATCTCTAATAAAAATAAAAGAAAGTTAGCTGCGTGTGATGGTGGACACATGTAATCCCAGCTACTGAGGAGGCTGAGGCAGGAGAATCGTTTGAACCCAGGAGGCAGAGGTTGCAGTGAGCCAAGATTGTGCCACTGTACTCCTGCCTGGGTGATAAGAGAGAAAGTCTATCTCAAAAAAGATAAAATTAAAGAGGTATAAAAGTAGTTGTACACATACTTCTGACATATGAGTCATACTGTAAGTGCTGTGATCATAGGGAACATACATTCAGAACTCAATTTAGTGAAACACTGACAACTAGATTCCTGGACATCAAGACTATTCTGTAAAATCCAAGATAAAAATTCAATTACTATAATAATGATAAAAACAGAGTGCTACAAACCCACAGATGAGGGAATGACAAATTTGGTCTTGAATAGATGAGAGAAGGGGATATTTTACTAGGCCTTTAGGGGTAAGTGACATTTAAACAAATGAACATGGAGAAAAATGCTTGTTTCCTAGGCTGATGAAAGACTGGGCAGGGAGCAATGAAAGTTCATTCTGTCAGTGAGGACAGTTGTATGGAACTACAGCCCTGGAAAATGGGGTGGGGGCCCAGTGGGGAGACTAATGCAGGTTGCACCTGTCAAAACTGATTTGTCACAGGTTGTGGATTATTTGTAATCATCCGAGAACAAGTGTGAGTTTTATCTTAGAGAAAACAGGAGTCACTGAAGGCTTTGAACACCAAAAAGGAAATGAACGGGACTGTTCTGTGAAGAAAACCCTGGCCACTCAAGAAAGTACAGGGTAGACAGGAAGATTAAAAGCAAGAAGATCTGTAGGAAGCTAATCTGATCGTCCAGGTAAGATAACCCAAATCCATAAAATGAGAGAATGAATAAAAGATATTTTGGTAGTATCTCTCCTTGAATTTATAATGGATTTTTAATTTATAATTTTATATCATCCCAAAGCTGTGCTTCCCCTGATGTCTCTTCAAAACTACTTCTATACAAAAATTTTCTCTTGCCCCTAGACACACACATACACATACACACACACACACACACGTGTGCATGCTCATATACATGCACACACATGCATGTTCACTTCTATACTTGCATGTGTACATGCACCTATATGGGCACATATACACTTTTACTTGCATGCTCTTGCATGTACACACATATGCACACAGACACTCACACTAACATAATGCAGAGAATCCCCGGGCTAACAATAAGAAGGGCCGTGGGCCTAGACTACAAAGGAGCTTTTATCAGTAAAGGAAGTGGAGTTCCTTCTTCCTTAAGAAAAGGAAAATGCTAGATTTCTTTTAGTACATAAGGGATTCTGCAAGCTACCCAAGTCAAAAGTCTCCTATCACCTCATAAGAAAGAAAAGAATGTTTAGTGATTTAACTTAACACACACACAGGAATATGTGTTTCATACATTCCTTTCCTTGTGTTAATTATCAATTTTCTGTTGAATACATATGAACTGATTTTACAGGGAATTTTAATTTTCCCCAGAAAAATTAAACAAACATAACATTCCTTTCCTTGTGTTAATTATCAATTTTCTGTTGAATACATATGAACTAATTTTACAGGGTATTTTAATTTTCCCCAGAAAAATTAAACAAACATACAAAGACTATTCTCATATAAGAAAATAGGGATTGTATAATAATCAACTTATCAGGAAAATTTTAACAGACGGAAGGTCACATGGTACTAAACACACCCATGCAAGGACACAAGTTATTAAATGCTACCAACAACCTTGTATTGTCCATATTTTCTTCCTTTTTGTTTTATTTTAGGTGAAACCCAGTAACTGAGGAGTAAGTGAGTCACTTTCTTGGTTAGTAGGCAGTAGAGAGCAGATTTAAACCCAGGTCAGCCAGAAATGTTCATCAGGAGCCTAGACTGAAACTTAGAAGAAAGTGATAAATGTGGATTGGTATAAACAGCATGGAAAATAATCAAAGAATAGTAAAAAACAAAAAACAAAACAAAACAAAAAACCTAGCAAAATGAATAAAGCAATAAAACATGATAGGAACAAATGAATGAAAGAAGATGGATGACTCAATAAAGAGAAAAATGAAAGCTACAGTTTCAATAATATAAAATTGTAGTCATGACTATTTTTCACCAAGTAATTCTTCATTACAGTCAGTGCCTAGATACATGCCTAAGAACACTTTTGTATGTTTTGTTTCCTGTATAAACAAATAGTGAAAGTAACCTCCAGCCTTAACGTAAACTTAATCTTATGTTACTATTTGACCCTTCTGTTCCACATAAATTGGTAAAGAATGATTAAATAAAGCAGTAGATTTGAATGGAGCACATACAGGAGAAAGGTGGTCTTTTATGACATTTTCCCCTAATTTGCCTTTTTCCATGTATATGCATTTTATTTTATTTTTCTCAAGTATAATTTCAAAATTATTTGACTTGCTCATGTTAAAAGAAAACCTTTTAGTTAATTTAATTTTTAGCAAATTATTTTCAATTTAGTGTAATTTAATATCAATAAAGAAAAGCAGTTGGCAAGGTGTTAAGAGGAAACCCATTCTTATTACCATTTCTTTTCATATTTATCTAACTTAATGAAAACAAATACATTGTTTCTGACAGTTAATATTTCACTGCTAACAATTTTATTTTCCTACACATGCTTTTATAATTTGTTACAAATACCTCATACCACGTATGCAACTTATATTTCGTATTAAAACTTAAGGACAAATGATATGTTCTATGGGACTTAGTTCAGTGATTCAACTCAATTTCATAACCCCAGAGCTGATAGAGTAGACAATGATTTCTGAAGCATGCGTGGTTCAGAATGGCATTGTATTCTCTGTTCTCCATAACCACAGAATTTCTCTGATCTGTTCTAGTGAGGTGACTTGGGATAATATAAACACTTCCAAGGAATTTTCCACTGGCTCATGTCCTGGAAAATTCCTGGGAAGTGTTTATATCAACATATGGCTCATATGACTCAACATAAAAGAGTAATTTTAGCTACATCCACATAATTATTAAAAAGAGAAAATTATAAGTTTCCATAAATAAGAATACTGACCCAGCCATGTCTTTCCAATATTTCTCCACAATGTTCTTTTCTTGTCTCCTTAGAGAACTCTAAATAGTCCAAAAGCCACCACCAGAGACAACCTTTTGCTATATTCTACTCACAGAGGGATTGTATTTCCCCAAGCATTTGATTAATGTTTTGAATAGTGTACCTATTATATTTTATTCAAATTATCTATTTACAGGGCTGTCTAGTCCATCTCTAATACTAGTGGCTGAAGTAGTCCATTATTTGATGCAAAAAAAAAAATGAACCAGTAAAGGATGGGCTGGTCTGTAAGCATGAACATTTTTTTTTCACATTGGAAACATAGACAACTTGTAGTTTTATATTTATAACTAAAGTTGTGAAGAACCCACACCTCTTCCTACAAAGCACAGATGTATTGCTTCATTCTGGACTTTGATAGCAGGGCGATTCTATCTAATTTTGTAAGCTAAAGCAGGAACATGACTTAGTGTGGCCTTCAATACAGTGAACCCCTTGACTTTGCCATATATATATATATATATATATATATATATATATATATATATATCCCTCTTTTGTAGCACCTGGGTTCTTAGTCCTAGACTCTGGAACTAACGATGATTCTCAGGGTTGTCTATAGTACCTTTTAGAAGGTATCCTTCATGATCTACTGTACAATCCCATATTCACTTAGTCTATAGAAAATTGTTCACATTTAGTTTGCTACCCATTCCAGGCTAAGCTTTTTTAACCTTGCTAGTCATCTTTAGCACTTAAAAAATGTAATGATGTGTAAAGGAATCTAAGTCTGAAAGAGAAGAAAACTAACATGTCAAACTAGTATTTCTACCAAATAATGCTGAATTTTCCACTATCAAATAAAATGCTTTATAGCCTTTGCTATATTCAATGGTACAAGTGTGTAGCCTCATAAAATATATGGAAGAGACAGCATTCACAGCCTGTGTTATTTTTTTCAGTTTTCTAGAGTTTGTAAGATTATTAAAATGTAGACTTTTGGAAATAAATGAGTAAATACCAGGTTTGGCAACAGGATATGGAAATAATAGAAATAAAGCATGTTTTCTATTTAAGACAAGGACATTGATAAGAAGGATATTGATAGGTACAGAACATCAGCATCTTCAAACACTTCTATCCTTCCAATCCCAGCCCAAGCCCTGCCTGATCCAATTTTCACTGATTCTCCTTCTTTATACTGCACTCACAGATTGCATGTTGCAATTTATGGATCATTTTCCACTTTCTTAGCCTGCACTAGTAGAAGCTCCTTGATGTAGAAACTGTTTGTTTTTTTTTTTCTCTTTGTTTCTTTTGGATCTCTTAACATGCCTACTCCAGTACTTAGTACATGGTAGATGACTGGCTAATTACTTGATTAGGTAGATTTAGAGAAAACATTTAGCACTAATAAGATTGAGCTCTCATCAAAGAGAGGTTTAAATTCAGAAAGTAATTGGCAAAATGCTTGGAATCAAAGACTACACTATGTAGCTGTTTTGGAACCACTTGCAACAAAGAGAAACTGAACTTAGTAACAAGGCCTCTTTCAAAAATCATCATATTGCATTAGTAATACTTAAGACATTTAAGTGTAAACATTTTGTGGAAGTTTAGAGACTCTGTTACTATGGTAATTCTTAATGTGAATTTCCATGGAGAGATGCCAGGAAGATTTCAATGTTGGATCTTCCAATGTTCGTCTATTTTGGAAGAATATATAGAACTCCTTATATGAAAATTTTATTGTATTTCCAAATCCATTTATGTTAAACTGACTTCATGTTTGTAAACTAAATCCTAATAAAAATAATTTTAAGCATTTTGAAGAGTAAGGTATCCAACAACCATAATAATAGCACCTGGAAGTAATGAAGCTACTTAGTCTGAGCAGATAAAAATGCTTTTAAAAAGTAAAATTTGATGATTTTTCAGTATTCTCCTGCCTTCCACACTGACCTTATTCTTCCCACTCTGTACAATAACTGGTCTTGAAGGTTATAATTTTTCAGTGATCTTTCTGAATCTGCCATTGACCTAACAGAATATTCAAGAACACTGAATTTTACATCTATATCATTTTTTAGCAATTTGAAGAATTTTGTTCCAACATAGTAGGAGGATCACTTGACTTCAGTTGCCTCATATTGGAACTAATTAGAATAAAAGAGGGTAAAAAATACAGGTCTGGCCCTGTTTACTATTTTATCTCTAGTATTTGATACAATCCCTAATAAATAAATATATACTCAATAAATGTCTTTTTAAACAAATGAATAAATGAACAAGGTAAGGCATAGCCAAACAGGTAGAATTTTGCAGTAAAGGTTAAGAAAGCAAAGCAAGAGCAGTTCTGGGGCTCAGACCTGCTCTCTGTGAGGAAGGAGATGCTGAGAATAGGCAGCAGACAATACTGGCCACGTGAGAGTTGGCACCTCTAAAGTCATGAATTCAAAAAGGCATTAAATATTTCCACAGAGACCCAGAGTCAGGAAACAAAGGATTCTTGATATATATAGTATCTGACCCAAAGCAAGAGGAATTTACAGGAATCACTTAATACTTGGTGTGGGGGCTTTTCTGAAAAGTTTCTTTGGAGCAAAGCATATTAAGTAGAAATTAATAACATATACTACATAAAATGTTCACAGATTGTTTTTACTAATATAACATGCCTTGTTTCTTAATTTTGTCAAATATAGAAACATTAATGAGGCCTCCTAGGCTTTCTCAACCCGGCTATTCTTATTTTTCACTTAGTCCCCAGAGTTGTTAATTCAATTTTCCTACTAGAAAACACTTTAGAACCCTGTTTGTATGACAAAAGAGAGACAAATAAATGCTTATTTTAGATCCTAGTGGTTTTGACCAACATATAACACATATCTAACTACTTGAAATTTCTCTGGAAATGGAGTTGAGAGCCACTGTTCAACTGAACAAGCAAGTCCTATTTTGCCTGTGCACATTACTAATACTGTCTGTTTTTTGTTTAAAATGTCTTGGCCTTGCCCTTCTCTCCTTAACTTCTTTCTCATTTGCTAAAATCCAGCTAATATCTCAAGGTCCAACTCCGTTTTCTCTAATCCTATGAAGACTGTCTGGGTTAGAAAAGTCAGATTTTTAGACCTCTATAGTCCCCATTATCTTTCTAATTCTATTACTGCACCCACCACACTCTTTGCTTTGCATCTCTACATCTCTTTTTTCTATCAGCTCATGAATTCTTTGATGGCAAGAACCAACTCATTTTCATTTTTTTTTTTTTTTTGGAGACAGAGTTTCGCTCTTGTTACCCAGGCTGGAGTGCAATGGTGCAATCTTGGCTCACCGCAACCTCCGCCTCCTGGGTTCAGGGAATTCTCCTGCCTCAGCCTCCCGAGTAGCTGGGACTACAGGCACAAGCCACCATGCCCAGCTAATTTTTGTATTTTTAGTAGAGATGGGGTTTCACCTTGTTGACCAGGATGGTCTCGATCTCTTGACCTCATGATTCATTTTCATTTTTATCTCTTCAGAACCTGGATATAGCACAAACTCCAAAAATACTTAAATGAATAAGTAATTGAGTGAGTAAATGAGCAGATATGCTGGATAAGAAGATAACTCTTCTTTGCAACAGAAGACAAGAAAACTGAACCTCTCAGGGCCATGGTAGAAACAATCCAAACTGAAGTGAGTGAGAAATTAACAAACTGAAAACAAGGAATCTTGAGGTCCAAGAAGTGTCACATGATAAGAGCTTAATACCTGTGAATTCCCAGACAATCTCAAGCTTCTAATTTTAGCTTTATATTTAGTAACAACTTTAATAAAGATCCAATCTTCCTGACTGTATACCATTATTTTAGGATATATTTCTATTTTATCAAAACAAATAATTAAGATAAAAAATTACCATCTTTTAAATGAACAAACACTCTTAACACATCGCAGTTCATTTAATATGCAAGAAAAATCAATTTACTAAGTAGCAGCGCTAGGATAGTGTGTATAATTCTTTTAGTCTGAAAAGACAGGATTTCTATTATAGGCGAAAGTTATCCTTTGAGAGAAAAGTGACCTCTGTAAAACTGTGAGGATGATTTTGAACTATAAAATCAGGTATCATAACTATATCCCTCTGTTGTTTTGTATCCTGTTTATATTCTGTTTGTTCAAGCCAAGAGCTAGGACATAAAAGTATGCTTTCTCAAAAGACTGAATATCAGAAAGTTATACAACTAAGTGCATATAACATCCAGTCTTCCATGAACAGGAACAAATATTTATTGGTTAATTACATTTCATAGTTTCCAGACTACCCTTCAAAAACAGGACTGGTTCCCTAATTCGAGCAAAGTAAGTATTACAAATATTGTCAGGATAACAGGGGATGCCTAAGGGTACAGTGGCAACAAGCTTCGTGCTGAGAACTGGGCTTAGAGACAGATAGTAAAGGTTGATTCCATTGGTCCTACAGGACATTTCCCTTCAGTCACAAAATGCCAGAGAAAGATGAGTTAGGAAAATAAAGATTTGAGATCATGAGGTTGAATAAGCCCAGTGGAGAACTGAAAAATGTGATTTCCAGAAAAAGTATCTAGATTTAAAAATATGCGATTAGAATTTCCTTTAAAGGAAATTCATCATTAACAAAAGAACAAAGTGCTATAAAACTATTCCCTTCAAAGAAAGGAAGTAAAGTCAGCAAAGGAGAAAAAAAAAGTTGGAGAATCATCAAATACCTTCAGTCAGAGGCATTTACGTGTGGTCCAGATACCATAGGGGTCCACAGATCAAAATTGGCTTCATAATTATACTAAGACATTATTTCCCTTTTCACTCCCATTTTTTCCCAAGTATACAGTGACATCTTCCAAAAGCTACAGGATATTACAAAAGATAAAATGCAGAAGCATATATGAGAGTCAAACTGCCTTCTATTAGGTCAAGTGTTAAAGAGATTGGCCAAAAATTTAAACCAATGCATTCTTTTTATTATTTTTCTGGCTTTAGAAGGTAAATAAGTGTAGTTGTTCTCATAAAATATGTTATTTTATAGGTAATTATTATTTCTAAATGTATTAATACACAGTTTAATTTTGAATATACTAAATAATTGAATAGACGTTACCTATAAAAACAAAAGCTTTTGAGGATCCTGTTTCTAACATGCAAAGATATCCCACCACCAAAAGTTTAACAACAGTTGGTTTATACGATCTTCCCTCTCTCTGCAAATTCAGTCTTTATCATTCTTCCATTTGCTCAAGCTAATAATCTGGGCATCATCTTTCATTCTTCTCTTTCTCTCGTTCTCCTATATATTGTCACAGAAACCTTGGGGTGTCACTTTGCCAGCCGGAAACCTCTGTGGCCAGTGGCACTTTTGCCTGAATTTTGCTTGGGCTTACTGAATGGGCTCATTCTGCCCACTTGGTGGGACAGTCTACACTAGGCTCATGCTACCAGGCCCAATCCCATGCCTGCTAAAGGTAAGCTGGGTGCAGAGCAGCAAGGGGTACATGAGTAAGCAAGCATGAGATCCAGCTGCTGCGCACAGGCAGACACACCAGCTGCAGCTTTCAATCCTGCTGTTCAGAAGGTCCCAAGTTGTTGTTCCACATCCAGGAGGAATGAGGTACACAGATGAGGGTGAATGAGGGGAAGAGGTGCTTCATTGAGCAACAGTACAACTCTCAGTAGACCTGAAGTGGGTAGCTTCTTTCCACAGGCATGTCCTCCTGACAAGTCCATCTCTCAGCGGAGAGGAAACCCAAAGTGGGTAGCTCCTATCTGTAGGCAGTTTGTCCCATCGAGTATGCAGCTCTCAGCAGAGAGGAGATCAGGAGCGAGTAGCTCCTATCTGCAGGTAAGTCATCCCCAAGTCCACCCCAGTCTGACTGAGTCTGGGAGTTTTTACAGGCTTCAGAAGGGAGGAAGTATGTGCTGATTGCTCCATGGGCATCCATGTGCAAGGTTGGATAAAGCACCATAAGTTCTCACTCTGGTCTGCAGAACTGGTGGTCCAGCCTCCAGGCATTAGGCCATCTCAGGCCTGAAGGTGGATCTTCACCAGGACCCACCACATTTTTCCCAGGAGCCTCTCTGCTGCCTGCTGAGGTGAACGGCACCCAGGCTGCTCATGCTGAGGGGCGCCTGCAGACCAGAACTGCGCTTCCCTCAGCACCCTCTAATTCTCCCTCGCGTGCTCATCAGTGCCTAAAGTTTCAAGAGGGCTGAGGCTGCATGGGGCTGGTGTTTCGGTGCCACCCCAAGTGCAGGCACACCCAGCTACTGCAATAGCTGCAGTAGCCCCTGGGCTCAGCCACAACCCTGCTCTGAAATTGGAAAAGGCTCCCGGAGCAGGGAGAGGCCAGGCAGTGGGAGCAGGCACCTCTGAGCTTGCACGGACAGGGGCCTTTCCTAAGAGCACGGAGATGCTCAGGCTCCTAGTGGTGACTCCAAGGCTGTGGCTGCAGCTGCGCCCAGGATGGCAGGTCTCCCACCCCTTCAACTTGGAAGGGGGCAAGGCTTCCACATGTTCCTGGCTCCTGCTGGCCCTGTAGTGCACAGCCCCAACCCCAGACAGGCCACTGCTGCCATCAATATCAACTACTATGAAAGCCTATACATTCTACCAACAATGTATGTGTCTGACCTGTGTTCTACTTTCCCTCTCTACACCATCAGCATAAGTTAAGAACCATTCTTCTTTGCCATAACAACATCACAACCACTGACTTTCTTGCTTCTACTCTTGCCCTTCTCCAATCCGTTCTTATATTCAGCCAAACATCTTTTATCCCATAGATGCTACAGCCTCAGTGCCCATATCCTAAGATCCTTTTAGGGATATGACATAATGTTTGGAACTTAAAAAATCATCATTGAAACTAAGAGAAAAATAACCTACAAAATGAAAACTTATTAATGCTTATTTGAAAATCTGTAGAATGGCATATCAACTAATCAATACAATTCAATTAGCTATAGAAAAGTTACCTTCAACTAAGGATATGGAGCCAGTTTAACATGCATTATAAGATGGTGTGAAGTCTCCAGAAGGGAGAGTAATTTGGTTCATACCTATGTCTACCTTCATCTCATACATTCTCCCTCTTATTTACTATGTTCTAACAACACTAATGGGGTTGTTGGTGTTAAACATGAAAAGCTCCTTCCTATCTTTGAGTTTTTTCACTTTTAGTTCCTTGAGTCAAATATTCTTCTCCAAACATTTCTCAAGTTTAATTCTTTTTTTTTTTTCAAGAAGGTTTTCCTTGTATATTTTATAAAAGTTTTTTTTTTTTTCTTTAAGTTACTCTGTAACCTCTAAATGTTTACTCTTTCAAGGCACTGTTTATAGGATCCTGTAATTATTTACTTATAGAGTGTTTAACTAGTGACTATACACTCCAATAAAGTGCAAGCCATCCAAGGGTAGAAATCAAGGCTGATGCATATGTATATGTATATGTATATGTATATGTATATGTATGTGTATGTGTATGTTTATGTGTATGTGTATACGTATACATATATGTATGTGTATGTGCATGCGTATGTGTATGTGTGAGATGGGAGAGGGACAGATATCCAGTATCTAACTCATGGCTAGACATAGAATAAGAGATCAAATTTGAAAAGTGAATGAATAAAAGATTGGCTCCTAATTTAACAGTGTGTCACCTTCATAGCCCATGTTTCTTGGCCTTGAATTTCCTTATCTGTAAAACTGGGAAAGTATTAGTACTTCACACTTGCTCGTCCATTCATTATACAAATATATGCAGAAAATACACACATTTTAAGGCCTTCACATAGGCACTGAATATTTAACAAACAAAACAGACAAAAATCCTCACTTTTAGGGAGTGTACATTCTGGTTTGGGAAACAGACAATAGACAAGCAATTAAGTAAAGTATACAATATGCCAGAAAATGACAAAGGCAATGGAAAAAAAGCAGAAAATTAGATTAGGAAAATCTAGGAGGTGGGTGTGTTGGGAATTGCAATGTTAAACAGGATGATCAGAGAAGGCAAAAAAGATGACATCTAAGCAATGGGTATTTAAGGTTATTGAGCATTTAGAGTTACAGTGATCAGACAAGAATGAAGCTAAATTACATGATAAGGTTTAGCCACTTTATAAATAGTTGAGAGTATTTTTTGCTGAGTCCACAGCCTAGAGAAGAACAAAGGGCACCAATCTAGTATCTTGAGACTTAATAAAAATCCCCTTCTTCATTTAGATCATTTGTCATAAATGAGGTTTTAGGGTAGAAGGGCATTCTATTGAATCATGAGTCTTGTGGTTTAACTATACTAAAAACACTTCCTACTTCTCATGATATTCTAGGACTCTATTCTTGTAAGCACTCCCTGTGTGGACAAATGAAACTGAACTAGGAAAGTAAATGGTGATTCAGACAAACTGACAGTTTTACAGTCAAAAAATACTGTTTTCCTTCCAACTCTACAAGACTGAAAGGCTGTCCCTGTACCCTGAGTTGGAATAGACTGATAACCACACCTGTTATAATCATGGCTGCATATTTTGAATGCTTATCGAATTTATTCTGCATATTAACTTTATAAGGTAAGTAATTTTATTACCTCATTTTTCACATGAGGAAACTGAGGCTCAGAAATTTAAGTGTGCAACACTGATTGATTAGGTCTCTGTGACTACAAAAACTGTGCAACAAGGCTTCTTCATTATTTTACATTCCTGAACACTTATTAAAGATGAATAAGGCATCTCTGATAAAACGGTTGGAAATGAATGGAAATTGTCATGCCTTCTCTAGGCACCAAAATGAGATCTTAAAGTCAAGGAGAAATAATGTGTGGATTGTATAAAGGTGGACGTTCTTAAGTACGTACGAAACATAAGTTCATTGGTCATTCTAAGCAACTTCTAAAGCATGCCAGAAATACAGATCCATAGAAAGGCTAAGAATAATTTTTTTGGAATTGTCACATGCCCTCAGATCCTGTGCTCTTTCGTTTTCACTCTTCCAAATTAACACAATTGTTTACATACTTATTTAAGCTTCCCAGAGTTGGTAATTATCATCTCCGAGTCTCAAGCATTCCTCTGAAATTCTAAACCTTTCCTCCAACACAAATCCCATCTCTCTGAAGGTATTTGATTTATGTTTATAAAGTTACTCTGAGATGAAATAGAAAATAAGTACGAAGAAGAGTCTGTTATTGACTCTTGGCTGCTTTTGGAGTTATTTTTCTCAGAAATATGACAATTAGGAGACAGATATTTATATTTTCCTATGTTCTTAATGATATACAATGGTTGATTTTTTAAAGGAATATGATAAATGCTAATGTGAAACTGAACTATGACAACTAAAGACAGCAGGAAGAGAAATTCTGATTAAGGCTATTGTACTGCAGCTTCTTGAAGACCTATGAATATCTTCAGAAATTAAAATATATGCAGTAACTTAAGAAAGCAGTTAGTAAATTATTCACAAACATTCAAGCATAGGAAATAATACTAGGTTGAACTATAAGAAATAGTCCTTATTTGATCTTTTTGACGTATAAAAATGATAATTATATAGTTCACTCCAAAGAGTAAAGGCTATATTTTTAAAGTGTATTATGTTCTAATATTCTGACCTCAGATGTATGGGTTTCTATGTCCTTATTAAAAATTATTCAATTTTCTGATTTATACTTTTCTTTTATAGAGGCTTTAATAATCATTTAATCCTAAGGTCACAAAATTGATAAAGACAACAGGCTTAATGTAATGGCAAAGAGAAAAAATATAAAAAGAGACAGGGAAGAGAATCAGTGGCAGAGAAGGACACAGGACAGAGACATACTGAAAAATCTGCATGAGACATAGTGTTAAAGAAGCAAAATAGAAAGACTCCAGTGAACCATGAAAGGGGAGGAATGGAGGAAGTACATCAATTTTTACTCAGGAAAATTTGTCTGTCTGAGCATATGCTGACCTGCAAGCAACTGTAAGCTCTCAATAAACAATGCTGTTTTTAGCATTGTTAGCGTCATGACTGCCTTTGTTATTATATTCAACATATTAAGTAGGATAAGCATGTACTTTTTGCTTATGTTCAGTTTCCTATAGTTTCTCTGAGCTTAGTGTGTAAACAGAGGCACAGAATAATCGAATCAGAATGATTTAGGTTCAAATTATTGGCTCTACTTCTTACTTACTAGAGTAACTCCTTTGAGTCTTAATCTGCCCTTTTAAATGGAGTTAATTATCTATATGAATCCACCAAACATGCCTCATGATAAAATATCAGTGAATTCTAAGTATAGTTAGCTATAGCAAAACTTCATATTTCAAATGAATTATTTCTGCCAAAAGAAAAGGAGAGAAAAAATCAGGTGTGGTGGCTCACCCCTACCTCAGCTTACTTTGGGAGGCTGAGGTAGGTGGACCACCTGAGGTCAGGAGTTTGAGACTAGCCTGGCCAACATGGTGAAACCACATCTCTACTAAAAATACAAAAATTAGCCAGGCATGGTGGCATACCTGTAGTCTCACCCACTCAGGAGGCTGAGACAGGAGAATTGCTTGAACCTGAGAAGTGGAGGTTACAATAAGCTGAGATCATGCCACTGCACTCTAGCCGGGCTGACAGAATGTGACTCCATCTCAAGAAAAAAAAAAAAGAAGAATAAATAGATGTAATCCAATATAAGCACAGTGGTCATGCTGAGGCATTGACTAAGGAGTGTTTTTAAATTATATATATATATATATATATATATATATATATATATATATATATATACACATATATATACAGTAAGTGTAACAAAATTCATGCAGATTTAAAATATTAATTTTAATAACACAATTTAATAACACAATAACACAATTTTAATAACAGTGTTTATAAAACATTGTTTTATGATCTATCCTGAGCTTATGTTTTGTTAATTACTACCCATCCCTACAGTCTTCTGGAAAACCTCACACTGAAGGAAAGTCAATCCCACCTGTAGTTCCCAATAGCAAAACTTCAATATGGGCTAAGAACATCTACCATCAAGTTTTGAGCCTTTTTTGAAAGAAATAAAGTGGACTATTGGTATTATTGATTTAATATTCATAGCTTTTACTTCAGGACTGGCACTCAAAGTCCAAGATATATAGTCAGTCTGTCTTTTTGCTGAAACATGCATTATTACAATTATAAGCACTTCAAGGCTGGGGTGAAGCATGAATCACTGAGTTTGTAAGAGAGGGACTAATCAAAAAGCTTATTCATCATGATCAAGTAGGCTTCATCCTGGGGATGCAAGGCTGGTTCAACATAGGCAAGTCTATAAATATAATCCATCACATAAACAGAACGAAAGACAAAAACCACAGGATTGTCTCAATAGATGCAGAGAAGGCCTTCAATAAAATTCAACAGCTTTTTATGCTAAAAGCCCTCAATAAACTAGGTATTGACGGTATGTATCACAAAATAATAAAATCTATTTATGACAAACACACAGTCAATATCATACTGAATAAGCAAAAACTAAAGCATTCCCTTTGAAATCTGGCACTAGACAAGGATGCCCACTCTCACCACTCCTATTCAATATAGTATTGGAAGTTCTAGCCAGCACAATCAGGCAAGAAAAAGAAATAAAGGGTATTCAATTAGGAAAAGAGGAAGTCAAATTGTCTCTAATGCAGATGACATGATTTTTTTTTTTTTTTTTTTTTTTGAGACAGAGTTTCGCTCTTGTTACCCAGGCTGGAGTGCAATGGCGCGATCTCGGCTCACCGCAACCTCCGCCTCCTGGGTTCAGGCAATTCTCCAGCCTCAGCCTCCTGGGTAGCTGGGATTACAGGCACGTGCCACCATGCCCAGCTAATTTTTTGTATTTTTAGTAGAGACGGGTTTTCACCATGTTGACCAGGATGGTCTCGATCTCTTGACCTCGTGATCCACCCGCCTCGGCCTCCCAAAGTGCTGGGATTACAGGCTTGAGCCACCGCGCCTGGCCAACATGATTTTATATTTAGAAGACCCCATCATCTCAGGCCAAAATCTCCTGAAACTGATAAGCAACTTCAGCAGTCTCAGGATACAAAATCAATGTGCAGTTATACACCAATAACAGACAAACAGAGAGCCAAATCAAAAGTGAACTCCCATTTACAATTGCTAGAAAGAGAATAAAACACCTAGGAATACAACTAACAAAAGATGTAAAGGACCTCTTCAAGGAGAACTACAAACCACTGCTCAATGAAATAAGAGAGGACACAAACAAATGGGAAAATATTCCATGCTCATGGTTGGGAAATCAACATCCTGCATTGTGAAAATGATCACACTGCCCAAAATAATTCATAGATTCAACGCGATCCCTATCAAGCTACCAATGACCTTCTTCACAGAACTGGAAAAAAACACTTCAAACTTCATATGGAACCAAAAGAGAGCCTGCATAGCCAAAACAATCCTAAGCAAAAAGAACAAAGCTGGAGGCATCATGCTGCCTTACTTCAAACTATACTACAAGACCACAATAATCAAAACAGCATGGTACTGGTACCAAAAGAGAGACATAGACCAATGGAACATAATAGAGGCCTCAGAAGCAACACCACACATTTACAATCATCTGATCTTTGACAAACCTGAGAAAAACAAGCAATGGGGAAAGGAGTCCCTGTTTAATAAACAGTGTTGAGAAAACTGACTAGCAATGGGCAGTAAGCAGAAACTGGACCCC
This sequence comes from Saguinus oedipus, assembly GCA_031835075.1. Lineage (NCBI taxonomy): Eukaryota > Metazoa > Chordata > Mammalia > Primates > Cebidae > Saguinus > Saguinus oedipus. The sequence continues at coordinate 141,263,286 of CM063169.1, forward strand.
TTCCTGACACCTTACACTAAAATTAACTACAGATGGATTAAAGATCTAAACATAAGACCTAACACCATAAAAACCCTGGAAGAAAACCTAGGCAAAACCATTCAAGACACAGGCATAGGCAAGGACTTCATGGCTAAAACACCAAAAGCATTGGCAACAAAAGCCAAAACAGACAAATGGGATCTAATTAAATTCCAGAGCTTCTGTACAGCAGAGGAAACAATCATTAGAGTGAACTGGCAACCAACAGAATGGGGAAAAGTTTTTGCAATCTACCCATCTGACAAAGGGCTAATATCCAGAATCCACAAAGAACTAAAACAGATTTAAAAGGAAAAAAAAACCCATTCAAAAGTTGGTGAGGGATATGAACAGAAACTTTACAAAAGAAGACATCCATGAGGCCAACAAATATAATAAAAAATGCTCATCATCACTGGTAATTAGAGAAATTCAAATCCAAACCACATTGAGATACCATCTCACACCAGTTAGAATGGTGATCATTAAAAAATCTGGAGACAACAGATGCTGGAGATGATGTGGAGAAATAAGAACGGTTTTACACTGTTGGTGGGAGTGCAAATTAGTTCAACCATTGTGGAAGACAGTGTGGTGATTCCTCGAGGACCTAGAAATAGAAATTCCATTTGACCCAGCAATCCCATTACTGGGTATATATCCAAAGGACTATAAATCGTTCTACTATAAGGACACATGCACACGAATGTTCATTGCAGCACTGTTTACAATAGAAAAGACCTGGAACCAACCCAAGTGTCCATCAACAATAGACTGGATAAAGAAATGTGGCACATATATACCATGGAATACTATGCAGCCATAAAAAATGATGAGTTCTTGTCCTTCATAGGGATATGGATCAATCTGGAAACCATCATTCTCAGCAAACTGACCCAAAAACAGAAAACCAAACACTGTATGTTCTTACTCACAGGTGGGTGTTGAACCATTAGAACACAGGGACACAGGGAGGGGAGCATCACACACTGCAGTCAGTTGGAGGGGAACTAGTGGAGGGGCAGTGGGGGGGCGTGTGGAGTGTGGGGTGGTATAACAAGGGGAGAAATACCAGATACAGGTAATAGGCGGATGAAGGCAGCAAACCACCTTGCCATGTATGTAGCCATGCAACAATCCTACATGATCTGCACATGTACCCCAGAACCTAAAGTACAATAATAAAAAAAAGACTCATCTCAACACAGTTTTATTGTTCTCTTCATTATCATTTATCCATTGTATAGAGAAAATCATATGCTAAATAGATACTTATGAATCTGTGGACTGACAAGTTCCCTGGATGCATCATTCACAAATGATGAGAGTTTAGTTTCATCAAAAAGTTATGAATATTTGAAATTCCTTGTCTTAAACAGGTCAGCTCAATGCCTTACAGTTCTCTAATGCTGTCTTCAGATACAGAGGGTAATGATTTATGGTAGGAAAAAAATTTAAGCCTCAGATAAGAATGAAAAGTTGTTCTTGACAGTGTGATGTGTCCAGATGCTCTTGAATTAGGAGTTAAAGAATAAGTATTGTTATAATAGAATATGGAATATTTTTTGGCATGAAAGTTTTGTTTTTTTCTTAATAAAGTCTGAATACTCTGTGAAAGCAATGAAATAGTAAATTCTCTAGCATACATAGTTCCTTTGGGATTGAAGCAGGAATAAAATAAGAATTGCCTTTCATTAAGTTTTCCTATTATGTCTTATGAAAATTAATTACCCCTTAAGCAGACCTGATGCAAAACAGTCATACATTGTATGTTTCCTATTTCCCACACAGCATCTTTTCAAAAATTAATTATAGCCAATAGTTCCAATTCAAAAGGGAATAATTAAAAGCAATGTGGGGAAGTGAAGAGATAATGATGTCATTTTAAAATTAATTGAAGCATTTAAAATTAACAGGCCTTTCTTAGAGTCTAATTGCTGTTAAAATTTGGTAGTTTATATATATATGCATGAGAATTTGATATTGATATTAAATCTGATTTTGAATATTACAGTCTGAGAAATAATAAACAGATAATTTCTGTTAATCCTTTAAAAATTTTTTTCAATTGGTATAGAACAAAATGAAATGTTATAGAGAAGGATTTATTTAAACAGAAAACAACACATTTTAATGTATCTACATGTGAACTATTGTCTGTATATGGGGTCTTGTTACGATCAGAGACAATGCCTCATTGGTATTCTCTAATTAAATTAAACACAGTGGAGGTACAATATCCCTCTCATGACTTTCAGAGTTATAATGACAAAATTCTAGAAAATAATGCTGTATCAAACACACACACATGCACACACACATACACACACACCAACCATCAGAAATAATGACAAAATATTGGGTCATGAGTCTTGTTCTATCATAAGACATAGTCAGAAGCTCCTTGTGCATTTGCCTTTCTCCTCCCAGTAGAGAATTCCCCAGAGATGAGTCTATACAGGCAATGAGTAGCATTCTCACATGGGCTTAAGTGAATTTGAGGATAAAATACAGATCTCGCTCAGTGTCTTACTGTAATCAACATGGTCGACGCTTCCACTCAGAGGCCTCTTGCCTCAAGTCATGTGATATACTTCTGCCCTGTTTGAGCCAATCACACCCAAAATGGGTGGTGCAGAGTTACTGGAGACCAAGTGGGGATTAATTTATTTAGAATGCTTTTGCCATAAATCTATCTCTTCCCTAGAACAATTACTCTTAAGATTCCTGATTTATTAGTTTCTGGGAATGTCCCCTTCCTGAAAGAAAATAAAATGTTAGACGGAAGTGGGAGTTAAATTGAAAATAACTAACTCACCAACCAGATAACACTGCAGCTAAAGACAAGAGGACAAATAAGTAGACCTTGATAACTTCATCCCTGATCATAGTAACTATCAAGAGTGCCACTGGATTTTCTTCCACCTTTGCTCTTATTTGCTTTTCTGCCCTAGAATTTGGGTAGCTTCTGATCCAGTAGTTCTAATTACCACCTCTGGGCCCAGTCTGGCTCTCTATGCTGCATTTCACTTCCCCGTTTCTATACTATCAATGTGAAGTGAGCTAGTGAGTTTTTCTTAGACTATGCTACGGTAACAATAAAAATCATTGTCACTGGCTAACAAAAAGCAAGATGGTTTCCCACTCACGTTATATATTGATTGTTGGTTAGCAGTGTTCTGCTCCTCCTACAGTCCAGAATCCAGAGTGAAGAAAAAAAGTCCCCATCATGGGGACTGCTGTCAAAGGGAAAAGAAAAAGGCTATACCCAGGTGATGACTCTCAAAGCCTCTTCCTACAACTGACACATATTTCAGTAGCCCCAACAAGCTACATGGCTAAACTGAATGCTGATGAGATGGGGAACTATAATTCTCTCAATCAGAGGGTTATATGGTTGTTGAACAATGATGCAAATTACTACAGACTTGCTATTATGCTCAACTCTGTGACCCATTTCTGGGCCATAGGACTCCAATCTCAGGCCTGCAGGCTTTGGTAGGCTAATAAGGAAAAATATATCTTTATTATCAATATTAAACCAGCACAATTTAAAAAGAAAACCTGAAGTTCATGCATCCCTCTCTGCCATAGAAATATGCTTTGCCTTGACCCAGTTTTTTTTTTCAATTCAGTCAGCCTTATATGTCAGATTTTTTTACAGGAATCATAGGGTTTAATTTATGGCACATCATTTGATTTAAGCTGCATGTGAGACTCATGGGCAGTTATGTCAGTTCTCATCTGTCTGTTATGATCATGTCGTTTCTTCCTTCATATCCCCATGGAGGATATCCAAGCCCACAGCTCCCTTTGAAGTGATTTTCTGCTTTGGAAGCAACTCCTAAGAGTCACATGTCAAGACTAGAAAATTAAATTAAAGTAAATTAAAATGAGCCCATTGCACATTATAGCTAATTATTTCAACTTCAAATCTAGCAACTGAGCATTTACATATTGATATACTGTTATTTCCCTAATATACCATATATATATGTGTGTTATATATTCTATATGGATTTGAAGGGTAAGTTTCAGACACCATAATCATAATTTTGAAATGTGTATCATTCAACCACTGACAATGTTGCATTTCTAATGCATTTCATCTTTTCTGCTTGGTCCACTCCAAAACAAAATGACTCATCTCAACAAGACCCTGCTTTTTGACATTTTATCAAAATGGGTTGAGAAAGAGTGTAGCAAGTCAATGGGTTGAGAAAGGACTACAAAGCTTGTTCTCAAGTCTTGTATTTTGAGATGACTCTGTGAGAGCGAAAGGCCAAAGAGATAGTTTATTTGAACAGGGTAAGAAGAAATAGACATACAGATAAAACATCTCTCTCAATATTGTAACCCCGTTCTGGGTTTTATTTTAAATACAGCTGTTGAAACTCCCATGTCCTCTACTCTTTCCCTCCTGCTGTGATGTGAATGTTTATGTGCTGCCAACACCAAACTTTATATGTTGAAATTTTAACCCCCAAGGTGATGGCATAAGTAGAAGGGCCCTTTGGGAAGTGATCAAGTCATCTATTCTGAAATCTGAATAGTGATTATGCAGACCAACTTATGTATTATTTACATAAAATAGATTTACTTGACTCCTCCCCTCTACTCAGAGCAGAAGATGGAAAACATATTTAGGGAATTAAGGGGGAAAAACTTTCAACATCTACTCTAGAGGTTTATGTGTAGATCTTCCACTATCACTGGTGGGCACACTTGGTCAAAGACATTTTTTAAGCTCTTCTTATTTAAAACACACACACACACACACACACACACAATTTCTATTTGATGATTTTGGTTTAATCTGAAATAAACTTTGCATAGCAAACTGCAAATGCCTAAAGCAGCTTTTTTGTTGCTTCTGCTATAAGTAATTCCCTAGTACAATACTGTCCCTGTCATGTGAAAACAGAGAAAACCAGCTTGAAGCTCTGTACGTGTACCACAAAGACCCAGAATAATACCAGCTGTTTATTATTCTGATAACTATCTAGAATGTTATCTAATTCCACATTATCATTGCATTTCAAAGCAAGACCTACATTGAATGAAGGAGACTTTCTATTCATTAGAGTTTACCAGAGACTGAAAACTTTGCTCTAATAGTATCTCACTGACTTTATACCTATGCCCATATATGGTAGCATAGTGCATAATTAACAGAGGAAGCTGAGACTTCTGCAGTGCTAAAAGTTGGCAATATTTTTCTATGAGAACAAATACCATACACTTGTGGCCCCAGTTTCTCTAGCCTGTAGGTCCTTATACTTAACACAAGCTACCAAGCTTTGCAATATTCCCTCCTCCTCACCCCATGTCCAACTCTAACCGTCTTTTCCTTTATTTAACTACCCCTTTTCTATCCCTTAGTTCTCAGCTTAGATCACATTTCTTCCAGGAAATCTCCTGACCTATTGTCATTCCTGGGTTAGGCTGGCCTTTTATGCATTCCCAGAGCACCCTGCTCACTTGTTTTAGTACTCATCACAGTGTTTCTAACATGCTGTTCTATTTTTCTCAATCTCACCTTAGGGTGAGACATTGTCTATTTTGTCTGGCCTAATATCCAGAACCTAGCACCTTCTTTTAAGTGGCATGGTCTTAGTTTAGTAATTGCTTACTGAGTGAATGAAGTGCTTATAATACCTACTTTGGTTCTAGGTTTTCTTTTCAAACAGCTCCTTCCTTAAAGGAGTATGGATACTTAATTAAGTGGAAATTTATATTTTTACATACAGTTACTTCTTATAATTATAATACATATTACGTAAGCCGCTCCTCCAAGAGTTACAAAATAGTAGTAAGCCAGGCAGAAAAATATAATTTCAGCAATTAAAAGAAGTACAGTCAACTTTAGATTATGAATAATAATAATTTAGAAATTCTGTTCTGGCAATAATAAATGTACTACTAATAATATTCAAATGGAGAGCTACAGCTGAGTGGAGAGTGGGAAATGTACACTCCTAGTTCTGTCTAAGGACTTTCATCCTGTGATAGTACTTCTCTTTCTGGGTATATGCATTGATTATTTGGCAACCCCTGCCTGACTCCCTCTCCCTCAGCCACCCACTCTCTGCAGTTACATTACACCATGCAATTATTTCTGGTTCATGAATTGTGGACAAAAATGACATGCGTAAACTCCAGAACTGGAAAATTAATCTCTAGAATAAAACCTTCACCTTTTTCTTATTTAACCAGCCACATCGGCCAATGATATTCCAGAGGAGGGAGTGCTTATTAACTAGGGTCTTGAAGCAAGGTCAATATGGAGCAAACCTTCTGCCAGTGTCTATGGCCCAGGGATACATGCTATGAGTTAGAAATAAACTAACATCGTAAAGCTGTTTGTTACACCTCCATAACCTGCCTTCCTCTAATAGAATTCTTCTTTGTGCTCGTGTTTCAGTAGGGGCATCCAGTGAGTCCCTGGTTGTAAGAAGAGAGGAACTCTGATCAGAAGTCCCAGGAGTAAAGACTTAATGACTGAAAGAAGTACACCAAGGAAGATATAAAACAACAAAATGTTAGCCCGATGATCACTTGGTGAATTAGTTTTCTATTACTTCTATAACAAATTAAAATAAATTTAGGAGATTAAACAACACAAATTTATTATCATATGGCTAAAATCAAAGTGTTGAAATGGCTGCAATGATTTCTGGAAGCTCTAGAAAGAAGACAAGCTATTTATTTTCTTCCATTCAAGCTACTGCAGACTCTTCATGTTCCTTGACTCATGGCTTCTTCCTCTGCCTTCAAAGCCAGAAGTGCTGAGCAAAGTCATTTCACATTGCTGCCTCTTTGGTTCTATCCTTTCTGGTCCTTTCTTCTAATTTTAAGGGCCCCTGTGATTATATTAGGTCTACCCAGATAATTCAGGATAGTATCCCTATTTTAAGCTCAGCTGCTTAACAACCAATCTGCAATATTAATTTGTCTTTGCCATGTTAAGAAACATATTCACAGAATCCAAGGATTAGGACATAGACGTCTATGGAGGCCATGATTCTGCCTACCACCTTGATCTTAATCTGTGATCTCACTGGAGGACATACACAGCTTCTCGGAATGATGTTTGAGGTAACACAGTAGCCATTATTTAATACAACTTTATTTAATATAGTCCACAAGCCTTCTCTTTGAGATAGGTTATTATAACCCTCACTGAAGGGATAAGAAACACATCGAAAACAGCGCAAACCATGTCTAATTCTTGAGACTCTTAGAAGAATAAATTATGAGAAGTTATACTACTTTTAATTATTTGCATTGAATTAACAATTTTTGTCAACACAAATGTATGAGTATATATATAGGAAATAAATAAAAATACATATGTGATTATATATAATCATATTTGGAGATAATATTAAAAGTCTAAAAACTCAAGAGATGACAATAATGGTTTTCTACTAGATAGAGGAGAAAGTCTCAGTATTTTGCCACAAATCATAAAGGTTCCTGTCCTCTAAATCTGACTTCCAGTTGTACTCAGGAAAGTATCAAAAGATTGATAAAAGTACCTGTACAACATCATTCCCCAAGAGTACAAAGCATAGGTAAAGAGCATGTGCTGAATCCATTTTACTTGTTTTAACTTTAACAGATAGGGGAAGAGTCTGTTGGAAATGAACTGTCCTGGTCTAGGAGCTAAGACTGTTTGTTCGCCATACATCACAAGCTGCAGGATAAAGATGTTATAGATGTAGATATTACCTAAGGTAGGAAAGGGTCAGCCTGCAGCTCCCTCCCACGTCAATATTCATAAACCCTTAGTTTTACAGATAAAAACATGTTGAGGGTGCATTTTCCCCTCAAAGTATGCACTTAGCCAATATTTACTAATAAGTATCAATGTAAAAGTTTAGAAGAGGCAACAAAATACATTTTTCAACAGGTAAGATACATTATGGTTCTGTTAAGAATGGTTATTTATACATAGGCCTACAAATACGGTTCTATGCATATTGAGCTACTGCCCTGTGGAAGCCATTGTGCCAGTAACTAAATTCCTGGTACTACCATGATATTACCACCCTGAAAAAAAAAATTCAAGATAACAACTTAGATATTAAGACCCAAAGGAAAGGTACCAATGTTGCTAATGTGATGCTGGCTTTCCAGAATAATATGGATTATCCTGCCTCCAGATAGATTAGAAAGGGAATACTTTGACATATCACTTTTCTACCTGTTGCCTAACTTTTCCTATAAAACGTGATACATTTCAATATGTCAGTTTTCTATCAGTTGCCTAACTTTTCCTCCAAAAATAATCTCAAAAGGATACAGTCTTTCTCAGCCTAAAAAGTAAAATTTCAGTAAGCTTAAAAAACAATTGTAATGTTTCTCATTTATAAAACACCCTCTGCTGGACTAAGTATGTGCATAATTGCATGTGTGGTGACCAGTGCTGAAATTATTGTCTACATTTCTCAGAGGAGGAAGCTGTGTCTAACAGTGGCTAAGGACTGCTGAGCAGGTAAATGGCAGACCTGGAGCCATGTGGTTCCCAGCTTTTATCCCTGTGTTCATTTCAGAAAACTGTCTCATCTCTAAGAAGGCAATTTGTTTACAAATGATGTTCAAATTAAATTTGCATTATTGTGGCTTCCAATTCTTTGTTAATTGAATAATGCAGAGGGATTCCTCTTGGGGGGTAGATCAGGGTGGAGACCTATAAAGCCCCTTTGAAACTCCTTGTGTTTATTAGTCATGCACATATGCATAAGTGTGTCTCATCTGCACCCATACAAACTTGAATGCATTTCACAGACTCATTATTCATTGAATTTTAAAGTTAATTAAAAGTTCATGTAATGGTACATTATCAAGACATGAAAAAAACTGTCAAATATTAAAGATAAAGTAATTCAAGAAATATGGATTAGAATGCATTGAAGTTTGGTGATCAGAAACACATGCTCAAGAGATATCCGGGTTTTAAATCAAGATATTATATTGCCTTCTACATATTAGTTCATTTTCACATTGCTATAAGAAAATACCCAAGACTGGGTAATTTATAAAGGAACGTAGTTTAATTGACTAACAGTTCCATATGGCTGGGAAGGCCTAAGGAAACTTCCAGTCGTGGTGGAAAGAGAAGCAAGCATGTCCTTCACAAGGTGGCAGAGGCAATAAATGCAAGCAGGGTACATGCCAGATGCTTATAGAACCATCAGATCTGGTGAGAACTCACTATTATGAGAACAGCACAAAGGAAACCACCCCCATGATCCAATTACCTCCACCTGTTCCTGCCCTTGACATGTGGGGATTACAGGAATTACAACTTGAGGTGAGATTCAGGAGGTGACACGAGCCAAATGACATAAACTAAGTTACAAACTAAGACATAAACTAAGCTCTTTTGAAAAGAGAAAGAAAATCTATGCCTTCCTCATAGGACAGTTATGAAGATTAAATAAAATAATCTATATAAATTAGTTGCTCTCAATTAAAATTCCCACCATTGAAGTGGCATGTGGCAATGACAGGGGACATTTTTGGGTGTTACAACTTGAAGGGAGGTACTACTAGTGAAGAAGGAAATTATATAATAGCAATAATAGTAAGCCAAACCTTATAATTTGTAGTTGCTACATAATAAAGCAAATTTTGCTGTGTTATGTTTTGTTTAATATACTACCTTCCCAGCTGTTCAACGCAGAATATTTGCCTTCCTGCAAATCATTAAACCTTATCTATCCTCCCCACATTCTTAGCAAAGTTCTCAGGCATCTAAAAATTCCTGGTTTTCTTGCTAACCAGCTGCAAGATAACAAGGCAAATAAACTCAAAACTGCAAAACGTGTTTCTCAAAATGTTACTTTTCAAATGTAAAGTGTGTCACAAAATATGTCACAAGTTAACCGCTCTTTATTCTGGCTTCTGTAAACTCGTTTTCTGCTTCATCTTCTTGTACCACACAGGTACATAAAAGGCACCCCATTTTCTTTGTCCTTTGCTAAAAGTTAAAAAGCAATTCCGCTAAGCCTGTAATCACATTAAATAAAATCCTCCTGCAACCTCATCAGTCTTTCCAAATCTCTATTTTCCAGCTACACTAGTACTATAGGATAGAGGCCAGGAAGGCTGATAAATGTACTGCAATGTCCTTGAACCCATGAAAACAAAGAATTATCAGGTCTAAAATCTCAATAGTGCCACAGCTGAGAAAGTGTGATTTAAGCATAAAGTGCTCAGATTGTTACCTATTATTATTAGCACAACACAAGCACCATTTGAATGCTGAAGAAGACCATAGCTACATTAAACATTGAGTCATGGTACCATCTTCTTGGCTGCCAAGTTAAACACTGGTTTATGGTACCCTCTTGACTGCCAAGTTATGGAAATTTTTAGACAAAGGTAATATATTATAAAAGAATGTGAAGCATTAAAGCTGGTATTTTGAGAAAAAATTGTGCTTGCGTTTTAATGCCTTTGTGCTAGGCCTATTTGTACATGAGCTTATACATTGAAAATAGAAAATCACTGATTGATAAATGGGATCTCCACAGAGTTGCAATATAATTTTATGAGCTCTAATGGAAATTGGTAAGTAGTATCCATTTGCCACAGTAATTAAATACACGGATAAGAATAAAGTTACTTCTTTAACCAAAAGTCTTTAACTTGTAATTTAGGCTATTTATTTATTTACAATATGAAAGAATGCTCTTGGTTTTCAGCAGAAAATTGTCAAAATTCAGTTGACAATTTTTCTGACAAAAACCAGAAATAAATATTGCGATATTCAGTTCTAGAACTTCAATACTGTCAGGTACCAAAAAGAACTGTTGGCTGCCAAAACTTGCAAATTCAACCTTACGTTCTTTGGCACAAATAATTAACAGAAACATATACTTGAGTCAGTAATAGAAAATTGCTTCCTAAAATTAAAAAAAGAATGATAAATTGCAAACAGAACTTTGAGTTGTTTCCAAATGAATACAGAGCCAACATTAGCATATATTAAGTAATATACTGTTTTAAACCACAGCTATTAATGAAGTTGTGAATGCTATAAATCCATCTCTAGGCTCCTGACCAGGTCCTGGAACAAAATATATAGTCATGTATTTCCTTCAGAGATTGATAAACAGGGGCCCTTTACTGGGTGCTCTTCTCATCATTGTATGTTTTGCAAGATGGTTTTAAAAATTCCTGATTGCCCTAGTGCAGACTATTTGAAATCTTCCAAGGATGTAAGTAAGAAGCAGAAAATTGCAAACGACAGCAATGCAAAGGGAGGGTGGGAGGCACTACTTTGAGTAAGATTTAAAATATAGGTAAATTGATTTTTAAAAACAGGTACCCTAATCCAGTGCTGGCACCTGCTATAATGAAAAGAAGTAGCAGCAGAGTAATGCATTCTTAAACCACAAGCCATCTGTTTATGTATATTTTGCTTTTATCATCAATGTCTAGGTCTTAGTCTTTATAAAATAAAGACACCCCATATTTACCCTTAAGCTGCATGAATGTTTAATGATCAGGTAGGCTTTATAATATATATAAATTAATTGCATGTATGCTATTCATTTTTATAAATTTTAGCTATTCAAATATTTTCTCTTACTACTGCAAGGTCAATGATTTATACACACGCCAAAGAAAATATAACAAGATAGGTGCCCCAGACACACACAAGCATTTCCTTTAAATTTAATCCTTTCATGATTCAATGGGTTATTTTAACCTAAATGCCTGCAGCTGTGCCAGGCACTATCTGTCCCCAAAGCAATCCATTGAGTCTATAGGTCCCAGACTGGTTAAGGCAATTCCAGTTTGCTCTCAGACTTCAGGGACCAATCTGTTCAGGTCCTCCCTCCCATCCCTGACTATTCTTGCCTAAGGCAATATTCAGGCTTTGTAGCTGGACCAGACAGTAGCAACATAGGCAGCAGCAGAGTTAACACCTTCTCTTTTGGACCTTGATCAGAATGAAAACAAGATAACTGGGAGGCAGGAATTCATAAGATGGTTATTTGGAGATAGACCAAGAGTTGGGAAGCAGCCTGGCAATATCCCTGCTACATTTTTTGGGGTGTAAATGGGCCAAATTATAGTCACTTCAATGAATAGGAAACATAATATGAATAGGAATATTTCTGTTCCAGGATATGGGGATAACACAATTTTGTTGTAATTATAAAATGTTTTATTTCCACAGAGATTTTGTGCTTTGCTTCCATGCTTAATATTCTCTTGTTCCTGATCTTATTTTCATAATATGTTTGAGGATCCTACTTGAAACAGAACTATATTTCATGGCAACAATGAAAAGTGATATAAAAAATTATTATTCCTTTTCTCATGAAGCTCACAGTGTAGCAGGAGAGACTAATGCTAATCAATAACCTCACAAACAAATATGTCACAGACTATGGTGGGTCTATGTGTGTTATGAGATGAAATCAGAGAGGACTAACCTGGACTGTCCCCAGAGAAGTAACATTTGAACTGATGATTAAAGGATGGGTAAAATTTAACTATAAAAATAAATGAGAAAAGAGAATTATGAACAGATGAATTAACTTCCACAAATGTACTGAGACTAGAGGAAGCATAGTGAATTGAAAGTAAATCACTGTGACTAAAGCCCAAGGAAAGACTGGAAGTAGGCACTACTAAATTTTAGGTCACATAAAAGATTTTGGTCATTAACTTTTGAACATATGGGAAATTATTGAAGCTTTTTTAAGGAAGAGAATAAAATAATCAGATTGACACCTAAAATAAAAATAGATGAAGACAGACCACTTAGAAGGGTATTGCAGTAATATAGGAGGAAATGATATTAGTCTGGCTAAACTGATGATAGTAGAAATACAGAGAAGACACAGATGGATTTAAGAAATTTAGAGAAAATTATCTGATCACAGGTTTGGTGATGGGAGATGAAGGATGACATCTAAATTTTAGGATACACCTATGTACAGATGTTGATTCCTGTCAGAGAAAACACATAACCCCCTTTTTTTTTCTGTTATTTGGAAGGGTATAAAATTCAAGGGAAGTGACTCTGAGTTCCAGTTTAAATAGGTAGATTTTGAGACACTTTTGAGTAGTCTAAACAGATCTGTCAAGGACTATTTGAGTTTGGAAACAAGAAGTGTCAGAACAAGATAAAAATCTGTTAATTGTCATAGAGAAGATAGTTGAAGCCCTTGGAACAGATAGAGTTTTCTAGAGAAAGTATATAAAAAACAAAGGAATCTAGAACTGAGTCTTTAGAGATTCCAACATTCAAAAGCCACAGTACAACAAGAAAAGCAATTACTAGCTGTGTGTTTTAAGCTTTTATTACATGTTACTTATAATTTAGCCCTTGTTTTATAGTAACAGATTTACTGTTCATAATAGCTTTATGAGATAAATATTTTTCTCATACTAGGGCAAGTGGAGTATAGAGAGGATATGTGACCAGCATCAGGTCACACACAGAGATTAAATGATAGAACTCGGCCATCCCGGCAGTCTGATTTGAGAGCCCATGCTAATAACCACTACCAACTGACAGATACTTTAGGCAGATTGGCAAAGGAGCCTGAGATAGACACATAAGGATCTAAACTCACATATGCATTTGTCCTCTAGATCGGTAGCGTTCAATGCCATAACTTTAGCCATAGGCAACTGACAATCATATGAAATATGATTGGTCAAAACTGAGACAAGCTGCAAGTGTAAAATGTGTATAAAATTCTTAACACTTAACATAAAAAATATAAAACAGTCCATTAATATTTTTATGCTGATTAATTGTTGAATTATATTTTGGATATATTGGATTGAATAAAACATATTATTGAAATTACTATCTATTTCTTTTAACTTTTTAAATGTTTTAAATTAATTGAATTTGATTTAAAAATAGATGATTTAGATATTGTACGTGGCTCATATTATATTTCTGTTCAACATCCCTGTTCTAGATATCTCTCCCATTTGGTCTCCAGATTCTTACCATCAAATAAACACTACCAAACCTTCTAATGTGTCTTGATCGACATAGGAATCGCCTTCAGGCCTGAGCTGCAGCTTGTCCCTCAGGCTGTCAGAACCTGCCCTCTGTGGTGTTTCCATGGTAACCTTGCTTTAGGAAGAGAAAGATGCTTTTAAAATCTGAGTCCTAAAGATTTCAATTCTCTGGCTTTATGTTATTTAGTACGGATTTTCTGGTTATCTCTTTGTTCTTCTCTAAGAGTATGTAGGATTTTTGACTCCACAGATTCTGGTTTAGTGAATGAGATAAACATTCAAAAATAACTTGGAAAGTTTTCTTAAATTATGCAATCTCATCATCCTGGAAGATTTATTAAAAACACAGATTCTGGTTTAGTCAGGTGGATGAACATTTAAGAATCACCTGGGAAGTTTTCTTAAATTATACAATCCCTTCACCCTGGAAGATTTTATATGTGCTTCCGACCCCAATGAAGAACTACTGATCTAATTTCTACTGTCTGATAAATGAACTTGCTGCATTATAAACACTATATTTTCATTTTTGTTTTTGTTTTACATCTTCAGCTGAATATCAAACCTGCTTTGTTTATCTGCTAGTCACCAAAGGTCCCCATTTCTCTCCCCACATCGCAGTCTCTAAAAACATCGATTTCATCTGGCTTACAGATGACTATCAGATCAGATCACTGGATCCAGATAATGGTTACCTCAGAGTCATACATTTAGTTCACATGAAAATATCCATATGCCTACCTAGGAGACCTCCACTTGACATACCTGTTCAGAGAAAACTTTTCTAAAATTAGCACATATATTTCATAATAAACCCCAGGTAAAACTGAGGCATGAGTTTCCTCACAGGCAATAATGCATTTTAAAAAAGAATTGAATGGGAAGGCTATGATTTAGATTCTAAGGAGAATAGAGGTAAACATTTCCCAAATGTAGCTCTTGTGATTTTATTATAATTATTCTGAAATTTCCTCTTCTGTGTTGTAAAGCCTCATGAATGTGACTAGTGGGTGTTTTGCAGGCAGATCGTATGTCATAACATGCAGCAGAGACTTAGAAGTTAGGGCACTTTCATTCCTTTAACTGTAAAATGGAGCAATAATATCCATCTTAGAGATTAAATGTCACAATACGAGTAAAGTACTTGGAATTATGTTAAAATCTCTATACATCTTAGTTGTTTTTCTGAAGGAGAGTTATCTTCAAGAATTTAGTTTTTTACTTTTCCTAATTCTTCTTTCTGCTTATAGTTCACCATATTATTTTCTAATGCAGAACTGCAGCAATTTAATTTACTCCTCTAATTATTATTTGGGGAACAGGCTGTAAAAGTACAGTCTCTCAAGGAGACAAAATTAGGACACTGATTACAGTGCTGCTTAGTTACACCATTAAGTATACCCACACAAAAATAAAAGGTTGGTATTCTACTAACTGCTAATTAGTACACAGCTAATATCTTCAGAATCTGAATAGAAGTACTTTAAAAAGTAAGCATTCAAATGAACTGGAACTTTTTAAAAGTCAGATTCCTGGTAGACTAAATATTTCCCTTATGCTAATCATTTCACTTGAATTTGATGTGACATCTATTTATCCTATTGTGATTCCCTAATTTTTTGTCACTTCATTAATTTTTAGATAAAATAATTGCTTTACTTATTTGGAATTTTGCCATGAATGTCATAGATGCATTAGGAGAGCTTTTCATTTAAATCAAAGCTAGAATCAGGAATCATGTTAGCAGTTAAAAACGTTTAAAACATGAATATCTTACTATTCCTCAAATCCATTTTTAATGATTGTAATATTCAAATTTCATTCATTTATTCAGCAAATATTTATTTTTGGTAAGTGCAGTACACCAGGTACTACAATTTCACAAAATAATATATAAAATAAGAATTCCATAACAGTAAAAGATAAATATATAACAGTAAGCATATTAAAAACATGCGGTTATTTAAAAATATTTAAACTCCATAAAAACGAAACTCAAATATGGAAGATATGATGAGGTTACAATTATTTCTACATTCCTTCCAAGTTGAGAATGTTTTAGAAGAAATATTACCTTAAAAAAGTTCATAAACTAATTGAACTTCCAATAAATTAAATGAAATATAAATATCTTAAATTTCACATGCCCATAGAAATATGTGGAAAATAATCAAGAACATCTTACAAAGAACATCAACTTATTTAAAAATCAAAAACTTATTTCACCGAAAAATAACATTTTTACTATGATGATTAATTTTATTTGTCACGTTGACTGCACCATAGTGCCCAGATTTTGGTCAGACTTTATGCTGAATGTTTTTCTGAAGGTGATGTTTAGATGAGAAAAACATCTAAATTTGTAGCCTGGGAATAAAACAGATTTCCCTCTATAATGTGAGTGGGCCTAACCTATAAGTTGAAATCCTTAGTAGCCAAAGACTGACCTCCTCCAGGCATGAAAGAACTCTGCCAGCAGATTAGATTGCCTTTGGACTTGAACTGCAACTCTACGCTAAGCCTCCAGTGGGCTGCCCCATCCCATCAGATTTTGGGCTTGCCATGCTTCCACAGTTATGTGAGCCAATTACTTAGGATAAATCCCTTTCTCTATAGATAGATAAATGATAGATAGGTAGAGACTTTCTATGTAGATAGAGATGTGCATATATATATATATATATATATATATATATATATATATATACACACACACACACACACACAAAATCCTGCTGGTTCTGTTCTCTAGAGAATTCTGACTGATACATTTATTTAAAAATTCTTATTCTCATATAGTTCTCACAAAAGTTAGGAGAGCTTGATGCTACCTTGTCCCTAAGAGGAGAGCTCAAGTCCACTTTGAACACATGTTCTACTCATAACTGCACTCAAGCATGGGTATCTAGCAAGACTGTGTCTCTATAAAAAAATTAAATAAATTAGCTAGGCATGGTGGCAGGTACTGTAGTCCCAGCTACTCAGGAGACTGAAGTGGGATGATTGCTTGAACCCAGGAATTCAAGGCTGCAGTGAGTTGTGATTGTACCACTGCACTCCAGCTCAGGACACAGAATAAGACTGGGTCTCTTATCAAAAAACACAAAACCTGCACTCAAAATTCATTCATTGTTTGCAAACCTGTGTGTATTTATCTTAAAAATAAAAAATGCTATAGTGAAATAAATATAAACAACTTGGGATTAGAATTAAGATACAAGGCACATGACTATGAGATACACTTATTAGCCCATTAGCCTATTCCATTATATCTCCAGTAAACTAAAAATTCCTGTGACCTCCTTCTAAATTTATGTATCAGCAGTTCTACATACTATCATTAAAAACATAAGCTTCAGCTCAAAGGAAATCTCACCAATGTCCCCTTAAATAAAACAGAAAAATTGAAGAGCTCTAGGACAAATTAATTTCAGGAACCTATCTTCTCAGACTCTTTTCCCACTGGTCCTTGCATATCAGCAAAGTAGCACCCAACAAAAGCACAGGAAATCCCAGAGCGCTGAAGATTTTGCTTATGAACACAGTCCTATGAATAATCAGGTTACATATTTATCAGACAAGGAATGGCAATGATAAATATTGATGAACTAAAGGCTAGGAAATAAGAATAACATACTTGTATTATATTTCAAAATTAAATTAGAGTAGCAAGATATTTCTTACATAAAGCATTTCCAATCATATTTGTACAAAAACATTTTAAGGTTAAAAGTATACATATTGATTCATTCTTTCGGTCATATGTATGTTTAAAAGTAATATATCGATTTTCTTTTATCTAACAGAAGGGCTTAAGGAATTAGTATGCTAATTTATTTAAAGCCACCCAACCTTATAGAGCATATAATAATCTACTACTAAAGAATAAAACATAACAGGACAAAATGAAGTCATAATGATTACAATAGATATATTCAATGATTATGCAAAAGTAATTTCAGAAGCCTGTACCACTGTCACTTATGTATACAGATGTGTCACATAAGAAACTAAAGGTTGGAAGTTTACATAGTTCTGACAGTCTTATGGTCATAGCATTGTACTTAAATAAGACCTAAGCTCTTGTCTCATAAGTTAAAAAAAATGGTGAAACCAATATGACTATTTGAAAGCTGAATCAGTTATTAAAATGGTTAATCATCCATTGCTTGATGTATGGTTCAGGGATCAACCATACTCGGTAATCCTAATGACAGAAATGACCACTAGGACAGAAATCATCATTTGTTTTAATAAGTAACAATTACTAGTCAACAATTAGGCCTTTGTGACCTTGTAAAGGTTACTCAATTTTTTCTAGCATAGAATGGGATCATAGAAACTGTTACCAGAAGAGTAGGTGGAAACAAATCTTCAATGAATATCTAATTTTAATCTATGCATCAAAATGTACAACTTGATATGTTAAGGTGATTTCTCTGCCGACACCAACAATGTCTTTCTAGTTTAAGTAAATAAAATGTTGGTATCTACAAAAGTACTGCATAAAAATAATGTTTACAAGCCCCTGATCATTTACCAAACTATTGAATTAGTACATTCATTGGGCATAATAATGCAATTAAAAATACAATATTTAAACTTCAAAATGGCATACTTATAGTTTAAGGTGGGAGTGCTGACTCAATTAATGTGTTTCTGTGTATCATGTTTCTTAACAAGGAAATGTTCCAAATTACTTTTCAGAAGAACAGGAGAGACAGAGATAGCAACTACTTAAAACACATGTATTTAGGTAAAGTAACCATAATTTCTGGTGTGTTTGACAGAGGTTTGATCATTGTTAACACTGAGCACCAAATAGAAGGATTCTAGAGTATATTTACCAGAAATCTCTTGACCTTGTCTGTCTTGTAAAACAAATTGGCTTGTTCTCAATGGCTCAGTAAAGGAATCTTAGGCTTCATGGTGTAGATCAACTGCAGAAGCACCTGTGAAGCACTATGAATTACTTTGTAAACCACCACCACATTAGCTTAGATATGGTGATTCACAAAGAAATCCACAGCACTTCACAGTTTGTGTAAAGCCTGGTACCTATGAACCAACAAAAACAGTACCCTTTGGCCATCAAAAGTTGAGAAAATATTTCCACCTAATTCACAATCAGTTGAAGAATATGCTCAATTTTGCACCACCCTCTTTTAACTGAAACACAAAAGAAACACTGAACAAATTTTTAAGTAAATAAAACTTATAAATGCATACTTTCCATATTATATACCAGTAAATTTCATCTAAAAGAAAGAATTCCTAAAACAACTAGCATGACATTATGCAGGATGAAAAAGCAGGGTTCTGCTCATCAAAATAAAAGGCATGGTTATTAATATAGTTGTCAGGAGTAGAGAGTAGAATAAATAATAAAACTATATGTAATTCTCACTTTTACATCACAGTATATAAGTATTGCTGGGATAGATTGTTCTAAAGATATCCTCAGTTACTTAGCTTCCCACTTTATACTCATATAATCACATACCCCATGACACAATCTTACCAATGTTACAAACCTGCCTTTGTACCACTGAACTTAAAATAAAGGTTAAAAAGCAATCATTAGATGCTGGAGAGGATGTGGAGAAATAGGAACACTCTTACACTGTTGGTGGGAGTGTAAATTAGTTCAACCATTGTGGAAGACAGTGTGGCGATTCCTCAGGGACCTAGAGATAGAAATTCCATTTGACCCAGCAATCCCATTACTGGGTATCTATCCAAAAGACTATAAATCGTTCTACTATAAGGACACATGCACACGAATGTTCATTGCAGCACTGTTTACAATAGCAAAGACCTGGAACCAACCCAAATGCCCATCGATGATAGACTGGACTGGGAAAATGTGGCACATATACACCATGGAATATTATGCAGCAATCAAAAATGATGAGTTTGTGTCCTTTGTAAGGACATGGATGAATCTGGAGAACATCATTCTCAGCAAACTGACACAAGAACAGAAAAAGAAATACTGCATATACTCACTCATAGGTGGGTGAGAAAAATGAGAACACATGGACACAGAGAGGCAGTCTACTATACACTGGGGACTGTTGGGGGAAATGGGGGAGGGACAGCGGGGGGGGGGCTGGGGGAATAGCCTGGGGATGAATACCAAGTGTGGGTGAAGGGGAGGAATGCAGCAAAACACACTGCCATGTGTGTACCTATGCAACTATCTTGCACGTTCTGCACATGTACCCCAAAACCTATAATGCAATAAAAACTTAAAAAAATAAATAAATAAATAAATAAATAAATAAATAAATAAATAAAAGCCTCCAAATATAATTAAGCAACAAACCCACAAAAAAAAAAGCAATCATTAAAAATGAGTTTCACTTGAGTATTTTCCCTAATTTTTCCAAGTGAGTATTTTTTCATGTGACTGCTGAAATCCAAGAATGCTTATAAAACTAAATTTTATATCATACATATTAGGTTCAACTCTGAAAGAAAACCACACCAATAAGAAATGAAAAACAAAATTCAATAAAGTTACTATCTTTTGCAAAATCACCAGAATCAACCATCTTTTATATGTTTGTCCCAATGATAACATTTATCTAAAGAGCAAAAAGAAAGGTTTAATTTATAATTAATAAAAAGAAAAGAATCTATAAATCTTCCCAGCATAGTAAGCATAACATCAGTTAGGTAAGCATGCTTTTGAAAATATCAACCTTTTTCAAAGTGACCAGCAAATGTCAACATTAATTAAAAGTTAATGTTTTATAGAAACTCATGAAAATAGAGTCCTAGGCAGTTCACCACTGTCAGTGTAGGCCACTGCTCAGGAATCCCCTACTCATCTCCCCCAACCACATGTACATATACCAAGCCAAACTTGCTAAGCAGTTGAATAATTTAAAATGTTGAAATAAAAAATTTGTAAAACTATGTGTGTGTGAAAAAATGTTTATTTGTTTTGTCTGGCTAGATGCTGAGGACATAAAAACTCAAGCTTCAACAAATTCAGAGAAAATAAGAATTTGAAAAAAGGGGTAATATGTGCTATGAAAGATTTCCACATAGGGCTAATGGAGACATGGAGAGGCCATTTAATCCGGTGATAAGAGCATTGATTACAGATATCTTCTCTGAGGGAATACCATATATAAAAGAACTGAAAGAGTAGCAGGAATTAGCAATGCAAAAAATGGGGTAAGTGTTCTAAGCAGAAGAGAACACATATGCCATGGCCTATCCAGAGAAGGAATGTGATCTTTGTTTTATTTTTTAGTATACTATAGTTGAAAAGGACAATCTATGCTATAGTTAGAGTAGGTGAACACAAGTCAGCATCACCAGATCAGAGGCAGCAGAGACAGAAAAATTTGAAGCAAGACAACTCCAGAGTAATTAGACACCCTGTCTGAAATATGGGCAGATTAAAGGAGCAGTTGTACAAAGGGCCTCCAGCTCTTCATGAAGAGTATCACACTCGATCCAAAAGTGGCCCAGTTAAAACCTCTTGAAGAATTAGGCCAGTTTTCCCAGTGAAATTTAGGCATATTGATTGGGTGGAGGTACATTTAGAGACTGACATGGGTTTAAAAACAAATCACCTCGACTTAAAGAGATCGTAAGTGGCTCTGTGAATAACCATTCCAATCCAAATGTAAAATTAAGTTGATCCGATATATATAGTGAAATAATCCAGGGTGAGTTTTAAAATATTTCATCCCCCTTCTTATCATTCTTTTCACTAAACAAGACAAGTATGCTCTCCATATCTAGCACTCTGTGTTAGTCAGGCACTTGGCTTTGCTTCATTTGTGAATTTGAATGCAAGAAAACTTCATGCAGAGTCCCTCTTTAAGACAGCATTCAGCTACTTTAGAAAATTCTCCCATATTTTCTGTCAAATATGCTCTCTATTTTATATATGAAGATAACTGATATGCACTGAGAATAAAATGTTCTGGTTGAACTAATTTTCTGGTGCACTGATTATTAGAAAACATCATTTTTTCAAACTCTTGCACTATTTACCTTCAAAAATAGGCTTTTTAAAAATTGAATTACCATACTGAAGTGCTTTATTGTCTTTTTCTAAGGTTATCCAGAACCCCTGTACCATTTTCTATTTGTGGTCAACATCTTTGTTAATAACCATGCATCAGTTATTCCTTCTATACTTTGCGATTTGGAAAAAAAAACATAAGTTCCTTAACCCCAAGGAAATTCAGAGTACCATGGGGTCTACAAAGTAATTCTGTATCTGGAATTAGGAACTATAGCATAACCATTTAATCAATGTTATGAAAGGAATATTTTCCAAGTTCTAAGGCTGCAGAGAGGAGGAAAACGAACACCCAAGGCAACCAGGGGAGAGAAGGAAGGTGGTGTGAATTTGACTGAAGTGCTACACAATATGACACATTGCATGAAATTATGGAATATGAAGTGGATCGATATTTTTGATTTTTGCTAAAAAAAATTTCTCAGTGCTGTTAGCGTGAAAATCACTAATGCAAGCATTAAGTCATATACTTAACCTCATTCTCTTACTCTTCTATCACCTGGGGGTAAATTCCAGCTAATGAAGGATTCTTTTTAACTGGGCTCCAACTAGTCATCAGGCTTATTAGAGGACATGTGCCACTGGCAGAGTCTTAAAGTGAATACCTTAAAAGTATAAACAGAAACGTAGTCTGAACTATAGTTTATTTTCTAGATTCATTCTTATTTCTTAGAATCTTGTATCTCACATTTTTCAAACCACACAAGCAAGAAAGCTGAAATAATATATATATATATGGTAGAGGTAATATCAAAATACAGGCCATAATATCAACTCTATTTAAAATAACTACTGCTGACGACAGGAAGTAAAACAGCTGCAGAAGTGAAAGAGGAATCTGCAGTTAAGGACTATATCACACCACTAACATGACAAATGCTGCTGGTAAACTGAGTGGGAAGCCAAGCTCAGAAGAAAGCCTGCATTCTTTCCTGGTGATGAAAGCTTAAAAGAATGAAAATAATATAGCAAGTAAAATAATACAAAATAAAAATAGAACAGGAAATGAAAAAGGCATGCACAGTAAAAACAATCCTCCTACTGGTTGTTCTTTTTTCCTCCTTTTGTCATAAAATCTCACTTTTGCCCTGAAATGTTGAAAATAACAATGCAAGTCAGGGTATAAAAGCAAGTGATTACTAACAATAACAAGTAATTGCTAGCCATAGTTGACCTAAATACGTGTCATTCTGTATGTTTTTCAAGTAAAGAAAAAAAAAAAAGAAGACAAACTTGTCGCCCTAATATACCAATGTAAAAGTTTGCAATAAATTACAGAGAATCACAGAGTTATGGGAATTTTAACTATTTTTTTTACAAAAAGAAAAACTTTCATTATGAAGCATCTACAAAGCACTTGTATTACCTTATTTATTTCTGACAACAGACGACACATAATCCTCATCTTCAAGGTGTGGAAGTTGAGGCACAAAAAAAAAGAGTAATTTTTCCAAGGTCAAACAAGTGTTTAAATAACAGAGCTAGGTTTGTTTAAAAGTTCATGTTTTGTCTTTGCCACATAACTCCCCAGTATGAAACATTACCTATAGCATTTGTGAAATTTACTGAGAAAGGAAAATTAGGTGAAAAACATAAAGTTTCTATCAAATGTTATACAGAACCAAATATATGCGAGACCTACACTAAAACAATTCTTTTGACCAAAAATAATAAAACATGTTAATTTGTAATATTTAAAATAAACACTTTGCAAGAAAATCTAGTTTACCTAATGTTTTCAGGATTTTCTGTAAAATATCCATTTATATAAAAATAGATAATATCACAATTACCAATCATTCCTGTTTTACTCATTACAGATGATCCCTAGAGGCTTATCAGAAGGTTGTTAACCTAATTTGTGTCATTAAATTTGCTGACACTTCATAAAGTCTCTTGTCTTTAGAAGTATACTACAACTTATTTGGCTTGAGGTCAATATGGCCTTTCTGTGAATAAGTCTTCATTGATAACATTTGATTTTATACTCCATAAAGTATTTTTCAGTCTTTGATGGGTTTAGTTCACTGTCAAAAATCATTTGTCTAAGAAGTAATATCTAGAGATTCAGTTTATAAAGTGGACCTCTACATTTACTCATAGGCTTCATAGAATAGTGAGTGAGTATGAGAGAGAGAGAGAGAGAGATAGTGTATGTGTGTGTGTGCATGCACATGCAGTTATGTGTGTGTTTTATTTTCTGTTCTTCCTGCTTCAAGATTGTGCCTTTTGAAAGTGACATCATGGGTAATTTTCTGACATCTGAGAGATAACTCATCCTGCTTCAAATTTGTCCACATAGTAGTCAAAGGTTTTGTCGGTAAATTTAATTGTCCACTTATTTGAAGACAATAAATTAGTGCCCCTTTGGAAAGGGAATGAGAGAACAGAAAACAAATAAGCATTTTTGAAAACATGTAAATGTTCAGTGCTTATTATTTCCCTCATTAATGAAAATCTTATATTTGGAACAGCAGTTCAGCTGAGTAACTGCAAACATAATTTTGTTCCTGTGGATTGAGTTTGTTCCAATCCTCAAAGATTAAATTTTGCAATTGAAAATTAAACCTAGCACTGTGGTTTTGCAGATGAAGAAACAAAGAAGCGGAATATATTATTTAAGCCCCCAACTCACAACATTTGTAATATTTGAGTGACTATATACACAATTATCTTTTTAATGATATATCTGATGGAATTTATACCTCACTGATTTGATAAAATAACAAATTTCCAGTGCTGTTTTTAACTCAGGACTATTTGTTAAATATGGGATAAAGATAAATAATATAATTCTTAAATACATATTTCTAACTGCCAAAGATCAGGCATAATTAGAACACCAAATTCAAATTTAGTTTATATTTGACAAACATCTAATTATCCATTCATCAAAGATATTTTGAGCCTCTACTATGAGGGAGAAACAAGGCTAAACATTGAAGAATCAAAAAGGAAATACTTATGTTCCATCCTTTAAGGAGTTCAGAGACATTCATCCTACTGTCAAATCTGAAAATATTTCTAGTATAGAGATAACATAATGATAAACAAATGTAGGCTTCTACAGAAGTGGTGGCTAATCAGAATTGGTCAATCAGAAAGTTCTTTTCAAAAGAAATGAAGCCTGAATTCTATATGGGGTTTAAAAGTGTTTGACCAGGTGACCAGAAGATGAACAAGGAGTGAGGGGAGGGGTCACAGAGAGAAGGGTATTTCAGATAAAGGAAACAATACTTGAAAAATTCAGGAGACAATGTATCTTAATTAGGAAACTACATGTCACACTATGTGGGAGAGAAATAGCAAGCAAGAAGAAAAAAAGATTAAAATTAGCTAAGAGTCCAGTGGTTTGAACTGTGTGGTAGATAGAGCTTGATCAAGAAGACAGAAGATGCATGAGAAATGGCTAGTCCCTATCTTCAAGGAGCCCACAGATCAATAGGTAATCAATAAGTCTAAAATCAATAGGAGATTTTGGACAACAATGTCTTCTTCAACACAACACCGCAATTCACACTGTTGCAACTACCACAAATGATAAACATACCATCCTTTTCCCAATTTCCTACCAAGATTCAAAACTCTATGAGCTTGTTTTACACTCTACCCTGCCCTTTGATTCTTCCCTCCCCTTCATAAAAATGTCTTCAAAGGAAAGGATATATCAATGTTCAAAGCCAAAATTATCATACCTGATAAATAAAAGTATTAACAGTAAAGCTAAAAACACTTCAGAATCAGAAAAAAATATCTTACGCCACCCGTTTATATTGAGTCCCTCCTTCACTCCTCAAAGGATTTGTTAGTTTATTTTCCCCATTGTAGATCAAGGGCCAATTCATTGAAATGGTACACAATTTTTACCCATGTTTTCTAAACTAAATCTGATATTTTTAATCCTCTGCTTAAATACCTCATTTCCTAAGCATCGCTTTCTCATAAAATCCACAAAGTTTATTACAATCTGACAACAATTAAACTGCACAACATTATTTATTTCCATTCCACTCCATGTGTGCCTTCTTCCAGTTTGCTGTACTTCCCACTCTAACCTAAACACATGGCTTCATACTTTTGAACATAAAATGCCTCTGCATAATTCTTGTGCTTCTCCTCCTAGAAAATTCTTGTTCAATCTTAGACACAGCTCCAAAGTAATGTCTACTGTGAAACATTCTCTGATTCCCTATACAGAGGTTATAAGGGGACCCCCATAACCTTGTTCTTCAGGATTCCACAGACCAGTGTTCCTACCGCTAGTACAGTATTTTCTATTCATGTGTAATGTTTTATATGTTTATTGGTCTTCCAATTCTTTGACCTTCTGAGGTCAGAAATTGCCTTAGTCATCAGGGACAGAAAGATACCTGATGAGGAGAAAATATTTGCAGCTTATATACTAAAATTTGTGTCTATGGCAATTATAACTAAAAGCATTCCAAAAAGCAATCAAAAAGAACATAAACAACACCATAGAAAAGTGAAGCAAATATTTAAACGTTTAAATCATACTAAAGAAATATCAAAAAGTATGGGAAAATTGCTTCACTTAATTTATATTTTTTTAAAAGCAAATGAAAACAGAAACAAGATATTTATTCCATCAGATTGGCAATAATTAAAACACTTATCAGTCAAAGGTGTCAGGAAACAGAAATTCTGTTTCATTAATAATAGTGTAAGTTTGTCATTTTTTTTTTTTTTTTTTGCAATACACAGTAGGAAATGTCAAAATTTTAAAATGAATACATAATTTTATCTACAATTCTCCTTCTAGACATCTACGGAAATGCTTATATATGAATAAAATTATATTGATGGACAATGATTGCAGAAACTTTTAATAAATTAAAAGGGGGAAGCAATCTAGATGTTTATTAATAAGAAACTTAAATAAATTATAATTCAATATTGCTACGTATATACTAAAATAAGGTAGATAATAATGAGGTAAGCCTACATTATATTTAATTAATATATAAGTACTTTAAAATGTAGCAAATCTATATGAAAATGTAGCCATGATAATCTGCTAAATTAAAATAAGAGAACGATCTTCATAATATAAGCTCATCGAAAATATATATGCCATAGAAAACATTCTAGAACATACATATCAACTTCTTTAAAATGTTTATTTCTAGGAAATAGAAATGGAAACTAGGAGGGAAAGCAATGGTGGCAGAAGAAAGGAGATTTCAACATTTTACTTCATTTACTCTATGTTATTACCTTAGGCACAGGATAATATATTCAGCATTAAAATATTGAATGTGAATTACATATTTTAAATAATATGAAAATATTAAGCTTAGCAATGCTGTACTAATATATGAATAAAATTATATTGATGGACAATGATTGCAGAAACTATACTATACTATAGTGTAACCAAATGGTGCTTATGTTTGCATCTTCAAACCCCTGAGGATTTTCTTTGTAGCACATAAGATGACAAGTAGAAGGAGCAATTTACTGAAAACACTATAAAAGGAGTGAAATAAGCATTAAAGAGTGGTGGACCCACTCTTCAAACCAAGTCTGAACTTGGTTCAAACCCCAGTTCTGATGCATCAACTGGGTGAACTTTATTTGTTTCAGCCTTACTTTCTTGAATATAAAATATGTATACTAGTACTTATCTTCTACAATTTTGAAAATGCTTGGTTCATAGTGGATGCCTAATAATTTCCAGCTTATTTTATCATCTGCTACTTTATAAAACCCATCTTATTTGGAGATGAATAATAAGTTTTACACCATGATGTCTTTTACTTGAGGGGAGTGTCACAATGTAGTCAATGATGTGGTGATTTCCTCTCAATTTATAATGCAGTATTGCCTTTAACCTCTAACTTCAAAATCATCATAATTTTATGCCTTTACTCATAAAATCATAAAACCATAAAACTAGAGAGAAAAAACCTTCAAAAGTAATTTAGCTCAGGTTTTACACCTGCTGGCAAAATGATGGAAATGATAAAGTATCTATTATGTTTTAATCATTCCCAAAAAGAAACTCTAGCCTTTTCTTGAATGACTGATCCATCAAATGTGTCATTTAAGTCACATCCTATAGAAAATGGACATTTAGAGGAAAAATGATTTTCTTTTTTGACATCAAACTATTGTAATTGTCCTCACTTATTATACTAACAATAGTGGAAGATATGACATTTAACAGGAAAGATAAGATTCACAAGTAGGAAACCATGAAACTATAATGGGGCAAAATTAAATGAAGTTATCCTTTGAGAAACAGTGAAAATAGATTATAATTTTAGATGCAATGGCAAATTCTTGACAGTGTTCACTCTGCTACAAGTCCTTCATCAGTTGTTTCACTAGCTGTTCATGGCAAAAAGATTCCAGCATAGTTTGATACATGATTCCAAGGGGATTTGCACAAAAATTCCTCTCCAGTAAACAACACATTTTCTGGCAGGTGATCATGACCATATAGTTTTGAGTAAATAGGTACTTTGTTCATCAATAGTTCTTAGGTGTATTAAGAGCATTTCATAACTAACACTATGTAGCTTAAAGTTCTTCACCTACAATCTTACTAAAAGAGTGGTGCACTTAGTTTTCTACTTGATAACATCTATGCAAAATCAGGGAGACTTTTCCAAAAAGGTAGAAATAAGAAAATTACATTAACTGGAAAAAAATTGCTGAGCAATAAAAAACATTTTAACTGAAAATCAAGTGACAATTTTTCTACCTGAGGATTAGAATTCCATTAGCAATAACAAAGAAAATAAATCAGTTAAACATAATCCATATTTAACATCTCTGAATATTCAGTAGCCAAAATTAGATAATCTTTTGTCTACTTTTATCACATGACAGATCAACATTCTCTACTAGTAAGAAAACTATTTCTGGCAGGGTTCGGTGGCTCACCCTGTAATCCTAGCACTTTGGGAGGCAGAGGTAGGTGGATCACATGAACTCAGGAGTTTGAAACCAACCTGGCCAACAGAGTAAAACTTTGTGTCTATTCCTAGGTATTTTATTTTCTTTGTAGCAATTGTGAATGGCAGTTCGTTCTTAATTTGGTTCTCTTTAAGTCTGTTATTGGTGTATAGGAATGCTTGTGATTTTTGAACATTGATTTTATATCCTGAGACTTTGCTGAAGTTGCTTATCAGTTGCAGGAGCTTTTGGGCTGAGGTGATGGGGTCTTCTAGGTATACTATCATGTCGTCTGCAAATAGAGACAATTTGGCTTCCACCTTTCCTATTTGAATACCCTTTATTTCTTTTTCTTGCCTGATTGCTCTGGCTAGAACTTCCAGTACTATGTTGAATAGAAGTGGTGAGAGAGAGCATCCTTGTCTAGTGCCGGATTTCAAAAGAAAATAAAATACCTAGGAATACAACTCACAAGGAATGTAAGGGACCTCTTTAAGGAAAACTACAAACAACTGCTCAACAAAATAAGAGAGGACACAAACAGATGGAGAAACATTCCATGTTCGTGGTTAGGAAGAATCAATATTGTGAAAATGGCTATACTGCCCAAAGTAATTTACACAATCAATGCTATCCCCATCAAACTACCATTGAATTTCTTCACAGAACTGGAAAAAACCACCATGAATTTCATATGGAACCAAAAAAGAGCCCGCATAGCCAAGTCAATTCTAAGCAAAAAGAACACAGCAGGAGGCATCACGCTACCAGACTTCAAACTATACTACAAGGCTACAGTAATCAAAACAGCATGGTACTGGTACCAAAATAGAGATATAGACCAATGGAACAGAACAGAAGCATCTGAGGCAACACAACATATCTACAACCATATTATCTTTGATAAACCAGACAAAAACAGGCAATGGGGAAAGGATTCCCTATTTAATAAATGGTGTTGGGAAAACTGGCTAGCCATGGGCAGAAAGCAGAAACTGGACCCCTTTCTGACACCTTACACTAAAATTAACTCCAGATGAATTAAAGACTTAAACGTAAGACCTGACACCATAAAAACCCTAGAAGAAAATCTAGGTAAAACCGTTCAGGACATAGGAGTAGGCAAGGACTTCATGAACAAAACACCAAAAGCATTGGCAACAAAAGCCAAAATAGACAAATGGGACCCAATCAAACTCCACAGCTTCTGCACGGCAAAAGAAACAGTCACTAGAGTGAATCGGCAACCATCAGAATGGGAAAAAATCTTTGCAGTTTACACATCTGACAAAGGGCTGATATCCAGAATTTACAAAGAACTCAAACAGATTTACGGAAAAAAAAACAAACAAGCCCATTCAAAAATGGGCAAAGGATATGAACAGAACTTTACAAAATAAGACATACATGAGGCCAACAAACATATTAAAAGGTGCTCATCATCATTGGTCATTAGATGCAAATCAAAACCACATTGAGATATCATCTCACACCAGTTAGAATGGCGATCATTAAAAAATCTGAGGACAGCAGATGCTGGAGAGGATGTGGAGAAATAGGAACACTCTTACACTGTTGGTGGGAGTGTAAGTTAGTTCAACCATTGTGGAAGACAGTGTGGTGATTCCTCAGGGACCTAGAAATAGAAATTCCATTTGACCCAGCAATCCCATTACTGGGTATCTATCCAAAAGACTATAAATCGTTCTACTATAAGGACACATGCACACGAATGTTCATTGCAGCACTGTTTACAATAGCAAAGACCTGGAACCAACCCAAATGCCCATCGATGATAGACTGGACTGGGAAAATGTGGCACATATACACTATGGAATATTATGCAGCAATCAAAAATGAGTTTGTGTCCTTTGTAAGGACATGGATGAATCTGGAGAACATCATTCTCAGCAAACTGACACAAGAACAGAAAAAGAAATACTGCATATACTCACTCATAGGTGGGTGAGAAAAATGAGAACACATGGACACAGAGAGGCGGTCTACTATACACTGGGGACTGTTGGGGGAAATGGGGGAGGGACAGCGGGGGAGGCTGGGGAGGATAGCCTGGGGATGAATGCCAAGTGTGGGTGAAGGGGAGGAAGGCAGCAGAATACACTGCCATGTGTGTACCTATGCAACTATCTTGCACGTTCTGCACATGTACCCCAAAACCTATAATGCAATAAAAATTAAAAAAAAAAAAAAACCAACTTTTTGTCTATTAAAAATACAAAAAATTAGCCTGGGAGAGAGATCCAAGACGGTTGTTTAGCAGCAGCTCAGGGTTGCAGCTCCCAGTGAAGGTGCAGGGAGTGAGTGGACGCCAGACTTCCAGACAAATTTTTGTTGCCTACGGACCAGGAGATTCCCAACAAAGGAGCCCCACGGGTTGCCAGAGCGACTCTCTTGGCTGGCGCAGTTGTTTTGTTGGCGTCCCAGTGCAGCGGTTCTCAGTGCAGAGTATGTAGAACTGGGTGCCCTTATAGTTGGCGTTTGGAACTCTGAGAAGGCAGAGTCACCCATTCAGCTGATTGAGAGGGGGACTGAAGCCAGGAGCCAGACTGGGAGATTCCCGGGCAGAAAAGCACCACGAATCTCAGTGCCACTGCTTCCGGTCGCCGCATGGGAAATTGCATAGATCCCAGCACCTTTTTGGCTGGTGACTGGGGCACCTGGGAGAGAATTGACCATTCATTTAGGAAAAGAAAAAAAGGGGGCTCCGAGGCAGGGAGCCAAGTGATTGGGCTCAGCTGGTCATTTACCCCACAAAAAACAGCAATTGGAAACGCTGACAGTTGAGAATTTCACAGCAAGCACAGCTGAAACTGGGAAGGTCCAGCTCTTTGGGGGAGGGGCGTCCGCTGGAGGAAAACAAAGAAACAGAAATAACATCACCACCAACAAGCTGGACCACCACTCAGAGACCCAATCTGAAAGTCAGCAATTACAAAGATGACAGGTGGATAAATCCACAAAGATGGGAAGAAACCAGTGCAAAAAGGCAGCTCCTCATCAGCAAGGGAGCAGGGTCTGATGGAGAATGAGTGTGATGAATTGTCTTCAGAAGGTGAATAATAAGAAACCTCTGTGACCTAAAAGAACATGTTCTAACCCAATGCAAAGAAACTAAGAACCTTGAAAAAAGGTTTGACGAAATGCTAATGAGAATAGACAATTTAGAGAGGAATATAAGTGAATTAATGGAGTTGAAAAACACAACACAAGAACTTCGTGAAGTATGCACAAGTTTTAACAGTCGAATTGATAAGCAGAAGAAAGGATATAGGACATCAAAGACCAACTCCATGCAATAAAACCAGAAGACAAGATTAGAGAAAAAAGGATATAAAGGAATGAGCAAAGTCTCCAAGAAATATGGGACTATGTGAAAAAACCTAATCTACCTTTGATAGATGTACCTGAATGTGACAAAGAGAATAAATCCAAGCTGGAAAATATTCTTGAGGATATTATTCAGGAAAACTTTTTCCCAACCTAGCAAGGCAGGACAGTATTCAACTCCAGGTAATACAGAGAACACTACAAAGATATTCCTCAAGAAGAGCAACCCCAAGGCACATAATCATCAGATTCACCAGGGTTGAAATGAAGGAGAAAATGCTAAGGGCAGCCACAGAGAAAGGTCAGGTTACCTACAGAGAATCCCGTCAGACTCACAGCAGATCTCTCAACAGAAACCCTAGAAGCCAGAAGAGAGTGGGGGCCAATATTCAACATCCTTAAAGAACTTTCAACCTAGAATTTCATATCCAGCCAAACTAAGCTTCACAAGTAAAGGAAAAATAAAATCTTTTGTGAAGAAGCAAGTACTCAGAGATTTCATCACCACCAGTCGTGCTTTACAAGAGCTTCTGAAAGAAGCACTACACATAGAAAGGAACAACCAGTATCAGCCTTTCCAAAAATATACCAAAGGGTAAAGAGCATCAACATAATGAAGAATTTACATTAACTAATGGGCAAAACAGCCATCTAGCATCAAATGGCAGTAT
The DNA here is from genome assembly GCA_031835075.1 of Saguinus oedipus. Taxonomy (NCBI): domain Eukaryota; kingdom Metazoa; phylum Chordata; class Mammalia; order Primates; family Cebidae; genus Saguinus; species Saguinus oedipus. The sequence goes on from CM063169.1 coordinate 141,296,307, forward strand.
TAAACTCACATATATTATTATTAATCCTAAATATAAATCGACTAAATCTCCCAATCGAAAGACACAGACAGGCAAATTGGATAAAAAGTCAAAACACATCAGTAAGTTGCATCCAGACCTATCTCACATGCAAGGATACACAAAGACTCAAAACAAAGGGATGGAGGAAGATTTACCAACCAAATGGAGAGCAAAAATAAATAAATAAATACATAAATAGCAGGAGTTGCAATTCTCACCTCTGATAAAATAGACATTAAAGCAACGAAGATCAAAAGAGACCAAGTAGGACATTACATAATGGTGAAAGGATCGATGCAACAAGAAAAGCTAATGATCCTAAATATACACGCACCCAATACAGGAGCACCCAGATACATAAGACAAGTTCTTAATGACTTATAAAGAGACTTAGACTCCCACACAATAATAGTGGGAGACTTTAACATCACATTGTCAATATTAGACAGATCAATGAGACAAAATTAACAAGGACATCCAGGACTTGAACTCAAACCCTGAATAAGTAAACTTAATAAACATTTATAGAACTCTCCACCCCAAATACACAAAACATACATTCTTACCAGCACATCACACCTACTCCAAAAATGACTATATAATTGGAAGTAAATCACTCCTCAGTAATTACATAGAATTTCATAGGTTTAATATTGGTTGGCTGCTTGTTTGTTATTTTCCTCCCTTATTCCTTCCTGTCTCCATTGTTAAGCACAATTATTGGCATAAAAGAGGTTTTCAATACCCATTTTTAGACTGCATTATTGCCTGGGCAATAAAGCAAGACTCCCGTTCTCTCTTCCTCTTTCTTTCTCTCTTTCATTCTTTTTTTTTTTCATTCTCTCTTTCTTTCTTTTTTTCCAAAAAAAAAAAAAAAAAATTAGCCTGGTGTGGTGGCAGGCACCTGTAATCCCATCTACTTGGAAGGCTGAGGCAGGAGAATCACTTGAACTGGGGAGGCAGAAGTTGCAGTGAGCTGAGATCACGCCACTTCACTCCAACCTAGGTGACAGAGCAAGACATCATCTCAAAACAAAACAAAACAAAACAAAACAAAAAACAAAACAAAACAAAAAAAACACCTATTCCTTCAAATTAATTACAACTACCAAGCCACTGTTTAAGAAAAGTTTTCACTAAACACTTCTCCTATAAAATGGCTAAGATCTGGAACCCAAAATTTAGAAGGTAGGAGTTAGAGTTGGCCAAACTTTTCAGGTAATTTTACCTTGGCATTACTTTGATTTGAATTTGCCAACCCTTATTAACTGGTTTATGAAGGCTGTTGGTTGTGATGTAACTTTGAAAGTATAAAGCCCCTGCAGGATGTCAGTTTTTAATCATGCAAGTTCTAAACTCATATAATTGCAGAAAAAGACTAAGGGAAGAATTATCTTACTTCTCTTTTGATGCTCTACAAAAATTAGCTGCTTTTATTTAGTAGTTCTCAAACCTGTTTAGATATCTGGGTACCTAGAACACATGAGTTCTTTGTAGAACAGCATAATGTCAATACTTCACTTACATTCCACCATGAAACTAAAATGACAAAAATATATGTAGCTGAAATGAATATCTCTTTGCAATAATATCTAATACTAATTGAATATACAAACATTTTAGGAATCCATAAATGAGTAACATTAATCAATTAAGTAAATCTAATGTATGGCTGAGGATGAATGACAAGTAATGGACAAATGCTTAAACAATTAAAAACTTACTAATTTGTTCATCTGCTGGACCCATATAATGAAGATTTAGAAAAATATTTTTGAAAAAAGAGATTAAAATAGAGAATATTCTAGCCGTTATTAGCTTTTTACACCTTTCTGAAAATCAAAGAATTACCATTATTTATTTTTAAAAGCCAATATTTGGACCAGTTCACAGAAAACCAATATTGGCAGTTAATTTGAGTACATCTAGTCTACGTACTCAGCGGTTCTACTTAATTAGTATATCTCACTGTGTAAGTGAAAAGAATATTATCAGATTTAAAAAATCAAAATAAATTAAAGCAAATAATAGAAGAAAAAGACTTTTCTCATGTTTAAAATAACTAAAATTTGCCAAATATTTGTTTATTATCAAGTATTGTTTCTAAGTGTATTACATGTATTATTTTATGATTTGCACTGTAATTATGTAAAGTAAATTAAGGGGAAGTTTATATTTAAATATAAAAAATCACATCTATTTCATTTCTATTTTATATACTTCAAAATTGGGGCACAGTGAGATTAAGTACATTAGGCAAAATCCATAAAATCTTCAGTGGTGCAACCAGGCTTTGAATCTAGAATTTGCCTTTAGGGTCCATGTTTTTAAACACATAAAACACCTTCTAGCTCTGAGGACTCTGGATTTTAGATAGTCTCATTATCCTTTCCAGACTGCAAATGCTTTACTTTTATGGAGACTTTATTAAGGATTCCCAATTCTAGTGTTTGATAATTAAATGACCTGTGGTTTTTTGCAACATTTGTTCATTTAAACTTTATTCTTTTAGTTGTGTAACAATGATGTGACAAATATCCACAGTGTGCCCTATTATAGGTCCTTGTTGCTGAAAAAGGTTGTACTGGTTGACCATATCATGCTAAGGCTTATCTAAGCCCATAATCCAAGCCTAGGGAACACCAAAAATAAAGCAACCACATTTTCATGTGTCAGAAAGAGAATTACAGACTGAACTATTAATTTGACACAGTTTGGCCTTGACAAATATAAGCAGAAATTATCATTAACTTTGCTTTGACAGCAAGAACCTCAAAAACAGATTTTGGTTATTCTCAATTAACTTTTTCTCCTATCTTTTTATTTTGAAAAACCTCAAATCTACTGAAACCATTTTTCAAAAAAAATAGTACAACTTATATCTCTAAATGTTTACCTGTATTCAACACTAATATTTTGCCACATCTGCTTGATCTCCTTTTCTCTTTCTAGCTATGTGCATGCATGTCTGGATTTGTGCATGTGTACACAAAAAATATACATATTTTATGTGAGAACCATTTGAAAGTAAGTTGTAAGTAGCATGGTATTTCATCCCCAACACTTTGGCATGCATGAATTAAGAAAAAAGGACTTTCACCTACATGTTTACAATACCCTGCTATCTCAAGAAATATAACAATACCACTATTTCAAAAAAAAACACTACTATAATAATATCAGTAATATAGTTTATATCCAAATTTACCAATTGTCTCAAGCGTGTCCTTTATAGCAGTTTTCTGTATGTTTTTTTTAATCCATGATCCAAAAAAGGGCCATATATTGTTTTTGCTGGCATGCCCTGTATTGCCATTAATCTAGAATAGTCTTCCCCTCATTGAAATTTTAACTTTTATAACACTGATATTTTGGAAGATTTGAGGCCTGTTACTTTTCAGAATAATCAACAATTTGGATATTTCTGATTGATTCCTTGTTTTTAGATTCAGGTTAAATATTTTGGCAAAATAATCCCAGAAAGGTGCTACTGACTTAACCAACTTTAAAGATTCTCGTTTTTAAATGTTTGTGTTTTAACATACCTCTGGTCTTCCTAATCAATCTTTATATTTTCTTGTCCTAATGCTTAATGCATTTGTGTTTTCATTTCATGTTTTATATTCTTGTTAACAGAAGAGGTATTAATCAATCAACTGGCTCTGACATTTCATGTTTTATATTTTCCAAACAAAATCAACCAAGAATAAAAGTCTACCAAGAATATCCAACTCTTCTATTCTTAGTATTTTGTAAATTATATTACCATAACTCTGCTGAGTCTATGAACTAATATGGCAGTAGTCGGTAGCATTGTGAGTTTTTTCAGTAATGATGTTTACACAGTGATTTGTGATATTTAAGACATTTTCATATACCATATGTCATTTCCTCTTTAGGACTTTTCTGAGAGTCAGGCCTATGATGCAATATTATTTTTTTAATAGAGTGAAAAAAAGGGTCTATTCTAAAGCGACTTGTCCAAAGGCATATGGATAATACATAGTATTAGAACCGAAAATTCAGTGCTCAGTTGTGTTTTTATTCTCCACCACACCATATTATCCTTCAATAATGGTAGTAAGAAACCTTCCTAAATGACACGAAACACCTCATTAAAAAGTCAGCTATATTAAATATCTTTTCCAAGAAATTTCAAATACAGCTACATTCTATATGTTTCTTCCAATTATCACTTAAATGTGTGCCTTTTTGTTTTCTAATCATTCTCATATCATCTATGGGTTCCAGTTGATTGAAGGCATTTCTGCCTCATTAGATTTTAACTGGCTCACACTAGCACTTTTGCAAATAACCACCCTAACCTATAGCCTTCTTTGTAGAGTTCCATATCCCCCATGGCTAACATGCTAAGTATGTATAGAAATGGTTGACTTTAACATCACCATTGTGAGCAGATCTGGGTAAAATGCAAAGTGTTGTTGGACTTAGGAAATTCTGAGAAAAACACATGCTGGAATTGCTACTGTGGCAACTGACTAGGAAAACAAAAAGAAAAAAACAGTGGTAGAAAGGCCTAGACTGGGAATCAGAAAGTCTATGTGAATAACTCTGATAAATCACTTAACTTCTTTGAGCTACTGGTTCCTAGTCTTCCTAATACTTGGTTACTTAAATAAAAGAATGCTATTGAATTTAAATTATCTCTAAGATTCCTGCCAGATATAAGAGACAATGATTTTATTGACTATGTATCGGGGTAATGCAAATAACTTCAAATGAAAATGAACTCTGCCCTTGTAAGAATATCATTTTTTGCTCTCTTTTGAGACTGAGTTTGCTCTGTTGTCCAGGCTGGAATGGAGTGGTGCGATCTTGGCTCAGGGCAACATCCACATCCTAGGTTTCAGCAATTCTCCTGCCTTAGCCTCTCCAGTAGCTGGGATTACAGCCATATGCCACCATGGCCAGCTAATTTTTATATTTTTAGTAGCGATAGGGTTTTACCATATTGTCCAGGCTGGTCTCAAACTTCTGACCTCAAGTTATCCACCCACCTCATCCTCCCAAAGTGCCGGGAATAGAGGCATGAGCCACCATGCCTGGCCAGTATATTCTATTTTAAACTTACCAGTGATCCACAAAGGGCAACCAATACTTTCCTAAGAAGGCATTTTTATTTTCAAAAATATAGAAAAATACTTATTTGACAAATATTTTAATGATTTTTATATTTTAGTAATTTGACAGTATTTTAAATGAATAAATGCTAACATTAGTGAAAACATTTTTTTTCCAATGTACAGTATTGTTTCATTGTTTGTTTTTCTCCAACTCTTATTTTAAGTTCAGACTTACATGTGCAGGATGTGTAGGTTTGTTACATTAGTAAACTTATGCCATGGTGGTTTGCTGCACTGATCTAGCTGTTCTTCCTGATCTTCTCCCTCCTACCAGCCCCCGCCCTCTGCCAGGGCATAGTATGTGTTGTTCCCCACCATGTGTCCCTGTGTTCTCATCATTTAGCTTCAACCTATAAGTGAGAACATGAAATATTTGGTGAAATCCTTTTCTTATGTTAACTCTTGTCTTTTCACTTTCAGTAGGTTTCAAGACTTTAATATTATCAATTATATTTTGGATTAATCTACCTGTACAGCATTTTAAACATGAAGCAGCAGTGGACCACTATATTAGTAACTTTCACACCAATAATCATAATAACAATAATAATCAAAATCTGTAACTACTTTCTTTATGTTCAATAGATTCAATTCCCAAAATTGCCTTTTGCTTTTAATTTCCCTCAATCACAGGTAAAATTTAATTTGATATATTCAACTTTGTATATTTTATTTTGTATAGATGGCTTCCAAAGGGCAAAAGAGAGATCTAAAAATCACGTAGCCACTAGAATGGCATATTTGCCTAAAAGCATATTCGCAACAGATGAAGAGATGTAGCACAACATGGTCCAAAGTATGCAATCTGGGGTTAGACAGTCCTGAGTTTGAACCCCAGCTCTGCCATTTGCTAGTGTATCAGGATTACTGAGAAATTTGGAAATAACGAAGTGGAATATTGAATACAGTTCCTAGAACACTGTATGCATTTATTAATAGTAACTATCTGTAAACTCCAGTAATACTACAGCATTAAAATTCTACCTGCTTAGAGAGTAGTAGACCTTCTGTAAAACCAAGTTAACAAATATTCAAGATCGGTACACTAGAAAGATTTCAGAAAATGGATTAGCTGTGCTCCTCTAAGATAAGGGCTCTCAACCTTTTCATTATAACCATCTCACACATGATTACCTCTACAGTCTTGGTCGTCTGTCATTGTCCTACATCTTGTGAACCACACCAACACATATTCAGTGGCTCACACCATAAAGTATCACTGTTACCTCATCCTCCCTATCCTTTGCCACTGATCCTCATCATCACCAAGTCAGTTAATTTTCATTCCCTAAATATCTCTGCAATGTATTCTGTTTCTTTTCTCTACTTTTTAAATCTTCACTGCCACCAACCTCTCCTGAGCTATTTTAATAGTCTTATAATTGGCCCCTTACATATACATGTAGCTCCCTCTGATACATTATTTATATTGTAGTAATCTTTAAAATAAACACACATATATAAATGTGTTAACTGGGCTTCCCTACTTCAAACACATCAGCAACATCACACATCCTTAGAATAAAATTCTTGCCACAGCCCACAAGATTATAGATGATTAGAGCTGTTATCTATCTCTTGAGCTCAATCCAAGCTCCTTTCTCCTTCACTGTCTGTGCGCCGGTCATATTAGTCTTATTTTATTTTATTTATTTATTTATTCATTCATTCATTCATTCATTTTGAGACGGAATCTTGCTCTATTGCCCAGGCTGGAGTATAGTGATGCTATCTATCTTGGCTCACTACAACCTCTGCCTCCTGGACTCAAGTGATTCTCCTGACTCAGCGTCCTAAGTAGCTGGGATCATAGGCACCCACCACCAGGCCAGGCTAATTTTTTTATTTTTAGTAGAAAGGGGGCTTTGTTGGCCAAACTGGTCTCAAACTTCTAGGATTACAAGCGTGAACCACTGCGCCCAGCCTAGTCTTCTTTAATTGCTGTAAGTGTTGCTATTGTCTCTAACCTCAGGTTGTTTGCACATAGTGTTCTTCTACCTAGAACATTCTCCTCATCTTCCCACCCCACTCACTCTGTTAATCCTTAATTGATCAGATGTCAGATCACACACAAGTTCCCAAGGGAAGCCCTCACTTCCCCGACTCAAACCATAAGTTAGGCCTTACCCTTCTATGCTCTCATGGCAACTACCATTTCCCTTTAGTATATATCAATCACTCTTAGTAATTCAAATACATATAAAATGTATGTGTGTGTGTGTGTTTGTGTATGTGTATGTATATCATATTTTTTTTCTGAGACAGAGTCTTGCTCTATTGCCTAGGCTTTAGTACAGTGACGTAATCTCGGCTCACTGCAACCTTCACCTCCCAGGTTCAAGTGATTCTCCTGCTTCAGCCTCCTGAGTAGCTGGGATTACTGGCACGAGCCACCACACCCAGCTAATTTTTGTATTTTTAGTAGAGATGGAGTTTCACCATGCTGACCAGACTGGTCACAAACTTCTGACCTCAAGCGATCCCCTCACCTCAGCCTCCCAAAGTGCTGGGGTTACAGGAGTGCAGGAGTGAGCTACTGCACCTGGCTAGAATATATTATATTGTGTTTATTATATCAATACATTTATTATGTATGAAATCATTAAATCTTAATTTCAGATAGACAAGTATCATGCTAAGTTTTCTCAATTTTAATCCCTGGAGACTAGCACAGTGTCCACACAAAGCTAATACTCAATGAAAACTAGCTGAACAAAGTACAAAAATATATCAGGGAATATTTTTCACTGTTATTTTTCCATTATAGTTTTTGTTTTGGAAATTTTTTTTCTCCTGTAAACTTTCAGTCTGCTCCTTTTTTTTAAAGATGGATTTTGTCTGGAATATATAATCCAAACTCTATGCCCTTCTATTACCCTTGATAATTGTGTTTGATTAACCAGTCACATCACAGCTGTTGCTACAATTTGAACAGCAAACAGTTCTTCTGATCAGCACAAAATAATCACTACCATGGAAATTGAATTTAATTCTGAGTTTTGTTAACAAATGGAGACTTATTATAGAAAAGTGTAATTTTTGTTAGAATTTTTGAAATCTTAAAAATAGTTATCTAAAAATTGCAAATATTCAGATTACCTCAAAGGACTAGGACAGATGTCCATTTATCTACCTTTTGGACCTTCATCCATCTGTAGATAATTCCCAAATTGTAAGTTGACTGTCTTTAAGTGTTCATGCAAAAATAAGGCAATGATTTAGAATTCAATTATTTTTCAAGGAAAAAAATTGTAAAACTATACACATATATTTTATATATATAATTATATATAAATATACATAAAAATCATATATATATATGTATACTTTTGTGGCTAAAGAAATAACTTTAATGTGTTTAGAAACCTCAAAATCAAAATATTCCTGCTGGCACTGCAGGATTCCCTCCCTCTGGCTGGCCCTCCTCTCAGAACACTGGGCACTCCTGGGCACTCAAGGTCCTTCTTGCCCACATGGGAGTAGGAGGGGCAAAGGAGGGAGACCCTGCATTATCCCTGATAATTGCAACAGTGCCCCTTGTGCCTGTTAGTCCTGGTGAAGTTGCCCCATGGGTGCAGCGGGTAAGTGGTGGGGATCAGCAGCTGCAAGGGGCCTGGCCAGCTAATGGAACTAGGCTAGGCTCCCTGGACACAGCATGGCCGCTTCCAGTTTGCCTGAGGGTGCTCCTCGGGAGACAGGTGATCATCCTTCTGTGAAGTGCCTAGCCCTGGAGCCCAGGATTACAGCCACAAGATCTTGGGAAGCCCCAGGGAACCATATATATATATACACACACACACACACACACACACACACACACACACACACACACACACACACACACACACAAATGTTTATATACATATAAACATTTAGGCCCACATGATACTGTTTAAATGTATAGTTAAACCATGTCACTAGCAATCAAATATAAAAGCTCATCTATGAAAAAATGTATTTGAAGTAGTAGTTGCACTAGGAAAGACTTATACAAAAACTGAGGTTATTATGGAACTAATTGCAATGAATATTAAAAGTGAACTTTCTAGTTGCCTAAGGTTCTGCTACTTCTGAGGAGTAAAATGTTTATCCTTAGCTGCCCAGGTGGTGGAACATTTGAACACGATGCTTGCAGGTCAGGGATCAGGAGTTGCCATGCAGAAACTGGGATCACTATTTTTAGTCAGTACAAACAACTGAATTCTCCAAAGAGTTTCAAACTGCATAAGCCAGATCCTATTCCACTAAGGTTCCTAGATGCACCATTCAACTTGCTTAATATACTCTTTTATCTTGGTAATTAATTGTGCAGCAACAAGTGAGAGTAACTATACAGTTGTTATATTTGGCTATTTATTTCCCTATAGTGTGCAAATACATAATAAAAATTTTATTTTTAGTATTCATACAAAAAGTAAAATAGCCTGGAGTTCTTTTAAATATTCTAAATTAACCAAATCAATGAATTAGGTTTGCTTTCACTGTACTGACCTTTAGTCAAACTCAAAAATGAAATATACAGTAAGAAGGAGGAGAAAACTGCAGAGAAAAAAAAAACATTGTTATTGATATATTTGAAAGACATTATTGGCTAATTTCATTAGGATAGAAAATGTAGGCTGAAAAATTGGATCTAAGCTAAAATGATACTATGAAAAAATTTTAAAAACCAGCTTTTATGGCAGGTCTAAAATGGTATATTCCTTCTAGAAAGAGTAATTTGAAGAGAAAATTAGTTTATAGTAGGCAGTAATCTTTGAGTTAATTGTATTTAATTAAAATGACAGGGCTTCTCTTTGAATTTGAGGGCAATGACAAATAAAACCTTTATTTGATTCTTACCTTCCAAAAAAAGAGTATGGGCCACTGGATTTTTGCACAAAATATAACATAGTTACCCACATAATTTATTTTATTACTTATTTTCTTCCAATTTTAAGTAATATATGTACTGCTTATTTTTGATTTTCCATTTTTACAGGTGAAAGTTTGTTTGCTTTTCTCTCTATGTAATTTCCAAAATTTATTCTAATGAGGCTAGTATCATCTATAGAATCCTAGACTGGATTAAATAGTAAACTTAAATTTTGCTTTTATGAGATAACATGCAATTGTTTAGGAGACACATTTTGAAGTTTCCATATAGGCAACTTGAGATAAACTGAGTATAATACATTCACACAGAACATTAAATGAGAGATAATATAGAAATAGTAGTCAGAGCTTCTTCAAGTTAAGATTATAGATGAGAAAATAATAAACTGAAGTGGATCTACCATATTTTAGATACTTAAGAAATGTTCCCTAATGGGTTAACCACATTTCATTACTTAAGGTAATGCAGAGCAGGTATGAATAAGAACGCCTAATGTATGATTTATAATGTTTGAGGCAGGTCCTTGTACATATAAGGCTGTGTACATTATAATAATAATCAACAACGAGCTATGCAAACACTCTCCTTGTCAGTTTCTAACCCAGACTCTGGCAGAGTCGAAAATAAATGCTCAATAGAGATGTCTGCTCAGTTGATGCTGACATATAAGATCCATGTTATTGAGCTATATGTGAAAAAAAAATGGAAAGAATTTTTTTTTCTCTTGTTATTAAAAGTCAAGGATCAGATGAACTCCTTGAATAAGGTAATTGTCATAACTTGCCCCGATCCGAAAAAACTCTTGGCATTAGGATAAACTATACATTCCAGAAAAGTGATTCTCAAATCTCTCCTGCTTGTACCTGATGACATGTTGCAGAAGCCAGTAATTTACTGCTAATATTAAACAGTAATGTTAGTGGGTGATTTGATTTTTATTTTTCTAAAAAAGAAGAGCATGTTCAGGGTAATATATAGGATGCCTTGTTGTATTCTAGTAAGAGAAGCTTTTCAGAGTTGACATCACAACAAACTACTGGAAATAAAATACAGCCAATATATTATTTTATCTGAGGCACATTCAGCAGTGTGATCACACAGAGACAATTATCATGGGTTTAGATGTGGGCCAAAAAGAAAACATAAAGGCTGAGAACTGTAATCCCAAATTGTGAAAGAGAAAAAGAAAGAAGGTACTACTTACCAGTGTCAGTCTGAAAACATGCTGTAAGTCAATTAAATATGTGTCCATATTTATGCCAGAATAATTAAAATCAATTGAAGAAATCTATAGAAATAAGCTCAAATTGGATTTAATTTGCAAAAAAATTAAAAGCTGCACATTGTTTTAGAAAAAAGACAGGCCAAAATGAAGAAAAAATTTGTACTATCAGCTTACATGTAGGAATTTCATTTAATGTCTTGAAGATAACATTTTGAGGAATGTAGAAATAACACTGAGAGGAACTTTACTACTAATTATTTTAGAATATTTAACACAAATATAACTCTAGACATGATTCATTTTTCTAGGTGAATTTGAAAGTATTTAGGTATGACTGTGTTAGTCTCTGCTACTCCCTGATGTAGCACACACATCATCAATTTCAGACATTTACTATATTCCTCCTTCAATAATTGAATTTGTCACTTTTGTTAAAAAAAAGACCATAAACAGATTATAAAGGATTAACCTTATGTGGTTTCATGGAAGGCTGCTTCATGAAGTTTAACAACAGATTCATGCTATAAATGCTGATGCTAAATATAGTCCATTGAACAATCCTTAAATGTATGAAGAGTAATTATATAAGTTGATGTTACACATGAACACAGAGAAAATCTTTCCTCAGAAAAAAATCAGAAAACAATCTCAACATTTATATAGTTAAACTCTTGATTAGATACAACCAAGAAAAAAGTTTAAAGGAATACATATGAATTTTAATTTTTTTCTTTTCCTGCAAGGTCTATAAATTATCTTTCACGTAAGCACTGACATTCATTTCATTGAATAATTTATATCTTGTAGAATATCTGCTCAGTTTACAAAGATAAGATCAAGACTATTAGAGATGCTTCCCTTGGTAGGATTCAACACCTCAAGTAACCTACTGACATCCATGATGAGTTGACAAGTTAACCCTTGTCTAACTGAATTATTTTGCATTTTCAAGGTTACCTTCTTGTTTAGAACTTAAACTTATACTCAGAACTTGGAGGCACTGACAACAGTGGAAAGTACCAGCCATAAAATGTTATCCATTGCAAAGCAGTAGAAATGAGTAGGAAGATTTGTGGGTGTTCCCGGGAACTCATCAGTCTCCTGTTCATTTTCAATAGGAGACTCACAAGTTCCTGCAAATGCACACAAACTTATTCTAAGCAGGCACCATTTGCAGATAAGCAGATGTTCATATTTCCTCCATTTCAAGTGAATACAGTAATCTGCTCCCCTGAAGTATCTTCAGCAGCTTGGCTGGTGCTTGCGATTCTTTCCAAACAGTGTTGTGGGCATCCCAGACACTGGTCACCTTATTTTATCTATTCAATAAATATTGATTGAGCATCCCCTAAGCAGGTCACTGTTCTTGCTTTAAGGATAGAGTGATGAATAATTTATTGCCTTTTTGGTAATTCTATCAAACAATAGTCCAGTTCACTTTCAATCCTGTCTCAGTCAAAGCATCAGTCTCCAATGCCAAATGAGGGGAAGTGGTATTTAAGTTTATACCTCCTGGTGCAATGGGAAGAAACTAGGAAAGGGAACTAAGAGATCAGAATTCTAGCCCTACTGCAGCTAAAATGTAGCATATTTCCATGTCACACCATTTAACAGTTTTTGGCTTCAGGTTTTTTTTTTTTTTAATTTTTAAAATTACTATTTGGGCTTTTTTACTTTTCATTATGGATATAAATGTGTGACGATGAGCTAACTGGAAACAGAGAACGAAAGGATTTATCCATAAAATGTAATGTTACTGAATTTGTCTTTTTCTGCGAAAGAACTATCTTTGTTTTGGCAATTCTGTAAAGTTTAAATATATTATTAATAACTGGAATATTTTCTATCAGCCAAGACATAAATTACTTTTCTCATATAAAAATAAATGCTTAATTTGCTCATTTAATGAGTGCTAACATTGAAACTTATTTTTATTGGCTTTAATTTCTCCATTAGATCTCAGACTCTTGTTCTAATATTCTAACAAGACAGGCCCGGTTCTTGACCAGGAAGGTGGCAATAATCAAGGTAAACATTTGTCCAGAACCAGGTTTTAGCTTTTGCAGTGTTTCTGAAACTTTCAGCTCTGGAAAATTTTGTGTATGTTGGTTTGTTCAAATGGAAAAACATAAATATTCCACTATCTTTTCTTCCCGTAAAAAGTATGTGTATAAGCAATTACACCTGTGCACACACATATACACATATACACAGGGTTCCTGTCCATAAAGGTTCCCAGCTGGTAAAAAAAATTCATGCACTCCTGCTCAGTACAGAATAGCATATAGATCTATTTATGTTACTACCATGTGCCCTTGTAAGAGGCAGTATGTAAATGCTTTATTGAAAAGGTTTAAATTTTAAGTCCTATCTAGGAATTGGCAGAAATTAACTACAGGCTTTCTAGGTTTTCTTGTTTTGTTTGTTTTGGTGGAGCAAAAGGAGGGCTTTTGATCATATAAACTTTTCTGTCTCTGGAGCTTGTGATTTCTGCTTCCATCTCACTGTTAAAGGACTGAGACTATATCTCCATATAATTGGTTTGTGCAGGTAAGCACTTACTGTCTTTTCTTAAGTCACGTGTGTACCAGGGGCAGCACTGCCATGGAGCCCTGATCAAAGGGGCCTGCTGGGTATTTCATGAAGTAGAAGAAGAATGCCACCATGAATATCACTTCAACTACTCTGACCTGTGAGGTTTACATGGTTGAGTGTAGAAGAGTTTCTCTAAATGGACCCAGAGTCAGTTTTTAGTACGGCAGAAGAATCTGGAGGACAATAGAACTGGTGAAGGAAGTAGACCCACTAAAAAACCTCCTTGCTATGTGGCCATATTAAAACTGGCAAATATCTACTTATGTAAATCATATACTATAAACATTATTTTCCATTTAAAGTCTCCAATTAAAATTCCAAATTGACAGTCAAGAATACTTGAAATATCTTATGCAAATAAGAGTAGGTCACGACTTTACCCAAGAAAGAAGCATCCTCTAGGCGGAGGCACCATCCTGTTTTTCTGGTTTCCACATCTAGGAAATCTTCAGCAGCTAGCAAAATCCATTGTGATATTGACTAGTATATGAAATTTATATTTTAAATACATAATCAATAAGTCAGATAATATTTATTAAAACAGTTTTCTAAAAGGTAGAGTAGGTAGCTAAATAAACACGATACAATCATTTCCCATATAGTGGGTGCATTAAAGTTTTACCTCATAAGAAAATGTAGGTTATCTATGGCAAATGCATGTCACAGAGGCAGATTAAATAGCAATAAATAATGCAACCCAAGAAACAGGAGGAAATGTTCAAGTATTAGTGTAGCAGTACATAAACGTTTAGAATTCTATAAGAGACCAGTATCTGAGTCCTCGAACTACCACACATAGAATAAGCAATGTATGTATTCTGTGTGCCCATTGCATGATATTTAATCTCTCCAAGCCTTAATTTTCTCATTTTAAAATGTGAATACTAATAGTACCTATCTCATAGGATTTTATCATTCTTATTAGCATCATTGTCATTATTAAGTGTAAGAAATTGAACAGAGAGAACAAATTGAATGTTACAGTTCTGTTTCCGAATTTACATACTGACGCTAAAATCTTGAAGTTGGAAAGGAATTCCTGGAGAAAAAAATCTCGAGTATTAATCAAATTAACACCTCACCAATTACAATCATAAAAAATCCACTAATAACATTTTTATTATAATAAAGTCTGGTACCTTTGGGTTGAGTATACTTTCTATTCCTAGGGAACTGTTTCCACATTATTCAAAAAGTTATTTAAGATGATGAAAAATTATACCCATTCCTTGTACTTCCTATTAAGAGAAGCCATTCCTTAATATCTTTATAGCTCTTTGATAATCTTTCTGCTACTTAATACAAATACTGAAGTCAATTATTTAGAGAATACTCATACAATTTATGAGGTCACAATAAAGAAAATGGTCAAAGTCACAGAAATACAATTTTTTTTTAAGTGCAGTGCAATATCTTTTAGAATGGGAATTTAGACTATATTAATACTGTAAGACACTTAAAAGTTTTTATAAGTTTCTCTATTTGGAGACTTTTTTAACCACTACTATGTTATTTATGTTACTACCTCTCTAGTTAATAAGCATTTTCTATCCTTATCCCAGTGTCTGTTCTTTAACAAAACAAAATAAACTGTTAGAAATACCAAACTGTGTTTTTCTTTAAAGATTTTTTACCTCATCAAATCACTATGTTTATAAAATGTACTAAGTGATTGAAACAGTTGGAGATAAATCTGAATTTAAAAATTTACACTCCATGCTATGCTATAGCGACACACCTATCAAGGTTTTTGATTGAAATTATGAAAAACAGGCAGCCATACATAGTGTACTGAGCTCTAGGAGGTCAAGTTCTTAAGTTCGAGATCTGCCTATCCTTATTTCTCCACAGTGATTGTGACTATTCCCATACATATTGGAGAAAATATGTAAAGATATTATGATAAAATATGAATTTATGTATTGATTCGTGTTTTCAAAGATATTTGTTTGACACTAAGTTCATAACTGATAAAAATGTTCACTGATGTAATTGTACTTTTCTTGCTTATTCTTGACACTGAATCTAACAAAAAGAAGATTTGAGACCAGCTATAGCCACATATTTTTACTAATAATTCATGTTTCATAAAACTGGATACAATAAAAACTACATATGCAACTTAAAATCAAAAGCAACTTAAAATGTAAAGAAAAGCAATGACAATGACATAATTAAAAAGACAATTCCTCTTTACATAGTCTTACTAAAAATAATTATGTCAACTCAAAAGACTTTACTACTTGGCTTAAGATGGCAACGATAAGTGTATTAAATTTAATTTTGTCAGATACTCAAGTTTCTATGCTGAGTTATCCTATCCTATTGAATATAATTATATAATAATGCTCCTTAAATAATTTAATAAGTTTTAATTTGGAGAAAGAGTGTGTAATGCTAGTGCTATAATGATAAAAATATTTAAAATTTAAATTACTTTTTTAGAAAAAAATTGATTCCTGCTAAAGTATTTCATAACAATCCCACTTAATTTTCAAAGAATTTAACTATTTTCAACCCCAATTACATCTCAAGTAGTGATTGCAGATACTATAAGAAATTTTCCAAAATACTTTATGCACCTTCTACTTTTCTTTTAATTAAAACAAGTTATACATGCTTGATGCTTAAAGATTCAAATATTTTAAACATCTACAAAAGCAAATGTAAAAGCCTCTCTTCTTCCATTCTTTTTTTTTTTTTAATAGACTTTAAGTTCTGGGGTACATGTGCAGAACATGTAGGTTTGTCACATACGTATACATGTACCATGGTGATTTGCTGCACCCATCAACTCGTCATCTACATTAGGTATTTCTCCTAATGCTATCCCTCCCCTAGCCCCCCAAACCCCAACAGACCCCAGTGTATGATGTTCCCGTCCCTGTGTCCATGTGTTCTCATTGTTGAACTCCCACTTATGAGTGAGAACATGCAGTGTTTGGTTTTCTGTTCTTGTGTTAGTTTGCTGAGAATGATGGTTTTCAGCTTCATCCATGTCCCTGCAAAGGACATGAACTCATTCTCTTTTATGACTGCATAGTATTCCATGGTGTATATGTGCCACATTTTCTTTATCCAGCCTATCATCGATGGGCATTTCAGTCGGTTCCAAATCTTTGCTAATGTGAACAGTGCTGGAATAAACACACGTGTACACGTGTCTTTATAGTAGAATGATTTATAATCATATGGGTATATATACCCAGTAATGGGATTGCTCAGTCAAATGGTATTTCTGTTTCTATATTCTTGAGGAATCACCACACTGTCTTCCACAATGGTTGAACTAATTTACACTCCCACCACAGTGTAAAAGCATTCCTATTTCTCCACGTCCTCTCCAACATCTTGTTTCTTGACTTTTTAATGATCTCCATTCTAATTGGCATGAGATGGTATCTCATTGTGGTTTTGATTTGCAATTTATTTCTCTAATGACCAGTGATGATGAGCTTTTTTTCATATGTTTATTGGATGCATAAATATCTTCTTTTTTTAATTTTTAAAATTTTTATTGCATTATAGGTTTTGGGGTACATGTGCAGAGCGTGCAAGATAGTTGCATAGGTACACACATGGCAGTGTGTTTTGCTGCCTTCCTCCCCTTCACCCACACTTGGCATTTATCCCCAGGCTATCCCTCCCCAGCCCCCCCCACTGTCCCTCCCCCATTCCCCCGAATAGACCCCAGTGTGTAGTAGACCCCCTCTCTGTGTCCATGTGTTCTCATTTTTCTCACCCGCCTATGAGTGAGAATATGCGGTATTTCTTTTTCTGTTCTTGTGTCAGTTTGCTGAGAATGATGTTCTCCAGATTCATCCATGTCCTTACAAAGGACACAAACTCATCATTTTTGATTGCTGCATAATATTCCATGGTGTATATGTGCCACATTTTCCCAGTCCAGTCTATCATCGATGGGCATTTGGGTTGGTTCCAGGTCTTTGCTATTGTAAACAGTGCTGCAATGAACATTCGTGTGCACGTGTCCTTATAGTAGAACGATTTATAGTCCTTTGGATATATACCCAGTAATGGGATTGCTGGGTCAAATGGAATTTCTATTTCTAGGTCCTTGAGGAATCGCCACACTGTCTTCCACAATGGTTGAACTAATTTACACTCCCACCAACAGTGTAAGAGTGTTCCTATTTCTCCACATCCTCTCCAGCATCTGCTGTCTCCAGATTTTTTAATGATAGCCATTCTAACTGGTGTGAGATGGTATCTCAATGTGGTTTTGATTTTCATCTCTCTAATGACCAGTGATGATGAGCATTTTTTCATGTGTTTGTTGGCCTCATGTATGTCTTCTTTTGTAAAGTGTCTGTTCATATCCTTTGTCCATTTTTGAATGGGCTTGTTTTTTTCCTGTAAATCTGTTTGAGTTCTTTGTAAATTCTGGATATCAGCCCTTTGTCAGATACGTAAACTGCAAAGATTTTTTTCCCATTCTGATGGTTGCCAATTCACTCTAGTGACTGTTTCTTTTGCTGTGCACTTCAAGCTATACTACCAGGCTACAGTAATCAAAACAGCATGGTACTGGTACCAAAACAGAGATATAGACCAATGGAACAGAACAGAGGCATCGGAGGCAACACAACATATCTACAACCATATAATGTTTGATAAACCAGACAAAAACAAGCAATGGGGAAAGAATTCCCTGTTTAATAAATGGTGTTTGGAAAACTGGCTAGCCATGTGCAGAAAGCAGAAACTGGACCCCTTCCTGACACCTTACACTAAAATTAACTCCAGATGGATTAAAGACTTAAACATGAGACCTGACACCATAAAAACCCTAGAAGAAAATCTAGGCAAAACCATTCATGACATAGGAGTAGGCAAGGACTTCATGACCAAAACACCAAAAGCATTGGCAACAAAAGCCAAAATCGACAAATGGGACCTAATCAAACTCCACAGCCTCTGCACGGCAAAATATCTTCTTTTGAGAATGGTATGTTCATATCCTTCACCTACATTTTGATTTCGTTGAGTTTTTTCTTGTAAATTTGTTTAGGTTCTTTGTAGATTCTGGATATTAGCCTTTTGTCAGATGGATAGATTGCAAAATTTTTCTTCCATTCTTTGGTTGCCTGTTCCCTGATGATAGTTTCTTTTGCTGTGCAGAAGAACTTTAGTTTAATTAGATCCCATTTCTCAATTTTAGCTTGTGTTGCCATTGCTTTAGGTGTTTTAGTCATAAAGCCTTTGCCTATGCCTATGTCCTGAATGGTATTGCCTAGGTTTTCTTCAAGGGTTTTTATGGTGATAGGTCTTATGCTTAAATATTTAATCCATCTGTAGTTAATTTTTGTATAAGGCGTAAGGAAGGAGTCCAGTTTCAGCTTTCTGCACAGGGCTAGCCAGTTTTCCTAACACCATCTTTTAAACAGGGAATCCTTTCCCCACTGCTTGTTTTTTGATCAGGTTTGTCAAAGATCAGACGGTTGTAGATGTGTGGCGTTACTTCCAAGGCCTCTGTTCTGTTCCATTGATCTATATCTCTGTTTTGATATCAATGCCATGCTGTTTTTTGTTACTGTAGCCTTGTAGCATAGTTTGAAGTCAGGCAGTGTGATGCCTCCAGCTTTGTTCTTTTTGCTTACGATGGTCTTGGCCATGCAGGCTCTTTTTTGTTTCCATATGAAATTTAAAATAGTTTTTTTTTTTTAATTCTGTGAAGACAATCAGCGGTAGCTTGATGAGGAAGCATTGAATCTATAAATTACTTTGGGCAGTAGGGCCATTTTCATATATTGATTCTTCCTCTTCATGACCGTGGAATGTTTTTCCATATGTTTGTGTCTTCTCTTATTTCCTTGAGCAGTGGTTTGTAGTTCTCCTTGAAGAGGTCCTTCACATCCCTTGTAAGTTGTATTTCTAGATATTTAATTCTCTTTGTAGCAATTGTGAATGGGAGTTCACTCATGACTTGGCTATCTTTTATCTATTACTGGTGCATAAAAATGCTTGTGATTTTTGCACATTGATTTTTTATCCTGAGATTTTGCTGAAGTTGCTTATCAGCTTTAGGAGATTTTTGGCTAAGACGATAGGGTTTTTTTTAATATACAATCATGTCATCTACAAACAGAGACAATTTGACTTCATCTTTTCCTATTCGAATATCCTTTATTTCTTTGTCTTGCCTGATTGCCCTGGCCAGAACTTCCAATACTATATTGGAACTTACAACACAAGAAAGGACATCCTTGTCTTGTGCTGGTTTTCAAAGGCAATACTTTCAGTTTTTGCCTATTCATTATGATATTGGCAGTGGGTATGTTATAAATAGCTCTTATTATTTTGAGATATGTTCCACCAATACCTAGTTTATTGAGAAGTTTAAGCATGAAGGGCTGTTGAATTTTGTTGAAGGCCTTTTCTGCATCTATTGAGATAATTATGTGTTTTTGTTCATTGATTCTGTTTATATGATGGATTATGTTTATTGATTTACATATGTTGAATCAGCCTTGCAATCCAGGGATGAAACCAACTTGATCATGGTGTATTAGCTTTTTGATGTGCTACTGGATTCAGTTTGCCAGTATTTTATTGAGGATTTTCACATCAAAGTTCATCAGAAATATTGGCCTGAAATTTTCTTTTTTGTTGTATCTCAGCCAGGTTTTGGTATCAGGATGATGCTGGCCTCATAAAATGTGTTGGAGATGATTCCCTCTTTTTCTATTATTTCAGATAGTTTCAGAAGGAATGGTATCATCTCCCCTTTGTACCTCTGGTAATATTTGGCTGTGAATCTGTCTGGTCCTGAACTTTTTTTGGCTGGTAGGCCATTAATTACTGCCTCAATTTCAGAACTTGTTATTGGTCTCTTCAGGGATTTGACTTCTTCTGGGTTTAGACTTGGAATAATGTATGTGTCCAGGAATGTATCCATTTCTTCTAGATTTTCTAGTTTATTTGCATGTAGCTGTTTATAGTATTCTCTGATGGTAGTTTGTATTCTGTGTGATCAGTGGTGATATCCCCTTGATTACTTTTTATTGTGTCTATTTGATTCTTCTCTCTTTTCTTCTTTATTAGTCAGGCTAGCAGTCTATCTATTTTGTTAATCTTTTCAAAAAACCAGCTCTTGGATTCATTGATTTTATTAGGGTTTTTTTTGTGTCTGTCTCCTTCAGTTCTGCTCTGATAGTTATTTCTTGTCTTCTGCTAACTTTTGAAATTGTTTGCTCTTGCTTCTCTAGTTCTTTTCATTGTGATGTTAGGGTGTTGAATTTAGATCTTTCCTGCTTTGTCTTGTGGGCATTTAGTGTATACATTTCCATCTAGACATGACTTTAAATGTGTCCCAGAAATTCTGGTACATTGTGTCTTTGTTCGCATTGGTTTCAAAGAATTTCTTGATTTCTGCCTTCATTCCGTTATTTACCCAGTAGTCATTGAGGAGCAGGTTGTTCAGTTTCCATTTAGTTGTGTGGTTTTGAGTGAGTTTCTTAATCCTGAGTTCTAATTTTATTGCACTGTGGTCTGAGAGACTGTTTGTTATGATTTCCGTTCTTCTGCATTTGCTGAGGAGTGTTTTACAACCAATTATGTGGTCAATTTTGGAATAAGTGTGATGTGGTGTTGAGAAGAATATATATTCTGTGGATTTGGGGTGGAGAGTTCTGTAGATGTCTATTAAGTTCACTTGATCCAGATCTGAGTTCAAGTCCTGAATATTCTTGTTAATTTTCTGTCTCATTGATCTGTTTAATATTGACAGTGGGGTGTTAAAATCTCCCACTATTATTGTGTGGGAGTCTAAATCTCTTTGTAGGTCTCTAAGAACCTGCTTTATGAATATGGGTGTTCCTGTATTGAGTACATATATATTTGGGATAGTTAGCTCTTAGTTGCTCTTCTTCCACTCTACCCAATCCAACAGCTTTCCCTTGAGCAAGCATTTTTAACAGTTTAACAATAACATCCCAGAATGTTTCTGTCTAGCATAATAATATTTTGTTTAATTTTTTTGCATGAATTAGGGCCATATTGCCCATTGAGCCTAGAAAATTGGTTTTCACATTTCTCAGTGTATGATAATCATTATACCATGTCGGGATATCTGACTATTTTTAATGGCTATTTCCCATCAATGACTAGTTTCCCCTTACCCCATTACATTGCTACAATTATCATCACTCTGACAAAGTCTATTTATTTTTAGGTAAAGTCTGATATTTCTTAGTAAAAATCCTTGCAGTTTTTTGAATATAAATTGCTAAAACCCAACAAATTGTCCATCAGAAAGGCAATTTGCACTCATCAGCAGAGAATAACAATAATCATTTCCTGTGTCCTTGACAGCAGTGGTTATTATCATTCATTTCTTTTAGTTTAAAAAAATTGATGAAAGAAAATATCTTATTGTTTTTAGTTTTTTTTTCTGATAAGAAATATCAATAGATTTTAAATTTAAGTCAATGGAATATTCATTAGTATGTTTTGTATTTCTATTGATTACTTGTGTGACTTTTTCACAAACAAGTTATTGATACTTTTTGACGATTTTATTCTATATGGTTTCTGTTATATTGATTTTTAGGAGCTATTTATGTATTTTATCATGCATAATAACAATGACTTATATGTCACAAAAATTTGCTTCAAGCTGTATGCTTAAAATTAACTTTATGATGTCTTTCACATTATATAGTCATTTTTAAAGCTTACATAGTTAAATATGTCTATCATTTCTCTTGTGACTCAGTTTTATTTCTTACTTAGTAGTAAATTTACCATCCTAATATTAAAATAGAATGCTATATTTTCTTCTTTTTTAGTTTTTTTACTTTTAGATATTTCTTTTAACTAAAATTAACTTTTTATATAATGAGAAGCAGTATTTTTTTGCCAATGAATAGAAATGTGTCACCTTTACATTTTATTAAGAAGTACATAGTACTTGTTTGACAGTTTAGTTTAAAATGTATTTAAGTTGACAAATAAAAATTGCATATATTCATCATGTATAATATGCTGTTTTGAAATATGTGTACCTTGTTGATTGGTTAAATCAAGCTAATTAACATATAAATTACTTCATATACTCTTTTGTAGTAAGAATACTTAAAATCTAATATCTTAGTAATTGTCAAGAACAAAACACATTGTTATTAATTATAGTATCAAGTTGTACAATAGGTTTTAAATTTATTCCTCCTATCTAATTGAAATTTTGCATCCCTTCACCAACATCTCTCACAGAAATTACAATTTTATGCCTCTAGGTACATGGATTTCTTCATTAATTATCTATTTTACTGACCTAGTTTCTATTGCTGCACCTGTCCTAAAGCCTTTCTTTATCATAGATGTGTAAAAAGTACTTGGAATTTCATAGGTCAAATACTAGTTGATAGCTAATTACAATAATTCAAGAAAAAGTTCGATAGTCTACATAGGTAAGGCGGTTTGAAAAAAAAAGTGCAGGTTTGATAGGCATTATTTGCACTATAATATTCACTAGAATCAAATGGAGAAACTAGTGATTACAAATAAGCAAACCTGGCAAACAGTGCTGGGGAAGGTTATGAAGAAAGGGTTGTCACACTTGTATGCCTGAGAACAAAACGATCACAAAAGACTGCAAAACCTCTAACCTTGCAAAAAGGCCATGGCAAACTTTCACCAAAAGTACTTCTTGAAGGACATCTTCAACTGCCTGCCCAACCTCTTACTCACATCACCTGTGTTATTAATCTTTATAGCCAAGGATAATTATCTTCAAAAAAATTATATAATCCCACTCATTTTTTCATTAAAAACCGTTGTCTTCCTTAACCTCCCCAAAAACGCACATATTTATAAGTGCATACATATTCCTATTTCTGTGCCCTACTCACAAATAATACATTTTTTTTTGTTTTAGGAGCCTCTCTCTGTTAGTTAGGCTGACAATAGAACTGACAGAACCTGAGCATTACTGGAATGTAACAGGAGGGAGAACCAAAGGAGACATCCAGATCCTTTGCTTTAACAATGGGATGACTTTATGTTACTTAGATGCAAGACAGAAGAGGCAGAGCAGATTTGAAGGAAAAAACCTTCAATTTTTGTGCATAAAATTTTAGATGATTATTGGTCTTCTACATGGAAACATGACAAAGGTAGCTGAGTATACTTACTTCCATTTTAGGAAAAATCTAAGATAGAGATAAATATTTGGAAAATATCAACATAAAGCACTAAGAAAATCACTGTAGTTAATGACATTAAGTCTTCAGAATGCCAAAAGGAAGACAATCCAGTAATGAATTTTAAAGGACTCTAACATTTAAAAGACAAGGTAAGCAGAGCTTTCAAGGGAGGACACTGGACAGAAAAATAGAGGACATGCTGAAAAGTGTGAACTAAAAGCAAACAGAAGAGAGCATTTGCAAATGAAAGAGAGCTTCAAACCATAACACAATGCAGGAAACTTTGTTGTGTTCATGTTAGCTACTTATAAAATTAGTACAATTTACAATATTTTCTTATATCTAGTTCCAAAGATGGAATTTAATTTGAGTTATTTGGTAATTTGTACCTACATGGTACCTGTGGCTTTATTTTAATTCATGTTTTCCTTACACTGTATTTAATGAAAATATTTTCCTGTATGTTACTAATTTTATTATTATACATATCACTAACTCAGAGTCAAAAGACAGATGTAACTATTTATGCACAAGATTTCAGCTAGAATTTGAGCAAGAAATATTGAGAGA
Organism: Saguinus oedipus; assembly: GCA_031835075.1. Taxonomy (NCBI): domain Eukaryota; kingdom Metazoa; phylum Chordata; class Mammalia; order Primates; family Cebidae; genus Saguinus; species Saguinus oedipus. Next base: position 141,320,904 of record CM063169.1, read on the forward strand.
ATATGTTCTCTTTCCGGGTCCACAGCAGGGCATAGTTTTAAGGGCAAAAACTTCCCAGCACCCTGCCCGCTTCCCGTCTCTCTCCATCCAGGAGATTTAACAGTTTATGTTTGAATTTCATGGGCAGAGCAAGAAACTAAGAGTCAATCACTCCAGTGGAAGTTCTAAGGAATTCCTTTCATTGGCCAGGGATCTTAGAAAAGGTGGGGGTTCCTCCGAGGTTAAAAGTCCCCTTCTCCCACACTCCTTTGGACTCCATGTTTGGGTCCCCTTCCCTGAACACTGGCTTCATGGAAGCCATCTTTCTCTCTCCTGGATTTCTCCTTTGGGTTCCCCTTCCACACTCTCTCGTGGAAGCCTGTCTTCCCCTCCTAAACTCCATCTCTCTCTCTCCATTAGCTTCCACTCAGTGTGGAAGCTGCTTTTCTCTCCTTGATTCCATCTTTCTGGATTCTCTCACTCAGTGTGAGAGTTAGCTGTTTATTTCTGTCTTCTTCTCCTGTTTCTCTCTCTCTTTCTTTAAATAAAATAACTTTCTACAAACACTTTTGAGTCCGGCATTTACTGTGCACTGCTCCATGGTCCCCTCTCTCATTCTTGAGAGGGAAGGAGACCAAGAACCTGGAGAAACATCCTCTCAGGGGAGCTGAGGACACCCTGAACCCCTGAATCCCAATATTACAATATCATAATGAGAATGTTGGTATACCCTAATGTAATATGGTACTTATAAACCTACATTGTTATCTCTATGTTAGTAAAAATTTAGCTCTTTGTGTTCAAATGCTATAAAAAAAAATGAATAAAGTAAAAAAAAAGTGTATAAAGCCTTTAGCTAGAAGATCATTTAGTTTAGCAAATAACATACTGGTGCTGTAGTCAGAAAGACATAGATCTGAATTCTAGTTGAATTTTTCTGAGACTCAGTTTACTCATATGTATTAATACTATATCATGCTATTTGTATCATATTAATATGAGAATAATATATACTAACTTAGGAATTTAAGTAATGCCATTATTTTGCCCTACCTCTTACTTTTTACAAATAGAAGTACATACCATCGATAGAAACAAATTGTCTTCTCTTTTCCATGACATAAATAAGTGTGTGAAAGGATTTCAGGGAGCAAAGATGGCTTTATAAATAAGAAGTGGTGGAAAACTTCAAGTCACTAATATAAATGGTCCTGACACTTGTTTGAATTAGCAGGTTACAATACAATTATTCCTTGAAGGTATTAGTGGGTGGTGAAGAGGTCCTAAAATAAATGTTTCCATGGAAAAAAAGAAGACAGAGAATGAGAAAGGAGTATTGGCTGGTTTCATCTTTCTATCACAAAGATTAATGTGTTTCTAAATAGTTTGGTCTACAGCTAACACTAAAGTTTCACACATACTTGTGCACAATGAGCTATCAGTGTGCAATGAAACTCATCTCCATTAATAAATGGACATAGTTTATATTAGTACATAGAGGCAAAAGGAGATTAGAGAGAGCAGGTATAAGTGTGGGCATTAGGTAAAAGTTCCACATAGGATATGACAGAGAGAATCCTAAGTTTATGCATCACATCATGTTTGATTTTTCTCCTTTATAGGCACATAGAAATTAATATTTTCCAACCCTCTTTCTTGTACCATATGATGTATTTTGATTACTGAAAACAGGTAGAGGTGATGTGCCCCATTTCTAGACTGAGGCAACAAAAAGCAACTTTAAGTTCTCTGCTGTCTCTTGTCGATTTCTCAGCTGTATGTTTTTTTGTTGTTGTTGTGTGTTTGTTTGTTTTACCTGTTTAAAACTGGTTAAATATGTGTATTCTTGATCCAGGCTTCCCGTTTTGAATTCTGGCTCTAATATTTTCTATTAGTTATGCAACCTTCCATGCCTAATTTCCTCTCCTGTAAAATGAAAATAATAACTGTACCTACATCACAGTGGTTATGAGGATTAATTGAAATAGTAGGTATAAGCTTTTAGAGTAATGACAGCAAATAATAAACACTTAAAATGTTAGCTACTTTCATTAGTATTTCTCACTCATGAAATATTCTATACTTTCTCCTGATTCTTACTAAATACTTTTTAAATAGTTTCCCAAAAGAATGCAAATTGGGTTTAGTTAGATTTAGGTTTCTTTAAATCAAAATCGAACTTTTCTAATAGTTAGATCCAATGTTAGTATCTTTCTTATAAGTTAGTTCTTCATGATTAGAAATCTTCAGAAGAAAACAAAGGATTCTGTCAATGGTAGTAAAGAAATGATTCTTTCCATAGGAGGAAGAATAAAACTAATGACCTCTAATAACCCTTTAAAACCTGCATTTCTAACAGTTTATATACTGTTGTACTGCCCTGAAGGTGTCCTAATATTTAAAATTACATTTCACTGAAATAAAATTGTCTTGTAATAATTGGGAAACTACTTTGAATAATCCTTAAATAATTCATCAAACTTAGGCCTTAAGACAATAGGCCAGATAACTGTGTATTAAACAGAGAGTCTATAAAATGTCATCATACAGCAGTTATCATACAAAATAATTGGGAATATAATGCAGTTTCTAGAAAAGGTATTCAATAACACAACAAGCTCAGAAAAAAAGAAATGATAAATAGCATCAGATATTTTACTGACTAAGCACTAACACTCAGAATTTAAATTTGACAATCTATAAAATTTGTTCAAGAATGGCGAAACCCACAAAACAGCACTATTTGCCCATTGCCCATGTTACAGAATTAAAGGTCTATATAGAGGTTTTCCTTCAGCCAGCCTTTATTTTCTCTATCTACAAGTATTAAATGAGAATACTGGCTGAACTGTAATAATCAACACCTTTCTTCTTTAAATATGTGTTAGAAAATACTAAATTTGATGATAAGTATAATATTTATAAGAATGGGAGTTGCTTTCTCTCCAAATACACCTGTTATTTTTTGACTTCCTGAAACACTACAATATTGCAAAATTAATGAGAACACAGATACAAATAAGGAAACAACAGACACTGGAGCTTACCAGAGAATGGAGGACGACAGGAGGGAGAAAAGCAGAAAAAAATAACTGTTGGGTACTAGGCCTAGTATCTGGTAATAAAATAATCTGTTCCTCAAACCCCTATGACATGAGTTTACCTATATATAACAAATTTGCACATGTATCCCTGAACCTAAAGTGAAAGTTAAATAAAAATCTCTATACTTAAATTTCTTCATTGAAATCTTTTATGGTAAAGACATCAGCAAATATGTGGAGTAGGACCTTCCAGTGTTTGTCTGTCACAGAAACATTAATTTGGACAATGATTGATGCACAAAAGTATGTTCACAAGAGCTACAAAAACCAGGTCAAGAGATTATAGTCTCTGGGTGTATCACAAAGGTTTTAACAGATACACTGAGGAGACAAGAACGCTTTTACATCACCCACATTGCCTCTTCCCCAAATCCTCAGCAGCACAGTGTGAGGAGAGATACATTCCAAATAAAGGAAGGATAGAAAGGTAAGTATCAGACTCCAGAATGAGCCTTAAGACCAATCTCAGTGCTGGACTGGATCTCATAGCTTTACAGTCCAGCTTTGCCTGGCTGTCTCAGTCTCCAGTCTTGCCCCTATTCCAGGCCAACCCCCACAAACTCAGGCACTAGTCTGACCCAACAGACTCAGTCTCCAGGGCTTCTCCAGGGTTAGGCTGGCCCCAGTGGCCCCAGCCTCCAGAATGACCACAGCACCAGGCTGGCCTCAATGGCTCCCTCCAGACTTCAGGCTTACACAAGCAACTTGTAAGCCCTTGCTAGCCCTTACAACCCTAACCATGAGGCCAACACCCATGGACCCAGCTTCCATGCAATATCCTGAAGATACAAGCTCTAAGCCTTCCCAAGCATCAGACTGGCCACTGAAACTACAAATTCCTGATCCTCTCTAAGTTCTAGATCAGCCTAGAGCCATGCTGGCACACATAGCCCCAGACTTCAGGCCTATCTAGTGACAGGTTAGCACTCCTGGTCTAAGATATCATTGTATTCACTGACATGGAATCCAGGCCTGCTCAGTGTCAGGCTGGTTCCTATAGCCCCATCGTCCAAGCACCCCCCAACCACTTGTGGCTCCATGCTCTAGGAGACTTGGGTTCCAGGCCTGCTTCAGCAGGCTCACAGTCCAGGCCCATCCCAATTAACACAATTGTTATGTTGGCCACCAAGGAAACAGACTCTATGATCTCTCCTGTGTAATCAGGTACCAGATCAGCCCCAAAGCTCCAGGATTCAGGCCAACAACCTCTCAGACCTAGCTTCCAGGCCAGCCACCACAGATATAGGCTCCATGCTGGTCCTCAAGGCCCTAGGTTTCATGCCAGTCTTCCTGGCTCCAAGTACCAGTCCAATACCACAGAAGTTCCTATGGATCCAGGTTCCAGGTCAGCCTTTATGGATAAATGCTCTAGCCATCCTCAAGGACCCAGTTTCCAGACACATGACTACAGAGCCTGGCACAGTGTACCGAGGCTCTATGGTCATCTCTGCACATCCAGGTGCCAAACCCACTCATCTATTGACCTGGGTACCAGGCCAGCCTGCCTGATGACTCCAGCAGCAAGTCTATCTATGAATCATGACAGAGTTTGCCCATGATCTCTGGACAAGCTGACTGATAAAAGGCATTCCCAGACAATGCCAGTCTGCAAATACTGAAATCAATCCTCACTTCTTCAAATGTGAAGATGTCAATGCATGACCACAAGGATCAAGAACAATCAGAGAAATGTGACATACCAAAGAGACAAAGCATCAATAGGGGACTCTAAAAATGAAAATTTAATAACCACTTGACAAAAAATAGAAAAACCATGTTTTAAGGAGTTCAGCAAACATCAGGAAACTACCAGGAAACAAATAGTCGAAAACAATAAGTGACAGAAATGAGAAATTCAGTAGAAATATTAAAATTATTTTTAATAAACATAAATTATGTAGCTGAAAACATCAAAGAATGAAAATTTTAAAATGCAATAGCATTGATAGCAAAATGGATCAAGCTGATAAAAGAATCTGTGAACTTAAGGAGAGGTTATTTGAAAATATACAGTTAGAAAAGCAAAAAAATACAAATTAATCAAAAACATTTATAGGACTTATGAGAAAGGATCAAAATAGCAAACATTCAAATTATAGGCATTAAAGAAGAGAGATACAAGTGAATAGAAAGCTTATTTAAATAAAAAGTGGCAGAACACATTCCAAATCTGGGAAAGATATATCTATCCAGGTACAGGAAGATGAAAGGCCTCCAATCAGATTCCATCCAAACTAGAGCAAGATATATTACAATAAAACTATGTAAAATCCAAGACAAAAAGAACATCTTCAAAGAAATAAGAGAGTAAAAGCATATTATATATAAAAATGATTCAGTATGGCTAGTAACAGATTTCTTACCATAAACCTTATAGGCCAGGAGAAAGTGGGATGATGCATTCAAAGTACTAATGAAAAAGCTCCATTAAAAAATAACATGCCCAGGAAAGCTGCCAATCAGAAATGAAGAAGATACAAAGACTCTCCCAGACAAACAAAAGCCAGAAATTTCACTGCTAGACCTGTCTAATAGGAAGTACCTAAAAATAGTGCTTTAAGCAGAAAGAAAAGAATGTTAATTAGTAACACAAAACATATTAAAGTACAAAACTCACTGGTAAAAGTAAGTATAAAAATTCAAAATATTCTAATACTGTATTATGGGTGTGTGAAGTCACATATCTTTAATATAAAGGACAAAAACCAAAATATTTAAAAATAATAACAGGTACAATTATTTGTTAAGGGATACAAACAAAAAAGATGTAAGTTGTTACATCAAAAACATAGAATATGTGTATAGGTGGTATAATAAAAGTGTAGAAAATAATCACAAAGAAAGATAGCAAGAGAGGTAGAAAGAACAAATAACCTACAAAACAACCAGAAAACAATGATTAAAATAGCTGAAATAAATATTTACCTATCAGTAATTACCTTGATTATAAGTAGATTAAATTATTCAATAAAAAGTCATAGATTGACCAGGCTCACACCTATAATCCAGTATTTTGGGAGGCCAGGGCAGGAGGATTACTTGACTCCAGGATTTCAAGACCAGCCTAGGCAACATAGTGAGATACTGGCTCTAAAATTAATAATAATAATAATATTGTCTAAAAAGACATACACTGGCTGAATGGATGTAAAATAAGACCTAACTATATGCTGCTCACAAGAGACTACCATCATCTTTAAAGACACACAGACTCAAAGTGAAGAAATAGGAAAAAAATATTTCATGCAAATGGAAAGCAAAAAAGAACAGGTGTAGCTATGCTTGTGAACTTTAAGTCAAAAACTGTAACATGAACAAAAAAAGGTCTTAATGTAGCAATCCAGAGGTCAACTCATGATGAGGATATAACAATTATAAATTTATATTCACTTAAATTGAAAAATCTAAATATATAAAGCAAATATTAATATATGTGAGGGGGGAAATAGAATTAAATACAGTAATAGTAGGAGATTTCATTACCTTACTTTAAGCAATAAACAGAACATCTAAATAAATCAATAAAGAAACATCAGACTTAATCTGCACTTTAGACCAAATGGATCTAATAGATGTAATGAAAGCATTCTATCCAATAGCAGAAGAATACATATTCTCAAGTAAACACAGAAGGTTCTTCAGCATAGATCATAAGTTGGGACAGAAAATATGCCTTAAGAAATTTAAGAAGATTGAAACTATTCCAAGTATATTTTCTGACCACAGCGGTATAAAGCGAGAAATCGATAGCAGAAAGAATCTTGGAAAATGCAAAAATACATAGAAACTAAACAACATTCTGAAAAAAATAAGTCAACAAAGAAATTAAAAGATATTAATTAAGTAAAATTAAGCAAAAGAAGTTTTGCTTTACAAAAACTTCTGAAAGAAGCATTACACACAGAAAGGAACAACCAGTATTAGCCTTTCTAAAAATATACCAAAAAGTAAAGAGCATCAACATAGAGAAGAATTTACATCAACGAATGAATAAAATAGCCAGTTAACATAAAATGGCAGTAACCCTAAATTTAAATCGACTAAATCCCCCAATCAAAAGATACAGCCAAAACCTAACGGTATACTACATCCAGACCCATTTTATATCCAAAGATACACAAAGACTCAAAACAAAGGGTTGGAGAAAGATTTACCAACCAAATGGAGAGCAAAAATAAATAAATAAACAAAAAGCAGGAGTTGCAATTCACGCATTTGATAAAACAGATTTCAAAGCAACAAAGATACAGTGGTAAAAGGATCAATGCAATAATAAGAGCTAAGGATCCTAACACCAAGATACATAAGACTCATAAAGAGATTTAGACTCAACGAGACAGAAAATTAATAAGGATATCCAGAACTTGAACTCAGATCCAGAACAAGTAAACTTAATAAGTATTTATAAAGCTCTCCACTTTAAATACACAAAATATACATTCTCCACTTTAAATACACAAAATATTGATGGGCCATTATTAATACCCATTTTTAGAATAAAGCAATATTCCTGTTCTCGCTCCCTCTTTTTCCTCCTCTTTCTTCCTCTCCTTCTCTCCTTTTTTTCTTAAAAAAAAAAAAGAAAGAAAGAAAATTCTAAAGGAAAATGATCTTCAACTAAGAAAACTAAATCCAGCCAAATTATTCAAACATGAAAGTAAAATTAAGACATTTTTAGATATGCAAGGAATTAAAACTGATAGGTTAACCAGTGTATTTGCGGAAATTATCATTAAGTTTTTGATAGTCTTGGTGAAGTATTTGGACAAAATTAGCAATAGATGCAAAAAAAAAAAAAAAAAAAAAAACTATGCAGATCTCAAATAACAAGGTAGTTTAACAACAACAAAAAAAGATATTAAAAATATCTTTAGACAACAAAAATGAAAATAAAATATACCCAAAAAGAGTTCAGCAAATACAGTTCTAAGAAGTTTATTGCAATAAACACCTACATAAAAATAAGAAATATATCAAATAAATAATCTAATGCTATATACCAAGGAACTCAAAAAATAAAAATAAAAAAGAACCAAACTAAACCTAAAGTTAGTAGAAGGGTAAAAACAGTAAAGATCAGAGCAGAAATAAATAAAATATGGACTAGGAAAACAATTGAAAAAAATCAACAAAAGGAAGAATTTTTTTTTTTTAGAAAAAAACCAAATGGGCAAACTTTCAGCTAATCTAAATAAGAGAGAAGATTCAAATAAAGAAAATCAGAAATGAAAGAAGAGGCATTATAATTGTTACCAAGAAATCAAAGAATTATAAGAGACTACTAGGAATAAGTATAAACCAACAAATTGGACAACCTTGAAGAAATGAATAAATTTCTAGACATAAATTTATACCTATCAAGACTGACTCATGAAGAAATAGAAAATATGAACAGACCAATACTGAGAAAAGAGATTCAATCAGTAATACAAAGTCCTCCATCATAGGACAGCCCAGGACATGATGGCTTCACTGATTAATTCTGCCTAATATTCCTTTCCTTTCCTTCCTTCCTTCCTTCCTTCCTTCCTTCCTTCCTTCCTTCCTTCCTTCCTTCCTTCCTTCCTTCCTTCCTTCCTTCCTTCTTCCTTCCCTCCCTCCCTCCCTCCTTCCCTCCCTCCCTCCCTTCTTCCTTCCTTCCTTCCTTCCTTCCTTCCTTCCTTCCTTCCTTCCTTCCTTTTCCTTCTTCCTTCCCTCCCTCCCTCCCTCCATCCCTCTCTCCCTCCCTTCTTCCTTCCTTCCTTCCTTCCTTCCTTCATTTATAGAGACAGGTTCTCCCTCTGTGTCATCTAGGTTGGAGTATGGTAGTGCAATAAAAGCTCACTGTAGCCTCAAACTCTTGGGCTCAAGGAATCCTCCTACCTCAGCCTCTGGATTAGCTGGTACAACAGGTGCCTCCTGCTACCATGCCTCACTAATTCATTTGTTTTTGTAGAGAACTGGGTATTACTATATTACCCAGATTGGTCGTAAACGGTTAGGCTCAAGCAATCCTCCTGACTTAGACTTATCAAAGCACTGTTATTACAAATATGAGCCAGCACAGTGGCTCTACCTAACACTTAATGAAGACATGGTATCAATCATTCTCCAAATTAATACTTCAAAACTCATCCAATGAGGCCTGCATTTGTCTGCTACCAAAGCCAGAAAGTGACAGTATTAACAAAAAACTTATAGATTGCAATGAACATAGATGCAAAATTCCTTCACAAAATACTAGCAAATCAAATTCAATACCACATTAAAAGGAACACTGCTCACAACCAAGTGGGATTTATCCCAGTGATACAGGGAAATCTATAAATGTGATATTTTATATTTAAATACAAATCTATAAATATGATATGATACATTAACAAAATGTAAGATAAAAACAATACAATCATATCAATAGATACAGAAAAAGATTTTGACAAAATTCAAATCCTTTTATGATTGAAAAAAAAAAACCTCTCAATGAATTAAGTATTGAAGGAATGTACTTCAACACAATAAAAGCCACATGTAGCAGCCCTACAGCTAACATAATACTTAATAGTGAAAAGTTGAAAGCTTTTCCACTAAGATCAAAATTAAGATAAAGATTCCAATTCTTGTTACTTGTATTCAACAGAGCAGCCTAGCTAGAGCAATTAGCAAAAGAAAGAAATAAAAGGCATTTAAATTGGAAAGGAAAAAGTTGTTTTTGTTTTATATATAACATAATCTTATATGTTTTGAAAAACTAAACATTTCACCAAAATCTATTAGAACTAATAAATAAATTACAGAATAAAAAAGCAACATAAAAAACTCTATATATTTTTTACACTAACAATGACCTCTCCAAAAAAGAAACTAAGAGAAGAATCCTATTTAAAAGAGATACAAAAATATTCTTAAAAATAAATTTAACCAAACAAGTGAAACAACTATATACTGAAAACTATAAAATATTCATGTAAGAAACTAATTATACAAATAAATAGGAAGATACTATGTATTTATGAATTAATTAATATTGTTAAAATGTCCATACTACCCAAAGGAATGTAGATTGAATGCAAATCCTATTCAATGATATTTTTCACAGAAACAGAGACAACAATACTAAAATTTGTATAAAACCACAAAAGACCTGGAATAGCCAAAGCATCTTAACCAGTAGGAATGAAGCTTAAGGAACAGACATAAGAAACAGACACACTGACAAATGAAATACAATAGCCCAAAAATAAACCCACACATTTATAGTCAATTGGGTTTCAGCATAGATGCTAAGAACACACATTGGGCAAAGAACAGTCTCTTCACTAAACGGTTTAGGGAAAACCCAGTGTTCACAAGCAGAAAAATGAAATCGGAGCTGTATCTCACATGATATATAAAAATCAATTCAAAATAAATTAAAGACTTTAACTTGAGATCTTAAATATAAAAATACTAGAAGAAAATAGCAGAGAAGCTCTATGCCATGGTCTAGGAAACAATTTTTTTGGATACAACAAAAATTTCTACCCTTTTAGTATGAACCACAGACAACAAAAGCAAAAATAAATAAACTGAATTACATTGAACTAAAAAACTAAATACCAAAGGAAACAATCAACAGAATAAACAGAAAACCTATAGAATGTGATAAATCATTTGCAAACTATTATATCCAAACTTCAAATGACTTAATAGCAAGAAAAATAAATAATGTGACTAAAAATAGGCAGAAGACCTATACAAATACTTACCAAAAGAAGATATAGAAATAAAACTTTTAAAACATTCAACATTACTAATCATCTGGGAAATGCTAATTAAAATAGCAATGAGATTTTATCTCTACATGTAAGAGAGAAATTACACCTGTGAGAATAGATAATATAAAAAAGATGAAAGTTAACTAGTGTTGGTGAGAATGTGAACAAAAGGAAACTCTTTAACACTGTTGGTGACAATTAGTATGGCTACTATAGAAACACTATAGAAGTTTTCAAAAAGTTAAAAAAAGAACTACCATATGATCTAGCAATCCTACTTTTGGTATATATTCAAAGCATATGAAATCAGAAGGTGGAAGAGATATCTGCACTTCCATGTTCAATGCAACACTATTCACAAAAGCAAAGATGTGGAATCAACCCAAGTGTCCATTAACAGATGAATGGGTAAAGACAATGTGTTATATATACACAATGATATAATTTTAAGCCTTAATAAAGGAAATTCTTTCATTTGAAACAGCACGAATGAACCTGAAATATGTTAAGTGAAATGAGCTAGGCACTGAAAAAGAAATAGCACATGATCTCACATATGGCATCTAAAAATGTTGAACTCATAGAAGCAGAGGGTAAAATGGTGGCTAAGGGGCTCTAGGTGGCAGGTTAAAAAGATGTTGGTCAAAGGATATGAAAGTTCATTTAGATAGGAGGAATAACTTCAAGAGATTTAATATACAATATAAGGAGTATAATTAATAACAATTTATATTTATGAAAATTGCTATAAAATTAGATTTTAAGTGTGATCACTACAAAAATAAGTATGTGAATTAATACATATGATAATTAGCTCAATTTATCCTTTCCAAGTGTATACATATTTCAAAAAATCATATTGTATATAAATACATATATTTATTTATAAATTTAAAATAATTAATTAAAAAGAAAACAGAAATAGTTTATTAAAGTAGATATAGTAGATAACCTGGAAATAATTATTAAGTGAAATAGCCTCATTCACATAATAAGGTTGTAACAAATGTGTATTGCCTTCTAGATGGTCAGATAATGCCAAATTCAGATAGGGTGTCTACTCAGTACAATCCATCTACAAAAGTTACCAGAATTATAAAACATCTACCAGATAATTCAGAAAGAAAATTTAAAATGAAATCCTGCTCCAATGTGATTATTGTAATTCTATTAATTTTGCTCCCCTAACAAAGTGACCATCTTAAATGTGAAGGGATGAAAAGATATATAGAAAACGTTCTATCATATTTGTTTACTTTTACCTAACCCACTTTGGAAACGAATACAGAGCAGAACAAAACCCACCTAAAGCAAATTTTGTAAGTGCTGACTCACAGTTTTTCTACTAAGAATGTCTGGTTAATAATTATTTTATTACAGTCAACATTATCAAACATCTTTTTGCATGACTTCAATTTCTCGGGGAATGGCTGATTTTATAGAGCTCTTGATTCTCTATGAATTGTAGATCACAGTAATCAGACCTGTAAGGCTAATCTGCATGATTTAATTTCCATGTGAGTTAAACACAAAAGCCATAGAAATAGAGGAAATGTCAATGTCAACATTAAGTGAAATGGTCAAGAAAGACCATGAAAGAGATGGAATTCGATTTGTGAATGCCTGTGAGAATGAGTGTGGCTGAGCACAATAACAGTAGTAAAAGTTATTCACACAGTGGAAAGTAGCATAGAAGAGAAAATAGAAAAGGGTCTTTCAGTCTTTAAAAAAATTTTTTTTTGGCAGATGGTAAGGAAACTGCTCCACAGGAGTCCTGTATTGGTAATGAGAAGCAGAGGGAGATAAGTGATCACATATTATTTTTATGAATGGGCTGGCAGGCAATGCGAAGCAAGTAGACAATTTCTGAATGTTGTTGTGAGATGATGAAAATCATATTTAATGATATCACTCTGAAAAAAATACACACGATGTATGATAGCAAGTAAACAGAAGGAGGAGAGGCCATTTAAGAAGCTAGGTCAATTAAATATTAAATGCGTTTTGAAATGAGAAGTAGCCAGACTTACTAACAAACTATATATGAATGTACAGAAAATGAAGCAAAGATGCATGAGGATTTTCTTACCAGGGTGACCAAAAAATGAGGAAATAGTTGATAGGGGTTAATGAAAAAGGGACTAATTCTTTTTTTTTTTTTTAATACTTTAAAGTTTTTGGGTACATGTGTAGATTGTTCAGGATTGTTACATAGATATACATATGCCATGGTGGTTTGCAGCATCCATCCCTCTGTCACTTACATAGGTATTTCTCCTAATGTTATCCCTGCCCAACCCACCCACCCCCTATTATCCCTCCCCAAGCCCGCCCCCAACAAGCCCCAGTATGTGATGTTTCCCTTCCTGTGTGTTCTCATTGTTCAACATCCACTTATGAGTTAGAACATGCATTCTTGAAGAAACTGCATTCGAGATGACTGTAGAACTTCAAAATTAAAGTGGGCTTAGATCTCTAAAAATGCAATCCAGTAATTTAGGGGGCATCTACATGTAAGGGGTAAATGAACACCTAAAAGTGCACAGATGTATTGGAATGGGAAAGCTATAAGAAAAGATGTCTGAGGGATATAGGTTTCCTCACCATTACTTAGTACCAAAATATATTTATGTAAATCTGGCCTAAATGCTGCTTTTCAATTTATTAATCTTTTCAATATTAACACTGTATAGAAACTATTACATCCTCAATCATGAGAAGCTACACACACATACATCCACGCACATACAAAAAAAGAACACTTCTCAAGCAGGTTGTACTGCTGAGATAGTACAATCAAAGGCAAGGTATGTTTCATGCTGAATGATATATAACTTAAGTGTGCTAAGGGAAGGTCTATAGCTAATGTGGAGCAGATATCTGGTGACCTCCTTCACATTCTCTAGAAAATCAATTTTATTTTATTTTAGTGGAAATAAGTTATTGTGAAATGAATATCAAATTTTATAAGACTGATTATTTCCTCAATAAGAACTACTGCCTTCTCAAGTAAAAAGTGATGTTGAAGAAAACAAACAATACCATTTTGGCTGACTATCCTCTTTCAGTTCCATAATAAATATTCAGGAAGTCACTTACGTTCAAAGGAGTGAAAAATAATTCACAGAAAGAAAACATTACTTTAAAAAGTTAGACAAGGCCAGGTGCAGTGGCTCACGCCTGTAATCCCAGCACTTTGGGAGGCCGAGGCAGGTGGATCACAAGGTCAAGAGATCGAGACCATCCTGGTCAACAAGGTGAAATCCCGTCTCTAATAAAAATACAAAAATTAGCTGGGCATGGTGGTGCGTGCCTGTAGTCCCAACTACTCGGGAGGCTAAGACAAGAGAATTGCTTGAACCCAGGAGGCTGAGGTTGCGGTGAGCCAAGATTGCGCCATTGCACTCCAGCCTGGGTAACAAGAGCGAAACTCCGTCTCAAAAAAAAAAAAAAAAAAAAAGTTAGACAACAAAAAATCCCAATGATTGCAAATTTATACAATGTTGTATGTGTATTGGAAACATCAGGAAAAACAAAAGGAAAAATAATCATTAAAAATGGCCAATTCATATTCAGAATCTATTTTATAAGGATGCACAAGAAAAGATTTTTCAAATGAAGTTTCTTTTACTGTAACAACTAACCTGTCAATTATTATTATTATAATTATTATTTGAGATGGAGTCTCACTCTTGTTGTCCAGGCTTGAGTGCAATGGCGTGATCTCAGCTCACCACAACCTCCACCTCCTGGGTTCAAGGGAGTCTCCTGCCTCAGCCTCCTGAGTAGCTGGGATTACAGGCAGCCACCACCATGCCCAGCTAAATTTTTGTATTTTTAATAGAGACAGGGTTTCTCTATGTTGGCCAGGCTGGTCTCGAACTTCTGACCTTAGGAGATCCACCCACCTCAGCCTCCCAAAGTGCTAGGATTACAGTTGTGAGCCACCACATCTGGACAGTTATTTTTATTTTAGAGAGAATAATTTCAGTTTTCAAGTTTCCTCTTTAGCATTTGCTACAAAGAAATTCAAAATTAAAGTTCTTAATAACAGACATTTAAAAATACTAATTATTTCTTAAGATATATCATGCTGTATATGATTTTGATACTGTCTTATCTTTTGATTTTGTATGTTTTATTCTTTAATGTCTTATGGTATATAGATATTTTAGATTACAATCAAATTTAGGTTGCTTTCCTTTGTAAAAGCAATTGGACAGAATAAGAAACAAACAAATAACTTGTATCTGGGTCTGTTTAGATTATAAGCATCTTCCAAAATAATTCTGCTTCTCAAATCATGTCTTTATGAATTTTATCATTTCAAAGACAATGTACCTGATTATGCAATGCTCTTCTGTCTGATAGATGTATTGTATGTAGTAATCTTTTCACAGCCAGACATGCAAATATGTCACTTATTTTAATGAAGAAAAATGTTGCTTGCACATATCATTTATATAACAGCATAACAGAGTTTATCTAGTATATATACAGTAATGCTTATATCAGCTTAAGTCAAATCAACATAGTTGTCACCAAAGTTACTATTCTATCATTGCAATGATGAAAAGAATATAAAGTAATTCTATAATGCAGATAATCAGTTTTCCTTGATTTCTGCTTAGCACATTGGTAATAGGTTTTTAAAAAATATACAATATAGTGATTACTCAGTGTTAAGTGTGTGATTGCCTATTGCCTACATTTGCAAAGAACAAATGGAGTATTTAAACTATCATGCTCCACTGACTCTTGATTTCAGAACCAAATTTATGATAACTATAAACGTATGTCAATTTCTTTGCCTTCAATATCAAGGCTCACAAACATACTGCATCTGCTGAATTCAGTCTCATACAGTTAATTTACATTCATTTCTTGTCAACTTTTTTCTCCTAGTGTGAGCAACTGCATCACCTGAAGAGAACACCATCAGTGGTAAGGAACTGGAAGTTGCTAAAGAGAGTTACTACTCCAACTGAATGTAAAATTCCAATTCAGGAAACTAAGACATACACTATTAAAGAGTGAAACGCATGTGTAGTTATTTTGTTTCAAAATTCAGAGAGCATGCTGTGTGCCAAAGTATTCACTGAAAGCAGTAATCGACAGAAAGGCAATGAAATAATACAGAAACAAGTGGAAGAAAGAATAACATGAACCAGAATAAACCAGCCAGTTTTATATGGCACAAATATTCTTAAGCAAAGCTAAAAATTAACTTTAACAAGACCATGACATAAAATGAACTTCCTCCTATAATGTTAATTAAATTTTAAAAAGTATTCTCTCTCCTATGCTACAATAATAATTTAAACCCTTTTTTGAGTAGTTTCAACCAATATGTATATAGTGCTGAGTAATAGTATATAGATATATTTATCTCTTTTCTTAAATGATGATCTCTTGTGGTATAAAATGGATTTTGATTTTCTTTATGTTAAGCTACACTTAACACAGTATCAATGACTGTCACATATAAATGCTCGCCAAATTTTTTTTTTCAATTTAACAATAAATATGTCTATATGTTAACAAGTGCATTATGAAATCATGTGAAATGCATTCCTTTAGATCCACTGAAGCAAATGAGCAACAAGAAACACTGTATCCTAGAAAACACTTACACTCTGATATGGTGTGGTTCTATGTCCCCACCCAAATCTCATGTCAAATTGTAATTCCCTTGTTGGATGAGGGGACTGGTGGTAGTTGATTAAATCATGGGGCAAACTTCCCTCTTGCTGTTCTGGTGACAGAGTTCTTATGAGATCTGGTTGTTTGAGAGGGTATAACATCTTCCCTTTTTCTCTCTTTCTTTTGCTGGCCATGTGAAGATGTACTTGCTTCTCCTTTACTTTCCACCATGGCAGTAAGTTTCTTGAGGCTTCCCCAGAAGCAGAACGCTGTACAGCCTGAAGAATCACGAACTAATTAAATTTTTTTCTTTATAAATTACCCAGTCTCAGGTAGTACTTTATAGCAGCATGAGAATTAACTAGTACACACACCTAAAGATACTAGTCATATATGTGGGAAAGTAAATGTAGAAAGAACATTACAAAAATGGAGAAAAACAAAAATTGATGTTTAAAAAATGGATATTGATAAAAGATAGGAATATAGCTCAGATTATATAAATGTGATTTTCTCTTTAAAGCCAAAAGAATTTATGTCTCTAACATCCAATTATGTAAAAAAAATTAAGTCTGTTTTATTTTTCCTGCTTCCAACCATTCAGCCAGAGGAAGTGAGAATTTTAGTGAAAAAAGAGATTGGACACAAAAAGAGAAAGAAAACATAATATGTGTAGATTATGTCAATAAAACAGGCAGAAATATTCAAGGGTAGAATATAAAAAGGTAAAGCATAGAAGAGGCAACAAAACGCTTACATATTTTAAATTATATTAGATCACTTATACAATTTTTAAGAATTCTCCATATTCTTCTTATATTGGTATATATCTAACACTCAATTTTATTTTAGAAATTTTTTCCATAAATAAACAAAATTCAGATGGGTAAGCATATTGTCTTTACTTTAAAGTAGCACAGTTGACATTCATTGATATAATTTTTGGCATTTTCACTATAGGTACATATAAAATCTTTTTTTCTATAATCTGAACCATATTCATATCTTTGATCAATATCCATTTTTTCATACTAACATCTATAAAGAAGTCGATTATGGACATAATGCAAGTCTGAAAATAAAAAAATTGTAAATGAAATTCTCCTTGATCCATTATTTATCATTAATTACATCAAACAGCAATAATGTGAAAGTGCCTCAGCCTTATCCAATTTAATATAGAGTAAGTACATAATAAGTGATATTAGATGGTGTTTCAAACTCCTAGAGAATATTCAACTCCAAAGGATGTTGTTCTTCTAAAATATTAAAAACTTAGAACCATTCCTAATATTGAAAGGTACAGTATGAACACACATGTGCTCTAAAAAAACATAATTAATACCATACAGGAAGAGATGTATGTTCTCTTCCTCTAGTTCAACAGTCCTTCCCTGAGAGTAACGAAGTGATTATTTTATGTTAATTACTTTAAAAGTCATATTACATACACCAGACATAAATAATTTCATCGTACTCAGCAGCCAAATATTAGTGACATATTCTTTTCTGAACATTTTCTATATTGAAAATATACTAAATAAATGTATAATGCATATACTTGCTAAATGTACATCACTATATAAAGAAAAGTTATTTGGTGTTCCTTTTCTAGACTTTCTCTAAGAGACAACCTGCCATTAGCCTGGCAACAAGGTTTAATCTAACCTGAGAAACAAATAAAATTACATGACTTCATGTATGCTCTTTTAACCCCAGATCATTATAATTGCAATAATTTTTCAATAAAGCTACAAGCCTGTAAAGCAAAGAATGAAAATCTGGAAGTAGCAGTGAAAGACTACCCAGCCAAATGACTGGCCATCAACCAGCCGGCAGTTCTATGAAAAACCTGTGTTGCCTATATTTTTCTTTTTTGCCTTTGGCGGGTTTGTTCCCAGTTAAAGATTCCTTTTTTTTTTTTTTTTCAGCCTAAATAACCTTGCTTCCATTCATATAGTCATTTTATATATTCTCTCTCTCTATGCCTGTTAAGCTGTTCTGTCTTCTTTTTCATATTCTGGTAGGCAATTCTTCTCCATTATTATGGAGAATCAGCCATTATAGAATAATAAATTCCCTTTTGCTGCTCACCCTGGAAGACATGTGAGAGTTGCCCATAGAAGAAATAAGTAAAGTGAAAATCAACATTCACTAACTGGAAAAGTAACCGTTATGGAATTTTATTCAAGGTTCATCCTTTAACCATTATTTATTTTCTTCTCACATGTAGTCATCATTCACGTCATGTGTCCTAATTAGTAATCACTGATACTTCTCCTTATTACCTCAGTCTTGGCCAGTCTACAAAATCACAGCCTGTATAAAGTGCTCCTTAAATATATTTCATACTTAGACCATTTAGTATATTTTAAATCAGATCATCTCAACTTTACCATGATAATCATAAAAGATATGTTCTATTTCCTGCTTTTTGAATTCATGACTTCACCTCCTGGTGTGGAATCTAGTGAATCTTGTGCAGAAGTGATGTGTGCTACTTTTAATTGTTAATGCTAGATCTTTCAGATCTCTTAATTCCTTCTGACAGAATGACCAACCATGTTCTGTATAGCCGCGGTGTTGACAGTCAGTAAACTAATCAACCTTATATTTTGGGGTATTTCCTCTGTACAGTTTACACTCAGTTTCAACTGATCTAGACTATTTCTTTCAGGTACTCCAAGCTAAATTATCTGTTCAATATAATCTTTACTTTGGGGTAGACAATTTCAAACATTTTCCTAACAGGACGCAAATCTCTCTATTATCATCATAATAATTCCATTATTATAACATATGTATGTAGTAATTATTAATGATTTGATTATCCAGCTGTCTATTTGTATAAATGCCTATTCAGTGAAATAGAATTTTATGTTCTAATAAATCATGGTTTAGTCTATTAAGAGAAACTAAGGCAAAAGTAAGGCTTCCAGTAGGTTTACTGCAATATTAACTTCCACAATCACTCCAATTTGAATTAGTTCTCTAAATTTCATACATTTCATTATACTGGGCAGTAGCATAGTAGTTTGAAGTATCTCATATGTATTATAATATTCAAAACTGAAGATTTATGATTTTGAGTGATGATTGTATACATAAAACAGATAAGTGACAGATACATAGATAAGTGATAGATACATGGATAGACATGAAAAATACATACATATGCCCAGTTATTTATTGAACACTGCACAGTGCACATAGATGCTGGGAATAAGATATTTGATCCTAGACATATACTAGCATGATGAACATGGCTTTCAACATCTAATATTTTCATTTATATGTAAACATATAAATGAAATGAAAATATTAATATCAAAGACGTTTAACAAAATGCTATGGTTATTTAGTCAACTAGCAAGTAAATAATCATTACACATCATTAGGTTGTATATGACTTTTCTAATTCTGTTAAGCTTTAAAAGGCCAATGTTTTATAAAGGCATTCTGGACTACTGTGTACTTTTGTAGCAAATTTTTGAGTAAATACTAAAGAGGACATGTAACACATTTATATTCAATTTAAACAATAGACTTACACTTATGAACCTGAGTCTCCTCTACCTAAAAGACTGAAAACATATTTCGCATTGTTTCATTTCTCGATATTTTAAGTTTAAAATCTTTGATTACTATACTGAGGTTTAAGTTTTTGACATGTGCCAAGTACATATTTTCTCCCATTATATTTTTCCCTGTAAACAAGTTAGGACAAACGAACCCGACAACAATATCCTAAAATTCCTGGTTAGTATCACAACTCCCTTACATGGCAGCTTATTAGGTAGGAAATTAATTTATAATGCAAGTAAGCTGAACCTCTTACAGGTTTTGTCAACTTCTTGACTCAATACTCACTCTTTTCTCCCCTGCACATGCGCGCACACATACACACACACACCCATACACACAGACACTACAACACTACAAAATGCAAAAGTGCTTTCTGTTGAAATTTTGTTTTGTTTTGTTTTGCTTTGCTTTTTTTGAGACAGTCTCTCTCTGTCGCCCAGGCTGGAGTGCAGTGGGATGATCTCAGCTCACTGCAACCTCCACCTCATGGGTTCAAGTGATTCTCCTGCCTCAGCCTCCTGAGTAGCTGGGATTACAGGCATGCACCACCACACCAAGCTAATTTTTTATTTTTGTAGAGATGGAGTTTCCCACATTAGTCAGGCTTGTCTCGAGCTCCTGACCTCATGATCCACCCACCTCAGCCTCCCAAAGTGCTGGGATCACATGCGTGAGCCACCTTGCCCAGCCCTGTTGAAATTTAAAGTAAGAACAAAATGCTTCAGAGAGCAACGTTCCTTCTTACCACCTTGAAAAAAGTAAAAAAAAGCAAGTTGTCATTACCCTGTTTATCTGAGGAGATCATGGTTTTAAGCAGCAATGAAGCAGGAAGGTCATCTCGGGGTGAGCACTTGAAATTCTCTCCAGCAAAAATAACACTTCTGAGTGTGGTGCACATGTGAGCATGCTCAGCTTGGAGTGGGAGTCATTAAATCATGAATCTAAGAAAAGAGCTATATTTCAGTAATTGGAAAGAAATATGGATTTGCAGGGTTCATTCACCAAACTGTCTCCCATGTGTGTGTGAGTGTGTGTGTGTGTGTGTGTGTGTGTGTGTGTGTGAGAGAGAGAGAGAGAGAGAGAGAGACAAAGAGGCCAGAGCATAATGGCCTATTTTTCCTTTTTAAAAAATATATTTATCATTAATAGTTTATACTTAAAGATCCTGATGAGAAAACCAAGACAAAATCTCTGAGCTATTGCTAAGATATAAAACACATCCTAAGTAGTTGTCTTAAGAAAACAGTTTCCTTTTCTCTTCCTTTTTCAAATCCTCTTCCCTGCTACCTCTTGCCCAACCAAATATCTTTCATTTGTTAGAATACCTGTCTCCTCTGTTATATGAAGAGCTAAAATCTTATAGCATAAACCAAATAATTTTATTTTATTTTCATATATGCAAATTTGAACCCAGTAGAGAATCTTTGGGTATGCAAGCAAACTATGGCATCAACATAATAATTTACATATTCAATGCCAATGTTCCTTAAATCATATGCTATGAAATTCATACTGTCGCATGATATGTCAACTACATTTTATAATACTTTAGATTATACAATATTATATAGGCATCTTTGTTCAAGGATTCAAACCTTTAAAATGTGAATGTGTACTGAAAATCTTCAATAGATAGATAGTATAAAGAACTTTAATACACATTTAAGCAAAATAGAGAAAGTATATTGCGTATACAAGTATGGGTCTAATTAGCTGTAGGTTTGTCAGGTCCTTACATCCTACATTTCTTTCAAAATTAAACTCTCCTTTTTTTGTGTGACAATCTGATGATACTTGTGTTTTAGAATGCTTATTACATATTCATTACTTAAAAAACAAGATGTGCAGAATTTTGCTATTTACCTGCAATAGTGTTCCTGGACTCAGCATTGAAAGTTTTCCCAAGTAATACGTTATAGTGAGTACAATTTTATTTTAGATTCTGCCAAATAAGAGCAAATGTATCAGAAAGCATGTGATTTTAAAAAATTAAGATGGTACATATTCATGATAGTCACCATCATTTAATTGTACTTTTGAATCCTGACACATGGGCCTCATTGTTTCCATGTTTTCTGATAGAAAAAAAATTTAGAAGTCACAATTTATGTCACTCTCACTTTCTAAGAGAACACAGACTTTCCTTTGATAAAGCAAACAACAAGAAAATAACTCATCAAAACATGAATGCATAAAAAGGCAGAAACCCATTAGCAGTAATACCATGTGTGTAATCCTTGAAACCTGATTTTTATGGAATGAATACATTTGTATATATAAACAAATAGTATAAATGTACTGGATAAAATAAAACATATCACCAAAAGGAGTGAGAATAAATACTTTAGACAGCACAGACCAGATACAAATATATTTTTTGGCCAAAATGCTATATATACTATGAATTTAAGGTAACAGTATAGACTTTATGTGTGGGATTTATAGTCTGGAGTCAGAGCTACATTAACTGAGTTAGTTGTCAATATCAAGCAGTTATCGAACCTACATCAAGAAGCATTTAATTTTAGGATATTTAGACTATTTTCTTAGGCAAATGAAACAAAAATAAAAAACTCATTCAAGAAAATCTACAGATCAATATTAGCTTGAGACAAACATAACTATAACTGATTCTTGAACAATTGGGTTTGAACTGTGCAGGTTCACTTATACATGGATTTTTTTTTCCAACCAAACGCAGATTGAAAATTTAATATTCACAGGATAAGAAACTGCATATACAGAGGGGCAATTTTTCATATATGTGGGTTTGGTAGGGCCTACTGAAGCACTTGAGTATGTGTAGATTTTGGTATCTTCTGGGGTCCTGGAACAATCCCTCATGTGTAACAAGGGATGACTGTATACAGTTACAGGTATAGATCTAACTTTACAATCACTAATCCGAACAGTACTGGATGTTTTAATGATAGTCTCGAACTTTGAGGCTATAGAAAGCTCAGGAACACTATCCAATGCTTAGCGAGGATTAATCAAGTTTATTTCTTCTTTCTTCTGTTATGAAATCATCTGTTCACAGTCACTTTTTCAAGAAATGCACAGGTTCTCAAACTTGAGTATTCATCTGAAACACCCACAAGACTTGTTAAAAAACAGATTATTGGGTCACCCCAGAATTTCTGAATCATAGGTCTTGGGTGTGCCTTGAGAATCTGCATTAGTAACACTTTCTAAGGAGATGAGAAAGCTGCTGGACCAGTGACCACATCTTGAGAATAATTAACTTAGTGACTTAAAGGCCCTCAGTATCACCATACATATGTGTGTTTTCAAGTACTTTCTGTTGGGACTCATTTAACTTAAAGATTATTTCAGTAGTATTGAAATGGATTTGTGTATTAAAAGTAAACGTGGGTAAATGTAATTCTTATTGTAAGGGTACATAAAGGTTCATTTAGGAGATACTTTATCAGTGAATCACATAATTTAATCATTCACTAAATAAATTCTAACTGAAGGCCACAGTATACTTCATAAATACTATACCAGATTTATGAAGATAAATAAGGTATGTATTATCCCTGCCCTGAAAGTTCAGGATCCAACAGGTGAGACAGAATAAAGAAGTATATGCATGATAATTACATTAATATATAATTGATAAAATTTTCAAGTTTCTGCTAATGTCTCAAGATATCCTATCAAATTCCTGATAAACTGTCATGAATTTCTGGAGTTTGTAAACTAAAAATAGAATTTTAAGCCTTCCCAGCCAACAGAATGGACCCTCCTCTTGGCCAAGGACATTCCAAAGCCAGTTCAGGCCACGATGGGAATGGGTGGTCAGATATGCCTCATTATACCCTCCTCCCTTTGGAATTCAGGCACCACTGACCAGAATTAACATTAAAACAGATAACTTAAGACTGACAAAGCTGATTCTGTTGCAATAAGACACCAACATGACAGATAGCAGACCCTGAGAGAAATCAAAGTATTTCACCCCCAAATTTATTTCTTTGACATATTTTGAAATGACCCTTCAAAGCTGACTTTTGTGAGGAAAATCTACATTCTGTAGAGAATCCTCTTCCCTTTCTAGGTCTTTTTACTGATCCAGGAGAGAATTAACGAAGAGCCTGGCACCTTTTAAAGTCTGATGAGAAATATTTACAGTCTATTCTCTCTGGAGTCCGCTACCTGGAGGCTTCCTCTGCAGAATGAAAACCTACCTCTCCAAAAGGTCTTATCTAAATCCAAACACTCCCTCCTTCTATTGACTCTAGTCTTCAGATAAACTCTTTCAACCAATTACCAATTAGAAAATCGTTGAATCACTTATCACCTGGAAGCTACACCCCCATCCCTACACACTTGTTTCCAGTTGTCCTACCTTCTAGGGATGAACCAATGTATCTTACATGTATTAATTGATGTTTATGTCTCCCTATAACATAGAAAACCAAGCTGTAGCACAATCACCTTGGAACATGTCCTGGGGACTTCCTGAGGCTGAGTTATGCACATCTCTTAGCCATGGCAAAATAAACTTCTAAATTAATTGAGACTCCTTTCCTACTTTTTGGTTTACAGGTTCAATTTTAAAAAGGTATATATTCTACATTGTGAATAGCCCTTGTCTTCCACCTTCCTGTGGTCATATTTTCTTTCAATCTCTAAATGAAATGATGCAAAAACACATCCAACAATAGTGGGGAATGTGCTCTTCTCAATACATGTAAGGATTGTGGAAGACAGGGTGGGAGTAAACACCAATGTTCAACTAATCATTCCCACGTCTGTTGCTGCATGCTGCATTAATCTCCATGCCTTACTTCTCTTTCTATCTTTTGTGGTTGTCATGAATTATCTCTGAATCTCAGCCCCATGGAAAATGTAGTCTAAAACAGTAGGCTACTGTGTATATCAGACCCTGAAAATTTGAAGTTAATGAAGGAGAAGTGGGAAACTATATCACTGAAATAAAATAACTAAAAATTAAGTAGTAAACATTATTATTCCAAAATGCCCTAAAATCTCCAACTATAGAGAATTTCACAATTTATATCCACCTCAGCCTTTTAACATGTTGAGAATACTGCTTTCCTCTCTTTTATTTCTTCTCAATTTCTTGTCTTTCTCTCAATTCTAGGTTTCTCCATTCTCCACCCATCCATTCAGAAACAAACCTCAAAAAAAAAAAAAAAAAAGAAAGAAAACAATTGTCATTGCAATAGTTTTGTTTTGTTTCTTGAAAGAAAGAGAAAGAGAAAGAGAAAGGGGGAAAGAGAACAGGAGTCTTGCTCTATTGCCCAGGCTGGAATGCAATCTAAAAATAGATATTAAAAACCTCTTTTATGCTAATAATTATGCTTAACAGCGGAGACAGAAAGGAATAAGGGAAGAAAATAACAAACAAACAGCCAACCAATATTTCATTTAAGTCTGTGAAATGCCATGCAAATGCTGAAGAGTGATTTACTTCCAATTATGTGGTCACTTTCAAAATAGGTGTAATGTGATACTGAGAAAAATGTATGTTCTGTGGACCTGGGGTGAAGAAATCTATAAATATTCACCGAGTTTACTTGTTCCAGGTCTGAGTTCAAATCAGAGATGTCCCTGTTAATTTTCTATCTTGTTGATCCTTCGAATATTAACAATGTGGTGTCAAAGTCTCCCACTATTATTGTGCGTCAGTCCAAGTCTCTTTATTAGTCATTAAGAACTTGTCTTATGTATCTGTGTGTTCCTATATTGGGTGCATGTATATTTATGATCATTGACTCCTGTTGTTGCATTGATCCTTTTACCATTATGTAATGTCCTTCTTTGTTTCTTTTAGTCTTTGTTACTATTAAAGTCTATTTTGTCAGAGATGAAAGTTACAACTCCTGTTTTTGTTGTTGTTGTTGTTGTTGTTTTTTTTTGCTCTCCATTTGATTGGTAAGTCTTCCACCAACCCTTTGAGTCTTTGTGTGTCCTTGCTTATGAGATGGATCTGGATACAGCATACCGATGGGTTTTAACTTTTTATTCAATTTGCCTGTCTGTGTCTTTTATTGGGACATTTAATCCATTTAAATTTAGAATTAATATTGATATTTGTGAGTTTAATATTGTCGTTTCATGCTAGCTGGCTATTTTGCCCATTAGTTGATATAGGTTCTTCATTATGGAGGTACTCTTTACCTTTTGGTAAGTTTTTGGGATGACTGATACTAGTTGTTCCTTTCTGTGTATAGTGCTTCTTTCAGAAGCTCCTCTAAAGCAGGCCTGGTGGTGATGAAATCTCTGAGTGCTTGCTTGTTCACAAAAAATTTTATTTTTCCTTCATTTATGAAGCGTAATTTGGCTGGATATGAGATTCTGGGTTGAAATTTCTTTTCTTTGAGGATATTGAATATTGACCCCCACTCTCTTCTAGTTTGTAGAGTTTCAGCTGAGAGATCTGCTGTGCATCTGATAGGCTTCCTTTTATGCGTAACCTGACCTTTCTCTCTAGCTGACCTTAGAATTTTGTCCTTTATGTCAACCCTGGTGAATCTAATGATTATGTGTCTTGGGGTTGCTCTACTTGAGGAATATCTTTGTGGTGTTCTCTGTATTATCTGGAGTTGAGTATTTACCTGCCTTAATAGGTTAAGAAAGTTTTCCTCAATAATATCCTGAAGAATATTTTCCAGCTTGGATTCATTCTCTTCATGACATTCAGGTACACCTATCAAACGTAAATTAGATCTTTTCACATAGTCCCATATTTCTTGGAGACTTTGCTCATTCCTTTTTACTCTTTCTTCTCTAATCTTGTCTTCTTGTTTTATTTCATTAAATTGGTCTTTGACCTCTGATATCCTTTATTCTGCTTGATCAATTCGACTGTTAAAACTTGTGCATACTTCTTGAGGTTCTTGTATTGTATTCTTCAGTTCCATTAATTCACTTATATTCCTCTCTAGATTGTCTATTCTCATTAGGATTTCATCAAACCTTTTTTCAAGGTTCTTAGTTTCTTTACATTGGGCCAGAACATGTTCTTTTAACTCACAGAATTTTCTTATTATCCACCTTCTGAAGCCTAATTCTGTTATTGGAATGCACTCGTTCTCCATCAGGGCTTGTTCCCTTGTTGATGAGGAACTGTGATCCCCTGTAGAGGGACAGGCATTCTGATTTTGGGTATTCTCAGCCTTCTTATACTGGTTTCTTCCCATGATTGTAAATTTATCCACCTGTCATCTTTGTAATTACCGACTTTCAAATTAGGTCTCTGAGTGGACGTCCAACTTGTTGATTCCCAGCACTGAAATCTGAGTGACCCACTGTGCCAGCGAAAACAACAGCATTAAGATTCGTGGTGCTTTTCTGCCTGAGAATCTCTGGTCTGTCTTCCTTCTTGAATTCCATTTTCAATCAGCTGAATAGGCAACTCTGCCTTCCCGGAGCTCCAAACATCGACCAAAAGGGGGCCCAGTCCCATTCACTCTGCCTCAAGAACCACCGCACCGGGGCACAGTCAAAACCACTGCGCCCACCACAAGAGTCACACTGGTGACCCGTGCAGCTCCTCCACTGGGAATCTCCTGTTCCGTGAGCAACAAAAATTCATCTGAAAGTGTGACATCCTCTCATTCTCTGCGCTTTCACTGGGAGCTACAATCCTGAGCTGCTAGTAATCAGCCATCTTGGATCTCTCTCCTGTTTTTTTTTTTTTTTTTTTTTTTTTTTTTTTTTTTTGACAAAGGTTTTCATTCTTCATTGCCTAGGCTGGAGTGCAGTGGTGCAACATCAGCTCACTGCAACCTCCACATCCCTGGTTCAAGAGATTCTTCTGTCTCGGCCTCCCAAGTAGCTGGGATTTCAGGTGCCTACCACCAGAATCAGTTTTAAAAGTCTCATAAAAATATTTTCTTCCAAGAAACAAACAAAAAAAAAGGCATGTAAATCCTTTTTGGATATAGAAAGAAGTAGTGATTTACCTTTTCTTCTTATTTTTGTTTTTATGATAGCTTTTCATTTACTTTAGGTCATAGACTTGAGTAAAGCAAGAGAAATTTGCACATTAAATTTTCAAAGGACAGAAAATTGAGAAGACCAGCTCATATAAAAACATGACTGAATCAAGGTGAAAATGTATTCTGTGTTGAAATTATAAAATAAAATTGATAGTCATTAAGATAAAGTCCAGCATTTATAGTAAAATGAAAAAAACAAGTAGAAATTAGGCATATTTGCTGTGACAAACACTGCTAGTGGCCTACACAATATCCATTTTGAATTTTTATTACACTTACAGATGCCTAGCCAAGGTGTATTCAGCTAGAAAACAGTTTTTCAGTCATCCCTTACAGATACACTATGTATTAGTCAATTTTTATGCTGCTAATAAAGACACACCTGAGACTGGGAAGAAAAAGAGGTTTAATTAGACTTACAGTTCCACATGGCTGGTAGTGGGGCAGTGGGGGGTGTGGCTCAGAATCATGGCAGGAAGTGAAAGGCACTTCTTCTTACATGGTGGCAGCGAAAGAAAATGAGGAAGATGCAAAAGCAGAAACCCCCTGATAAAACCATCACATCTTGTGTGACTTATTCTCTGCAATGAGAACAGTATGGGGGGAAACCACCCCCATGATTCAAATTATCTTTCACCAGGTTCCTCCCACAGCACTTGGGAATGATTGGAGTACAACTCCAGATGAGATTTGCATGGGGACACAGAGCCAAACCATATCACATTGATCATTGAAAAATAAATTGAAATCATTTGGCCAAAACTTCCAGGAATATCCTTTTATTCCTTCTCCTCCCTCCTCCTTTCTCTCTTACATAAAATTCAATTCCTGGAGTCAAATAGCCATTTGTGACCAACCAACGAAACACCTGACTTAGAGATTGTAGAAACAAAGCTAGAAGGTCCCTACATCTCTAATAACAAAGGATTATTTAATTTTGTATTAAAATGTATTAAAATGAAAACAGCATCAGTACACTTGAAAACATATATTTCACCTTCTGCAGAATAATGTTCCAATTATCTTTTTGCCCCATACCTTTTTTTTCATTCCCACAGCTTCATGTTTATCTTGCTATGTTAGAAGAAAATGAAACAAAACAACGAACTAGGACATAAACTATAATAACAACACAACTAAAATGACAAAATCAAATTTTAAAAACAATTACATAAGCAAAAACCTTATTATCTCATTGTATGGATTCAAGGGAATCAACGAAGAGACTAAGCTAAGGAGAAAATATGCCCAAAAGATCTATGCAGAGTAACACGATGGGTATACTGTATCCAATATGTTAAAGTATGGAGTTTTCAGCTTCAAGCAGTGAAAATAGGTAAGAATTATTAACTAATACTTCAATGCAGACATTCCTTTGTTGCTTACCCTACATTCCCTTCAGATGTTCGAAAGATACTTATCTTCCTACAACTCAAAATAAATGAGCCACAGAGCATGGCCAGATGCATAAGTGCACTGGATGAACGACTTCTCATTATTAATGAAGTGAAGCTGACACATCTAACGAGTTTACTCCCATTTAACCTATCCTACAGTCATGCTTGAGGGTTCAGCCATGAATCTGATCATCATGATGATGACTACTGGGGATACATTCCTTATCATTTACTACATTTTCTGCCTCAGTAGTTGGCAAGCCTACATGCCAATCCCAGGGAACATCATTATAGAATCTCTTCTTAATGATACCTTTTCCCAAAAAGTGCCATGTATAACATAGCATGAAATCTGCTATGAATTATCATGAATTAATAACATCACTTGATGTTAAGTCCTGGGTCAGCAGCACACAAGGACCAGCAGTCAATCTTAAAACAGCCAGACTCGTGTATCTTTTGTACAAAATGACCATATTCAGAAACCATAAGTTCATGTGTCACAGGCAATGGACTCAAAGCTAAGGGGGTGGGCACGGACATTCTTTATTTCAGTAGTACACCACAAAAGATTATATGTACATACAAGGATAAAGAAGGTTATTTTTACCAGCGTATTACAGTGATATATTTTCTTCATGAAAGTGGTATAAACACATTATAGACATTTCTAGAAATGAAGGCAAAAAGGGGAAAAAATCAATAGCTATGGCACCCCACACAACCACTGCTAACTTTATATATTATATCCCTTTGGACTTCTTTTGCTAAACACATATTTTACATTGGTATAATCAGGCTGTAATGTAATTTTTATTATGTTTTCCTTATTTAATTTAAATAAGTGCATATTTCTATGCTTATTTTATATGAGATCAGTAAAAATACTATGGCATCACAAATTGTTGCATTATGATTTATTAACCAGTCCTGTTTTCAACATTTATTTCCAATTTTTCCTATTATAAAATCAATTATTGCTAACCATCACACTGTAAATATATGTCTATTTCTCTATTTAAGGTGATTCTTTTCAAATAGATTCTCAGAAGTGAAATTACTCAAAGGCATAGACATTTTAAGGCACCTCTACACAGATGGTTGCAGAAAACTGTCCTTAAAGGTCTGAATATTTTCTCTTAAGGCACCTTATGAAGTCTGGTACCAATAAATAATTTGATTTCATAATACGATTGCATCTTTACAGAGGGCTACCATATCAAATATAATTTTTAAGTTCAGAAGCTCAGCTTTGCTATTAATATAACTGGATTTCCTCTTTGAACAGGGAAATATCTCTGTTCTCACTTTTCCTCATATCCCTTGTCCATAAAAAGTCTGTGCCTTATGTCACATTCCCTCAGGATTTCACTTTCATTAGAAAATAATCAGTCTTATAAACTGGCTAATGAAAATGTGGCTAGAAACTACCATTATCCTTTCCTAGTTAACACTTTTCTACTTTACTCAAATGTACATATCTACAAAACATTCTCAATGAAGTTCCTACTAAAGAATGCTTTGGAATTTTCTTATGTAGTAATGGGTCACTAGGGAGCATATTTTGCAAAAAGGAATGTAGTAAGTACTTATGAAATCATAAATGTCAGAGACATTAGCCTTTGTTATATCCAGACACACACACACACATACACACAAATCTATATAAACAAATCTTAAATTGTTTCTATACACATACTTGTCTAGGATCAGAAAAGCCTTAGTTTAAATCCCTGGCTGCATACTAGCTAACACTTCCAAATCTGCAAAGTGGGGATAAAATATCTACATCATAAGATGGTCATGAAGATTACAAATGAACACCATATGAAAATTATAAAACTATACAAAAATATATGCATTTTATTAAGTATTAACTACTCACTGAAAAATGTGTAAGCAATGATAGAAAATGGAATTACAATATGATAGCAAAATTGCCTTTATGACATATAAGAGTGGCAGCTTTGTCATGTTTCTAAAAATGGTGGATTATTATGGACATACTGAGAAAACAGATGTTAAACAAAATTAAAATCTTAATCTTTTATTAAGTAGTTTCAGAGATAAACATTTCTAATTATTAGAAAAATAATAAAGCACTGACCATCTAGCATCCATTCATATTTTACCTATAAACCTAGGCTCGTCATTTGTAAATCCCTCCATCCCTCTCTCTCATGTCACATAGTCCCACATACCTGATTCCACTCCCACCCCAGAGGCAATAGTGAGTTTTGTAGGACCAGTCAGTCGAAGTGTCTTAGCCACAATGACTGACTGAGACAGGAAGGTCATTCCATCACACTAATAAAATTATTGTAGATTTTGCCAAAATTACTTTATTAGAAAGAGGTATTCTTTTTTCAGCATTTAGAATTGTGACATGGGGACCTACTGCAATTATCTTGGTAGCTCAAGTACAGGCTGTCTGAGATTAGGCAGAAAACAGGGAAGGGAGCATAGTTAAGAGATAGGGAAGAAAGGAGGAAGAAGAGAGATAAGCTAACCCTCAGATCCTAAAACAATATGTCTTTAGCCAGCACATCAGTACTTCCATTCATTCTTCCACATCTATTCACCAGTTTTTTCATCTTGTTCAGTGTCCGGACTGGGAGAGTACATCTATAAGGATGGTATCAAGAAGCTTCTTTGCTTCTGACTTCAGTTTAGTTTCAAATGGTAAACACAAGTAGGAGATTGCAGAGAAGGAAGAAAATAAAGTGAGGCTATTTTATTATCCTGGATTCTTCCCTGAGGTGTTGAATCTGGTTTGCTGCACACCTTAACTAAAGTCTCAGCTCCTGGCAGGCGGTCTTCTCCATATATATCTGTCTCTAGGTTCCTGTGACTGCCCCCTACCCTCCATCAGGCCCTAGACTCATTAACAGCTCTTTGTGTGCAGGCCTTAGACTATTGAACTGTATCTTATGGTTTCCCTATACACTTCCCTCCATATTTCTGCATTTCCTCTTTAATTACTATTTCTCAAGTTATCCAATATGTGTACTTCATCTGCTTCTTGCTTTGACTTTCACTGATAAACCAGTCTGACACTGAACATTGCAATTATCTGAGTAGGTACCACTATATTTTGTTTTGTTCAAACTAGTGCATGTTGTGTTTTCTGTCACTTGTAACAGAAAGAATTCTAACAGATGAAAGCATCGTCTCTACACTCATTGATAAATTTGGAAGGGTACAGTTACTCTGCAAAGGGTTAGATTTTTTTTTTTTTAATAAAACAAGGGGACATTAAAACTTTTAGATCGTAAGTTTCAATGAGTTATTTAAGAAAGGGAAAATATATTCTTGCTCAATGGATATCCATTGTAAGTAAAAGGAGCAGTTAATCACAGGAAATAATTAAACTGCTTAATACCCTTACTGTAAATCATGGCTAAATTAAAATCATCTCTCAGTTATTTATTTTCACAGTAACTCCTGGTGTTAACAGTAAATGAAATCAACAATGAATAAATAAATGAATGAACAGGCATTTATTGATATGTGTATTTAAAATCTATAAAACCCTTTAAACACTTTTTCTTAATTAAGCGTCACTACCTTGTGACACAGGTTAGGAAAGGACCCCGAGGTGTGCATAGGTTGTGGTAGGTTGAATAATGACTCTCAAAGATATGCCAGTCTTAATAAACAGAACCTGCAAATGTTACTTTATATGTCAAAAAGGACTTTGCAAATGTTACTAAGAATTTTAAGATGGAGAGATTATTTTGGACTATCCAGGAAGATGCTAAATGTAATTATAAATGTCTTTATAAAAGGGAGGTAGAAGGAGATTTAACCATGGGAAGAACACAAGGTAAGGATTTAAGTAAAAGGTTAAGCTTTACGTCAGCTTTGAAGAGGGAGGGAGTCAGAAGCCAAGGAATGTAAGAAATGCAGCACTAGAAACTGAAAAATGGAAGGAGATGAATTTTCTCCTAAAGTTTTTTGTGGGATCTCAGCCCTGCTGGCACCCTGGTTTCAGCCCAGGAAAACTATTCTTAATCTCATAGATGGTTAGATTATGTTGACTACATTTCCCTAACCAATTCTGCAAAGTTCGTAGCAGCGCTCCCCAGAGACGCTAGCTCTTAACGAGTACTCAAGTCAGCACTTTCTCAAAAAGACTGAAGTTTTCAGAATCTCGCAAGTGGCTTTTAAATCCAAGTTATTGATGGCTGCTTTGTTTTTTAAGCAGTATGTGTGTCTTGTTTAGTAATGCAGATTCTCTTACAGAACAAGTTTCTGTTTAGAAGCTTTTAGAATAAATAAGAGGAAAAAATATTTTAGCCCCTGTGGACCACTAAAAACTGATGAGCCAAAAATCTTTTGCCAAACATCTGAAAAAGAGAAACATCTGTTTGGGACTTGGTTTGGCATGTTACAAGAGTGAATCCTGGAAGGAAAAAAGAAATAAATTACTTGGCATACAACAGGGTGGAATAGGCCACTCAGGGGATAACTGAATGTAGATGATATAAGAAAGAAGCTTTCCACTTAGGAACTATCAACTAACAATTACTAATGAAGGAGGCACCAGCAGGAAAAACTTGGTCCAGTAATAAAAGCAACCAGAGAACTTCCAGGTGGAACCAAAGATGGCTTCAAAGCTATTCTATAGAATAGGCCAATTATTAACTAGTGAGTGACCAAATAATACTTGCAAGTAAAAATGGGTAAATAACTGTTAAACTTGGCAATGTCCAACAAGCCAGTTCTGTACAGGAAATAAAAAGCGATCAAGTTTGGAGGGAAAAAAAGGTAGGCACTGTCACAGACTCAGATAATCATGCTTGGTCTAGAAAAGTTTGCTTTTTAAGAAGCACATAGCAGCTAGATTTTCAAATGTAAATAAGATCATGTCACTACTCAGCTAAGTGTGGTGGTGTACACCTGTGATCTCAGTACTTTGGGAGGCCGAGGTGGGTGGATCATGAGGTCAGGAGATTGAGACCATCCTGGCTAACACAGTGAAATCTGTCTCTACTAAAAATATAAAAAATGAGTCTGGCATGCTGTCATGCACATGTAGTCCCAGCTACTTGGGAGGCTGAGGCAGGAGAATCACAGGAACTCAGGAGGTAGAGGTTGCAGTGAGCCAAGATCATGCCACTGCACTCCAGCCTGGGCGACAGAGAGAAACTCCATCTCAAAAAAAAAAAAAATCATGTCACTACTTAAAACCCTACAAAGAAGTGGAATTGCACTTTCAGTGCAATCTAAGCATCTTGGCACATGCTCTGTGTACTACACTTAACTCCTCTGGTTTCTTTCAGTTTCTCAAACTTTTTTTTGCTTCCGTCCTTAGCGCAAGTGATTTGCTCTGGTAAGTTCTCTCTCTCTCTCCTATTTCTTTTTATTTTTCTGAGACAGAGTCTCACTCTGTCACCCACGTTGGAGTGCAGTGGTGCAATCTGGGCTCACTGCAACCTCTCCCTGCCAAGCTCAAGCAATTCTCCCACCTCAGGCCCGCAGGTAGCTGGGACCACAGACACACACCACCATGCCTGGCTAATTGTTGTATTTTTTGTAGAGATGGGGTTTGGTCATGTTGCCCAGACTGATCTCAAACTCCTGAACTCAGGCAATCTGCTTGCCTTGGCCTCCCAAAGTGCTGGGATTACAAGCATGACCCATCATGCCTGGCCTTATTCTTCCTATCAGAAAAGCAAACAGGCAAACAAACAAACAAAATCTGGTTAACAGTACAATCCAACAGGTAATTCCATCAGTTCCATAAAGTTGTCCCAACTATAGATGTTTGGAAGGGAAATGAGAATCAACACATTATACTACTCTTCCTTTGATTATGCTTATATTTAAAAACATTTTTATAGCTTTGCTGTATATAAATGTTTTATATTAGAGTAACACTGTGTACTAAAGATTTAATCATTCATATGCCCAATGTTTGGTGCCTATATATTTAAAATTGTTACGTCCTCTTGATGAAGTGACCTCTTTATCATTATATAATGACCCTCTTTGTCTCTTTTTATAGTTCTTGACTGAAAGCCTATTTTGTCTGATATAAACCCAGCTACCCCTTCTCTCCTCTGATTTCCATTTGCTGGTGTATCCTTCTTCCTCCCTTCACTCTCAGTCTATGTGTGGCCTGTATATTGCAACATTTCTAAGAGTAGACTTTAAATATTTTTACCACGAAAAAGAAAAGTATGTGAAGCAATGAATTTGTTAATTAGCCTGATTTTATTCTCACATTGTAAACATATATCAAAACATCACATTGTACCCCATAATTATATATGATTGTTATCAATTAAAAAATAAAATTTAAACACTTTTTAAAATAGAATTAACCCTACCTACAAAAACATCTTGCCTTTGTTCTTGGCTCCTGAGAGGTGATCTCTAAGCCCTTGGAATGTCCTTTCTTTTAAGAATATCCTAGTGGGCCGGGTGCGGTGGCTCAAGCCTGTAATCCCAGCACTTTGGGAGGCCGAGGCGGGTGGATCACGAGGTCAAGAGATCGAGACCATCCTGGTCAACAAGGTGAAACCCTGTCTCTACTAAAAATATAAAAAATTAGCTGGGCATGGTGGCGCATGCCTGTAGTCCCAGCTACTCAGGAGGCTGAGGCAGGAGAATTGCCTGAACCCAGGAGGCGGAGGTTGCAGTGAGCTGAGATCGTGCCATTGCACTCCAGCCTGGGTAACAAGAGCGAAACTCCATGTACAAAAAAAAAAAATCTTTGTTTATGTGGGGCTTTGGACCAGTCCCAGTGATGTAACAATATGACTGATGGTAGGAGCTTTGGACCAGGTATCAGCTTCCCTTCCAGAGGGGCTAGAGACTAAAGGCTAGCCACACAGTCGGTCAAATATGTCTATGTGACCAAGTCCCAGTAAAAACTCAGCACGGGACTTGGGTGGTTTCCTTAATGGGCGATATCCCATGCATATTCTGATACATCACTGCTGAAAAACAAGCATTGTTCATGACTTCCCTGGAAAAAAGATAACTGGAAGCTTCACATTCAGAATTCTCCTGACACTGATCCTTGTATCTCTTCCCTTGGATAATTTTAATCTGTATCTTTTTGCTGTGATAAGGTATCGACTGTATACTGTATTACAGCTTTCCATGATTTTTGTGAGTTCTTCTAGTGAATTATCAAAACTGATGGTGGTTTTGGTAACCTTTGAACTTTGCAAAAACAGCTGTTCTCAAGTCAGCTACAGAAGACAAATAAATTGCTTTCATCCACAAAAGCACTCATGACTTATTCCTTTAAGGACAACTGGAAACACAAAACTCCTTCACTTACAAGCAGTGAGCTTATGCCACATACAGACCTTGGGTACAGAGCTAATAGCTGTGTGAAATAGTCTTGTCTCTGAATGGGAATGAAGATGCTAAAAAGGCAATGAAATGAGGAAATTCTCTGCAGTGTCCAACCATTGATCTGGGTATCATTTAAAGAAAACATTCGGTTAGGCTGGGCATGGTGGCTCACGCCTGTAATCTTTACACTTTGGGAGGCTGAGGAGGGTGGATCACAAGGTGGATCAGAAGTTTGAGACCAGCCTGGCTAACATGGTGAAACTCTGTCTCTACTAAAGATACAAAATTTAGCCAGGTGGAGTGGTGTGTACCTGTAGTCCCAGCTACTAGGGAGGCTAAGGCAGGAGAATCACTTGAACCTGGAAGGAGGAGGTTGCAGTGAGCCGAGATCATGCCACTGCAGTCCAGCCTGGGGGATACAGTGAGACTCTGTCTCAAAAAAAAAGAAAAAGAAAAAGAAAAAAAAGAAACTATTCATAGATCAGCATAACTACACTGAAGTTTTATCACATTGCTTTTAACAGCCATTGCCTTAAATATAGACTTTAGAACAATATGTCTAGTAAGAGGCTACTCCACCACCTCAATTAACCCCTACATATGCTGACATGACAGAGATATAATCTAAAAGTAGAACTGAGGAAGCCTTGTACACAAAATGGAAAAGTTTAGAATTCTTCACCCCTGTCACAGGCATATACAGATTTGTCATTTGTCTAAAAGGCATGCTGGTTTGAATGCTGGGACACCTGGATATGGGCTTGCCTTTTAAATATGGTTAACATCTATTTTTAATGTGCACAAAAGTTACTGTGCTTAACTATATATATGGTGTTCTACTTCATGGGCTATTTAACACATTTCTAAGGGTAATTTTGTTCACCAACTTCAGCTGAAATAGAATGGAAGTGAACTGTATTCTCGGTTACTTTAATTGTCTAGGCAACTCAGACACACTTTTTCACTTACACTCCCTGCCCACCTTTTCATGGCTGCCTTCTCCTCATCCCTCAGGGTTCTGCTGAAATGTCACCTCCGCTGAGATGTTTTTACTTACTGCCTGTCAAAATTGTTCTGCCCTCTGTCCACATAGATTTTCTTTCTCTAGCACCTACTGTTTTCTCTTCTTACAGCATATATCCCAAATTATTAATTTATATTTTATTATTGTTTAGTTTCTTTTACATTTGTCTTTCAAACTGGATTGTACATTTCTTGTAAAAGAGAACATATCTTTTTGGCTTATATCATCAGGTATAAAATGCCTGGTACATAGTGCTCCAAACAACAAAGGGATACATTTTACAAATGATTGAATGTAGCACTATGAGCAGGTGGGGGCACTTATGATAGATCTTAATTACTATTGATGAAATGCCCTTTCATTCTATCTTTTCTCTATGGACTTTCAAGTGTTGGGGGCATTGTGAATACAGATCAGACAAGAGCATCAGACCAGTCTCCCGGTGAGCTCTAGAACTTTACGTGGAATAGACTGAGAAAACATGGTAAGGTAAATCAATTAACCCTTATAATATCTATTCCTTAGATGAAGAGCTAATCTAAGAAGAGAAAAGGGAAAAGAGAAGGATTTAAATAATTGAGATAGATACGTTTGTATACTGGAGAGATTTGGGTTCTCTAAATCTGTTTCCTGAACTGAAAAATAGGAAAATAAATTCTTACCCCTCAGGATTGCTGTAAGGATTATATGAGATAATGTAAATAAGTTGAAGACAATAGTTCATGTGTAATACCTGGATAAATATTACTTTCTTTTACCTTTATCTCATCTATTGAATATTAATAATAGCTAACACCTGCTTAATGCTTGCTTAGTGATAAAAACTACTGTAGGCATTTATATATGTTAATTCATTTATTTTTCACAACTCTATGAGGCCAGTGCTCTTTATCATCCGCATTTTACAGATGAGGAAACCGACAGTCATTGAAGTTAAGTCATCTGCCTAAGGCCACATAGGTCATAAGTGACAGAGTTGTGATTCAGAGATAAGCAGCCCAGTTACACTGTCTGTACTCTTAGCCAACATGCTCTGCAGTCATTTCAATAAATAAATTAACAACTATTTGTTAAACATTACAATGTACCAGAAATTAGTCATTGTCTTATTTAGTCTTTGCAAAATGGAGTAGGTATTCTCTGTTTTTGAGTAACTTGAGATTCACAAAGATTTAGTCATTTATCCAAGATTTCTCATTTCACAAGCCACAGAATTATAATTTGAACTTCTGTTAAACTTAAAAAAGTATTTTCTTGCCTTAGAAAACTTGATTTAAGCCTTTTTATATTAAAATCCTTTTATATAACTAATTCTTATATTTCCATGTGTATACATACCTACAGACACTTTTATATATACATGAAAAGGTAATATTCTCACTGAATAAATTCTGTTGTAGCTATGTTTGCAAATTTTAAATTGGTATTAATATTATTTCATATTTGTCTAAAGGAATAATTTACCTATCCTAACTCTTATTCAGTTGTTGTGATAGTTGACCCTTGAACAACATGGGTTTGAACTGTGTAGGTCACTTATACATGTATTTTTTAAAAATCAATATATTGGAAAATTTTTTGGAGATTGGCTACACAGTTTTAGACATTACCACACAGGTGTTTACCCAGACACTGAGCATATTTCTCTGCTAAATAAAAATGTAAAGGTGGAGATTTTCATTCTCTAGAGTTTTGTTCTGGCCAGGACATGAAAAACACAGTGGGGAAGAAAAAAGGATTTCTAATGGTAGCAGGGGAATAATTTAAGAGTCCTGAATTCTGAATCCTTTTTTTTTTGTTTTGTTTTTCAACTAGGGCACTTCTGACATGAAATAGCGCAATTGGCCCGGCGTGGTGGCTCAAGCCTGTAATCCCAGCACTTTGGGAGGCCGAGGCAGGTAGATCACGAGGTCAAGAGATCAAGACCATCCTGGTCAACATGGTGAAACACCGTCTCTACTAAAAAAAAAAAAAATACAAAAATTAACTGGGCATGGTGGCGCGCACCTGTATTCCCAGCTACTCGGGAGGCTGAGGCAGGAGAATTGCTTGAACCCAGGAGGCGGAGGTTGTGGTGAGCCGAGATTGTGCCACTGCACTCCAGTCTGGGTAACAAGAGCGAAACTCCGTCAAAAAAAAAAAAAAGAAAAAAGAAAGAAAGAAAGAAAGAAAGAAAGAAAGAAAGAAAGAAAGAAAGAAAGAAAGAAAGAAAGAAAGAAAGAAAGAAAAAGAAAGAAAGAAAGAAAGAAAAAGAAATAGTGCAATTCCCTTACTTGATGAGAAATCTAAGAATAGCCATGGTGGGCAGTGAGTTCTAGGCAGTGCAATTGACCCTGCATGCATGCTCAAGTGACCTTCTGCAATCCTGGCCAGGGGTTTCAGAAGGCAGCTTGTGGTGGTAGCAAGAGAGATTGGAAAACTAAAACAGCATGTGAATAGGTCAGTGCAGTGGACTGCACAAAAGAAAATGTTCATGAAATAACTGAAAGTGAAGACTGTAAACTACAGAATTCAACAAAAGCAATTTAAAATTCAACAAACGCAGAGGGGAAAAAATGTCCAAAGCAGGTAAAGCTGGATAACATTTTGAGATATTCACATTTACTAGTTTGTATGTTTCTTCCTCTGTGTTTTTCTCACATGACTTTTCGCCATTTCATAAGGGTTGGCTGCCCCACATCTTATTCTCTGAGGGGAAATACATGACCCAGTAGAGAGTGAGTTTACTTAGAGACTCACCCCATGTAGAGTTCAGTTCTTTCTGGCTTTTCTCGTTCAAAAGCCTAAATGTTTAGGATAATTAGAGTGTTTGCTAAAGAGTATTAGCAAAAGCATGGAAGAAACAATAAGGAAGAAAAAGGCTCAGGATGAAGTTTCAAGTGGGCTGAGGAGAGAGACTTGGGAGGAGGGTTCCATATCCTCAGAGAAGGCAGCTAGAGTTCTCAGAAGGCAGTTACTGAGAAAATGGACAAAAAACTGTAAGGCCAGCAGGGCCTCAGCAAATAGTCCCAATCTGTAAGCTTTATTACTAATCTTGAGGAACTATACAAAGGAAACCATAAATCTTTCAATGTCTGCATGGACAACTCTCCACATTTCTTTCCCCCATGACACACTGGCACACCTAAATTCTAAATATTACGTCACAACCCCGCAAAGCTTAGTGAGAGTACAAACTGCACCAATGGCCTACATTAATATTTTTATAGATTGTGGAAATATAAATTCAGAATAAACATTAAATGAGCTATAACAAGTACATTTTAACACCCCTGAGATTGAGACTAAGATTCATACATAAAATAGAAAGTCATCTTGCTTGGAAAAAATTAATGTATAGATGTCTGATCTTCACCTCATTTCCTCAACAGCTTTCTGAGAAGATTGTTTTTAATTTGTTGTTCTAAATGCAAATCTGATCATACCAGACCTGCTCCAAATCCTTCCATGTCTTCAGGATAAAGCCTCAAATCCTCTGAATGGCCATTCATCACTTCTTTGCATCATCTATCCCTGCTCTACCCATCTTCACACTTTGTGCTGCAGGGATGCCCAGTGACTGGCAATTCCACAAACACAATCTGCATTCCTGTAAGCAGACATTATTCTTTCCCTTGAGTGCTATTCCCTTACTTCTTATGCACAAGTGATACTGCTTCCTCTGCCTGCCATACTTTTTCTCATCCTTCATGGTTTGGCTTAGACCTCCACTCTCTCAAAATCCTGGCTTGAATTCCTGAGAGAAGATTGTGTGGTCCTCCTCTGTGCTCCATCTCACACAGTACCTGTTTCTTATAATGTTTCCCCTAGCACAATGCTTGGCATACCATAGGGCTCAATAAATATTTATTGAATATATCAATGACTCTTGCAAGCCAGCTATGACCTTGCATTTAAGATTCATTATTTCCAAGCAACAAAAGAATGACATTGACTATGTGAAAAGAATTTAAACAGGAGAAAAGGATAGGATGTCAGAACTGCAAGGGACCCGAATCATATGATTTGACCCTACCAATTCTTCCTCTAAGCTCCTTTCAAGGTAGAAGTATCTTTTAACTTTGTATCTCAGTATCTAATATGATGCTATTACATAGTAGACTCTTTAGAAATTATTGAGATAGGGAAGAAGAGAAGGCTACAAGGAGGAAAGGAGAGAAAATTAGAAACGAGGGAGGGATTATAAATTTCTGTGATCAACCAATGGCAAATTTAGAATTAGGCTTCACAGTCCAGATTTAAGACTGACCGCTATTCCACTTCCCTTTAACCAGGCTAATGAAATGTACTCTACACAGAAGCCTTTGGGGATTAGTCAATCAACTGTGAGAAGATATTTCTTGGCAATATTACTTTACCACTTTTCATTATATGTTGTTTAAATTCAGAACACTCCTGTTATAGGAATGCAGGCAATTAAATATTTTCCACATGAGCCATTCCTTCTTCTGACAGAACTCAGATTATTTAATAACACTGCAGAGGAAAAAACCTCCTGAAATTTCATTTTTCATGAGAAATTAGATGTTTGCTGATTTGGATTAAACTTTCAGCGGCAAATAAACTGCCACAATGTCCCTAGACATATACTCCATGGTATGGATGTCAGATCCTTTTCAGTAAGTTTTCAAAATGAATCTCAAATATATAACAACATCATTTTAGATTAAATGACAGTTTTGAGCATATGAAAACCCTAAACAGCATTTATCGGAGTTGGAGACACTAATATAAAAGAGTGAATAACCATGGCATGCTTAATTTGCAGTTCTTTTTCATTTCCCTACAGATAGCTCAGTGTCTCTTTGCTGCTTAGGAGCTTGTTTTACAACAGCACTATGAGCATTTCTGCCTCCATCTAGGCAGGTACAATCCATTTTGTTTGCTACTGAGTTACTCAATGCCTTCAGACAGTTTTGCATTGCAGGAAGAGAGAAGATAGCCTGAGTTCTTTCTAATAAAGGTGTACTACTATAATCTGGGGCTGTACTTTACATGTTTGTCCTTAACTACATCATGTTTTGTCAATTACCACATATTTCATATGGTAAAATGAAGAAAATCTCTTTTCAGAGAAGCATTATGGAGTATAAAATTCCTTTACAATTTTTTGACTCCAAGAGGTTAGGCTGAAAAAATCTAAGATTGGAATATAACTGCTTTGAAAGTATAGTATTTTTCAATGACTTCAAATGCGAAATGTATTTATGTCAAGGTAATACTTACAAATGAGGCAAATATAAATCAAACAGTTGCTTTAAAGGGCAGTGGCAAAGGGGATCCTGGCAATATGACTGATTTTCATGAAGCAAGACTGCATCACATTCCATATTTATTTGTGAACATTCACTCTTTTCTCCTGAAGTCTACCAGTCTTTGTTTTCCTTTAATTTTTGATACAGCATAGTTTCCTGGGCTGCTTATTTTAACCTTCCTTTATTATAACTGGAATTCTTCCTCTCTCTGTCCCTTGTCCATCTGATTCAGTATTGGAGTCAAATTTCCATCTTAGAGTAATCCAACTATCCACATTTTCCAGTCCATCATCATGAACCATAGCTACTATTTATTGAGAATTTATTCCACTTGAGACACTGTACTAAGCATGCTAAAGACACCTTATTTAATACACAGAGAAATCAAATGACATAGGCACTTTTAAATCTTTACCTCTATTAAGATCTTCCTGAGTTCTAAAATGTTTCCTTTGGGATGTCTAACACATCCCTCAGAGGTAACCTTCCTCTAACTAAGCCTGTGCCTCCTCCTATATTATCATTGTTTAATTCAAGAATCTGGACTCATTCTAATCTCCTCCCCCTTCTTCCTGTCCAACATTTTATTGCAAAGTTGTATCAATTTACCACCCAGATATTTCTCAAATT
This sequence comes from Saguinus oedipus, assembly GCA_031835075.1. NCBI lineage: Eukaryota > Metazoa > Chordata > Mammalia > Primates > Cebidae > Saguinus > Saguinus oedipus. The sequence goes on from CM063169.1 coordinate 141,364,544, forward strand.
TATTAGTTACTCTCATTTTTTCTGCTACTGCTTTAGTTTAGGTCCTAATTACTATGCTTATATACAATTACAACATTCTACTGCCAATTTGTCTTTAGTTACCTCTTTTTATTTTATTTTATTACTATTATTTTTGAGATGGAGTCTTGCTCTGTCACCCAGGCTATAATGCAGTGGCATGACTTCCACTCACTACAACCTCTGCCTCCGTGGTTCAAGTGATTCTTGTGCCTCAGCCTCCTTAGTAGCTGGGAATACAGACATGCACCATCACATCTGGCTAATTTTTGTATTTTTAGTATTGACAGGGCTTTGCCATGTTAGCCAGGCTGGTCTTGAACTCCTGGCATTATGTGATCTGCCCACCTTGACCTCCCAAAGTGCTGGGATTACATTCATGAGCCACCATGCCCGATCTGTTTATCTCTTTCCAATCTATTTTCCATAAGAGGAATATCCCTAAAATTTAATTTTCAACATATTAACACCCTGCTTCATTGGGTTCCCCAAAATCCTTAGTTTAAACCAAAGTTTTTTTGCAAACTCTTTGAAAACATTCTCTTTAACCCTGAGTTTCTAGGCTCATTGTCTGCCAGTTGCATAAGAACTCTTTATTAACCTAACTCCAGCCATTTTCCAAATGTAGTAGTTGATGTTAAAATTTTCTTTTACCTGATCTTTCAGATGTTGGTAAGATGGTAGCAGGAAAAGACAATATAGAAGATATTACATGAGTCAGAAATCGGATGGGAGTATTGGGTAGGTCCACCATCAGGCAGGCACCCAAGATTTTATAAGTGTGAAAGTTGTCAGAATCAAAACCCTGACAAACAGTGCCAGGGAAGGCCATGAAAAGAGAGTTACCCAGCTTGTATGTTTAATAACAAAAAAAAGATGCTGCAAAAACCACAAACTTGCCCAAAAGCCATTGCAACCTTACACAAAAAATATTCTTCAAGGATATCTGCTCAACGATTGCCTGTCAAACTTTGGACTGGTATCACCCTTGTTATTAAGCTTTGTAAAGGATAATTATTTCAAAACAATTGTGTAATCACCATTCTTTCTTGTTAAAACTTTTGTCTTTCTTTACCTCCTGAAATATGTACACAATTTATTATGGAAAGTGTATTTGTATTGCAATGATCTATTTCTAAAATAAACACATTTTATTTTGAATAGGCTCTCTGACATTTAAGATGACAAGGATGTGGGAATCTTTTTGTAGTAAAGAGATAAAGTATAGGGGTGAGGACTGATAAAGGTGTAGTGCTTCTTCCTGGCCAATGTAAAGACAGGGGAAAAATAGATTCAGCTCTCTGAAAATGCCAACTCTTTTTAATATATAGTTGAAGTTGAGTATTGAAATTTGTTTTATTTCTTTTGGAATCTAATTTGCCCACACATGACTTTCAACTCCTGTTACACTGCTTTATGCTGATCAACATGGCTATCTTTCAAGAGAACATTATCCTTCAGCAACATAGACCTTAAAGGCAATCTGCCCAGATAGTGGCAGTCATTTGCAAATAGATGAGCTAATGAGTCTTTTAGAAAGAGATTGTAAATGACTAATGTGAGTTAGGAGGGTCTATCAGATAATGCCAACTTTTCTGAATCTCCTTTAATTGACTATGATTGACAAGTACATTAATAACTTTTATGTCAAGGGCTTATGTCTTTTCCATTCTGTCACAAGTTGTAAACAGTTTCATGCTGAGTATGATAAAAATGAAACTTTCTTGATTAAAGAAAAGGAAATACTTTCAATCTCTAAAAAATTCAGAAATCTTTTATTCCAGATATTTGTATTTGGTATATATATCAATGTATTGTTTCACACATTTAAGAAATCTATAACTTTGCTCTCTGCAGAAAAAAAGAGTTAAAATAGTTAAAACAGTAAAACAATGAAAGTAAGACAATAAAGAGTTCCATTTATTTTGAATTCAATTTAAAGTTTATAGCATGATATTTGTATGTCTTAATCTAAAATTGCTTCAATTTCCTCAATTTTGTATAAAGGGTGATTCAATTTCAGATTAATTCAGATTGCCTTGGTAATACAGCTATTGTCTGCTGAATAAATCCATCATTACAACAATGCTGTCCATTTAAATTGCAATGCTCTCTGTTTTTTGATATCCTGAGGTTTGATGCTTGTTTCATTTTGCTAAAGAAATTATGCTATGGCTTTATAATCAATTTCTTTAAAAAAAACCATGTCAAAATCAAGAAAATGATACTCATCAATACTGGTCTTTAGTTTTTGTTTTTAAAAATTGTTTTTCAAGATTAGTCATAAAAATATAAAAAAAAATGATATACTTGTCACTTACAAATAAATTCCTGGGAGACATTTCCTGCAATTAAGAAAGAGATTAACAGGATATATATAATAAAAGTGTCTTTTTAGATGTCCTAACAGTCTTACAGTTATTAGGCAATCACAGTCAACTGGAATAACAGCATGCCACTTTTTCTTTAAAAATCCTACTAGTAATCTCAAATATGGAATTGTCAAACCATCCAATGCTAAAAAGGGCTCTTGAGGCAACACTCTATTATATGACTTATTTCTTTTTCTGATTCCATTTTGTGGCTGTCCTATAGTTAAGATATAGACAAAGAGATTGGGAGAGTAGAGAAGCAGCAATATAAACGTTAAGCAATGTAATGAATGTTGATGCATACAAAAACTAGAAATCCATTTTTATAATTGCATAAAATCATAATATTTAAATTATAAATATTTTCATATACATATTGATTGGGAGTCAAAATATGCTTGGTGAGAACTCTATTCATATTGCTTTGGAAAGAAGCAACTGTATCTAAACTAAATTGTTTAATAAATACATGTGTTCTTGAGTCATAAGGGTATTTAATGTAATGTTCTTTTTTAAAAAAGTAGTCTGCAATATAGTCATATTCTTTAAAAGGTGTTTCTTACGGTTAAGCTTATCTGATTACTTTATAATTCATTCTGATAAAAATGAAATATCTGACCTAGTTAGAAGATATATTGATAAAATAAAGCTCAGTCTAAAATACACATACAAAAATGTTATTTTTTATAAGAAAAAAAGGACAGCTAGATTTTGTTTTGTTAGCAAAATAAAAGAGCTATGTTCTAGTAGCTAATTAAAAGGTACTAAAATAGAGTCATATTAGAGAAAATAAGTATTTTGTTCTACAAAGATGGCAAAGGGGGAAAGCAAGGAAATCAATATTAGTAAGGTGAAAATAATATTAAGATATAAAGAGAAATTTATTTTGTAGGTCAATACCCTTAACTATTCACAAACAAATTTTCACAATCATTTTCTATTATTAATTTCCATGTGCAAACTCAAAGAAGTCATTAGGAAACTAATTTTTCACCACCTGAAAAGAATGCTATTCAAGACAATCTTATGATCATCCCTTTTTTCTAAGTTAGTAATCAGAACAAAAGACTATACATGAAAAGTTGAAAGAAAAATACTTTGAAAAAGGTGTTGTAGTGTCTTGTGATCACAGTCCTGTGAAGTCCATGATTTGAGTGGGAACAGAAGGTCACCAAGAAATTGTAGTGGTGATGTTAAAGATATTCCTGACTCAAGTGAATACAATGGTTTCACTTAAATCATTTTATTTTTACCACGCAAATAACCATCTGAAGAGGGCAGGCAAACATATCATCGTCATTTACAGGACAATAAAACTGAAGCCCAGAAAGTTAAGCTGTTTGCGGAAAGTCACATGCAACCTAACTACATTAGAGTGATAAGTTCTCCACTGCTTGGAAAACCAATACTTTTCCTGGTTGATCTGATTTTCTTAATTTGTAAAATTTTGATTACAATTAGCATTAAAAGTTATCAAGGATATTAATGAAATAATGCACATATGGGGCTTGAAATATTATCTGACATATGGCAAATATTGACATTATTATTATTATAAGCAGTCAGGCACAGTTGAACAAATTGTATTAGCGAGCTTGAGCTGGTATAACAAAATATCACAGACTGGATGGCCTAAACAAAAATTTATTTTCTTATAGTCCTGGAGGCTGTAAGTCCAACATCAAGGGAACAGCAGGATTGGTTTCTGGTGAGGCCTCTCTGGCTTGCAGATGACTGCTTTCTCACTGTATCCTCAGATGGCTTTTTCTCTGCATGCATATACTCCTGGGATCTCTTCTTGTAGGACACCAGCAGTATTGGAATAACAGTATTGGCTTTATTGATCTCATTTAATCTTAATTACCTTCTTAAAAACACTTTCTCTAAATAAAGATACATTGGGGTGCTAGAACTTCAACATATGGATTTGGGGGACCATAATCTACCCTCTGGTCCCCCAAAATTCATGTCCTGTGGCATGCAAAATTCATTCTCCTCATCTCAATAGTCTCAAAAGCCTTAACCCATCCCAGTATCAACTTCAAGTGGAAAGTGTATCTAAGTACCATCTATGTCACGTACAGTGAGACTTGAGAGGCATCATTCAAACAAAGGCATAATTCTTCTCCTGCTATAAACCCAAGAAGGTATGTGCTTCCAGAATAAAAATGGTAACCTATGGGTTAGTTAGACATTACTGATCTAAGAAGGAGAAACTGGAATAAAGAAAGGGAGGACAAAACTTAGAAAGGCAAATTCCAATATACCTTAAGTTCCAGAGAATAATTCTGTTTGGCTGGATGCTCTGCTTTCCAGTCCCAATAGGGTGGCAGCCTCACTTTCTAGGCCTATAGGTGCAGGAGTCCCATCCACTCAGCCATGGGTGGAAGCTTTTCCCCTAAGGCAATGAGCAAGGGCAACCTCATCCTCTGAAACCAAGGAGGTGGTCCTATCCCCTGAAACTTGGTAGAAGACAGCCTTGTGCCCTTGCGTCTGTGGGCTCTGGGCCTGTGGTGTCTGTGGCAGACCTGCTAATCTCTGAGTTGCTGTTTGGGTCATTTTTCTTTGTTTTTATTTTTTCACTTTTATTTTAAGTTCAGGGGTGCAAAGGCAGGTTTGTTACAGAGGTAAATTTGTGTCATGGGGGTTTGTTGTACAGATTATTGCATCACCCAAATATTAAGCCTAGTACCCAACTAGTAATGTTTCCTGATCCTCTCCCTCTTCTCTCCCTCCACACTCTAAAAGATCCCAGTATGTGTTGTTGCCCTCTATATATTTATGGGTTCTCATCATTTAGCTCCCATTTACAAGTGAGAATAGTTAGGATGTGGTTTTCTGTTCCTGTGTTAAAGGATAAGGCATATTTGCAGCCAGATAGCCAGATATCTCTATTGTTCCATTCTATGGAATTTCAGAAGTCTGACAGCCTTTCTTCATTGGTCCCATCTTTGCTCATTTTAGCCCGGTGGCAGGATCTCTGCTAAAGTCATCCATTTCTTATTCCTGACTGCTGCTAAGATGGCTACCTACATTCATGGGTACCCTATTCATGGAGTGATTGTCCAATCACATTCTTGGTGTTCTCTGCAGAACATGCTGTTTCACTTTTTAACAACATATATAGGCTTAGAATTTTTGAAATATTTTAAATTCTATTTCCTTTTTTGCTTAACACTTATTTCTTCAATTCATCTCAATCCTTTCACATTTTACTATGGGTATTACAGTATATACTATATATGGTCATGCACATCATAAGGACATTTTCGTCCCATGATGGACCACATGTATAATAGTGGTCCCATAAGATTATAATGGAGCTAAAAAATTCCTATCGCTTAGTGACAACATACCACCAACTTGGCACAAAGTGTTATCATTTTCTATGTTTAGATACACAAATACCATTGCATTACAACTGCCTACAGTATTTGGTACAGTAACATGTTGTACAGGTTTGTAGTCTAGGAACAATAGGCTAGACTATGCCATCTAGATTTGTGTAAATATACTCTATGATGTTTGCACAATGATAAAATCATCTAACAATGCACTTCTCAGAATGTATCCCTGTCTTCAAGTGATATATGACCACACTGAAACACACATTATACTATTTCTCACATCTACTATTTTTGTCTACTGTGTTTTCCTGGAATATGTAATGTTAAGAAATAAGACCTCTCATGCAGAAGTTGAACTAATAAGTAGACACTCTTCAATAGCAGGGCAACATGCTCTGTCATATTTACGAAAGGGCAACTTATATTTCAATTTAATAAATTTTACTTTCTTTTATTACTTTCCTGCACTTATCTTATTTCTGCAAATTCTATCTGTGTAGCTTTATCCCTTTTATAGCTCCCTGGGAACACATATAGTGCAAGAATGACTGTGGAGGTGAATGAGGAGGAGTGCCTTATGTTCTGCTGTTAGAAGGCCACTTAAGACTCTAAGAGTTCTGACAACAGTGAAGAAGTGACAAAGAAGGACAACACTCACTCCTCTACTAGAACCTCACTCAAAACCTACTATTCCATCTACACTTGAGGTTGGAGTCATTGCTCACTAACTGCTTTCCCCAGACCTCTACCTCCTGTTATAAAGCCTTCATTTTCCAGACATGCAAAATAACTTCCTATTTCTGTTTATGCCACTTTCTTCCATACCCTTCAGCTGCCACACTTTTTCATATACTTGACCATGGGTGTAAAGCTACCCTAAAATTCTTTCTGCTGCCTAAAAATACTCATTCTTCTAGACCCAGATCAAATGGCATATATATGTACACACACACACACACACACACACACACACACACACACACACACATATATATAAAATATTTCCTAACATCTCTGGAAGATGTGATCATCCCTTTTATACTTTCACAGAATTATAATTATGACACTCTAATTACTTATTGGTTTAAAGGATTGTTTCTTACACTTAGATGCAAGGTCTTGAGAGCAGAGGCACTATCTTACTAACTTATCTATCTCTAAGGTAAACACTGTATCTAGAATATAGAAGGTACTTAATAGGGCAGAGGGACTATCTTACTAATTTATCTCTTTCCAAGGTAAACACAGTATCTGGAATATAGAAGGCACTTAATAGGCCGGGCACGGTGGTTCACGCCTGTAATCCCAGCACTTTGGGTGGCCGAGGCAGGTGGATCATGAGGTTAAGAGATTGAGACCATCCTCGTCAACATGGTGAAACCCCTTCTCTGTTAAAAAATACAAACATTAGCTGGACATGGTGGCATGCACCTGTAGTCCCAGCTACTTGGGAGGCTGAGGCAGGAGAATTACTTGAACCCAGGAGGCGGAGGTTGCAGTGAGCTGAGATTGCACCACTGCTCTCCAACCTGGCACCTGGAGACAGAGCAAGACTCTGTCTCAAAAAAAAAAAAAAAGAAGGTACTTAATAAATGTGCATGAGATGAATGGATGAATGACTGCAGTGCATTTCTATCCCACCTTCTGAATTCCTTCTGAGCCAAAAGGAGGTGTTAGACCTGTTGGCCTCTATTACCCATTCTAGATTTAAAAGTAGAATAAATCTTGAGAGAATTACATTCTCTTTATTAGTGGGGCCCAGCATTGCCTGTGCCTATGTTTAATTTGTCCATAATAACAAAACTAATTAATATTTTATTCTGCATGAAAAGATACATATAATTATAAAAATAATTATGAAGCACTCTGTTACATTTTATAATTTCTACATTGCCTTGCATCAGCCAACTTTAGTCATCCTCTTCTCCTAAATACAATTATTGATTACTGCTGTTCCCAGACCTTACATGTTGCTGAGCAGTGACAAGTTAGATGTTCACCAAGCCTATGTCTTCTCCTCTTGGACATGCAGGTCGGCTATGATTCCCTGTCTCTGTGGCTCTTTCAGGTGACTTCTACCCAAATGAGTAAAATTATGGTACCTGACTCCTCAGCCTGGCCTATAAAAATGTCTACTTCTTTTCCTTATATCTTTTTCCCTTCTCTCAGCTATAAAGTTAATCAGGGTGATCTTGGAAACCACATTTTGAAAACAGCAAGCTCTGAGAAGAAGGAAGATGCTCTTAGAATCTCTACTTGAATGAGAGTTGTCCATGTACCCCATTTTTTTTTACTTTAAATGACAAAGAACTATAATTCTATTGTGCTTGAGCTATTATATACTTTGAGGTTTATTTGTTACAGAATCTAATATTATATTAACAAAAAGATTTGTTTTAATTTGGTTCACGTCAAGACAATAAGACTATAGTGGCTAATAAAATCAGGTATAACAAACACTAAAACTTTGTATGTATGTACGTGCAAGAAATAGAAATGGAGAAGGTAGCTATGTGAAACTCCAACTAGTGACTCCCATAACTATGAAGGATTGCTGACAGGACTTTCATTACTGCAGATTGCCCCTATTTAATAGGCATCTCTCATGCAGCCTGTGCTCCTGCTGTTTGCAAAACTTACTTTGAATATACAATGCCAATTACAGAGATAGAACACATCAAGATTTTGACATGTGTCTACAGAATTATGCAATTAATTTTATTTATGTACTTTCTGCTTTAAATGCCTGAAAATTGTCTAATATATCTTAAAAGGAACACTTATATCTTCACTGCAATCACATTCTTTCTCTCTACAAAAAAAGAAAGGAAAAGTGAAAGGGAAGAAGGGAGGAGAGGAGGAAGAGATAAATGAAGCAAGGAAGGAATACAGCTGAAATAAAATAAGCTGACTCAGTAATGGAGTTTTCAGCAAGGGGTATAAAATGATAAAGTTCTCTAAGATGTTCTGTAGTCATTTATTAGCTACAGAAAGCTACAGAAAAACTTAGAGACTATGACTAGTGCCAGAGAAGGCTGAGAGGCCTGACACTTCTCTTGATTTCTAGGACAGCAAAGCATTTATTAGTATCTAGATATGCATACTTAATTATGCTGTAATAACAATTTTACTGTCATTCCTCTAAGTTGAGAAGAAACAAACTATACCCTATTCCTTTCTCAATGATCCTGTGATATAGCTTGAGGCAGCATATAATGATAGTACCATGAGTATCACCTTGGCATTTACATGCTAATGATACTATGCAATCAAATTATATAATATTGTGTGATAAGCCCCTTTTGCAACTAGAGAAATAAGTATACATATTATAATGCAATTGTTCTCACTTCTCAAGAAAGATCTTTAAATCTTGAGGTTTTGCTTTTCACATCAGAATAAATCCTCCATTCACTTATTTGTGCATTTAATACATATCTTTTCAAAGCTATTATATGTATTGAAGAACTATTTTTACACTTCCATACCTTTTTAAAGTTAACATCAAAAACAAATTTTGTGTATATAATTTAAAAGAATATAATTTAGGGTTACTATATATTTTATTTGTACTTTAAGTATATGTTCCTTAAAACTTTGGTATATAGATATTTTAATCTTATTAGAGGAAATCCAAAATAAGGTGAGGATGGATGGAGAAAAGCTTGATCAAGTGATGAACAACAGGAAGATAAAGACAGTAGCATTGTTATAATTTTAACACCTGAAAGAAATAAGGTACTCCCCCCTTATTTCTTCCTTAAGCTCCCTTGTTTTACTCTCTTGGGACTGTCCCTATAGAAGCTTCATTTTATTTCTGATTCTTCCCTTTTTTATACTTCAGCAAGGCTTTTATCCCCAGGACAGCATATCCTGTGAAGTAAGGGCGAGAATGAGAACCATGTCTTTGTATTGTAAAGTAAAAGAGGAGCTACTGTGAAAGGAAAAATAGAAAAGCAGAATTGGTAGACCATAATTGTAATATAATTTGAACAACTTTTAGGGAAGACTGTACAGGAAACCTGAAAATTTGGAAGGTGCTTCCTTGAAAACTTAATTTGTATATCATCTCCAACACCAAGTTATAAAGCTATATAAAAGTATAACTTGGGGTAGAGATGACATATAACTGAGAAGCAAGTCCTCAGAAGTGAGGCGAGTAAGTGATGGGTGTGCCACGTGGGTGTACCAACATGTAAATGGCATTAGGTTAGAGAAATCACCAAAAAAAAAAAATAACTCTGCAACCAGAATGGTTGACTGCATGAGCCATGACATCAGAAGTACTTGGGTGTGAATCCCTGTCCCTTCTTTGCCACTAACTAGCTGTGACATTTTAGAAAATTTGTTGTATCTGTCTGAGTTTGTCTCCTTATCTTTCCAATTTCAGCTGAAGTAGGATGCTCAGGAAACATTTTCTAATCTTTGCCATTTCTCTCCTTCCAGTAAAATTGAACATTTTTCTTATTTTCTCCTTGTTCTTTGAAGTTTTATTCTATTACTGTATATTTAAAAGCATTTTGGGAGGGTTTTCTGGTTTTGCTTTTGTATTTTTACACTTATCTTATTGGTTATCTCTATGAGAGAGTGAGCAACTGGGGGCCTTGTTGATATATCTCTCCCTTGCCTAAAATAATAGGTGACACAAAAGAAATGCTGAATAAATGTTTGATGACAAAAAGGTGGTCTTTATATTTATCTAAGAGGTTTATGGGAATTAAGTGAGATACTGTGTGTTGAACATTAAGTTGAAAGTGCCAGCATGTATGCTTAGGGATAGGAGATGCATCAAAGGAGTGACAGAATGCCAAAATACAGCAATTGTAGTAAGCAACCAGCCATGAGATATATTAAGACATACAATAAACTTGCATTCTGCTAGTCAGAAGAGGCACAAACTGTAATATTAAGGGATGAGGTAAAGACAATCTCAGGCTGGGTCCCAGAATGCTAGTATCATAGTCAAAACAGTCATTTTAGTAAGGAGCATTTTTTTGTAGGAGAATTGCCACTTAAAGATAACTGAAGACTCTATTATGGAGCAGGAGAACACTGCATCCATAAGACATCAAAGCATTCTTTACTACAGGAATTAAATATAGATCTAAAATCTTCTCTAAAATAAAGATCCAAGGAGGTATACTAAAGATGAAACAAAATGTATCTTGCATGCAAAATGAGGATAGATTGGGTGAGGGATTGAGGGAAGGGCAGGAGACAATAAAGAATAACTTGTATATTATATAGATTGGATGCTGTTTTCTAAGGAGAAGCTTTAAGACATCCCCTTATTGTTTTATTTGCGTAGTCTGATGTGGTTTTTAAAGTTTATGCTGAATGCTGTTAAGAAGTGCAAGGACTCTCAAGTTCATCTCAGGGTTTATTATTACTACTGTTTTTATTTACTGTCTTCACACTGCACATGCATGAAGGATAAGGGTGTAGCAAAATGAATTGAAAAAAGTAACCAATGTGTGCATTGCTCTGTAATGGATGGACTAAAAGGATAACAGAGCCGGTGATGGATCAGTGGAGAAGATGGTGAGGAGAATAGCGTAAGGAATAAGATATGCGAGATGAGATGCTTCTATAGTGTATGTGTATAATATCTAGGTAACCACAGTAGCATTCTTTATTTAAGGACCTAGTATATCCTGTCAAGCTAAGAGTAACTTCCTAAAGGAGTCATAGTGTGCTAAACATTCATAAGTAACACATTCACGAAGACTGCATGACTTCATTAGGACACATATTCTGCCCTGTATAGTGGCTTAATAGCAATAGCTAAACAAGTAGAGCTTATTCATCTTACACATAACATTCAGCAGAGAAGGAGTCCTGGACTGTTTTGCTCTATAAATTAAGGCATTAAGCTAGACTCCTATGTTGTTATTATACCACTTCTAGACAGTTATCTTTATCTGTGTGATACAAGCTAGCTCACCAGAACATCTCACTCCATGTCTAATTTCGAGTTAGTCAAGGAAGAAGGAGAAGCAGACATTCTGATTCTTCAAGATATGGCCTAGGAATGGTATATACTGTTTTAGGTAACATCACATTGCCAGAACTTAGACACAAAGCCAAACCTAGGTATAGACGAGGCTGGACATATCTCTATCTATCTATCTATCTATGTTTTTGTTTTTAAAAGAGGTTATTGACTAGCTACTGAACAAAGCTTAATCATTGATAATTGATTTAAATGAAAGATGACATACAGTCAAAAGTTTGGTGAAAATCAATAAGCAGATTTGTAGAAAACAAGAATGTGCAGAAGATACCTGAAACTTTTTTTTTCAGAAAATATTTTCCTGAGAAGTTTGACAAAGCAGATGAAATAGGCCTACTCTGCTGATGCTTTACAAAGTCTAACTCATCAGGTAAAGATGAATTAAGTGTTCAGCAGCTTAAACAAAACAAATATAGGTTGGTTGTTCCAATATGTGCTTATACTGGTGGCTGCCATAAAACAAAACCTTTCATTATTAGAAAATTAAATTACCCTAGGATTAGGAAGCAGCTGGACCAGTTGCCTGCTGTCATGGTACCAAGACTGGCCCTATCATTTTCCAACCTCATAACTTAACAAGCCAGTACCTTCTATAAATCTATTCTTAATTATCTGTAAAATGAGGATACAAATACTAAACACAGTTAGAATGAGGATTTGATAAACTAATATATATGAAAGCAACTGGTTATTAAAAGGTTTTTGATAAACATTAGTAAAATCAGAAACCCTATTATTAACTTGACCAGCATGTTTTAATTTTACAGTTGTTCTATCAACTTTTTATAAGTACATGGACTAAAATTCTTTACAGAGTTACTCTACTAACTAGTAAGTGTAGAGAACTATTATTAAATCGTGTCTCATTCTTAGCTATCTCTCTTAACAATTATATAGTAAAATTGTTCAATTTGATCAACAAAACTTCCAAATTAGACTGTAAAACTTTAATCTTCAAGGTGGAAAAATGGCAGTTAGTGGGGTATACTAGAATTGCTCTGGCTTTGAATAGAATCATGTTTAAAATATAAATTCTTAGGACTTAACCCATCTTATTGAAGCAGAATCCCCCAAATAGCATCTGCCACCCTATGTGTTTAATATGCTTTCCAGGTAGATGTAAACACTTTAAATATTGAGAACTGTTAGCCTAGAAAAGTAAATATAAGAAAGCCTCATGATAAAGGAACATTGTCATACAGGTGATATGAACAAACCTAAGGTAAAGAGCTATTACTTCTGGCCTAGTAATAAATGAATAAATGCTTATTTTTCTGATAAGGTACTTCTGATCAAGATGAGGCTTTCTTTCACCTTCTCTCCACCAACCTCGTGAGTCACACCAATCTTTTGAACCAATTTTGTCCTTATTCTGGACGATTCTGTGAAGTTCCTCATGGATATTTGGGAGATTAGCATGTTATCAAACCTATCAGCAGATCTAGATATATAGCTAATATGTAAGCTCACCAGCAATGTTCTAAGCAGTAGGTGATTTACACATATGCTTTGTAATCTTTAAAATGTAAGCAATCTGAACATTATGAACCTCATTATAATGAGAATTCTGAGGCTAAACGATGTTAAGTAAGTTGATCACTCTCTCAAAGTACGTAAGACAGAAGCAAATACAGGGTTATTACAGAGAAAAAGCAGAGAGAAACGTGCTCCTACACAGAGAGAATTCTATTTTTCAGAAACTTTAAAAATCAATCCAAAGCTAGACACCAAGTGGGAATTTGGAAATGTTTGCTTAGGAGCTTCTGTAACTTTTTTTTTTAAGATGGTTGAACTGAAATGTAATATAGCATAGGAGGGATATGGACATTTATGCAAGTATTCTCAGAATGGAAACTAATCAAAAATAGCTTTAATAAAGAATTGCCCAGATTCCCTTCCCTTGGTGCTTTGGAATAAGCCTGTGCCTATTGATGTTGGAGATTCTAGCCTAATGCCTTCCATGCATTCACTAATTTTACAGGCTTTTTCCTACAAAAAAAAGTGAAAACACACATTGAAACCTGGAGATAATTAAAGACTGCTTCTCTGAATCTCACACTGAGAGTTGATTTTTCTTCCCCAACCATCCCCCGCCATTTCATGACATAGAAAGTAAAACTGTAATCTTCAGCAGCAGACATGATATCTGCTCCCACAGAAATGGTGCTGACTATTACCAATACAGGAGCAAAGCAATAGGCATGACTACAATAGAGAGACTGCCTTATAGCCTTCCAAGGCATCACTGTTGAATAACCCAAGCAAATCTGACTCACAGACACAGAATATGTACATGGTTTATGATCACCAGGAGAGACTTCTTTGACATTTTTCAGGTAGGCTAGCTAAAGCAACTAATTCAATGGTACTTCTGAGTCTCAAGAACAAAAGAACCTATGTTCTGTCTTTTATAAACTAATATTCCTAATATGTACTGGAATTGTAAAGGTTTCAACTAGAAATCTGAAATTTCCTCAAATGGATGTCTTCTGTGTAAAAAAATTTATATATTTGAGCTTGAATTTCCATAATGTTGAATGGAGGGAATATTTCAGATAAACATTTTGTAGATTACAAAACCTCTTGAACAGTGCTATAACAAAATGATGGCTTATACTATAAAAGTTTTTGCATCATAAGGTCTTAGATATGGGTTTTATTTTTGAATATTTATTGTGTTCCAGATAGAATGGTAGGTACTTCGCATATATTATCTCTTATTTCAGTGGAGTTTTCCAACAATCTCATGGCACAAGTAACAGGAGAGGTAAATTAGACCTTTAAAGTTACTTGCTCAACATAATGTACTGATTAACCATAAGGAAAAGATTAATACTAGTTCCATTAAATCATGTAATTTGTTATAACAGAGGTATTTGTATAGAGAAAGGCTGTAGATTTTTATTTTATAGCAAAGATAAGTGAGAAAATCACATCACATATTTTCCTATGTCCATATTTCTGTAGCCTTGAACTTCTCTAAAATGCCATAATCCTTCTAACTAGTCAATGACTTATAATGACAACTGGAAAATGACTCTTCAAAAGTAGTCAAACATAAAGGAAATTTTGTCACTTTGATTTTTCTATTGGAGGGAAGACAATTATGACTCTTTTCTAAATGATAGGTTAAAATTTAAAAATCTTGCCATCAACCTGTTAATTTTGTCTCCTTACCTATCACAAATCCTAGAGGCAGCATGGCAGTGATAGAGTAGATTTTACAGTCAAATCGTTCTTGAGCCATTTGCTAGTTTCATGAATTTGGATGAGCTTTTAATTTCTCTTAACTTCTGCATCTTAAGTCTATGGAGAATAATACTTACCTCTCGAAGCTGTTATGATAACTTATTGACTAACGTAAATAATGTACATACAAATAGTAGGAAATGAAAACAAATTTGAGTATATATATATATATATATATATACTCACATATATACATATATGGTCATATATATATACTCACATATATACATATATACTCATATATATATATATATATGATATGAAATTCTCATTCCATTCTTAAAGGGTCAAATATTAAGAATCACTTCCTCTTACCACAACATGAAGCAATTTCAACATGGATGCTCCAACTTCATTTGGGATATCTCACATATAAGGATCCCATATCTTGAAACCATCTCCAGTGGATTTCCTAGATGAAATAAAACAGAAACTCTTGGGAACATGGAACATAAAAACCTAGCTTCTTTCAACAGCGCTCATCTAAAATTCCACATCATACTTCATCTTTCCGGCTTTACCCTAATTATTAAAAAACAATGTGCACTTCCAATGCAAATTGATGTACCCATCCTTGATGACACTATTGCTTGCACTTTCAGGTAATGCATTTTATATGTGTTTTCATAAATCAATGTGTATTCCTAAATATGTATTAGAAAATAATTAGAGTATAATAAAACTTCCATATCAAATGGGTATTTTTATTTAACCTGTTACAAAATAAATAAACTAAATATCAGAAATAGCATACAGATGATGAGAGAAAGAAGGAGAGCAATCAAATTATAGTTAGTGTGTTAAAGAAAGAAGTCATTTGAATATACAGCTTTTCTCTTTTTTTTTTGAGATGCTTTTGGATGTCTTTCTAAAAGTTGAATGAATAAAAACCATAATACAATATTGAAACACATTTATTTATTTATATTAATCAAATTAGTATAAAATTTATTACTCTGTACCTATATATTCTAGTCTTGACAATTTTAATGAAGCGTCATTTAGAAATTTGCCAAGTATTTTTCTCTGTTGCAAAATTTGAGCAATTTTCTGACAATATTCTTAGATGCCTCTCTCTCACACACTACATATATGCACATTCACATACACACACCACTTAACAGTCAATTTTATTGCAAGAAATTACACTGCAATGACATAAAATACAACAAAATCACATTTATTCACCAGCCTAGGTCTATACCTTCTAATAGCTATTTTGGTTTCATTACAATAGAATATTCTATAAAATAATTATATAAATTTTGGTTATGCAAATCACAGTATTGAAAACACTGAAACCTGATTGTGTAAAACATCTCACACTCATGGAGACATGTCATAGTGATAAATTTTAAATTAGTTGCTTTAAAATGAATTCTGTTCCTTCACTCTCTTAGTACCTTCTTGAATTTTTATTTCTACTAATACAGTAATTACAATGGTACTAGATGGCAGAAGTGGATCTCTCTTCCTAAAAATTAGATTTGCAAAAGAGTCCACTGAGCCCATTATATGATATTGACATATCAAGTCCTCTTATCAGTTCACTGCAGGTACAGACTTTGAACAAAGAAGGTTGCTCCTATTTCCCCTTCAACAGAAGCTGAGTAAGAAATTTGTATTTGTAAGTATCATCTTTTAGCCCCAAACCTAAATCAGTGTTTAGAGGGAAATTTATAGCACTAAATGACCACAGGAGAATGCAGGAATAACCTAAAATCGACACCCTAATATCACAATTAAAAGAACTAGAGAAGCAAGAGCAAACAAATTTAAAAGCTAGTAGAAGACAAGAAATAACTAAGATTAGAGCAGAACTAAAGGAGATAGAGACATAAAAAAACCCTTCAAAAAAATCAGTGAATCCAGGACCATTTTTGAAAAGCCTTTTCCGAAGGCTGGGTTTTTGAAAAGGCTAACAAAATAGATAGACTGTTAGCCAGACTAATAAAAAAGAAAAGAAAGAAGAATCAAATAGACACAATAAAAAATGATAAAGCAATATCACCACTGATCAAACAGAAATAAAACTACCATCAGAGAATACTATAAACACCTCTATGCAGATAAACTAGAAAATCTAGAAGAAATGAATATACTCCTGGACACATATACCCTCCCAAGACTAAACCAGGAAGAAGTTGAATCCCTGAATAGACCAATAGCAGCTTCTGAAATTGAGGCACTAATTAATAGCCTACCAACCAGAAAAAGCCCAGGACCAGGTGGATTCATATCCAAATTCTACCAGGGGTACAGAGAGGAGCTGGTACCATTCCTTCTGAAACTATTCCAAACAATAGAAAAGGAGGGACCCCTCCCTCACTTATTTTAGGAGGCCAGCATGATCCTGATACCAAAACCTGGCAGAAACACAAAAAAAGAAAAGAGAGAAAATTTCAGGCCAATATCCCTCATGAACATTGATGTGAAAATCCTTAATAAAATACTGGCAAACTGAATCCAGCAACACATCAAAAAGCTTATCTACCACGATCAAGTCAGCTTCATTCTTGGGATGCAAGCCTGGTTCAACATATGCAAATCAATAAACATAATCCATCACATAAACAGAACCAATGACAAAAACACATAATTATCTCAATAGAGGCAGAAAAGTCCTTTGATAAAATTCAACACCCTTCATGCTAAAAACACTCAATAAACTAGGTATTGACAGAACATATCTCAAAATAATAAGAGTTATTTATGACAAATCCACAGCCAATATCATACTGAATGGGCAAAACCTGAAAGCATTCCCTTTGAAAACTGGTACAAGACAAGGATGCCCTCTCTCACCACTCCTATTCAATATAGTATTGGAAGTTCTGGCCAGGGCAATCAGGCAGGGGAAAGAAATAAAGTGTACTCAAACAGGAAGAAAGGAAGTCAAGTTGTCTCTGTTTGCTGATGACATGATTGTATATTTAGAAAACCCCATTGTATGAGCCCAAAATCTCCTAAAGCTGATAATCAACTTCAGCAAAGTCCCAGGATACAAAATGAATGTGTAAAAGTCACAAGTATTCCTATATACTAATAATAGAGAGCCAAGCATGAATGAACTCCCATTCACAATTCCTACAAAGAAAATTAAATACCTAGGAATACAACTTACAAGGGATGTGAAGGACCTCTTCAAGGAGAACTACAAACCACTGCTCAAGGAAATAAGGGAGGACACAAACAAATGGAAAAACATTCCATGGTCATGAATAGGAAGAATCAATATTGTGAAAATGGCCATACTACCTAAAGTAATTTATAGATTCAATGCTATCCCCATCAAGCTACCATTGACTTTCTTCACAGAATTAGAAAAACTACTTTCAATTTCATATGGAATCAAAAAAGAGCCCATATATCCAAGACAATCCTAAGCAAAAAGAACAAAGCTGGAGGCATCACAGTACTTGATTTCAAACTATACTACAAGGCTACAGTAACCAAAACAGCATGGTACTGGTACCAAAACAGATATATAGACCAAAAGAACAGAACAGAGGTCTCATAAATAACACCACACATCTACAACCATCTGATCTTTGACAAACCTGACAAAAACAAGCAATAGGGAAAGGATTCCCTATTTAATAAATGGTGTTGGGAAAACTGTCTAGCCATATGCAGAAAACTGAAACTGAACCAATTCCTTACATCTTAAAAAAAATTTTTTTTTGAGATGCAGTTTTGCTCTTGCACCCAACCTGGAGTGCAGTGGTGCCATCTTGGCTCACTGCAAGCTCTGCTTCCCAGGTTCAAGTGATTCTCCTGCCTCAGCCTCCCACTTGTGATTACAAGTGCCCACCACCATGCCGGGCTAATTTTGTGTATGTTTAGTAAAGACAGAATTTCACTATCTTGGGCAGGCTGGTCTCGAACTCCTAACCTCAGGTGATCCTCCTGCCTTGTCCTTCCAAAGAGCTTGGATTACAGGTGTAAGCCACCACATCTGGCCAACTTCATACAAAAATTAACTCAAGATGGATTAAAGACTTAAACGTAAGACCTAAAACCAAATTTATGTTTCTATATCTGCTTTGAGAATTTGGGTTTGGGACTCTGCACACCACTTTCTATTGCCAGCTGGCTTCCTCTTAGATTCTGCAATGGCAGGGAGAGGGCTGGAGACAGGCCAAGGGGATGAAAAAAGAGAGAAAGGGGCTTATTCTTTCCTGTTCTCTTGCTGTCAGCAGTGTTTAGCATCCTGCACCCTGTCAGTGGCAGTCATTTCTGTCTACAGATTTTTCAAGTCCTTCCAGAACCAGCTTATTCTAACCTGAGAAAGGTACCAGCCCCAGGTGGTTTGCATCTTCTCCTGAGGAGTCTGAGTTCCCTGAGTCCTCTCCTATGAGCTCCTAAGATATGAACACCGGCTGCGTAGCAACAGTTCTGAGAAGTGTGATACAGAGATCTACAGGGTCTCTTTTCCAAGCTCCCCGTGCCCCATCTTTTCATTTTGTTCCCCAAGCCCTAAAGGTGGAGCTGCTTCCCGAAACTGCTGTCTCTGTATCACCTGAGAGGCCTCTTTTTCCTCTTCCAGTTCCTCAAGAAATATTTAATCCATTCTTTATATTTAAATTTCCTTGTTAAAACAAGTATGGGGAAAAGCATATGAATAGACACTTCTCAAAAGAAGACATTTATGTGGCCAAACACATGAAAAAAGCTCAACATCACTGTTCATTAGAGAAATGCAAATGCAAACCACAATGAGATACCATCTCACACCAGTCAGAATGGAGGCTATTAAAAAGTCAAGAAACAATAGATGCTAGTGAGGCTGTGGAGAAATAGGAACTCTTTGACACTATTGGTGAGAATCTCAATTAGTTCAACCATTGTGGAATACAGAATGGTGATTCCTCAAAGATCTAGAACCAGAAATACCATTTGACCTAGCAATCCCATTACTGTTTACATACCCGAAGGAATATAAATCATTCTGCTATAGAGACACATGAACACTTATGTTTATTATAGCACCATTTACAATAGCAAAGCCATTGAAACAACCCAAATGCCCACTACTGATAAACTGGATAAAGAAAATTTGATACATATATAACACAGAATACTATGCAGCCATAAAAAGGAATGAGATCATGTCCTTTGCAGGGACATGGGTGTAGCTAGAAGCCATCATCCTCAGCAAACTAACACAGGAACAGAAAACCAAACACCACGTGTTCTAACTCATAAGTGAGAGTTGAACAATGAGAATATATGGACACAGAGAGGGGAACAACACACATCAGGGCTTTTTAGGGGGTGGGTGATGAGGGAAAGGAACTTAGAGGATGGGTCAATAGGTACAGCAAACAACCAAGGCACACGTATACCTATGTAACAAATCTGCATGTTCAGCACATGTGTCCTGGAACTTAAAGTAAAATTCTGGATCTTACTATAGAATTTTTATTTTATTTTTATGTTAGCAGTAGGAAGAAAAAGAAGAGGGAGAGTGAAGAATCTAATATTCATTGAAGTACTTTCCATTTATTTTATTATATATCCTCCAAAAATCCTATGAAACACATATGGTTGTTACAAGAATTTACATTAATAAAGATAATTTTTACTGAGTTCTTATCATGTAGTATTACATATATAGGATATCTATCTATCTATGATTCCATTTAATAGTAATAAAGTTTCTGAAAATGCAGTATATTAGATATATATCATGAATACAGAATTGAGATTGAGATTAATTTATATTATCACATTTTAGACAATTTTGTAAGTGCTTAGAACTGTGATGTAAACACAGTCCATCTGAGTCCCAGGCCAAACTCTTTTCTTTACCTACTACTGTGAGGGAAAATTTCTTCCTCCCTCCCTCCTACATGCCAATTTGCTTAATGCCCAAGATTTGGGTATACTTTTAAGTAATAATTAATGTCTTCCTCAAGACACTAAGGGTCTCTATCATTAGTTCTCAAATACATTTGTCAGGGAAGTGTGGGGCTGTATTACAGGGCATAGAGACCATACAGTAGGTGGCAGCAGAGATAGACAGTCAGTGGCCATTTGGTACAGGAAAGAAACAAAGATGGCAGGAGAACCAAAGCCTCATCTGCTATTATCTTACCACCACTTAATTTTTAGATCAAAGAGCACAAGAAGATATTTTCTTTTGGAAATATCAGAAAATTAATGCAGGATCGCAGGAATTACATACAACTCCCCATGCAATGCAATGCCAAATTTCAAAGTACAAAGGGATGCACATGAAATTTGGCAGAATTAGGAGGCTTTACCTTGAAGAAACAGAATGAAAATGATCTGCCTGAAGTAAACATTCATGTTCTACTTTATGGGTATGTTCCTCCATTTAGTTCAGCATTCCCTAGATTCTCTTAAACTTTATGATTTTTGTTTAATTATTATGTATCTCTTACAGGTGAGGCTTTACAATTCCAGGTGGCAGTAATAAAGTCCAAACTTAGGGATGTCTCAGTATTTCCAATTTGTGGAATATAGATTTTGAATATATACAAGTTCAGTGGCTTCCATTTTCAGAATGTGAAATATGTATTCATGGTTTTGTTGTTTTGTTTATATCACTTTATATGACAACATCTAGACCATCATAAAAGATGGCTGAGAAAATAAAATCTACCTAATTTTAACATTTAGTGGAAAATGCATTCATAGATCACTTTGCCCTAGAATTTCCTCTAATCATTAAAATAAAGATAATAAGAATAATTTATTAAGTACTTTTTATATTCTCGGCAATGCACTAAATTATTTACTTATAGCACCTGAATGCATATCATGCTGTTATCATGTCCATTTTATACTGAAACTCAAAGTAGTTAAACTTTTTCAACGTCACACTGCTTTTAATGGCAGATCTGTGGTCAGATCTAGGTTTGTCTGATTCCAAAGTCTAAATTAATAATGATGCTCCTTCATTGCTAATTGTTTCTTTATTCAATGCAATCACAGTAGCCAACAGATGACCGTCCATTAAGGCTCATGTCATAGACTCTGTCTGAATGCTCTTCATGATTAACTGGATGAATGTAATCTTGGACTGGATTCTGGGAGCAACAGCTATAGGTAAGCATTGTAATGATATTGACCTCAGCAAGCAGAATGTAAAGCTGAGGAAAAGCCAGAGACAATGCCTCATGGTGACCCTGCAATGATGAATCAAATATTAACAAAATATTTAATAAGAAGATCTAGGCAAAAGACAACATATGAATTCAGACAATAGGAGCAAAGGGTAATACAATCATGGCAAAGTAAGTTACAGATGGCAGCAGAGGTAGTCTAAAAAGATCCCCTGAGGTACTGAAAAAAGGGATGCTGACACTTTTTATAGAATGGCTACAGCCTCACCAGTGTAAGGAGAATGTTTTAAAACATATCAAGTTGGCTCCGACAGGATATACAGCCCTCCAGAAATCAGCATCTCCCCTCCTTTACACTACGGTGAATCCCGACGTCATATTATGCACCTATGCTTTACTTCTCAGGCAGGTTAAACTGCTGCAAGACACACTGCAAACAATAAGAAGTGAGAGAAGATGAGGGAAAGGGAGAAGAAAGGAAGGGAAGGGAGAGAAGAGGAGGGAAAGGGAGAAGAAAAGAAGGGAAGGGAGAGAGGGGGAAAGAAGTGTTGAGTTGAAGAGAAAGAGAGAAACTGAGAGAAAGAGAGGTTGGCCATGGCAACTATATCCAAGGAAGGAACCTCAATCAAAGAAGATGCCAAACTCTCAGACTCCACTCTTAATAACCAGTAATAGGATGATGAGATAAAAACTAACAACATGCAGAGGGAAAGAGCAGGGACTGGTATACAGGACAATGTTCAACAGGATCATTCAGATCACTTTGTGGTAGAACATGGTAGAACACAATCAGTGGAGAAATCTGTGGTTTAGCTTGATGGATTTCACCACCTAATACCCAGTGCATTTGTGAGTGTCCTTTACCCTATATATACTGCTCATGTTTGCCAGACATTTGTGGGATCTTCTTACGTCACCAAGGGCTGCTGAGTTGGTTTGTTGTACAGGTTTTGAAATCGCTGGATTGAAAACGAGAAATAAACCCATGAGACTGAGGGCTAGGGATAGTGCTGAAAGAAAACAGAGAAATAGTCTCAACATTAGAAGACAGGAGGAAGAAAACAAAATTATTTCTGGAAAATTATCATAGCTTATTGTCTCTCGAGAACAGTAAGGTAGATAGAATAATTGGGAAAGGCTGAGGTAAAAAAGACGTAGATCAGAGGTTAGGTCTAGATACATTATAATAACCTAGGTAAGGTCTAGATACATTATGATAACTCAGGTAAGGTCTAGATACATTATAATAACCCAAATAATGAAGTTTCATGAGAATAGAAGAATAGGGGTAAATTAAAGGAAGATGTGGACAAAAGATGAGGAAAATTAGATGTAAGTATAGAATCGCCAAGAAGCAAAAATGATTCAAGAAGCAAGAAATTAAATTTATATTCTCCTCCAAGTCCCTACCTTTCTCCTTTCTCTCTCTCTCCTCTCTCTCTCAGACACATACAGACACACACACACACACACACACACACACACACACACACACAGAGAGAGAGAGAGAGAGAGAGAGAGAGAGAGAGAGAGAGAGAGAGAGAGAGAGAGAGAGAGAGAGAGAACAATAAACCCCAGGATTCAGAACTTACTCTACCAGCCCAGTTCTATCTAATACTGATAATACTGAATGGTCGCAAACAAATTACTGTGACTATTTACAAATGGCTACTGCTTCCAGGCAATTTTCAAGGCCTGGAAGAGAGTATAAATGTCATCTAGACATAGTGAAACATAAAAGATATTTTGGATGTTAGAGCTCAGACTTTTAATATATACCAACTCTAAAAGCTGCAATTATGTGTGGCAATAACTGTGTGGGTAAATATAGTGTACATCTCAAAGATAATAAAAGAAATTGTCCTCATAGGGTAGTTTTAATGCTAAATTTTGTGTTTGTAACAATTGCATTTTAAATCTTTAATGCTGTTGTTAAGATTTTCAGCATAAGTCCATTAGATTTTCACACTATTCAGACTCAAAAGAAACAAATATTCTTAGAGCAAAAAAGTACATAGAAATTCTACTTTAGTGAATCTATTCTTGATATGTGTAGGATTTTGACTAAAAGCATTTTAATTATACTTTTAATTTAGAAAGATAGCTCCCAAGAAAGTACCATTCCCTGCCCAAGAACAGATAGCAAATAATTAGAACAGAACTTTGAAAGGCCAAGGCACAAGGATCGCTTGAAGCCTGCTTTTCAAGACTAGCCTGACCAACATAGCAAGATTCTGTCTCTACAAAACACAGGAGAATTAGCCAGGTCAGTGCACAACTGCAGTTCCAGCTACTGGGGAGGCTGAGGCAGGAGAATCACTGGAGCCTAGGAGTCTGAGGTTACAGTAAGCTATGATGGCATCACTGCCATTTATTCCTATCCCTCTATTCCCATCTAACTTCATTATTTGGGTTATTATAATGTATGTAGAGCTCACCTCTGATCTATGTCTTTTTTACCTCAACCAATTTCTTTCCCAATTATTCTATCTACCTTATTGTTCTCAAGAGACAATAAACTATGTAGTTTTCCAGAAATAATTTTGTTTTCTTTTTTAGAGACCTTGTCTCAAAAAACAAAACAAAACAAAATTATCTCTGTGTGCCTCTGTGTGTTATAGAAAAAAGTTATGGAAGTATCACAAAATGTTATTATCTGTGCTCATTTGTGATTGGTAAGAAATATGTATAATTGTCACTTTAAAATATTTTGATATTATTTAATTTTTGTCATCGTGGGCACATATTTCATTTATATGTGGAAAAAATCATTTCTAAAAATGAGCAGATCTAACTTATAAGCATGTTACAAAATTCACTTCTATGATCAGTCTCCAAAAATATTTTTACATAAAATAATGGTTGCTGAGTCATCAGAACAGACCAAATTCTATAAAATGTTGAAAAAAATTCATATGAATTTATTAATTCATTCATCATTTATTCATTCACTCAAGACACCTTTATTTAAATTTCAACAAAATATTAAATTATTTTATATTCACTACATAGCAATCACTACTAATCACAAGGTCTACAGGAATGGAGGGAGGACCATAGCTGTTTGTAAAATTACGAAATGCTGGCCAGGTGCAAATGCTGCTCACACCTGTAATCCCAGCACAGGCATGTCAGTGCACAACTGCAGTTCCAGCTACTGGGGAGGCTGAGGCAGGAGAATCACTGGAGACTAGGAATCTGAGGTTACAGTGAACTATGATGGCATTACTGCCATTTATTCCTATCCCTCTGTTCCCATGTAACTTCGTTATTTGGGTTATTATAATGTGTAATATTATATACTCATTATATATATAATATATATATGTTATATATATAATATAGGAGACTGAGGTGGGTGGATCACGAGGTCAGGAATTTGAGACAAGTCTGGCCAACATGGCAAAAGCCCAAATCTATTAAAAATACAAAAATTAGCTGGATGTGGTGGTGGGCACCTATAATCCCAACTACTTGGGAGGCTGAGGCAGGAGAATTGCTTGAACCCGGGAGGCAGAGGTTGCAGTGAGCCGAGACCATGCCATTACACTCCAGCCAGGACAAGAGAGTGAGACTGTCTCAAAAAATAAATAAATAAATAAAATTACCAAATGCCATGAAATCAGAAAATGATAGAGAAAGATTATGCTCATGTAGGATTTATTGGCTAAGAAGCATTCGAACATTGCTAATTGTATAAACCCAGCTATATACTATAAGTTGTGTAATAATTGCAATAGGTACAATTCTCCAGATGGTAATACAATCTTACTACCATACTATTGTCGGCAAGACTTTGATCTGTGTCAAGAGTGGAACCAAGCACCACAGTGCACACAGGTTTGTCTTTCACTTCTTTTATGTCCCATCCTGGCAGACAGGCCCTGAATTTTTAGTTCCAAGCAGCCACTAAGGACTCAGGCAAATCCTGGCCATTTGCATAGTCTGGCAACTTATATATTTGGGGTATATATGGCTTAGGATTTCATAGCCAGGGAATACTTGTAAAGGAATCCATAAAACATAGCCCATAATTGTATTTTGCATGTTTATTAAAAAGGAGTAAATGAAGTAGGACTCATCCACATCCTTTCCTTCTGGACTCAGGAGAAGATAGGATGTGTACTTAAACTACAATTTATAATTTCAGAACCTCCTCCAACTCCCAAAGAGCTATTTATCATCTCAGTGCTAAATGTAGCCTGGAAATAGAAAATGAACCTCCTGTAATGAAAAGTCTGAAAGTTGGAGCTATAAACAACTGCATGGAGAGTTCTGGGCTGAATTTATATAGACTGTAACCATCGTTCAAGGTGAAGAAATCAATGACAGCACAAAAAATCATCCACTGAACCTCAAGAGACACCTCTTTTCTCTGTGCTTTGCTTTTCTGTATAGTGTTCTCATTCCTGATTAAATTCGCTCCTCAGGGAGTACTAATTGGCTAACAGCTACAGAAGTCTGTTTTGTTCTATAAACTAACAGGATCAAAGAGTGCTCCATGGAAAACTTAACATCAATACTACTTCTGACTTCATCCAAGGGAACTGCTATCCCTGTAATAAGTTTGTTGCCACTTTGGAGTCTCTTTTCCAAGCTCTTCAAAATATTTAACAAGCCTTGGGGAAAAAATACAGTTATTTAAAACAAACAAACAAAAAAATAGGTCATTTTGTTTTAGACATTAAAGAGTGTATAACCTACTAAATAAACACAATACTGAAGGTACGGTGGGAGCTATTTATAAAACATTTTTTAAAATGTCTATTTCCTAAAAAATTAGCCAATAAATACCAGGTGGTAGACATTCTGTGCACTTTACCTGTATTAAATCAGTTAATCCTCATGATAATCTTAGGAAGTTGGTACCACTGTTAGTCACAGTTTACTAAAAAGGAAACTGAGGTTTAGAGAATTTAAGATTAAGTAATTTGTCCAAATTCATACAGATAGTAATTGTCTACATCTTTCCACTTATCCATTTAGATCAGAAATGCACTATTTTTAGATCAAACTTACTTAAAACATTTTTGCATTTACTTTTTAAATATTCTTAAACTATAAAAAAATGGATAATAAATATGCCCAACTTTCTTCACAAATAGTTATTCAGGCTATTTCCTTCTCTCTTTCTTTATTAGGTACTGGTACATAGCTAAATTATTGTAGACATATAAATTTTAAAATATTTTAAATATGAAAGTATCAAGCATAGAGAAAGGTTAAAGGATTTTATAGTAAGCACCCATATGCCAATAACTAGAGGTTGCTCTTAATATTTCACTACATTTTATCATATATATCCATCTATTATATATATTTATCATATCTCTATACATCTATTGTATTATTTTGTATCTTCCTTTTAACTTTACATCTTACCTTATTTAATCCTAAACGTACATACTTCACTTCCCTTAAAGAGATTCACTGACACATTCATCAGGCCATGCTCAGGCCTAATCCTATTAGTTTACTCATTTGAAATATTTTCTTCTCATCCTTTACCTTTGCAATACTCCAAATGCTACTTATCCTTATATATTTCGTTGAGCAAGTTAATAATATTTTGCCTATGTTGTCTCTAAGTAAGACACAATGTTCTGCATTTGTTTAAGAGTGTTTAGTGCTGACAATTACATAGAAAAGGGGAAACTAAAATTTCCATTTTTAATCTCTTTAAGAGAAATTTGCATTACATGGAGCACATCACAATAAGACATTTGATAGTAATATTTGAGAAGAGTAGTGACTAACAGAACTTTCTGTAATGTTGGAACTATTTTATATGTCACTGTAAGTATTTAGCATTGGGTTAATAATTAACTTAAGTAGTCATATAGAGCTAATGGCTACCTAATTAACACAGCTCAAGACTAATATATTGAAGATAAGAAAGGAAGTGTTTCCTATCTAAGTAAGACACAATGTTCTGCATTTCAATGTTCAAGCAGTTCCACTACTGGGTGTGCATCCAAAGGAAAGGAAATTATTGATCTATCCAAAGGATGCCTGAACCCTCACATTTACTGAGGCATTATTCATCATAGCCAAGATGTGAAATCAACCTAAGTATACATCAATGGATAAATAAAGCAAATGTGGCATGTATATATATATATATATATATATATATATATATATATATATATATACACACATACAAAATGGAATACCATTAAGTTATAAAGAATGAAATTCTGTCATTTGCAGCAACGTGGATGCAAATGCAGGTCATCATGGTAAGTGAATTAAGCCAGGCACAGAAAGACAAATATCATATATTCTTACATGTGTGAGCTAAAAAATTTGATCTCATGGAGTTAGTATAATGATAGTTATCAGCAGCTGGGAAGAATGTGTGTGGGAAGAGGGGATAAATAGTGGTTGGTTAATGGGTACAAATATATAGTTAGAAGAAATAAGGTCTAGTGTTTGATGGCACAGTAAGGTTATTAAAGTTAACAATAATGTATTGTATAGGTCAAAATAGCTAGAAGGAAAAAGTTTCAAATATTCCCAAAACAAAGAAATGATAAATGTTCTAGGTAATGGATATCCTAAGTACCTGGATTTGATCATTACTCATATACTTGTGTCAGATACTTTGTCAGGTGCTGAAGATACAAATGATGTGTGTGTGTTTGTATACATACATGTATATACTCTGTTTCCTCAAAATACATATGTATATACACATATACATATACACACATGTACATATATATATTCACACATCCCTTTAAGTATATGTATACGCACCCCATATATATATACACACACACACATCCCCTCTGTACATATACAAACACACATAAACTGCACAGGAAATATTTGTGCAGTTTTCGGGACTTTCGCTTTTCACCAACACTGGTATCTCAACTGAGCTACAAGTTTCTATCAAGAATATACAATTTAAAAAATAGGAGACAATAAAGGAAACGGAGCAGATAAATAAGATTAAGTTTTGGTATAATCCCTAGGTTTAGTAGTTTAGAGAAAAAGATGAATAGCTTAGTTTTACATAGATGGAATATACATGCCTATGAACTATGCACAAGGGATGGTCTAAGATAAGGAAGGAAGCAAATAGGAAGAAGGAAATATTTCCTGTGCAGTTTCAGGATTTGTACTTCTCACTGACACTGGTATCTCAACTGAGCCACTAGTTTATATCACGAATACCCAATTTAAAGAATAGAAGACAATAATCTTATATTAATCTTAATAATCTAAATAATCTGTCTTTTAGAGCTAAGTTGGCATTTTATGCATCAAAATGGTAAAGAGTAGAAATGGCATGCATTTCATTCTGATAATGAACAGGTAGAGTTCAGGTTTTATTTAATTACATAAATTCTTAGGATAGAAAATCAAGAGTTAACTTAAAATTTATTTGCCTCAGATAAGTAAAAAGTGAATAGTGAAATATTTACATAAAAGCATGATCTGAGTATTTTTATTCAAACCCAAGTAACTAGAACATTAATATCAACTGAGATTACTAATCTCTCTTGAACCCTTCCTTTTCAAGGAAACAAATAGTAGCATTTTATTTCAAGAAACTTTCAAAAGAAAAACAAAGCCCAGAATATAACTGGGAACAAGAAGACATTCATTCCAGTTTTCTACATATTTAAATCACTGGACAATAAGGATTAATATTCAGAGTCATGTTTCCTTCACATTGTAAGTTTTGTAATTAATGTTTAATTTTTACCACTATATTATACTTTCTGAGAAAAGAAAATTTATAATTGTGCACTTAAAAAGGCTTACCTGGAGCGGGTTAAAACAATACATTTTCCTGCATAACATATAGTTAACTGAATCGATTAATGAGAACTCTAATGCTACTTCTTAAAAATCACTTTAGCTTCCTTTTATGATTTGCAATACCTTAAAATATCTTTAATCTTTATGAAATTTCCAGAAAAAATAGTAGTAATCATTACTCTCCCCTGATCAAACACGAAGTAACTATATAAAAGAAATAGAGAAATTATAAGTAAATATAAATATGTCCATATGGCAGAGTAATTCTCAGGCCTAAATATGTCTTCATAAGGGCTGCATGTGGAAAGTTTAAATACAAATTTGTCTAGATAGGATATTTTTGTGAAGCAAAACTAAAAAGCCCCCAAAGCCAATTTAAATGACTAGTTTTATCCCACTTGTGTGCCTATAGAAGCTCCATCCAGAGACCGATTTTGATTTAGATAATCTAGGGATAGAGGAAAATTTCCTTTTAGCATCTTTCCAAAAGTTGCCCAGAGGAAGGTGATTGGTCCCTTAGGCTTCGTGACATAAAAGTTGAGATTGAAAGGCCACCGCCTCTCAAACTGTGCTGAATGTTCTTACCCCGAGAAATTAAGAGGTTGAAAAAACTGATTAAAATCTGCACAGCAAAACAAACAGTCACTAGAGTGAATTGGCAACCATCAGAATGGGAAAAAATCTTTGCAGTTTACGCATCTGACAAAGGGCTGATATCCAAAATTTACAAAGAACTCAAACAGATTTACAGGAAAAAAACAAACAAGCCCATTCAAAAATGGGCAAAGGATATGAACAGAAACTTTACGAAAGCAGACATACATGAGGCCAGCAAACATATGAAAAAGTGCTCATCGTCATTGGTCATTAGAGAGATGCAAATCAAAACCACATTGAGATACCATCTCACACCAGTTAGAATGGCGATCATTAAAAAATCTGGAGACAGCAGATGCTGGAGAGGATGTGGAGAAATAGGAACACTCTTACACTGTTGGTGGGAGTGTAAATTAGTTCAACCATTGTGGAAGACAGTGTGGCGATTCCTCAGGGACCTAGAAATAGAAATTCCATTTGACCCAGCAATCCCATTACTGGGTATCTATCCAAAGGATTGTAAATCGTTCTACTATAAGGACACATGCACACGAATGTTCATTGCAGCACTGTTTACAATAGCAAAGACCTGGAACCAACCCAAATGCCCAACGATGATAGACTGGACTGGGAAAATGTGGCACATATACACCATGGAATATTATGCAGCAATCAAAAATGATGAGTTTGTGTCCTTTGTCGGGACATGGATGAATCTGGAGAACATCATTCTCAGCAAACTGACACAAGAACAGAAAAAGAAATACCGCATATACTCACTCATAGGTGGGTGAGAAAAATGAGAACACGTGGACACAGAGAGGCGGTCTACTATACACTGGGGACTGTTGGGGGGAATGGGGGAGGGACAGCGGGGGGGGGGGCTGGGGGGGATAGCCTGGGGATGAATACCAAGTGTGGGTGAAGGGGAGGAAAGCAGCAAAGCACACTGCCATGTGTGTACCTATGCAACTATCTTGCTCGTTCTGCACATGTACCCCCAAACCTATAATGCAATAAAAATTAAAAAAAAAAAAAAATCTGAAAAGCAGGGATTCGAACAAAAGAATAAGAGAGGTTAAGAAGCAGGATAAGAATTGAGGCCTCTTTACCTTTAAAGAACTATGAACAAATAGTTAGAGAATCACACAATGATAATTAGTAGCTCTGTTCTTATATTCTTATTCCTTAGATGTGGGTTGTTCTCCAAAGACTTCCATATATTTATCTATTATAATCTGTACATCAACTTTGTCAGGCAGGCAGCGGAGAGTCTATTTTTCCAGATAAAGCAAGGTTGGTGATAAAACAGCATAAAAATGAGTAGCCATCATGTGTTGGCTATATCTTAATTCTCTTAATCCTCACAATTATGGTGTGAAATATATAGTATTATTACTCATATCTCATTCATGAACAAATGAACACATAGACATACCAATTGACCTGGTAACTTACGTCACTTAACGTATGGTAGAGTTAAGGTTAAACATCTAACTCTCTTGACATGGAGAGTGTTTTGTTTATTCGTTTTCCAGTAGACCACATTGCCTCCCATGAGTTTAATGTATTTCATAAAAATAATGGGGAGTCCCCAAGATTAACTGCTTTCAATGTCAAGAAGAATTATTTAAACAACAGTTAAAAGCAGAATTATTTTAAAAGAAAAATAAATGGAGTATACTGTTTTTGCTTTTTCCTAGAGGTATGGGTACTCTTTTAACTAATATTCACTTACTGATTCGTAAAATTGAGTTCTCCCATTACTTAAAGAATAGAGAAACTAACATATATTGAGAGCAGAGTGACAACTGCTTATGGTCATAATTATTCTTTAAGATTTTCGCCTGTTTTGGAAAAAAAGAAATGAGGCATTGAGAGTATTTCACGTATGACCATACAGTCTGCCAGTTGTGGAACTAGAATGTATCTCTAATGCCAACTGCCTTAACAATGAAAATCTTCTATTACGAGAGCATCCCTAGAGCTGAGTCCTACCTGCCTTCTTTGTTGTCTGCCTTGGGGCCCAAATTTCACACTCAAAGTTGAGGGCTGTGCTGAGTTCCTATACCTAACACAGTTCCCAGATAATTATTTTTTGACAGACTTTAAAAAAATGGCATGAAGTAGAGCCTAAAGAATTTAACTGAAGCAATATTGTAAGGAAAAGTAAGTGTTGGAGAATACAAACTATCCTACCACTAAGCCAAGAACCAGTTCCTAGGGGACTGAAGAAAATGATAAAACTGAAGCAGAAGGAAATAAACCTTGTATCATTTCTGGTAGTAAATGTGAGAAGAATAAAACCAAATATGACCGGGGGCATTCCTCCACATTTCAGTCACCTTTTCTTTTAGAGAGAGAAGCTAGGTGCATGGGATGATGATGTTATTACTTTTGAATTTTGACTTTCTGCTGCCTACATCATTCAGTTATATTTTATCACCTTTTATTCCCCTTGGCAACAAGATTAACCATTAGTCTGAGTTGACTGCAGATATCTAAGAAAAAAATGTTATAACTCATGAACATAGTCTTGTCAGACAAGGTTAGGATTTATTTCTGATAGACAGGAAGGGAACAGGTGTTTTTAATATCACTAAAAACATAAGATGTATGGCGTTCTACCTATTTCTTCTCTTTAACCTCTAGCAGAGAGTGAGAAAGAGAAAGAGAGAAGTTAGTTAGAGAAGATATATGCAATTTATTGATCATTTTCAAGTAAATTTTAGTAAGAAGCTTTAAGGAAACTTTATCAAAACCATAATATTCAGTATATACTACTTTGTTTTATGCAAATAATATACATATATTAATGAAGTCATGCATACCAAATTAAACATTGGATTTGATTCTTAAATTTATATTATTTGATAACCCAAAGTAGACTCTTCAGTCATACTTTTATCTGAACTTTTTAATGGACTAATGAAATCACTAATAATGTTATAAAACTAGAACAAAATTGGCAACATTTAACGGAAGAGCCACAGATCACAGAAAGGCATCAGTATAAAAATTGATAAATGATTAACTGAATGAACAGATCTTTTAGACTTACAGAAAATAGACATGCCAAGTTTTGTTCTAGAAATTGATTAAGACATTTCCCTTTCAAATACTAGAGTGGCTAGGCTACATCTCCTTTTACTTTGTTACAAAGCCTGGATCCCTTTTATCCCATTAAAATGAACTAGGAGATGAAAAATCACAGTAGATCTCAAGTGACTTTTCCAGGGCTAAATCGCAAGCAAGGTTTCTTCAGATGTTTCTTATTAAAGTAAAAATCTCACTATAATGAAATTAGTGTTTACTTGTCTATCTTGCTTACAATATTAGAAGCTACCTTACCTTCTTAAAAGTAGGAATAATGTTGCACTCACTTTTGTACTTCCAAAGCCTATGACAGAGCCTGGTATATATTAATAGCATGTAATATGTCTTTTGATGAACTGATGTTCTTTCAACCTCTGTGTTCCAATACAAATGCAGAGAATGATTTAGATCTCAGAAGTCCTTTTTAGGTATTAAACTTCATATTCCAGATTCTAGAACTAGTTTCATTTTTAAAACAAAGAATTATCTTCATGTTTCTTGCAACTTGTATTAATTTTGACGTATAAAGTGTATTTTTAACACAGCTGATAATATCTTGAAAAAAATTGACATGGGAACCAGCTCTTTATTGTTATCAAACCACAACAGAGTGCAATTAAGACATATGCCTATGGGTTATGATAGTTTCTTGTAGACACATCCTCTCAAAGGAACATAGTGATTCTTATCAGAAGTCAGAAATAAAAGAGAATGTGACAGCACAAGTATATAACATAGTCATGCCTTCATTCAATCAATAGTTACATATAAATTTTATTCATAAGATTAAATCATTAAAGACAAAAATACTTGCCCTAGTAGAGATCAAATTTTACTGGTGTTTTAGCTAAATAATAATAAGCATAGCATACTTGTAAATTATTTATACATTAGAAGATCAGCACTATGTTAAAAAAAAGAGCAGACAGCAGATTAAGGCATATTGGATGTCTAATGGGACATAATTTTACAAAGAGTGGTCAGCACATGCCTCTTTGAAAAGGTAACATTTGAGTAAAGCCTTCAAAGGAAAGATTAATACCTGAGAAAAAAATTCCAAGCAAGAGTAACAGCAAGTGTAAAGACCAGGGGCAGGTAGTGGTCCCTGCGAAGACCAGGGGTAGGTAGTGGTCCCTGCGCTGGTAACAGGGACTGAAGCAGGGCTAGGAAAATTAATATAAATACAAAAAAGTATAAAAGGTAACAGCACATCATTACTTTGGCTTTTGAGCTGAGATAAATAAGAAACCATTAGATAGTTTTGAGCTGGTTTGAGATTTAAAACGTTATTTTGGCTGCTGTTTGAGAAAAAGCTATAAACAGGCAGAGGTAGAAGCAGAAAGACTGGTCAGGAAGCGGCTCTAATAATTCATTACCCTGGTCCTGATAACTTGGACCAGGGTAATAGCAATAGTAGAGATCATAAAAAGTGGGTCTTTTGATTATGGTTTCCAAGAAGAATGAGAAGGATTTGCTAATGAATTGATGTGGGTATGAAGGGAAGAGAGGAGATTCAGGAATGATTCTCAGGATTTTAACATTGGAGCCCCCAAGAGTGGAGTTGCCATTAAATGAGATGAAATAGACAGTAGCTAAAGCAAAAGTTTTATTTTTGTTTTTGCTTTCCTTTAGAAAAGTAAAACATTATGTTTCTTTGTAATGAGTTTAGGATGTCTATCAGACACTTAAGTAGGCAGTTAAATTTAGAAATCTAGAGCACAGAAGAGAGTTTTAGCTAGAAATATGTGTTTATGAGTCATCAGCATGTACTTTGGATTTCTGACAATGAGATATGTGCACAAAGGAAGTCCGTGTAGGTGGAAAATAAAGAGTAGGAAGGGGAAGAATGGGAAAAGAAGGGACAATAGGGAAGAGAAGAGACGAAGTCCTAGTGCTAAGCCTAGGGCACATCGGTGTTAGGAAGGCCAGTGAAAAGAAGACTGAGCCAAAGAGATTGAAAAGAAGTGGCTGAGACATGCCACTGGAGGGTTTGGACTCCTGGAAACCTAGTCAAGAAAGTGCTTCTAGAATAAGAAAGACATTTCATTTGCATTTCAAAATCTAACCTTGGAGTAGGGAGCAAAATGGTAGAATACAAGGCTCCACCAATGATCCCCCTGACAAGGACACCAAATTAACAAGTATCTACAAAAGAAAAGCACCTTCATCAGAACCAAAAATCAGGTGAGCACTGGCAGTACTTGGTTTTAGCATTCTATCCCTGAAAGAGGGAATGAAGAGATAGAAAAAAATCATGAAGCTAATGCAGCCCCTCCTCCATACCCCAGCAGTGGCAGTGGGTGCAGAGTGTTCCAGTGTCCTGGGTGAGGGAGAGGACAGCAATTGTGAGACACTGAACTAGGGGCTGTATTGTTAGAGCAGAAAAGAAAACTAGACCAAACTCAGCTGACATCCACCCACAGACAGAGCATTTAGACCAGCCCTAGCCAAAAGGGAATTGCCAATCTCAGCAGTCAGAACTTGAGTTCCTGCAATCCTTGTCACTACAGGCTAAGGCACTATAGGTTTTTAAGTAAACCTGAAGGGCAGTCTAGACGACAAGGACTGCAACTTTTACGTGAGTCCTAGTGCTGAACTGGGCCCAGAGACAGTGGACTAGGGGGACATGCAACCTATTGAGACACCAGCCAGAGCAGTTAAGAAAATGCTGGCATCACCCCTTCCCAAAGCCCAGGCTGCACAGCTTGCAGCTCCAAAAGAGACCCATTCTTTCCCCTTGAGGAGAAGAAAGGGAAGAGTGGGGGAGGACACTGTCTTGCATCTTGGATACCGGCTCAGCCATAGCAGGATACAGAACCGGTCAGAGTCATGAGACCCCTGTTCCAGGCCCTAGTTCCTGGGATATTTCTAGGCACACCCCGGGCAAGAAGGGAACTCACTGCCTTAAAGGGAAAAACCCAGTCCTGGCAGCATTCATCATCTGCTAAGTGAAGAGCACTTGGGCCTTGAATAATCAACAGCAATACCCAGGTACTATGTCAAGGGCCTTGGCTGAGCTCTGAGACTTGCTGGCTTCAGGTATCACCTTGGCCACAGTGGCATACAGCACTAAGCAGGCAGGCTCTTGTAGTCCTAAATTCTAGGACTTGATTCTTGAATGGCATTTTCTGATCTGCCCATTGCCAGAAGGGAGCCCACTGCCCTAAAGGGTGAGTCCCAAGCCAGTTAGTGTTAAGCACAAGTTGACTTAAGAGCCCTTGGGCCTTAAGGAAACATTGGTGGCAATTTGGTATTACTCTCTATGGGCCTATGGTGGTAGTGGCCATGGGGTGTGTTAGACTTATTGCTACCATGAAAACAACACAAGAAAAACCGGCCCCCATGAATCATTTATCTCCCACCAGTCCCTCCCACAACATTTGATTATGAGAGCTGCAATTCAAGGTGAGATTTGGGTGGATACACAGCGAAACCATATCAGGAGACAAAATGAAAAAGAATAAAAAACAAGAAAGCATGCCTATAAGATCTAGAAAATAGTCTCCAAAGGGCAAATCTGAGTTTTTAGCCTAAAGATGAGGTAGACAAGGAAATAGGGGTACAAAGTTTTTTCAAAGAAATAATAGAACACAAACCAAAAGAAATATATCAGTATCCAAATACATGAAGGTTATAGAACACCAAGCAGATTTAATCCAAAGAAGACAACCCCAAGGCATTTAATAATCAAACTCCCAAAGATAGTAGATAAAGAAAATATCCTAAAAACAGCAAGAGAAAAGAAACAAATAACATACAATGATGCTCCACTATCTCTTGCAGTAGAGTTTTCAGTGGGAACCTTACAGGCTAGGAGAAAATGGTGATATAATTTGGTTGTGTCCCCACTCAAATCTCACCTTGAATTGTAATAATCCCATGGGTCAAAGGCAGGGCCAGGTGGAGATAATTGAATCATAGGAGCAATTCTGCCATATTGTTCTCATAGTAGTGAGTAAGTCTTAGGAGATCTGATGATTTTATATATGAGAGTTCCCTTGCAAAAGCTCCCTCTTGCATGCTGCCATGTAAGATGTGTTTTGCTTTCTTTTTGCTTGACACTGTAATTGTGAGGCCTCCCCAGCCACGTGGAACTGTGAGTCAATTAAATCTCTTCCCTTTATAAATTACCTTGTCTCAGATACCTTTATTAGAAGTATGAAAATAGACTAAGATCGTGCCATATTTAAAATGCTGGGAGAAAACATTTTTATCTTAGAATAGTGTATCCAGCAAAAAAAAAAATCCTTCAAACATAAAGGTTAAACAAACCCTTTTCCAGACAAACAGAGGCTGAGGGATTTCGCCAACATAAGAATTATCCTACAAGAAATGTTAAAGGGAGTACTTCAATCAGAAAAAACAAATATTAATGAGCAAAATTACCTGAAGGTACAAAACTCACTGGTAATTGTAAGTACACAAGAAACACAGAATATTATAACACACCAGCTGTGGTGTGTAAACTGCTCTTATCCTAAGTAGAAAGATGAAATAATGAACTGATCAAAAATAGTAATTACAACAACTTTTCAAACTATAGGCATTACGACAAGATATAAATAGAAACAAAAATATGTTAAAATGTGTGTGCTGTGGGGAGAAAATTAAGGGTTAGTTTTTATAAGTTTTATTTTTGATTGCTTAAGTAAACAGTGTTAAGTTGTTTTTAAAGTAATGGGTTATAAGATAGTATTTGCAAGCCTCATGGTAAGGTAAAATAAAAAAATATATAATGAGTCCATAAAACTTGACTTTCATTTCAGAGCATTAAGCTATTCCAGGCATTGCAACTGGGCACAGATGTCAGAATTCTATAGCAGATAGAATATGGTCATAGTAACACCAATGAAAGGGAAAATAATAATTTTTTGTTGAATATCTGCTATGTGCCTGGTACTGTATTTGTATTATCTCTTATCCAGCCTTCTACTTGCAAAGTTCTTAGATACTATTATCCCTATTTTAAAGATGAGAAAATCCTGACTCAAAATTAAAAGACATTTCCATTGTCATGAAGATAGTGAATAATGGAGCCAGGATTGGTATTCTCTTTCAATGAACAAGGCAGAATTTCTTGGGCTGTACTGATTGCTTTGCTGTAAATGACTTGGTAACC
Organism: Saguinus oedipus; assembly: GCA_031835075.1. NCBI lineage: Eukaryota > Metazoa > Chordata > Mammalia > Primates > Cebidae > Saguinus > Saguinus oedipus. The sequence goes on from CM063169.1 coordinate 141,403,225, forward strand.
TCAGTGAGTCATTTGAAATATCTGGGCCTTACATTACTCAACCATAAACATATAGAAGCTATCAACTGAAAGGACAATTGTGAAAGCATTAAGATGCACATAGTATGGCTTCCTTAACTTCTGAAAAAGTACTGAAGAAAAGAATCACACCAAGGTGCAAGACAAAGGCTTGAGATTGCCTGAGGTTAGCCTAAGATGCTGATTTATGTGCTACTGGCATGATTTACACAAAAGAGAAAGAAAATTCTTAGGAAAACATAGAAAAAAACCCCATAATCTATAGCCTCTAAGTCAATAGAACAATAATGCCCCTAATTAGTACATTTGAATCCAACTTAATTTCTATTTTAAGGCTGAAATTTATACTGACCTCTGAACCTCAGGTGCTGACTCAGATGTTTAATGCAATATAAATTCAAGAGTAATGGAGAACTTACAGAATGACTGTGGCATAACCTAAACTTTTACTATTAGAAAAGAAGGCTACTGGACTTAAAATTTCTGCTATAAGGCCTAGCACTTGCAAGTGCCCAGTGCCACATGCTCTGTGGCATAAGGTTATGAAATGGCAATGCTTCCTACACGCAAAAGTAGAAACAGCCATGTTATGCAAAATTATCTACAACACCCAACCCACTGAGGCTCATACACAACTTATGGCTTCATTATACAGAATTATAATGGATAATAATCTCCCTCAATATTCTATATTCCTTGGCTTTAATACTTTTTCTTTCTTTTTTTTTTTTTTTTGGAAAGTCAAATATTGCATGTTCTCAGTTATCAGTGGGAGCTAAATAATAATTACACCTGGGCATAGACAGCAAAATAATAGACAACGGAGATGTGGAAGGGAGGGAGAGTGGGAGATGGGTAAGGAATGAGAAATTACCTAATGGGTACAATGTACAGTATTTGGATGATGGCTACACTAAAACCCCAGACTTCATTACTTCCCAATATATCCATGTAACGAAACTGCACTTGAACTCCTTAAACCTAAAAACATTAACAAATACAAATACAAGATCATCTGGGACACTTCCATCAGCAGTAGTGTTCTACTGAAAAGTGGGTCAGAGACTCCAACTTCGATGGAATTTTTTTTTTTGTCACTTTTTCAAATCAGAAGAGAAACAATTTTTAGTCTATAATTACCATTTCTTTTCTCAACAGACAAATGTTTCCTTTTAAATTGTAGGGCGGAAAAAGCAAAGAACAACATTTTAAACCAAAAAGAAAGACTAAAATTAATTTCTTCTTTACAGAAAAATAAAATACAACAGCTCTTAAAAAAAAAAAAAAAAAAAAGTGCCTGTCCTAGTCGGAGGTAAGAAACACAGAGAAACCCCTCCTTAATTTCCCTCCAGATGCAGCAAGCTCAATTTCTTTGTTCTGCATGCCGAGAAGAGGCAGGGTTCGAGGTTAGTCTCTAGAAAGTCTATCCCTTCTCCCATTGCACACTTGGACATAGCAGCTCTGAACTGAAGAAGATTTCCGGCTCATGCCTAACCCTGGACAGGATACAGCTGCATGGCAGATATCATGAGTCGTGACTGAGAAAGGTTGCTTGATGAAGAATTTTGAGCTGAACTTATGGCTTCCCGTTGAGAGTGCAACCACTCAATACCTCTGAGCAAGGTGAACCTTAAGACAGCATTGTCTCCTCCGCTCCACAAGGAATACTCGTCCACAGATTTAGGAGAGCTTTTTCTGTCCTTGAACTTCTTCCGCCTATGCTGTAAGTAAGAGCGGGTCACCTTCCAGAAACAAAACCTTTTCCAGAAGTACATAATGATGGGGAAGACAGACATGATAGCCCCATGGAAGATGCTCCGATCTAGGTAGCCCTCTGTGATGGCAGCAAGGATGGCATCCTTCTGGGATTCAGAGACAAGCTGAGGGTGACTCAGCTTTGGAGGGATGTCAGAGTTCAGGAAGAGCTTTTGGATGATGTTAATTTTGGACCGCATTAGGATCACATCATTCTCGTTGTATACCCGGTTGGCCTTCAGCACATGGGCTGAACTCACCAGATGATTAAAGTTCTTCATTTCAGAAAAGAAATATAGATCATTGATCACAAAGTTGACAGTGATAATTTTGTGGCCAAATATACGGCGCGCCTTACAAGGGTTATTTCTCCATTCTCTTTGTCTGCACTCCGGATGTTTGCGGTGGGTGGAGCTGAACGTCCCGATGTGCTGTGTGGTGAGGTGAAATTTTCCTTGCTGTTTTGCATTTCCTGGAGAAGATAGTCTTCAAATTCCTGGTGCTTACTAGAATTCGACATAAATCTGCGGTACCTGAAAAAGCTCCTGATAAAGCTGATCATCCTCAGCCAGCCTTTCTTCTGGGATTCCTGCAGGCAAGTTGACACTGTCTTTGAGGGTTTCCTAGATGAAGGTTGTACTTCACTTTGTACTTCCACCTCCTGAAGGCGAGGTGGGAACAGGTCTTGATATTCTTTACACCACTTTTCTTCTATAGATTTCATAATATGTCCCTGGAGCTCTAACAATTTGGTCATGGTGACATGATGCTTGTGAACGATTTCTTTGATAATAGGGGCATCGCACTGCAGCATTTCTTCAGGAGAGAGGTGGCCATGGACGAAAGTCTTGATTACTTTTTCTATGAGAGACTTGCAAGTCTTTTCATTGGTCTCTATACTGATCTTCTCTACACCTATCAGGAATTGCAATGGACTTCCAGCCTTCCGTTCTTCGAGGAACTCCCTGAAGAACTCCAAGTGCTGTGTATTTAAGACGACTTCTGTGAAGTTTCTGGGTCTCATTGATGGTTTCCTTACACTAGTTTTTTTGAGGAAGGACATTTTCCTGTTTGAGCATGAAACTCTCTTTTGTTTTTTGATAATTTCCATTGCAAAATCAGAATCTTTGGGACACACACATTCGTTAGCTCTATTCACTAAAAAGATCTGAATGCAGTGAAACTCCAGTAGCAATGAGTTTGATTACTTTTTCATCAGCTTAAGGACCTTAAGATTAGGCCTTTGCTTAGATTGGCTAGCATTGTCACCCTGGAAATTCCAGTGTCCTATGGAATTACACAAATTGATAATCTAAAGATAGCAAGCATCTCAGAAATTTTTGAAGTATTTATAATTTATTTGTTAATAATTCATGGTCAGAAACAAGCATATGAAATTAAAAATGACTGAATTTGAGTTTCCTAATCATATATAATTACTTAAATAACTAAGTTTTTGGTACTCACCATATCAATTATGGAGCATCTTAGGTGATTGATTTTCATTGGTCTCTACCTGAGTTAACTTAATTTTTCAGTTCTCTTTCTTCCAGATTCTTATTATTAATTAATTCCCACAAGGAATTAATTCTATTTTCTCCCATTACCTACTTGTAGGCTGTGATTCTCCTTTGACCAGTCCAAATGCACTTATCAGAGGATAAATAGGTAGTGCCTTAATAAGAGTATAACTGAGACATTATTGAAGGTCAGGGGGCTGCTTTCTCAGTTTCCAATAAGTAAGTGGCCCATCTAATACCTTCAAGCATACCTCAGCTATTTTCCCTTTAAAGATGAGTTACAACTTAGAACCCTAGACAGCAACCTCAGCTATACTTTTCTCTTTATGCCTAATGTAAATGTTAATTCCCAAACCATATCAGAAGCAATAAAGATTTAGTCCATTCAATTTCATACCATGATCTGGAGAAAATTGGATCTAAGATCTCTACATGAGAAGATCATGCAATTAATAGAGATAAGCATATAAGCCCACCATATAAAAATTTGACTACATTCAACATTGCACAATAACTGATTCTCAACACTAAGCAATGAAAATTGCATCTGTTTTTAGTCACTTCTTACTAGACTTAAATTTAAACTACACTTTGTGGCAAAAAGGTACCATCAAACTGAATTTCCCACATGTTATCTGTAGAGAAAATCATTTCAAAACACTGATAAGATAGCATCAGTTATATAAGATATTGGCGTTAAGTCATAAAAATGCTGAGCTCTAAATAAGCCAAAGAATAGAGTATTGGTATTTCCTAAGTTGCACTTCAAGGAAGTCTACATCATTAAAAAAAAGAAGTCTTATCTCAAGTTGATATTCATTATTCTCAAGTTTTGAGGAGGAAAGGAATGAAATGGTCTATTAGTTCTCATTAAGTCAGAATATAAAAATATCTGGTAGACTCATGGCAGATGGCTTGAATTAGTGTGACAATGTGGGTAAGGGTTTAGTGGCAATTTATATTTTGTTAGAAGGAAATAACCATAGTAATATAGTGTCATTTCAGTTAGTGTTTATAAATGTAAAAAAAAAAATGCTAACACTGAAACTTTTACTTAGGTCACCTTGCTCTGTTTTTTTGATTAGGAGTTCTGTAATTTATATGAATAATTTATTATAAGAAGTTACCAATCTTCTTATGACTCAGGCACATTGATGAGAAAAAATTACAAACATAAACAGAACTCTAGGATAACTCACCTAGTGAGACCATGGCTAAAGTAAGTAAAGCCATGTAATACACACACCAATAAGGGGCATTCGTCTATATTACATGCAATTGGAGAATGGCTTCTGTCCTGCACAAATTCCTTTTCTTAGTCAACACAGGCTAAATTTCTTATCTTTGTGGAAGAAAGAGTAGGCTTCAGAAGTAATTGCTTCATAATCCTTAGGGATAATTTCAGTTTACCAGACAAGTCTGTACTGATCTGTGTGTATGTTGTAAGTTCATTATATTTATGGTTTTGAAAGCATAAAGTGTTTTAAAAATATTCATTTTCTTTAATTTTCTAATAATAGGGACCTGTACTTCATGCAATTTAATTTTCTAGACACTATTTATAGCATTATGGCACAGTTTTGCTGTATTGCCCTGATGTATGATTTCTAGTTATTTGGTGACCAAATCAAAGCTCAAATGAAATTTGTATCTAAGTATACATCTCTCTATATATACATAAAATAGCATTGTAAGATCCCATTTTTCCCTATGGATGGACATTACAGTTTAGTCTAAGCCAGAAGGTAATTGGGTCAACCACACCTGGAATCTCTGAGGATTTTAATTTCTAGTGTCAAAAATCAGCTTGTGACACTTTGAGCTGAGCTGAACCTGACGCTAAGTTCACTGGGAGCTGAATTCCTGCTCAACAGTATAAATGATGTGGCTGTCTCGAAACCGAAGCCTTCTGAATTCTCTAACTGACAGGATCTATAAAAACCTGGAAAGAATTCAGAGGAAGTTATTTCCATAATCACAGAACTGGGAAACTAGAACCAGTGGAAAATGAAGAAATGTATTTTATTCATTTAGGGATAGTAGATGGTATCATTTAAAAAAAAAGTCATATTGATATAAAAAATGTTATTTAGACTATAGCAACCAAATCTTTTCCATTTCCACTGTATATGTGAAGAGTAAAATATACTCTTTGGGGAATTAGGAATATATAGAAACACCATGAAACCCAAAGTCATTAAATATTAGATGTACTGGATTGTCAAATATTGGAAAAATTATTAAGATGAATGTGAAATCTGATGTTTTGACAGCTTACATTAATTTTCATCTTCCTGGGGTGGAGGGAGAACAACTGTAACTAAAAATAGTGCTTTGGGGCTAGATTAACAGCCAATAGTATATTCATGCAGCAACATTTCCTGGATATTTCTGTGCCTATGATAGGGTATATTGTAGCAGTTATTGGAGTCCTGTATCTTCTTTCCAGTCAACAATTGTGAGACTGTGGGGAGGAAACCTAATTAAATTTCAGTTTCCTCCTTTTATAAAATAGGAATAATACTCTAGAGGTTGTTGACAAGAAAGTGAGATAAAACAGCTTAAATATTTTGTATGATGCCTGACACACATTAAATCCTCAACAAATATTGAGAATATTTTGTTTCATTTTAAACTTAGATGAAATAATACGGAGATGGTGGGTACAACAGTAGAATTTACTACTGCCCATTTTTTTTCCTCCAAAGCTTTTCTGCTCTAATCAATGCCAAGCATTACAACCAAGTCTTAGAACACAAAAGAACACAAGCAAGATAACAAATGAAGTAAAATTACCCTTCTATTTTAATCTAAGAAAAAAGTATTACCAACACAGATAATCTGAAAAAATGCTGAATAAATTATGCATTTCCTTTCAGAAATAAAATCTATACTCTCATTTTAGTCTGTACAAGTATATAGTCATACATTGATTAGAATTATTTTTATTCCAAATATCATTTAAATGAAGTATTGGAGTCTTGAATCCAAAGATAGGAGTGAGACTGAACACTAAAAACCAGAAATTCTAATACTATCAGAATTGCCCAATATATTTTTCTTCTACCCTGCATGTCTGATTTTTTTGTTTTTAATCTTTTTTATCTCTTCCCTTATGTCTCTGGTTATCTTAGTGTTTGTTTCTCTGTTTTTGTCTGCTTATTTGAGCTATAATTTGAAAATTTTTGCTGTCTTTAGTTCCCTCATTTTTAACTTACTGGCAAAAATTTCTAGAAAATACTATATTTTATTTTTTATTTTTTTCTTTTTAAATGGGGAGTTTTGATTTAAACTAGACTCATTCTGTAAAGTCTCAGTGATGGAGGATTTGTGTAAAGACCTCAAGGAGGTGAGAGAGTGTGAATCTCTCTCTCTCTTTTTTTATCTTGCTAATGGTCTATTGATTTTACTTATCTTTTCAAAGACTTAGGTTTTTGTTTCATTTATCTTTTGCATTTATTTGGTTTCTTTTTTTTTGAAAAAAATGAGAGAGGAAAAGGAAAAAAGAAGAAATGAAGGAGAGGAAGAAAGAGGAAGAGGGAGAGAGAATGGGAGTGTTGCTTTATTCTAAAAATGGGTAGTGAAAACCTCTTTTACGCCAACAATTGTGCTTAATAATGGCCAACCAATATTTCATTTAAACCTGTGAGTAGGTGTGATGTGGTACTGATAAAAGTGTATATTCTTTGTGTTTAAAGTAGAGAGTTCTATAAATATTTATTAAGTTTACTTGATCCGGATCTGAGTTCAAGTCCTGGATATCCTTATTAATTTTCTGATCTATCTAATATTGATGTTGAAGTCTCCCACTGTTATTGTGTGGGAGTCTAAGTCTCTTATGTATCTGGGTGTTCTGTATTGGGTGCATATATATTTAGGATCGTTAGCTCTTCTTGTTGCATTGATCCTTTTAGCATTATATCTTTGTTGCTTTAAAATCTATTTTATCAGAGGTGAGAATTGCAACTCCTTTATTATTTATTTATTTACTTTTGCTCTCCATTTGGTTGGTAAATATTTCTCCATCCCTTTGTTTTGAGTCTTTGTTTATCCTTTCATGTGAGATGGGTCTGGATGCAGCATACTGATGGGTTTTGGCTGTATCTTTTGATTGGGGGATTTAGTCAATTTAAATTTAGGATTACTGCCATTTGATGTTGGCTGGCTGTTTTGCCCGTTAGTTGGGCAATGTATGTATATATATATATATATTTTTTTTATTTATTATTTTTTTTTTATTTTTAGTGTCAGATGTTTAATTTGTTGCTTTCTTGTCCCTTTTTTTTTAAATTTTTTATTGCATTATAGGTTTTGGGGTACATGTGCAGAACGTGCAAGATAGTTGCATAGGTACACACATGGCAGTGTGTTTTGCTGCCTTCCTCCCCTTCACCCACACTTGGCATTCATCCCCAGGCTATCCCTCCCCAGCCCCGCCCCCCCCGCTGTCCCTCCCCCATTCCCGCAAAATATATTTTATTTCTTAACATTATACCAAAACTGTCAGGTAAGAACCATGATTACACAGTGACAGGAAGTTGTCCACCTATGGCTCTGTCTCATGGACCATATGGTGGCTTTCAAAGTGGCCATGGGTGGTAGAAAAGGTAAGAAGGGATATTTCTAAATATCCCTTTGGATATTTCCAAAAAGAGAGCTGATGCTGGTTTAACAAAACAATAAATGTCCACTTCAATATATACTCATGTCCAAATATATCACATATATAGGGATATATAGGCATTTTTGTATACATATATTTTATTTTATACACACACACACACACACACACACACACACACACACACACGCAAGTAGCCCTGAAATATTCAAAGGCCTCATTTATTTCAAATGGGGCCTTTGAATATATCAATAGATTTGTATGCTAATAGATTGAACACTATATATTGATTCTTGTACACATGTGGGTCTATGCCTCACTCATAAGAAAATGAAAAATCTATATATTGATGCTACAAAGTAAGAAAAAACATCAAATCCACTAATTATGACAATTTTGGTCACATTATGGATTAGACCATTAAAACATATGTGTGCTGGACAAAATAAATGTAATAGTCCCATTCTAACTTAAATAATATATTGCTTGACAATAATATATTGTCAAATTTGAGACAGGGCTCCTGATGTAAAGCTAAAAGACTAGCCACTCAATGTCAGGTTAGGGAAAACAAGAAGATACTATATTGCGATTCAAATAAACTAAGAACAAAATATCAGTGCCTTCTGTATCACCCATATTCATTTTTAAATGTTATATGATGTATAGCCAACAGTTATTGCCATCTTCACATAGAATTATGGTATGTATCATCCCCCTATCAGAACCACAAGCAAACAATGTCTTGATCTTTGCTCCTCCCAATCCAATATGCCATTGCAATAGTGTTTACAATTTTAAAAGGCAATTCTATTTTCTGAATCCTTGAGCAAAATTAATGCCCTTTTTTCCTTCATACTCTAGATCCAAACCATCACCAAACCACACGACTCTACCTTCAAACACATTCAGAATCTGAATTTTCCTCCAGCTTCATAATGACCACATAGGTCCCAGCCAACATCCTCTCACCAAGAGTATTGCAAGAGTTTTCTAACTGATCTCCATACTTCCATCATTATGTGTGTATAATCTATTTTCAATAGTAGCCAGAGTAATCTTTTAAAAATATTAAATAAGGACATCAGTCTTTTAGTCAAATCCTTTCAGTGCTTCTCATCTAAATCAGACACAAAGTCTGAATCATGGCCAGAAAGTTATATAGAAACCACAATCCTTCCTCAGTTACACCTTCCATGACATATTTGGAGAAGAGTGTTCATCTCCTCTTCTCTCCTTTGCACGCTCTATTTGAGCCACAGTAGTTGATTTGCTGTCCTCAAAGACACTAGGCATACATGTGCCTCCAGGCCTTAAGACTTGCTATACCGTGTCTGGACTGCTCCAGCCATCTCCATATGACCCTGTCTCTCTTTTCTTTATTTGCTCAAAGGTCACCTGCTCAGGGAGTCCTCTGAGTCCACTCCATTTAAAATTGGGACCTCCAGTTTCTTATCCCTCTTCTCTGCTTTATTTTCTATATCTTGTTATTATCATCTGGTATAATCTATATTTTATTCTTTTATTTGTATATTATCAATATCCCCATACCCTACATGGAGAATGTAAACTCCATAAGAATGGTAATTTTTGACTGTTCTGATAACTTTTGTATCATAATTGCCTAGGATTTCCCTGGTACATAATGGGTGATCAACAGATGTTTCAGCTGAATAAAGTGATTATTGAGATGGGAGGGGTGAAACTGGACTTTACCGATAATAGACAGTCACTAAGATTATAAATCATATTTTTCTTACTGACCATAATCAACACTTTTCTTCTCTTCAAGTAAATGATTGAACTAAAGGAGATATTATATTGAGAGGAAGTAGTTAGCTTCTTAATCAACAATACACAAGTGCATAGTGCTTTTATGCATTGCTCAGTCTACCCTTCAAAGAACACTAAGAGCAATATAGTGCTATCTCTGGGAATATAACGAAGAATCTGGAATCAGTAATTTAGGCAGGAACACGTATCTACTGGCAGAGTCTAATCTCAGATTTCTGCTTTCAGTCAAGGAATGCCTATGCCATTTGAAATAAAATAAGTTTATTTTTCTTCTACTTAAGATCCTTAGAGAGATTCTAAAACCACAATCAAAAGAATAGAGTATTTCCTGTCTGAACAACATTTCCCTAATATACTCATGAAATTTCCCTGACTTTAATTTAAAGTCATATCATTCTAACTCTTGGCTGCAATGGTAAACACTTTATTCCCTTATACATCATCTTCAAATCAAAGCACCAAGCAATTCTCACTTTGCCCCTCTCTTGGCAAACTTATCCCAATTCCACTGAACTGAGTACTAACATGGAGTGGCAGATATGTGGTGGTGATGGCAGAAAGTCAAACGGTATTGAATCCAGATGACTTTGGAAGGTGTAAATTCCCACCCTCTCTACCACATATCTACTGTTTCAAAGTAGTGCTTCAATAAATGGTGTTTTCCAGAACTTTACCATATTTATTGAGTTTCTACTATATGTGAAACAGGAAACAGACATCAGAAACAGACACAGAGATGAATAAATCAGGCTCCATTTCTACAAGAAGTTTACAAATCAGGGGATGCCACATGCTGGGAAATGCAGCCTGGTATATTGAAAGAAAATTGGAATAAAATTTGGAAACCCAGATGTGATTCTGCCTTCTTCAAGATCACACTTTGATTCATCTGCCGGCATAAATGTTACAGCAGAGAAATAGAGTCTAAAGGAAAAAGAGTCTAATTTTGTTTCAGTAATCAGATGTATAAGTATGATATGGTTTATGAGTGTGTTTCTCAAAACGCAGTGCTATGAATTATCTACATGAAAACTGGCATAGATACCTTAAAATGCAAATTTTGAACTACTACTTAATTGGTGTCTGTGGGATAGGAGGAGGACTTGGGATATACACATTAATAAAACCTCCAAGGTGATTCATATGCATTGTAAAGTTTAGCAACTGAGCTATGGAAAAATATAATAATTAAACTAAAATAAGCCATCATTTAAGTCTTTTACTAATAATTGAAAAATTCTTTCAGGGTTAGCAAATGGAGGGAGATGCTCAGAATGAAAGTACCCATATTTCTACTCTCAGTAAAAGATTTGTATCATGTGTAAGCCAACTTCTACAATGCAGACTAAGGCCACAAGTTGCCAGTTAAATTTAGCATTCTAAGCCCTATGGAGATTTGTCTTGTTGGCAAAAAATGGGTAAGAGCTCAAGTGTTTTAATCCATTTGAACATCTATACTTTCAAAATAAGCTATCATATTTATTTCTGTAATAGTATGTAATGATACAACAAAACAAAATTTTAGTAGCTATCCCTGAGAAATAATTTGTCTACAGCTTTCACAATAAATATATGAATCATTACCTGTATTATGCCAAAATATAGGGAAATTTTGAAGAATTGCATGTCGTAATCATTGTACAAAACATCACAAGGGAGAATTATTTTATGTAATAGAATCATAAGCATTATAATATCTTAGAATAAAATAATTCTGAAAATGAAAAACTTTACCTTATAGATACCACCAATAATATATAACTAGCTTTCATACTCACTACTATTAAAACGTTTTGAAATAAATTACAGTTTAGCTGAAATGTATCTGTATTTGTTTTGTTTATATATGAATCTTTTGTTTGCTAGTGACTGAAAATTCATTTGGCTGTTTTTTGAATGCCTATCTCTCACCTACTTTTTCCCCAATATTTTATCATTGGAGGTACATAAAAAGAAATCACATGAACTCAATAGTCAGTGGTAGTTAAAATGTTGCCAATTTTATGTTATAATTAGGGGTAGACAAAATACTATCTGTGTGCCTTATCTGAGCCATAGCCTGTTTTCATACTACCAGCAAGACAATAGTTTTATCATTTTTAAACTATTATTAAGAAAAAAAACGAATATGTGATGAGAAACTTATTGTTTCTCTCAAAGTCTAAAATACCTACTACCTGGGCTTTTGCATAAAATATTTGGTGACCCATTTATTACAATACATAAGGAATCCTAAAAAACAAAGCAATAAACTGCTGATTAAGCAAATTGCTTTGCTTTCCATCAGCAATGCTGAAAAGTTCATTGCCAATGTTAAATAAATTATATAGTAAACTAAAACTAATACAACATGAGTAGCAAATAAGAAGAAATATATAATACAGTGATAAGAAATGAAAGGTCTTAAGAATTATAAAATGGAAGGCTGTAGGGCTATTTAGAGCGTAGTCAAATATTTGTACAAAATTTCAAAAACTTGAAAGTACTAATATATTTCCTGAAACTATGGTAACTTATCCTCAAAAAAAATAAATAAATAAACATAGTGACTACAAAATTGCACAAGTATTTATTAAAGAATGTGTTTAAGTCTACATCAAATTCCGTTTGACAGGATAGGTAACAAAATATAGTATCTAGTCCAAAAATGTAGCTCCTAATTAGCATTCAGAAGTCTTTGCTGAACAAATTAAAGGGTTTCTCTTTTGTTTTAATAAAAAAATTAAAATGATGTTCAAGGGTACCCTTCATTATTGTGGCATCAACTCCTTAACAACGCTAATCAATGAGATTTATTTATCAGCACTGTACACTGATATACCTTGCTCCTCAGGTCATCATCCTGTGTCTGTATGTGGAGGGTTTACAATGTCAGTCAACCAAAGTCTTCAAGTTTTCTCCGCTAGGTAGGTATATTCACTTCTATCTTTCTACAACTGTAAGAACTCCTTTTCAGAAGAAAGCTTTTTTAGAAAGGCATACATGCACACAATATAATCCCTTCTTCATTCTCTTCTCATTTTATCCTCCAAAAGAGTTTCTCAGTTATGTCTGCAGTAATCTTATACTGCCTAAAATGTCAAAATGTTCTAACACATAACACAAAATCCGTTTTCTAGCCCCTGGCTCAGCCACAGGGAAGAATATGTTCTCATTTGGTAATAGTAAGGGATTTTGAAGTTTCCATAAAGGTGGAAAGTGCTCAGGAAAAAGAAACATTGTGAACATAAAAGACTTCCCATGGTGGCATAAACTCCTGTTCAAAATGCTAAAAGTTCTGCAACAGACGAATGCTAAAACTGGTTCCCTTCACACTTAAAAAAAATCTACTGTTTAATTTTATCATTTTTTTTTCCTTACCTCCCTCTTTTGAGATACTTGAAAACCTTTCAGTCACAATACAAAATAACAATTATTTGATTCAGAGGGCACAGGAATTTAATTGGATCATACAGAGTTTGAAAGGATGTAAATTACTATTGTACTATTTAGATGCTTTCCAGGATATGGGGAATAAAATGAATGAAAAATACTTTTTAAACCATTAAAATAGAAAAGATCACATAACATTTAAAAAGTAGTAAGTAAAAGTGAAAAAGAGAGCTTCCTAATTCAAAGTAGACTCCTGTAAATATTTTCTTTAGCTTTACTGTAAATGGACAATTTATATTTATATATTTATGGGATATAAAGTGTATCATGAATACAATGTGGAATAATTAAATCTAACAAATTTACATATCCACCACTTCAGATATTTATCATTTTTTGTAGGGAGAACATTATCTTAGCAATTTTGAAATGTACAATACATTATCACTACTATATTCACCACACGATGTGATATACCTCAAAAAGAAACCCACCGTAGATCTCCTTTCTAACCAAGCTTTTGTACCCTTTGACCATTATCTCCCCATTGCCTACACCCTCCAGGCTTCTGTAACCACCAGTCTATTCTGTTTCTATGAGTTTGACTGTCTTAGATTCCACATATAAGTGAATACAGGCAGCTTTCTGTGCCTGGTTTATTTCACTTAGCCTAATGCTCTCCAATTCCATCCACATTGTTGCAAATGACAGAATTTCCTTCTTTATTAGGGCTGCGTAGTATTTCACTGTGTATATATGTACCACAGATTCTTTACCCATTCTTGATGAACACTTAGGTTGATTTCATATCTTGGCTGTGAATGGTGCTGCAGAGAACACAGGAGAGCAGATACCTCTGACAAACTGACTTCAAATCTTTTGGGTAAACATCCAGAAGTGGGATTGCTTGATCATATGGTAATTCAATTTTAGCTTTTTGAGAAACCTCTGACGATTTTCCATAATGGCTCTTTCATTCCCAACAGAGTACAAGAGTTTCCTTCTCTCCACACCCTTCCCAACATGTGCTATCTTTCACCTTTTTGATAACAGCCATTCCCACAGGTGAGATAATGTCTCATTTTGTTTCAAACTTGCATTTCCCGAATAATTGGTGATATAGAGCATTTTCTCATATATATGTTGGCCATTTGTATGTTTTCTTTTGAGAAATGTCAATTGAGGTCCCTCCCCCATTTCTTGTTTTTGCTGTTGTTGTTTTCTTGCTATTGGTTTGAGATCTTCATATTTTCTGAATATTGACCCCTTACTGAATGCATGGATTGCAAATGTTTTCTGCTAATCCATAAGTTGTTTCTTCATATTGTTGTTTCCTTTGCTGCGTGGAAGCTTTTTTGTTTAACATAATCCCATTTGTCTATTTTCACTTTTGCTGCCTGTGCTTTGGGAGTCAAATCCAAAAAAAAGGTCACTGCCAAGACCAACATTGTGTTTCTCCTATGTTTTCTTCTAGTAGTTTTCACAGATTCTGGTATTACAATTAAGTCTTTAACCCATTTCGAGTTGATTTTTATATATGGTGTGAGATGAGTCCACTTTCACTTTTCTGCATGCATATATCTAGCTTTCCCAACACCATTTATTGTAAAGACTATTCCAATCTTTTCATGTGTTGTACACACCTTTGTCAAAAATCAATTGGCTGTATATGCCTCAGTTCATTTCTGAGCTCTCTCTTGTGTTCCACTGGTTGATGTGTGTGTATATGTGTTTAATTAATTACTTTATTTAATTTTCCATTACCATGTTATTTTAATTACCATAGTATTATAGTAAAGTTTAAATTTAGGTAGTGCTAAAGCTGCAGATACCTGCAACTTTACTTTTTTTGTTCATAATTGCCTTGGCTAGTCAAAGTTTTTGAGAATTCCAAATGAATTTTACAATTTTTTTCTTTCTATAAACAATAACACTGGAATTTCAACAAAAATTACATTCAATCTGTAGGTCATTTTAGGTAGTATGGACATTTAAAAATACTAAAACTTTTAATCCATAAACATAAACCATCTTTCCATTTGTTTGTGTCTTCAACTTGTTTCATCAATGATTTATAGTTTTCAATGTACAAGTCATTCATCTCCCTGGTTAAATTTTATTCCTAAGCACAGATGTTCCTTGATATACAGTGGGGTTATGTCCCTATAAAACCATTGTTAGTTGAAAATATCATAAGTCAAAAATGCATTTTATACACCTAAACCACCATACATCATAGCTTAGGCCAGCCTACCTTAAAAGTGCTCAGAATACTTAGACCTAGCACAAAACCTATTTTAGAATCAAGTGTTGAAAATCTCATGTAATTTACCAAATAGTGTACTGAAAATAAAAAAAAGAATGGCTAAATAATTCCCAATCCTAAATTTTAAAAAATCATAAGCCAAACCATTGCAAGTTGGAGAACATCTGTGTATTTTATGTTTTTTGTAGCTATTATAACTGGAATTACTCTCCTATATTTTGGGTAGTTCATTGTTAGTATATAGAAATGATACTTTTGTGTGTTGACTTTGTCTCCTGAAATATTACTGTATTTGTTTATAAGTTTTTGTTTTGTTTTGTTTTGAGACAGTTTTGCTCTTGTTGCCCAGACTGGAGTGCAATGGCATGATCTCAGTTCACCGCAAACTCCGCCTCCTAGGTTCAAGCAATTTTCCTGCCTCAGCCTCTCAAGTAGCTGGGATTACAGGCATGCACTATCACATCCAGCTAATTTTGCATTTTTAATTAGAGATGGGGTGTCTCCATGTTGGTCAAGCTGCTCTAGAACTCCCGACCTAGGTGATCTGCCCACCTCGGCCTCCCAAAGTGCTGGGATTACAGGCATGAACCACCACACCCCTCCTGTATTTGTTTGTAAGTTCTAACAGGTTTGTTTGTTTGTTTTGATGGAATCTTTAGGGTTTTCTATACATGATTTCTATACTTAAGATGCTATAAGTAGCATTCAGCAGTGAAGCCATCAGATTCTGGGCTTTTCTGTAATGGAAGACTTTGTATTACTGATTCAGTCTCCTTCCTCATTATTGGTCTGTTCATATTTACTATTTCTTCGTAATTCAGTCTTTGTAGGTTGCATGTGTCTAAGAATTTATCTATTTCTTCTAGGTTATCCAGTTTGTTGATTTATAATTATTCATAGTAGTCTCTTATAAGTCTTTGTATTTCTGTGCTATCAACTTTAATATCTTCTCTTTCACTTATAATTTTATTTACTTGAATCTTCTCTATTTTTTTCATATTTGATTAAATAAAGCATGTTAATTTGGTCTTTTCTAAAAACCAACACTTAGTTTATTGATGTTTTATCTTGTTTTTCTAGTCCCCATTTTATTTATTTCTGCTTTCTTCTTTAATATTTCCTTCTTCATACTGACTTTGGGCTTAGTTTGTTCTTCTTTTTCTAGTTCCTTGAGGAGCAACATTAAGTTGTTTATCTAGATCTGTCTTTTTATGATATATGCATTTATTGCTTTAAACTTACCTGTTAGAATTCTTTTTTCTACATCCTATAAGTTTTAGTGTGTTGTGTTTTCATTTCCATTTATCTAAAGATATTTTAATATATCTCTTTAAAATTTTTTCTTTTACCCATTCAAGTACATATTGTTTAATTTCCAGGTATGTATGAATTTTCTGAAATTCATCCTGTTATTGATTTCCAGTTTTGTGGCATTGTGGTCAGAAAGATACTTGATATGATTTCAATCTTAAAGTTTCTAAGGCTTGATTTGTGCCCTACCACGTTACCTATCTTGGGGAATGTTTCAGGTTTGCCTTAGAAGAGTGTATTTTCTATTGCTGTTGGATGAACTGTTTTATGGAGGTCTGCTATGTTCATTCAGTCTGAAGCATTGTTCAGTTCCCATGTTTCCTTACTAATTTTCTTTCTGGATGAACTGTCCATTATTGAAAAAGGGTATTAAAGATTCCTACCATCATTGCATTATAGTCTATCTCTCCCTTCAGGTAGTTTAATATTTGTTTTATATGTTTAGGTGCTCCAATGTTGGGTACATATATATTTACAATTGTTAAACCTTCTTGATTACTTCATATTTTCAATACTATATAATAATATTGGTCTCATTTTATAATTTTTGACTTAAAACTATAAAATTATTTTATCTGAGATAAGAATAGCTAGCCCTGCTTTCTTTTGCTTTCCATTTGAATAGAAAATATTTTTTTGACTTCTTCACTTTCAGTCTCTGTGTGTCCCTAAAAGTGAGGTGAGACTGTCTTAGGCAGCATACAGTTGCATCTTAAAAAGAAATCCATTTGGTCACTCCATGTCTTTTTGTTGGTGAATTTAATCCATCTGCACTCACAGTAATTACTGACATATAAGGTTGCAATACCGACATTTTGTTCAGTGTTTTCTGGTTGTTTTATTGATACCTTACCCTGGGTGATCTAGCCATACTATTACCCACAATATTCCTCATGAGGTAAGACCAACACGGGCTTCTTAGGAAACAACTTGAAATACTAAAGAAACTGGTTAACAGCTCTGGCTCTCTTTTTCTGTTGTAGAAACCATGGGCCTAGGGAAATACTCTTCATCTGGCATTGTGCCTACTTGGGGGAGTGGGAGTGGTGGCACAGTTGAAGTGACACTATTCTTACTTTTCTATTTTTGTTTTCACTCAGTTTCACAGAACATGCCAGTGTCTCAGGATTTTTCGAAATATTGGGCTTTTCAAAACTATGTTCTGGGCTATGGATAGTTTCCCATTGAATTTTCTGTTGTCGGGAAGTGCAGCCTAATCCTTCCTATTCTGCATTCTTGCTGACATCACTCCCCTTTAATTATGTATATTTTTAATTCATTTACCATACTCATGCAGGGCAGTGAAACATACAAAACACTTCAATAATGCTACAATGGATATGTTATATCAAGATTATTTTTTACCACAAGTACCTTCAAAGGACACTCAAAAACATGTTAAATTCAATTCAATTCCTGTCCAGTGGGCTCACAATCTAAATTACTAGCAACAAATAAAAGAAAAATGAAATGAGTGTTGTTTAAATGATTTCTAATTAAGCAAATTAGTTTCAGCTGTGTCATATTAGCATTGCATCAAAAGAAACAATGTAAAATATTCTTAATAAAACTTTGTGAACATAGACTTCCTGTTTACAATAACTATTTATATTAACTGCAGAATTTAAGATCTGTTTAGTATTTGCATTCACTGCAGAACTGCTTCTGGGAGTGACTGAATATGAAAAATTATAACTCTATTACAAGGTAACATGTTAGAAAGAATATTAGACTGAAATCTAGAGCCTTGATCACCTAGGATCTTGTAATTCACTATATGATTTTAGGGTCACTTAACCTTTAGGAGCCTGTGTTATAGACTCACCCACTGTTACCTGTGCACATAATTTTTATTATAGAGGTCATATGTTTAGACTCTAGACCCCTGAAATAAAATACAGTTATTATTACAAAGAATACAAAACGTTTACCAAAATACACTGCCTCTGCTTCTTAGGGACACAGTTAACTATATTTCTTTTTTCTCTGGAAGTGATATGGTGCGATGAGATTAAGTTTTAGAAAGTGAAACATAAACATATATAAATGTTTGCACATACAATCCTCTACTTCTGCCTCGTTGGCATGGAGATGACCATGACAACCTTGAAAACCACAAGCTAGGCCAGGTGTGGTGGCTCACGCTTGTAATCCTGTACCTTGGGAGGCCTAGGTGGGTGGAGTTCAAGACCAGCCTGACCAACATGGTGAAACCTCATCTCTACTAAAAATACAAAAATTAGCTGGGTGTGGTGGTGCACACTTGTAATTCCAGCTACTCAGGAGGCTGAGCCAGGAGAAGCACTTGAACCCTGGAGGTGGAGGTTGCAGTGAGCCAAGATCCTGCCATTGCACTCCAGCCTGGGTGGGTGACATAGCAAGACTCTATCCAAAAAAGAAAAACAAAACAAAAAAAAAAAAACAACCACAAGCTAAAGACTGGGAAGTAAGGTCTTGTCAAACTGTTTAGCCATCTAAGATAATGAACTAAATGAGACATAATTTCTATTGTGTTAAGTCACTGAAGTATCCAGTATTTTTGCTATAATAACATACTGTGTCACTGAGGGCTGAGGATACAATTCACTATGTTAAATAGTAGAGAATGTTGAGCTGTGTAGTTAGATTTCAGAAATACAAGGAAGATCGCTAAGCCTACTACATATCAGGAATCATACCATTTTGTAGGTGGTAATATGGTACTCTGCTATTGAAATAAGGCAACAGCTAGGTAAACCATCTATGACATTTCACTGCCTTTTGCAGGCTGCAGCTCAAGGAGGGACCAGATTCTAGGGCAGGGTCAGAGTAAGTCAGCCAAGGTAGAAGTGGAACACCTATGCTTTTCAAGTTAAGATATATACAATACTTCCTGTATTCATTTCCTTTTTGTTGTCACTTGATATTTATTAATGTATTCATTCTGAATTCCAACTTTATTCAGGAATTCTGAGGTATATCAAGGAAGGGATTTGTAATGACCATATTTTCTTTACATACATTTTCTATAATTCAATGATATCTCATATCTGTATCTTAGATTACAATGCAAATTTCTAGGCATGTAAGAAAAATTATAGTACCAGAATGTAAGGAATCTGGTCAAAATAAAATATTTTATGACTAGATAATAGAAGATCTTAAAATCTAAGTTTACTGAATCACTAAACGTTAGGGACATTTTATGTGTGTTCTTTTAAAAGCTTTCTCTGCCATCGTGTGTTGTCTCTCCTTCGCCAGGCAAGGACTGCAAATTAGACGTAGAAATTTTGAATATGTCTAATTTATCGCCTGAAAATAATTTAGATTACCATTGCAACCAAATGTATTGAAATGCCTTGCTAATTTTTTTGTTTGGAAGTGAAAGTTGAATAAGAATCACAGTGGGAGACCTGACATGATGGCTCACAACTGTAATTCCAGCACTCTGGGAGGACGAGAAAGGAACACTTGAGTCCTGGAATTTAGGGCCAGCTAGGGCAACACAGTGAGACCCTGTCTCTAAAGTAAAAATAAAATATGATAAAATAAAAATAACATGGAAAAGGTGAGTGGTATGCCCATGACAGTTGTTCAACAAATATTACTTTGTATCAACCATTGGTCAAGCATTGTGCTAAACACTAGGATGAGATTATGATCTGTACTTTAATTAATATTCTATGGCTACTAGAATATCAACAATGACAAATATAACAGTTTGTTAAATACTGTGATGTGATAAGTTCTGGGTGCCTGGTAATATATAAAAAGGTCTCCTAAGTAACAAAAAAAGTTATAATTTATTTGTCACTTGTTTTTATTTTCAATTATCATGCACCATGTGCTTCACAAGGGTTAACTCATTCAGTCTTTTCAAACAGCCTTATGAAGTAGCAGTTATTACTATACTTTATAGGAGAGAAAAGCAAAGATCAGAGAAGCCATACAGCTTTCTGAAAAACACTAAGCTAGTGAATAGCAAGGTTCAGGTTTGAACATAGGCTTCTTAAATCCAAAGCCCGTAGTTAAGAGTCAGAAATGGCAAACCTATAGAAGCAATCTTAGACATTATTTTGAAGATATTGGAAGGGTCAATAGGAAAGAGTGCTGTGATTGATTATCGATGTCTATTATGGTTGTGGAATAAGGGAGTAACAGCAGAAATACCATAAATGACATAATTGAATCATGCTATCTTTCATGCCCATATCTTGCAAACAATAGCACAGGTCTAGGGACAGTACATGAGAAGCTCTAAATTCAATGAGGATAACATTTTTCTCCCACTTCTGTAATTTTAGAATGTCCTTAAAATATTTTAATCATAGGCCAGTTTTAAATAAGATGAAACAAATACTAGTCAATCATACCATGGGTCAGGTACAGAGCTAGTTATTATGATACACATAGACTCTTAATAGAATTGTATTCCAGAACAAATGAAGTTTAGTGATCATTTATTCCTGAGGGTGCCATAGATGGGATTATACATTTGAACAAGATTCTTAATTATGATATACTGTGTTGTCAGTGTACACATGGTTTTAATGACATTACTCAGGAAATAAATAAATACAAAGCCAGGAGTTTGCTGTCAGCATAATAACTCTATCTGATTAGAGCCAAACATATGACTGATTCTATTTGTCTAGGTCTGTCAGACATGTAAGCTTCATTTCTCCAGGGGTGATATGGTTGCTTGCAAAACTGTCAAGAGAGTCAAAAGAGGAACCTGGTGGTACAACATAAAAATTTCTCATCCAATTGTGATTCTTTCCAGGAAAAGAATACTATCTGACTTATTTCTGTATATATCTGTTTATCTAGCACAGGACTGAGGAATAGGAGTTCAATAAATATTGACAAACTTTTCATTCTATAACTAGTTGAGAATTCTTGTAATAACTTCATAATATATGAAATTAGTTTCTCCTATACTTCCTTCAAACTTTGTTGTTTCTAGGATTTTTTCATCTGGTAAGGAGCAAATATTCCTATTAAATCCTCCAAAGTCTATTTCTGAATATTTGATCAAATAAATTAAACTAGAGATTACAGTGTCCATGATTAGGAAAAATGGGGATAATTTTTGTAGATAAGGGCATATTGGACATTATAAACTGTTTCATGCAATCTTGAGAGAAAGAAAAAAGTTCTCAGTAGAAAGCATTTGTACTAAATTATGGAAATTTGGAGCTTTACTCTTACTGCTCTGAAACATTCTAATTCTTTAATACATTCCTAAATAACTGTATCCATGTTTCTGTCTGTCTTTTCCCATTTAAGCAGGAAAGAACATTCTATACTAAATGTAATTCATCTGACTCTCAAACTTCTTCCCTAACTTCCTCTTTCTTTCTTTCTTTTTTTTTTTTTTTTTCTGTCACCAGACTGGAGTACAGTGACGCGATCTCTGCTCACTGCAACCTCCACCTCCTGGGTTCAAGGGATTCTCCCACCTCAGCTTCCCAAGTAGCTGGGACTACAAGTACATACCACCACGCTCAGCTTATTTTTGTATTTTTAGTACAGATGGGGCTTCACCATGTTGGCCAGGATGCTCTTGATCTCTTGACCTCGTTATCCACCTGCCTTGGTTTCCCAAAGTGCTGGCATTACAGGTGTGAATCACTGCGCCCGGCCCCTAACTTCCTCTTTTTCACGTAATACTTACTTCATTTAGATAGTAGAAAGCAAACAATGATTTTGAGTACATCCATGAATGTATGATTAATGAAGTAATTTTACAAGGCATACTTGTTCTTTTTCAATGATTGTTTATTCAATCATGTATATGTCTAAGTGCAGAGTTTTAGGAATTGTGATACATATTCTTGGGCATGGCCCTACTGACCTCTTATTATGTGCTTAATCTTTCTAATAATTTTGTGAGATTATTTAAAAAGAGATTGAATTAATATAAATTATAAATTTACTGTGCACTGCATTAAAATTAATAATCAGTCTGAGTCTACATGCTTACCTTAAATTTAACATATTTTAGGAATGAATCTTCTGGAAAACATAGCCCTTATACAATATGTATATTTAAAATACCTTTTTGAAATTTAAGCACACCAATTATCCTCAGCAATAAAGTTAATTTATAATTTATCCCTACTAAAAACAAACTTACTTAAAATTAAAAAGATTAAAGGTTTAGAACTCTAGTCATGAAGTTAGTATGTATTCTTAGATTCTGAAATACTATTATTCTGAATTTTATTGAAAGAGCCACTCCAGTCACAGTATGAAATACAAACATAGAGCTTTTATTCCTCTCAAGTACATGTCACCTTTGTTTCTCACCATAAAGAAAAGAAAGAAAAAAAAAACACCTCCATAGATACTTGGCTCTTTTCTTCTCTTGGTATGTTTTGTTTCATCCTTTTCAAATCTATAATCGTCCATTATGTGACTGCTGTACAAAGACTGTATTAAAATTGACGAATATTCACAGGAGGGCACATGCTGTGTTCCATGACTCTTGGGTGTGTGTGAACCAGTGCATTTCAAACTGTAAGTTATACTATGAACCATTAATAAGTTATGAAATCAATTTAAGGAATGATGATCAGAATTTTTTATATCACAAAATAAACTAGAATTGGATACAGCAGATCACACACACAGAGAAACAAAATTTCATGCATATGAAAAAAAGCAATTATTTAGTAAAGATTTTGATTTTGTATGTATGTGTGTGTGTGAGAGAGAGAGAGAAAGAGAGAGAAGAGAGAGAGAGAGAAGTAGGCTGTAGTGTGAAACATTACTTATTCTGGATCATAGTCAAACATTTTGAAGCTACTTTAATACAGGAAATGAGATCTCGTTGTAGTCTTCATAATGGCGAAAACTACTCCATCATTATAGGCAAAGTAGTACTCCCTTTTCATCATTTAATACAGTGAAAACTAACTTTCCCTCCTGTGGCTAAACACACTACAATATAATTTTTGGTAGTTTATGTGACCAATGTTTTATTCAGTTATTTTATGTTGATATTTTAAAGCATATGCTACTCCTAAAGAAGTTTAAACAAAAGGAAGTGTACCACACTGCTCATTGCATAGGTAAGATCATAAAATAAGAATCTTTTAAATTATAACAGAAGCTGACCTCAATATGAGATTTAATGTCTTACAAGATCAGCAACTTCACTTCTTTGCTACTTAGGCTATTTGGCCAAGCAAGAGCAAAGACAGCCAATAAAATTTTCAAACTAAGTAGGTTTTAACAATATATTAGCATGGTGCAAAAGTAATTGTGGCTTTTGCTGTTACTTATACATGCATTACCTTAATCCATGGCAATTATTCATGAGTCTGACCTAAGGATAAAGATGTTTATCATAAACTTTCTCTCAAATGTTTAATTTACTAAAAATACTATATTGCACATGTGTCAGGCACTAAGTGCAAATAAACTACAC
This sequence comes from Saguinus oedipus, assembly GCA_031835075.1. Lineage (NCBI taxonomy): Eukaryota > Metazoa > Chordata > Mammalia > Primates > Cebidae > Saguinus > Saguinus oedipus. Next base: position 141,427,296 of record CM063169.1, read on the forward strand.
AAGACAGTAAGAATTCTTTGGCAACCTCAAATAGTAAATACATTTTCCCCACCACTTACTAGTGGAATTTTCTGCACTGGCTCTGAGGATAAACACCCACCTGCTTTTCTCTTCATCTCTGAGTTTTCAGTTTTTTCCTGGGTTTTCCACACAGGTAACAAACCTTGGAATTGGCCTGAAATTCCTTCTATGGTTTATCTTGGTATAACTTTTGCTTCTTTTTTCTACAAGTACTTTATTTCACCATTTTTTGCTGCTTGAATTATGTTACTTTTTCTTTCCCCTTTCTGAGCCAATCTGAGTCTTTTAGTCAGAGTCATTAAAGTCTCCATTGCCTTTTCTATCTCAAAGATGGGTGTATTCTTACATCACAGAATCCTCCAATACCTTCATTACTGCTTAATCCTTAAATTTCTACTGTCTTTTAATTTTCTCTATTGTCTCCCTTGATTATATCCCAAGAAATGACAGTGATGATTATTTAGTCATGTCTTGAATAGCAATATTTTATATAAGCAAGAAGTAGAACAAATGTCTCAGTGGGGTACAGAAGTAATTTGACATATGAATAGCACATACACAGACCTGAGTAAATAACAAGGACTTACTCTAGACAGATGTGATTGTTAGCAGAATGCTCTGTCCTGCTGATAACATACTGGATGTGGCTGCTTTGACATTGTGAAGGCACACTGAGAACAGCATCTGAACCACTGCATAGAGTAGCCCAAGCTTTGAACATATAACACATAGCACTTTGTTGAAATGTAACATTTGGTGAACAATCTCCTCTCAGATCTCACATAGCAATTTTACAACCAGGGTGGGAGTCTCTCTTCCTGCAAGTGAATTTACCTGTGCTCTGTCACTATATCTACCCTATGACTTGTTTTCTATGCCATTTGCCTGACTCTGCTCAGGTGGATTCTCTAAAGCTGGCTGTGGTGCTTCCCATTTCAATCTCCCCTCTTACTTATAATTATTGTGTAGTGTCCTCTACCTGCTAGTTTGACACAGGTGTCATTAGGGTTTCAATTTTATTCCCCAAAACATAGGTCCAAGTCCAAATCCTTGGTACCTTTGAATGTGTCCTTCTTTGGAAATTATGTGTCTTTGTAAATGTAATCAAATGAGGTCATTTGGAGTAGGGTAAACTCCAAATCCAAAATGACTGGTCTCCTCATAAGAAGAAAAGAAAAAGACACAGACAAAGATGAAGAACACTATGTGACAATAACATCAGAAAATGGAGTGATACACCTCAAAGCCAAAGAATGTCCACACCAGATCCTAAGAAAAAGGAATGGAACAGATTTTCCCTTAGAGCATTCAGAGAGGGCCTGGTTCTGCTAACACCCTGATTTCAGACATCTAGCCTCCAGAACTGTGCAATAACAAATATCTTTTCTTTTAAGTCACTCAGTTTGCAGCACTTTGTTAGAACACCCCTAGAAAATCAATATGGGTGTGGATTCATACAATATAAAAGCTTAAAATAGAATTTTGTATGCTCTTCCATTGATCTGTATGATTCTGCAGCATGCATGGGAAACTTTGGATTAATTGACTGCCATTATCCCACAAGAACCAATAATTTCTACCACTTTTATAGTTGTGTAGACAAGAAAGAAACAAGGAAATAGAAAGACCACTAGAAGACTGAATGCAGAAAAGCACGAGAAAAAGGAAATACAAACACAGAGTAAAGAAAGAGAAATACGGTGATAACTGTGAACAAAGAAGCTAAGTTTCTCCCTTCTGGAATTGACAGTTGGAAAGGTGACTGTACTTGGCTTTTTCTGAGACCTAGAAGCTTAAGAAATATATAGCATATATCTGGGATACTATATGGTCTAAATCAGAATCTACTCTAAGCTCATAGCTTATATCTGGGATACTATATGATCTTAATCAGAATCTACTCTAGGCTCAGAGAGAAGAGGCTACAAGCATCAGTAGGCTCCACAGAATCACCAAGTCTTTGTCTTAATCTCTTCCCTAGTTCCAAACTCAGTTGTGGTTATGTACTGCATAAGTCAATGCCAGGCCATATGCAAAAGGAAAACAACTTATCTGAGGGAGAAAATCTGTATCAATAGGTTTTCTAGGTTTTATTTGACAGTGTTTGTTATTATTTGCCTAGAAGAGTTACCCGTGGAATGATCTCCTTGATAGATTCAAATATCTATTTCATGATCTACAAAATCTAAATTGACTTTATTCCAATCTAAAATGACACTTTCTCCTCTTTCATAACCATCTAAATATAATGTCTTAGCCTCATTTTATAAACTAAGAAAAGCCCATTTGACTTATTCTCTTCAAGCACTGACTGAAATATAGGTTTTCCATAAATATTTAATTAAATGAAGTATACAAAAGAAATAAACTATTCCATGAATATATGTTGTCTATTTTCTTTTAAATTTTAGCTTATATAAACATGTGCTCATTTTACCCTTTATATGTGATATCTCTCTCTCTCTCACTTTTTCTCTCTCTTTATAATCCTTTTTCTTTGATTTTTTATACAAATACTATTAGCTAAAAATAATCTCATAACATTTTATTTGTATATACTGCATCAAAATGCAGACTTGAAATACAAATCCAGAATTTAAAACTAAGTTAATTCTTCCATGAACACCATTATCAAGAAATGTTGGTTAATTATAGGTAATATAGTGTATTGAGAAATGCCAAAAATTAAAGGAAGGACATTTATTGACTATTATATGGCACAACGTCATGCTGTGTATATTCTACCATACACATATATTATGTAATTCTATGTACTTTGTCAGATAGGCACAACTATATCTACTGAGACACACAGAATGCAAACACTTTCCAGGGTTACAGAGCTGGAAAGAGGAAAAGATAAAATATGAATTCAGGTCTATATAACAGCAATTCCAGGAAATTAGTACTCTTCCATATTACTATTAGATGCATACTAAACATTCACACCTACACAGACACAGACACACACACACACACTATATATATATAGAAATCAAAACAATGATTTAAAATGCTGACATAAGCATTAGCTTTTTTGGATTCATTGCAACTCCATGTATTACCTGTATCTCCTTGGGCAAGTTAATTAATTTGTACGTGGTTCCCTTTCTTCATGTATAAAATGGGGTTAACAATACTACATCCTTTGCATAACTATTGTAAAAATTAAATGAGTTAATATAGCTACTGTATTTAGACAGTACCTGCCACATGGTAAGTGTAAATACTAGTATTATCTTATTTGTACACCTATAAGCTCTACCTATGTGTTTGTTCATGTGTATCATAGCGTTATCATGATGGTGAATATATAAACCATAAAGTTTTATTGCCAATATAAAATACATTATTTTCAAAAGACTTCATGTGTCAAAGCACTATATGCAAATACAGCAAAATAATTTGCTTAAAAAAGTTTCTTAGAGTAGATATGTTATAAAGGATCAGTTATAAATTTTTAATAATGCATCAAGGTTATCTTCCAAATGTTATCCACTGTAGAACACACTTTAACACACACACACACCATATGGGAAAACTAGAGAAGATACACAGATTAACAGAAAATATATAGAGCCATCCCTGGTATCTATAAGAAACTGGTTCCAAAACCAACAAACTCCACGGATGCTCGAGTACCTTATAGAAAGTGATGTGGTATTTTCATATAACCTGTCCACATCCTCCAGTATACTTTAAATTATCTCTAGATTACTTATAATACCAAACTACCCACAAAAATTAAAAATAAAAACATGAAAATATATAAATGCTATGTTAACATAGTTGCCCCTCAGTATACACAAGGAATACACTCCAAGACCCCTATGTATACCAAAAATTCATGCATATTCAAATCTTGCAGGTGTCTCTGTGCAACCCACATATATGAAAACTCAGCCACCCACATATGCAGGTTTTGCATCCCATGAATACTGTACATTTGAACCACATTTGGTTGATAAATATCCGTGTATAATTGGTCTTGTGCTGTTCAAATCAAGGTTGTTCAAGGGTCAACGGTAGTTGTTACTCAGTATTGCCTTTTATTTGCATTATTGTTATTGTTGTATTTTTATTTGTTCTGAATATTTTTGGTCCTTAGTTTGGTTGAAATGACAGACACAAGACTAATGGATAGGAATGACTGACTGTAATAAATTTTAGAAGACTTAAATTTAATCTCTGTCTCACTGTGTTTCAGCTTAGACTAACCATTAATCAACAGACAGCTGCTATTACATTAAAAGGGACTTTTATTTTAATGTTTCATATTTTTTATATCTAGTATAGTGCCTAGCAAATATTCAATATTCAATAAATAATATATTTACTGACTAGTACATAATAACACACACACCCCTATGAACAAAGAAACATGAATGATATATTTTCTATTATTTAGCATTCAAACAAATGGGGAATTATTTGACAGCCCTGTTGCTACAGTTATTGCCTTTAGGACAAAAAGAACATTGCCAGTGAAGGGCTCTCATTGCTATGCCAAGTATTACTAATATTCATAAACTCTTGTTATTATTTTCAATCTAAAGAGAGACTCACCTATAGTCTGAAGATCCATATAATTGATACATCCCTTTAATTATTCCAAACATTTCTAAGTGTCTGGCATACAGACTTCTAAGAACTGTGAGGACTGATCTGACACCAATATCTTATCAGTAATGCTTCACAGATGAGACATAAACATTATTAATGAAAGGGGAAAAAGTCTTTGGATAAATGGTTCAGGGAGGTCCTCTGAACTATTATTAATGAAGAAATTACCTTTGGTTCATTTTGGTTATTTTCCTTTTTTCCTTCTCTTGCAGCAAAAGCACAGAGTAGTGGACCTTAACTGAGTAAACACAGGTTTCCTTAACTGTCTCCTTATTAAATATTCAACATTAAGCAGAGTAGAGTTTTGCCACCTTACATGATCAAATGAGTCACACACTCTAAATCAAACATAGGAAAGGCTAAGTGAATACAAAATCTCAGCTGTAAAACTGAGGCTGTAGGACAGATGCTCTCCAAGGTCCTTTGATGCCTTAATAGCAGCAGCCTTAGCAGTATTAGCTCTGTGAAATGGTAATGAAATGGTGATAGAAATAGGAAACTGTAAATTAATGCTTATCTCTACTGTTCATGGTACTGCCATCTGCAACTCTATAGTATCTGAAGTTATACTCTCTGTAAGTGATTTTATTAAGCATGCTTACTGAGGAAAAATAATTGTACTGACAATATCATAAGTATAATTATTTTGATTCTTGACATGAAAAAATTTCCAGCTGCTTTATCGTTTTAAAATTCTTTCTGAAAATTAATGGTGGAAAAGTTCTTAAAGATATACAAAACTGTAGTGAAACTATGGACTTGACACTGAACAGTTCTTCTGAGGTCATGTCATATGCAGTTTTACTAGTCCCCAGTAAAATATTGGAGCCATCTGTTGAATATCATTGATAAGTTACTTTATTCAGTACATACAGATGTAAACTTCTGGACTGCAGAAATTTTCATTTTGGACTTCACTGTACTCCATTATATATTTTGTTTCCCAAAATATGGGCCTAAATAATTAAAGCACCCTCCAATAGCATAGCAAATACATGTGTAATGTAAGATTGTTTAAATATACATAGCAGATGTTGGCAGTGCACCTACCCCTATTTCTCGGACCTTGCAGTGTACTCTCCTTGCCTCATTTCCAGGTTATCTGCATCTGTGTCCCTGAAGGCCTTTTTTCTGGAAACTTGGTGGCTAGGATAGAAAGTCAAGTCAGGAATACAGGACAATTAACACCTCTTGGGAAAGAGCCCTCAACCAGTACTCTCAGAAATTGGTTCTAAACCAATGATAGAGGACTCAGGGATACCCGAAGTCTTTTTATTTTAGTAGCTGGATGGCAGAAAATAAGGAAAACGAAAGAAGGACCAGGAATTTGACTATGGACATGTTCAGTTTGAGGTTTAAAGTGCAAGTTAATATGTTAAGTGTGCAGGTAGGTATACAAATCTAGAATTTCTTAAGAGTTAAGGGCTGAAGATACATTTAAGAGTAGTCAGCATGCAGATATTCTAGAAAGCCATAATACTTGACAAAGTCACGTGGATAGAAAAATGTAAGCAGGGACGAGAAGACATCCCAGAACTGAGCCCTGAGTACTCCAGCATTCAGGGCTGGATATCTGGATGATGCAGATGGATTAAGAAAGGATGATAAGAAGCAAAGAATGAAGCAGAAAGAAGGCCAAAACAGAATAGTCTTTATCATTCTTTGTCTGCTATTTAGTATATTACAAATTTTCTTAAATATACATATATTACTATAAAAATAAAATAGGTAAAGTTTTGTACTAAATACAGCAATATTTTCTACCAAATTTTATGACAATTTTCATACTTATTTTAGAATCTAACATTTCTACTTAATATAAAATTAGATAATTTTTTTCTTGCAAATTTATAGGCCATATATATTTAGATTTCTTTAAAAATAGATATTACCAGTGATCTTATGAGGCTGAAGATGAGGAAAATGTAGTTAATCCCCAACTTTAATGTACATAAAAATAATCTGTTAAGCATACTCAAAAAAGATCCTGTGTATATATATTCAGATTCAAGAAATCTAAGAAGGAATCTGCATTTAAAATAAGAATGCTGAGAATTTATATTCTAAGTGGTCATTGGGCCATGCCTTTAGAAACACAAATTAATATGTTTGTTTCCTACTCCTTAGTTCTAAGTTTATTGTATTTTTTAAAGCAAAATAAATAATATTGATAATTATTCCTTGTGCATTCCAACTCTTCTTTCTCTCTCACACTTGCATATGTTCAAATTTTTATTACAGTCTTATGATCTAGACATTTGAGTTTTTATAACACTATCACACATAAACTTGGTAAATAGAGTTTGTTCATTCATAAGGTCAGATTCATCCATTTATCTATCTAAAATAGAAAATAAAATAATTTATCTTGCCCTCCACTACATGTTAGCATCCATATTACAGGGTGTAATGGCTATGAAAATGGGATATGGTCCCAATCTTATGGAGTTTCAGTCCATTAGAGAGAAAACTTAAATCATAAAATTTAAGAATTTATTTAACCTTTTTTTTGAGAAAGAGTCTATCTCTGTCACTCAGACTGGAGTGTAGTCCCTCTTGGCTCACTACAGCCTCTGCTTCCCGGGTTCAGGCCATTCTTGTGCCTCAGCTTTCTGAGTAGCTGAGATTACAGGTGCATGCCACCACACCCAGCTAATTTGCTCAAGTGACTGGCTTGCCTCAGCCTCCCAAAGTGCTGAGATTACAGGCATGGGCCACTGCACTTGGCCTAAAATGTATTTTATTTTTAATAACAATTGTATATTTACAAATAGTGCTACAATAGTAAATAACAGGTTTTACTGACTTAATGTGTTTATTTAAACAGAAAACAAGGAAATGAGAGGTGTGTTTACCAAAACAAAGGGAGTTTCCTGGTATTATGGTTAGTAAAGTTTACCAAGTAACAATTCATGTTAACACCTACCATTAGAACTTGGTAAGACCTTATTCTAATTTTGTTCAATTAAAATTTTCATTACACTGTCTGCTGCTTTCACATTTTATTTTATACTTAAATAGGTCTTCCCTAAATTTTGGAAAATGAATAAATTTCCCAATAAATAGTTTATATAGGAGAAATATATGCCTGGTAAATAAAATACTTTTTATAAATTTCAGCTATATTTTCAGAGAAATGTATTATCCTGTCACATCAACAATAATACTCTAATAGAAAACACAACAACAATATTAGTAGTAGAAATAGAAGTGTGAAATGCTGGCCAGGCATGGTGGCAGATATCTGTACTTCCAGCATTTTGGGAGGTTAAGGCAGATGGATTCCTTGAGGCCAGGAGTTCAAGACTGACCTGGGCAACATGGTGAGAACCCTGTCTCTACAAATAATACAAAATTAGCTGGGCATAGTGGCACATAGTTCCAGTCCCAGTTACTCAGAAGGCTGAGGTGGGAAGAGTGCTTGATCCCAAAAGATCGAGGCTGCAGTGATCCATGATTGCACCACCGCACTCCAGCCTGAGTAACAGAATGAGATCCTGTCTCAAAATATACCTATATTTATAGAGAGATAGACAGACAGACAGATAGACACGTCCCATACTGCCCAAAGCAATCTACAGATTCAATGTAATTTCTAACAAAACGCCAATGATACTATTTCTTTATAGAAATATTTAAAAAATTAAAATTTGTATGAAACCCAAAAAAGACCCCAAATAGTCAAAGAAATCCTGAGCATAAAGAACAAAGCTGGAGGCATCACACTATAATACTTCAAAATAAACTACAAGCTTTAATAACCAAAAGAGCATGGTAATGGAATAAAAATAGACATATAGACAGTGGAACAGACAAGCAATCACAGAAATTGATCGTATTTATAGTCAAATGATTTTTTACAGAAGTGCCAAGGATATTCATTACAGAAAGGAGTCTCTTCACTTAATGAAGAGACTGGAAAACTAGATATCCATATGCAGAAGAATAACCCTCACCTCTCATTCAATATACAAAAAGCAACTTAAAATGTATCCAATACCTAAATATAAGATGAGAAATGATACAATTACTAAAAACCAAACTAAAACAAACAAACAAAATACAGTTCAGGACATTGGTTTAAAAAACAAAGCTTTATGAATAAGACCTCAAAAGCAAGAGCAGAAGCGACAAAAGCAAACATAAATAAATGAGATTATATCAAACTAAGTATTCTGCATAGCAAATAAAACAATCAAAAGAGTGAAAATACAATGTAAAGAATGAATGAAAATATTTGCAAACTATTTGACATGGGTTAATATCCAGATACACAAGGAACTCAAACATCCCAGCAACAAAGAACTAAATATCTAATTTTAAAATGGGAGAGTTATGTAAACAGACATTTTTCAAAAGAAAACATAAGAATCATCAAAAAATACATGAAAAAATGCCCAACATCACTAATCATCAGGGAAGTGCAAATCAAAACCACAACAAGTTATTGGCTTACACCAGTTAAGATAGCTATTATCAAAATGACAAAAACAACAACAACAAATGCTGATGAGAATACTAAGAAAAAGGAAGCCTTATACATTGTTGGTGAGAATGTAAACTACAGAGAACGATATGGAGGCTCTTTACAAAACTACAAATAGAACTATCATAGGTTCCAGCAATCCCACTACTGGGCATCTATCTATCCAATGGAAAGGACGTAAATACATTAAAGAGGCATCTGCACCCTCATTAATAAAAGTGCCTTAACAGGCATAAGTGGTGTAATAGAAAAGAAAGAAGAGTGTGATTTTTAGTCCAAACTCTATCATTTAGTAATTGTGTGGCAATGAACTTAACCTACCTAAGCTTCAATCTCTTCATCTGTATAATGGAAACAACATTTATCCCCATAGTACTCATGCTGGTTTCAAAATTCCATTAAACATTGGTTTCTTAATCAGAATATGCTTCAGTTCTGCAGTGCAAAGTAATCACTGTTTTTCATACATATTCATCAAATTTGCATTACTGGATGTATGTAAAAATTAATTACTAGAAGCAAAATTAAATGCTCCTAAACCTGTGGGTATAAACAAAATATCACCTTGATCTGAATGTGGATACTGGAATTTGAATGTAGGCACCACTTGTGAGTGAGTATCTTCTTCAGTAGTCTCAGTCCTGTGTTGCTTTCATATCTTGCTCTTACATCTACTAGCACACATCTACCACTGTTCCCAGGTTCTGTGAATTGACATCCTTACCTTCTCTTTTTTTGTTTTTTTGTATCAGTTAAAGAGAAGCCTAACTCAGTTTGCCTCCAGGAGAAGGGCTTTCTTATGTTCAATAGGTCTATCCCAAGATTTATAGTTGTGAAAGGTATATATAATTGTCCAGAAAGCAGTGGTCATATTTTTATTCTAGCAGATGTGCCTCCAGAAACATGAGAAAGAGCACCAAGGAATTATCAATTTCACAAAACATTAACATATAAAAAGTTTAATAGGGTCCATGACCCATTGGCCACTGCTTACTGACCAGACGTTAAATTATCATCTATATTGACATACTATGTGTTCTGGCTTTGTAAGCAAAGTAGCTTGATTTTACTTCAGTATTTTACTAGTCATTAGCCCTAAATTTACTTTTAAAGAGAAAACATTATACCTTATGAAGTAATTCATACAAAGACATTAGTCATCATCTATTCATTAGCTAAGAAACAGAAAATTACTTTTTGATTCACTCAACCAACATAAATGCCAATGGCAAAATTTGTCAACAGTCCTGAAAATCCATGGGGAAAAAGACAATAAATAATCGTACTAATGACAATATTAGTTCACATTTATCAGTGCTATGTGTCAGATATTGTGATAAGCACTTTGGTTGCATAATTTAACTTAATGGTCAAAACAACTTTAAAAAATATTATTGGTTGGAAGCGGTGGTCACACCTGTAATCCCAGCACTTTGGGAGGCCAAGGCAGCAGATCACTGAGTTTAGGAGTTCAAGACATGGTGAAACCTCATCTCTACTAAAAATACAAAAGTTAGTTGGTTGTGGTGGCAGGTGTCTGTAATCCCAGCTACTCAGGAGGCTGAGGCAGGAGAATAGCTTGAAAGGCAGAGGCTGCAGTGAGCTTAGATCACTCCACTGCACTCCATCCTCGATAACTGAGCAAGACTCCATCTCAAAAGAATATCATACATTTATAGAAACAAGACTTAAAAAATTTAAATGCAGCCAAAGCTCACCTAGAGAGTTGTGAAACCAAATTTTCATCATATATAGAAAAGCTTCAGAATTTGCACATTTAACCTCTGCAGCATACTGTTCCCACTTGCTTCTCTCAGTCTTTTTCATGTGTTAGTAGGTTTATCATGCTAACATTGGTAATTAACTGAATGGTAAATAATATCAAATATTAGTGATGTAATTACAATTCTTAATAAGGACATAATTAAGAACCTTCCTAATTATAGAAAATAGAAAAATTTCAATAATAGCTTTAACAATCTTCATGGAATTTTTGGGAACTGTAATTTTACATATATCTAGTGACTGGAAGGTTTTCATTCAAGTAACTTTAACAGAACGTCCACTTTGATTTTTCGTAACCTGAAGTAATCTCTTGTTAGTTTGATTTGGAAATGTGATTAAATCTACCCATTAGTAGACCTTGATGCTCCAGAAACCACCTGCAATTTTAGGGTATCAGAAAAGGTTCTTTTCTGTTAATGAAAGACATTTAGTTCTAGGTAAAATTTCCACAGTTCATCCATCTAGTTCATCTCCTTGCTTTCCAAATGTTCTTAATATTGACCATCCCAAGATGACTATCAACAGCTAAAAGCTTTTGGCAAGGGAAACCTTAGATGCAAGTTTTAGATTACTTCCTCCACCCTAGTTGGTGAAATGGGAAAATCTTATATTGACTGCAATAATTCTGTTAAGACATAGAGAGAAAGATGCCATTTATTCAACCAGATTCTTCTCTTCAATTATTCCCTAGAGTAAAAAACAGGCCCTTTGCGAAACTAATTCACTTTTTCAGACTTCTTGGGCAGTTTGGAAGAAGTGCTCCAATGTGTTAAATGGCACCCCAGCGAATTCTGAAAATGCTTGTACCTAACGAAGTATCTTACCCACTTTTCAGATGCAGCTTATACCTTAAAAGAACATCTAATTTAATATTTTATTATGAGTTTCTCTAGGTGGCTCACTTTATAGCTCTTTAGTTGCTATAAAATGATCTAGATTAGCATAGACCATCCCAAGACAATAATGTAAAGAACACTAAAAATGTTTTCAACAATGGTGTAATTCCTTAGACTACAAAACCTGGAAATATAGCTACTCTCAGTGTTAAATGCCTTTGAAACATAATACCACGAGGACTCTGCTTGTATTTTCAGAAAAGAACAAAGAACTCATAATTAAGTTGTAGTCTAGGATTTGACAAAATAAAAAGGACTTCAGCCCAGATTCAATTAACATATTTATTATATCCTTATTGATGTTACAGAATATATTGGCTAGTGTTTAAATAAATTTCATTCTATTTCCAGTGGGAAAACAGATATTTCAATATCTTATATGGATGCCCATGATATATTTTCATTAATAGACAAGTACTATAACACACACATTTTATTTGTAGTGTCTAATGTGTTATCAACTATCTAGACATCTTAATATTAACTCATCAGGCACTTCATTCTCTTACTAATTCTCCTTTATACTCTCCTCAAAATTTTTATTGCTTACTTGCCTTCTGCACATTCGACATTCTTTTATTGGTTCCTTCTTGACTTTCCCTCTCCACCTCTCACTTTCCTCCTCCTTAATCCCAAAATCCCATGTAAATATGAATCCATTCATTTTTTTCTTCTTTGTTCAATTTAACTATGAGTTATGCAGCATATATGTTATAGAGGTCTATGTTTATGATTTCTTCAAATCTTTAAAACAGATGATAGCAAAATGCATTACAGGTAATTCCATATGAATGAGTCTCTACCACCACCAATTTTGGAGAGAAATTCAAATTGGATGCATAAGCCACACTAAAATGGACATAAATAATTAAAATTTCTTGTCCCAAAGGTTCCTTAAAATTAACAATCATTGGATCTGGCTGGATCAGATGACACCACTATATTTGCCTATTTTGGGTTAGATACCTCAGGGTTATTCTAGTCCTAGGTGCCATTGCTGTAACATAATAAGAAACATTGTGATATCAATTTATACTTGAATGGAATTTCATATTCTTCAAAACAATTTAACATGTATCACCTCACGTTATGTTTATAACACTATGAAGTGAAAGTAAGTGATTGAGAGAAAAAAAATTTAGATAAAAGGGCCATACTTTTACAAGAAAACAGGCCAAGAAAGAATAAGTGTTTTGCTCAAAACCCAATTAATATGGCTTAGACCCAATGCTAGCCAAATGCTGCTAGTAAAATGCTATTATTTGTGTGATTTACACAACTACACTTAGATATAACAAAATAGTAATTATCGAGTTCTCACATCAAGGGATGCTGATGGGAGGGTGGAGATTTGGTACTGTGGTGGAACTTCTCAGGCCGAAGGAGGGAGCAGGCCCTGGAATATGGGTGAGTAGTATGAATGTAAAAATGTCATGACCCTGTGACTAAATTATCACTTTTACGTTGTTTTTCTAACATCTTTTAATCAGAGTCAACAATCTTTTTGACACACATTATAATAAAGAAACCAAAGGAGACCCTTTCTAAGAATATCCTCCACTGTCCTGGCTACACTTTTAAACTCTCTTAACAGTTTTTAAAGATGATTCTCTGGCTTGTTTTGGTATTATCACTCACTCTTCACGAATGAGCAGAATGATTTGGAGTGCAATAGGACTTAATAATTCTTGAAAGGCAGACATAGAGTGTGAAATGATACAAAATGGAGACTCAGAAGGGTGAGAGAATGGGTGGATAGTAAATTACTTAATGAGTAAAAGGTATGTTACTTGGTTTAAGGATACCCCACATTACCTGACTTAACCACTACAAAATATATGCAAATAACTAAATTGCATTTGTACTGCATAAATTTATAGAAATAAAAATAATTCTTGAAAGGTTTGCCTAAATATTAAATATGTTTGAGCATTCAACACATGCTTTCTGCATTGCTTTTATATCAGGACTCAGCATAATTTTTTTATAGAGGGCCAGACAATAAGTGCTTTAAGCTTTATAGATTACAAGGCCTCGGTTACAACCACTCAATTCTGCCACTGTAGTACAAAAGCAACTATAGACAATATATAAAAATGAATGCAGCTGTGTTCTAGTAAAACTTTATTTATACAATAGATGGCAGGTCAGATTTGGCTCACAGATCACAATTTGCTGACCTCTGGTCTATACAAAGTCAATGTCAACTACAGCAAACTGTTCTCTACCAGCACAACCTATAGATTAAAAACAAAAATAGGGTAAGGCTTGTAAGGTCTGGCTTCCTCTTCTATTTGAAGAGTCTCATACCAAATTTCTGGCTTCAGAGGGGAGATGCCAGCCTATGCTCACTATCCTCATGATTGGAAGCACTAATTACCATCTACTTTATTAAAATTTCATACTTCTGAAATCTACTATGAAGCATTTTCTCTACTCAGGGTAGAATCTTTTATTTGCATTGATTTTCTAATGCACACCAAAATTCCTAAACCCTCTTCATCACATTCTCAAGCATGGCCATGATATCTTCTTTATAACACACAATGGTCAATTCTACGTTTCTGATTTCCAGCTCTCTATTCTCTTTCTATGTATACTTTCTCAATAATATAATGCCATGCCTAAAGTATTCATTTCCATAAGTCTTGTTAAAATATTTTACTTCAGAGATTCTAGGTCTGACATATAAATTCCTTAGCTAAGAAGCAGCCTCTTCCAATAAATTCTTAATTTGTTGAATTACAAACCTAAAACACAGGTAAAGTGCCATCTTCTCAGTGTTTGAAAGTAGAACTCATTCATTTCCCTTAAATAATAGTTGCTACTACACCAAAAGCTCTTGGATTTCCCAGGTATCCCAGAGGGGGAGGAAGCAAGATGAATAGGGATGCACATCAGTCACTCAATTCAGAGATTTTCAGCTAAATAAACTACAGCTCTCAATATGAGACCGTCAGTCAAGTGATTGCTCATGGTCTTCATCTTTCACAGTGTATACACTGACCAGGAACACTAAAGTAGAATGTCTAAATGTTCAAAATTATCATTCTCTTATTTCAGTCTTTTACTGTATATTATTGTGAAAATAAAAGACATAAACTGAAAAAAATGTTTTATATCTTTACTCCAATAAGGTTGCCAGAAAAAGAGAAAATAAACAAGTGTAGTAATTTTTACCACCTTATAAAAAAGATTAATAACTTTGATCACAAACATCCAAATTCTTACATTAACCAAGACTTTCATACCAACAAAAAACATAATTAGCCACTTCATAATAGCTATCAATCTTATTTTTAAGAAATATCTTTTTCATAAAACCAGTTTCTCAAAATGGCATAATAAAATGTAAATGAAATGTTTCTTGTTCAAAATGAGGCACCAACTGACCAGCAAAATTTAATAGCCAAAAACTCAACCATTTACCCCTTCTATTTAAGAGCAGACCATCTTTAGTGGCCGCAACTTACCAGTGTCTTTGTGTTTTCTTCTGTAGTTTGTTCACATACCTTTTGTGACTTGAACCTCACAGGAATGCAAACAAATCAGATGGACTGACACTGCACTTCACTCCATCTCTAAACATTTCTGATGCCCTCACTTTCTATTTATCTTGTGGCATAATTATCAGATTTTAAAATAGAAGGTTAGACATTCAAAACATGTATTTTATTTTTACTTTCATATCCAAATATGTTGTCATTAAAATTATTCTGGATTAATTTGAATAGCTTGCTTGCTTTTTTGTGCATGTTGTTTATCATACTATATAATCTAAGGAAGAATCTGAGTCGCCTTATACATAGAACATAATTGAAAAATACAAATAAAGGTATAAAAACAAATCTAGAGAAAATCCATATAAACAATGAAGACTGAAATAAGAAGGAAACTTAAGCACAGATACATAAGGCCCTTATCCCATACAAGTTACCAAAGTCATCACACACACTGACTCACAGTTTTTTGACATCAGAGCAAAAAGAGAAAAAATAATTTTGCTTTCCCAAGAAATTTACTATTTATCAGGGAGTACAAAGGTGTGTTGTGACTTTTCATACTGATAGCAGTAATAGCAATATTAAAAATAATAATGGGAGGGCAGTCAAGATGGTGGACTAGAATCAGCTAGTGTGAACCACTGTCATGAAGAGGGAACAAGGTGGCTAGTAAACAATGACCCTGCAAGCCAATGATCTAAGAAAACACATTAGCATGCATCAAGGCAGCAAGGTGAGACAGAGAACAGAGAATAGCAAAGCTAGGCAGTAACCTATCTGGGTTCAGTGAGGAAGTCAGGAGAGGCTTCCCAACAGGAGGAAAGGGTAAGTGAGAACTCGCAGAAGATCCACACTTTCCACAGAGACCTGTGCAATCCTGCAAACGAGATAATTACATGGCATCCCTAGATCTCTAGAGAGATAGAGAGTTGCAAGTCTACAGACACCTCCACAGGCCTTGGACCCCAGAGCAGCTCAGTGTCAGCTACCACAGCTACCATGTGTGTGTGTGTGTGTGTGTGTGTGTGTGTGTGTGTGTGTGTGTGTGTGTGTGTGTGTGTATATATATATATATATATATATTATGAAATCATGTTATTTGCAGCAATGTGGATACAGTAAGAAGCCATAATCCTAAGCGAATTGATGCAGAAACAGAAAACTGAATGTTGAACACTGCACGTTTCCTATTTGTAAGAGTAATCTAAACATTGAATACACATAGACATAAAGATAGAAACAACAGAACAACAGAGACTGAAGATGACTATCAAGGGGGAAGGGAAGCATGGGCTACAAAAGCACTTATTTGGTACTATGCTCATTTCCTGGGTGATGGGATTATTTGTACCTGAAACCTCAGTGTCACATAATATACTCATGTAACAAACCTGTATATCAACTCTATAATCTTTAATAAAATTTAAAATTATAAAAAATAATAATTTTAGAATGTTATTATATGCCAATTACTGTTTTGCATGCCTTATATACATTAACTCATTTAATCCTCACAATAACTCTAGAAAATAGTCATTATTATCCCCATTTGGAAGATAAGGAAACTGAGGACCAGAAGATAGAGAGGCTTGGGAACTTACTCATAGTCCCAAAGCTGTAAGTGGCTGAGCTGGAATTATGAATGAAGGCAGTCAGCTCCAAAGTCCTCACTCTTAACCATATTTTATGCAGCATCTCTTATTACTTAGATCTAAACAAAGTGTTTGAGCTCTTATGTAGAGAACCAAGGAATATTCTAAAAGGTACCTCAAGCAAAAATTACATTAAGACAAAGATTTCTTTTTTTTTTTTTTAACCTCTGAACTTTTTTTTTTTTTTTTTTTTTTTTTTTTTTTTTTTGAGACGGAGTTTCGCTCTTGTTACCCAGGCTGGAGTGCAATGGCGCAATCTTGGCTCACTGCAACCTCCACCTCCTGGGTTCAGGCAATTCTCCTGCCTCAGCCTCCTGAGTAGCTGGGATTACAGGCACGCGCCACTATGCCCAGCTAATTTTTTGTATTTTAGTAGAGATGGGGTTTCACCATGTTGACCAGGATGGTCTCAATCTCTTGACTTCGTGATCCACCCACCTCGGCCTCCCAACGTGCTGGGATTACAGGCGTGAGCCACCTCTTCCGGCCACCTCTGAACTTTTTATTGGCCTCCCGCACCCCAAAGGGTCCCCTGCTTCTGCTGGCCTAATGTCTCAGAAGTTTGGTGTCATTGGTCTCAGACACCACTTTGCCATCCACTATCCGGCAGGTGGTGGTTTTTTGGATGGTTTGCATGGAGTTGCTGCTATCCAGGGCATCACTAAGACTGAAGTCCTCACCATTTTCCAGCAGGCGGCGGTAGGTGGTGAGCTCAGCCTCCAGCTTGACCTTAATGTTCAGCAGATCCTCATACTCCTGGGCCTGGCGCTGTCCCTCTGCTCGGGTCTGACTCCAGGTGCAGTAGGATCCCTTTGAGCTGCTCCATCTGCAGGGCGCAGCGGGCCTCCATTTCCCTCATGCTGTTCTCCAAGCAGATCTTCGTATTTCTTTTTTTTTGAGACGGAGTTTCGCTCTTGTTACCCAGGCTGGAGTGCAATGGTGTATTCTCGGCTCACCACAACCTCTGCCTCCTGGGTTCAGGCAATTCTCCTGCCTCAGCCTACTGAGTAGCTGGGATTACAGGCACGCGCCACCATGCCCAGCTAATTTTTTGTATTTTTTAGTAGAGCATCATCTCAGCAGCTTTATCCTCAGTGGACTGTGTGGTGACCACTATGGTGCTCTCTTCAATCCACTGAGTCTAGGATTGTCCAGCTCCTGTGGTTCTTCCCAGCCAGCTTGTCATATTGAGCCTAGATTTCTGCCATGATCTTGGCGAGGTCCTGAGATTTGGGGGCATTTACCTCCACGGTCAATCCAGAGTTGGCAGTCTGGGCTGGTAGGCCTTTTGCTTCCTCTTCATGGTTCTTTTTCCTGAAGAGCAGTTCCTCCTTGAGAGCCTCAATCTCTGTCTCCCGCTGCAGGCGAGTGATACTGGTGTCATCGATGACCTCGCGGAGCCCATGGATGTCGCTCTCCACAGACTGACATATAGCCAGCTCTGTCTCATACTTGACTCTAAAGTCATTAGGAGCAAGATGGGCATTGTCAATCTGCAGAACAATGTGGGCATTGTCCACAGTATTTGTGAAGATCTGAGCCCTCAGGTCCTCGATGGTCTTGAAGTAATGGCCCCAGTCTCTGACCTGGGGTCCCTTCTCCAGGTGCTCCTGGATTTCGCTCTCCAGCTTCTGGTTCTTGGGCTCCAGGCTCCTCACTCTGTCCAGTTAGGAGGCCAGGTGGTTGTTCAGGCTTTGCATGGTCTCCTTTTTGTTCTGGATGCCTCCCATTCCTGCCAGACCCCCGGCCAACCCCGCAGCAGTGCTCCGACCCCCATGCCACTCTGGAAGCTGGTGGAATGTGACATGGAGATGCAGGAACCAGAGCCCTTGGCACCTGCATAGACGCTGGCCATGCTGCTGACCAGCCGGGCATCGTAGCTGGGCACCCGGACGGAGCCCACAGACCTGTAGTTGGTGGAGAAGGTGGAGCGAGTGGTGAAGCTCATACTGCCCGGGGAAGAGAGCGAGAGGACAGGACTTAGGCTTTCGATTAGGAAAGAAGGAAGTCAAACTGTCTCTATTTGCAGATGACATGATAGTATATCTAGAAGACCCCATTGTCTCAGCCCAAAATCTTCTCAAACTGGTAAACAACTTCAGCAAAGTCTCAGGATACAAAATCAATGTGCAAAATCACAAGCATCCCTATATACCAATAACAGACTTAAAGAGAGCCAAATCAAGAGTGAACTCCCATTCACAAGTGCTACAAAGAGAATAAAATACCTAGGAATACAACTAACAAAGGATGTAAAAGACAAAGATTTCTTAAATCATCTTTCATCATCCTGTCAACAAACAACTCAGGAACAAAATTCACAGTGACTATGTACAGGCTGTGGTGGGGCTGGTATGAGCAAAAAGACTTGAAGAAGCTCTTTTCACTTTTATTTTCTGAAATACGTGATATTCACTGGTTATCTTAACTCAGAGACCTAGCTGTATTTAGACTAGGTGACCTACAAAAGTAACCTGAGAGGTATTTTTAAGTACATAAAATATATGTGTGTATTGTGCTGTCTTTCCACACACTAATTCAGACTTTCTATTTCAAAAATATAAAATAACCTGATACTCTGTTCCATTTTGGGAATATAAATAAAATCTTGAGAATTGAGAAGAAAAGGTACACTATGTACTGCAAGGTATGTGTTTTACTAACCACTAAAACACTGAAATGACACATGGTGTATAACTTAAGGTTTAGACTTCAATTTTTACTTTTTGGTGTATGCTGTGAATGAAGAAATATATTAGTTCTTCAGGTCATGCAGCCACACATGTGTTATATGTTACATCAGCAAACACTCATGTTTTATATTTTAGGAGACTAAAGGAGGCATTACAGTTTTCAGTTTATTGGTTAAACTTATGACACAGTTTTGTTATTTATATCCCCCTTTTGTGTGATGAAAAGGTGACCAAGGGTTGCACTAGCAGAACCAATTACTTTCCCTTCTGGTCTCCACTCCCACTAATCATCTTACTCTGATACTAGTTGCATTTTGTCTAGTGAAATTGGACAATTCAGCCTATGTCTGTCACTTACTGTGCTTATCAGGAGCAGATACCATGTCATTCTCATTCCTGTCACTCCATGGTGATTGACCATAACAGGTGTTTGAAAAATGTTGGTAGCACTGCATTGAAAGTTAAACTTAAAAAAAAAGTTAAACACTTATGATGCCATCTGGAATACAAGAAAACAATGATTTTTTTTGTAAACAGCATACAGACATATTTCTATGCATTGATTATCAGATATCTCCCTATTCATTTCCTTATGAGTTACAAGAGCTCAATCCCTACTACACAAATTGAATCATATTTAATCAAAGAAGCTACAAACTTAAGCAACAATGCTCAGCAGGGAGATTTTCAGTGGATTTGCTGTGATAATAAAAATTCTGGAAACAGAAGCTGCAAATTCAGCAACCAATATAAGAGGAAGAATAAAATTTAGAAAAAGATAGCATGTGATAGCTGAAAGCATATGTTTAACAGCCGAATGTCTTGCTGAGTGCTCCCATTTGCAGTTTAATGGGAGATCCAATACAAAAATTCCACTTACACCTGAGTGTTTAAGGTAAAACACTGAAATGGCTAACATATGCTCAAAATGATTTAGAAACTCATATTCTTGGGCATATATATCTCCTTGGCAAAGAAATGTAATATGGAATGCAAGATACAAGAACCAGTAGACTAATGGAGGGAACTGTAGAGGCAAAAACCAAACCTAATATATATATCACATAGTACAGTCATATATAAGTATGAAAAATAAGTATGTATTTTTTTTTATCAACCACACAAACACAAAAATCTCCATACATTTTACTTCAAGTGTAATCCATACCCAGGTATAATGACTGCAGTATCAGGTGGGAATATTTCCAAAGAAAGGATTCTTGCTTTGTTAGTTTATATACAGTGAGTATGGGTTTGGCTTCTAAAAATCTCTAGAATATGATTTTATTAATAGGTGAGCCCTATTTTTACATTTCTAAAAGATTGGGAAAGGGAGAAGGCCAAGAACAGAAGCTCAATGTGGAAACAGCATTTGCCATTAGAAGGCAGTGTTTAGATCCAGGTACTTGGCTGCAGTAAGTCAGAAGAGACACTTTGGTCATGTGTGACTGTATGAGAACTAAGAATAGAGCTGGAGCTGAGAGAAATGACATATATGCCACTAAAAAAGGGAAATAAGATTAATAGCACAGAGGTGAGCATGACAATAGTATATAAGACAGTCAGTGAGCAGTGAGGATACTGAGCTAATTTGAGCAAAGAGTGAAGGGAAAAGGAAACTACAGTTGCAACAGACTACATATAAACTTTAAAACAATAATTTATTTTAAACTAAATTGTGGGAATTCACTCAGGGTGGTGGCAAAAAACATTAAGGAAATAATATTAGAGAAAATTATAGAATATAGTCTCAAATGCTTTTGGAAGACCTAAGGGTTTTTTCATCATTTCAGTAGAAGTTTTGGCTGAAGGCAGTCTAAATCCCTCTTACATTTAGTTAATAAGTAAAGCAAATAGCTAAGGTATGTGGGGAATTTAGCTAACTAACTTGTTTACTCATGTGGTCTTAAAACTAAACTTTGAGCTGGATGGTCCTCTCAGGGGAAGTTTGACCAGGGTGATATTATCTACTAATGGTGTTTGCATTAGGCATCAGAACTTGTGCTTTAATCTTTCACTCCAGTAGTGTTGACTCAAGCCTTTGTCAATTAAACTTTACTAAATAAACATAAGTCTCACTAGCTGGGGAGGGCAGGCAGTTGCAACTGTTTACAGTGCTCTCCAGGGAGTCTATAAGGGGCCACAGAACCTCAGCAAAAATGGGAAGTCTTAATATCTGTGTGTCAGTGTACTTCATCTGTCACTGAGTCAGGGTCCGCAGGACAGACCCCTGCAGGTAGTGACCTTGACATTAAATAGTATTAATTTAGTTTTATTTAACTAAAGAAGTGATAAAGATTTGAGGCAAAGGTGTAGAATCAAGGAAGTAGTCTCTCTTAGAGGAAGACTACGTGAGCTATGTATATTTAAGGAGAAATAAGAAAAAATTACAGTACTTCAGAGGCTTTTGGTGAAACACTGGTTTATATGCAGGTATTTGTTATGGCCTGTACTACACTGTATACTGCCTAAAAACAGAGAATATTTAGAACAGTTTTCAAATCCAACAATAGCAAAATGCTTTTCCTTAATACTGCAGGATTTACAGAGATGAAACTCAATGGATTATCACAGAAGGGTAGTAGGAAGAGAAAAAGAGAAGCGTATTTTAATGCTTCTGTGTCTCAGCACACTCATAGGCAAAATGCAGGGAGTTTAGCACTAACTACCTTACAGATTAATTGACCTTGAAAAGCATCAACTAGTAACTCTAAGTGTATATGTCAAGACAATGAATGTTGATATTTTGTTTGCCTTCTTTTTTTAACATTATATTTCCTGAACTAATTCCTTAGTCTTAATATGGATCACATTTCAAATAAAAGTTTTAAATAGATTAACATAATATATAACTAGGTCAGAATAAAGTATCTGCCATGAAATAACAAAAATATTTAAGTTAAAATAACATGGCTTATAACAGTAAAAATGGAGCTGCAGTTAAGGAAAAAAATTATATATTTAAAATATTAATATATTTTAAATATATAAAATATTAATATATAAAAATATTAATATATTTGTTATATAAATAAAATAATGTTATATAAATAAAACAAAATATATTTGTTTTATTTTTCTGTAATTCCTGGGGTATTGTCCTACATTCTTAAATTACTGATAATTCTGCTACTGAAGATTTGATTTTTCTTCCATATTTTTTTCCACACTACAATGCTTCTGAAACCCCACTGATTTTCTCATTCTTATAATGAAAATAATAAAGTACTGGATATGAAAGTATTTTGAAAATATTTTTAATTTTATAAGGAAAGGAAGCAAGGCATGAGTTGGTTATGTAACTTTCTCAATGATAATTAAATTGGCTAGTCCCAGGTAAAGAGTAGGCAGAGAAGAACTTTCTGCCTACTGCAGGATTTACAGTAAGCTTTCCTTCACACTCATGCAGAATGGTGAACTGCCTCTGTTATTATGCCCATACAATTATTCCACATTAATGTCTCTTCTTCGAATTGCTTATGATAACTGAGGGGTCTGAATTTTTATTACATTTATTCTGTCAGTCGATTTTCTTCCAAGACAGGGACCGAAATTCAATGAATTCAATGAAAACAGAACTCACTTTATGTGGGTCTTACACTTGATCTCACAATTTAAAACACATGTAAAAAACAAGCATTTCTTAAAATGTTGCTTTAAGTTTTTACATTTCATTTTCTGACACAATGCTCTTAACTATTCCTTGCTTCCTTATGCACTGACCTTTTATAAGTATTGCAGTAGATTTTTCACTACATTAAAGTAATAAAGAACTAGACATGCTGTCCTAAGCAAAGTTAATCACTCTCCTCTATGGATCAAAGAGTTTTCTCTTCCTTGTGACAGCACTTATCAAGGCATTGTTACTCTCTTCATACACTTCCTTCTTTTGCTAACTGTGCTAGACTCTTGATATCTAACACGTAACCTCATATCTGGTAGGCACACAATACACATTTCTGAATAAGTGAACTCTAGCAGTTAACCCAACAAGGTGAGGCTACTCTCTTTGAGCCAAAAAAAGAGAAAATATTATGAAATGCCTTACTTTTAAAAAATTAACACAATGCTGCCTACATAGTCCGCATTCAAACATATACTTGTTGGCTCACTAATTAAGTATCCAACAGTTTGAGTGGACTCACAAAGCAGCACTTGAATCGTCACCAAGTGAGACCTGAACACATGCACATGGCCAAAGTGAAGAAAAAGGTTATTGTTTGTCATACTATTTAATTTTTGAAAAACTGAAAATGGGTTAGATAATATACACAAAGTATTTTTCCTCCATTTTCCAAAATGATTTTTCAGAGAATGAATATGGAATTTATATTTATAATAAAGGAAAAAAGAGGACGTTTATGTTACAATCTAACAAAAATGAACATTAAGAGCAGCAGGATACTATATATGCCTATTTATTTTTTAGCAAATTTTAATAATGAGTAACTTCTTAAAAATTATCTTTCCATTTGAAAATTTAAATAATAAATATAAATAAATACTATAGTTATTGATTCTAGTTAGCCCTCTTTCATTTAAAGGATTTTATTGAAATTAATATTTAATATGGTAAAAATTCAGATACAGTAGTTACAAAATGATGCTTGCATAGTACAAAATTATACCTAAATATAAAATAGTTTTAGGTAAAATTGAATGTTAATACCTATTTTGGAAATCCAAATCAATAAATAAACAATAAATAACATTCATTTTAATCAACAATATATATTTACATAGCTTAAGTTAGTCTAAGGTCCACCAGTGCACATAAGACTAACCTGAGTAATAAGTATTCAATCTACAGGCAAGTGATTTCAGAATACCCAAAACCTTTGTGATCTTATAAGGTTATAGGCCAAAAAATTATATCAGAAGCTATATATGAAGCTAAATATTAAGAAAGCTGCCTGGATCTTTAGGAAAAAAATAATATGTATAGCAGATTTATGTGTCCTATGAAGAACTTTTTTTCCCAAATATTAACAACTTCATGTATTCAGAGAATACAAATATTCCATCCTTTCTTCTTCTTCTCTTAGAGTCTTAATGTCCTTCCAACCACAATGAATATACACTTGACTTTGCCCTGATGCCGCTGGAACAAAATCCTCTAGCCAGTCTTCCTAATTTCAGCATCAATAAAACCCTTTAAACTGCCCTCTATATTGTGTTAGAATTTTCTGGCCAAAATATATTTCTGATCATATAAATTTTTATTGTTAAATAACTGTCGACAGGAATCCAAACCCCATATTTAGAATCTTCAAGTGGCATATATAATTTCTTCGATCAGGTTAATATATCTATTAAAGGATTATAGGATTATTATTATTACTATTTTTTGAGATAGAGTCTTGCTCTATCACCCAGGCTGGAGTGCAGTGGCGTGATCTTGGCTCACTGCAACCTCTGCCTCCCAGGTTCAAGCGATTCTCCTACCTTAGCCTCCCAAGTAGCTGGGATTACAGGTGCCCACCACTATGCCCGGCTAATTTTTATATTTTTAGTAGACACAAGGTTTCACCATGTTGGCCAGGCTGGTCTCAAACTCCTAACCTCATGATCCACCTGCCTCAGCCTCCCAAAGAGATGGGATTACAGGCGTGAGCCACCATCCCTGGCCCTAAAGGATTATGAACAAAATATAATGGCTACCTGCATTCACAGCACTACTGATGGAAGTTTGAGGTAAAGACTGTGTCTTATTCATCATTTCATCTCTAGAATTGAGTGCACGGTAAATGCTCAATAAAGGTTTGTAAATATCAATCCTGTATATATGAATGTTATTAATAGCTAAATTTAGATTTAATGACATCACTTCCTATTCAGGTTACTGCTAATTTGACTATAGCAGGACCAATAATCTTCCTCCTGTACTTTTCCACACATTTTATTAATAGACACTGAAACATTATCATTAGACAAGCAGATTACCCATAAAGAGGAACTCAACTTTAGAAAATTTAGACACATTTTAACTATCTGGTCCCAGATTAGAGTAGAAGGGAGAAGCAAAGAGAGATGGGGGAGAGTGATATTGAAATGTGTCTCCTGGGTAATGTCCTAACTCCTAATCCAATGAGATATACATGGTGATGTGATAATTTTCCTTCTACTGTTGTGTGTGAATTTGCTGAGATGTATGCTGAACAGCAAATCCTCTTTGACAAAATGCGTGTTTCAATCTGGAATATGTCAGTTCAACTTAGTTGAAAATCTAATTTCTAACACTTTGTTGTTGCCTTTAGCTGTATTAAAACTGTCTGTTGGCCAAAAAAGATGACGTCTTTCCTTACTAAAGCCTTACAATGGCTTATATTGTTTATCAGAAAAGAAAAAAATAAAAAACAGTCCCTGTATTAGAAGTACACCAGCTACATTCACCTGATGGCCCATTCACAGTATCTGCACTGGTGGATGAGAAAATGTTCCTTTCACAGATTGCAATCTGTTTTTCAAACACTTATTGGAATTCAGCTTTATAAAAAGGAGGTGAAAAAACTACAGAAAAAAAATAAGGAATAAGTTGGAACCTCCTGATTACTAAGAATAGAAGCAAAATAAATAATAAACACTGCAAAATATCACAAGGTCAGTGCATGTTATAGCTTCTCTTTGCAAATAGCAAAACATTAAAACCTCTGGGTCTTTCATGAAAAACTCGAATTTTTTAATGTATTACAGTGAGAACTTATGTTTACAATGTGTTTGTTTCTCAAACAAAGTAATACATGTACAAAATCATGATTGATGAGATTCCCAAGTTACAGCTATTGTTTAATAACAGCTGATTTCCAAGATAATATTTTAATCTCTGTGTTATTCAAGAGCCCTACAGATACTTCTATTATTTTTTAAGCTTTTTTTTTATATTTACAGGTAAAATTGTATGTATTCACCGTACATAGTATGATGTTTTGAAATGAAATGACAAAATCTGGTTAGCAAATACATACTTTATCTCACAGTTATCATGGTTGTGATGAGAACACTTTATATTCACACAGCATTTTTCAAGGATACAATACATTATTAACCATAGTCACCATGTTGTATAATAGATCTCTTCAACTTTTTCCTCTTGTCTAGCTGAAATTTGGTATCCTTTGATCAACATCTCCACACTTCACCTTCAACCATCTCATCTCAACCACTATATGTGACTATCTTTTTAGGATTCTACACCTGAGTGACATCAGGTGGTATTTATCTTTCCGTGTCTGGCTTATCTCACTTAGCCACATGTGTCCCAGGTTAATCCATGTTGTTGCAAATGACAGGATTTTATTCCCTTTTGATGGGTGAACACTAGTCCAATGTGTAGATATTTCTACTGTTGCTTTTTTTTTCTTTTTCATTTTTCTCTTTTATTGAGACAAGGTCTTGATTTGTCTCCCAGTCTGGAGTGCAATGGCATGACCAACCACAGTACAGTCTCAGTCTCTTGCACTCAAGCAATCCTCTCACCTCAGACTCCTAAGTAACTGGGACTACAGGTGCACACCACTATGCTCACATAATTGTTTTGATTTTCAGTAGATATGAGGTCTCAAAATATTGCCCAGGCTGATCTCAAACTACTGAACTCAAGCAGTCCTCCCACCTCAGCCTTTTAAAGGGCTGGGATTACATGTGTGAGCCAGCACATGACATTGTAATTTGACCATGCTGAGTTCCTTCAAGGATAGAAATCAAGTTTCCACATTTGTACTAATGCCTAAAAAGCAGGCTTTCTATAAATGATCCTTTGGTAAATGAAAATGGAAGTTCATACAATTTTCATTCTAATGATGAACTTAACATTATTTGCTTCCCTCATTTCATGCCTTGAATTTTTTACTCGTTAACCTAGTTACACTGCAAACACTTATATTATTTGTAGAAAAAATAGTATAGATATTTATATCTTTTCCAGCTATGCAATTTTTAAAAAAATTATACAAAAACACTGGAAGAAAATATCCCAAAATATTTTGAATTACTTCTGGATGTTAAATTCCTGGAATTATTTGTATTCTTTGTTCTTCAATCTTCACTAATTCAATAACCAGTATGGAATAGTTTTATAACCAGAGGAATTATTTAATTTAAAAGTTCCATTATATTTTTCATTGTTCTGATCAACATAGCTGTTAAAGGCATCCACTCTTACATTAACAACCTCTATGAGCTAGATTCCTCATTCTATAATAAACTAAATAATTACCAGTCTATATATCTGAATGATATGACTAAAATACATTCTACTACTTAGAATAAATATCTCTATAAACTAAATAAAATAACTACAAACAAACAAAACAAGAATGATATTTCAAGGATATGAATGCTCAAGATGTGAGATTTCTCCATAAAAATGAAATGTTACTTCACATTTCAACCAGTGTTACAAATCAGTGATTAGTTTGTAAGGAGAAAATGCAGAATTCAAAAAATGGGTAAAAAATATAGTTATTATAGCAACGTAGGATAAATAAAAAGAGGCAAAAATAACTAGGTTAAGTAACAGGTCAATTTACTCCATTAGAAAGTTGAGGCCTAGATTTTATTCAGAATATCTAAAAAATTAAATTCCACCATTAAATAATAAATTGTCTTCAATCATAAATTATAAATTATAAGGTAGATATGACCTTGTTTTAAAAAAGTTTCCATTGTTTTATTTATTTGATTCAGAGTCGCACTTTGTCACCCAGGCTGGAGTGCAGTGATGCAATAGCGGCTCACTGCAACCTCCGCCTCTCAGTTTCAAGCAATTCTCCTGCCTCAATCATCCGAGTAGCAGGGACTGCAGGCACACACCACTATGCCCAGCTAATTTTCTTTATTTTTCAAAAAGAAGAGGTTTCGCCATGTTTGCCAGACTGGTCTCAAACTCCTGACCCCAAGTGATCTGCTTACCTCACCTCCCAGAGTGCTGGGATTATAGGCGTGAGCCACCACACCAGGCCAGATATGACTTTATATATTTGTTTTTCTTAAACAGAACTGTAAATTATTCTAATTGATTGGCCCAAGGTTTCCACAGTACCACTTCATTCTTAGGAAATAAGCTTTTATGTTAAATAAATTTGAGTTCAAACTCTGCTTAAAAATTAACTGCATCCAAGACAATTACTTAACTACACTAAACCTTACTTTTCCATCAATAAAGTCAGAATAGTACCTAAATCATGGTAATTATTGGCAGTTACACAAAGCACTGCATATAAATTAACTAATACAGGGCACTTAGCAGAGGCAGACCGACCTTGTCCACTTTCAAGAAGAGATTAAGCCAGTGGAAAGTAGGTGATACCAAACTTTCCTGATTCTTCAGGCAAATAAGCTATGCTAAAGCAGGCCTACAAAATTATGACCTGTATTCCTGGAATGCAGGGTATCTTAAATATCCAGAAATGCCTTCTTACTGTCATCAAAGCCACAACATTTCTACACAGAACATTTGAGACTATGATGGAAACTGATCAGCCTCCAGGGTCTACCTTCCAGCTCTCACCTTAACAGAAAAGTTACAACTGCAAATTGAGTTATTTTATTTGTGTCCAAAAAGCAGATCAATATTAGAGGATTCTCATATAAAATATCTAGGGTATGTGTGGACAGATGAAAAGTAAAAAGGAAGAATACTGTGCAGCTCAGGAATGAGTGTTTCATTCAGGTGATGAGGTCATAAACAATCCATATAAAAGACAGACACATTACGTAAGCAGGGTGTGTGTGTGTGTGTGTGTGTGTGTGTGTGTGTGTGTGTGTGTCTAATTACAAATATACCTTGAGTTCTTCAGATACCTTTTGAAATGTGATTTTACTGCTACTCTCATCAAAACACAGAATTTATTTATCCTCACTTTGGATCTAGGCTACCCTTGTTACTTGCGTTGGCCAATAAAATGTGGTACAAATGATGGCTTGCCTATTCTGAACCTTCATCTCAAGAGGTTTTGCATTCTTACTTAAAGTTCTGGATCATAATGTGAGCAAGGCTAATTTAGCCTGTTAGATGATTAAAGGCATGAGGCCCAATTACTCTCTCTACCCCAAGTGACAGCTATTCAATAGGCAGACATGGGCTTAAGGAAACCCAGAGCCCAGCAAGGCTATCAGAACTTAGATGGGTAAGTGAGCCAGCTCAGATTAGCCAAGCCTGGTTCAAAGCTCAAACACTTCTCAGAAAACCCATGGATTTCTGGGCAATCATAAACACTTACTAAGTGAAGATGAATTTTGGGTACTTTGCTACACAGTAATAGCTAGATACACAGCCTGATGCTCAAAGCATGGCCTGGGAAGAAATGCAAATTCTAGTTAATTTTATGGTTAACTGGAGACACTCAAGCTTCATTGCTTCCACAACACTTGTTTTGTGTAAACAAGAGATTTAACCTTTCATCTCTGAACTTCTTAAAGGCTACACTACCTTTTTATCCATCTTTGAATGCTAAACTCCTGCTTATAGTGTGGTGCAGAGGTTAAGGATGTGGGCGCTGAAACTAGATTTCCTAAGTTTGAAACCTGCCTGAGTGACCTTAGGTAAATCGCTTAATATTTATAAACACAAATTTTATAATCTCTAATACTGTAGTAATGATGTTATCTGCCTAATAGATATTAAATTATTCAGCATAATAATTGATGCTGTGCACAGTAAGTATAGTAATGCTAATTATTCTTATTAGATGCTCAAAAAAGTAATGCCAAAATCAACCTTGAAAATGGGTAGCAGAGAACTCTACAGTCTTTATAATTTCTGGCTCTACAATTACAAACTTCACTAATCCACAGAAACCCATTATTTGATTAGTCATACTTAGAATGAATACTTGTTGTTTGATAGAGAATTAGGAAAACAGTGATAAATTTTACATAGAGACTGTCAACGTGACATCTTTTAACTTATATACTTCAATACATTAAAGGCCAAGAAAATGCATCACTTTGAAAGACAAACATAAAAAGCCAGTGGATTCTTAAAGCCACCTAATATATTTATACACAAACCAGAAAGTGGATTGGGGCAAGCAGCAAGACTCTCCTCTCTCTTCAAGTAAGTTTCTGCCTCAGTTATTCTCTAAGAATATGCCATTTTGAAGACATAAATCAGTTATGGAAAATAAGCTTTCAGTATTTTTCTGAAAAAAAAAAAAAGATTGGCAGACATTCCATGCTCATTTCACAGATTTTTTGAACTGTATTTATAATTATTAGACTGGTTTAGAAATTCCTTTGCACCAGTTGCTACAATAATGTGTAGCAAATTATAAAAGTTAAAACTTGGTATTAGTTTGTGTTACAAGGAAAAGCTTAAATGTGTTATCTTTCAGGGAAAAAAACGGTGAATAGCGGGGTGTTCTACAGAATGACAGTATAAATTCTTACATATTGAATTGAATTCTATTTTAGGATTGCCAAGTCTAAACAAATAATACTTTAAACTGTAACATATTTGTAAAGATGTTTGCCATATTCCTAAGTATTACTGTATCAGAAAAATTTCTGAATTATTAAAAAACCTCCCCAAATTATGTAATTCATCAATTCCACAATGCATATTTTTCTTATTTTTAATTTTAAACTAATTTTAGACATATAGATAAGTTGGAAAAATAAGAGTACCTATATACCCCTCATCTGGATTTCCCTAAAGTTGTTTATTAATATCTTATTTCTGTTCCATGATACTCTCTGGGGTCCAATTGTATATTTAATTGCTTTTCTTCTTAGTTTCCTCCAATCTATGACCGTTCTTTGCTCTTATTTTATCTTTCACGATCTTAACACTTTTGAAAAGTACTTCTTTGTAGAATGTTCCTCAATTCAGATTTTCTCACGTTTTTACATGAGTAGATTCTTCTAATTCCATTATATCAAGAACTTCATGATGTCACTATGTCTTACCAATAATAATATTGACAATATTCACTCAGAGAAGTGTCTATAGGGTTTTTTATTGTAAATATTATTTTTTCCTCTGTGATTAATAAATATCTTTTAGGGAGATACTTTGAGACTGGGTACATTACCTGTTTTTTCTAAATATTTGTCCACCAAATTTACAAACTGCAAGTCTACCTTATCTACAACGATTACTGAGATTTGCATTCTTAAAACATTTAACATACCTATAATCAGGATATATCCTAAAATTGCTGACCCCTCACTGTTATCAACCATTAGCAGCCATGGTGCAGGTATCACTGTACATAAACAAACATTTCTTATTTCTTGTGGCATGGCTGGACAAAGATTATCCTTATACATTTTAAATAACAAATAATTTATAGATTAATTGAAGAAAAACTATGAATCCTGGCCACCATTTGAAAATCTCCCATTGACACTGTCTGGTAAGATCAAGAGAGTCCAAGCAACAAAAACCACAGAGTAGCTATGAAGAAAATTAAGTAGATATAAGACAAGCACTTTTTCATGGTTTGGTTTATCTCAATGCTTCTAACAGGACAGAGTAGCCAAGTGTTGCTTTTGGTAGTGATGTTTTTATTTTATTATCTATCTATCTATCTATCTATCTATCTATCTATCTATCTATCTATCTATCTATCTATATATCTATATATCTATATATCTATTTTTTATTATTATACTTTAAATTCTGGGGTACATGTGCAGAATATGCAGGTTTGTTCCACAGTTATACACATGCCATGGTGGTTTGCTGCATCCATCACCCCATCATCTACGTTAGGTATTTCTCCTAATGTTAGCTCTCCCCAATCCCCCCATCCCCTGCTATCCCTTCCTTAACCGTGCTAACCCCTGACAGGCCCCAGTGTGTGATATTCCCCTCCCTGTGTCCATATGCTCTCATTGTTTAACACCCACTTATGAGTGAGAACATGGAGTATTTGGTTTTCTGCTCCTGTTTCAGTTTGCTGATGATTTCCAGCTTCATCCATATCCCTGCAAATAACATGAATTCATCCTTTTTTAGGGCTGCATAGTATTCCATGGTGTATATGTGCCATATTTTCTTTATCCAGTCTATCTTTGATGGGCATTTGGGTTGGTTCCAAGTCTTTGCTATTGTGAACAGTGCTGCAGTAAACATACCTTTGCATGTGTCTTTTTGGTTTAATGTTTTATAATCCTTTGTGTATAAACCCAGTGATGGAATTGCTGGGTCAAATGGTATTTCTAGTTCCAGATCCTTGAGGAATCATCACACTGTCTTTCACAATAATTGAACTAATTTACCCTCCTACCTACAGTGTAAAAGTCTTCCTATTTCTCCACATTTTCTCCAGCATCAGTTGTTTCCTGATCTTTTAATGATCACCATTCTAACTGGAGTGAGATGATATCCCAATGCAGTTTTGCTTTGCATTTCTCTAATGACCAATAATGAGGAGCTTTTTTTCACATGTCTGTTGGCTACATAAATGTCTTCTTTTGAGAATTGTCTGTTCATATACTTCCCTCACTTTTTGATGGGGTAGTTTGGTTTTTTCTTATAAATTTGTTTAAATTCTTTGTAGATTCTGGTTATTAGTCCTTTGTCAGATGGGTAGATTGCAAAAACTTTTTCCCATTCTGTTGGTTGCCAGTTCACTCTAATGATAGTCTCTTTTGCTGTACAGAAGCTCTTAGTTTAATTAGATTCCATTTGTCTATTTTGGCTTTTGTAAATGCACAGCCAATATCATACTGAATGGGCAAAAACTAGAAGCATCCCCTTTGAAAACTGGCACAAGACAAGGATATCCTCTCTCACCACTCCTATTCAATATAATGTTGGAAGTTCTGGGCAGGGCAATCAGGCAAGAAAAAGAAATAAAGGGTATTCAATTAGGAAAAGAGGAAGTCAAATTCTCTCTATTTGCAGATGACATGATTATATATTTAGAAGACCCCATCATCTCAGGCCAAAATCTCCTTAAGCTGATGAGCAACTTCATCCAAGTCTCAGGATGCAAAATCAACATGGAAAAATCACAAGCATTCATATACACAAATAACAGAAAAACAGAGAGCCAAATCTTGAGTGAACTCCCATTCACAATTACTACAAAGAGACCAAAATACCTAGGAATACAA
Source organism: Saguinus oedipus (assembly GCA_031835075.1). Classification (NCBI taxonomy): domain Eukaryota; kingdom Metazoa; phylum Chordata; class Mammalia; order Primates; family Cebidae; genus Saguinus; species Saguinus oedipus. The sequence goes on from CM063169.1 coordinate 141,461,019, forward strand.
CAAACAAGGGATGTGAAGGACCTCTTTAAGGAGAACTATAAACCACTACTCAAGGAAATAAGAGAAGACACAAACAGAGGTAAAAACATTCCATGCTCTTGGTTAAAAAGAATCAATACAGTGAAAATGGCCATACTGTCCAAAGTCATTTATAGATTCTATGCTATTCCTATCAAGCTACCATTGACTTTCTTCACAAAATTGAAAAAAAAAAAAACACTTCAAATTTCATATGGAACCAAAAGAGAGCCCACATAGCCAAGATAATCCTAAGCAAAAAAACAAAGCTGGAGATATCAGGTTACCTTACTTCAAACTATACTGCAAAGCTACAGTAATCCAAACAGCATGGTACTGGTACCAAAACAAAGATATAGAACAATGGAACAGAACAGAAGTCCTGGAAGCAATGTCACACATCTACAACCATCTGATCTTTGATAAACCTGACAAAAACAAGCAATGATGAATGGATTCCCTATTTAACAATGGTGTTGAGAAAACTGGCTAGCCATATGCAGAAAGCTGAAACTGGATCCCTTCCTTACACTATCTACAAAAATTAACTCCAGATGGATTAAAGATTTAAACATAAGACCTAACACCATAAAAACCCTAGAAGAAAATGTAGGCAATAATATTCAGGTTATAGGCATAGGCAAAGACTTCATGACTGCTTATTTATTTAGACACAGAATCTCTCTCTGTAGCCCAGGCTGGAGTGCAGTGACACCATCTAGGCCCACTGCAAACTCAGACTCTAGGGTTCAAGTGATTTTCCTGCTTCAACCTCCCAAGGTGCTAGGATTACAGGTGCCCACCACCGCGCCTGGCTGATTTTCATATTTTTAGTAGAGACAAAGTTTCATCACATTGGCCAGGCTGTCTCAAACTCCTAACCTCAAGTGAGCTCCCCATCTCGGCCTCCCAAAGTGCTGGGATTACAGATGTGAACCACAGTGTCCAGTTGGTGGTAATGTTTTTAAATCCATATCTGTGACATTGAGTCAAATGCTATTCTAAAGTGTCAGACCCAAATTTTCCTTTAGAAGTTTTGGAAATTCCTTAACTTACTCCTTTATTTTTAAAATAAAGAAAAATAAAGTATAATTTTATAAACCAAATAAATTCATCTAACACAGCTCTTCCGATAAGTATGAAACTCTAAGTGATAAACCATTGTGTCATTGTTTATTTGATAGTGTTTATTCTTTCTTTAGCATCTTTGGGATACATAGTGAGATATATTTTAATCACTGGCCCTAGTTTCACTTTCATAGGGAAATATTGAATAGCAGATGACATAGATTTTCAGTGGAAATTAGGATCTTATTTGTAAAAAAATTCAGATGTCCTAAGGTTTAGTTTCTGAAGTGCTTTCCTATGCAAAGTTTGTAATACAGAATAGCAGTCAAAGTGGCAATCCCATGTGTAGTCTTCCCCTAGGCAGACAGCACAAGGGAAACTTGTGGAGTAGTGCATAAACTTCATACTTTTAAGTTTTTGTAAAAAAAATGCATTTGGTCCATAAACATGCTTCATGGAGGAACGAGATTAATACAGCAGACATATTTAGTGGCTCATTTACAGCTATAAGTATATATTTCTAAATTGAAAACAAAGAGAAGTCAAATGTTTATTTTTAAGGCGATGTGTTAAATGTAGAACTATCATTTTATGTCTTACATTCTTGCTATACTTGGAGGTTCATCCACCTTTCTGAGACACAATTTCTTTATTTGCAAAAGCAAGCTCAGCAATCTTTTCTGAAATTCAGATACTTTTTAAAATGTAATAGTATTAAAACATTAGTATGCAACTCACTAAAGACAATAGTTATCTTCATGAAACTTTTGAGTGTATGCATGCATATGTGTGCATAATGTCTCAAATTTAACTTAATTTCTTACTGGAAGTCACTGCCAAAGTCTGAAAGTGAATGAAGTAGATCATCTCTTAGAATGATTCAAGCCTCAGATTCTATGGTATACTCAATTACATTAAATGAACATTTACACCACATAGTTCAGAAACAGATGCCAAAGACTGTAAACCTGAAATGATTAATACAGTTAACATTAGCCACATGTGACTATTTCAATCTACATCAATTGCAATAAAACAAAATAAAATAAAATATTCAGTTCATTAGTCACAACAGTCACTTTTCAAGTGCTTTATATTATCGTGTGATAACTATTACTGGTTTTGGTTATTGTTCAGGCGTGTGATTCTATATAAAACTGCTTTACTCTGTCTACATAAATTTTCTATATAAAACTGCTTTACTATAAGATCATTATTTTGGATGACTGCCATTCATCACATGTATGGGGTTGAAATAATTTAATAATCGTAAACTTTGTTTTTATTACATTAATAATCCATAAAAGTTTCACTAAGATTGAGTAAAAATGCATGGGTTTAATTCCTGGTATTGGTGTTATCTTGCTCTGTAATTTGGATTAAGTCTTGAAATCCATTCTATGATTGCATCTTCATATACAAAATAAAAATAATTCTACTTGTACTACCTTCTTGAGTAGAGTTGTGAGGGCAAGGTGCTACCATAAATAAATAGTGTTTTTTAAGATTTAGAAAACAGAAATGTTATTACTCTAATATTCTGATTTCCTGAGATATTTACATATATTATATGTTTGAGACTTTGCATGTTAGAAACATAGTAATCATGGCACTTTGGGAGGCAGAGGTGGGTAGATCACTTGAGCTCAAGGGTTAGAGACCAGCCTGGCCAAAATGGTGAACCCCATCTCCATAAGAAATACAAACAATTGGCTGAGCATGGTGGTACACACCTGTAATTCCAGCTATCTGGGAGGCTGAAACAAAAGAATTGCTTAAGCCTGGGATGCAGATGTTTCAAAGAAAAGAAAGAAAACAAAAGAAACATAGTAATTATTCCATACTTGTCAAATAGATGTGTGAACAGATCTATTAATGGATGGATAAGTGAATGTATATATCAACAAAATTGTTAAATACTTTAAAGAAATAATACTGCTAACTTAAAAAGTATACATAAACACATATAACATATTTGTAAACACATATATAAAAACATATATTTCATTCATTTAAATTCTTCCTTATTTCAAAAGCATACTAAATACAGAGCATGATATTCATTATATTATATGGCACAAACATTCAGATATATTTTAACTTTAAATACTTTGTATTTGAATAAGCTCGCTAGATCAAACTTTACACTAACATACTGTATGAACTTGGACAAGTGGCCCAGCAAATTGTAAGCATTTGAGTTTGCAAAGCACAGATTAAAGATAGGAACTGTAAATTAATCTCTGCCATATTTTTGTTGTTGTTATTGTTGTTCCTTTTTTGGAGAGGTACATTCCTAATTTTATTTTAAAAAATAAACAGCCCATGACTATAATTTTTGCCATTTCTCTGATCAATATTTTTTCTCTTAACACAAGTGCATTTATCAGCGTCTGTTTTAAGATATCAATTAAATCAGTAATCATTTAAATAGAACATCATCAAGCATTACTAGGATGACAATATTCAGAAGAATATCATCTTTTACTAATATCCAGTGTCTGTGTATAGTGACCCTGTGGTAAGTCCTTCACCCTTCGTGTCTGCTGCCTTCAGCACTATCGATTTACTGACAATGCTATAATGAGCTTGCCTTGATCTTGTACAGAAATATAAAAAACATTCATGTGAACTTTTCATCATTCCTAGTTTAGAAGGTGAACAAAAGTCAATGTGAAATAACATGTATAAAGTGTCTGGAATCATAGGACTCAATAAATGTTAAATATTATTGCTATATTTAACTAGAGAAATCAAATATTGAATGTAAATGTATTATTAAAGCCTCTTTAGATGATTAAAAACAAAATCATTAATCTGTCTGGAATATACATGAAATATAAGAAAAAATGCAGAAAAGTAATAATTTGCTATAATATTTTAAAAATTATAAAACCATCTTGTTAGAACCGGAAAGGTCCTCAGAGGACTCATAGTCAAAATCTCTGATTTTATGATGAAGAAAATGAGGTCCAGGAGATGAAGGTCACATAGATTGTGGTCATTTATCTTATTTAAGACAGAAGTAGTGGAACAGGTAGCCATAACTCAGCTCTTGACATTCCACTATCTTTTCATTTAATTTCACAATATTCTTCCTGGCCTGAAAATTCCAGAGGATACATTATCCTATTAAGAAAAAAAAAACTTTTTTTCCACTCAGACTTGGAGGATTGAATATAATTTTATTGCCTACAGCAGCATCTAGGTTGACATCTTGGCAGGTAGAGATGGAAGGTCAGAGAAGAAAGAGTTCAAGGTATATGCCATCTTCCAGTGTACAAAAGCTTGTGCATAGGCTTGAAGTCAAAACCAAGGTATACTGGAAGAAGGAAACAAAATGCAGAATATCTGGTTCATAAGTGGGAAAATGGCCAAGAGAGGAAAGGTAATGAATGATATTAAGTAGACAAAGACAAGAGCATGTGTGTAATCTTACCTAAGGTCTTGTAAGTCATATCAAGCCATCATCAAATAATCATAAGCATTTTAGTCCCAATTTCAATGTGTCCCCTGGCATTTTAGTTTCACTTCATTCCCCCAAGGAAATGGAAACACAGAAACAGGTAAGTTGTCACGGAGGTAGAGATTAGCATATACACATAGAAGATATACAACTATTTGAATCTCTGAGAAAACTGTTTAGAGATGAAATAAAAAAAAGTATGGAATATTTTGCTGAAACAATTGGAGAAGCCAGGTTACAAAGACATGGAAGTCACATCATAAAATGGTGGGAATATCTTATTTCATTTCAAAACTGAGTAACAGTCATTTTTGATGCTCTCAACACAATTATTCCAGACTACAAAAATGGATTCAGTGACCAAATGAAAACCTTCAGTGTTAATTTATCAATATATACACTAAGAGTTGAAAAGCAGATACTAACCTATTCAATGCATTTGCACATTGAGCATTTTATATTAAGCTGAGTTAAATGTTAACCTTAAAAAGAGTGCATAAAAGTGATTATAAGAAATGTATGGCTTTTGAGTTTTTAAGTCAAAAACCCAAATATGCCTTTTTATTTAAAAAAGTTTAACTTGTTCAATGTTACTACAGAAAGCTTCAGAGTCTGAGTTTGTATGTACTTTGATTTTACTTTTCAAACTATCATTAAGTTAGGAAATAAAAATATGTATATACTGATTTTTCAAGTGTGAACATGAAATAATAAAGGCTCACTGGAGAAGGATAAAACTGTAAATTTTATTTCCAATAAAGTTTATTAATTTAACTATTAATTATTAAGGTATGTATTAGTAACAAAAAAGATATGCTGTAATAATTCATGTTAGAATGAAAATTATTATTTTTAAAACCTATTTGTCAGATAATTCTTCTTTATTTGTACCTTCCAATGATCTTTCTCTATACCTTTGCTCTACTTACACTTTTGTCTCTCCCCACTAAAAGAAACTTACCTAAGCTCACCAATTTTAATGTTGTTATGCTTAAAAGTGCAGAGGCTTATCTACTAATCACAGATTTTTTTGAGTTACTTTCCTAACACACTTAAGCAGGAGCACTTAATAATGAGATACCTTAATATTATAATTTAGTTTTGGATCAATAACTTTACTAAGAATTGACTGAATTTTTCAGTGCAAAATAATTAGAAATTTTATTAATTTAAAATTTTAAATGTTATGAATAAGTAATTTATGTCAACTTGTATTATGTGTATTGTTATATGATAATTGCAGGTTTAGTGGAATTACAGCTCATACTGTGTTAAAAATATGTAATCACAGAGAAGATCCAAGATGGCCGATTAGGAGCAGCTCAGGATTGCAGCTCACAGTGAAAGCACAGAGGGTGAGTGGACGTGGCATTTCCAGATGGATTTTTGTTGCCCACAGACCAGGAGATTCCCAGGCAGAGAAGCCCCATGGGTCACCAGCGTGGCTGTTTTGGCTGGTGTAGCTGTTTTGTTGGTGCCCTGACACAGCAGTTCTCCATACAAAATACACTGATCTGGGTGCTCTTTTAGCTGGCAACTGGAACTCCAGGAAGGCAGAGTCACCCATTCATCTGATTAAAAAGGGGACTAAAACAGGGAGCCAGGCCAGGAGATTCATGGGCAAAAAAGCGCCATGAATCTCAGCACTGCTGTTTCAGCCACTGCAATGGGTTGCTGCACAGGAAATCACACAGATCCTGGTGGCTTTTCAATAGGCAACTGGAACACCTGGGAGAGAGTCCACCGTTCAACTAAAAAAAAAAAACAAAAAAAAAAAAGGCTGTGAGGCAGGGAATCAGGTGATTAGGCTCAGCTGGTCCACCCCCACAAAAAAGAAAAAAAACAGCAATTGGAAATGCTCTGGGTTGAGTTTCACAGCTAGCACAGCTGAACCTGGGATGGTCCAGCTCTGTGGGGGAGGGGTGTCTGCCATTACTGAGGCACTCCACTCCCAGGTAATATTCAACCCCAGGTAACACAGAGAAGACCACAAAGATATTCCTCAAGAAGAGCAACCCCAAGGCACATAATCTTCAGATTCACCAGAGTTGAAATGAAGGAGAAAATGCTAAGGGCAGCCAGAAATAGGCTGGGTTACCCACAAAGGAAAGCCCATCAGACTCACAGCAGATCTCTCAGCAGAAACCCTACAAGCCAGAAGAGAGTGGGGGATCATACTCAACATCCTTGAAGAAAAGAACTTTCAACCCAGAATTTCATATTCAGCCAAACTAAGCTTCATAAGTGAAGGAAAAGTAAAATCCTTTGTGAACAAGCAAGTACTCAGAGATTTTGTCACCATCAGGCCTGCTTTACAGGAGCTCTTGAAAGAGGCACTACACATAAAAAGGAACAACCAGTACCAGCCACTACAAAAACATACCAAATGGCAAAGAGCTTCAACACGATGAAGAATCTACATCAACTAATGGGCAAAATAGCCAGCTAGCATCAAAATGGCAGTATCAAATTCACACATAACAATATTAACCCTAAATGTAAATGGACTAAATGCCCCAATCAAAAGACACTGACTGGCAAATTGGATAAAAAGCCAAAACCCATCAGTGTGCTGTATCCAGGAAACCCATCTCACATGCAAGGATACACAAAGGTTCAAAATAAAGGGATGGAGGAACATTTACCAAGCAAATGGAGAGCAAAAAAGCAGGCATTGCAATTCTCTTCTCTGATAAAATAGACTTTAAAGCAACAAAGATCAAAGAGACAAAGAAGGGTATTATATAATGGTAAAAGGATTGATACAACAAGAAGAGCTAATGATCCTAAATATATATGCACCCAATACAGGAGCACCCAGAAACATAAGGGAAGTTATTAAAGATTTACAAAGAGACTTAGACTCCCACACAATAATAGTGGGAGACTTTAACACCCCATTGTCAATATTACACAGATCAACCAGGCAGAAAATTAACAAGGATATCCAGGACTTGAACTCATACTGGAATAAGCAAACCTCATAGACATCACACCTACTCTAAAATTGAACACATAAATGGAAGTAAATCACTCCTCAGCAAATGCAAAACAATAGAAATCATAAAAACAGTATATCAAACCGCAGTGCAATCAAGTTAGAACTCAGAATTCAGAAACTAACCACACAGCTTCATGGAAACTGAACAACTGGCTCTTGAATGTTTACTGGATAAATGATGAAATGAAGGCAGAAATAAAGATGTTCTTCGGAACCAATGAGAATGAAGACACAACATACCAGAATCTCTGGGACACATTTAAAGCAGTCTCTAGAGGAAAATATATAGCAATAAGTGCCCACATGAGAAGCAAGGAGAATCTAAAATTGACACTCTATCATCAAAATTGAAAGAGCTAGAGGAGCAAGATTAAAAAAAAAAAAAAAAAAAAAAAAACTCAAAACCTAGCAGAAGACAAGAAATAACTAAGATCAGAGTAGAACTGAAGGAGATAGAGACATGAAAAACCTTTCAAAAAATCAATAAATCCTGGAGCTGTTTTTTTTTTAATGATCAACAAAATAGACAGACCACTAGCCAGATTAATAAAAAAGAAAAGATAGAATAACCAAATAGATGCATTAAGAAATGATAAAGGGGATATCACCACAGATTCCACAGAAATTCAAACCATCATCAGAGACTATTAAAAACAACTCTATGCACATAAACTAGTAAACCTGGAAGAAATGGATAAATTCCTGGACACTTGCCTCCTCCCAAGCCTAAACCAGGAAGAAGACAAAACCCTGAAGAGACCAATAAAAAGGTCTGAAATTGAGGCAGAAATTAAGAGCCTACCACACAAAAAAAGCCCAGGTTCAGATGGGTTCACAGCCAAATTCTACCAGACATACAAAGAGGAGCTGGTACCATTTTTTCTGAAACTATTCCAAATAATCCAAAAAGAGAGAATCCTTCCCAAATCATTTTATGAGACCAACATCATCCTCATACCAAAACCAGGCATAAACTCAGCAGGAAAAGAAAACTTCAGGCCAATATCCATGATGAATATAGACGCAAAAATCTTCAATAAAATACTGGCAAGCTGATTGCAACAGCACATCAAAAAGCTTATCCACCATGATCAAGTAGGATTCATCATGGGATGCAAGGCTGGTTCAACATATGCAAGTCTATAAATGTAATTCACCACACAAAAAGAAGCAAATGATTATCAGAAACAGAAACAAAGCACATAATTATCTCAATTGATGCAGAGAAGTCCTCTGACAAAATTCAACAGCCTTTTATGCTAAAACCCCTCAATAAACTAGGTATTGATGGAACGTATCTGAAAATAATATAAGCTATTTACGACAAACCAATAGGCAATATCATACTGAATGGGCAAAAACTGGAAGCATTCCCTTTGAAATCTGGCACTAGACAAGGATGCCCTCTCTCACCACTCCTATTCAATATAGTACTGAAAGCTCTAGCTAGAGCAATCAGGCAAAAAAAAAGAAATAAAGGGTATTCAAATAGGAAAGGAGGAAGACAAATTGTCTCTATTTGCAGACGACATGATTGTATATCTAGAAGACCCCATTGTCTCAGCCCAAAATCTCCTAAAACTGATAAGCAAATTCAGCAAAGTCTCAGGATACAAAATCAATGTGCAAAAATCACAAGCATTCCGATACACCAATAACAGACTTAAAGAGAGCCAAATCAAGAATGAACTGCCATTCACAATTGCCACAAAGAGAATAAAATAACTAGAAACAAAACTAACAAGGAATGTAAAGGACCTCTTCAAGGAGAACTACAAACCACTGCTCAACTAAATAAGAGAGGACACAAACAGATGGAGAAACATTCCATGTTTATGGTTAGGAAGAATCAATATCGTGAAAATGGTCATACTGCCCAATGTAATTTACAGATTCAATGCTATTTTCATCAAGCTACCAAAGACCTTCTTCACAGAATTGGAAAAAGCCACCTTAAACTTCATATGCAACCAAAAGAGAGCCCGCATAGCCAAGTCAATTCTAAGCAAAAAGAACACAGCGGGAGGAATCACACTACCAGACTTCAAACTATACTACAAGGCTACGGTAATCAAAACAGCATACTACTGGTACCAAAACAGAGATATAGACCAATAGAACAGAACAGGGGCCTCGGAGGCAACACAACATATCTAAAACCATCCAATCTTTGTCAAACCTGACAAAAACAAGCAATAGGGAAAGGATTCCCTGTTTAATAAATGGTGTTGGGAAAACTGGCTAGCCATGTGCAGAAAGCAGAAACTGGACCCCTTCCTGAGACCTTACACTAAACTTAACTCCTGATGGATTAAAGACTTAAGCATAAGACCTAATACCATAAAAACCCTAGAAGAAAATCTAGGCAAAACCATTCAGGACATAGGCATAGGTGAGGACTTCCTGACCAAAACATCAAAAGCATTGGCAACAAAAGCCAAAATAGATAAATGGGACCTAATCAAACTCCACCCAGCTTCTGCATGGCAAAAGAAACAGTCATTAGAGTGAATCTGCAACCAACAGAATGGGAAAAAATTTTGCAGTTTACTGTTCTGACAAAGGGCTGATATCCAGAATTTACAAAGAACTAAAACAGATTTACAAGGAAAAAAAAAAGCCCACTCAAAAGTGAGTGAAGGATATGAACATACACTTTACAAAAGAAGACATACATGAGCCCAACAAACATCTGGAAAATGCTCATCATCACTGGTCATTAGAGATATGCAAATTAAAACTACACTGAGATACCATCTCATGCCAGTTAGAATGGTGATCATTAAAAACTCTAGACAACAGATGCTGGAGAGGTTGTGGACAAATAGGAATACTTTTATACTGTTGATAGGAGTGTAAATTAGTTCAACCATTGTGGAAGACAGTGTGGCGATTCCTAAAGCACCTAGAAAGAGAAATTCCATTTGACCCAGCAATCCCATTACTGGGTATATATCCAAAGGATTACCCAAATGCCCAACGATGATAGACTGGACTGGGAAAATGTGGCACATATACACCATGGAATATTATGCAGCAATCAAAAATGATGAGTTTGTGTCCTTTGTAGGGACATGGATGAATCTGGAGAACATCATTCTCAGCAAACTGACACAAGAACAGAAAAAGAAATACCGCATATACTCGCTCATAGGTGGGTGAGAAAAATGAGAACATGTGGACACAGAGAGGCAGTCTACTATACACTGGGGACTGTTGGGGGGAATGGGGGAGGGACAGCAGGGGGGGGCTGGGGGGGATAGCCTGGGGATGAATACCAAGTGTGGGTGAAGGGGAGGAAAGCAGCAAAGCACACTGCCATGTGTGTACCTATGCAACTATCTTGCTCGTTCTGCACATGTACCCCCAAACCTATAATGCAATAAAAATAAATAAATAAATAAATAAATAAATAAATAAATAAATAAAAAAAAGAAATCATTCTACTATAAGGACACATACACACAAATGTTCATTGCAGCACAGTTTACAATAGCAAAGACTTGGAACCAACCCAAATGCCCATCGATGCTAGACTGGACAGGGAAAACATGGCACACATACACTATAGAATATTATGCAGCCATCAAAAATGATGAATTTGTGTTCTTTGTAGGGACATGGATGAACCTGAAAACCATCATTCTCAGCAAATTGACACAAAAACAGAAAATCAAACACCGTATGGTCTCACTTATAGGCGGGTGTTGAACAATGAGAACACATGGACACAGGGAGGGGCACTACACACTGGTATCTGTTGGGGGGACATAGGGGAGAGACAGCATGGGTTGGGGAGTTGGGGAGAGATAGCATGGGGAGAAATGCCAGATATAGGTGAAGGGGAGGAAGGCAGCAAATCACACTGCCACATGTGTACCTATGCAACAAACTTGCATGTTCTTCACATGTACCCCAAAACCTAAAATGCAATAAAAACATTAAAAAATTTAAAAAATATGTAATCACAAAATACATTCTAGTTTTCTAGATCAAATAATTTGTCAAGACTTCTGGAATTTTTCAAAAAACTCACATTGATCAGCAAGGCCACACTTCCTATACTGTATAATATTGTGTATTTCTATTGTAGGTATGCTTCTGGTTATATGAAGATAAAATAATAGCCAATTGGAATGCATTTCAGCTCATTTCAGCCAAGGTCCAAACTGTCTCATTTACTGTTTCATAGGTTGAGTATGGGTAATGGAATTTCCATTACCAATCTGTTCCATTTTGCAAATTTTCTTATGTTAAAAAGCTTTGTGAATTGAGACAAGTTAAAATATCCATGCTTCAGTTTCCCATATGTAAAACAGGAATTTTAAAAGGACATAATTGATAGAGTTTTAAAAAATTAAACAATTAGCAATAGTCAATATATAGAAAAGAACATAGTACATGGAAAGTACTATACAAGTATTAGCTATTAAAATATTAATAGAAAAAATATCACTTCTCTAAAAAGACTCATCCATGTTTTTTCACAGAGCTGTGTTTTGTTGATGTAGTTTACCCTTATACGAATATTTCATAAAGTATTTATATTGATAACATTTTGATTTTTTCCAGATTTTGAGTATTACAAATGATGCTATATTCTTGTTAATATCTCTGTGCATGTGTGCAAGAATTTTCTCTTGGGCATATAAGAAAGACAGAATTGCTAGGTTATAGTACACGTACATTCAACTTCTGTAGATAATGTCCAATAGTTTCCCAAGTGGTTTTATTCATCATACTCTCACCATCAGTACATGAGTATTCCAGAGGATACTGTCTTTTAATTTTTAACTTTAGCCATTCTGATAGTGTTCACCAATAACTGATTTTGGTTTAATATGCATTTCACTGTTTACTTATAAGTTTGATCATCTTCTCATGTTTGTTGGCCGTTTTCTGAAGTAATAGGCATAGGAGTGGAACTATTTTCTTGCACTGAAGGAAATGTTCACTAATGATGAATCAGTGTCCATCTTTGTTGGCTCCTGAATGCCATGATTCTGTGTTTTTCATCTTTTTTTTTTACCACATGAAACCTAACAAAATTCGCTGATACAGCATATATACTGTTATAGAAAAAATAAAATGTACACCTTGATAGGACTTCAACAGAACATCAGAAATGATCCATAGCACACTGTCTAAGGACAACAGGCCAAGAAAATCAAACAGTTCAGTAATTAGAAAAAAAAAAACCACAGGAAAGAATATTTATTCTGCATTTGATCATGAATATAGGTAAGATAGTTTTCATCTACATTCCCAAAATTTCAAATTATTTTATTATTATTTTTTCTTTTTTTTTTAGTTCTTCCATAGCTAGTCTAATTTCATTTCAAATTAAACTTATCTAAACTCATTATCTTTGCTCCAAAACATATTCTTTTTTTTTTTTTAATTTTTATTGCATTATAGGTTTTGGGGTACATGTGCAGAACGTGCAAGATAGTTGCATAGGTACACACATGGCAGTGTGTTTTGCTGCCTTCCTCCCCTTCACCCACACTTGGTATTCATCCCCAGGCTTTCCCCCCCCAGCCCCCCCCTGCTGTCCCTCCCCCATTTCCCCCAACAGTCCCCAGTGTATAGTAGACCGCCTCTCTGTGTCCATGTGTTCTCATTCTTCTCACCCACCTATGAGTGAGTATATGCAGTATTTCTTTTTCTGTTCTTGTGTCAGTTTGCTGAGAATGATGTTCTCCAGATTCATCCATGTCCCTACAAAGTACACAAACTCATCATTTTAGATTGCTGCATAATATTCCATGGTGTATATGTGCCACATTTTCCCAATCCAGTCTATCATCGATGGGCACTTGGGTTGGTTCCAGGTCTTTGCTATTGTAAACAGTGCTGCAATGAACATTCGTGTGCATGTGTCCTTATAGTAGAACGATTTATAGTCCTTTGGATAGATACCCAGTAATGGGATTGCTGGGTCAAATGGATTCCATATTCTTCTTTATTTTCACCCTGTGCTGACTGCACCACCATTCACCCAAGCTAAAAACCTAGGAGTTATTCTTAGCTTTCACCACTGTCTCATCTCTATGTATAAATGATCACAAAATTCTGCCCTGTCTATTTCATTATTTTAAAAAGTATAAACAGAAAGTAGAGTAGGATTAAGTAAACTATTGCTATATTGAAGGGGAAAACTAAAATATTAAGGTGGCTTAACCTAGTAAATGCTCAATAGTTAGTACAGTACAAATGGTGTCTACCAACTTTATAAAATGTTGAAAAATCTTGTCATTGCTCATTAGGCTTTAACTGGGTACTTAGTGAGGTACCTATCAGTGACTACTCAAATAATCACTCATTAGTTACTGCTAATTGAGTGTATTACAGACTGTCTTTTCAGGTTGATCTAAATAAGCAGGCCAACAGCTGTGCAACTAGTGACAAATTCATACTGGTTCATTAAGTGAGTTCTGTGTTTAAAAGATCTTAAAGTGAGTTTGTGCAAGAAATCTGGCACCAATTTATGAACCAGAATTGAAACACTCACCACAAATCCACTGATACTGAGAATACATTTCCCAGAGATTCTGAAATCTGAGTGTAGATTTAAATGAATTTCAGTTTGTTTTGGATCTCTAATAAGGAGAAATACAGCCCTTTGTATACATGCATAAGTCTAGTGAAGAGAATAATGTTCATAAGAGAAAAAAGAATAATTAGGAGGCTGGTTGTTCTCTTGTATTAAATAGGGTATTTCATTTCAGTGATGCTCATTGATATGTAATGTAAGGGCGAGGTCACAGTAAGGCTACATGTAGCAAAACTCGAAGCTTACTGCCAACAATGGTGACAAACAGATAGAACCATCTCCTTCTTGTGAAGCCTCTTTTTGCCTAATTAGATTATCAGTCATTCACAGTTCTTTCTACTTTGCATTTTCTCTGATTTTTTTAATACCTTCTGTTCCCTCATAACTATAGCTTGCCCATTTCTTTCTTTTTTTTTTTTTTTAATTGTACTTTAGGTTCTAGGGTACATGTGCAGATCATGCAAGATTGTTGCATAAGTACATACATGGCAATATGGTTTGTTGCCTCCATGGCCCTGTCACCTGTATCTGTCATTTCTCCCCATATTATCCCTCCCCAACCTCCCCACTCCCCCACTGTCCCTCCCCTGTCTACCCCAACAGACCCAAGTGTGTGATGCTCCCCTCTCTGTGTCCATGTGTTCTTTTTGTTCAGCACCTGCCTATGAGTAAGAACATGCAGTGTTTGGTTTTCTGTTCTTGTGTCAATTTGCTGAGAATGATGGTTTCCAGACTCATCCATGTCCCGAAAAAGAACACAAACTCATCATTTTTTATGGCTGCATAGTATTCCATGGCATATATGAGCCACATTTTTGTTATCCAGTTTATCATTGATGGGCATTTGGGTTGGTTCCAGGTCTATGCTATTGTAAACAGTGCTATGAGGAACATACGTGTGCATGTATCTTTATAATAGAAAAATTTCTAATCCTTTGGATATATAGCTAGTAATGGGATTGCTGGGTCAAATGGAACTTCTATTTCTAGGTCCTTGAGGAATCACCACACTGTCTTCCACAATGGTTGAACTAATTTACACTCCTACCAACAGTGTAAAAGTATTCCTATTTCTCCACATCGTCTCCAGCATCTGTTGTCTCCAGATTTTTTAATGTTCGCCATTGTAACTGGCGCAAGGTGGTATCTCAATGTGGTTTTGATTTGCATTTCTCTAATGACCAGTGATGATGAGCATTTTTGCCCAATCTTTCTAAACTAAATCTACTTTAAGGACTTGCAGTTTCACCTCCCAAGGCTAACTCAATTCCATGGAGAGGCCTTGTTTTGTAAGCATGCCTGGCCAGCTATGGGCTGCCTGCTGCTGACTGAGGTGCCCACCACTGATCCAAGATGGGAAATAACCAGTGAAGAGAGTTGCTTGAAAAATCAAAGCATAACAATGGTAGGACAGGCACTGGTGAAAATGTATAGTACAATTATTGGCAGTTATCTGAACAATAGCATTTCAACTGATACCTAGACTGCTTTAGGGTCAAATTTTTATTTTTTTCTCCCTCCATGTCAAGTATAAAACAGAAAAAAATCTACAGTTTCATTTTTAGGTTCTAATTAGAAACTATATTTTTATAAAAATATTTCTGAAATTCATAACCTAAAAACTGCTAATTTTGAAAATTACATTATCGGTTACCTAATTCTGGTCATGGCTTCAATTGGATATGATCTTCATTGTTCAGTTTCTGTCTTAAACTGTTATATAATTTTATTGGCTATTATATTATTGTGCAATTGCACCTTAGAAGTAGCTGAATTTGAGTAGTTACTAAAATACATTTTAAAGTGATAAAATTGCCATGGAATTTTGTAGCATAAAGGTAAAATATAAATTTGGAATCTTTATAATGCATATAATTTACTAAATTGTGAGCTGAAATTATCACTGTTGCAAGTTTATAATATCAACAGCTGAGAGAATTTGCATAAATTTACAATATAATTTTTCCTTGTAAAACTGAGTACATTCCAGAAAGTTCATTTACAGCATAATAGTATATTCCTTTTACATATAAATACTGGTTATCTACTTCTGATGTTCATATCAGAACTTAGGTTCTCTTCAAGGTATGATAGTTGAGAAAAAATCTAGACACTTCTTAAAAACAAAAAACAAAAAAAACAAAAAAAAAAACAAGAGATATGCAATTATCATATATTTTCCAAAATGCTGACATATGTCATTGAGAAACTTGTTTCTAAAAACCAAAAGTGTAAATGGAATAGTTTCCACCCATTTAATAAAATGACATAAAATCAGCAGAATGCATATTTAAATTATTAGGATATTTCTAAAATTGTTACAGCAAAATCAAAGTACTAAAATATTCGTATCCAAGAGCAGGAATGTTTAATTCTCAATTAGTTTATAATAATAGTGCCCTATGGGTAATCATGAATTAGACTACATACAAATATAAAAGATTATAATTCAAATTGTACAAAATTAACACTGACACACAACTGCTAAGCACTGAGTCCACTGAGACATAGTAAGTTCATTAACAATTTTGTGTGCTAAGACCTAAGATCAGTTTCCTCTTCCTTCAAAATAGAAATGGTAAGATTAATTTAAGTATGTATTCTATTGTGCATTATTATTTTAAGAATAATAAAAATAATCTGAAGTTCACCTAATAATTAGGGAACACAGGTAGTTGCAGAAACCTATTGTGTTCACTCTTGCTTTCAGTGATATTTATGCATCAAGCTTTAAATAAATGGAGAGACATACCACATTCATAGAGAGTAAGATTCAATATAGAACATATCAATTTTCACCAAATTGATTTATAGGTTTGATTAATTTATATAAAATTCAAAGAAGGGTTTTTGAACACAAAGACAAGCTTATTTTAAAATTTACTTGGAAAGGCACAAGCTAGCCAGAATAGCTAAAATATTTTGAAATGGAAGAAAAAGGTAGTAATAATCACTCTATCCAATAGTAAGGCCTGCTACTGTTTGTAGCTATGATAGTCAAGGCACAGTGGTATTGGTGTAAATACAGACTTATACAGCAATGCAACATAATAGAAAACTCAGAAGTAGAGTCACCTAAATATGGATAGATTGGCAACCATAGTGAAGAAAATGTAGCTCAACCTAAACCTCTCACCTTATATAAAAATAGACTCAAAATGAGTCCTCAACTTAGGTGTCAAACTAAAAGCTATACATTTTTTTAGAAAGAACATAGAAGAACACCTTCATAATTCAGGGATAAAAAGTTCTCAGACTTAAAACTGAAATCAGGATCAATAAATAAAAACATTGATAAGTAGATCTTAAAAACATTTGCTCTGCCCAAGTTCATCATGAAAGGATGAAAAGTAAAGACATAGATTGTGAGAATATATTCACACACCCCCTATTTGACAAAGAACTGATATTAGAATATATAAAGAACTTTAGATACTCAACAATTTAAAAACTTTCAATCTAGAAAATGGGAGAAAGACATGAACATATATTTTATCAAAGAGGATATACAAATAGCAAATAAACACATATAAATGTATTCAACTTCATTAGGCATTAGGGACATGAAAACTAAAATCATAATGAAATATTGCTACACATCTACCAAAATTACTAAAATAAAAAAATGTGACAACACTAAGTTCTGGCAAGGATATGAAGATACTGGATCACTCATGCACTGCTAATGGAAATTTAAAACAATAAGCCACTCTCATCTATGGCCATACCACCTTGAATGTGCCCGATCTCATCTAAAATAATATAGCAACTCTTCAAACTTCTAAACTTTAACATCCAATTGCCATACTATCCCAAAATTGCACTCTTGCACATTTAAGCCAGAGAATAACAACATATGTTTACACACAAACCTATATATGAATGTTTATACCAGTTTTATTAATAATATCTCTTAAATGAATAATCCCATCTGTCCTTCAGTGGGTGAATGGTTAAACAAACTGTGCCAAATAAAAATGAATAAAATACCACAAATATACTTTTCTCATTAAAAAATGTATTGTCCTTTATTGTATTGCCTGAGAGAAACAAGAATCCATGTCTCTTCATATTATTTAACTTTTACCTTTAAAACATCAAGGTCAATACCCTGGTTGTGATATTTTACTATAGTTGTGAAGGATGTTAAAATGTTAGAAGTTGGGTATAGCCTAATGAATCTCTCTGTACTTATTTTACAGTGGCATGTAAATCTACAATAATCTCAAGAAAATGTTGTTTGTTTGTTTTTAACAAACAACCGCAAAGAAAGTAGACTGAATAGAGAGAGTATAAGTAAAAACAATAAAGGAACAATGGAAATCCATAATATTATTTCACCTACCACTGTCTATCAAACACAAAAAGAGCTAGCAATAAAGATGTAGCCTGGAAATTTAAGCAAATGTTGCAGAAAAAGTGCTGACATAGGAGTTAAGAAATCTGAGTTCTGCTCCAATTCCATTATCTGCTGGGAAGTCTTATGAAAGTAACTTAGTATATGCTCCATGATTAGACTAGATCACCAAATTTTAAGAATCTCATAAACATGGAAAAAGCTGAGTCAGTCACTAAAATCTCTATAAATTAGAACTTCTTTTTCTTTTTTTTTTTTTTTTTTGAGACGGAGTTTTGCTCTTGTTACCCAGGCTGGAGTGCAGTGGAGCAATCTCGGCTCACCACAACCTCCACCTCCTGGGTTCAGGCAATTCTCCTGCCTCAGCCTCCTGAGTAGCTGGGATTACAATCTGGGTTCCACGCAATAGTGGCACTCTTAACTGAGTTCTAACATGTATGTCTTGAGGTTTCTTCTTTTATTTATTTATTTCATTTATTTTGGGTTACAGGCATGAATTTTATTATTAATAAGTAGTGCCTTCCTGACACTTAGGAAATCTGATTCTTATGCAAGAGATTTCCAGGTTAAGTAAACTACATGATAGTTGTAAGAATGGAAACAAATAATACTATTTCATATTTTTACATAAAAATATGAAAGAGAGTAAGACCTCCCTTGATTACTGACCTCCCTTGATTACTTCTATAGAAACATAAAACACAGGAATATTTAGTGACTATCAGAAGCAAATCATCTGAAACCTGAATTCTTTTTAACGCCTTCACCAGCTGTTGTCACTCTGTATTTCTTTTGACTGCCATGAAAGAACAGTAATAAAGTGAACAGTTTTCAAACATAGGTTTCCTGTGTTTGAATCCTATATTTCCACTTATTAGGAGTGGGACTTGAACAGCTGACTTCAAAGTTCTGTGCCTTCATTTCCCCATTGATAAAAATGGAATAATGTTGCCTACCTCATGGGATTTTTTTCTGGGAATCAAATGAGACAATACTGCTAAAATAATTATAACATGGATGCCACAATGTTAATGTTATGTAAGTATATAATAGTTAATATGAATGGAACAAACAGAAGTTGGAAGGGTAGTCATATGGTAGCAGCCTAGACTCCAGCAAAAAATGATTCCTCATTTGTTCTAATTCATTTATGATTCTGTATACTCTGATATATTCATTAGTCTATATTAACAACCCCAATTTCACTATAAAAACACTCTTCTTAAGTGCCATAAACAAAGGAGATAACACCTTTAAAGATTTCTCATTAAAATAAGGTATATGACTCTTACACATTGCTAGTGAGAATGTAAACAGGTATAATTACTTGTAAGATAATTTGACAATATCTAACAAAACAATATATACATTTACCTTATGACACTGAAATTCTACTTCTGGGAATTTATTGTAAAGTTATGCTCTTAAAAATATATTTGAATGAGGTTACTCTTTACTGTATTGTTTGTAACTGCAACATATTAAAGTAACCTAAAATTTTAAATATAATAGAGTGATCAAATAAAATACAATATAGAAGTCTCTCCTCATCTAAGGGGGATATTATGTCCCAAGACTCCCAGTGGATGCTTGAAATTGCAGATGGTACTGGAGCCTATCGATGCCACTTTTTTATTATGCATACACACTTACAATAAAGTTTACTTTATAAATTAGGCACCCAAAGAGAGTAATAAAAATAATAAAATGGAACAAGTATAACAATGTACCGTAGTAAAAATATATTAAAAACTTATGTAAATTTTTCTCACTCTCTTTCTTGTGAAATATCTTATTGTAATATATTCATCCTTCTTCTGATGATGATGATGTCAGATGATAAAATGCCTGCATGATGAGATTTTTGCAACAGGTTGATTGGATAACCAAGATGGCAACTAAGTGATTGACAGGCAGGTAGTATGTATAGCTTGGATACACTGGACAAAGAGATGATTAATGATTCACCTTCCATCCAGATGAAGTAACATGCTAAGTGATTGCATCATGCTTTTCAGAAAAGCAGGCAATTTAAAAGTTATAAAATGTTTATCTCTGGAATTTTCCATTTACTATTTTCAGATCTCAATTGACCACAGGAAATTGAAACTGCAGAAAGAGAAATTGTGGATAAAGGGGGACTGCTGTACTTTCATACAGTGGAGTACTATGGAGCTGCAAAAAGAGAATAACGAAGATCTTGATGAATTTATATGGAATATATTCCATCATGTATTGATGAGTAAAAAATAATTAAAAGCATAAAATACTTTCTATGGTATGCTGCCTTTTGTATATAATACAAAGAGACATAAAAAATGAAAAACATATGATCATTTCAATAGATGCTAAAAAAGCATTTGTTAAAATCCAACATTCCTTCATGATTAAAAAAAAAGACCCTCAAAAGCGGGATAGGCTCTTTGTATTCTATTTTGGTTCCATATGAATTTTAAAACAGTTTCTCCTAGGTCTGTGAAGAATGTCATCCATAGTTTGATAGGAATACTATTATATCTGTACACTGCTTAGGACAGTATAGCCATTTTATTTTCTTGATTCTTCCTATCCATAAGCATGGGATGCTTTTCCATTTGTTTGTGTCTTCCCAATTTATTTGAGCAGTGTTTCTAATTCTCATTGTAGAAATCTTTCAGCTCCTTTGTTGGCTATATTCTTAGGTATGTTATTCTTTTTGTGGCAATTGTGAATGGGATTGTTTCTAATTTGACTCTCAGTTTGGCTGTTGTTGGTATATAAGAATGCTAGTGATTTTTGTACATTGAATTTGTATCCTGCAACTTTCCTGAAGATGTTTATCAGCTAGAGGAGCTTTTGGGCCAAGACTATAGGGTATTCTAGATATTGAATCATGTCATCTGCAAATAGGGATAGTTTGACTTCCTCTCTTCCTATTTGGATGTGCTTTCTTTCTCTTGCCTGATTGCTCTGGCTAGGACTTCCAATGTTAGATTGAATAGAGGTGGCAAGAGAAGGCATCCTTATCTTATGCTGGTTTTCAAGGGGACTGCTTCTGGCCTTTGCTCATTCAGTGTGATATTGGTTACGGATTTGTCACAGGAAGCCTGAATATGCAAGGCAATGCTAAGCAAAAATAACAAACCTGGAGACATCACATTACCAAACTTCAAACTACTATAAATCTACAGTAACCAAAACAACACAGTACTGTTACAAAAACCAGCACATAGACCAATGGAACAGAATAGAAAGCCCAGAAATAAGTCTGCACATCCACGACCATCTGATCTTTGACAAAGCCAAAAAAAAAAAAAAAAAAAAGGGGAAAGACTCCCTATTCAGCAATGATCCTGGGATAACTGCCTAGCTATATGCAGAAGATTGAAGCTAAATCCCTTCCTTACACCAAACACAAAAATCAACTATAAATTGATTAAAAAATTAAATATAAAACCCAAAACTATGAAATCCCTGGAAGACAACCTAGGAAATACCATCCTGGACATAGGAACAAGCAAAGATTTCATGACAAAACCACCAAAAACAACCACAACAAAAGCAAAAATTGACAGGTGAGATCTAATTAAACTTAAGAGCTTCTGCACAGCTAAATAAACTATTAACAGAGGACCAGGTGCAGTGGGTCACACCTGTAATCCCAGAACTCTGGGAAGCAGAGGCAGGCAGATCACTTGAAGTCAGGAGTTTGAGACAAGCCTGGCCAACATGGTGAAACCCTATCTCAACTAAAAATACAAAAATTAGCTTGGCATGGTGACATGCTCCTGTAGTCCTAGCTACTTGGTATGCTGAGGACAGAGAATTGCTTGAACTTGGGAGGCAGAGGTTACAGTGAGACACAATCCTACCACTGCACTCCAGCCTGAGCAACAAAGGGAGAGAGAAAGAAAGAAGCCTATCAACAAAGTAAACAAAAACCTACAGAATGAGCGAAAATATTAGCAACCTATGCATCCAACAAAAGTCTAATATCGAACATCTATAAGGCACTTAAACAAATGTAAAAGAGAAAAACAACCCCATTACAAAATGGGCAAAGGACATGAACAGACATTTCTCAAAAGAAGACACACATGCAGCTAACAATCATATGAAAAAAGGTCAGTATCACTGATCATTAGAAAAATGCAAATCAAAACCACAATGAGATACCATTTTGCAGCAGTCATAATGGTTATTAACAAAAAATAAAAAAAATCCATGTGTAAGGGAATGCTAATACATTGTTAGTGGGAGTGTAAATTAGTTCAACCATTGTGAAAAGCTCTCCACATAATAAAAGCCATATATGAAGACCCACAGTTAGTATCAAACTGAATGGGGAAAAACTGAAAAACTTTAAGATTTGGGACATGACAAGGATGCCCACTATCATCAACACTTTCATTCCGCATAGTACTAGAAGTCCTAGCTACAGCAAAAAGGCAAGAAAACAATATAAAGGGCATCCAAACTGGAAAGGAAGAAAAAAATTTTTCTTTGTTTGCAGATGATTGATCTTCTATTTGGAAAAACCTAAAGCTACCACAAGAAAACTATTAGAAGTGACTTAAGAAATCAGTAATGTTGCAGGATACAAAATCAACATACAAAATCAGTATCATTCCTAGGCCAGGAGTGATGGCTAATGCCTATAATTCCAGCACTTTGGGAAGCTGAGGCATATGGATCACTTGAAGCCACGAGTTTCAGACCAGCCTGTCCAACATGGTGAAATCCTGTCTCTAATTTAAAAAAAAAAATGCTGGATGTGGTAACACGCACCTATTATCCTAGCTACTCAGGAAATTGAGGCATGAGAATCACTTGAACCTGGAAGGCAGAGGTTGCAGTAACCTGAGATCATGCCACTGCACTCCAGCCTGAATAAATGAGACTCTGTCTCAAAAAAAAAAATCAGTGTTATTGCTATATGCCCACAGTGACAAATATGAAAAAGAAATTTAAAAAAATTAAGAATTTAAAATATTTCATTTAAAGTAACCACACATAACTTAAATACCTAGGAATTAAAAATGTGAAGGATCACTTATAATAAAAACCATAAAACAATGATGACAGAAATTGAGGAGGACACCAGAGGTAAAAAAAAGAAAAAATATTCCATGTTCATGGATTGAAAGAAAAATTACTGTTTAAATGTCCATACTATCCAAAGCAATCTACAGCTTCAATGCAATCCCTATCAGAAAAGGTGACATTATTCAATAAATAGAAAAAAAAATCCTAAAATGTATATAAAACCACAGAAGACCCAGGATAGCCAAACCTATCCTGAGCAAAAAGAACAAAATTGGAGGAATCACAATATTTGGCTTTAAATTAGACTACAGAGCTATAGTAAACAAAACAGCATGTTACTGGCATAAAAACAGACACAGACAAATGGACAGAATAGAGACCCCAAAACCAAATCCACACACCTACAGTGAAATCATTTTTGACAAAGTTTCCAAGAATGTGTTATAAATTTTTCATCTCTAAAATGGTAATAATATTAATAATTGGGTTTCTGTCAGGATTAAAAGTGCTTACCTTTGGAAGGTGCTTAGCAAAGCATATGGCACATAATAAGAAGATGTGTGTGAATGTGGACTTTGTAAACCTTAAAAATAATTCTACAGCATTCCAAATATTTGGTTGAACCACATGAAATTGTTAATGTTTGACAATCCTCAACCCACAAACTGGCAATTTTCTATGATTTAACTTAATATACAACCGTAAAACTGATATTTGGTATTTCCATAAATAACAATAGAATCTTATTATAAAACCTCAAATGTGGAAAAGTAATCTTCATTCAATGAATAAAAGAACTGGGTCTCAGAGTGGACTCTAAAACCTATACTATTTCTTCTTTTCAATACTGACCTTTCACTTGTCCATCTAGCAATCAAGACCAAAAATTACTGAAGATGTTACTAAGCACTTCTATACAAGCATAAACAATTTTCAAGGATGAGATCATTGTTGCTATAGAACTATAAGGTGTAATCATGTCATTTTACATGTATAAGAAAGGCCTTTTACATGTATAATAAAATCACACAATAAGCATCTCCAACAGCAAGAAAGTAGTCAACTATTTATTGGCAAAATTCCCTAACTCTTACTATGTATAGAAAGTGGTTTATTTCCAGAAATCTACTTTTGAAAAAATCCTTGTATGTTTAAAAAATTATATAAGTTTTTGAAATTCAAAATGTCATGTGTCTTTTATTTCTGTTGAAGTAACATATGGTATGTAACATTTATCTTTTGGCAGTTCTCTTCACCTGGGCACCATCCACTAAAAGAAGAGCTGGCATATCTCATTTCAACAAATTCCTGGAGGCTGGAGCAGAGTCAAGACTTGGGGTGAAATTAACACCTTTTCTGACCTGGGCCATCAGTACTATGAGTCTGGATCTTGAGGCTGTCTCCATTCAATATTTATATTAACTGGTATTTGACCAAGCATTAGATGTTAAAAATGACAGCCACAGTTAGTATTTAGATGATACCATTGAAGAGAAAACTCCTTAGAGACTAAACTTTCTTGTCAAGAAATTCAAACCCAAACTGAAGCTCATTTGTTTTGAAATCCAAAACAAAAAGTTAATTATTTGTGTAACTGTCATCATTACACAGGTCTTAGTTCCTGTATGAGTTTTTATTTCTCTGTGAATCTTAGTTGTAAAATATCATTTCTCTCTTCTGTTTTGGGTGTCAGGATGTTGCAAGCAATTCAATTGCAATGTACTACTCTTGGGAAATAAAAGGTAAAATAAGGTACATAAGGAGATCTACAATTATAATCACATCCCTAAATGTCAACAACAAAAAAATGATAATCTTAATATACTTGCTTTAATCACCTTCAGCCTGACAAGTGCCAGTGAAGAAAGTTCAGTTTGACTTTTAAAATCAAAGACATTTTAATGACATATATGCATGGTTTCTGGTTGAGCTCAGCTTGGAAAAATATTCTGAGTTTTCAAGGAAATACAGAGTATGATTTTCATACACATTAATTTCTGTAATTCAGAATCAATGTAGATGCATAGTTTTATTGTGGAGTACCAATTATTATGTGAATAAATGTTATGCTAAAACTTGGTTTTCATATTGGTGAATATATTGTCATTACATTTCAACTACAAACTAATTAATATGTAATAAAATTTGTATTTTCAAGAAAAAATTTTGTATCAAATGTTCTATAATTTCTATTAAATGACTATAATTTATAACAGTCTACCTAGAATTCTGAAAAAAAAAACAAAAAAAAACATTGCATTCTAATGTAAATTAAAAGAAAAGAGATACAGAAAAATGCCAATAGCTCATATTTATAATATTAAAAGTTCATATATATTAATTTAGTAATGAGGTAAATATGCATCTTCATCTTACATTTACTCAAATGAGGTGTATCTGTGAAATTTCTAGAAAAATATTTAGAATTACATATATACAGCCTATAGTTCTAAAAACACACAGCTCAAATTTAATGAGCTCAAAATTTGTCAACAATGAAAATTCCATTTTTGGATTTCCAAGATGGCACAGTAGGAACAACTCAGGATTGCAGCTCTCAGTGAAGGCGCAGAAGGTGAGTCTTAGCTGCATTTTCAGATGGACTTTTGATGCCCACAGAACAAGGAAATTCCCAGGTGTAGGAAAGACACGGGACACCAGCGCACCCCTTTCAGCTTGCGCGGCCGTTTAGGCCAGCGCCGCAGCACAGCGCCACCTTGCACAAAACTTACTGGTCTGGGTGCCCTATTAAACTGGGAATCTGAGATTTGGGAGGGTAGATTAACATATCCATCTGATTAAATGGGACTTGGACAGTGAGCCAGACCAGGAGATTCCTGGGAAGCAGGATTTGAGCCAGTGCAGTGGGCCACGGCACAGGAAATCACACAGATCCTGGTGCCCTATCAGCAGGCGACTGAAACACCTGTGAGAGAGTCAACCATTCAACTTAAAAAAGAAAAAAGAGACAGAGAGAAAAAAAACTCTGAGGCAGGTAGCCAGGTGATCAGGCTTGGTGGGTCCCACCCCCAACAGGGACAAACAAAACAGAGATTTGAAATGCTCAGGGTTGAGAGTTTTACTGCAGGCTCAGCTGAATCCAGGACAGTGCAGCTTGATGGGAGAGGGGCGTCCGCCATGAAGGACACATTCTGCCCCTACTGAGGTACACACCCATTGCTGAAGCAGCCTGCCATTGCTGAGGCAACCTGCCACAACAGAGAGACTCTGCAAACATGGCAGAGCCCACCACAGTAGGGTGGAGCCCCGCAGCAGCAGGGCGGATGCCGTGGTAGGAGGGCAGAGCCTCGGCAGTCAAATAGTGACTAGACTGCCTCCTAGCTGGGAAGGACAGTGCAACGGATACTCACAAAGAAAGCCCCAACTCCCTGAGACAGAGCATCTGAGAAAAAAAAAGGGGTTTTATAAATTCTGCTGCAGCAGACCTAAACACACCTGCCCAACAGCCCTGAATGAACAACTGAGCTCAAGCTCAGCACTGGAGCTCCCATAAAGTACAGACCGTCTCCTCAAGAATTTCTCTGCCCCTGTATATCCAAAGAGTAACCTCAAATAAGGACTAATCAGACTCACATTTGGCGGGCATTATTCTGAAACAAAGATAGCAGAAGAAACTGGTAGCATCCCTCACTGTTCTGCAGCTGCTACAGGTGTACCCCAGACAAGCAGGGCCTGGAGTGGACCTCAGCAGTCATACAGCAGAGGGGCTAGGCTGTTAGAAGGAAAACTAAGTAACAGAAATAATTCATCATCAACAATCTGGGCATCCACTCAGAGAACCAATCAAAAAGTCAGCAACTACTAAGACGACAGGTGCATAAATCCACAGAGATAAGAAGAAACCAGTGCAAAAAGGAGGAAAACACCCAAAACCAAAACACCTAACCTCCTACAAAGGACCAAAACTCCTCAACAGATAGGGAACAAAGCTTGATGAAGAATGAGTGTGACAAAAAGATGGAATCAGATTTCAGAAAGTGGATAATGAGAAACTTCAGTGAGCTAAAAGAACATGTTCTAAATCAATGCAAAGAAACTAAGAACCTTGAAAAAAGATTTGAAAAAAGATTTGAGGACATAACAAGAATGGACAACTTAGAGAGGAATATGAATGAATTGAAGGAGCTGAAAAACACAACACAAGAACTTCACGAAGCATGCATAAGTTTCAACAGCCGAATTGACCAAGTAGAAGAAAGAATATCAGAAGTCAAAGATCAACTCAATGAAATAAAACAAGAAACCAAGATTAGAGATAAAAGCACAAAAAGAAATAAACAAAATCTCCAAGAAATGTGGGACTATGTGAAGAGACCTAACCTATGTTTGATAGGTGTACCAGAATGTGATGAAGAGAATAAATCCAAGCTAGAAAATACTCTTCAGGATAATATCCAGGAAATTTTCCCCACCCTAGCAGACAGGCCAATACTCAAGTCCGGGAAATACAGAGAACACCTAAAGATATTCCGCAAGAAGAGCAACCACAAGGCACCTAATCGTCAGATTCACCAGGATTGAAATGAAGGAGAAAATACTAAGGGCAGCCAGAGAGAAAGGTCGGGTCACCCACAAAGGGAAGCCCATCAGACTCACAGCAAATCTCTCGTCAGAAACTCTATAAGCCAGAAGAAAGTGGGGGCAAATATGCAACTTCCTTAAAGAAAAGAACTTTCAACCCAGAATTTCATATCCAGCCAAACTGAGCTTCATAAGTGAAGGAAGAAAAAAATCCTTCATGAACAAGCA
The DNA here is from genome assembly GCA_031835075.1 of Saguinus oedipus. Classification (NCBI taxonomy): domain Eukaryota; kingdom Metazoa; phylum Chordata; class Mammalia; order Primates; family Cebidae; genus Saguinus; species Saguinus oedipus. The sequence goes on from CM063169.1 coordinate 141,489,280, forward strand.
AGTACTCAGAGATTTTGTCACCACTAGGCCTGCTTTACAAAAGCTCCTGAAAAAGGCACTACATACAGAAAGGAACAACGAGTACCAGCAATTCTAAAAACATACCAAATGTTAAAGAAAATCAACAAAATAAAGAATCTGCATCAACCAATGGGCAACACAGCAAGCTAGCATCAAAATGGAAGTATAAAATTCAAACATAACAATATTAACCCTAAATGTAAATGGGCGAAATGCACCAATCAAAAGACACAGACTGGCAAATTGGATAAAAAACCAAAACCCATCGGTGTGCTGTATCCAGAAAACCCATCTCACATGCAAGAATACACAAAGGCTGAAAATAAAGCGTTGGAGGAAGATTTACCAAGCAAATGAAGAGCAAGAAAAAGCAGGAGTTGCAATTCTCATCTCTGATAAAATAGACTTTAAAGCAACAAAGATCAAAAAAGACAAAGAAGGTCACTACATAATGGTAAAAGGATCGATACAACAAGAAGAGCTAACAATCCTAAATATATATGAACCCAATACCAGAGCACCCAGATATATAAGGCAAGTTCTTAATGACTTACAAAGAGACTTATACTCCCACACAATAATAGTGGGAGACTTTAACACTCCACTGTCAATATCAAACAGATCAACCAGACAGAAAATTAACAAGGATATCCAGGGCTTGAACTCAGACCTGGAACAAGCAAACCTGATAGACATTTACAGAACTCTCCACCCCAAATCCACAGAATATACATTCTTCTCAGAACCACATCACACCTACTCCAAATTGACCACATAACTGGAAGTAAAGCACTCCTCAGCAAATGCAAAACAACTGAAATCATAACAAACAGTTTCTCAGACCATAGTGCAATCAAGTTAGAACTCAGAATTCAGAAAATAACTCAGAACCGCACAGCTTCATGGAAACTGAACAACTGGCTCTTGAATGTTATTGGATAAACAATGAAATGAAGGCAGAAATAAAGAAGTTCTTTGAAACCAATGAGAACGAAGACACAAGATACCAGAATCCCTGGGACACATTTAAAGCAGTCTGTAGAGGAAAATATATAGCAATAAGTGCCCACATGAGAAGAGTGGAGAGATCCAAAATTGACACCCTATCGTCAAAATTGAAAGAGCTAGAGAAGCAAGATCAAAAAAACTCAAAACCTAGCAGACGACAAGAAATAACTAAGATCAGAGCAGAACTGAAGGAAATAGAGACACAAAAAACCCTTCAAAAAATCAGTAAGTCCAAGAGCTGGTTTTTCGAAAAGATCAACAAAATAGACAGACCACTAGCCACATTGATAAGAAAGAAAAGAGAGAACAAACAAATAGATGCAATAAAAAATGATAAAGGGGAAATCACCACAGATTCCACAGAAATTCAAACCATCATCAGAGAATACCACTAACAATTCTGTGCACATAAACTAGTACACCAGGAAGAAATGGATAAATCCCTGGACACCTGTGTCCTCCCAATCCTAAACCAGGAGGAAGCCGAACCTATGAATAGTCCAATAACAATGTCTGAAATTGAGGCAGCAATTAAGAGCCTACCACACAACAAAAAGCTCTGGTCCAGATGGGTTCACAGCTGAATTCTACCAGACATAAAAAGAGGAGCTGGTACCATTCCTTCTGAAACTATTCCAAATAATTAAAAAAGAGGAAACCCTTCCCAAATCATTTTATGAGACCAACATCATCCTGATACCAAAACCCAGCAGAGACTCAACAAGAAAAGAAAACTTCAGGCCAATATCCATGATGAACATAGAAGCAAAAATCTTCAATAAAATACTGGGAAACCGATTGCAACAGCACATTAAAAAACTTATCCATCATGATCAAGTAGGATTCATCCCGGGGATACAAGGCTGGTTCAACATACACAAGTCTATAAACATAATTCACCACATAAACAGAACCAAAAACAAAAACCACATGATTATCTCAATTGATGCAGAGAAGGCATTTGACAAAATTCAGCAGCCCTTCATGCTAAAAACCCTCAATAAACTTGGTATTGATGGAACATATCTCAAAGTATTAAAAGCTATTTATGACAAACCAACAGCCAATATCATACTTAATGTGCAAAAACTGGAAGCATTCCCTTTGAAATCTGGCACTAGACAAGGATGCCCTCTTTCACCACTCCTATTCAACATAGTACTGGAAGTTCCAGCTCAAGCAATTAGGCAAGAAAAAGAAATAAAGTGTATTCGAATAGGAAAGGTGGAAGCCAAATTGTCTCTATTTGCAGATAACATGATAGTATACCTAGAAGACCCCATCACCTCAGCCCAAAAACTCCTGAAACTGATAAGTAACTTCAGCAAAGTCTCAGGATATAAAAATCAATGTGCAAAAATTACAAGCATTCCTATACACCAATAACAGACTTAAAGAGAACCAAATCAAGAAGGAACTGCCATTCATAATTGCTACAAAGAGAATAAAATACCTAGAAATACAACTTACAAGGAACGTAAGGTCCTCTTCAAGGAAAACTACAAACCACTGCTCAACTAAATAAGAGAGGACACAAACAGATGGAGAAATATTCATGGTTAGGAAGAATCAATATCGTGAAAATGGCTATACTGCCCAAAGTAATTTACAGAATTAATGCTATCCCCATCAAGCTACCATTGAGTTTCTTCACAGAACTGGAAAAAACCACCATGAACTTCATATGGAAACAAAAGAGAGCCCACATAGCCAAGTCAATTCTAAGCAAAAAGAACACAGCGGGAGGCATCATACTACCAGACTTCAAACTATACTACAAGGCTACAGTAATCAAAACAGCATGGTACTGGTACCAAAACAGAGATATAGACCAATGGAACAGAACAGAGGCATCGGAGGCAACACAACATATCTACAACCATATAATTTTTGATAAACCTGACTAAAACAAGCAATGGTGAAAGGATTCCCTGTTTAATAAATGGTGTTGTGAAAACTGGTTAGCCATGTGCAGAAAGCAGAAACTGGACCCCTTCCTGACACCTTACACTAAAATTAACTCCAGATGGATTAAAGACTTAAACATAAGACCTGGCACCATAAAAACCCTAGAAGAAAATCTAGGCAAAACCATTCAGGACATAGGAGTAACCAAGGACTTCATGACCAAAACACCGAAAGCATCGGCAACAAAAGCCAAAATAGACAAATGGGACCTAATCAAACTCCATAGCTTTTGTACGGCAAAAGAAACAGTCACTAGAGTGAATCAGTAACCAACAGAATGGGAAAAAAATCTTTGCAGTTTACCCATCTGACAAAGGGCTGATATACAGAATTTACAAAGAACTCAAACAGATTTACAGAAAAAACAAACAAACAAGCCCATTCAAAAATGGGCAAAGGATATGAACAGACACTTTACAAAGGAAGACATACATGAGGCCAACAAATACATGAAAAAAATGCTCATCATCACTGGTTATTAGAGAGATGCAAATCAAAACCACATTGAGATACCATCTCACGCCAGTTAGAATGGCGATCATTAAAAAATCTGGAGACAACAGATGCTGGAGAGGATGTGGAGAAATAGGAACACTCTTACACTGTTGGTGTGAGTGTAAATTAGTTCAACCATTGTGGAAGACAGTGTGGCAATTCCTCAGGGACCTAGAAATAGAAATTCCATTTGCCCCAGCAATCCCATTACTGGGTATATATCCAAAGGACTATAAATCGTTCTACTATAAGGACACATGCACACGAATGTTCATTGCAGCACTGTTTACAATAGCAAAGGCCTGGAACCAACCCAAATGCTCATCGATGATAGACTGGACTGGGAAAATGTGGCATATATACACCATGGAATATTATGCAGTAATCAAAAATGATGAGTTTTTGTTTTTTGTAAGGACATGGATGAATCTGGAGAACATCATTCTCAGCAAACTGACACAAGAACAGAAAACGAAATACCACATATTCTCACTCATAGTCAGATGAGAAAAATGAGAACACATGAACACAGGGATGGGGGTACTACACACTGGGGTCTATTGGAGAAAATACGGGAGGGACAGTGGGGGCAGGGGAGCTGGGCAGGGATAGCCTGGGTAGAAATGCCAAATGTGGGTGAAGGGGAGGAAGGCAGCAGAACACACTGCCATGTGTGTACCTATGCCACTATCTTGCACGTTCTGCACATGTACCCCAAAACCTAAAATGCAATAAAAATTTAAAAAACATTCCATTTTTAAAAAGGCCTCACATTTCAATGCTTATATTGTATCATGAAGCAGAAAAGCAAATGGAACTGAATTACAGTGGATGTTCTTTCAGTGTTCCTTCTAAGTGAATGATGGTATTAACATTGTTTCTTACATGTTATATTGAACTCCAACTTTGATTCGAATTTGCATGGGCTTTAGGCTGGTTTTGTTCTTTTATAAATACATCTCAAAGTACCAAAAGATGGAATTGTTTCCTCTTTCATTTAGTACATGAAGCAAAATTTCAAATGCTTTTAAATAGCAGTTTGCCATAACATCAAGAGAAACATGGGCCTCCACTACTAATGTAAGATTTTCACGAACTTATTTTCTGTGTTCACAACTGTGGAATATGGGATATAATATCTTGGGTTAGAAAAGTAAAGAATAAAAAACTCCTGTCCTTGAGGCTTTTATAATTAAAACATAACAAAACCATCAATAAATAATAGGGTATACATCTATGAAAACGTACAAGAAATCATGTAATACCACTATATTATATTTAATATAAAATAGAAAACAAATAAAAGTAAGCAGATATAATGTAAAATAGACAGGATCAGATGAAGCAAGACATTTTTCTCAGATATATTGAGTATTAAACCATGATGTGAACTGTACTTTGATCTTTAAAACTGTATTAGCAGAGAATATCTGGCATATAAAAGAAAAAAATTTTTGTGTAGATTATACGCAGTAGAATATAAAAGAGAAATAGAAAAATGACTTAGTTTGTCCTCAAGTTTCATCATGTTGTTGCATATGGCAGGATTTACTTCTTTATTAAGGCTGAATAATATTCCAGTCTGTGTGTATCACATTTTTTGTATTCATTTGTCCATATGGACATATAGATTATTTCAACATCTTAGGTGTTGTAATAATGCTGTAATCAACATGAAAGTCTGAGTATCTCTTCAGGTTTCTGATGTCAAATCTTTTTTCTTAACTGTTTTATTTGAATAGGTTTTTGGGGAACAGGTGGTGTTTGGTTATATTGATAAGCTCTTTAGTGGTGACTTTTGAGATTTTGGTGTACCCATCACCCAAGTAGTGTATGCTGTATCCAATGGGCACTGGTTTATCCCTTAACTTCCTCCCACCCTTTCAGAGGAGTCCCCAAAGTCCACTGTATCATTCTGATGTCTTCACATCCTCATACCTTAGCTCCCACTCAAGAGTGAGAACATACGATGTTTGTTTTTCCATTCTTCAATTACTACATTTAGAGTAATGGCATCCAACTCCAACCAGGTTGCAGCAAATGCCATTATTCTGTTCTTTTTTATGGCTGAAGAGTATTCCATTTACACACACACACACACACACACACCCCACTACATTTTCTTTATCCACTCATTGATCAATGGGCATTTGGGTTGGTTCCATATTTTTTCTATTGCAAAATGTACTCCTGTAAACATGCATGTGTTAGTACCCTTTTTTTTTTCTTTTTCTTTTTTTGAGATGGAGTCTGGCTCTGTCACCAGGCTTGAGTGCAGTGGCGCGATCTTGGCTCACTGAAACCTCCACCTCCTGGGTTCAAGCCACTCTCCTACCTCAGCCTCCTGAGTATCTAGGATTACAGGCATGCACCATCATGCCCATCTATTTTTTGTATTTTTAGTAGAGATGGGGTTTCATCATGTTGGCCAGGATGGTCTAGATCTCTTGACCTTATGATCCACCTGCCTTGGCCTCCCAAAGTGCTGGGATTACAGTCATGAGCCACCACACCCGGCCTACTATCTTTTTCATATAATGACTTCTTTTACTCTAGGTAGATACCCAGGAGTGGGACTGCTGGATCAAATTGTAGTTCCTTAAGAAATTTTCCATAGTGGTTGTACTAGTTTACATTCCCAGCAGCAGTGTAAAAATGTTCCTTTTCCCACATCCACACCCAACATCTATTATTTTTTTAATTTTTCTGATTATGGCTTCCTTGAAGGAGTAAGGTGTTGTCACACTGTAGTTTTGATGTGCATTTTCTTGATAATCATCTTGAACATTTTTTCATGTATTTGTTGCCCATTTGTATATCCTCTTTTTTGTGGGGCAGGGAATAACCACCTCTTTATTTCTCACAATGTTTCATACAGTGACAGACACATACTAGGAACCTAACAAATATTTGTTAAATGAGTGGATGAATATATACACGAACAGAAAAAAAAAAGAGTCAAATCAGTAAGTATTATTGTGTTCCCATCTTCTTTTGAGAATTGTCTATTTATGTCCTTAGCCTGCTTTTTGATGGGATTGTTTTTTGTTACTGATTTGTTTGAGTTCCTTGTGGATTCTGGATATTAGTCCCTCATCAGACGCACAATTTGTGAAGGTTTTCTCCCTCTCTGTGGGGTGTCTGCTTATCCTGCTGATTAATTATTTTGCTGTGCAGAAGCCCTTTAGTTTAATTAAGTCTAATCTATTTATCTTTGTTTTTGTTGCCTTTGCTTTTCCTAAGACAATGACTAGAAGGATTTTTTCAACGTTATCTTTTAGGATTTTTATGGTTTCAGGTCTTAGATTTAGGTCTTTGATCCATCTTGAGTTATTTTTTGTATAAGGTAAGAGATGCAGATCCTTCTGTATTCTTCTACATGTGGCTTTACAATTATCCTAGCACCATTTGTTGAATAATGTGTCCTTTCCCCACTTTACGTTTTTGTTTGCTTTATCAAAGTTCAGTTGGAGGTATGAATTTGACTGTATTCTTGGATTCTTTATTTTGTTCCATTGGTCTATGTGCCTTATACTAGTACCATGGTGTTTTGGTGACTAGAGCTATATAGTGTAGTTTGAAGTTGAGTAAGGTGATACCTCCAGATTTTTTCTATTTGTTTAGTCTTGCTTTGGCTATCTAGGCTCTCTTGTAGTTCCATATAAATTTTAAGATTTTTTTTACAGTTCTGTGAAGAATGATGATAGCATTTTGATGGGAAGGGAATTGCACTGAATTTGTAGACTGCTTTTGGCATCACAGTAATTTTTACAATATTGATTCTATCCATCATGAGTATGTTTCCATTTGTTTGTGTCATCTAAAATTATGTTTTAGAATAATCTCTAATTTTGATAATGTAAAATAAAAATAAGTCAATGACTATTAAATTTTGGTTTTTATCCATGAAAGAAATCTGATAGTGAATTGTCTCTACTTATGTCAATAAATAAAAAATAGGCAATCATTTATAAAAGAATTATTTCCAGATATTGGTTCATGGTAGTTAATGGCTTTAAGGTCTGAGAGACAAAACAACAAATAAGGTGAGCCAGAATAGCATCATTAACTTTCTTCTTGGGGTCACTTTCTGAACTGCAGGGAAAACTCAAATTGTTCCTAAGGATTTTACTACATGAGGAGACAGAGATTGAGTTTGGGGCTATTAAGTAGCTCAAATTTGTAAGATGGTGTCAAAGAGAAGGATGCTGTGCAGAGAAGCAGCTCAAAGAAACTACACAGAGACCCTGTCTTGAGTCTGTAACAGAATACTTTAGGGGCATGCATTGAGCTAAATACCATGACTACAGATCAAAAGCACTACCAAGTAATGAACTACTAGGGAACTGGGAAATGAACAACACCTCGAGCTTGCACAGGGTTGTGAGATATCAGAGTTCCTTAAAATCAGCATGTTAAGTATTAAAACCCAGGACATTCAGTAGAAAACCTAGAAAGGCCATGCTAAAGGATGCTATATCTGTCCTAACAGAGTTTAACAACAAGGCTTGAAAGGATGAAACTGCCCTTCAAGTACATAAACAAAATATTGAAACAAAATTGAATAATTTATGCAGAAATACAACAGCATCTTAACAAAAATGTGATATCTATAAAGGTAAACATACAATCAAAATGTATTACACATAAAAAAGACAAGCAAATGTAACCTATAGCAAGGAGAACAGACAAGAGATTAAAAACAGAGAGAAAATGAAATTAGCAGACAAGATTTTAAATTAGCCATTTTAACATCTTTAAATATTTAAAGAAACTCAGAAACAAAATAGAGAATAAACACTGACAAACAGAAGATAATTGAAAATGTAAAAAGATTGAATGTGGAGAACTGAAAAAGACATCGTAGGAAGTAAAATATCACTGGCTGCATTTAGCAGCAAATTAAGCACTGAAGAAGAAAATGCTAGTGAAATGAAAGCACGGCAATAGAAGATATCCAAACTGAATCACAAGGAGGAAAAACAACTGGAAATAAAAATTACATAAATAACCTATGTAAAAACATGAAGTGGCCTATGGGAAAACATCAAGTTAGAAAAAATATGTGTAACTGGTGTACAAGAAGTGGTGAGGGGATTAGAAAAATGTATTTTTTAATAATGAAAAATTTTCAAATTTGGAGAACAATATAAGCCCATAGAACCAAGAAACTCATTATTAAGTCACAACAAGGAACCATGCTAAGGCACATCATAATCAAATTCCTAAAAATAAAGAAAAAAATTAAAAAGAAAAACTTAGAAGCAATTAGAAAAAGGAAAACCATTACATACAGGGAAGGAATGACAATAATGTTCTCTGACTTCTCAGGAAAGAGAGTGAAACAAAATTTTATTGTACTGAAAGAAAAAATAAGTAAAAATAGGTCATTACATTTAAAAATATCTCAAAAAAATGAAAAAAATAGATAAATCATGCAGTCTTGATGAATTCTATTATATTATCTTTTTTTTTTTTAATTTTTATTGCATTATAGGTTTGGGGGTACATGTGCAGAACGTGCAAGATAGTTGCATAGGTACACACATGGCAGTGTGCTTTGCTGCTTTCCTCCCCTTCACCCGCACTTGGTATTCATCCCCAGGCTATCCCCCCCAGCCCCCCCACCGTCCCTCCCCCATTCCCCCCAACAGTCCCCAGTGTATAGTAGACCGCCTCTCTGTGTCCATGTGTTCTCATTTTTCTCACCCACCTATGAGTGAGTATTATCTTTTTAATAGAATATTTAGTATTTTAAATACAAACATGTTTTCTACAAATAAAACAGTTGTATTACTAATACTAGCAAAGACAATTGGAAATGAAATTTAAAATATACAACTCTAGTATAAATATAAAATAGTTATAGGTCAATCTAACAAAACATGCAATATATTTATATGGTAAAGACTACAAAATATTTATAAGAAAAATTGAAGTGAAATAAGTAAATGGAGTGATATACAATATTCCTAGATTAAAGAACTCTATGTTTGAGATCTCAATTTTCCCTAATTTGACCCATGGTTTCAATAAAATTGCATTGAATATCCTAGCAGGATTTTCTAAAAATAGAAATTAACATTAAAATGTATATGGAAATAAAAATAACCCAACAGCCCATAAATAATTATTTAAAAAATATTACACACTGCATCCCTGTATCAAAACATTCCACGTACTCCAGAAATATATATACCTACTATGTACTCACACAAATTAAAAATAAAAAAAAAGAACTAAAGGTCTCAAAATATCTAATATTAGACCTATAATGAAACTACAGTAATTGAGGTGGCATTATATTAGAGCAAAGATAAAAAAATAGATGAATGAAAAAGATTAAAAAGACCAACATTAGGTACAAATATATCATCAACTGATTTTCAACAAAGATGCCAAGTTAACCACAATTTATTTTTTTAAAAAAAGGGTATTTTAAATAAGTTTACATCCATATGGAAACTTAAAAACACGTTAAGCCACAACCCAGACCTTATGGAAAATCAATCTGACATTATCATAATTCTAAATATCAACTTAAATTAAAAAATCTGGAGATAACAGATGCTGGAGAGGATGTGGAGAAATAGGAACACTTTTACAGTGTTGGTAGAAGTGTAAATTAGTTCAACCATTGTGGAAGAAAATGTGGTGCTTCATCGAGGTCCTAGAAATAGAAATTGCATTTGACCCAGCAATCCCATTACTGGGTACATATCCAAAGAATTATAAATTGTTCTATTATGAAGACACATGAACACGTATGTTCACTGCAGCACTGTTTAAAATAGCAAAGACCTAGAACCAACCCAAATGCCCATTGATAGACTGGACAAGAAAAATGTGGCACCTATACACAATGGAATACTATGCAGTCATAAAAAATGATGAGTTCATCATGTCCTTTGTAGGGACATGGATGAATCTGGAAACCATCATTCTCAGCAAACTGACACAAGAACAGAAAATCAAATACCGCATGTCCTCACTTATAGGCGGGTGTTGAACAAAGAGAACACATGGACACAGGGAGGGGAGCATCACACACTGGGGTCTGTTGTGGGAGACTAGGGGAAGGACAGTGGTGAGAGGGAGGTTGGGGAGGGATAACATGGGGAGAAATGCCAGATATAGGTGACAAGCCAAACCATATTGCCTTGTATATACCTATGCAACAATACTGCATGATCTGCACATGTACCCCAGAACCTAAAGTACAATTAAAAAAATTATAATATCTCAAAGAAAATACAAAAATGTATTTGTGACCTTGGGTTAAACAAAAACATCTTAGGCAGGGGACACAAAGTTTGTGCCACAAAAATTGGTAAATTGAATTTCATTAAAATTAAAAACTTGCGTTCTTTGAAAGATAATGCTAAGCAAAAAAAATGATATGCCACAGTTAAATAGCAGGGTAAGCCCACTACAGATTATCTCTCTCATTGATTACAACTAAAAACTCTGAAAAAAATGCAACTTCTAGAAGGCTAATAATTTAATGAAAGCAGGCATATTGTGGAGAGGAATCGTAACTTGGAGAATGACTCACAAGTAGTTGAATACTTCATTTTTGTTTTTCACTCATCTTTTTTCTAAAGACTTTACTCAGCAGCAGGACCCATTCATAGTGCAAACACAGAGAAGTGGTGCCGAAAGTTAAATTCAGAAATTAACTTCATATTTCTGGCAAAGGATTCAGGAAAAGGAGTCACTACAGACCATAAAATATGGTGAGCATGCCAAAAAGAAAAAAGCTAAAAAATAATATTCCCTAATTCTTTACATGAACACACATGATTCTTGGACTCACTCTTGAGATTTGTATGTGTTGGACAAACCAAGCACAGAAGCAAAATGGAAATTCCACTCTAAATTTAACCAGGGTAAACTTCTATGAAAACAAACAAACCAAAAAATAAGTATTCTTCACAGATTTATAACAAGACTCAGAGATCAAACAACATGTTATCTTAAATGGCCTGGACACAATCCAATTTTTCTCAAAAATTAAGAATACAAGAGATAACTCATATATTGGAGATATCAGAAAATGACTTTAGAGTAACTATCACAATCCCACTCTATGAGGTAAAAGCAAACCTATTTGAAATAAATGGAAAGGTAGTTCAAAGAAAAATATAGTTTTTTTTTTTTTAATGGTACTTTAGGTTCTAGGGTACATGTGCAGATCATGCAGGATTGTGGCATAGGTACACACATGGCAATGTGGTTTGCTGCCTCCATCCCTCCATCACCTACATCTGGCATTTCTCCCCACATTATCACTCCCGGACCTCCACACCAACCCGCTGTCACTCCCTTGCCCCCCACCGACAGACCCCAGTGTGTGATGCTCCCCTCTCTGTATCCATGTGTTCTCATTGTTCAACACCCGCCTATGAGTGAGAACATGCACTGTTTGATTTTCTGTTCTTGTTTCAGTTTGCTGAGAATTATGGTTTTCAGATCCATCCATGTCCCTACAAAGGACAGGAACACATTATTTCTTATGGCTGCATAGTATTCCATGGGGTTTATATGCCACATTTTCCTTGTCCAGTCTATCGTTGATGGACATTTGGGTTGGTTCCAGGTCTTTGCTGTTGTAAACAGTGCTGCTATAAACATATGTGTCCATGTGTCTTTATAATATAATGATTTATAATCATTTGGGTAAATACCAGGTAATGGGATTGCTGAGTCAAATGGAATTTCTATTTCTAGGTCCTTGAGGAAGTGCCATACTGCCTTCCACAATGGTTGAACTAGTTTACATTACCACCAACAATGTAAGAGCATTCCTATTTCTCCACATCCTCTCCAGCATCTGTTGTCTCCAGATTTTGTAATGATCACCATTCTAACTGGTGTGAGGTGGTCTCTCAATGTGGTTTTGATTTGCATTTCTCTAATAATCAGTGATGATGAGCATTTTTTTATGTGTTTGTTGGCCTTATATATGTCTTCTTTCGAAAAGTGTCTGTTCATATCCTTCTCCCAATTTTGGATAGGTTTCTTGATTTTTTTCTTGTAAATCTGTTTTAGTTCTTTGTAGATTCTGGATATTAGACCTTTGTCAGATGGGTACACTGCAAAAATTTTTTCCCATTCTGTTGATTGCTGGATCACTCTAATGATTGTTTCCTTTGCTGTACAGAGCTCTGGAGTTTAATTAGGTCCCATTTGTCTATTTTGGCTTTTGTTGCCAATGCTTTTGTTGTTTTAGTCAAGAAGTCCTTGCCAATGCCTATGTCCTAAATGGTTTTGCCTAGGTTTTCTTTTAGGGTTTTTATAGTGTTAGGTCTTATGATTAAGTCCTTAATCCATCTGGAGTTAATTTAAGTGTAAGGTGTAAGGAAGGGGTCCAGTTTATGCTTTCTGCACACTGCTAGCCAGCTTTCCCAATATCATTTATTAAATAGGGAATTCTTTCCCCATTGCTTGTAAAAAGTTTCAATAAACTAGGTATCAAAGGAACATATCTCAAAATAATAAAAGCTATTTATGACAAACATACAGCCAATATCATACTGAATGGGCAAAAACTGGAAGCACTTCCTTTGAAATCTGGCACTAGACAAGGATGCCCTCTATCACCACTCCTATTCAATATAGTATTGGAAATTCTAGCCAGAGCAATTAGGCAAGAAAAAAAAATAAATGATATTCAATTAGGATAAGAGGAAGTCAAATGTCTCTATTTGCAGATGACATGATTGTATATTTAGAAGACCCTATCATCTCAGCCCAAAATCTCCTTAAACTGAAAAGCAACTTCATCCAAGTCTCAGGATACAAAATCAATGTGCAGAAATCACAAGCATTTCTATACACCAGTAACAGACTGAGAGCCAAATCATGAGCAAACTCCCATTCACAATTGCTACAAAGAAAATAAAATACGTAGAAATACAACTAACAAAGGATATAAAGGACCTCTTCAAGGAGAACTACAAACCACTGCTCAACGAAATAAGAGAGGACATAAACAGATGGAGAAACGTTCCACGCTCATAGTTAGGAAGAATCAATATTGTGAAAATGGCCATACTGCCCAAAGTAATATACAGATTCAATGCTATCCCCATCAAGCTACCAATGACGTTCTTCACAGAACTGGAAAAAACCACCTTAAACTTCATATGGAACCAAAACAGAGCCTGCATAGCCAAGACAATCCTAAGCAAAAAGAGCAAAGCCAGAGGTATCACGCTACCTGGTTTCAAACTATACTACAAGGCTACAGTAATCAAAACAGCATGGTACTGGTACCAAAACAGAGATAAAGAACAATGGAACAGAAGAAAGGCCTTGGAGGCAATGCCACACATCTACAACCATCTGATCTTTGAATATATAGTTTTTATAAGAGAACTATATATCATTAAAAAAGAACCAACTAGATATTTTATAACTGAAAATACAATGTTTGAAATAAAAACTCACAGGATGGACTCAGTAGCTGAATGGAGATCAAAGAGTGAAGTTGAAAGAGATCAACTGAAATTATCCAATATGAAGAACAGAGAGAAAAATGATTGCAAAAAAAAATGTATACTCAGAAACCCATCAGTAAGATCAGAAATTCTAAGCTGTATCTGTAGAGACATAGGATACATAAAAGAGATTAGGGTAGAAAGAAATACTTGAAGGAAAAGAGATGAAAACTACCCACATATAATGAAAATGACAAAAGTACAGGTTGATGAAATCTGGCAGACTCAAAACAAGATAAAAGAAATTATGTAAAGACACATCATAATCTAACTGCAAAAAATATTTGTAAAAATCTTGAAAGTACCTGTGAAAAACATTGGCACATCCAATAACATTCAATACTGCTCAACAATAGAGAGAAGAAGCTGTTGATACATACAGCAGCATGCATAAATCTCAAAGGCACTATGAAATAGAAACCATTCAAAAACAAAATTATAGGATCAATACTCTCCAAAGCAATCTATATATTCAATGCAATCTCTATTGAAATCTCAACATGTGTTCTGCAGGAAAAAATTGTATTCTAAGACTCAAATAAAATCTCAAGGAACCAAAAGTAGTAAAAACATTTTTGAAAAGTTGGAGGTCTCACACTTTCTGATTTCAAAGCTCACCACAAAGCTACAGTAATCAAAACAGTGTGATGCTGGCATTAGAAAATACATATAGAATCAAGTCCAGAAATAAGCTTCTGCATATGGGATCAAATGATTTTTGACAAGGTAAGCAAGACCATTCAATGGAGAGAAGACATTATTTTCGAAAAATGATGTGGGAAAATTGGTTAGCCACATGCAAAAGAATAAATTTGGACCCTTATCTTATACCACATATAAAAATTAATTCAAAATATATAAAAAGCTTAAATATAAGGACTATAAAATTTTTAGAAGAAAAGATAGGGGAAAAGCTTCAGGGCATTGCATTTGGCAATGGGATTTCTTAGATATGAAAAACCAAAAGCACAGGCAATAAAAAAAAAGCAAGATAAACTGTATTTAACCAAACTAAAAAGTATTGTTTACTGAAGTATATTATCAACAGACTGCAAAGGTTAACCCAAGGAATGAGAGAAAATTAGGGGATAATTATACACACTACATAAAATATCCTCCAATTCAACAACAAAAATCAATGTAATAAAATATGAGCAATGGACTTGAAAAGACATTTCTTCAAAATAGATGGAATTAAGAGTATGAAAACATTTTCAACATCTCTAATCACTTAGGTAGATGCAAATCAAAACTACAATAAGATACCACTTCACATCACTTCATATTTTAGGATAGACCATATATTTTAAAAATACAGGAAATAACAAATGTTGGTAAGGATGTAGAGAAATTAGAACACTGTGCATTGTTGATGGGAATATAAAATGGTGCATCCATTATGGAAAACTGTATTGCAGTTCCTCAAAAAATAAATAAATAAAAATAGAATTACTATGTGATTAAGTAATTCCACTTCTGGGTATATATCTAAAAGAATTAAAAGGAGGGCCTCAAAAAGATAATTGGACACCCATGCTCACTGCAGCATTATTCATAACAGTCAGAAGATGGATGCAATCTGAGTGTTCATCAATGGATGAATGAATAAACAAATGTGGTATACACATAATGGGATAAAATTCTGCTTTAAAAGGGAAAGAAATCCTGACATGTGCCACAAGGATGAACCTTGAAAGCATCATGCTAAGTGAAATAAGCTACCCACAAAATGAAAAACTGTACATGATTACACTTACGTGAGATGCCTAGAGTAGTCAAAACTATAGAGAAAAGTAGGATGATGTTTGCCATGATGTAAATAGAAGGAAATAGGGATTTAGTGTGTAATGGAAATGGAGTTTCAATTTGGGAAAATGAAAAGTTTCTGGAGATAGATAGCAATGATGGTTGCATAAAAATGTGCCTTATCCAAGATGATAAAGAAAATAAGCATGATTGGGCCAGGCAGAGTGGCTCATGCCTGGGAGGCTGAAGTGGGTGAACCACAAGGTCTGGAGATTGAGACCATCCTGGCTAACACAGGGAAATCCCATCTCTACTAAAAATACAAAAAATTAGTCAAGTGTAGTGGTGTGCACTTGTAATTTCAACTTCTCAGGAGGCTGAGGCAGAAGAATGGCATGAACCAAGGAGGTTACAGTCAGCCAAGATCACACCACTGCACTCCATCCTGGCTAGAGCAAGACCCTGTCTTGAAAGAAGAAAAAGCATGATTATTTATGTCATGCTATTTCCTGACTTTTATGATTAACACTTTTTTCAATCCTCAGAAGCAAGGTCTTTCCAGTTTCTTTGTACCATTGTTTCTTTACTACTATTTCACTCCTTGACCGGAGAGAACCAAAGACCAGATTACATTCTATACTTGATTGACTCTCTCAGTCCTATTGGACATCCTATATATCTAGAGGCTGGCAATTCTTTTTACAATTGCTTTATGGTTCAGTTAAGATCAACATATCTATTAGGGGAAACAACTGAGAGACCCAGAAAGTTTTTATTTGTCCTAGACAAAATAATGTAAAATAGAAAACATTTAGTGGATCATGGGAATTATGGATTATGGTAAGAACTTGTGAATGTGAAACTATTCTTCCCTAATTCCCTGAAAATATCCCTAAGGGGGAAAACAAAATCAGGCAACAGCTGCAGGGACAAAAGAGCACAGAGTGTGGATTCAATCAGACAGTGCAGGGTATGAATTTATACATAACCATTATTAGTGCCTTACACTCACTTCAAGCAACACTTCTTCAGTGAGGAACTTTTAGTCCTATAGCAATCTACTTACACCATTTCATACACACACACACACACACACACACACACACACGTATATATGTATATATATATACACACACACACACATACATATACACACATATATATGTGTGTGTATATATATACATATATACGTGTGTGTGTGTGTGTGTGTGTGTGTATACATTTTTTTTCCAGAGTATCGCGATTGTCATCCAGGCTGGAGTGCAGTGGCACAATCTAGGCTCCCTGCAACGTCTGCCTTCCAGGTTGGATCCATTCTTCTGCCACAGCCAAGTAGCTAGGATTACAGAGGTCACGCCCAGCTAATACCTGTATATTTTGTAGAGATGGGGGTTTTACCAATTTGGCCAGGCTGGTCTCGAACTCCTGACCTCAGGTGATCTGCCCGCCTTGGCCTCCGCAAGTGCTGAGATTACAGGCATCAGCCACCAACACGTCCCTCATTCTATACATTTCTGTGTCCTACGTGGCAGTGGTCATCTCTCTCCATTATGCAGTAAGATCTTCAAGCTTTTACTTTTCACAGCACATACTTCTATAATTTTAGTATATTAAAAAAAACTGTACCAGTATACTACATTGAGTGATTTTAAATACATATCTTAATAAAGTGATAACAATACCTACATAGCATAGGTGTTAGGAGGATTGGTGATAAGTTAAACACCTGGCACAATGATTGGCTCACATATGGTTCTCAATGAAATAAAGGCAATTGTTATGACCATCCTTCATCTTCAAAGCTTTGTGACTTAATTAGAAGCTTCACTTATGTATGTGAAAGTTAGCCAATTTTTAATTGTCTTGGTGAACATCTGTATTTTTTGCTACATAATGGTTAAATAATATCAATAACAATGACATGATTTCTATGGAATTTATTAAAAAAAACAAGCTATTATTTAATGTCTTTAATGAACTAAATTAATATATATTCCTAGACCCACCATGATTTAAAGACCAAAAAAAAAAAATGATTACAAAATCCTGACTGCAATGAGTATAAAAATCTAGTTGCAAGCTTAAAATTGCAGCAAAATCTCTGACATATACTGTTCTATATTTGTAGTTTAAATGCCTTTATAGATCCATGACTCAAATATCAACACTATTTGTTAACTCAATACTTCGATGTTATATAAAATAATTACTCTTATGTAATTAATGGTTGTAATAAATATGAAATTAAAATTACAGGTGACAGCATCATAATCTATACGTTTTATCTAATTAAAATTTCAACTATAAAACTTTTGTCTATCTTTTAAGGAAATTTCCAGTTATATGGGAAAACAATTTTGTTTGGAAAGTTAGCATATTCTTACATGCTCTTAAATTTCACTTTCAGGTGTTTAATGACATTGAAGCCAAATTTAGAGAGAGGTTAAAAATACTAGGTTTAAAGTCAAGCAGACTTCAGTTTCAGTACAGACACTATATTAACTACACATGTAATAAGGGCAGGTTAAGAAATACAGCCGCACACATACAACCATGTGATCTTTGACAAAATCGACAATAACACACAATGGGGAAAGGACACCTTATTCAATAAATGGTGCTGAGATAACTGGCTAACCATATGCAGAAGACTGAAACTAGATCCATTCATTTCATCATATAAAAGTGAACTCAAGACAGATTAAAGACTTAAATGTAAAACCTATAACTATAAAAACTCTAGGAGATAACTTATGAAATACCTTTCTGGACATAGGTCCTGGCAAATATTTTATAATGAAGACTCCAAAAGCAACTGCAGTAAAAACAAAAATTGACAAGTGGGACCTAATTATACTAAAGAGCTTCTACAGAGCAAAGAAAATAATAGAATAAATAGAAAACCTACAGAATTACACTATTCAGGTGGCTACTTTTAGTAATACTACTTGTACTTGGCAATTTTTAAAAAATGAGAATTGCTGTGTATACTTTTGACAGACATTGTGTAGAGACTATTTTAGTCTAAATTCCCTAGGAAGCAAATATGCCCTGGATGTGTTGGGAGCATAAAGCTGAATGAAATATCATGTACCTCACATACCTATGGTCCTTTCTCTTGAAGTATAATTACCACTCCAAATGCCCATCAATAATAAACTGGATAAAGAAAATGTGGCACATATACACCATGTAATACTAGGCACCATAAAAAGGGATGAGTTCATGTCCTTTGTAGGGACATGGATAGAGCTGGAGACCATCATTCTCAGCAAACTGACACAAGAGCAGAGAAACAAACACCATATGTTCTCACCCATAAGTGGGTGTTGAACAATGAGAACACATGGACATAGGGAGGGGACCATCACTTACTGGAGCCCGTTGTGGGGTGAAGGCTAAGGGAGGGATAGCAGGGGGTGGGAGGTTAGGGGAGGGACAATAATTGGAGAAATACCTAACATAGATGATGGGGTGATGGATGCAGCAAACCACCATGGCATGTGTATACCTGTATAACAAACCTGCATGTTCTGCACATGTACCCCAGAACTTAAAGTATAATAAAAAAAATCATCCTTAGAATTCTGTAGAAATGCTAGGTAAAAATCAAGATCTTAAATATTTCCTTCTTTATGTATTTTCTACAATTTTGTTTTTGATTCATTATTTTTTAGTGGAAGTGATTTCTGTCGGAAATATTGAGAAAAAAGACAATAAAATATTTAAGCAAAGTTAAAAGCAGAAGAAAGAAAACTGGAGCTGAGGCAAAGCTAGTTCAGATCTGAAATTTGTCTCCCAGAACCTGTCTAATAGAAGAGAGAGAGTTAAGTCATATTTTAGAAGGGCTGTCTGCATATGCTTTGGCATGAAGTTATTGTGGCATAACCAAGTCTTAATAATCTTGTGTACTGAAGAGAAAATTTGAGACATACATACTCAGCTATGCCAAAGGGGTTATATAAAGGTTACTGAAAGTGTTTTATATTGCAAGCATCCAAGGTACTCAGTGTATTTGGGATCATGGTGGCACCCTAGAGATAAGAGTTAATATCCCTGAGTGATAAAATAAGAAAGACATTGAACATTTAAATGGAGGAAAAATCACAATGGTAAAATGCTTTCTTATATGTAACAAATAAAATGAATTAACAAGCATCTAGTTAATACTAAAGGCAAGAGTGCTAATACAGAGAATGAAAGTGTTATCGAAAACCAACATTGTTAGTTAACAAAGGATGTGGAGGTAGAAGTTAATTGCATAGTACAAATTTAAGACATAAAATATAATATGATCATTGTCTTAATATGAAATCTTCATGCTTTGGCATTTGCTCTTTTATTCTTTTGCTTTTGGAAATGAAAACCCTGCTTTAGGTTACCTTCTTAATCAGATTCCATATTGTACTTCATACCTTCTTAAGTTAACCAAATTCAAATATTCACATAGCAATGGGCAAAAATATCCCCAGCTAGTGAGGAAGGCCAACTTATGGCCTAACAGTTCACTAGAATAAGGGTAACTATATTTTAGTCTATGGAGAATAGAGAAAGAACAATGTTAACTATATTCTAATGTAGGGAAAATAGAGAACGAATCATTGAGATGTGGTTTGTATGGAAGGTAACAACTTTTTGAAAAGTCAAGTATCATAAACAAGGGAGAGTCTTACAAGTTGATAATATTTATTAGCCATTGGATTGTTACATCTCTTAATTCTAAATCTTAAACTGAATAGGGTCAGGAGAGAAATATAAACTGAGGCTGGGAACACACTATAGTGAATTTGGATAATTCTAAAAGCTGAAACAGTAGTGATACACTACAAGAGAAGAATGTGGAACATTCTATTCCCTGTACTAAATAGGCTAAAAAAATTTTTTTAAAGGACATAAAATACTGAGACTTCCAAAAGGATCCTATTAATCTACTAAAATCCTGAAATTTCTGAATTTAACTGGCTGAAATTTCCACCTATATTAGAGAAAGATTAAATGAGCTGGTCTTGTGGTCTCAACATAATTTGGATTAATAAGCAAAAATCAATTTTTGACAAAACAAGGTAGAAATCTTAAAGGAAAGTGAATATGTAAATCATTTAAAATTTTTAAATCAGAAAAATAAATGTCAGTTTACTATATTGGAAGTACTTATTTTTTTTAAAAAAAAGGATAGGAAAAATGAACAACCATAGTCAGATAATTCAAGAGAGACAGGAAGTAGAATTTCTAGCATTTAAAAAAAGGTGATGTCAAAGTAAAACAATAAATATTTAAATGAAAAAAAACATAAGGGCTAATGAGCATATTTTTAAGAAGGGAAGGACACATTGGCAAGGGAAAATAGAGTGACACAAATATTTAAGCATAGTATCAAGAAAACTAAAGCCTGGAATAAACTGAATTTTCTCAAATTTGCTATGGAGAGCAAATACGGAGCTTTAACAAACTACTTTTAAAATAAGATTATTGATTGGGGGAAGATTATACAATACTAATATGATACAAAAAGTTTAAATTTTTAAAATTCTGTTTTTTTTTTTTAAAATAAATGATATAGGGATTTCAGAAATTTATTTTATTTTATTTTATTTTATTATTTTTTTTAATTTTTATTGCATTATAGGTTTTGGGGTACATGTGCAGAACGTGCAAGATAGTTGCATAGGTACACACATGGCAGTGTGCTTTGCTGCCTTCCTCCCCTTCACCCACACTTGGCATTCATCCCCAGGCTATCCCTCCCCAGCACCCCCTGCTGTCCCTCCCCCATTCCCCCCAATAGACCCCAGTGTATAGTAGACCACCTCTCTGTGTCCATGTGTTCTCATTTTTCTCACCCATCTATGAGTGAGTATATGCGGTATTTCTTTTTCTGTTCTTGTGTCAGTTTGCTGAGAATGATGTTCTCCAGATTCATCCATGTCCTTACAAAGGACACAAACTCATCATTTTTGATTGCTGCATAATATTCCATGGTGTATATGTGCCACATTTTCCCAGTCCAGTCTATCATAGTTGGGCATTTGGGTTGGTTCCAGTTCTTTGCTATTGTAAACAGTGCTGCAATGAACATTCGTGTGCATGTGTCCTTATAGTAGAACGATTTATAGTCCTTTGGATATATACCCAGTAATGGGATTGCTGGGTCAAATGGAATTTCTATTTCTAGGTCCCTGAGGAATCGCCATACTGTCTTCCACAATGGTTGAACTAATTTACACTCCCACCAACAGTGTAAGAGTGTTCCTATTTCTCCACATCCTCTCCAACATCTGCTGTCTCCAGATTTTTTAATGATCGCCATTCTAACTGGTGTGAGATGATATCTCAATGTGGTTTTGATCTGCATCTCTCTAATGACCAATGATGATGAGCACTTTTTCATATGTTTGTTGGCCTCATGTATGTCTTCTTTTGTAAAGTTTCTGTTCATATCCTTTGCCCATTTTTGAATGGGCTTGTTTGTTTTTTTTCTGTAAATCTGTTTGAGTTCTTTGTAAATTCTGGATATCAGCCCTTTGTCAGATGTGTAAACTGCAAAGATTTTTTTCCCATTCTGATGGTTGCCGATTCACTGTAGTGACTGTTTCTTTTGCCGTGCAGAAGCTGTGGAGTTTGATTAGGTCCCATTTGTCTATTTTGGCTTTTGTTGCCAATGCTTTTGGTGTTTTGTTCATGAAGTCCTTGCCTACTCCTATGTATTTTGCATTCTGCATCAAAATGAAAGAGCATAAGATAACAGATAACTGAACAAGACATTTAAGCATTTTATTCTCCCTGACAAAAGTTGTGGGAAAAATGAACAAAGTCTCTAATCATTGCAAATAATTTCAGTTCTCCAGTCTGTAATCAGACCTTGCAAATAAAACAAAAATAAATAAATAAAATTATTAATATTAAATAAATTAAGGAGACTTTAAGAGGTAAGAGATATATATATCAACAGGCAAAGGATCCTAATAACTAATGTACTCTAAATTTTGAGATAGATGTTCACTGGATATAAAAAATAAGTAACAATGTATTTTGCAATAATCATTTTTTTAAACCACAAATTCTAAAAGCCAATGTGGAATAAGTTACGTCTTACAATAGAAACCTCATTCATTTATATTAGTTTTAGATTGGTACTGAAAGCTTTTAATGTCGATATAAGTATATTTTATATACTTATATACAAGTATATCAACATAAGTGTTATAAAGCAATTGACATATTTTCTCCTTATATGCACCAAGGACAAATGCAGGCTGAATATTATATTTCAGTAAAATTTTAGCAACTGTGCAAATAGCACTGGTTAATGTTTTCATTTCAACCTAAGGGTAGTCCTTATGTGATCAGTGAAAAGCTATGAAAGATAGCTTAGTTAATGGATTTCAAATGTACAATTCAAATTCATCCTGACAACATATTATATTTCTGACAACATGTTATATTTCTTATAATAATGAATAGAAAACAACATACAGTAAGCATTACATGGACAGATGTTAAGTTCTATATTTGGTCTCATAAATGGAAGCACAAATATAGTATGAGCAAAATCTGGCCTCATTATAACTTTCATATAAAAGAAAGACACAGATGATTGTTTTTTTTAAACCATAAATTTAGTGTAAACCAAGCTAGTTAAATCATAGTGGCAGTATTGTAAACATATCTAGAACCAAAACATGTTCATCACTGTTGACTGTTCCTGGTTACTGCCAGACTACATTTTCAGTTTTGCATTTAGTTGTTGAGTAGACATTCTAAGAAGGATTTTCTTAAGCTTAGAAATGAGAAGCCAGATGGTAAGAGATTAAATACATCAATTGTCATGAGGAAGTTGTCCTATTGAGGAAACAATAAGTTTAAGTGAACATATGATATTTATGTCTAAAGCAGTTTCTCCTATTGCTACAGAAGACACAGCTACAATGGATAGTTGTAAGTTATATTCGACTTGAAATAAATACTGTCTTCATAAGAACCCTCTCATAGTGGAATTGACTTCTTCTATTACTGATTTCCTTTTGCTAAGATATAATACTCAAAATGGATATCAATTAGTATTATATAATATATCCTAGTCCAAAAAGTTTTATAGAACACCTTATTACAGGGAATTTCAGAATATTTATAGTATACATACCATTATCTCTTACAAGAGCAAATGATTGCATGCAGAGTTCCATATATTATGAAATTTCTTTTTCAAGTTTGGGGTGCTGTAGAAATATTCTTTAAAAAGTAGTCACTATGCTATATGATTTCAGCTTCTTGGTTAATAATAATTTAATCTCTCAATATATCCCCTTTAATATCTGAAACTTGTGGAAAACATTTATCAGGACTAGTAATGTGTTAATACAGTTTGGTTCAAAAGCACAGCAAAGGATTTAACATAAGAGATACTTTGAGAAAGATTTTGTGATATATTTTCTCCAAAGTTATTTTCAGTTATGAGATTTTTATTATTCTATTTTTAATAGATAGCCAGGACTATAAATCAATGAACATAAAAAATAATCAAACTGGCAAAACAGGATGTACAGCCCAGGTGGCTTCAAAGTTTAAGAACTCTAAGACAGCCAGACAGGATAGTTATTGCTTAACAGTAGAGATTAAAACACAAAAATAAAACCAGTCATAGTTTTCAATGAGTTGCATTGTTTGCTCACTCTGTACGAAGTACTTTGCCAAATATTATATATATATATATATATATATATATATATATATATATATATATCATGTAATATTCAAAAGAACTCCCATTATCCCCTATTAGACAGATAAGGAACTTGATACTTAAAAATATTAAATAACATGCTCAAGGTCACATCTAACAAATGGTGGCAAGTGTGAAAACATAGCTGTAACCACCATTCTACTGCCTATTGAGATCTTCAGACTTCCTGTTTCTTCATCAGGGAACAATATCATTAGGGAATTGGGTGAAACAACCCTTTAGGAGAACTGTAAAGTTGTTGAGGGGTGCTGCAACAATTCAAATTTGAAGAATGAAGCAATGTGTTGACTCAGGGCTTCCTGTCACCCACCCTCCACATGGGTGGCAATGGTAATGAGAACAAAGCAGAGAAGAGGAGAGAACCATGGAGTAAATAAGTGCAGTTAAACACCTCAAGAAGAAGGCTACCATCACAGGGTAGGTTGAAGCATGACAGAAAGGCTGTAGTGGAAAGTGCTAAAGACTCCCAGGTGGAAATCAGACAGACATGAGTGAGGTGAGGTTTACAGAGACTACCTAAGTGAAATATTTAGTAGACAACAGGATCTTGTTAATGTGAGATTTCTCTTAACCCTCTGAACATTAACTTCACCCTAAAAGACTTTACTACTAAAAAAAAAAAAAAAAAAAAACCCTGAAAATTGCCATCTAAGGACCCTGAAGTATTAGAGGCTACCAGAAAAGAGCAAAGGAAACAAGAAAGGCAATACAGTGCCAACCAAAAAACAACCCCTTACATTAAAATCTGATTAAGGAAGTGGTAGTGGTAACTGTCCTCCAAGCTACATAAATGCTAAATTACGTTCTTTATTTTTTATTTTTATTATATTTTAGAGATAAGATATGACTACCAATCATGCTAGACTGCAATGGTGCAATCATAGCTCACAGTAACCTGGAGTTCCTGGGCTCAAGTGATCCTCCCACACAGCCTCTCTACATACTACCACATCTAACTAATTTGTTTTTAATTGTGTTGGTTTTGTAGAGATAGGGTTTGTATTTGGCCCAGGATGGTCTTGAATTCCTGGCCTCAAGTTATCATCCTGCCTTGATCTCCCAAAGCACAAAGATTACATGTGTGAGCTACTACACTGAGTCACTCAGCCAAAAAATCTTACTTAAGATACTATGTTCTATGAAGACACTCGACCAAGTATATCTAAGTATATTTCATCACAAAGCAACATCATAATGAGGTTATTATTATTATTCCCATTATATATATATTTGCATAAGACAGAGAGAACACACTTGAAAAATCCTTTCATCTTTCTTATTGCTGAAAAAGGAGCAGCAATAAGAGAGAAACTGTAGGGTAAAACCATGATGCAGAAGGAATAGAACAAGAATGGTATAGGCAGAGTGGTTTTCATTTAATTAGTGCTGAATAGATAGAAATTAAAGCATATTACATATATATAATAAATTCAGAAATATTTAGAAATTTGCCCTGTTAGACACACAACATAAGGGACAGGGTTAGGAATCTAATCTTACCAACCCAACACAGTATTTAGAGTATGGAATTTGCACTGGGGTCAAATGTTTTTTAGCTCAGTCACTTCTTTTACCTTAGACAAGTCACTTAACTTTTCTATGCCTCAGTTTCCTTATCATTAAAGAGGTAATTGATGGTAATTAAAGGATGGGCAATATTTAAAACATGTTCAGAATAATGTACGGCAGTTAGCAATTGCAATATATAAAAGTTTGGTTAAAAAATTAAAATGAAAAAAAAAGGAAGTGATAACAGGCTGGATAGCCTTTGCTTCTAACTACTGTAGTCTACAATGCCATGCTCTTCCTATTCTGGTTATTGATTTCTCTCAATGTCTGGTGATGGCAGATATACAAAGTATTTATTGTTATGCTCTTCCAAACATGAAGAAATGGGAAACAAACCAAGGAAAGTATCATATATAGCTTTACTTAATTACTTTTTAAAGGTACCTATCAAATGTGAATCTTATATCTAGTAAAATTTGGGTTACATAATCATTGCAAAAGGAAAGCAAAAGTTTCTTAGATAATAAATTGACTTTATGATTACATTAATCTATACTTTTTTTAAAAAAAAGAAAGAAATCATGAAGCTGAAAACTAATGGAAGGAAACAAATATGCTCTAGGGTTTAAATCTATGCCCAAGTGATTTTTTTGAAATGTGCTGCCGTGCAAGGCACTACTTTATTAGAAAATGTTCTGAATTTATAGTTATTCATGTCAATATGATAAAGAAAAATGACATCAGATATAACCCAGAATGGGCTCTAAGAGAGTAAATAAGTTGTTTGTGTAATTATTCTCTATAGCTGATTTATTAAACATTCAACAAATATGTATTGCTTGTTAAATTAACAAACAAATGTCTTTTGAATTGAACTTAAATATAAAACAAAGCAAAACTGAATGGCCTTTTGATTTTAGTTATACTTTAATAAAGACAAATAAAAAAGCAAAGTAATACAAAAACTGAAAGAGAATATAAATTTTTTGTAAAGATCATGAAATAAGTTTTTACAGTCCTTCATGAGCAGGGATTGTAAGAGCAGAAGAAAAATAACTCTGTTGTCATGCCATCAAATGAAACAACCTGTGGAAACATATCTACAAATCACAGGCACACAGAACTATTGTTCTAACCTAGACATAAATATAAAGCCTGGGGAGAAAAAAATGTAACTGGAGAAAAGCAGAAATCAGATCTCAAAGAATGGGAATTAAGAATGAAGACAGCATCATACTGGAAAGGCATCTAAATTCTGAAAATCCAAATCTTTGCTTTTGTAGAATCACAGTACTAGAGGGGATTGCATTTGCATGGGACAGACAGAGTACACTTGAAAACTCCTTTAGTCTTTATTCAGCAGTAAGCATTTCTTTAACTGATTACTATTAACATTAGTTTTGATAAGAATAAACTCCCTTTACCACTATTTCAGGAGCAAAGGAGAAAATATAAAAACTAGAAAAGGAACAGTTAAAAAGAAACCGTAGGGTAAAACCATGAGGCAGAAGGCATAGAACAAGTATGGCATAGGGCAGAGTGGTTTTCATTTAGTTAGTGCTGAATAGATTGAAATTAAAGCTACCAAATGAAAATCTGGAGAACTGATTTTTCAATTTAATAACTTGTTTAGGAAATAAAAATTAGCATCTGGAGCAGCATGACTAGCCACACTAGTAAACAAATATTATATTTCATGTTTGTAAATTAGAAAATAAAATGTTTTAAACCTGAAAAAGTCTGCCAGCACACATTTATTCTTAAGAAATTCTACTCTTTGACCTGAATAAACATTGTCACAACTTTTATTAACATTGATATTAGTCATCTACTATATTTTTCAGTAACTAAGAGTACAATATTTCTTAACAATATCCTCAGCTTCAGTTCTCAAAATGTGTTTCATTCATATATGTTTGTATATATGTATACACAGATGCCAACTAAGTGTTTCTCAAATCAAAATTATAATTTATCTTTTATTAAGAGCATAGTACTTATTTTGAACATTATTAAGCCAGATAGACAAAAATAGACATGTTGCTTCTGTGACTAGAAAAGAGCAATTTGTCCCATTATCTTAAATAATGTTTCCCTAACTACTTGTATCAGAATTACCTGTGATTTTAAGATGCTCCAATTCCTAGGTTCTAGGATGAATTTTCTGAACAATTATTAGAAGGCCCAAGAAACTGCTTAAGTGCTTTAGAAAAACTATTTCACACCTATGAAGTAGAAAGCACTACACTAAATCCCCATTTTACAAAGGACCTTGTTACACAACTGAAAGATCCAGAATACAAATCCAGATATGACTTTCATCATACAACTACTAAACCACAGCATGATTCTGTCTTCTTCCTAATTTGGATATACATAGAGGGCTTTTTTTGACATTAAAAAAATGCCATAGTAGATGTGCTCTGTGAATAAGCTAGAAGACAAGCACCACAGAAATTCTTTCTCACGTTTGATTCCTTCTTTCTACTTACAGTGTCTTGAAAAGGAAACCAAGAACAAATGGTGAAAAACAAAAGGATATAATTTTAGCTTGTCTTTCTATGAATCAATCACATAATATGCATTAAAAAAAAGGAAAAAGTGAGAACTCACAGAACAAAGGAGAACATGTCTGCTAAAAGAAATATAGCTTTCCTATAAGTCAGTGATTCCTATAAAATATAGGAACCAACCCAAATGCTCATCGATGATAGACTGGACTGGGAAAATGTGGCACATATACACCATGGAATATTATGCAGCAATCAAAAATGATGAGTTCATGTCCTTTGTAGGGACATGGATGAATCTGGAGAACATCATTCTCAGCAAGCTGACACAAGAACAGAAAATGAAACACTGCATGTTTTCACTCATAGGCGGGTGATAAACAATGAGAACACATGGACACAGGGAGGGGAGCACTACACACTGGGGTCTATTGGGGGGAATAGGGGAGAAACAGTGGTGGGGGTAGCTGAGGAGGGATAGCCTGGGGAGAAATGCCAGATGTGGGTGAAGGGGAGGAAGGCAGCAAATCACACTGCCACATATGTACCTATGCAACTATCTTGCATGTTCTGCACATGTACCCCAAAACCTAAAATGCAATAAATAAAAATAAATAAATAAATTCATGTTCATTTAAAAAAATATATATATATATATATAGGTATTTGTAAACATTGTAATATTAATATCTAAAATATACACAGTTTCAGCTATTATTAAAAGTATTATGAAACTCTGATAGATTCTCAATCTTTATATACTAGCTTACTGAAAGTAGGTCTATATTATATGTTCCATTCTAAAGGTAAGAAGCCTATGGAAAATACTTTCAAAATAATGGGCATAAAGTCAGCGTTAAAAGAAATCCTCGCTTTTATCTTACTTTTAAAGAGCTCCACTGCCTACCGGTCTTCTCCAAGAACAGATAAGCACCAAAAGATAAGCAAAGTATACCTACCAAAAATGAAAGGACATATGGTCTTTTACCAAAGCCACCCTGTAGTGAGTATTTTTAAAAGTTCAGAATAATAGAAGATGAAAAGAACAAGCAAATGCTCAGCAGATGAAGTCAGACTATGCTTTGTGTTTGCATATTTCATAGTAAGAAAAATAGTTTATTAATTCTATGTGCCAAACATTGTCATAAACAACTTATAAACACTAACTCATTTTCTTCTTACAATAATTTTATGATAGCTGAACAGTCACAAATTACAGGAAAATGTAAGAAACTATGATAGAGTAAATGACCTGCCCAAACTCACACAGCTTTAAATTTTCATAGCTGGGAAGGAAACACAGCTTTATGAACTCTAAAGTTCATACTGGAAAGTAAAAAATGCATTTAAGCAATTTTAACCAGAAATTGTACTTTGGATTAGTTTGTAAGGTGTTGTAGCAGTTTTAACATAAGCATCTAGGTACAAGTGATACACTGGCCAAAAGCTACTTGTGAACATCTTTCCATAACCTTCCAGGATGGCAATAAAAGGATCAGCAAGATCCTGCTGTTCTCATCCCACACAGTAGTCTGTCCTCAGACATTTGCAGGCTATTGTCTCTAGAAGATGTCTCAGTAATATTAACTCACTTTATGAAGTCCCATAGTAGTTATTATAAGTCTTTTATCTTGTACCTTGATAATTCATTTTAATCTCTAAGAAATTCCTCATCTACCTGGTGTACAATCTTTCCTATGGAAATGTCTTCATTACTCTAGAAGAATTCAAATAGGAAAAATTCAAAAACCTAATGTAGACACTGTCCTGTAATAAAGCTGTATAATTAAGTAATAAATTTGATTTAATTATGAACTCTTACTTTTTCAAATACATTTCTAGGATAAAAATTTTAGACAATTCAATTCATGACAAAGATATCTTTCAAAAATAAAAGATAGATTATTCTACAAAAAACTAGTTGAAATTTTAAGAAAAAATGAGGAAGTGATATTTTAATTCTTATTTTCTTTTTTTTTTAATTTTTATTGCATTATAGATTTTGGGGTACATGTGCAGAACGTGCAAGATAGTTGCATAGGTACACACATGGCAGTGTGTTTTGCTGCCTTCCTCCCCTTCAAAAACACTTGGTATTCATCCCCAGGCTATCGCGCCCAGCCCCCCCGCTGTCCCTCCCCCATTTCCCCCAACAGTCTCCAGTGTATAGTAGACTGCCTCTCTGTGTCCATGTGTTCTCATTTTTCTCACCCACCTATGAGTGAGTATATGCAGTATTTCTTTTTCTGTTCTTGTGTCAGTTTGCTGAGAATGATGTTCTCCAGATTCATCCATGTCCTTACAAAGGACACAAACTCATCATTTTTGATTGCTGCATAATATTCCATGGTGTATATGTGCCACATTTTCCCAGTCCAGTCTATCATCGATGGGCATTTGTGTTGGTTCCAGGTCTTTGCTATTGTAAACAGTGCTGCAATGAACATTCATGTGCATGTGTCCTTATAGTAGAACGATTTATACTCTTTTGGATAGATACCCAGTAATGGGATTGCTGGGTCAAATGGAATTTCTATTTCTAGGTCCCTGAGGAATCGCCACACTGTCTTCCACAATGGTTGAACTAATTTACACTCCCACCAACAGTGTAAGAGTGTTCCTATTTCTCCACATCCTCTCCAGCATCTGCTGTCTCCAGATTTTTTAATGATCGCCATTCTAACTGGTGTGAGATGATATCTCAATGTGGTTTTGATTTGCATCTCTCTAATGACCAATGATGATGAGCACTTTTTCATATGTTTGTTGGCCTCATGTATGTCTTCTTTTGTAAAGTTTCTGTTCATATCCTTTGCCCATTTTTGAATGGGCTTGTTTTTTTTCTGTAAATCTGTTTGAGTTCTTTGTAAATTCTGGATATCAGCCCTTTGTCAGATGTGTAAACTGCAAAGATTTTTTCCCATTCTGATGGTTGCCGATTCACTCTAGTGACTGTTTCTTTTGCCGTGAAGAAGCTGTGGAGTTTGATTAGGTCCCATTTGTCTATTTTGGCTTTTGTTGCCAATGCTTTTGGTGTTTCGTTCATGAAGTCCTTGCCTACTCCTATGTCCTGAACGGTTTTGCCTAGATTTTCTTCTAGGGTTTTTATGGTGTCAGGTCTTATGTTTAAGTCTTTAACCCATCTGGAGTTAATTTTCGTGTAAGGTGTCAGAAAGGGGTCCAGTTTCTGCTTTCTGCACATGGCTAGCCAGTTTTCCCAACACCATTTATTAAATAGGGAATCCTTTCCCCATTGCCTGTTTTTGTCTGGTTTATCAAAGATAATATGGTTGTAGATATGTTGTGTTGCCTCCGATGCTTCTGTTCTGTTCCATTGGTCTATATCTCTGTTTTGGTACCAGTACCATGCTGTTTTGATTACTGTAGCCTTGTAGTATAGTTTGAAGTCTGGTAGCGTGATGCCTCCCGCTGTGTTCTTTTTGCTTAGAATTGACTTGGCTATGCGGGCTCTTTTTTGGTTCCATATGAAATTCATGGTGGTTTTTTCCAGTTCTGTGAAGAAATTCAATGGTAGTTTGAGGGGGATAGCATTGATTGTGTAAATTACTTTGGGCAGTATAGCCATTTTCACAATATTGATTCTTCCTAACCACGAATATGGAATGTTTCTCCATCTGTTTGTGTCCTCTCTTATTTCGTTGAGCAGTTGTTTGTAGTTTTCCTTAAAGAGGTCCCTTACATTCCTTGTGAGTTGTATTCCTAGGTATTTTATTTTCTTTGTAGCAATTGTGAATGGCAGTTCGTTCTTAATTTGGTTCTCTTTAAGTCTGTTATTGGTGTATAGGAATGCTTGTGATTTTTGAACATTGATTTTATATCCTGAGACTTTGCTGAAGTTGCTTATCAGTTGCAGGAGCTTTTGGGCTGAGGTGATGGGGTCTTCTAGGTATACTATCATGTCGTCTGCAAATAGAGACAATTTGGCTTCCACCTTTCCTATTTGAATACCCTTTATTTCTTTTTCTTGCCTTATTGCTCTGGCTAGAACTTCCAGTACTATGTTGAATAGAAGTGGTGAGAGAGGGCATCCTTGTCTAGTGACGGATTTCAAAGGGAATGCTTCCAGTTTTTGCCCATTAAGTATGATATTGGCTGTTGGTTTGTCATAAATAGCTTTTATTACTTTGAGATATGTTCCATCAATACCAAGTTTATTGAGGGTTTTTAGCATAAAGGGCTGTTGAATTTTGTCAAATGCCTTCTCTACGTCAATTGAGATAATCATGTGGTTTTTGTTTTTGCTTCTGTTTATGTGGTGAATTACATTTATAGACTTGCGTATTTTGAACCAGCCTTGCATCCCCGGGATGAATCCTACTTGATCATGATGGATAAGTTTTTTAATGTGCTGTTGCAATCGATTTGCCAGTATTTTATTGAAGATTTTTGCATCTATATTCATCATGGATATTGGCCTGAAGTTTTCTTTTCTTGTTGAGTCTCTGCCAGGTTTTGGTATCAGGATGATGTTGGTCTCATAAAATGAGGGAAGGGTTCCCTCTTTTTGGATTATTTGGAATAGTTTCAGAAGGAATGGTACCAGATCCTCTTTGTGTATCTGGTAGAATTCGGCTGTGAACCCATCTGGACCTAGCTCTTTTTTTGTTTGGTAGGCTCTTAATTGCTGCCTCAACTTCTGACCTTGTTATTGGTCTATTCATAGTTTCGGCTTCCTCCTGGTTTAGGCTTGGGAGGACACAGGCGTCCAGGAATTTATCCATTTCTTCCTGATTTACTAGTTTGTGTGTATAGAGTTGTTTGTAGTGTTCTCTGATGATGGTTTGAATTTCTGTGGAATCTGTGGTGATTTCCCTTTTATCGTTTTTTATTGCATCTATTTGGTTGTTCTCTCTTTTCTTTTTTATCAGTCTGGCTAGTGGTCTGTCTATTTTGTTGATCTTTTCGAAAAACCAGCTCTTGGATTTATTGATTTTTTGAAGGGTTTTTCTTGTCTCTATCTCCTTCAGTTCTGCTCTGATCTTAGTTATTTCTTGTCTTCGGCTAGGTTTTGAGCTTTTTTAATCTTGCTCCTCTAGCTCTTTCAATTTTGATGATAGGGTGTCAATTTTGGATCTCTCCACTCTTCTCATGTGGGCACTTATTGCTATATATTTTCCTCTAGAGACTGCTTAAATGTGTCCCAGAGATTATGGTACGTTGTGTCTTCATTCTCGTTGGTTTCAAAGAACTTCTTTATTTCTGCCTTCATTTCATTGTTTATCCAATCAACATTCAAGAGCCAGTTGTTCAGTTTCCATGAAGCTGTGCGGTTCTGAGTTATTTTCTGAATTCTGAGTTTCAACTTGATTGCACTATGGTATGAGAGACTGTTTGTTATGATTTCAGTTGTTTTGCATTTGCTGAGGAGTGCTTTACTTCCAATTATGTGGTCAATTTTGGAGTAGGTGTGATGTGGTGCTGAGAAGAATGTATATTCTGTGGATTTGGGGTGGAGAGTTCTGTAAATGTCTATCAGGTTTGCTTGTTCCAGGTCTGAGTTCAAGTCCTGGATATCCTTGTTAATTTTCAGTCTGGTTGATCTGTCTGCTATTGACAGTGGAGTGTTAAAGTCTCCCACTATTATTGTGTGGGAGTCTAAGTTTTTTGGTAAGTCATTAAGAACTTGCCTTATATATCTGGGTGCTCCTACATTGGGTCCATATATATTTATAATCATTAGCTCTTCTTGTTGTATCGATCCTTTTACCATTATGTAATTACCTTCTTTGTCCCTTTTGATCTTTGTTGCTTTAAAGTCTATTTTATCAGAGATGAGAAATACAACTCCGGCTTTTTTTTGCTCTCCATTTGCTTGGTAAATCTTCCTCCATCCTTTTATTTTGAGCCTTTGTGTATCTTTGCGTGTGAGGTGGGTTTCCTGGATACAGCACACCGATGGGTTTTGGTTTTTTATCCAATTTGCTAGTCTGTGTCATTTGATTGGTGCATTTAGCCCATTTACATTCAGGGTTAATATTGTTATGTGTGAATTTGATACTGCCATTTTGATGCTAGCTGGCTGTTTTGCCCGTTGATTCATGTACATTCTTGATTTTGTTGATGGTCTTTAGCATTTGGTATGCTTTTAGGATGGCTGGAACTGGTTGTTTCTTTCTATGTGTAGTGTCTCTTTCAGGAGATCTTGTAAAGCAGGCCTAGTGGTGACAAAATCTCTGAGTACTTGCTTGTTCGTGAAGGATTTTATTTTTCCTTCACTTATGAAGCTCAGTTTGGCTGGATATGAAATTCTGGGTTGAAAACTCTTTTCTTTAAGGATGTTGAATATTGGCCCCCACTCTCTTCTGGCTTGTAGAGTCTCTGCCGAGAGATCTGCTGTGAGTCTGATGGGCTTCCCTTTGTGGGTGACCCGACCTTTCTCTCTGGCTGCCCTTAGTATTTTCTCCTTCATTTCAACCCTGGTGAATCTGACGATTATGTGCCTTGGGGTTGCTCTTCTTGCGGAGTATCTTTGTGGTGTTCTCTGTATTTCCTGGAGTTGAGTATTGACCTGTCTTGCTAGGTTGGGGAAATTTTCCTGGATAATATCCTGAAGAGTGTTTTCCAGCTTGGATTCATTCTCTTCGTCACATTCTGGTACACCTATCAAACGTAGGTTGGGTCTCTTCACATAGTCCCACATTTCTTGGAGATTTTGTTCATTTCTTTTTGTACTTTTTTCTTTAATCTTGGTTTCTTGTTTTATTTTATTGAGTTGATCTTCAACTTCTGATATTCTTTCTTTTGCTTGGTCAATTCGGCTGTTGAAACTTGTACATGCTTTGCGAAGTTCTCGTGTTGTGTTTTTCAGCTCCTTCGATTCATTCATATTCCTCTCTAAGTTGTCCATTCTTGTTATCAATTTCTCAAATCTTTTTTCAAGGTTCTTAGTTTCTTTGCACTGGTTTAGTACATGTTCCTTTAGCTCACTGAAGTTTCTCATTATCCACTTTCTGAAGTCTGATTCCGTCATTTCATCACATTCATTCTCTGTCCAGCTTTGTTCCCTTGCTGGTGAGGAGTTTTGGTCCTTTTTCGGAGGTGAGGTGTTTTGGTTTCGGGTGCTTTCCTCCTTTTTGC
Source organism: Saguinus oedipus (assembly GCA_031835075.1). NCBI lineage: Eukaryota > Metazoa > Chordata > Mammalia > Primates > Cebidae > Saguinus > Saguinus oedipus. The sequence goes on from CM063169.1 coordinate 141,524,877, forward strand.
GCTGGTTTCTTCCCATCTTTATGGATTTATCCACCTGTCGTCTTAGTAGTTGCTGATTTTTCAATTGGGTCTCTGTGTGGATCCTGAGATTGTTGATGATGAAGTATTTCTGTTACTTAGTTTTCCCTCTAGTGGTCTAGCCCCTCTGCTGTATGAGTGCTGAGGTCCACTCCAGGCCCTGCTTGTCTGGGGTATACCTGCAGCAGCTGCGGAACAGTGAGGGATGATACCAGTTTCTCCTTCTGCTGTCCTTGTTCCAGAATAATGCCAGCCAAATGTCAGTCTGATTAGTCCTTTTCTGGGGTGAGTCCTTGGATATACAGGGGTCAGGGAGCTGCTTGAGGAGACAGTCTGTGCTTTATAGGAGCTCCAGTGCTGAGCTGTGAGCTCTGTTGTTCATTCAGGTTGTTGGGAGGTTGTTTATGTCTGCTGCAATAGAACTCATAAAACACCACCCTTTCCCCCCCCCATTAGATGCTCTGTCTCAGGGAGTTGGGGCTTTCTTTATGAGTATCTGTTGCACTGTCCTGCTCCACTAGGCAGCAGTCTATTCACTATTTGCCTGCTGGGGCTCTGACCTGCTAGCATGGGTCTATCCTGTTGCTGCTGGGCTCCCTTCTGCTGTGGAGCGCTCCCGGCTCCTGGCGGAGACTCTCTGTTATGGCAGGTTGCCTCGGCAATGGTGGGCTGCGTCAGTCCTGGGCGGTACTTCAGTGGGGGTGGACTGCGTCAGCAATGGTGGATGCCCCTCCCTCACTGGGCTGCACCGTCCTAGATGCCGGCAGCAAAACTCTCAGCCCCAAGCATCTCCAGTTGCCGCCCTGCTTGTCCCCATGAGCATGGGACCCACCGAGCCCAATCACCCAGCTCCCTGCCTCAGAGTCTGTCCTCTCTCTCTCTCTCTCTTCCTCTCCCCAAGCTGAAAGGTTGACTCTCTCACTGATGCCCCAGTAGCCTGCCGATAGGGCACTGGGATCCGTGCGATCTCCCATGCCACTGCCCACTACCGCGGCTCAGATCACGCTTCCCAGGAAACTCCTGGTCTGGCTCATTGTCCAAGTCCCGTTCAACCAGATGAACATGCCAATCTGCCCTTCCAAATCTCAGATTGCCGGTTTAACAGGGCACCCAGACCAGTGAGTTCCACGCCGGGTCCTGCTGTGGCGCCAGCCAAAGAGGCAGTGGGAGCCAGCTGTGTTAGCCGGGTGTGCTAGCGTCCCATGTCTCTCCCACACCTGGGACTTTCAACGCTCTGTGGGCATAAAAGAAACATCCGAGAATGCTGCTAGGACTCACCCTCTGCGCCTTCACTGAGAGCTGCAATCCTGAGTCGCCTCTATGACACCATCTTGCCTCCTCTTAATTCTTATTTTCTTTGGGAAAAATTGGATAATGAAGTGCTGTGACCATCAATTTAAAAAACGAGTAAGGAATTTTGGCATTGTGTTCCTAGAAAGACATGTGACTGTCCTGTGATTGAATTAAGCAGACAGTAAAAGGAACACCTATTCTAATGATTTTATGATATTTTACATTATTCTCCAAAATGAAAAACTGAGCAGGCATTTTGCACTAGTTTAAACCTCTGATATTTTCAGTTTTCCATTTTGCAGGGAATAATATAAAATACAATAAAGTCATTAGGACAGGTTTCCTCTTCATTGTCTGCTTCAAAACAATCATTAAGGGATTTTAGGCAATAAAGACCTATGACATCTTCCAATGAATTGATATAGAATCTGACCCTGAGCTCAACTTAAACACCTTTACATCTCATACCAAGCATCCATCTCTTCTTACAGAGTCCTTCTCTAGCCTGCTTGACCATATCAAATTCCCACATTTAAGAGCCATTCTTACTCTGCATACCTCTCTTCTGTAACACTTACCAAAATTAACATTTAGCATTTATGTATATGATTATTTTATTAATGTCTAATTTTCCTACTAAATTATTGGTTCATTGTGAAATGCCATGTACCCAGAAATCCAGAGTACCTGCTCCATAGGAAGCACTTAACATAGTCAGCTAAATGAATAAGCAGGTGAATGAGTAAATGTGATAACTCGATAGAAAGAACTCAAGTACAAGGTCAACTACATAGGTTGTATTATTTGTTTTGGTTTTTATTATTCAATTATAAATTCACTCACCTACTTATTTTCAAACCTAGATCACAGGTACTCCCTTTTGCATACAAAAATTTATTGTAGTAACATTTCAGTTAAATGTAAGAATTGGTTCATAAATCGATCTATTTTATCATTATCATAGCTACAGGATTCAAAATTAATATTTGGCAGCCTCTTTCACTGATTTTTCAAAAATTCATCTTATATTACATTCTCTAAATTGTAGAAAGTCACTATCCTATCTAATTCAACAGGAAGAAACAAAATGTCATTTGGTAAGTAAAAAAGAGATAAATTATACCATTGGAAATTTCTAGATGATTGCTCTCTTAAGACAAAAACAATGATAAAAATAATAGCAGCTCATCATCAGCCAATTGGTTACTGTGTATCATAGCCTAAACTAATATATACATTCATTTATTCTCCACAATAATCCTGTGAAATGGTTATCATCCTCCTCCAATTATTTGAAAAGAAGAAATTAATGACTGAAAAAGCACTAGATCTAAATTAGGGGGTCCACATGAATGAATGAATGAATGAGTGAACAAATGAAGCAGAACCTTTAATAGTTTTAGCCTGAATAAAGGACAATATCAAGAAATAGCTTAGAAGATATTCATAGAAACCCTATCAAGCTAAATACTACTCTAACACTAATAACAGCTAACATTGCTCTAACACTTAGTTTGTCCCAAATACTTTGCATACAGGGTCAATCATTTAAGTGTGTGAGATAAATATAGTAGTATAAGTACAATTAGATAAATGTTTATCTACAATCATCAACAAGGAAATTGAGACTCAAAGAGTTTGAGTAATTTGCACAATTAACATACATTTGTTAACTCTAGTTGTGTCTACGATTTGTGTGCTTAGCCTCTACACTACTTACTCCTGTTAGTAGTTCCAACTCTGCCTTACCATAGCCAAGTGCATTTGTACCTCTTGAGTCAACAGAGGCTTGTATTTGGTTTTTTTCTTTTTTTTTTTTTCCTGGAGGATATAAAGAGAGTCCAGTGAAAAAAGGTGGGCAAGGATGCTGTGCCTGTTTAATCTCACCTCCTCATTGCCTAATTAGAACATAGGGAGAGCAGGAAAACATGTGAGACAAAACAAAAAAGTAAACAAAAAGGAGATCATTTAGGACAGGACAGACTCTGAACTTCTATGGTTAGAGAACATATCTGTTGATATTTTTCTTATGAGGACTTCTTGTGAGGAATATGAGTTAATTAAGAATAATAATTTGAGTGGAACACATATTTTTCTTCAATTACTTACCTTGGAAATTTCTATGAAACAGAACCCTAAATTTTCAGTACGATTGAACAATTTATTATAAAAAACATACTACTCTTTACCAAGGTATTTTCTTTTTGGTCTTAACTAATGCATGTTGTGTGATACTGTCAAAAAAAATATGTATCTGGAAACCTGGGCATTAGTCTTAGTTCTGGCATTATGAATTGGACCTGAGTAAGGTTTATTCCCTCTGCCCCTCAATTCTACCCTTATAATATTAAAAAATTGGGCAACTTCCCTATAAACATGTTTTCATGTAAAATGTATAATTATTTAACATTCTTTTAGAAAAGTGAGAGGTGAAAAAAATTGAAAGTATCAACAAGGAAATATGATTTAATTTCAGTTAAATTACACTAACTCTTTTTTACAGTATTTATTAATGTATTTCCAAACAAAAGTATCTTCTCAGACAGTGATAAAAATATATGTATTCATCATTTGAGCTACACCTTATAGAGTGCTCTTTATATGCTAAATCTCGTCTCAGAGATTTCAAATACCACTGTCACTGCTTTCACTGTTATATTCAGCATTTACTTTGGGGAAGCTGTTAGTTGAATAATTAAGAGTAGTGATTTTTTTTATTTTTTAATTTTTATTATTATTATTTTTTGAGATGGAGTTTCACTCTGTCGCCCAGACTAGAGAGCAATGGCACTATCTCGGCTCACTGAAACCTCTGAATCCCGGGTTCAAGCGATTCTCCTGCCTCGGCCTCCTGCATAGCTGGGGTACCAGCCACCTGCCACCACATCCCACTAATTTTTTGTATTTTCAGTAGACATCGGGTTTCACCATGTTGGCCAGGCTGGACTCAACCTCCTGACCTCTGGTGATCCACCCACCTTGGCCTCCCAAAGTGTTAGAATTACAGATGTGAGCCACCAGGCTCAGACCAAGCAGTGATCTTTTTAAGGTTACATAGAGTTAAATCCTAGTTCCACTGCTTCCCTGGTGAACTGGGTATGTTCTAGAAGACTCAGTTTCTCACCTGTGATATGGCTGTGATGGTGTTTAGCTTGTGAAGAATTAAAGTATTAAATGAGATAAATTTTGCAGAGTTCTTTAAACCAGAGCTGGTACACATTAAGCCCCTAGTAAATAGCAGCTATTAATGTTGATATTCGTTTATCTATATTTTCACTGAAACTACATTATACAGTTGAGGGAATGGAAGCTCAAAGAGACTAGATAACTTTCCCATGAGTGTGAACAATTAGCAAGTAATGAAACTAGAATGTAAAGTTGGCTCTACTGGATTCTAAAGCCTGTGAATTTTCCCACAGACTACACTGTTTCCCAAGACTGGGACTCTCTCACTCATAGACCTGTATATGAAATGTCTTATCTCTTAATCTTTTAATGTTTTGTCTCTGTCTTTAATTAGATTGGAAGTTACTCAAGTGTCTTCTGTCTGTAATTCATATTTATATAATGCTCAGTATAAGGTTTTGGCCAGGTAGGATGGTAAGAAAATAGAAAAATTAGCCCTCATTCCTTGAGAAAAAAAGGAAGCTCATACTGCCTGGATTTATACCCTAGCCCTAGAACTTACTAGCCCTGGGATCCTGGGAATATTCTTTAACTTTTCTATAAATCTATGTCCTTCTTTGTAAGTGAGCATAATAATTATTCCTACCTCATAAAGATTAAGTGTATGGGTTAAATGAGATAAGTTATGTGCTGGCATATGTTAAGTACTCAATGAATAAAATACCTTTTAAATATATTATCAATACATTTCTTTTCATTCTTTCTGATTTACTTTTTCATCCATATAACAGGTGGCCTATGTCAAATGGTTGCTGTGAGGATTAGATGAGAAATGTATTTACAGTCCTTAGAAGAGTGCTGTCTCATAGTAAAGATGGATAATGTCTTCCTTTTATTAATGCAATAATGAGTGCAATATTGTTTTCAAGCTCACAAAAATGGACCACACCTAGTGGCACTTCAGTCCCCCACCTTCCTATGAACCATGCCACCTAGGCTTGGTTATCTAAGGATCTAGTGTCCAAAGCAAATACACAACTCTCTGCTCATGGTAAAACTAGTACTGCTCAGTTCTTCTATCAGAGAACATACACACACTGTGGCCAAGGCTTACCCTAAACAGTTGACTCCGAGTATGGCATAAAGTCATGACTATAAAGGCATCCATGAGTCAGAGGACCATTTTTTACACTGTAGATACCATACTGCACTGGCCTCTTAAGTGCCATGCAAATCTTGATTTCTTCCATGCCCAGTGATTATTGTGATCACACTGCAATTTTGTAACATATTCTACTTGGAAAGGTGGCAGGAAATATAATTTTTTAGTTTGCTGGGTAAAATTAGTGAAAATAGTACCTATGCAGACTATTTTTTCCTTGGCAAATATGTTACACTACAGATATAACTCCAAATATGATTCTAAGATAATCCATTTAAATACATGCTCTTTCAATTTAAAATGAATATAGTTGTGCTTATCTGAAAAAATTATTTTGGAATATGCAGCACTGACAATATAGGAGAAAGACTCATGGAACAGTGAAATAATTCTTTCATCAATCTAAAATCAAAGTAAAATGTTTCTATTCACAATATTAATATCTGCCTTTCAGTTAAACTTAGCTGATTTAAATATTGAAATATGTGCTTCTGATAGCATAGAAAATTATTTTTATAAAATGCTTCCTTCTCTGTGTGTTTTAATTATCACCCTCCAAAAAACAGATCCAGGACTTAGACATATTCATTATTGGAAGTAGTCTGACATGTCCCTAAACTTTCAGTCTCTTCATTTTTTGCAAGTTTTGTCCCTAAAACTTTCAGTCTCTTCATTTTTATAATATGCTAAACATCAAAAGTATTCATAAAGCAATTATAATGAATACATTTTTACTATAGGCATAAAACAGCATTAGATTCATTGGGTTTACACTTTGGTGTGCTCTATTTATATTAATATGTCATCAATACGATATTATTTATAGCAGTACAGTATTATGACTAGATAGTATCATTACACACTAACACATCTCTTAGAACAGAGCACAATACTTTTGGTTGAACAATAATACATTAATTTGTCAAGTGAACAATCAAAGCAATTCAAAGTTTTTGAGGCAATTCCAATAGCTATGCAGTAGTAGCAATAGTATTATTCTCTTTAACATCCTTCCAAGCTGCTTCAAGATCTCTTCATAAACAACTATATAAACTAAAAGGGAACACAGCGGGGGGCATCACACTACAAGACTTCAAACTATACTACAAGGCTACAGTAATCAAAACAGCATGGTACTCATACCAAAACAGAGATATAGACCAATGGAACAGAACAGAGGCATCGGAGGCAACACAACATATCTACAACCATATAATCTTTGATAAACCAGACAAAAACAAGCAATGGGGAAAGGATTCCCTGTTTAACAAATGGTGTTGGGAAAACTGGTTAGCCATGTGCAGAAAGCAGAACCTGGACCCCTTCCTGACACCTTACACTAAAATTAACTCCAGATGGATTAAAGACTTAAACATAAGACCTGACACCATAAAAACTCTAGAAGAAAATCTAGGCAAAACCATTCAGGACGTAGGAGTAGGCAAGGACTTCACGACCAAAACACCAAAAGCATTGGCAACAAAGGCCAGAATAGACAAATGGGACCTAATCAAACTCCACAGCTTCTTCATGGCAAAAGAAACAGTCACTAGAGTGAATCAGCAACCATCAGAATGGGAAAAACTCTTTGCAGTTTACACATCTGACAAAGGGCTGATATCCAGAATTTACAAAGAACTCAAACAGATTTACAGGAAAAAAAAAAAAAAAAAAAAAAAAAAAAAGCCAATTCAAAAATGGGCAAAGGATATGAACAGACACTTTACAAAAGAAGACATACATGAGGCCAACAAACACATGAAAAAATGCTCATCATCACTGGTCATTAGAGAGATGCAAATCAAAACCACATTGAGATACCATCTCACGCCAGTTAGAATGGCCATCATTAAAAACTCTGGAGACAACAGATGCTGGAGAGGATGTGGAGAAATAGGAACGCTCTTACACTGTTGGTGGGAGTGTAAATTAGTTCAACCATTGTGGAAGACAGTGTGGTGATTCCTCAAGGATCTAGAAATAGAAATTCCATTTGACCCAGCAATCCCTTTACTGGGTATATATCCAAAGGACTATAAATCATTCTACTATGAGGACACATGGACACTAATGTTCATTGCAGCACTGTTTACAATAGCAAAGACCTGGAACCAACCCAAATGCCCATCGATGATAGACTGGACTTGGAAAATGTGGCACATATACACCATGGAATATTATGCAGCAATCACAATGATGAGTTTTTGTCCTTTGTAATGACATGGATGAATCTGGAGAACATCATTCTCAGCAAATGCACACAAGAACAGAAAAGGAAATACTGCATATTCTCACTCATAGGCGGGTGAGAAAAATGAGAATACATGGACACAGGGAGGGGGTCTACTACACACTAGGGTCTATTGGGGGGAATGGGGGAGGGACAGTGGGGGGGCAGCTGGGGAGGGATAGCTTGGGGAGAAATGCCAAGTGTGGGTAAAGGGGAGGAAGGCAGCAAAACACACTGCCATGTGTGTACCTATGCAACTATCTTGCACGTTCTGCACATGTACCCCAAAACCTAAAATGCAGTAAAAATTAAAAATAAAATAAAATAAAAGGTACAGCAACACAACAATGCTTATAAAGATCTATTTTAATGTGATAGAACATTTTAAATAATTTTTTCAACCAAATAAACTTCAAAGTTTATATACTCTCATTATCCCTTCTGCTTATTTCCCTAGTTTTGGAGGTCTTAGGCTTAATGATCATTTTGATCATACTACAATTTTATAACACCTTCTAACCAAAAAGGTGGTAGGAAATATAATTTGGTACATAAATAGAACTCAGTAAATATTTGTTTCATGAGTTAGTGAGTAAATGACAGGTTTGCTTATTCGTTTTTTTCTGCTTGGTCTTCCTATAAGAAGTTTCACAAGCAAACTAGTTCCATGAATGTCAATCATTGTCTGATGATTCCTATGGTGGTGCATGGAATGGTATGTAAACTCTATTAAAAAAAAAAAAAAAAGAATTTTCTCTTTTGTTGACTGCTATATCTACATACCTATATCAGTTTCTAGCACATAGTGGTTCTTGATATTTGTTGAATAAATATTAAATCCACATAATTCTTGCCCTCTTTTCATACTAAAACAAAATAGAAAATAACAAAACCTGTTATATTAAATTACACTTCTCTCAAGACATGTTAATTATAACTTAATTATATATTGCAGTGGAACTGAATATGGGAGGTGTTTCTTGTTTATTGGATGTATATTATGATTGATAGGTAGAGAGATTCTGCTCTCTTATCTTTGCTAATATAACCTCTGCCTAGCATTCATCACAATGTATTTTAATGATATTTGTCATTCCTCATACACATCATGGTTTTTCATTATAACATCTCATCTGTCCTCAAGATCCATTATTCCACCACCCAACTCCATATAGTATAAAGTCCTGCCCAAATGTTCTTCTCTGAAATATTCCTTCCTCAGTTTCCCTTCATCATCAGTTTTGCAGGGTCTCCTTTACAAGAACCCTCTGAGCCACTGTCATTTAGGTCTATGTCCATGTCTGTCCCTGTCATCTCTCTAAGCCTTCTAAGAGACTTTTTGTAATTCATTTGTGAATCTCAAGGGCTTAATACAGTTACTGGTTAGAGATCAAGTCCTAAATTGCTAAAACTGAAAGAATTAATTAATTTAGCAACATATGTTCTCATAAGATTTAAGAAAACATATTTTAGTAATTATAATAAAGAAAACCAATTTTTATTATGATTTTTTTAGTCAACCTAAAGTAACAACTGAGAAATTTCAGGGATGGAAAAAATGGGTAATTATATAACATTTAAGGGAAACTAAAGTCAGAATTTGAGTAAGTTTATTATTCATCTGTCCCTGATTTGATTACTCAATTTCACTATATTATATATTTGCTAAGTAGGAATAATATCAACATTTGCTATTATGGTATGTATATCTAGGAGTAACTTACTATCATTTGATGCTTACTTTTCAGTAATTATTGTCTTGAGATTATCTTACATGAGAAACGTCAGCTGATTATAATTCCTACATGCACAGTTATTTATATTTCTCTCCAGATTAAAAGAATATACATGAAACACAAATTCTTCTGAGCCCAGTTAAGGCAGTCATTAAAATGAAATAAGATTTTGATCTTTTCTTTCCCCCCACCCTTTAAACTAAAACATAGCATTTCCCAACCCCTCTCCCCACCCATACCCCAGGAATCGCATAGATTTTTTTTTAATTTTTTTTTTTTTTTTAATTTCCATTTGTCTAGCCTTCCTGTTAACAGTCATGATATAGGTTGAAATTTAGATTCCTGATAATTTAAAATTACAGTTCCAGATCTGACAGCTCTTGGGAAATTATCAAAGGATTAGTATAAGAAAAAAGTACAAGCTGCAAATGAGTGCTCTATTTTGACACTGAAACAGTTATTCATTTTACTTCATGCTTCTCAGTTGTGTCATGGACCCCCATGGAAACACCGACTCTTCCCATGTTTAGATTTATAGACATTATTTTCAAAATAAAATATTGTGGGTACTAGGAACAGGAGAATTACATACAAATAGTAATATTTTGAACAAAGTATACTTTTGCTAAGCATTTACAAGGGTAGAAAATCAGAATCTATTTTATTTAAACTTAAAAGTCAGATGAGTGTAAAATAGCTCTCAGTCAGCATGTGTTACCAACATGCTTCAGGGAGCTTTTTAAGATGTTATCCTAGACTACATATCTGGGCACCTGAGAAATGAAGCCCTCTTTGCAGTTCATGAAGTGAAGATGCTCTGCTCTCAGTCACCAGATACTTTACTGGAATTGGATAATGTCTATCTTGGCTACAGGACAGTCCAAGAAATTACCAATCTCATTAAATAACAGAACAGTGTCTTTAGCAACAAAATAATTTTAACTCTGAGTTCTCCGTTGGACTCATTCACCTTGCCCATGAGTTAAGTAACCATGTAGGTTACATAAAGTCTACAAAGTTGTATTAGACCCCACAGACATGACAAGGGGATTAAATACATGTAATATTTTATAGATTCTATTTTCTAATATTAAAAGTTATAGCCATCCTTCACACACAAAACTACAAGGAAGTAATAAACTACAGCTGATTATATGTGGTCAAAAATAGATACTCTCGTTAGTTATGTGGTAGTCCAACAGTTGAAGACTACAAAAAAAGTAATAAAGAAGAATGATGGTCATACAGATGAATTGAGTAGTCATTATATTTCAGCAACTTTGCTATGATCTGTGCCTAAGTTGTATTATTTAATAACATTCCTATAAAATAGGTACTAATGATACTTTAATTAAACAGATGAGGAAACTTAGGCTTAAGCAGACTGAGTAATATGTCAAAAGCCTTGTAACTGTAAGAGTTGGAGTCAGGGCACAGATCAAAGTGTGCTGGGCTCCAAAGTTGGTGTTCCTAAACACGGTTGTGTTCCAAGCACAACACAATCAATTAGTAAGATCTAAGACAAAAGCCATTGTATCCTTTAATATTCTATACGCCAGAAAATTTCCCAGGTACTTATAAAAATGTTGTAGATATAAACCAATTATTGGCTGTAAAACAGGGAAAACCAAGTACAAAATCTAATTTGTTAATACTTAACTATAAAATGTAATATTATGCTCACTTATCAGGTTCAACTAACTTAACTCATAGCAACATATAAACCACAATTAATATAGATGTAATGTATTTTATGATTTATTACACAATTCAAGTACAGTCTTCAAAAGTAAAGTAGTCTTACGTGAAAGATTCTAAAGTATACATGTTTGTGACTCTGGAATTTTTGTAACAAAGACTGACAACAGAACATTTTTGTTAGCATTGATAGCTCAAAGACGTCTGTAAGTTTTCTCTGGAGCTGAAAAGAAAGGGATATTTAATAGTGGCACAGTGGTCTGAGAGACTGTTTGTTATGATTTCCATTCTTGTGCATTTGCTGAGGAGTGATTTACTTCCAATTATGTGGTCAGTTTTAGAGTAGGTGCATTTGGTGCTGAAGAAGAATGTATATTCTGTGGATTTGGGGTGGAGATTTCTGTAGATGTCTATTAGGTTCATTTGGTCCAGATATGAGTTCAAGTCCTGGATATCCTATTTAATTTTCTGTCTCATTGATCTCTCTAATATTGACAGTGGAGTGTTGAAGTCTCCCACTATTATTGTGTGGGAGTCTAAGTCTCTTTGTAGCTCATTAAGAACTTGCTTTATGAGGAACGATCCAAGATGGCTGACTGCTAACATCTCAGGATTGCAGCTCCCAGTGAAAGCGCAGAGAAGGAGAGGACGCCACACTTTCAGACAAATTTTTGTCACTCACCAACCAGAAGATTCCAAGTGGAGGAGCCCTGTGGGTCGCCAGTGCAACTCTTGTTGCCGGCGCAGCGGTTTTGCTGGCACCTCAGCACGGCAGCTCTTGGTGCAGAGTAAATGAGACTGGTTCCCCTTCTGACCGATGTTTGGAGCTCCGGGAGGCAGAGTTGCCTATTACTGACTCAAGAAGGAAGCCAGATTGGGAATTCCTGAGCAGAAAAGCAACATCAGTCTTTTTTTTCTTTTTCTTTTTTTGAGACGGAGTTTTGCTCTTGTTTACCCAGGCTGGAGTGCAATAGTGCGATCTCGGCTCACCGCAACCTCCACCTCCTGGGTTCAGGCAATTCTCCTGCCTCAGCCTCCTGAGTAGCTAGGATTACAGGCATGCACCACTATGCCCAGCTAATTTTTTGTATTTTTAGTAGAGATGGGGTTTCACCATGTTGACCAGAATGGTCTCGATCTCTTGACCTCGTGATCCACCCACCTCAGCCTCCCAAAGTGCTGGGATTACAGGTGTGAGCCACCGTGCCTGGCCCTACCATCAGTCTTAATGATGCTGTTTTGGCTGGCGCAGCAGGTTGCTCAGATTTTGGCCCTGGGAATTAACAACTTGGATGTCCACTCAGAGACCTAATTTAAAAGCTGGTAATTACAAAGAAGACAGGTGGATAAATTTACAATGATGGGAAGAAACCAGAGTAAAAAGGCTGAGAGTACTCAAAATCAGAATGCCTCTCCCTCTAAAGAGGATCACAATTCCTCATCAACAAGGGAACAAGGCTTGATGGAGAATGAGTGCATTCCACTAACAGAATCAGGCTTCAGAAGGTGGACAATAAGAAACTTCTCTGAGTTAAAAGAACATGTTGTACTCCAGATTCACATGTACCCCAAAACCTAAAATGCAATAAAAAGAAAAAGAAAAAAGAAAAAAGAACATGTTATAGCCCAATGTAAAGAAACTAAGAACTTTGAAAAAAGGTTTGACGAAATCCTAATGAGAAAAGACAATTTAGAGAGGAATATAAGTGAATTAATGGAACTGAATAATACAATATGGGAACTCTGGGAAATATGCACAGGTTTAAACACTCAAATTGATCAAGCAGAAGAAAGGATATCAGAGGTTGAAGACCAACTTAATGAAATAAAACAAGAAGACAAGAATAGAGAAAAAAGGATAAAAAGGAATGAGCAAAGTCTCCAAGAAATATGGGATTATGTAAAAAGACTTAATCTACGTTTGATAGGTGTACCTGAATGTGACAGAGAGAATGAATCCAAGCTGGAAAAGACTCTTCAGGATGTTATTCAGGAAAACTTTCCCAACCTAGCAAAGCAGGAAAATATTCAACCCCAGGTAATACAGAGAACACCACAAAGATATTCCTCAGGAAGAGCAACCCCAAGGCACATAATTCACCAGGGTTGAAATGAAGGAGAAAATACTAAGGGCAGCCAGAGAGAAAGGTCAGGTTACCCACAAAGGGAAGCCCATCAGACCCTCAGCAGATCTCTCAGCAGAAACCTTACAAGCCAGAAGAGAGTGGGGGCCAATATTTAACATCCTTAAAGAACAGAACTTTCAGCCCAGAATTTCATATCCAGCCAAACTAAGCTTCACAACTGAAGAAAAAATAAAATCTTTTATGAACAAGCAAGTACTCAGAGATTTTTTTACCACCAAGCCTGCTTTACAAGAGCTTCTGAAAGAAGCATTACACATAGAAAAAAACAACCAGTATTAGCCTTTCTAAAAATATACCAAAAAGTAAAGGGTATCAACATGAAGAATTTACATCAATGAATGGATAAAACAGCCAGTTAACATCAAATGGCAGTAATCCCAACTTTAAATTGACTAAATCCCTTAATCAAAAGGTACAGCCAAAACCCAACAGTATGCTGGATCCAGACCCATTTCACATGCAAGGATACACAAAGACTCAAAACAAAGGGATGGAGAAAGATTTACCAACCAAATGGAGAGCAAAAATAAATAAATAAATAAAAAGACGGAGTTACAATTCTCGCATCTGATAAAATAGATTTCAAAGCAACAAAAATATAGTGGCAAAAGGATCAATGCAACAATAAGAGCTAACGACCCTAACACCCAGATACATAAAACCTATAAAGAGATTTAGACTCAGCGAGACAGAAAATTAATAAGGATATCCAGGACTTGAACTCAGATCTGGAACAAGTAAACTTAATAAATATTTATAGAGCTCTCCACTTCAAATATACAAAATACACATTCTTGTCAATACCACATCACACCTATTCATAGGGTTAAATGAAATATTGATCAGCCATTATTAATACCCATTTTTAGAATAAAGCAACATTTCTGTTCTCTCTCCCTCTTTTTCTTCCTCTTTCTTCCTCTTCTTCACTCCTTTTTTTTCTTTCCTCCTCTCCTTAAAAAATAAAAGAAGAGAGAAAAAAACCTGCTACCTAAAGGGGCAACAACATATTGAAACAGGGTCATGTCTCTGGTTATTCCTCAGAGATCCCAGAAGATGGGTGTAATTGGCAAAGCAAGACTATTCATAGTTTTCTTTTTCTTTCCTTCCTTCCTTCCTGTAAAAAAAAAAAAAAAAAAAAAAAAAAAAAAAAAAAAAAAGAAGAACTTGCTTTATGTACCTGGGTGCATATATATTTAGGATCATTAATTCTTGATGCATTGATCCCTTTACTATTATGTAATGCCCTTCTTTGTCTCTTTTGATCTTTGTTGGTTTAAAGATTATTTTGTCAGAGACTAGGATTGCAACTCCTGCTGTTTTTTCTCTTTATTTGCTTGATAAATCAGTTTCTCACCACAGTACAATCAAATTAGAACTCAGAATTAAGAAACTAACTCAGAACCACACAACTTCTTAGAAACTGAACAATTGGCTCCTGAATGTCAACAAGATAAACAATGAAATGAAGGCAGAAACAAAGATGTTCTTCAAAACCAAAGAGAATGAAGACACAATGTACCTGAATCTCTGGGACACATTTAAAGCAGTGACTACAGGGAAATTTATAGCAATAAATGCCCAATAGAGAAGCAAAGAAAGATCTAAAATCGAACACCCTATTGTCAATATTGAAACAGCTGGAGGAGAAAGATCAAAAAAATTCAAAAGCTAGCAGAAGACAAGAAATAACTAAGATCAGAGCAGAACTGAAGGAGATAGAGACACAAAAATTCCTTCAAAAAAAATCAATAAATCCAGAATCTGTTTTTTTTTAAAAGATAAACAAAATAGACCACTAGCCAGATTAATACAAATGAAAAGGGAGAAGAATCAAATAGACAAAATAAAAAACAATAAAGGGGATATCACCACTGACTCTATAGAAATAAAAATTACAATCAGAGATTACTGCAAACAACTCTATGCACATAAACCAGTAAACCTGGAAGAAATGGATAAATTCCTAGACACTTGCACCCTCCAAAGCCTAAATCAGGAAGAAGTTGAAACCTTGAACAGACAAATAACAAGGGCTGAAGTTGAGGTAGCAATTAATAGCCCACCAACCAAAAAAAGTTGAGGTCCAGATGGGTTCACAGATGAACTCTACCAGACATACAAAAAGGAGCAGGTACCATTCCTTCTGAAACTATTCCAAACAATTCAAAAAGAGGGAATCCTTCCCAAAACATTTTATGAGACAACATCATCCTGATACCAAAACACAGCAGAGAATCAACAAAAAAAGAAAACTTCAGGCCAATCTCCATGATGAACATAGATGCAAAAATCTTCAATAAAATACTGGCAAACCAATTGCAACAGTATATCAAAAAGCTTATCCATCACGATCAAGTAGGCTTCATCCCAGGGATAAAAGGCTGGTTCAACATACGCAAGTATATAAATGCAATCCACCCCATAAACAGAAAGCCAAAAACCACGATTATCTCAATAGATGCAGAGAAGACCTTCAACAAAATTCAACAGCCTTTTATGCTAAAAAGTTTCAATAAACTAGGTATCAAAGAAACATATCTCAGAATAATAAAAGCTGTTTATGACAAACATACAGCCAATATCATACTGAATGGGCAAAAACTGGAATCATTCCCTTTGAAATCCAGCACTAGACAAGGATGCCCTCTCTCACCACTCCTATTCAATAGAGTATTGGAAGTTCTAGCCAGAGCAATTAGGTAAGAAATTAAAATAAAGGATATTCAATTAGGAAAAGAGGAAGTCAAATTGTCTCTATCTGCAGATGACATGATTGTATATTTAGAAGACCCTGTCATCTCAGTCCAAAATCTCCTTAAACTGATAAGCAAATTGAACAAAGTCTCAGGATACAAAATCAATGTGCAGAAATCACAAGCATTCCTATACACCAATAACAGACTGACAGCCAAATCATGAGCAAACTCCCATTCACAATTGCTACAAAGGGAATAAAATACCTATGAATACAACTAACAAAGGATGTAAAGAACCTCTTCAAGGAGAACTACAAACCACTGTTCAAGGAAATAAGAGAGGACACAAACAGAGGGTGAAACATTCCAAGCTCATGATTAGGAAGAATGAGTATCATGAAAATGGCCATACTGTCCAAAGTAATTTATAGATTCAATGCCATCCCTATCAAGCTACTAATGATGTTCTTCACAGAATTGGAAAAAAAACACCTTAAACTTTATATGGAACCAAAAGAGGTTCTGCATAGCCAAGATAATCCTAAGCAAAAAGAAGGAAGCTGGAGGCATTACGCTACCTGATTTCAAACTATACAACAAAACTACAGTAATCAAAACAGCATGGTACTGGTACCAAAACAGAGATATAGAACAATGCAACAGAACAGAGGCCTTGGAGGCCATGCCACACATCTACAACCATCTGATCTTTGACAAACCTGACAAGAAAAGTATTGGGGAAAGGATTCCCTATTTAATAAATGGTTTTGGAAAAAATGGCTAACAGTGTGCAGAAAGCAGAAACTGGACCCTTCCTGACACCGTACACTAAAATTAACTTGAGATGAATTAAAGACTTAAGCATAAGACCTAACAGCATAAGAATCATAGAAGAAAACCTATGCAATACCATTCAGGACACAGGCATAGGCAAGGACTTCATGACTAAAACCACAAAAGCATTGGCAACAAAAGCCAATATAGACAAATGGGACCTAATTAAACTCCAGAGCTTCTATACAGTAAAAGAAACAATCATTAGAGTGAACTGGAAACCAACAGAATGGGAAAAAAAATTTTGGAACTACCCATCTGATAAAGGGCTAATATCCAGAATCTATAAAGAAGTAAAACAGTTTTACAAGAAAAAACCAACAAATCCATCCAAAAGTGGGAGAAGGATATGAACAGACACTTTTCAAAAGAAGATATATATGAGGCCAACAAATATATGAAAAAATGCTCATCATCACTGATTATCAGAGAAATGGAAATCAAAACCACATTGAGATACCACCTCATGCCAGTCAGAATGGTGATCATTAAAATATCTGGAGACAGGCCAGGCGTGGTGGCTCAAGCCTGTAATCCCAGCACTTTGGGAGGCTGAGGCGGGTGGATCACGAAGTCAAGAGATCGAGACCATCCTGGTCAAAATGGTGAAACCCCATCTCTACTAAAGATACAAAAAATTAGCTGGGCATGGTGGCGCGTGCCTGTAATCCCAGCTACTCAGGAGGCTGAGGCAGAAGAATTGCCTGAACCCAGGAGGCAGAGGTTGCAGTGAGCTGAGATCGCGCCATTGCACTCCAGCCTGCATAACAGGAGTGAAACTCCGTCTCAAAAAAAAAAAAAAAAAAAAAAATCTGGAGAAAACAGATGCTGGAGAGGAAGTGGAGAAATAGAAACACTTTTACACTGCTGGTGGGAGTGTAAACTAGTTCAACCATTGTGGAATACAGTGTGGTGCTTCCTCAAGAACCTAGAAATGGAAATTCCATTTGACTCAGAAATCACATTACTGGGTATATACCCAGATGATTATAAATCATTCTATTATAAAGACACATGCACACGTATGTTCAGAGTGGCACTGTTTACAATAGCAAAGACCTGGAACCAACCCAAATGCCCATCAGTGATAGACTGGAAAAGGGAAATGTGACACATATATATCATGGAATACTATGTAGCCATAAAAAACACTGAGTTTGTGTCCTTTGTAGGGACATGGATGAATCTGGAAACAATCATTCTCAGCAAACTGACACGAAAACAGAAAATCAAACACCGCATGTTCTCACTGATAGGCAGTGTTGAACAATGAGAACACACGGACACAGGGAGAGGAGCATCATACACTGCGGTCTGTTGCGGGGAGCCAAGGGAGGGACAGTGGTGTGGTGGGGAAGATAGGGAGTGATAACATGGGAAGAAATGCCAGATGTAGGAGATAGGGTGATGGAGGCAGCAAACCACATTGCCATGTGTGTACCTATTTAACAATCATAACAATCCTGCATGATCTGCACAGGTACCCCAGAATCTAAAGTACAATTAAAAAAAATAATGTCACAGACAGATGAAAAATATCTATAGAGTAAGTTCTAGATTATAATATCTTTATTAACATTTTTACACATGAACATAATTCAGTATTTAAAAACAAACTTGAAAAACATGTTTATTTTAATATTACGTAGATATTTAATAACCTATTCTATGAAAAAATATTTTTTAAAAAAGGCATAAGATATGCAATAATTTTTTACAAAAAACTGAAAATCCTATGGGAATTATTAACATATAACAATGTTATTTATATACATGTACATATATATATACACATACACATATATGTGTATTTACATATACACATATATGTATACACATATACATAAACATATATGTATACACATATACATACACATGCATATACATACACATATATGTGTGTATATGCTTATACACATATGTGTGTGTGTGTGTGTGTGTGTGTGTATATATATATATATATATATATATATATATACCTACGTATATATATATAGAGAGAGAGGGAGAGGGACAGAGAGACATGAATACCGATATCTATCTTTGTTTATATTTGTTTGTAAACTTTTTTCTTTTTCGCAACAATGACAACCAAAAATATAGGACAATTATTTCCCATAGAAATAATTCATATAATTTCATTAAAAGTAAATTATTATAATTAATTCATCATCATCACAATAATTTTTTTTAAGAATTGAATAGGGTAATTCAAAAACCTTGTTTTATACCTGATTAAGATGCCAGCATCAAGATAAACATATCTAATGTCCTATATTAATTTGTTTTATCATTATTATTCTTATTACACATAGCAATTAATAAGATATATATTTTTTAAATCATTTTGAAATTTAATAAACACTTTCACATATACTATCCTCTTTTAACTATTCTATTTCATAATTTACCAATTTTCATACAAAATTTTAACAAATTTTTTTTCTATTTGAAATAAATTAGCCTGTCATTTCCCCACATTATATATAATATAAAATTAGTATCTAAATAGTGCCACTTAGATTACAAATAATAAAATACTATTCCTCTTCTACCTTCAAATATCTTTATAGTAGCATACATAATTGTTTTGTTAGGGAATCTAGCAGCAGGCACAGAATTAAAAAGTCACCTCTGTGATTTTCATCTTTAGGCAGAATAAAGGTCCCTGAATTTTAAAAAGAACATTAATAGGTACATAAATGAGAAAGGGAGAAAATAGAAGAAATTGATCTTTAGTTCTAAGAATAGTCAAACACAACAGTAATCTTCCCTGCCATAGAGAACAATTTGAGTATGTTAAAATATAAAATATGCCAATTTTTTTGCAAGTTATATCCAACTCCAATGAACTTGATTTATTGACTTTTCAAATTACTTTGCTTTAAAAAAACTGCGTGTTTTAATTTTAAATACATTTTTGAAATCAGAATAATTTTCTGTATTGAAAGGCCATCTATATACTCTAGTTTCTAAAGAGCATGCACTACCCGAATATCCAATTATCTGAGTAAACTGACATAGTGTCAAATAAAATATTTTCTCATTAAACTGTGTTCTTAAAAAACAAAAAGTCTAGAAAAGTATGTGAAATAATAAAATCCTTTAATCATCTAGAGCCAAAATTATACTTCGCTCTGACTTAGAAGAACAGAGGTGACTGAACCCTCCTTATAAGTAAAGGCATTTTATGATGGTGTACAGAGTACTGCAGTATTCTAACAAGCTATCACGTTTCATTACACAAACCCTATCAAGAAGACATTTTATGGCCTTTCCTTAAGCAGCATGATATAAATTTCTAGAGAACAAAATTTAACATTGGAAATAATAGCATAAACAATTAATATAACTCAGGTCTTTTACAAATGAAGAAACTGAAGCAAAGAAGAATGAGGTGGGTATTTAAATCTCACAGCTAGCATATCCAGTCCTTTTTCTATACCTGTCCTGTCTAGCACAGTAGGTACCAGCCACATATACTGTTAATTTCTTGAAGTATGGTTAACTGGAATTCAGATGTGCTGTAAGTATAAACTATATACTGGATTTTAATGGTGGACTATGGAAAGTAACACAAAATATCTCACCAATAATTTTATTCTAATTATATGTTGAAAGATAATATTTTGGATATGTTAGATCAAAAATATATTATTAAAATAAATTTTACTTGTTTCATTTTACCATTTCTAAATGTGTCTACTAGACATTTTTAAATTACATTCATGGCTCACATTATATTTCTATCTGACAGAACTGTTCTAGACCATTACATTTTATATTATTTTAGGTATATATCTTTTTGAGATTCTAAGTACATACAGTAATTTCTTATAGGAAATTCATATCTTTATATTTAGTCAACTGAAAATATTCTCCTTTTTCTTTCAAGATTCTATGCTTACATAATCTAAATACCATGTCAATTAACAAACGTCAAATGAGTATCATAAACGTTTACAACTTCATTGTAACTCTGTCTTTCATAAGGAGTGCTTCTCTTTGTTTCATACTCATTAATTTTACTATTCTAACATGTTATTCCCTAAACTCCACAGTCATTCAAAATGTACTCTATACTTTGATAAAAACTTACAAGGCAATGGACTAAAAGGAAAAAGAGGGTATTGAATTTTCATTGCACAGGAGAATAATCAAAGATAATTCCAATAAGAGTAAATTTTTTATTAAACTATAGCAATAGCTAACAAGATTTCTCAGAACGAACAGTAATCGTGTTTATATAATAAGTCAAACTTTAAGTGTATTCTGCCTAAAAGCTGACAGTTGGTAAATTTGAAGGTGTCAGGATAAGGAGAATAACAAGCAAAAAAAATACAAACAGACACCTAAAACAGAATAGGTTAGCCTTAACTCAAAGTCATTTTTATCTGATGGACAACAGGGTATCTATATATGTCCTCACTCAACCAATATTTTGAAAGCAAGAACCATTTCATAGGGGCAGGTAATAAATATTTCCCCAAAACTATTCTTCTATGTTAAATCCCTAGTATAATTGAGGCTTCTACAATAAGTGAATTCATGAAGGCTGTATGCTCTTTAAGGACTGGAAGATAGTACTTCGTTTATTGTCACGTGTTGGGATTGGGAGGCCTTTGTACAAATCAGAGGGACTCTCTTTACTTCTTCTGACGCAGAATTGGTGTCCTGGCAGACACTCCTGTCCGACATTGATTCATTAAATAGGAATAACAGCTTTTCTTTAGTAGAGTAGTCCCTTTTCCATTTTCTATTACCTAAGAACTGCTGAGAGCTTGTAAAGATGTGGGACATGTTGGAGTGGTATCAAGGAACAGAAGCTGAGAAGTGGCTGACAGTGATTACCTCTTAGAAAGAGGATCATGTTGGATTTCTCCCAGTCATGGAAATTCCTAGTCCAGGAGCTCTTTTCAGAAGCCCAGTGATGTTACTGTTGACAGGATGAGGTTGGATTTTATTTGCGTAATGCATATTTTAGGACATGGAAGATAGCATCACTTTTTTTTTTTTTTTTCTTTTGAGACGGAGTTTCGCTCTTGTTACCCAAGCTGGAGTGCAATGGCGCAATCGCGGCTCACGGCAACCTCTGCCTCCTGGGTTCAGGCAATTCTCCTGCCTCAGCCTCCTGAGTAGCTGGGATGAGAGGCATGCGCCACCATGCCCAGCTAATTTTTTTGTATTTTTAGTAGAGACAGGGTTTCACCATGTTGACCAGGATGGTCTCAATCTCTTGAACTCGTGATCCACCCGCCTCAGCCTCCCAAAGTGCTGGGATTACAGGCGTGAGCCACCGCGCCCGGCCCATGATTTTCTTTCTTTAAAGGAAGGATTTAGAAGACAGGCAGAGTCTGCTCTGCTACAGAGTGACTCCCTGAACCTGAATACAAATACTCAAAGAATAAAATTATATGGTATCTACATTCTTTCTTTTTTTCTTTTTTTATTCTTAGAGTCTTACTCTGTCGCCCAGGCTGGAGTCCAGTGGTGACATTTTGGCTCACTGCAACCTCTACCTCCTGGGCTCAAGCAATTCTCATGCCTCAGCCTCTTGAGTAGCTGGGATTACAGGTGCCCACCATCAGGCCTGACTAATTTTTACATTTTTAGTAGAGATGGGGTTTCACCATGTTGGCCAGGCTTGTCTGGAATTCCTGACACCAAGAGTTCCAACTGCCTTGGCTTCCCAAAGGGCTAGGATTACAGGCATGAACCACCATGCCCAGCCTCCACATTCTTTAAAACTCACATTTCCTAAATGGGGATTTGTGAACCTGTAAAAGATTATGAGACTGTTCCATCTAGATCCTGCCATAAAAAGACTAACTGGTCTGTTTCCATTATTATTTTTAATAAAAAATAAAATATTCTTTAATATTTGGTTTTCCACTTTGGACAAAACACTCCAAGTGCATCTCAAGTGATTACATATAGGCAATAATGGTTATTGAATGAACTCGTTCATTTCTTCCTTTCATAGTCACCAAAATATACCTGGAAATGAGATTTTTTTTTTTCACCATTATACTGATTTTAATTTTTTTTTTTTTTTTTTTTTTTTTTTTTTAGAAGGAGAGGAAAAGAGAGGAAGAAAAAGAGGGAGTGAGAACAGGAATATTGCTTTATTCTATGAATGGGTATTAATAATGGCCGATCAATATTTTGTGTATTTTAAGTGGAGAATGTATATTTTATGTATCTAAAGTGGAGAGCTCTATAAGTACTTACTAAGTTTACTTGTTCCAGATCTGAATTCAAATTCTGGATATCCTTATTAATTTTCTGTCTCGTTGACTGATTTTACTTTTTTAATGTTGGTTATATATTTTAAAATTTAATTTTTAAGATTTATCTTCAAAGTGAATTCTACATATAGAAAGAAAACATAAGGAAATCTTATGGAATTTTTATAAGCTTGTAATCATAATATGGTAATTCTGCAAATTCCCAAGATAGCAGCATCTTAAGGTATCTATAGCATAGAAACTGATATCAAACACTCATATTTTAAAATATATATTTAATCAGAATAAAATCTGTTCTGGCTTTTCATATATAATTACAAAGTTCACATACATTCTAAATGTATTATACTTTACAGAGGTTTTTGTAAACATCATAAAGCAATCTCCCTTATCTCATAATTGATAAGCAAAATAGAACATATAAGTAATTAGTGTGCTATTTCAGAAATGGAAGAATAAAGTAGTATGCTATTTTTGATCATATGAAGTCTACTAAAATTCTGTCTGTATTTTACTATATTTTAGCTCCTAAATCAAATTTCATATGCCATCTTTGAATCTTTCCTTAAAAATGTATGTCCCTTCTCGTATAAGTCATTAAAAGTAAGTTAAACAATACTGCAATTAGAAAATATTGACATCCTCTATGCTACAGGTATTAACAAAATGGTATTAAAATTAATACACTGTTATGCCAATCAAAATAATTTTACTTAAAATACTGTTTATTTATTGTATGATATGAAAAATAACCAAAATTTTATTTCTACTTCCTAAAGAGGTGGGCAATTTCTCTTGTGCTTTAAAAGAATTGGTAAGAATCACTTGGTAATATTTATTTTTTTAAAAAAACTATCAATGCATGCCCCTTCACTACAGATTATAATTTACCAGGATACACTTCCAGAATTTTTATTATTAACAAAAATATTATCACAGCTAATCTGATTTAGGAGGAATGTAGCCTGTAGATACAGATCAGGTCAATGCTAATAATCCTCAACTATTTGACCTGTATCCTAATAATTATAATCACTAATACACTGGAAAGATTATGGTATGTTCATGACAATGTATCTAAACCCAAAAGAGGAAAGTACTATCTAAATAAAAGACAGGGATTTATTTTATTTATGTTTAAATGCTAGACCTAATGCAATGCTGGATCATAACAGATAAGTTATAATTGATGAAGGAACAAAATATCTATGATCTATATAAGTTATCTAGCATAGATGCAGGGTACAAAATTCTACAGTACGAATGGCAGTTAAATACTATAGAGTAATTATTGAAACATTTATTCATTCACTTGTCAAATAGTAATTGAGCATCTAACCAGCATTGGGGCAATAGTAGCAATAAGACAACCATTACTCCTGGATTTCCATCTGTGTAAATGAAATCAAGCACTGGTTACATTTTATTTAACAAAAATTATGAACATGTATACACACACACACACACACACACACACACACACACACACACACACACCAATGAAGAGTATCAAGAGGTAGAGAAGTAGACAAACTTTCAGCTTCTCAGCAGAAGCAACAGTATGTGGGAGTCACTGAGACATAAAAAACTGAAGTAGATACTAGAAGGTCATTGTGGATGGAGTGTGAACTATAAGGGGGGAGTGGCATTAGCTGAACCAGGGAAATAGGCACAGCTAAGTTATAAGAACTTATATTTCATGATACTGCTGATAATGTACTTTATATTTGGGGCAATAAAAAGCCTTTGATACTTTTTATGAGGCTAATTCCATTTTCAAAATCATATTTGCATTTTTAAATGTCTGTTGTTTCTGTGTTAAAATGAGTGTAGTAGGACAAAAGCTAAAGAAAGACCAGTTAAGAAGCAACTACAAAAAAAAAAAAAAAAAATCCTAAACTTTATATGGAAGCACAAAAGACCCAGAATAGTCAAAGCTATCCTAAGTGAAAATAACAAAATGGGACGCATCACATTACATGACTTCAAATTATAGTATAGAGCTATAGTAACCAAAACAATATAGTACTGACTAAAAACAGATGCATAGACCAGTGGAACAGAATAGAGAACAGAAACAAATCCGTATATCTACAGTGAATTTATTTTAGACAAAGATTCCAATTACATACCTTGGGGAAAAGACAGTCTCTTCAATAGATGGTGCTGAGAAAACTAAATATCCTTATGTAGAAAAATGAAACTAGACCCCTGTATCTCTCACCATCTGTGGGGGGAAATCAAAATGGATTAAAGACTTAATGCTAAGACTTAAAACTATGAAACTACAACAAGAAAACACCAGGGAAACTCTCCAGGATGTTGGACTGGGCAAAGGTTTCTTGAGCAATATCCCACAGACACAGGCAACCAAAGCAAAAATGGACAAATGAGATCACATTGAGTTAAAATGCTTCTGCAAAGCAAAATAAACAATGAACATGGTGAAGATACAACCCATAGAATGGGAAAAAAATATCTGCATACTACCCATCTGACAAGGGATTAATAACCTGAATATATAAGGAGATCAAACAACTCTATAGGAAAAAATGTAATAATCCAATTTAACAATGAGCAAAAGGTCTGAGTAGACATTTCTCAAAAGAAGACATACTAGTAGCAAACAGGTATATGAAAAGATGCTCAACATCACTGATCATCAGAGAATGCAAATCAAACTAAAATGAGATATCATTTCACCCAGTTAATATGGCTTATATCCAAAAGACAGGAATAATATATACTGGCAAGGAGGTAGAGAAAAGGCCACTCTTATAAATTGTGGGTGGAAATGTAAATTATTACAACCACTATGGGGAACATTTTGGAAGTTACTTCAAAAACTAAATAGAGTTGCCATACAATCGAGCAATCCCACTGCTAGGATATAGATGCAAAAGAAAGGAAATTAGTATATTGAAGAGAAATTTCCACTCCCATATTCATTGCAGCACTATTCACAACAGCCAAGATTTGGAAACAACCTAGGTGTCCATCAACAGAAAACTGGATAAAGAATATGTAATAGATGAAAGTACTATTCAGCCATAAAAAAAAAAGAATGAGATTCTGTCATTTGCAACAATATAAATGGAACTAGAAATGATAACGGTAAGTAAAATAAGTCAGGCCCATAAAGACAGACATCACATATTCTCACTTATCTGTGGGATCTAAAAATTAAAACAGTTGAACTCATGGATATGGAGAATATAAGGATGGTTACCAAAGGCTGAGAAGAGTGTTCTGTGTGGAAAGACACTATACAGGAGAGGGAAAGCCATTGTAACTGGAGGAATGGTTAATAGGTACAAAAGGCGGGGGCATGGTGGCTCTTACCTGTAATCTCAACATTTTGGGAGGCCGAGGATGGGCAAATAACCTCAGCTCAGGAGTTTGAAACCAGCCTGGCAAACATGGTGAAATCCCAATCTCTACTGAAAATACAAAAATTAGCCAGGCGTGGTGGCTAACACCTGTAATCCCAGCTACTTGGGAGGCTGAGGCAGAAGAATTACTTGAACCCAGGAGGCAGAGTTTGCAATGAGCCAGATCATGCCTGCCCTACAGCCTGGACAACAAAGTAAGACTCCATCACAAAAAAAACATATATATAGCTATAAAAAATAGTTAGAAGGAAGAAATGAGATCTAGCATTTACTAATACAACAGGGTGACCATGGTATAAAAATAATTTAGTTGTTCATTTTGAAATAACTTAAAGTATATTTGTATTGTTTAAAATACAAAGAATAAATGTTTGAGGTGATGGATACTCTTTTTACCCTAATGTGATTATTATGCATTGCATGAATGTATACAAATATCTCATGTAATCCACATATATATATATACATAATTATATATATATTTACACACACACATAATGTGTGTATACACACACACACACACACACACACTATGTGCCCACAAAATTTAAAAATTTAAAAAGAAGAAAATGTGAAGGAAAAATGGAAGTAACTGCTATAATGCAAGCAGAGGACAAGGGTGTCATGTACTAAGGTGGTAGCAGTGGGAATGGAGAAGTGAAAATGACAAGGCTCCAGTTCATAAATAGGATTATTTTTCCAGAATTTTTACAATTCTTGTTAGTAGACAATGCTTATATTGTTTATTTCTTGTAATACTCTCTTTATGGCAAAAAGATGTTATACCTTTAGCAAGGTCCTTTCATTTCTTAAGGGTTAGAAAAATGCACTTTATAGGATGAGAATGTTGACACTTGGAAAGGAGTAATACAGCATTTATACCACCTTTAGTGGGATTAATCCAAGGCACTATTAGGTCTGACAGTAACAAAGCAGGGGAGCAACTACAACCTATATTACCTAAAGTAAATGAAGATGGGTTGTGTAAATAAGGAAATATGCAATGTAGGGTAAATCTATGGAAAGAGAGTCAAAACAGGAATCATAGACATACAAATTTAATTCCCTCATTCAGAAAATTCAACAAAATTGTCAGTAGATTAGCCTGAATCTACATTGTGGGAATGAGATAAAAAATATACCTGGAAACAACAAAGTATATGTGAAGACCAGTTACTTACTGGATATATTAAACGCTGGTTCCTTGTATCAAAAATATTTTTTGGTTAAACCAGCTTCCCTAGAGCTTTTCAATAAGATTTAAGTCATAGGTGATTTCTCAGTGATGAAACTATCACATAGAGTGGGGTTTGCTTATGTTTGTTAATATCTGCAGCTTTTTTTAACAAAATAAATAAATAAAATATGTTTGCATAATTTTAGCTCTCTTCAGAAACAGAATAATGGGAACAGGCATACAAAAGAGAAGACAGTACTAAATGCATTTTTTTTTCAATTGTCAAAAACTTGTATTCCTTCAAAAACAAAGAACACATGGTGCTCATAAGAATAATGAGGTCTGATTTTCATTTAATTGAAAGTTACTCAAAGTACAGGATTTATGTTTATGTCTTAAACTGAAGGAAGGCATTTTGTGCATGTGTATGTTCCAGGAGACCATGCTAGGGTCTGAAGAGAATAGTGACTACAGCATCACTTTAGAGTATTTGGTACTGTGTGCTATTTTTACATAGTAAAATAAATCCTAAGGTTTTGTCAGTGTAATAATATTGTTTGGTATAATAAAATATATCGACTATCAAATATTATATCTAGAAATACACTTAGACATTTACATGTTACATTAAAGTTTTAAATCTAACACAGGATGTCCAGAAAGCATCCTCTCTACTTCCACAATCTCCAATGAAAGGAAGAAAAATGCCAAATCAAAAAGCAACATGTATTATTTCTATATATTTGTTTGATTTAATAATTTGTCAAACAAGCTGAAGATGAACATGATAATAAGCTAAAACAACATATAACCAAATCTTCAACAATACTTGAAGAAACAACAGAATATTAAGGCAAACAGAAATGAATTTCTATATAGAAAACTACATCACTATAACTTCAACTTTTTATGACTGCTACTATAATTCTATTCACAGCACCACCACTGGCCCAAAAGAGATTCTAAAGATCACCTCAGACAAGAGTTGTGTTGCTTTTTTTTTTTTTTTTTTTTAAATTTTTATTGCATTATAGGTTTCACAGAAGATAAAAATATTGAGTTAGCTTCTAACTATCTTTTCACCAACGTCTGAACTTGTATCAAGCTACAAAGAACTACAATAGCTAGAAAACTTTACCAGAAAAACGTACTTGTTAGTCTACAGTGATATCGGTGATGTACTTTAAGACTGAGTTTTTGAAGAAATGATGAAACGGTATTTATTTTTAGTCTTCCATGATCAAAATTTCTTCATTTTATTAGTTTTAACTTATTGGTAAATGATCATTTATTTTACCCAATGCTAATCTATAGTAAAATAATAATTTATGTTCTACATTTATCTTTTATATTTTATTTAATATTTGCTAAGTTTATAATATTTCTTCTTTAAAAATATTACATATTTATTTTAAATCTATTTATTTTATGTATTTAAATATTTTTGATGAAATTACAGCATTACTATGTAGAATAAATATCAAACATTAATACTTTCTTTCTTCCCAGTATTAAAAATAAGTGGTTGAGATGTAGGTTCTTGTCAATGTTAATCAAGGAGATTAACATTCCTAGTCAATACCAATATTCAGAAATTGGGGAAGTATATGAAACATAGTGAGACCCACATTTCATGGTCAACTTTAAATAAAAAAATGGCCATAATGAAGACAATAACACAAATATACCAAATTATAGTAGAGACAGAGGCAAGAAAATTATGAAACAAGAATTGGATTCAAATCCCAACTTCAACTTTTAATAGCTGCACCTCGTGGATAAGTGATGTAACCTTTCTGGGCTTAATTTCTCTAAATTTGAAGAAGAGCAGCTATTCCCTCAGTTAATAGGATTACATTAGCTTGTGCATATAAGGTGCTTAATATAGTAACTGACACATAGTCACTGCTCAATAAATCTAGGCAAAAATTCTCCATTGTAACACAAAATAAGAAAAAGAAAGGGCTAGATTAATTATTTAAATTGTGACACCTGAAATAACACACACTGGGTGAATGACAGTTAAAGATCTGATATGGTTTGACTCTTTGTTCCCACCTAAATCTCATGTCGAATTATAAAAGCCAGTGTTGAGGGAGGGACTTGATAGGAGGTGACTGGATCATGGAGTGGATTTCCCCCTTGCAGTCCTCATAATAGTGAGTTCTCAAGAGATCTGGTTGTTTAAAAGTGTGTACCACCATGGTAAGACAGAGGAGAGAGAGTGCTTCCTTCTCCTTCACCTTCCACCACAATGGTAAAGTTTCCTGAGGCCTCCCATCCATGCTTCCTGTACAGCCTGCAGAACTGTGAGTCAATTAAATCTCTTTTCTTTATAAATTACCCAGTCTCAGGTAGTTCTTTATGGCAGTGTGAGAATGGACTAACACAAGACCTGAGCTATAAACAGATAATAATGGTTTATTGCTTGGGGTAGAAAAAATACCAAAGAAGAATGTCTCCTGGGGTCAAAATTCATAGCAAACTTTTAAATTCACTTATCTTGCAGTTATGTTCTTTATTTGAAAACTTATTCAACTTATTATCTTCTATTATAATATTGTAGATTAGTATTCAACATCTTAAAAAGTTCTATCATATAAAATCCATAACCATTTGCAGACCTGCTTTCAAATGCTAATAATCATACGAAGGTCAAATACATTGAAAGCAATTTTCCTTAAAAGATAATCTAAATTTATGTAAGAAATACCATGAAGATTACAAAATGTTGTGTCAAAAGGGATCTTCTAGGTTTACAGCCTCATTCTGCATATGGACAAGTGGGACTCTGGAACACAATGGGTTCTCTTTAGTCACAGTGTAAGGTAGTGATAGAGCTATGAATATAAACCAGATCTTTTGTACTCTAAACCCAAACGCCCTCTACCTTTTTTTTTTTGGTATACTAAAAAAATGCAGCTGAGCATGGACCTAATTCATCAAATCATCATCGTTTCATTTCACAAATATTTGAACACCAAGAGTAAATGAACTAAGGAGGAGGAGTTTCTGCATTACAGAATAAAAATAAAACAAATGGTAAATAGCATGTTTGAGAAATCTTTATCCTCATTATCAATCCATAATTTAAATTGTCAAGTCAGTTTAAGCTAATCAAGATGCAAGGAAGCAGAGCAAGCTCATTGGCATTATAGAAATGCTTAGAGAAGGTTTCTGAATGTATGCTCATGTCACAAAGAAAGATGAACTTTTCTATATAACCTCAACCTTACCTATATGTAGTTAAAAATGTGGCTTATGTGACAAATTCTTAAACATTCAGTCATCAGAAAGTAAAGTATCAATATATAAGTGGTTTACTAAGACCCTAAAGATAGACCCTGTCCTTTGTTACACAGATTTTGTCTAATCCCCTTCCCTGAAGTATGGGAGGGACTTGTGACCATGATGAGGTATCACTGCCAAGATTAAGTTACCAATCAATTGATTTTGAGCTAATCATAGGGAGATTGTCTCTTTTGTGGTAGGCCTGACCTAATGCATTTGTGCCTTTAATATAAGGTAAAATATTAGAAAGACTTTCTCCTGCTATCCTGGAAGAAAGCAGTCATGTTATGTTCTACCTGTGGAGAATGTCATGTGGCTGAAACACAAGGGCAACATCTAGGATCTGAGAGTGGCCCTCGCTTCATACTCCTACCTGAGGGAAACAGCACAAAAACAGAGAAGTCCTACATCTGTAGTGAAATAAATTATGTCAACAGACTGAAAGAACTTAGAAGCAGCTTTTTCCCAAGTCAACCATCACATGAGGACACACACAAACTGACAGCTTTTATTTGATCTTTACAAAGCCCTGAGCAGGAGGTCTGCTAAAAACATGCCAGAACCATGGAAAATGTGAGATATTAAATTTCTGTTTCTTTTAGCATCTCATTTCTTTAGCAATTTGTTATGCAGCAATAGAAAACTAATACAGGAAGGACCAAGTTTTTATACCTCATATATTCTCAAGATTCAAACTACAATAGTATAGTATGTATAAGGGTACCTAATATATTCTTGAGTGATTTTTGTTAATTGGAAATGGTATGCTTGACTCAGCATAGTGCTAGGAAACTGCCAGAAAATAATCCTGCTGTCACTTATGTTTGGGGAGAGCCTTACAGTTTTTAAACATATTCTCATTTAATACTGTGAATTATATATGGCATAGATATGATCTCCATTTCACAGATGAGAAAATGGAATCTATGAATTAAAGTTCCAGGAATCATGTTACTAACTCATTTTCTTTCAACTATGCTATAGCATAAGGCATATGGGAACACACTGAATTCTCTTATAAATAGAAGGTGTTATGATATACCAAGAATGAAGGTTATTACTATGTTTATTTCATTCTTCCCTTGATTTCCTGCAGAGACATTGTCAAGCACCTTTCAGATATTAACCATGTATCTGCCAGCTGACTGAATACAGGCAACATCAGCCAACCACAGAGTTTATTGTATTTCTTTTACTCTAAGCAAAATAATATACATAATAATTGTATTAATAACTACTAATTAAGTCCCTGTGACATCATGTATCCTTTATAAACTTACTTTGATTCTTACTTACTTGGATTAAATAAAACTTACTTTGATTTAAACATGCACGGAAGTTTAAATTTTTCATTACAAATGAGGAAACTGAATTTTGGAAGGAATAAGTGATTTAATGAAGGTACATACCTATTAAATGATGGATACAGACACAAATTCAGGTCTGTTTTCTCTAAAGCTAGAATTATTTCAACGATTTCAAGTTATTGTGCCAAGGGGACTTTGCAGAAAAGTGGCAAACAATACCAATAAATAATAAAGAGTTTTGAACTAGACAATGCTTTGTACTTCTGGGCAAAACCCCTTGAATCTATACCACAAACATTATTTTCACAGTGTAAAATGCTCTTACATGAAATACTGTATTAATCACTAATTGCTTTATATATGTATGTAGCAACACATGAATAAAATTAAACCCAGCTCTCAGAAAAAGAATATTTGAGAAAGACAAAAAAATAAACTCTGCTCTGGCAAGGAAAATTTATTGTAAAAATTCACAAAACTATCCAATCATACTTACAAATTCACAGATTACAATATACCTAAATGTGCTTTTGTAACAAATGATTTTTCTCTATATTACATAAGTAAATGAAAAATAATATTTTTGTATTTTGAATTCAATATGGTTTCTCCATTCAGTATTATAAATTGTACGAATTTAAGAAGGCTCTTATTAAGCAATTTGGTTCAGAGTTTTAGTCAAGGCTTTGGAGTCACCTTGGAATGCAGCTCTTCAAAGTGTTTTTCTCCCTGTTTTCTCCAGAATATAAAAGGCTATCAAAGTTTCTCAGGCATTTAAAAGCCCAAAATGATTGTCTTTTTAAAACTTTTTTTCTTCATGAAACAATTCAAGCTTTTAAAGTCTCACACACCTTGACTAGGTAGCTATTACTTTATATTTAGAAAAAAAATGTTAATTCTCAAACTGAATAATAATCTTGAAGAAAAGGACAGTTATCCAAGGACGACTGCATCTTTCTTTTGTTCCTTTGGCAGTCTCCATTTGCCAATAGTTCATCACGAGCAGCCAACTTTATAGCACATCATATAAATCTAAATCACTGCAATGTTTCTCTTTATGTTGCATTAAATCTGCCATGACTCTTCTAATAAGTTAAATAACCTTTACCTCTCTTTTTCACCCTCTCTTTATGCCCTGCTCTTCTAGCCACCTAAAAAATAAAATACTGAGATTCTATGATTGAAAAGATACATTACAGCTGCTTTAAATGAAAAACATAGGCAGCTGCATGCAAAATCATTATAACACTAGCACCTGAGAACTATAAAGGCTCAGGGAAGGCACTGCAAAACTGAATATGTTTGTCAGTTTCTGAATCATTAGACAAGGAATTCTTGCTTCTATTCCACTAGTCACTCCTGCAACAGCCACACAGCATCAGCCATTCATTTATATACTACATTATTTCATTGCTTAATTGGGAGAAAACACACCTGCAAAGATAATGTTGACAAGACATAAACAAGAGATACATCTCAGATTGGAAGAAAATGATGAATCAAGCAATTAGTAACTGGAAGACTAGATAACTAGAATATAGAAACATTCCATTTGTTTAGTTATAAAAATAAGCATGTTCCAAGTATTAAAATAAATCAGTGTGGGCTTAAAAAACTCATAACAATAGATTCAGAAACTTTAAGTCACTGGGCCTAAAGGAAATATAGCAACTTACCTCCAAATACTATCATTTACAATGATTCAATAAGTTCTCAATAATGTAGACTAACAGCTAAGACTAATGATGCTACCAATTAAAAGCATATTTCTATTTGGCCACACATGCATTGCATTATAGATTAGTACCTATGCTAATTATACATTACTTTGGTAACTATTACAATTAGATCTCATTTCCTAAGCAGATATCAGCTGACAGGATAAGGTGGCATTTAGAGGTATGCATGGATGCAAAGGGAAACATTCTAGAATTAAAAACACATTGGT
This sequence comes from Saguinus oedipus, assembly GCA_031835075.1. NCBI lineage: Eukaryota > Metazoa > Chordata > Mammalia > Primates > Cebidae > Saguinus > Saguinus oedipus. Next base: position 141,559,183 of record CM063169.1, read on the forward strand.
AATGCAGAGTTAATTACATGAGCTTGACTACTAGAAGATGCTTGAATTCCTGTTAATTTATTGAAGTGGGCACCAACACTATTTTGGGGGTTAGACAGGAAATGAAGCAGGTGACATAAATATATACAAACAGGCAAAATGTGTGATTGCAAAGTCTGTTTATGAAATAAAATTTTTGTAAGCCTAATTATTTAAAAAGCTGTGCTCTGCACTTATTTTAGCTTCTTTTCTATCATTGACTTAGATGAAATCTACCTGCATAATAGTTAGAACCATTTTGCTAAAATATATAGCAATTTTCTATTTCAATCTCATTTTTGATACAAAATTGAATGCAAATCTACATATTTATATATAAGCCATTAGTGTAGACTGAGTTTACACATAAGCTTTTTCTACTTATTTTGCTTGCAATTTTTTTAAGTCTGATGAATAAAAAGCAACTGCATGAAGTGCTTAGCTATATCAATTTATTTCCACCTGCATAATTTCCAAAGCTCAATTACATATTTCATCTGTTGAGATGCTCATTGTAGTCTTTGCTTCTTTACAAGGTAGACTGTTTCAAAGGCTGGCCATTATGGTGAAAATTCCTTATGTTAAATCTAAAGTTTTCTATGTATTCCAGCTCGCTTGACTTCATAAAAGAAGAAAAAATGATTTGCAAGATAAATGCAATGTATATTTATAAATCTCTTGTATTTTTCTAAAACTCTACCCAAACTGAATTGTATTACATCCATGCAATTCAGGGAGTCAGATGAATTACATATATATGAGGAGGTCTGCATAAGTATAAAATATTCTAGACATCTACACGTTAATATTTGAGATGTCTAAAAGTCTGTGGTCACATAAAACTCCACAAACACCTGAATATTCTCTTTTATACTGTATAGGGTATTAAAAGTGGATATAGCAGGAAAGTGAGTCATTGAGCTTGGTTAGTGACCCTAGATAGCCACATATCATCTTCATTTCATAACAAATTTGATTGTCTCTACCTTCTGCAACACATAGAGTTAATTTAAAAATTTATATATTAGAGAGATATCAGTTAAGCTGGTGATTTTTAAAGATTCTTGGACATCCAAAACATGAATGTCAATAATCTGCTGGAGTTAGGAATTAAAAAACAACCTGCTAATAGATCATGATCTTTCAGCAAATAGGCCAAGGTGCTGTTCACTTCATTGAAGACTCTTCTATTCATAGGTCTAAAACAAAGGCCATTCCCTGTTCTAGATGAGAAGACACTTCCTATCAATGAAAATTGGAGGATGCAGAAGAATTTAGGATTATCAGACACACTACCCAGGAAAACAAATTCAGTCATGATAAAACAAGAAACAATTCTCCGTGAAAGAACTAGGCAGTGTTAGTGCTTGTATATGCAAGACATGTGCATGTGAAATTGAGGAAATTGGGTACTTTAGAAATATTTAAACATGTATTTAGCCAATCATGAAACTGGCCCATCTAAGAAATCCTTATACACTGGTTGACTATGAATGTTCAAAAAAAAAAATCTCTTGATAATTCTGGAAATGTCAATCTCCTGCTATAACCAATTTTGTCAGATATCTGTACAACTACAATTTTAATAGTAGAAACAGTACAATTAGTGGTCCCTGGAAGTTAGCTTTCAAAAAAATAACATATTAACCAAAGTCAAACAAATATTTGCACACTAATTCTTCTTTCTTTTTTTGGAGATGGAGTCACCAGGCTGGAGTGTGCAGTGGCGCAGTATTGGCTCGCTGTAACCTCCACCTCCCTGGTCCAAGTGACTCTCCTGCCTCAGCTTCCTGAGTAGTTGGGACTACAGGCACCTGCCACCACGCCTGGCTAGTTTTTGGTATTTTAGTAGAGATGGGGTTTCACTATGTTGGCCAGGATGATCTCAATCTCCTGACCTTGGGATCTGCTCACCTTGGCCTCCCAACATGATGGGATGGTAGGCGTGAGCCCCTGTGTCCGGCCTTGCACACTGATTCTTTTATACAATACCATTAAAGGAATCCTATTTTAAAAAGTTTTATAAATATTTAAACGTTATTTTAGGAATGATCCTTTTGTTAAAAAAAATCACTGTTCATCCATTTTACAAACAAAATTTCCTTAAAAAGTAGAATGCATTTAAGTTAAGGTAACCTGTTTAGTGTTCTGTTGACACAGTCATCAGCAGTATGTATATCAATCACTGTACTATGTTTTAATTCAATATTCTCCTTGGCCAATTCTAAGGTAAACTGATTTGCTCAATCAATATATTTTTGAACCTTTTAAGTACTAATTTTCTTTTTATCAAGTAGAAAAAAAGAGTATTTGCTCTAAATCCTTAAAATACAATGCTATAAAAATTCCTGTATCTTGAAAGCCTTACTGCAAATGAGTATTACAGACATCCAGCAGGAAATTAAAAAAAAAAAAAAACCTGAATAACAGTTGTTATTCTAATATGGCAGTTAATGCTTAGGACCCTTCTGTCATTCAAAATTCTTATGATATTGGTATTCTCTCCACAAGTCCCTTCCCACCACTTGTAACTTCCTCTTCATTAAAAAGTGACACAAAAGTTAAGCTAGTCTGAAATATATATATATATATGCATATATATACATATATATAATTCAACAAGAATAATTTTATACTTGCTAAATTAAAAGCTTTTTTTTTAATTTTAAATTTTTATTGCATTTTAGGTTTTGGGGTACATGTGCAGAACGTGCAAGATAGTTGCATAGGTACACACATGGCAGTGTGTTTTGCTGCCTTCCTCCCCTTCACCCACATTTGGCATTTCTCCCCAGGCTATCCCTCACCATCTCCCCCACTGCTGTCCCTCCCCTATTCCCCCCAATAGACCCCAGTATGTAGTACCCCCTTCCCTGTGCCCATGTGTTCTCATTTTTCCTCACCCACCTATGAGTGAGAATATGTGGTATTTCATTTTCTGTTCTTGTGTCAGTTTGCTGAGAATGATGTTCTCCAGATTCATCCATGTCCTTACAAAGGACAAAACTCATCATTTTTGATTGCTGCATAATATTCCATGGTGTATATATGCCACATTTTCCCAGTCCAGTCTATCATCGATGGGCATTTGGGTTGGTTCCAGGTCTTTGCTATTGTAAACAGTGCTGCAATGAACATTCGTGTGCATATGTCCTGATAGTAGAACGATTTATACTCCTTTGGATATATACCCAGTAAAGGGACTGCTGGGTCAAATGGAATTTCTATTTCTAGGTCCTTGAGGAATCGCCACACTGTCTTCCACAATGGTTGAACTAATTTACACTCCCACCAACAGTGTAAGAGTGTTCCTATAAATTAAAAGGTTTTTTAAATGATAACCTATTTATATTTAATTTCTTCTCCCACAGAATAACAGGTGTGGCCTATATGAAAGACATTTTCTTCACAGTTTATCAGACTTTTTTTGTCTAATTGATATTCTCAAATATTCTACCTACATAGAATAACTAGATGTCCAGACATCTAATTAGTGAAGAAGAGAACATTCTGGGAGTTGGAAGGTGGTGTGGGCATAATACTTAAAGTCCCAATGGTATGGGCTAATTTCAGATTTAAACACGTGTGTGTGTGTGTGTTCATATATACGTAAGTGTCTATGAACACAAATATATATATATATATATATATATATATATATATATATATATATATGTGTGTGTGTGTATATATATGGTGTAATCTTTTAAAATAAAAGCAATTTATTTTAATGTAACTTTATCTTACTTTTTTAATATTGTATCTTTACTTCATATGCATGTGTGTATATGTATGATATCTATGATAATGTATTTTTAGAACTTGTATCTGAATTTATATTTTAAAATATAGAAAATGAAATATAAAATATATCACTTATTTCAAAGTGATGTCTATTTTTCAGAGAAAATATGCTCAATTATTTTTCATAACTGCTCAGAGCAATTCAAGAAGTTTGCACATTCTACTGTAGGGTTCATCAAAGTGTGACCCCAGAACCAGCTGCATGAGCATCACTTGTAAGCTTGTTAGAGGTGTAATTTCTTGGCCTCCAACTAAGACCTGCTGAATCTGAAACTCTAGAGACTTGGCCCAGGAATCTGTTCTTGTGAGCTTTTCAGGTGATTCCAAAGCAGAGTCTAAGAACTAATGCCCTACCCAATCCATGACTAATAAATAAAGAATGAAAAATCCATGTGACTACTTGCTCTTGGCTTCAGCTGTTGGATTTCTGACTGAATTCTACCAATTCAGCAGCCCTAAGGCATCTTACTCAAAAAGTTGTGCCAGTGTTACTTTACCTTTAGATTATATGACAAAATAATTAAGAATTGTGCAAACTCTTGGCACATTCATAACCCAAAACATCCAAGTGCCAACTGTCAAAAACATATTAAAAAATGCTACTCTACTCCCAATTAATAATCCCCATCTCCATAGTTTGTATTCCTATGAGAATATAATTGAACATTTTCTCTATTCTTCTCCATGATAAAATCAAACTGTAAATAAGGCTGAAAGGAGTCTCTAATTTGGGAAGCTGATAAGAAAACACACTCATATAGTATTCACTCTGTACCAGGAATTATGCTATGATCTTTCTAAGTATTAACCCACTTAATATTCACGGAAAGCCTTTAAGGCAGATTAAATATTATCCCAATCCATACTCTCATTAGTGACTTGCCCAAGATCTCACATTTAGTAAGTAAAGGATTCGAATTTGAAGTGAAGCAGTAAAAGCTCTTAAAAACAGATTGTCAATGGCAAAGTATCATAATTCTCCAAGGAGAAAGTATAACTCGCGAATACAAAGAAACTTCAAAAAGTTCATGGAAAATACATATCATGAATAAACCATGCATGGATTTCCATTTTTTTGCACAAAAATAAACTTGCACTAACTTATTATAACATGTCTGAATATGATCTACTTTTAGAAACTAAGAAGGATTAAGACGTCAGTTTGAAAAAAGCCCTCATCAGAGCAAAATAAAATTGAAGCAAAGAACAAACATCAAATGTATAATGAAGCTTTAGGGGAAGAACAGTAACATCTTGATGCTTTTCAAAAAGTGTACAGGTATAATGGCCCTTAAAAATCAGAGGTTTACAAATGGATAACTGACTTTAAGAAGGGAACCGAAAGTGTTAAAGATGAAGCCAGCAGGGGAAGACCATTTATGTTCATTTTGGAGGAAAAAAAATTCATCTTGTTTGTGCCCAATTGAAGACTCCTGAGGATTCACAGAACAAACAATAGCCAACACCAAAGACATCATAAATGGTTCAGCTTACAGAATTCTGACTGGAAAATTAAATTTGAGCAGTCTTTTCATTTTATGGGTGCCAAACTGTGGCACCCAGGTCAGCAGCAGACAAGAGAAGAGGTTTCAATAGAAATTTTAAACAAGTGGGATGAAGATCTTGAAGCATTTCTACAAAGACTTGTAGCAGACAATGAAACATGGCTTTACCAGTAGGATCCTCAAAGCAAAGCATAATCAAAGCAATGGTTCCCAGGAAGCAGAAGTGGTCGAGTCAAAGCCAAAGTAAACTGGTCGAGAGCAAAGGTCATGAAATATTTTTTTGAGATGCTCAAGGTATTTTGCTTGTTTACTTTTTAGATGGCCAAAGAAAAATAACATCTGCTTATTATGAGGGTAATCTGAGAAAATTTACCAAAGCTATATCAAAAAAAAAGAAGAAGAAGCCAGGAAGGAATTCTTTTCTACCACAGAAATGCTCCAGCTCATTCCTCATAGCAAGCAAGCACAATTTGGGAAGCGTTTCTAGGGGAAATCATTAGGCATCCCCCTTAAAGTCCTGATTTGGCTCCTTGTGACTTTTATTTCTTAATCTTAAAAAACAAAATCTGCCAAGGACACCCATTTTTCTTCAGTTAATAATGTAAAAATAAAGATTATATTGACCTGGTTAAATTTCCAGGACCGTCAGTTCTTTAAGGATGGACTAAGTGGCTGCTATTATCACTTACAAAAGTATCTTGATCTTGATAAAACTTATGTTGAAAAATAAAATTTATATTTGTTTTTACCTTTTAATTTTATTTTCCTACAAACTTTATGAAGTGCTCATGTATACCACCTCACTAATAATTAGACATTTTTTTTTAATCCATTAAATCGAAGCTAATACTCAACCTGAGTTAACACTGTAAAAAACTGACAGTGGAGTATAAATTACTAACCCATTTGGCAGACAACTTGCTAAAAACTATGAAATATAAAGAGAAAAAAAATGAGAAAATATAAGCAAAGTATAGAAAAAATATTATCTACCTTGCTCTCAACTCACTTATTTTTAGGTTTTTATTTTATTTAGACTATCAAGTCCACTAAGAAAAAATAAGTAACATAATTGTTTGTTTATAATGATCTTTCTACATTTTTTGAAGCAGGTAAAATATTCAAAGAATATATTTATATTTTAAACAAAACATCAATCTTGACTTTACCAGTAGGTGTGACCTTCAGCAAACCACTCAAACTTCTGAATTTTAAATGGAGCTAGGAACATAATGTGATGTTTCCCACATAAAGGCTTGTAAAAATCAAAATAAATAAACTTGGTGTAAGCCAAAGGCTTAACTTGGCTTTATTAAATTTGTTTAATTTTTAAAGAAAAGATATGCAGTCTTTTTATAAAAAGGTTAACATCATTAATATTTTATAGTAATTATTAGTAACATTATTGAAGAATTAAAACTATCATTACATTTAAAAGTATTTTTCTCATGATATACAATTAAAGAATACTAATGCATGGATGCAAAAACAAGTAATACAAGCAATAAAATCAATTTTCTTGGACACAAACACATCACATTTTCAGAACACAGCCACTTTTCCCCTGTCATATTTTCACAATCACAGCATAAATAATATATAGAAAAGTCCAAAGAATATAATACTCTATGCAAAAACTACTCTGGCCAATTGAGTTTTAACTATATATCACTTAATGTAGAATACCAAAAATGAAAACTTAATGTGCTTAACTCATTTGTGGCTGAAATTATCCAAATCTAATTATTTGGGTTTTGATTGACATAGGAGTACTAGAAAAAAATTAGAAAAATTTGAGTAGAAATCAGAGGATAAGTTGTGCTATAACGAATGACTTAAGACACAAAAATCAGATTCAATCATTACTGGAAGAGTGATTTAAATATATCTTTCCTGATAGGAGATAAATACAATAAAACATATTTTGGTAATTTGTTTCTCCCTAATAAACAGACTGTTAGGAAAAATATTTGGCACATTTATAATCTATATAAAATTCATAAAATATCCAAGGGTTGACTAGCAGAAAAAAGAATACTGATAAAAGGCTTAGATTTATCATCACAAATTTTCTAACTGGTCAACCATGTCTTTGTTAAATAAATTTGTAAGGCAGTGAAGATATATGTTATTATAAATATAAATTCTTCAATAAAGATGGCATAAAATCCATATCATCTCTATTTACTTACACTTCCTTTCACCTTGTTTTTTAAAAATGAAATGTAAATAATAACTGCAAACAATATCCTTGTCTCTTTTTATTCACTGCAAGGGCTGAGATAAGACTCATCTATACTCTAAAATGGCGATCAGATTAAATATTTTGGGTGTTGCCTAATTTTACTACAATCTCTGTAGAAGAAGTACAATGAATTTCTTCTTATCTATAAATTACAGTATTTGAACTTTATGATAATGTTCAAAAAAAAAAAAAAAACCAGAAACTTCAATGACAGTCTTGATGAAGCACTCAAATATTGCAGAAAACCAAAATCATCTTTTCCAGAACAAAATACACTATTTCATTCACAGCACATCATTAAGTGGCTGTCATCATTGCTTAAACTGATTTACTCTAATCATTAAAATCTCTACCTATTTACAACAGGAAGGATAATCAATCCTACTGAACATTTTACATTAAAGCCATGTTCAACAGAAGAACAGAATAGGTATTGTCTAATGTTCTCTTAATTTGGGGGCATAGTATGACATCTTAGATAGGATGTGTGTTTTGGAGACATTTAGCAAGCTACCTAAGGTTTACTTCTTATCAAGAAAATGAGAATAGTATCTCCTTTATATGATTACTATGGGAATTGTGTAACACAGTTATATAAAGTGGTATGGTATCTGGCACATAGTAGGAACTTCTCATAGGTCAGATTCTCTGAAAGTATTTTGTAATAGTAATAACATAAATGATTGTTGAGGTTGGCTCTCAGATAAAACCTACTGAAAGTAAAGGAAGCATGATAGGGCAGGGGAAAGCCTAGTCAAAGATGTGGACTCAGTTCAGTTGTTTGTTGGGAAATGGCTTTCGGGGTGAAGGAAAAAAGAAACCCTGATTGTTAGTGTCTGCTCATTTCTATAGTGTAAACACATATTCCCACAATAGTCAATTTTTTATTATCTACATAATGTCACTGACCACACCTTAATAGAAATGTTAAGTCAGCTTCAGTGAAAGCTGGCTTCAGCACATCACTTGTTTAGACTGATCCTACAAGGATTTCTGTAATGTGAACAACATCACAGAATTATCCCACCTAAAGGCAAAGAGATTGGACTTTAATACACCAGAATCATCAGTCACTCATTGTGAGACACCCTGAGGGAAAGGCCATAACCTCCAGAGACTCCCACCAGCCAAGAGCAATTTTCAGAAGTGTTCAGCTATAAAATGCTAATAGCCAACATTCTACAGCAGGTGGAAAACAGTGCTTCTGCCTGTAGAATGCAATTCTGGTGTGGCAGCAATGCCATCTAATATCATGTTCAATATTGAAGGTAAGTTAGTACTTCAAGTCTCTAAGGGATTCTTGCAGTCCCAATGTACTTTATTAAGATTTTTTTCTATCAACTTTATAACCAGATGATATTTGAGCTTTCTTCAAAATAAAAGACAGCACTAATATTTAGTAGTCCAGTGTCTTTTCCACTAGTGTACTGGAATAAACTAATTCTTCCTTCTCTCGCTTATTTCTAAATATCAGGACCTCAGATCTCTGCATAAAACAAGAAGCAGCAGGTTATCCATTTTGTCCCAGAATTTTCACTGTCAACATGGAAAATGCTGACCAAGATCTCCGTTGAGATAGCTACAGAGCAAACATCAAAAAAAATGCCTCTTACTCTTAGTAGAGATGTAGAGGGAAAGGTTGAGAGTTAGTTCATTGCTGTTGGTATTTGGGTTCCAAAGAAATTGATTTACCCTGTGGGCTATTTTGCATTCATTCATCACTGACTAATTATACTCTATATCTCACTTACCCTCTCAATTGACTGTTAGATCCCAACTACATGCTGCCAACGAACTATGTGAATTTAATGGGCAGTTAGCATTTCAATATTTGGTGATCATTAAAATGGTACCTGTAAAAACCAGCAAACTAGGTAACAAATGGATATCTTCTGAATCAAGAATCTGGCCACAGAGTGAAGTCAGCAAGGTGGCAGAATAGGAGGTCCCCAGTTCATATCCTCCCCACAAAACCAAGTACCTGGCAGCTGCCCATAGTCAAAACTGCCTTTTGTAGAAGCTTTGGAATCCAGACAGGATGTTGTAGAACCCTGGTAAAGCCCAAGACCAAAAAGAGCCATTTTGAGAAGGCTGGTCCAAGGCCTGGTCGTAGGCTCCCTGAGTGTGGTTCAGGCTACAGATCAAAAGCAGCCCCAACCCGGACTCAGCTCCAGAGCCACTTCTTCACCACTGTCCTGAAACCAGCCCCATCTGCCAAGGGACCTGGGAGGATCCATGCTCACACCCTCTCCCCAATGAATGGACCACTGACACAGGTCCCAACTGTGAATACTGAAGCAGCCTATAACCTGGCTAGAGGCCCACTTTATCCAGACTCTGATTCAGTCCTGCCTGCCCGACGACCCAGTGGGAGACATGCTCATCCATGTCCCAGTAACAGGCCTGCTGACCTCAAACCCTACTGTGTATCCTAAATACGTTCTATTACTTGACTGCAGTCCCATTTTACCATAGTCTGGAGTCAGTCCTGCTCATGAAACCCAGTAACTTATGTCAGTGTCTCTGATAGCAAAGATACCCACCTCGGTCTTGGCTGTGGACTCTGAAGCCACACTATGACCTAGTACTAGCCTTGCTGTATCATGGTTTGGAGGCAATCCTGACCCTGCAGTGGCCAGGGAAAGCCACACCAATCAGCATTCCCAATAATGGGCCTGCTAAATAAACAAGTGGGATGATCACATTAAATTAAAAAGCTTCTGCATGGCAAAGAAAACAATCAACAGAGTAAAGTGGCAGTCTATGGAATAGAAGAAATTATTTGCAAACCATATATGTGATAAAGGGTTAATATTCAAAATGTATAAGGAACTTAGCTCAAGAGCACACACACACACACACACACACACACATCAGTTAAAAATGAGTTATCCAGCTTCACAGATATTATGCTGAGACACTGCTGAGAAAAAAATCTCGACTGAATAGAAACTAACGAGATGATAGTAGATTATGTTGATAATAGAAATACTAACGCATATGCAACATAGGTCCATTAATGTAAAAATTGCTATAATAAGTCTCCTCATTGAGGCATATTGCAAACAGTTGTCATATTTGAGTTAAGCAGTAATTTCTTTCAACCACAGTTACCTTATATTAAATCCTAGTTTTATTTCATATAATTATTTTTTTTTTTTGAGATGGAGTTTCACTCTGTTTCCTGGGCTGGAGTGCAATGGCAGTCTTAGCTCACTGCAACCTCCACTTCCCAGGTTCAAGTGATTTCCCTGCCTCAGCCTCCCAAGTAGCTGGGATTACAGGTGCATGCCACCATGCCCAGCTAATTTTTGTATTTTTAGTAGAGATGGGGTTTTACCACATTGGCCAGGCTGGTCTTAAACTCCTGACATCCCGTGATCTGCCCACCTTGGCCCCCCAAAGTGCTTATAAATCTTTATACTTTGTTTTCAATCATAATAACTTTATGTTTACATGTATATTTTTAAGAACTACCTGAAAAAAGGTAAGCTTGAATCTTAGAAATGTAAGAGGTTGGACAGGGAGTTAGAGGTAGAATGAATAGAAATTGTACAAATGGGACTGATTGAACCAGGCTGGAGTGTTCTGCTTTGCCTTTTAGTCCTATCATGAATTTGTCACAGGTAGAAGAAGCTGTTATACTCACACATTTTGAAGGAGATTTGAGAAATACCAATATCCAAGGCTTGTTGCTTGGAGACATCCATATTATCCAGTCTATTTCCAGGATCACTGTGAGACCCTGATAGTACACATCAACTCTCAAACATAAATTCAACAAATTAAAACAAAAGTGGCATTGAACAACCATATGAAACTACAAAAACACAACACATATATATACATAAACATATTAATTTGAAAAATGAAAAGAACATGTCATTAAAATTTGGGGGATGTATAATCTGAACTGAGTCTAAGGATGGTTAGTTTATGCTATCAATAAACACACAATTAAATTATACAATCATTTTCACTTTATTCATCATATTGTCTTACTGTTTTATTCTAGCAAATGGCTAAATAAAACTTATGAAGGATAGAAATACTACTAACTGTAGTCCAACTCTATTTTCATTCCTTAAGGTCATAAATTCCTCAAATAACCAATGCTCTAATTGAAGGGATTTTAATTAATAATCTTTCTACATACTATGCTTCTGAATAAAATTTTGCACCCTGATGCTGAAAATATATTGTAAGGTGTTAGTTCAAATCTGCGCTTCTAAGAATAAAATAGTGCAAAAGAGCTTGGTCATTAAAGTCACATAAATGGACTTGAACCAGACCTTAAAATTAATTATGTGTGCAACTTTAATGTTCTAAGCTTTCATTTCCTCATTCATAAAATGAAGTTCATTAGTAGAACTTGCATGATAAAGAATTATATAAGGTATCTAAAGCCGTCAGCACTATAAATGGCATATAATAAGTGGTCAGTAAATGTTGTCTATTACAATATGACTAATTCTTGACTACAAAATTATGTCCAAAACCATGCAGAAGTGTCATAATCTTCACCTGAAAACTGAGACCTGGATATACACATCAAAAAAGGTCAATATAAATCCTTAACCACTTAGATTTGGCAATAACTTAAACAATGTTGCCAGAAATCCAGAGGTTTACAACAAAATTTTTGAAAATATAAAGATATTTAAAGTAGTTGGGAATTAGATTTCTTGACTTACAGATGAGCAGAAGCCCAAATATTGCAAGTATATAGTTCAATATACAGTAAGTCAAAGTGTATTTTGCTCTGTAGTGAGCCATACAAAGATTTATAATCAGTAAGTTTGTATGCTGCCAAAATTATATAACACTTATTTTAAAATTTCCAGGAGAATTATACATATCCTTACAAATGCCATATTTTTGAGCAATGAAGTCAGAAAAATAAATTAAGGAAAAGCTCTCACATTCTTCTAAGTCATCTCATTATCCAAGCAGATAAATTTATACCAAAGCAAGCATTCACATTGGGGATAAAATTGAAATCAAAAACATTTCATGTCACTTTTTCCATTCTCAAATTTGCCCCCAAATTAAATGAATTAGAAGACAGAAACAGAAAACCCAAAACACAATTGATAGGAGTTTAAAAATATTAAAGAAAAAGGAAATAGTAATAGCAAAGGGATAATATAAAATTTACCAGAAATTAAGACCAAGACAGAAGGGGCCCATATAATCATCAACAAAAGGAAACCCACATGAGGCACAGTGTCATGACATCTTAGAACAGCATCAGAGTTACTGTTTCACTCCAGTTTCCCTTCTAGCTATTAAGGAATCAAATGACATTTTGATCCTTGATTTTAAGTGTGATTAATTTTTTCTTAGTGGAGACATTTGAGATCTCTGCTAAACAGAGATTAAGAGGGGTTCACAAATTGTTAAGGTTCAATAAATATCTTATTTAATTTTATTGTGAATGTAATTGGTGGGGACAGAGAAGTTTATGCATATTATTTGGAAATATGAAGTAAATATTAGAAGAAAAGAGTTTAAAATGGAAATATAAGGGTAGAAACTGATGATAGAGGAGGGTCAATGTTTCTACACTACTATTTTTTACAAAAGAAAAATACATTTCTCTTAAGCAAAACTAACAAATTATAAACTTCATGAAAAGACTAATCTAAAAGAAATTTAAAATATTCAGTAGTTATAATAACATATTTCATTCCTAAATCAGGAGAAACTAAATATACATGATCAATAGTTTAAACAATGCAAGGAAAACAAATCTCATTGTTTCAATACATTTTGGGATACTTCATAAGGGTAATACCTCTAAGGAAATAGAGTATACAGTACTTTTTACTCTGGGTGATAAAAGGCAAATCACATTGCATTGCATTTACTTGTGCAGATCTTAGTAAAAAAAAACATGCACTGACTTTGGCTGAGGCTTAGGCTCCAATAATACTACACAATTATATTCAATGCTACTTCATGAGGTAATTCATTGTCTTATAAGGCAGAAGGTAAAATGTTTAAGATGGAATCACATTCAAATAAAATGTGTAACATTTCATCAAATATGCTTTCCTAAGCATTTACTAAGATACAATCATGTAAGTAACAAAGATCATAATCTTTTTATTTAGTGTTCTTGAAGATTAAATGGCCTCAGATTTTTTAAAATCTATATTTTTCTTATTCACCTGGAGAAAATTTCAAAGGTGACTTTGTCTGCTTGGAAAAAAAGTAGTAAGATAGAAATGATAGGGAAACACAATGGAGACAGAGAAAGTGCTGTCATTCTTCTCTGTTCAAATACTATAACCAAACAGCTCAGGTTCAACACAGTACAAATGTTCTGACTATGGTAGGTCAACCAACAAATATATAAGTGACACTAATTTTTTGTCATATCCTGGGACATAAATGACCTACTTAGTGATAGCCCAGTGTGTCTCAAACATAAAGGTACATACAAATCACCTACAGATCTCCTTAATATATACACTGGCATTCAGCAGTTCTAGGCGATAGGTCCCAGGAATCTGCATTTATATTTCATTTCCAAGTGAAACCCATGCTGCTTCTCCATGGACCACACTTTAATCAGCAAGAGCTTGCAGTGTACAGTCATTCAATCCCACACAGGACAGGACAGTTAAGGTTTACAGCACAGGAGAAGGCAACATAGACTAAATTAATCATTTCTCACTAGACTGCACCAGTTTTTAATTTATAATCAAAGAAAAAGACAACTGGAATCAACCTAAGAAGTCATATATGTTCCCTGGAACATTCCAGCAAGGTAAGTACTACCTGCTACTTTCCTGCAATGTTAATTGCATACACTGAGATAAATACCAACTGAGTATCAGCAACACACATGGGAACTTTTATAGTCAAAATAATACTCCACACATTGACACTAGTTCAAAGCAGTAAAATATCAAAATTAGAGAATCTACGGATATTATTTCCAACGTAACTTCCAGTTCAAAATAGGCTAATGAATTATGTATTACCCTAAGGCTTTAATAAACTTTTAAATAAACTATTCCTATCCCAAATCCTATTTGATTAGTTAAAAAAAAAAAAAAAAAGAAAGAAAAAAGAAATCCCAGATAGTCAAGAAATAAACAAGACCTTCGGGCTGATAAATTGATTATCAAAATCTTACAAAATAGATTTTTACAAATCTGTACTTCTGATTTAAGATATATGAAGAATATAAAACAAATTTATATTTTAATGTCTTATTATTTTACATTTTCTCTACAATACATTCATAACAGTTAACTCCAATACAATAACAACAAACATAAAACTAACATAATAAAACTTAAATATTTATAAAATCCAGAACAAATATTAAGCATTTTCCCTAGAATTAAAGTGGCGTTCTGTTTCAAAGTGTATTCTGTTTCAAATAGAAACATAAACGAGATACATGTATTGTTCTTGCTTAAGTAAAAATAGCCAATATTTAAATAAAACATTTTTAAAGACCCAATTTCTATTTCACAAAAAGTCATATTAGCTAAATAACAAAACTGGAAGGATCACACTACCTGAGTTCAAACTATACTAGAAGACTACAGTAACCAAAACAGCATGATACTGGTACCAAAAACAGATATACAGACAAATGGAACAAAACAGAGACCTCGGAAATAACACCATACATCTACAACCCTCTGATCTTTGATAAACCTGACAAAAACAAGCAATGGGGAAAAGATTCCTTATTTAATAAAGAGTGAGGAATTACTAGCTAGCCATATGCAGAAAACTGAAACTGGACCCCTTTCTTACACCTTATACAAAAAATTAACTCAAGATGGATTAAAGACTTAAATGTAAAATGTAAAACCATGAAAACCCTAATGAAAACCTGGGCAATACATACCATTCAGGACAGAAGCATGGGCAAAGACTTCATGACTAAGACACCAAAAGCAATGTCAACAAAAGCCAAAATTGAAAAATGGGATCTAATTAAACTTAAGAGCTTCTACACAGCAAAAGAAACTATCATCAGAGTGAATATGCAACCTACAGAATGGGAGAAAAGGTTTGAAATCTATCCATCTGACCAAGGCCTAATATCCAGAATCTACCAGGAACTTAAACAAATTTACAAGAAAAAAACAAACAACCCCATCAAAAAATTGATAAAGCATATAAACAGACACTTCTCAAAAGAATATATTTATGTGGCCAACAAACATATGAAAAAAACCTCATCATCACTGGTCATTAGAGAAACGTAAATCAAAAGCACAATGAGATACCACCTCATGCCAGTTATAATGACGATTATTAAAAAGTCAGAAAACAACAGATGCTGATGAGACTGTGGAGAAATAGGATGCTTTTTCACTGTTGGTGAGAATGCAAATTAGTTCAACCATCGTGGAAGACAGTGTGGCAATTCCTCAAGGATCTAGAACCAGAAATACCATTTGACCCAAAAATCCCACTGGGTATATACCCAAAGGATTATAAATCATTCTACTATAAAGACACATACACATGTATGTTTACTGCAGCATTATTTACAATAGCAAAACTTGAAACCAATCCAAATACCCATCAATGATAGACTGGATAAAGAAAATGTGGTATATATATACCATGGAATACTATGCAGCCATAAAAAAGGATGAGTTCATGTCCTTTGCAGGGACATGGATGAAGCTGGAAAACCATCTTTCTCAGAAAACTAACTCAGGAACAGAAAACCGAACGCTGCATGTTCTCAGTCATAAGTGGAAGTAGAACTTTGAGAACACATGGACACAGGGAGGGGAATATCATACATGGAGGCCTGTCCGGGTGAGGGTCAAGTGGAGGGAGAGCATTAGGACAAATACCTAATGCATGTAGGGCTTAAAACCTAGATGATGGATTGATAGATGCAGCAAACCCCCATGGCACATGCAAACCTATGTAATAAACCTGCACGTTCTGCACATGTATCCCAGAACGCCAAGTAAAATTTAAAACAATATAAAATATACATGCATATATGAATCATAGTTTAATAACCATTAAAGATTAAAATAGTTTAGAATAACTCATTCCCTGACAAACTTTGATAAATCCACAGCTAAGGTGTTAACACAAATACTTATATATTTTATTTGAATATCTGTTACTGTTCACCTTATTAGTTTTGCTTATGGGTGAAATGATGTTCAGCTATATCAAAGCAACCAATAAATATAACACTTGTTGACAATTTAACATTCTGTGAGAAAGCTTACAGTTACTAGGTGAAAATAAATCACTAAATAAAGTTTGGAAGACTATAAATGAAATGCAGATTAATGTAGAATTAATAAAGATCTTTAGGACATTTAATTCTTATATCTTAATGAACATATGGTTTGTTTTAGAACTAGTACAATTATTGCCAAAGTTTATTTTGAGATGTTCATTCTAAATGTGGTAACAGAAGGGATCTGTACTCATATTTACTTACAAATAATCAAGTAAAATATAAAAATCAATCCCACTAGCATTTGAACAAATATAAAAAACACTTATTTGTCTGACTCAATTATTTCTGATTTAAATGGTAGAAACCAAATATAACATTACTGTTAGATATCTGTTTAAATAAAATTATTTGAGGCACACCATTATTTTTGCAACTACTTTACATCTTTTTTTTTTCTTTCTTTTGAGACAGAGTCTGGCTCTGTCCCCAGGCACATGGCTGGAGTGCAGTGGCATGATCTCAGCTCACTGCAACCTCTACCTCCCGGATTCAAGCAATTCTCCTGCCTCAGCCTCCCAAGTAGTTGGGACTACAGGTACGCGTCACCACGCCCAGCTAATTTTTGTATTTTTTTTTTTTTTTGTAAAGACAGGGTTTCACCATGTTGGCCAGGATGGCATTCACGTCTTGATATTATGATCCACCCACCTCAGCTTCCCAAAGTGCCGGGATTACAGGCATGAGCCACCGTGCCTGGCCTACATCTTTTAAAATAAATCCCCTCCCCTTCTTATTCCATGCCCTTGGGCTCTTTTAATCTATCAACCAATTCCAAATATGCCGCTAATAACTAATTAGTGGGAAAATGGTTTCAAAAGAAAATCATATATAATTGATTAACCATAACAATATGGTTAAGTGTCACATCCTCTGATTTAAATCATGACTCTTCTACTAATCAGATGTGTGACCCTGAAAATGCCACTTAACCTTCCTAGATCAAGAGTTTCCTCATCATGTCTACAATAGGGTTCATGATATTATAAATAAAGCCCGTATGGCAGTGTGTGACACACAAAGAATGATAAATGTAACCTTACTTATGATGCTAAGTAAGCTTTTTAGGGTATTTATGAAATTAATATCAATAAAGAAATAGTTATAAAATATTTCCTTCATTTAAAAATATGTAAATGCAAATACATGGATTTTAAGTACCATATAAATGAGTTCAAGTAGAATCATATGTGCTATTTCTTATGCAGTTATTTCTATATTCTCAGAATGTTTTCATGATTTATGTAAGACTTAATGGTCATTTAATTGTAGCTTAGACAATTAAATGGAAATATGGAAAGGGAAAAAGGAAAAGACAGAACTTGGAAAATATGTAAATGCTTCTTCAAACTGAAAGCTGCTGTAAATACAAGATTTTGCACTTCCTTCTGAGACAGGAGAATACTGTCTAGAGGCAGGGAACCTAAGGCTGATCTTCACTGACTTCCTAGAACTGAATTAAAAAGCAAACCCCAACTTTCCATGCCCAAGTAACAAAAGTATCAGCAGCTAATCCCTTTGCACCTGCTCCCACCCCTTTCTGTGTGGCAGATGAAAAATGGGAAGTACCTCTGATTGGCCCCTCCCAGAAACAATCAGACTGGTCACAGGCCTAGTCTTCATTTGCATAGAGGTGTATTTTTGTAACTTCACTTCAACCTCTGATTGGTCACTTTCCATGACCAGAGTGGTCTTGGGCCCTGCTTCGTAACAAAGTAACCACTGGGAAACCTCTAGTGAATATTTAAGCCCCAGAAAATTCTGTAACCAGTGCTTGTAAGCCACTTGCTCAAGCATGTTCCCACTCTGTGAAGTGTACTTTTGTTTCCATAATTCTGTGTTTTCATTGCTTCACTTTTTCATTGCTTGGTTTGTGCATTTTCTCCAATTCTTTGTTCAAATTACTAAGAGCCTAAATGACCTGTAGTTAAGAACCTCCACTGGTAAAATATTTTGGTAAGCTGGCGAGGAGGTAGGCCCAGAGTTTGGGATTTATTTTTATTTTCTTTTTGTTTCCCCTTTTTCTCTCTGCTCCATACAGGGGAACTCTTATCTCTCTGTCTTTTCTCTTTTCAACTAGGGACCCTCAGTAGACAGCACCCAAGCATGGAGGCTGCTGCTGGTCTCTGGCCAGTGCTACTATCCAGTGAAACTGAAAGGTTTTCATGTGGAAGGACCTGACTTTCATCATCAGGTTCAAATGAGGGACTTGAGTCTTTTTCCTTTATCATTATTCAGTCTTTCAGCAGCTGTTTCCTAGTAGCTCCTTAATAATTGAGGCAAATGGCTGGGGCCACTCTCTGGTGTTACCCGAAGGCCACAAAGTACATGAGGCCAGCTGCCCTGCCTGGAAAAGGGAAGGACTCTTTTCTGTCTTTCCTGGTTATAGTCCCTGAGTACTATGTATAATGTGATTGGCAGTGGCAACTCACCCAGGGTGAACTCACATATGTTTCAAGCAAATGAAACTCTCTTTTTCTATGCTAAATTTTCCTATAATCTATAATGGCAAAAGATAATTTAACTCAGCCGACTTGACCTCCCTTCTCCTACTCGATCCATTCTATTGCCTAAGGAGAAAACAAACACAACCAGCCTTTGGATCCTATGAGTAAAGTCCATGGCTGTCACTATGATGGAAGGGGAAGCATGGAAAAGTATGGCTTTATCAAATTATAAGGATTCTATAAGTCAAGGTCTTTATGCAGGGACAAAAGAAAAGCTCATAGTAGGCCATTGCCTCTGGAGGGAAAACAAACAAAGTGGCACTGGTGCCCACCTAAGGTCAGAGATATCTAACATTCTAAGATTAAACCCCAAAGAGAGACACCCTAGATGATCCAACTCTAGACCTTGATATCTCCAAGGGAATACTCTAGGTGGAGTTTCTGAGGCCTAGTACCAAGTCCTCCTTAGAATTTTTTCTCTTTTCAGCAAAGTCTTAGGATACAAAATCAATGCAAAAATCACAAGCATTCCTATACACAAATAACAGACAAACAGAGAGCCAAGAGTCAAATTATAAGGGAACTCCCATTCACAATTGCTACAAAGAGAACAAAATACACAGGAATGCAACTAACAAATGATGTAAAAGACCTGTTCAAGGAGAACACAAACCACTGCTCAAGGAAATAAGAGAGGACACAAACAGATGGAAAAACATCCCATGCTCATGGTTAGGAAGAATCAATATTGTGAAAACTGCCATACTGCCCAAAGTAATTTACAGATTCAATGCTATCCCCATCAAGCTACTATTGACCTTCACAGAACTGGGAAAAAAAAAACAAACAAACAAACAAACAACAACAACAAAAAAAAACACTGTAAACTTCATCTGGAATCAAAAGAAAGCCTGAGTAGCCAAGAAAATCCTAAGCAAAAAGTACAAAGCTAGAGGCATCACACTGCCAGAGTTCAAATTATACTACAAGGCTACAGTAATAAAAACAGCATGGTACTGGTACCAAAACAGAGATATATACCAATGGAACAGATCAGAGTTCCTGGAAGCAATGCCACACATCTACAATAATCTGATCTTTGAAAAAACTGACAAAAATAGGCAAAGCGGAAAGGATTCCCTGTTCAATAAGTGGTGTTGGGAAAACTGGCTGGCCATGTGCAGAAAGCTGAAACTGGACCCCTTCCTGACACCTTACACTAAAATTAACTCCAAATGGATTAAAGATTTAGATATAAGACCTAACACCATAAAAACCCTAGGAGAAAAGCTAGGCAATACCATTCAGGACATAGGGATAGGAAAGGACTTTAGGACTAAAACACCAAAAGCAATGGCAACAAAAGCTAAAATAGACAAATGGAATCTAATTAAACTTAAGAGTTTCTGCACAGAAAAAAGAAACAATCATTAGAGTGAACTGACAACTAACAAAATGGGGGAAAAATCTGCAATCTACCCATTTGACAAAGGGTTAATATCCAGAATCTACAAAGAACTAAAGCAGAGTTATAAGAAAAAATCATACAACCCCATCAGAAAGTATGCAAAGGATGTGAACAGAGACTTTTCAAAAGAAGACATTTATGTGGCCAACAAATGTATGAAAAAATGCTCATCATCACTGGACATTAGAGAAATGCAAATCAAAACCACACTGAGATACCACCTCACTCCAGTTAGAATGGCATTCATTAAAAAATCTGGAGACAATAGATGCTGGAGAGGATGTGTAGAAAAAGACACATTTTTATACTGTTGATGGGAGTGTAAATTAGTTCAACCATTGTGGAAGACAGTGTGGCAATTCCTCAAGGACCTAGAAATAGAAATTCCATTTGACCCAGCAATCCCATTACTGGGTATATACCCAAAGGATTAGAAATTGTTCTATTATAAAGACACATGCACACATATGTTCATTGTGGCGCTGTTTACAATAGCAAAGATCTGGAACCAACCCAAATGCCCATCAATGATAGACTGGATAAAATGTGGCACATATACACCATGTAATATTATGCATCCATAAAAAACACTGAGTTCGTATCCTCTGTAGGGACATAGATGAATTTGGACACCATCGTTCTTAGCAAACTTACACAAGATCAGAAAAGCAAACACCTCATATTCTCACTCATAGGCAGGTATTGAACAATGAGAACACATTGGCATAGGAAGGGGAACATCACACACTGGGTTCTGTTGGGGGTGGAGGGCTTGGGAGGGACAGCTGGGGGGTAGGGAGGCTGGGGAGGGAAAACATTGGGAGAAATTCCTGATGTAGGTGATAAGGGGATGGAGACTGTAAACCACCATGGCATGTGTGTGCCTACGCAACAACCCTGCAGGACGTGCACATATATCCCAGAGCTGAAAGAAAGAAAGAAAGCAGGGAGGGAAGGAGGGAGGGAAGTAATGAAGGGAGGGAGGGAGAGAGGGAGGGACGGAGGGAGAGAGGAAGGGAAAGAGAGAAAGAGAGAGACATAAAGGAAGGAAGGAAGGAAGGAAGAAAGGAAGGAAGGAAGGAAAGAAAGAAGGAAAGAAGAGAGGGAGGGAGGGAAGGAAGGAAGGAAAAAAGAAAAGAAAGGGGAAAAAGAGAAAGAAAGAAAATAAATAAATTAGAAAAATTCATTTAAAAAAAATTCTCGAAGTGGGTGGAGGAGGCAAGATGGCGTCATAGAGGTGACTCAGGATTGCAGCTCTCGGTGAAGGTGCAGAGGGTGAGTCCTAGCCGCATTCTCGGATGTTCCTTTTATGCCCACAGAGCGTTGAAAGTCCCAGGTGTGGGAGAGACACGGGACGCTAGCAGCCGGATAACGCAACCGGCTCCCGCCGCCTCTTCGGCCGGCGCCGCAGCGGGACCCGGCGCAGAACTCACTGGTCTGGGTGCCCTGTTAAACCGGCAATCTGAGATTTGGAAGGGCAGATTGGCATGTCCATCTGATTGAACGGGACTTGGACAATGAGCCAGACCAGGAGTTTCCTGGGAAGTGTGATCTGAGCCGGGGTAGTGGGCAGCGGCACGGGAGATCGCACGGATCCCAGTGCCCTATCAGCAGGCTCCTGGGGCGCCAGTGAGAGAGTGGACCTTTCAGCTTGGGGAGAGGGAGAGAGAGAGAGAGAGGACAGACTCTGAGGCAGGGAGCAGGGTGATCGGGCTCAGCGGGTCCCATGCTCACGGGGACAAGCAGGGTGGCGACTGGAGGCTCTTGGGGCTGAGAGTTTTGTTGCTGGCATTTAGGACGGTGCAGCCCGGTCAGGGAGGGGCGTCCACCATTCCTGACGAAGTGCACCCCCACTTAAGTACCGCCCAGGACTGACGCAGCCTGCCGTTGCCGAGGCAACCTGCCATAACAGAGAGACTCCGCCAGGCAGCAACAGGGTGGACCCGCGTTAGCAGGTCAGAGCCCCGGCAGGCAAATAGTGAATAGACTGCCACCTAGTGGAACAGGACAGTGCAACAGATACTGATAAAGAAAGCCCCAACTCCCTGAGACAGAGCATCTAAGGGTGAAAAAAAAAAAAAAGTGGTGTTTTATGAGTTCTATTGCAGCAGACATAACCTCCCAACAACCCTGAATGAACAACGGAGCTCACAGCTCAGCACTGGAGCTCCTATAAAGCAAAGACTGTCTCCTCAAGCAGCTCCCTGACCACTGTATATCCAAGGAGTCATCCCAGAAAAGGACTAATCAGACTGACATTTGGCTGGCATCATTCTGGAACAAGGGCAGCAGAAAAAGAAACTGATATCATCCCTCACTGTTCTGCAACTGCTGCAGGTATACCCCAGACAAGCAGGGCCTGGAGTGGACCTCAGCACTCATACAGCAGAGAGGATAGATCATTAGAGGGAAAACTAAGTAACAGAAATACTTCATCATCAACAATCTCAGTGTCCACACAGAGACCCAATTGAAAAATCAGCCACTACTAAGACGGCAGGCGGATAAATCCATAAAGATGGGAAGAAACCAGCGCAAAAAGGAGGAAAGCACCCGAAACCAAAACACCTCACCTCCAAAAAAGGACCAAAACTCCTCACCAGCAAGGGAACAAAGCTGGACGGAGAATGAATGTGACGAAATGACGGAATCAGACTTCAGAAAGTGGATAATGAGAAACTTCAGTGAGCTAAAGGAACATGTTCTAAACCAGTGCAAAGAAACTAAGAACCTTGAAAAAAGATTTGAAAAAAGATTCGAGGAATTGATAACGGGAATGGACAACTTAGAGAGGAATATGAATGAATTGAAGGAGCTGAAAAACACAACACGAGAACTTCGCGAAGCATGCACAAGTTTCAACAGCCGAATTGACCAAGCAGAAGAAAGAATATCAGAAGTTGAAGATCAACTCAATGAAATAAAATGAGAAACCAAGATTAAAGAAAAAAACACAAAAAGGAATGAACAAAATCTCCAAGAAATGTGGGACTATGTGAAGAGACCCAACCTACATTTGATAGGTGTACCAGAATGTGACGAAGAGAATGAATCCAAGCTGGAAAACACTCTTCAGGATATGATCCAGGAAAATTTCCCCAACCGAGCAAGACAGGTCAATACTCAACTCCAGGAAATACAGAGAACACCACAAAGATACTCTGCAAGAAGAGCAACCCCAAGGCACATAATCATCAGATTCACCAGGGTTGAAACGAAGGAGAAAATACTAAGGGCAGCCAGAGAGAAAGGTCAGGTCACCCACAAAGGGAAGCCCATCAGACTCACAGCAGATCTCTTGGCAGAGACTCTACAAGCCAGAAGAGAGTGGGGGCCAATATTCAACATCCTTAAAGAAAAGAGCTTTCAACCCAGAATTTCATATCCAGCGAAACTGAGCTTCATAAGTGAAGGAAAAATAAAATCCTTCATGAACAAGCAAGTACTCAGAGATTTTGTCACCACTAGGCCTGCTTTACAAGAGCTCCTGAAAGAGGCACTACACATAGAAAGAAACAACCAGTTCCAGCCATCCTAAAAGCACACCAAATGCTAAAGACCATCAACAAAATGAAGAATGTACATGAACCAATGGGAAAAACAGCCAGCTAGCATCAAAATGGCACTATCAAATTCACACATAACAATATTAACCCTGAATGTAAATGGGCTAAATGCACCAATCAAAAGACACAGACTGGCAAATTGGATAAAAAACCAAAACCCATCGGTGTCCTGTATCCAGGAAACCCACCTCACATGCAAAGATACACAAAGGCTCAAAATAAAGGGATGGAGGAAGATTTACCAAGCAAATGGAGAGCAAAAAAAAGCAGGAGTTGCAATTCTCATCTCTGATAAAATAGACTTTAAAGTAACAAAGATCAAAAGGGACAAAGAAGGTCATTACATAATGGTAAAAGGATCGATACAACAAGAAGAGATAACGATTCTAAATATATATGGACCCAATGTAGGAGCACCCAGATATATAAGGCAAGTTCTTAATGACTTACAAAGGGACTTAGACTCCCACACAATAATAGTGGGAGACTTTAACACTCCACTGTCAATAGCAGACAGATCAACCAGACAGAAAATTAACAAGGATATCCAGGACTTGAACTCAGACCTGGAACAAGCAAACCTGATAGACATTTACAGAACTCTCCACCCCAAATCCACAGAATATACATTCTTCTCAGCACCACATCACACCTACTCCAAAATTGACCATATAATTGGAAGTAAAGCACTCCTCAGCAAATGCAAAACAACTGAAATCATAACAAACAGTCTCTCAAACCATAGTGCAATCAAGTTGGAACTCAGAATTCAGAAAATAACTCAGAACCGCACAGCTTCATGGAAACTGAACAATTGGCTCTTGAATGTTGATTGGATAAACAATGAAATGAAGGCAGAAATAAAGAAGTTCTTTGAAACCAACGAGAATGAAGACACAACATACCAGAGTCTCTGGGACACATTTAAAGCAGTCTCTAGAGGAAAATATATAGCAATAAGTGCCCACATGAGAAGAGTGGAGAGATCCAAAATTGACACCCTATCGTCAAAATTGAAAGAGCTAGAGGAGCAAGATCAAAAAAGCTCAAAACCTAGCAGAAGACAAGAAATAACTAAGATGAGAGCAGAACTGAAGGAGACAGAGACAAGAAAAACCCTTCAAAAAATCAATAAATCTAAGAGCTGGTTTTTCGAAAAGATCAACAAAATAGACAGACCACTAGCCAGACTGATAAAAAAGAAGAGAGAGAACAACCAAATAGATGCAATAAAAAACGATAAAGGGGAAATCACCACAGATTCCACAGAAATTCAAACCATCATCAGAAAATACTGCAAACAACTCTATGCACATAAACCAGTAAATCAGGAAGAAATGGATAAATTCCTGGACGCCTGTGTCCTCCCAAGCCTAAACCAGGAGGAAGCCGAAACTATGAATAGATCAATAACAAGGTCTGAAGTTGAGGCAGCAATTAAGAGCCTACCACACAAAAAAAGCCCAGGTCCAGATGGGTTCACAGACGAATTCTACCAGACACACAAAGAGGAGCTGGTACCATTCCTTCTGAAACTATTCCAAATAATCCAAAAAGAGGGAACCCTTCCCAAATCATTTTATGAAACCAACATCATCCTGATACCAAAACCCAGCAGAGACTCAACAAGAAAAGAAAACTTCAGGCCAATATCCATGATGAATATAGATGCAAAAATCTTCAATAAAATACTGGCAAACCGATTGCAACAGCACATTAAAAAACTTATCCATCATGATCAAGTAGGCTTCATCCCGGGGATGCAAGGCTGGTTCAACATACGCAAGTCTATAAATGTAATTCACCACATAAACAGAAGCAAAAACAAAAACCAGATGATTATCTCAATTGATGCAGAGAAGGCATTTGACAAAATTCAACAGCACTTTATGCTAAAAACCCTCAATAAACTTGGTATTGATGGAACATATCTCAAAGTAATAAAAGCTATTTATGACAAACCAACAGCCAATATCATACTTAATGGGCAAAAACTGGAAGCATTCCCTTTGAAATCTGACACTAGACAAGGATGCCCTCTCTCACCACTTCTATTCAACATAGTACTGGAAGTTCTAGCCAGAGCAATCAGGCAAGAAAAAGAAATAAAAGGTATTCAAATAGGAAAGGTGGAAGCCAAATTGTCTCTATTTGCAGACGACATGATAGTATCCCTAGAAGACCCCATCACCTCAGCCCAAAAGCTCCTGCAACTGATAAGCAACTTCAGCAAAGTCTCAGGATATAAAATCAATGTTCAAAAATCACAAGCATTTCTATACACCAATAACAGACTTAAAGAGAACCAAATCAAGAACGAACTGCCATTCACAATTGCTACAAAGAAAATAAAATACCTAGGAATACAACTCACTAGGAATGTAAGGGACCTCTTTAAGGAAAACTACAAACAACTGCTCAACGAAATAAGAGAGGACACAAACAGATGGAGAAACATTCCATGTTCGTGGTTAGGAAGAATCAATATCGTGAAAATGGCTATACTGCCCAAAGTAATTTACACAATCAATGCTATCCCCATCAAACTACCATTGAATTTCTTCACAGAACTGGAAAAAACCACCATGAATTTCATATGGAACCAAAAAAGAGCCCGCATAGCCAAGTCAATTCTAAGCAAAAAGAACACACAGCGGGAGGCATCACGCTACCAGACTTCAAACTATACTACAAGGCTACAGTAATCAAAACAGCATGGTACTGGTACCAAAACAGAGATATAGACCAATGGAACAGAACAGAGGCATCGGAGGCAACACAACACATCTACAACCATATTATCTTTGATAAACCAGACAAAAACAGGCAATGGGGAAAGGATTCCCTATTTAATAAATGGTGTTGGGAAAACTGGCTAGCCATGTGCAGAAAGCAGAACTGGACCCCTTCCTGACACCTTACACTAAAATTAACTGCAGATGGATTAAAGACTTAAACGTAAGACCTGACACCATAAAAACCCTAGAAGAAGATCTAGGCAAAACCATTCAGGACATAGGAGTAGGCAAGGACTTCATGACCAAAACACCAAAAGCATTGGCAACAAAAGCCAAAATAGACAAATGGGACCTAATCAAACTCCACAGCTTCTGCACGGCAAAACAAACAGTCACTAGAGTGAATCGGCAACCATCAGAATGGGAAAAAATCTTTGCAGTTTATGCATCTGACAAAGGGCTGATGTCCAGAATTTACAAAGAACTCAAACAGATTTACAGGAAAAAAACAAACAAGCCCATTCAAAAATGGGCAAAGGATATGAACAGAAACTTTACGAAAGCAGACATACATGAGGCCAGCAAACATATGAAAAAGTGCTCATCGTCATTGGTCATTAGAGAGATGCAAATCAAAACCACATTGAGATACCATCTCACACCAGTTAGAATGGCGATCATTAAAAAATCTGGAGACAGCAGATGCTGGAGAGGATGTGGAGAAATAGGAACACTCTTACACTGTTGGTGGGAGTGTAAATTAGTTCAACCATTGTGGAAGACAGTGTGGCGATTCCTCAGGGACCTAGAAATAGAAATTCCATTTGACCCAGCAATCCCATTACTGGGTATCTATCCAAAGGACTATAAATCGTTCTACTATAAGGACACATGCACACAAATGTTCATTGCAGCACTGTTTACAATAGCAAAGACCTGGAACCAACCCAAATGCCCAACGATGATAGACTGGACTGGGAAAATGTGGCACATATACACCATGGAATATTATGCAGCAATCAAAAATGATGAGTTTGTGTCCTTTGTAGGGACATGGATGAATCTGGAGAACATCATTCTCAGCAAACTGACACAAGAACAGAAAAAGAAATACCGCATATACTCACTCATAGGTGGGTGAGAAAAATGAGAACATGTGGACACAGAGAGGCGGTCTACTATACACTGGGGACTGTTGGGGGGAATGGGGGAGGGACAGCAGGGGGAGGCTGGGGGGGATAGCCTGGGGATGAATACCAAGTGTGGGTGAAGTGGAGGAAAGCAGCAAAGCAAACTGCCATGTGTGTACCTATGCAACTATCTTGCTCGTTCTGCACATGTACCCCCAAACCTATAATGCAATAAAAATTAAAAAAAAAAAAATTCTCTCTTTTCCAGATCACTATGAGAAACAACCCATCTATTCTACCTGATTCCCTCCTTGGCTGCATTCTCAATCATTGGAATCAATTTGGCCCTGATGACCTAAGGAGGAAACATTTGATATTCTTTTGCAATACTGTTTAGCCCAAATATTGTTTGAAATCTGGAGTCTGTTGTTGAATGGGAAAGTGGGATGAAATTGCATGTATACAGGCTTTTGTGCTGCTTTTCTAATCAGGGTATGACCTGGTTAGCATGTGACACTCTCATTTGGTGCTGTCTGGCCCCAATGTTCTTTGGAGTTTAAAAATCAAACTGTCAAGGAAATTGTTTAACCCAAAATTTTGGTTCACAGTCTTCATTGGGTTACCCATTGTGAAAAGCAAAGTATAACCATATAAAACCAGTGAGTTTATATTGCTATCTCATGCCTAGAGTTTCAAGGTAAAAGCTATTGGATATTTATTTGCCTGTATGTATACATGTCTAGATGTGTTTATTTATATACACACTTGTTATACGTTGTATCTATGTAATTCGCTTATAAGTAAAAGAGCACTCAATAAAGTAATAAGTCTAAGCAATTACACTTACTGTTATACATTGTATCTATGTAATTGCCTTATAAGTAAAATAGTACTCAATAAATTAATAAATAAATCTAAGCAATTTTCAAGTTCATCTAACTTAAATGTAACTTAGAATTTCTTTCTTCTAAATGAATGGAATCACTTTCCATGTAATAATTAAGCAAAGTGTTTTGTTTCATTTTTATAACAAGCATTCCTGACAGCATAAGTATCCACCCCTGAAGATCCCTTTCTATAGAACAAAGTACCAGATAAATATTTTTGGTCCCATAATGGTTAGCCACAGCCTGTGTATACTGAGACCAGGTGTACTGGGAATCAGCTTAATTTTAACAGAGTTTCACTTTTCCCCTCTGGCAATTAATGGATACTGGGTATTTATTCATATCTTTAAATTTAACATAAAGACTGTGAAACACCACCAGTTAGCTTGGGCAAATGACTGTTGGCTTTGTTTATCTCCACTATCATCCTAATACACTGCCATCCCAACCCCAGCTCTATCTTGGGCCCTTAAAAAACGACTTATGATGACAGAACAAGCAGTAAACTTCTCCAGTCCTATCAGAGAAATCTTTCTAGAATTGCATCCCCACAGAAACCCATTTGGCATCAAGTAACAATGTATATAGAGCCAAAATTCCAAGTACCACTTTGTATCAAGTCAAGCTGACATTTTATTCAGCCCTTGGAACCTTGAAATGTCATCAATCTAACTATGTGATAGAGATTAACCCCCGATATGATCAGGCAAGCTATGAAGTTACCCAAACTGCATCATTCAAAAATCTTGTATGGTTTTCATGGAAACCATCCTTAGTTAAGGGCAAATTAAAGGATATACAGTCTAAGTGCTGTCAAGGTAAACCCACTAGCCCACTAGCTGTGTTCTTATTTTCCCTTGGGAAGACTGTACTAAACCTGAGACATCTAGTTGCCCTTTGATTCCCTGGTAGAAAAATACCACCTCTGGGTGGTTGTTGGTGGGCACTAAATCTAAGTACCTCAACTGGGAAAACAGAACTTCCGGGGAAACTCTGGATATTTCCTAAGGTCTCTTCTAGCCTTTAACTGGGGCCACCTTATCAGGGAGCTTAACCTCTTGGAAAATCAAAAACAACAAACTAACCCCACTTGATCACCATAGAAAACAATTTTCTTCTTGAAAAACAGGGAACCATTTTGCCATGTGGGACCAGTTTCTACTTATGATTACCAGACAATTGGACTGAAATCTGTACACTTATTTATTTAGCCTCTAAAATCAATATAGCTCCCAACAACCAATCCCTCATTATACCTTTAACAGCAACTGCCAGGCACAAATGAGCCATCCAACTCATACACATTTTGGTAGGGCTAGGAGTGACAGTGAGAGTAGGAATAGGAGTTATCGGGCTTGCAACTTTCCTATTCTATTACCAACGCTTTTCCAAGAATTTTATGTAAAGCTTTTGATGGCACTGCCCAAAGTATTATCACCATAGAAAACAGAATGGAATCCTTGGCAGAGGTTGCTTTATAAAATGGAAGGGGACTAGATCTCCTAACTGCTAAAAAGAGGGGCCTATGTCTTTTTCCTAGAGGAATAATGCTGTTTTTATGTCAATCAATCAGGAATAGTAAGGGATACTCCCCCAAAACTAGCTGATCAGACCTCTAAGACATGACAGAAGCTGTCTGAGGCATGGGGTTCCTGGTCAAAAATGCTAAGTTAGGGTTCATGGCTCTTTCCTCTGACCAGCCCATTATTAATTATTATACTTGCCTTGGTTTCTAGACCATACTTGTTAAATCTTTTAGCTAAATTCATTTCTTCTCACCTAGAGACCATAAAGCTTCAGATGATCATGTGACAAGGTTACCAGTTTCAGGTGAAGACACCACTGCTGGCCATCAAGAAGCCACCTTGTGTACATTAGACAGAGCAGGATGAGAGTCTCTTGATCCCCAATAGGTAGGGTGTATGCCACAAGTCAGCATGAAGCACTTACAGAAGAAAGACCTTCAGTCCCCCTGCCTCCCATAAAGATCAAAGGGTATCCTGCCTCTCAGTGGGAAAATGAGGCAGGAGAATAGAGTCTGGAGGCCGGGAACCTAAGGCTGATTTGTGCTGACTTCCTAGAACTGAATCAAAAGGAAAACTCAAACTTTTCATGCCCATGCAACAAAAGGATCAGAGGTACTCCATTTGCAACCACCACCCCTTGCTGTGTAGCCAATGAAAAATGCAAAGTGCCTCCTCTTATTGGTCCAACTTCTGCAACCAGTCAGAGGTCTGCATAGGATGTAACATTGTAACTTCATTTCAGCCTCTGATTTATTGCCTTCCACCACCACTAAGACTGGTTGCAGGTTACTCTTCATTTACATAAGGTGTAACCAAGTAATCAATGGGAAACCTCTGGAGAGTATTTAAGCCCTAGAAAATAATGTAACCAGTATTCCTGAGCCACTTGCTGGAGCCTGCTCCCACTCCGTGGAGTGTACTTTCGTTTCAATAAACCTGTGCTTTCCTTGCTTCATTCTTTCATTGCTTTGTTTGTGCATTTTGTCCAATTCTCTGTTTAAAATGTCAAGAACCTGAACAACTTGCAGTCAAGACACTCCACCTATAACACTAGTTCAGATCTTCTCAGAATGGTAAGAACCAGTGTTAGCCTAATTCCCTACATATAGAATTTCAACAAACATGTATTGAATCTATTGTGGTCAATTATCTAGCAACATATGTAAACCTTTTTTTTTTTACTTTTTATTTTTTTCTTTAAGAGATGAGGTCTTACTTTGTTGCCCAGCCTGGAGTCAAACTCCTGGGCTCAGGCAATTCTCCTGTCACAGCTTCCCTAAGAGGTGGGACTACAGGCACACACCACCATGTCTGATGTAATTCTTTACTATTTCACAAATAGACTATGTCAGTATCCTCCTACCTAGGGTTTTCTGCCTCCAGCTTTTCATCACTCCTAGTCTAACAATAATGACACAGCCAAATTCACTTTCTTAAAATACTGATAAGTACTCAATAAGCATCTTCTATATCTTCTATTGATAAAGACACAATGGTCACTTCTTCTATGAAAGCATGTTTAGGCATAATAAGAATAAATTATTCCATATCCATGCTAGAATTAAAAGCAAAGTGGTGGAGGGGAAGGGACGGACTGGGATGCTCTACTACTTTATTTCTTATATTATTTTATTTTATTATTCTTCTGACTGATCCATATAGTTATCAACTGATTTCTAAACATAATGTAGATTATTATCACTCAACACCTTGCTCTCATATATTCTCCTAAGTATATTAACTTGAAAATTATTTCATTTAGTCCATAAAAGAATTATTAGAAATGATGAGTTTATTGCTTTCCTTGATAACAATATAGCTGAATCGACCTCATAATCTAAGAACTAAGAATACTGGCTTACTTATTTCATTAATGTGTCCAAGTTTGTACAACAAAGTAAAGCTACATAAAATCCTTTGTGTTCCAACTAATATTTTTATTTGATATCAATTTCTTGGTAATAATAAAGGACACATTCCCAGAAGACAGTCAAATAAATATATCTGATAAAAGCCATAACTGAAGATGTCCTTGTCAATAATGCCTCACACATTATAATTACTTGCTCCTTAAAACTTTTTAAAATAAACATTTCTTTTTATTCAAAGAAATGCTTCTCATTGTCTAAAATTTGAAAAATATACATTTCTTCACAACTTAAGAAATAATTGTGTAATTTTTAAAATATTTTGTTGGTTTCATTTTCTGTATTTATATGGAACCACATATATAATAGCCAATGACTAATAAAATCAGCTAGATGAAAGGAAAGATAGATGAGTGAATGGAAAGACCAATCAATAAATTCACAGACATATTTTTTTCACTGAACATTGTATTATGGTAATTTCCAATGCCATTAAACATTCTTAGAAAGTTATATCTGATGTTTTTATGATAAACCATCATTCATAATAATTTAGTCATTCTTATTGTATATTTTATAAAGGTGTTCAATTTTTAAATTATGGTTTTCACACTGAGGAATATTCCTATTAATATAGTTTTATTTAATGTAAATATATGAGTTTGTGTGTGTGCGTGTGTGTGTGTGTGTGTGTGTGTGTGTGTGTGTGTGTGTGTGTCCTGGAACTTACAATGTCAAAGTAAAAATCTCTAAGAGATTTTTATTTATAACCATTAGATCATCTTCCAGAAATGGTAAATTAATAGCATACACTTGTTTTTCCAATAATTATATATATTAAAGTTGGCCATAGCCTTGTCAACTGAATTTTTTTCTTTTTTTCTAATATGTCTGTATTTGATACATTCTAATTTATTTGCTGTTTTAGTCTGAACTTTTAAAACTATAGATGAAGGCAAATATATTTATAAGCATATTGTTCTATTGGATTTATTTATATTGTCTACCTTTGGTAAGAAATCTTTGCAGTTGCCACTGTATATGTACATAGAAATAAGTTTCATGTATTAATTGTTTCAGTGACTATCCCTTTATATACGAAAAGAGGTAAATCTCATACTCTTTCCCAATATGGGAAAATAAAAGCTTCCTCTCCACTCTAATAAAAAATAGATTGTAGGGCCAGGTGTGGTGGCTCATGCCTGTAATCACAGAACTTTGTGAGGCTGAGGTGGGCAGATCATGAGGTCAGGAGAAACTGAGATGCAGATAGTTTCAATAACTTGCCTCATATCACATAACTAACATGTTGAGAACACAGGAAGGGAGCCTGCTGTTTGGTTCTAGAGCCTTACTACTAAAAGCACCATTTTCAAACCAGGAGTGTCTCATCCCACTATATAAGAGGAAGATTGATGAAATTTTAGAATCTCAGCATTCAGTCTGAAAAGATCCTCAGCCAAATTGCAGGCCAAATTTGAGCCCATGCCCTTAACAGTTTTCTTATGTTGTAGAATGAATGCAAGGGAAACAACACTTATTTTGGAGGATAGAAGGTACTTAACGTTTGTCATGAAGTTACTCCAAGAAATATCTGCCACAGGAAACAAACAAATACCATAATAAAAATGTCAATTCATAAGGAGCTATGACTATATAAAAATAAATGTATATGCATCCACTAGGAGAGCAACTGAATATATGAAGCAAATATTGACAGAACTGAAAGAGGAAAAGATGACACATAATAGTATATTTAAATAACTAACTTTCAGTAATGGATAGAAAAACCAGACAGAAAATTAATGAGGAAATAGAATACCTGAGCAACATTCTAGACCAAATGTACCTAAGAAACATATACAGAATATTCCACCCAATGGCAGCAGAATACACATTTTTCTCAAGAAAAAATGGAACATTCTTCAGGATAGATGACATGTTAGTCCACAAAGCAAATCATAACAACTCTAGAAAACTTAAAATCATACCAAGTTTCTTTTTCAGCTAGAGTAGAATAATGCTAAAAACCAAGAGCAGAAGGAATACAGAAAAATTCAAAAATTTGTAGAAATTAGACAATATAATTCTGAACAACCACAGGTTATGAGGAAACAAAAGGTAAACTTAAAAATATCTTGAGACTAAACAAAAACAAAATATCAAAACATATAGGATGCAGCAAAACCATAACTAAGAAAGAAGTTTATATTGATAAGTTTTTATTAAATTCCCACATTTAAAGAGAAGAACTCCAAATAAACCTAAGTTTATAACTTAAAAAACTGGAAAAAAAAACTAATTCAGCTCTAAATTAGCAGAAAAAGTAATAAAGATTAGAGCAGAAATAAATGCAATGGAGAATCAAAAAACAGTAGTAACAATAAAAGACACTAAGATCCACAACTAAGAATGAACAGAAATTTCTTCAACATAATAAAGACTAGATATGAAAATCCCACAGCTAACATCATACTTAATTGTAAACAACTGGAAATATTTCCTCTAAGATTAGGAGCAGGGCAAGAATGTCAATTCATCATTTTTATTCAGCATGGTACTGAAAGTCCTAGCCAGAGCTATTAAAAAAATTAAGAAAAAGGAAAGAAAATTGAACTCATCCATTTAGAAAGGAATAACTAAAATCGTCTCTGTTTATAGATAATGTGTTGTACATAGAAAATCCTAAAGATTATATACATACACACACACACAACTGGTACAACTAACAAATTCAGCAAAGTGGCAGGATACAAATTAACATAAAATAATCACTGGAATTTTAATTCCCCAATAATGAGTAATCCAAAAAGCAAATTAAGAAAACAATCCCATTTATATTAGTGAGAATAAAATAAAATATTTAGGAATGAACTTAACCAAGGAACCTAGAGACTTATACACTGAAAACTAAAAAACGCTTCTGAAATAAATGTTAAAAGATACAAATATATGGAAGTGTTTACACAGTGTGCCACAAATACCAAGTCTGGTGTTCATGGATGGAAAGACTTACTATTGTTACTGTTGTCCATTCTACACAAGATGATCTACGGATTCAATACAATCCCTATCAAAATTCCAATGGTATTTTTTAGAAAAATGAAAAAGAAATCTACAATTCATATTGAACCTGAAAGATTCCAAATAAGAGAAACAATCTTGTAAAGGAAGAACAAAGCTGGAGGCCTAATACTTTCTGACTTCAAAATGTATTACAAAGCTACAGTAATCAAAACAGTATGTGCTTGTGAAAAAACAGACACATAGACAAATGGGATCAATTAGAGAGCCCAGACATAAATTTACACACATATAATGAAATAATCTTAGATAAAGGTGCCAAGAGTACACATTGGGAAAGGATAGTCTGCAAATGTTACTGAGAAAACTGAATATCTGCAAACAAAAGAATGAAAAAGCCTTTCCTAGACTACACATGAAAAATCAACTCAATATTTATTAAAGACAAATGTTATATCTGAAACCTTAAAACTCCTAAGAGAAAACAGAAAAGTTCCTTGACATTGATCTTGGCAACAATTTTCTGGATATGATAAGAAAAGCACAGACAACAAAAGCAAAAATAGACAAGACTACAACAAACTAAGAAATGTTCTGCCTAGCAAATGAAACAACCAACAGAGTGAAATGGCAACATATAGAATGGGAAAAATGTTTACAAACCTTATATCTGATAAGGGATTAATATTCAACTATATAAGGAACTCTAATTCTACATGAAAAAATCAAATAACCAAATTTTATAAATGAGCAAGTGGCTTTAATACACCTTTCTCCAAGACATCCAAATGGCTAGTACATATAGGAAAAAATGCCCAACATCAGCAATCATCAGGAAAATACAGGTCACAGATTTCCATGAGATACCACTCACACCTGTTAGGAATGCCATCATCAAAAACAAACAAAAACACACAAAGCCAGAAAATGCCAAATGTTGGAGAGAATGTGGAGAAATTGAATTGGAACACGTTACAATTTTTCCTCAGTAGAAGTGTAAGTTGGTGCAGCTGCTATGAAAAAAAGTGTAGAGTTTCCCCCAAAAAAAAACTTTACAAAGAACTATCATATGATTCATTAATTTCATTTCTGAGTATCTCAAAAAGCCCTGAAAATTATTTCAGAAAAGTATTAGCATTCTCATGTATATTGTGGCATTACTCACAATAGCTAGGAGGTAGCAAAAATCTAAATGCTGATATATTGATCAATGGATAAATAAAATACAATATATGCATACAAAGGAATATTCAGCTGTTTAAAAAAAAAAAAAAAAAAAACCTAACGGTGACAAGGGGATAGAGGCAGCAAACCACCTTGACATGTATGTGCCTATGCAACAATCCTGCATCATCTGCACGTGTACCCCAGAACCTAAAGTACAATTAAAAAGAAAAACTCTATCATATGCAACAACATGGATGTCCTATGAGGACATCATGCTAAGTGAAAGAAGCTACTCACAAAACAACAAATACCACATGGTTCCAATTATATGAAGTTCCTAAAGTGGCCAAACTCACAGAAGCAGAAAGTAATGGTCTCCAAAGCCTGGGGGTATAGAAAAATGGGGAATTGCTGTGAAAAGTGTATAGAGTTTCAGATAAGCAAGATGAAATTTCTAGAGATCTGCTGTACAACAATAAGCATATAGTTGACAATACTAAATTCCCCATTTAAACATTTTTGAACAAGGTAGATATTAAGTTTTCTCCACCACTAAAAATAGAGAAATTTAAATCAAAAGCATGTGTATGTAGATGAATGGATGGATGGTTAAATAGATAAATTCTGAATTGTTTAAGAGTATCTTTGGCAATCAGTTCTTCACATGCATAATTCCATAGAAATGACAAAAGAAAATTCAACTTAATGTTAAATAATGTTTTTTTATTCAACTTAATATTAAATAATAACTTTTTTTTTCCAACTTTTATTTTAAGATTGTGTACAAGTGCAGGTCTGTTACATAGGTAAACATGTGCCATGGTGGTTTGCTGCACAGATCATCCCATCACATAGGTATTATGCCCAGCATCAATTAGCTATTCTCCCTAATGCTCCCCCTCTTCCCCATCCCACTCTCCAACAGGCCCCAGTGTGTATTGTTCACTCTGCAATGTGTCCACGTGTTCTCATCATTCAGCTCCAACTTATAAGTGAGAACGTGCACTGTTTGGTTTTCTGTTCTATATTAGTATGCTGAGAATAATGACTTCCAAGTCCATCTATGTCCCTGCAAAAAACATGATCTCACTCCTCTTTATGGCTACATAGTATTCCATGGTGTATATGTACTACATTTTCTTTATCCAGTCTATCATTGAGGGGCATTTATGTTGATTCCATGTCTTTGCTACTGTGAATAGTGCTGCAGTGAACATATGTGTATCTTTATAATACAATGATTTATATCCCTTGGATATATACACAATAATGGGATTACTGGGTCAAATGGTATTTCTGACCCTAGATCTTTGAGAAATTGCCACTCTGTCTTCCACAATGGTTGAACTAATTCAGACTCCCATAAGCAGTGTAAAAGTGTTGCTTTTTCTTAATAACCTTACCAGCATCTGTTTTTTTTTTTTTTTTTACTTTTTATTAATAGCCATTGTGACTAATGTAAGATGGAATCTCATATTGTAGTTTTGATTTGTATTGTCTAATGATCAGTGATGTGAGCTTTTCATAAGTTTGTTGGCTACATGTATGTCTTTTGACAAGTGTCTATTCATGTCCTTTGACTACTTTTTAATGGGGTTGTTTTTCTTATGTAAATTTATTAAGTATCTTGTACATGCTGAATGTTAGATTTTTGTCAGATGGATAGATTACAAAAGCTTTCTCCCATTCTGTAGGATGTCTGTTCACTATGATGATTGTTTATTTTGTAGTGCAAAAGTTCTTTAATTTAATTAGATCCCATTCATCAACTTTTGCTTTAATTGCAATTGCTTTTTGTGTCTTTGTCATGGAATTTTTGTCCATGCCTATCTCCTAAATGGTATTGCCTAAATTTTCTTCTAGGGGTTTTATAGTTTTGGGTTTTACATTAAAGCCTTTAATGTATCTTAGTTGATTTTTGTATATGGTATAAGGGAGGGGTCCAGTTTCAATTTTCTGCATATGGCTAGCCAGTTATCCCAGCACCATTTATTAAATAGGAAATCCATTTCCCATTGCTGCTTCTGGTCAGATTTGTTTAACAGCAGATGGTTGTAGGTATGCAGTCTTATTCCTGAGATCTCTATTCTGTTCCATTGGTTTATATGCTTGTTCTTATACTAGTACCATGCTGTTTTGGTTACTGTAGCCTTGTAGTAGAGTTTGAAGTCAAGTAGCATAATGCTTCCAACATTGTTGGGGATTGTCTTGGTTCCTTTTTGATTCCACATGAATTTTAAAATAGCTTTTTCTAATTCTGTATAGAATGTCAATGGTAGTTTAATAGGAATACCATTTAACTTATAAATTCCTTTGGGTAGTATGGCCATTCTCACAATATTGATTCTTCATAACTATGAATTTAAAATTTAATCAGTTAAGGTAATTACTTGAAAACAGAACATACAGAATCTGATTAATTTTAGAAGAGAATATATTGGAAGTTTATTAGAGGTATGCAGTTTAGCTCATGGATATGCTGGAGCTTTACAATGAGCTGAGTAACAGACTGGTCCCAAGGCAGCTCTGGAAGATGTTAGCAAAACCACAGCATAATTTCAGAGCCAGTGTATTTCACTCAGAATTCACTGCCTTCATCACCACTACTGAAGATTACTCCTCTCTTCCTCATTTCACCAGTTAAAGAAACTAAGTCCTATGACAGCACAACTGACTGTCTGAGCTTTTCTCAAGTGCCCCTTTATGTAGTGTGGAGAGATAATATAACTGACTGGTTTCCAGCAGTTGGTCATCAGGAATTATCCTCCTATCAAGATACTAATAAAAAAGGGGAAATTAAAATTTGGGCAAGAAAAAAAATCTGTAAGTATCTAACACATTGAAAATTACTGTGGCTTTTTTACTGCAGGCATCTACAGTTTTTATTGATTTTTTTCATGTTTTTAAAAGAGGGTTGAGTTACCATGTTTTGGATACTGATATTTAACTGTCTTGTTTTGGATGTGTTTAGAATAAAAAGAAAAGTATAATAGGATATTTTCTCCAAGGTTTTTGTTTCCTTTGTCAGAATAGTTTGTTTAGTTTTATTTCTTTAATTTTATAGGTATTTCTAGATAATTTACACGAAGTAGAGTTGAAGCTCTAGCAGCTGTTGTTCAGAGTAATAAATCATCCTAAGAATCTCCTACATGTAATTATAACTTCATATCATACAAATGTCATCAGTCATACATTTTAATTGTTCTAGGCACATATTATGGTGATGCAGGTATAAAGATGGAAGTCCCTCTGGTCAATTATATTTGCTGTTACTAAAGAAAGTCTGTTTTTCCTTCTGTCTGTATTTGAACAAGAAATATCTTGAGCCAGGTCCAACAGAGGCTATGATAGCTCTATACTTCTTCCAAAAGAAGGCAGAAAAATTTACTACAGTGTTTTTTATCATACATTATCAATAACATAATTGCAAGAGAAAAAATTCAAACTATCCTGATTTGTAGTTCATTTTTTAAAATACCTGTAAGTGCCATATTCATGATAGTTATCTGTCTTCATAAAACTGAAATGTTAAATTTTAGCTTAAGCCAAGCAATCAACCAAAAGATATTTTTATGGCATAGAAACATTTTCCCAACTAAATGTAAATAATTTATAAATTTCCAAAACCTTTTTGTTTTTTCAGTGTGATAAGTCATGAGTTGTTTGATTTAATATAAAGAGTAATCATATGAAAATATAATGTAAATTCCATGAATCTTAGGCTTTGATTTTTTTGTTTCCCATTTCATATTGAACAGTAAGTTTCTTCATGATAAACCATAATGAAGAATATATTTTAAATAACAGTGTTATAGAAAAATATCTATATATAAACACACATAGAGAGGTATTTACATTATATGTGTATATATGTTATATACGGGTATGTATGTTATAACTGAGAACATCTCAGCACTTTTATTGAAACCTCTACAAATTAAAACCATCTCCATGTACACACACACACACACACACACACACACACACACACACACATTGTTAAATGAACAAATATTAAACTAGTGCCTGTAAAGGTCAATTACAAAATTTTTTATACTTCTCACTGGTAAGATGCAAAAAAATGAACAACAACGCTACACTGGAGTATCACTTGGATGTGAAATTAACCCACAGCTAACCGTCTTGGCACAACATGGTGAAACCCCATCTCTACTAAAAATACAAAAATGAGCTGGGCGTGGTGGTACGTACCTGTAATCCCAGCTACTCAGGAGGCTGAGGCATGACAATTGCTTGAACCCAGGAGGTGAAGACTGCTGTGAGCCGAGGTCATACCACTGCATTCCAGCCTGGTGACAGCAAGACTGTCTTAAAAAAAAAAAAAGCTAAGTCTTCTGTGTGCCCTAATAATTACTACTTAGGTTGGTGCAAAAGTAACTGTGGCTACTGCCACAATTTTAACATGAACATAATCATTAAGTATTGTTGCAAGACTATATCAAGCTATTTATTCAATAATTCTTATAGAAAACCAGCTATTTAGCATTGGAAGAAAATGTGTAAGAAATTACTGAGTTTTTAAACATCTACTGTTTTAAAACAAAGACAGTGGCAGAAGGGAAAGGAATATATCGTATATTATTAGTCTACTAAGGGAAAAAAAAATGATTATCTCATTAATACATCCTTGGATTTGTTTTCAAGTTACCAGAACTTTATAATGGACTGTCAAAATGGGGTAATTCTGAACCAAAGACAAGGTGGCAGAAAACTTGGACTCTCCAGAAATAAGGTAACTCTTCAAATGTTGGCATTTTTAAATGGAGAAATACACAAAACAACTCTAAAGCACTGTAAAACTTTTAAAAAATATTTCTTAATATTACAATTATAAAGTCCACTGAAAAGTATTAATAATTTGAAATTATCTACATCAACACAATAATTAGATCTGTTAAAAAATTAGGGGGAGGTTCCAAGATGGCGCCGTAGAAACAACTCAGGATTGCAGCTCTCAGTGAAGGCGCAGAGGGTGAGTCCTAGCCGCATTTTCAGACAGACCTTTGTTGCCCACAGAACGGGGAAATTCCCAGGCGTAGGAGAGACACAGGACAGCAGTGCAGCCCTTTTGGCTTGCGTGGCCATTTCAGCTGGCACCGCGGCACAGTGGCAGCCCACACAAAGCTCACAGGTCTGGGTGCCCTGGTAAACCAGCAATCTGAGATTTTGGAGGGCAGATTGACAAGTCTATCTGATTGAATGGGACTTGGATGGTGAGCCAGACCAGGAGATTTCTGAGAAGAGCGATTTGAGCTGGTGCAGTGGGCCACCGCAGGGGAGATCGCACGAATCCCAGTGGCCAATCAGCAGGTGACTGGGGCACCTGTGAGACAGTCAACCATTCAATTTGGAAAGAAAAAGAGAGAGAGAGAGAGGAGGGACTCTGAGGCAGGGAGCCAGGTGATCGGGCTCGGCGGGTCCCACCATCATGGGGACAAGCAGGGCGGCGATTCGAGGCACCGGGGTTGAGAGTTTTCCTGTGGGGTCACCTGAATCCAGGACAGTGCAGCTCGGTGGGGGAGGGGCGTCTGCCACTATGGACGCAATCCACCCCTACTGAGGTACCGCCCATTGTTGATGCAGACTGCCGTTGCCAAGGCAACCAGCCATAAGAGAGAGACTCTGCCAACAGG
Source organism: Saguinus oedipus (assembly GCA_031835075.1). NCBI lineage: Eukaryota > Metazoa > Chordata > Mammalia > Primates > Cebidae > Saguinus > Saguinus oedipus. Next base: position 141,601,480 of record CM063169.1, read on the forward strand.
GCGGAGCGTACCACAGTAGAATGGAGGCCCACAGCAGCAGGGCAGAGTCAGGCAAATAGTGAATAGACTGCCTCCTACCTGGGCAGGACAGTGCAACAGATACTCATAAAGAAAGCCCCAACTCCCTGAGACAGAGCATCTGAGGGAAAAAAAGGGGTGGGGGGTTATAAGTTCTGCTGCAGCAGACCTAAACACATCCACCCAGCAACCCTGAATGAACAACGGAGCTCACAGCTCAGCACTGGAGCTCCTATAAAGTACAGACCATCTCCTCAAGCAGCTCCCTGACCCCTGTATATGCAAAGAGCCACCTCACAAAAGGGCTAATCAGACTGACATTTGACTATCATTCTGGGACAAAGATAGCAGAAGAAGAAACTGGTAGCATCTCTCACTGTTCCACAGCTGCTACAGGTGTACCCAGACAAGCAGGGCCTGGAGTGGAACTCAGCACTCATACAGCAGAGGGGCTAAACCATAAGAAGAAAAACTAAGTAACAGAAATACTTCATCATGAACAATCTGGGCATCCACTCAGAGACCCAAATGAAAAGTCAGCAACTACTAAGACGACAGGTAGATAAATCCACAAAGATGGGAAGAAACCAGGGCAAAAAGGAGGAAAGCACCCGAAACCAAAACACCTCACCTCCAAAAAAGGACCAAAACTCCTCACCAGCAAGGGAACAAAGCTGGACAGAGAATGAGTGTGATGAAATGACGGAATCAGACTTCAGAAGGTGGATAATGAGAAACTTCAGAGAGCTAAAAGAACATGTTCTAAATCAATGCAAAGAAACTAAGAACCTTGAAAAAAGATTTGAAAAAATATTCAAGGAAATGATAACAAGAATGGACAACAAAGAGGAATATGAATGAATTGAAGGAGCTGATAAACACAACACGAGAACTTCACGAAGCATGCACAAGTTTCAACAGCTGAATTGACCAAGCAGAAGAAAGAATATCAGAAGTTGATGATCAACTCAATGAAATAAAAAGAGAAACCAAGATTCAAGAAAAAGGCGCAAAGAGGAATGAACAAAATCTCCAAGAAATGTGGGACTATGTGAAGAGACCTAACCTACATTTGATAGGTGTACCAGAATGTGACGAAGAGAATGAATCCAAGCTGGAAAACACTCTTCAGGATATTATCCAGGAAAATTTCCCCAAACTAGCAAGGCAGGCCAATACTCAACTCCAGGAAATACAGAGACCACGACAAAGATATTCTGCAAGAAGAGCTACCCCAAGGCACATAATCGTCAGATTCACCAGGGTTGAAATGAAGGAGAAAATACTAAGGGCAGCCAGAGAGAAGGGTAAGGTCACCCACAAAGGGAAGCCCATCAGACTCACAGCAGATCTCTCGGCAGAAACTCTACAAGCCAGAAGAGCGTGGGGGGCAATATGCAACACCTTAAAGAAAAGAACTTTCAACCCAGAATTTCATATCCAGCCAAACTGAGTTTTATAAGTGAAGGAAGAATAAAATCTTTTGCCAACAAGCAAGAACTCAGAAATTTTGTCACCACCAGGCGTGCTTTACAAGAGCTCCTGAAAGAGGCACTACACATAGAAAGGAACAACCAGTACCAGCCATTCTAAAAACATACCAAATGCTAAAGAGCATCAACAAAATGAAGAATCTGCATCAACCAAGGGACAAAACAGCCAGATAGCATCAAAATGGCAGTATCAAACTCACACATGACAATATTAACCCTAAATGTAAATGGGCTAAATCCACCAATCAAAAGACACAGACTGGCAAATTGGATAAAAAACCAAAACCCATTGATGTGCTGTTTCCAGGAAACCCATCTCACATGCAAAGATTCACAAAGGCTCAAAATAAAGGGATGGAGGAAGAGTTATCAAGCAAATGGAGAGCAAAAAATAGCAGTAGTTGCAATTCTAATCTCTCATAAAATAGACTTTAAAGCAACAAAAATCAAAAGAGACAAAGAAGATCATTACATAAGGGTAAAAGGATTGCTACAACAAGAAGAGCTAACAATCCTAAATATAATAGACCCAATACAGAAGCACCCAGATATATAAGGCAAATTCTTTACAACTTTCAATGAGACTTAGCCTCCCACAGAATAATAGTGGCAGACTTTAACACTCCACTGTCAATATCAGACAGATCATACAGACAGAAAATTAACAAGGATATCCAGGGCTTGAATTCAGACCTGGAACAAGCAAACCTGATAGACATTCACAGAACTCTCGACCCCAAATCCACAGAATATACATTCTTCTCAGCACGATATCACACCTACTCCAAATTGAACACATAATTGGAAGTAAAGCACTCCTCAGCAAATGCAAAACAACTGAAATCATAACAAACAGTCTCTCAGACCATAGTGCAACCAAGTCAGAACTCAGAATTCAGAAACTAACTCAGAACCGCACAGCTTCATGGAAACTGAACAACTGGCTCTTGAATGTTATTGGATAAAAAATGAAATGAAGGCAGAAATAAAGAAGTTCTTCGAAACCAATGAGAACGAAGACACAAGATACCAGAATCTCTGGGATACATTTAAAGCAGTCTGTAGAGGAAAATATATAGCAATAAGTGCCCACATGAGAAGAGTGGAGAGATTCAAAATTGACACCCTATCATCAAAATGGAAAGAGCTAGAGGAGCAAGATCAAAAAAACTCAAAACCTAGCAGAAGACAAGAAATAACTAAGATCAGAGCAGAACTGAAGGACATAGAGACAAGAAAAACCCTTCAAAAAATCAGTAAGTCCAAGAGCTGGTTTTTCGAAAAGATCAACAAAATAGACAGACCACTAGCCAGACTGATAAAAAACAAAAGAGAGAACAACCAAATAGATGCAATAAAAAACGATAAAGGGGAAATCACCACAGATTCCACAGAAATTCAAACCATCATCAGAGAATACTACAAACAACTCTATGCACATAAACTAGTAAATCAGGAAGAAATGGATAATCTCCTGGACACCTAAGTCCTCCCAAGGCTAAACCAGGAGGAAGCCGAAACTACGAATAGACCAATAACAAGGTCTGAAGTTGAGGCAGCAATTAAGAGCCTACCACACAAAAAAAGCCCAGGTCCAGATGGGTTCACAGCCAAATTCTACCAGACACACAAAGAGGAGCTGGTACCATTCCTTCTGAAACTATTCCAAATAATTCAAAAAGAGGGAACCCTTCCCAAATCATTTTATGAGACCAACATCATCCTGATACCAAAACCCGGCACTCAACAAGAAAAGAAAACTTCAGGCCAATATCCATGATGAACATTGATGCAAAAATCTTCAATAAAATACTGGCAAACCAATTGCAACAGCACATTAAAAAACTTATCCATCATGATCAAGTAGGATTCATCCCAGGGATGCAAGACTGGTTCAACATACGCAAGTCTATAAACGTAATTCACCACATAAACAGAACCAAAAACAAAAACCACATGATTATCTCAATTGACGCAGAGAAGGCATTTGACAAACTTCACCAGCCCTTTAAGCTAAAAACTCTCAATAAACTCGGTATTGACGGAACATATCTCAAAGTAATAAAAGCTATTTATGACAAACCAACAGCCAATATCATACTTAATGGGCAAAAACTGGAAGCATTCCCTTTGAAATCTGGCATGAGACAAGGATGCGCTCTCTCACCACTCCTATTCAACATAGTACTGGAAGTTCTAGCCAGAGCAATCCGGCAAGAAAAAGAAATAAAGGGTATTCAAATAGGAAAGGAGGAAGCCAAATTGTCTCTATTCGTAGATGACATGATAGTATACCTAGAAGACCCCATCACCTCAGCTCCAAAACTCCTGAAACTGATAAGCAACTTCAGCAAAGTCTCAGGATATAAAATCAATGTGCAAAAATTACAAGCATTCCTATACACCAATAACAGACTTAAAGAGAACCAAATCAAGAACAAACTGCCATTCACAATTGCTACAAAGGTAATAAAATACCTAGGAATACAACTTACAAGGAACATGAGGGACCTCTTCAAGGAAAACTACAAACCACTGCTCAACAAAATAAGAGAGGACACAAACAGATGGAGAAACATTCCATGTTCATGGTTAGGAAGAATCAATATCGTGAAAATGGCTATACTGCCCAAAGTAATTTACACAATCAACGCTATCCCCATCAAGCTACCATTGAATTTCCTCACAGAACTGGAAAAAAACCACCATGAACTTCATATGGAACCAAAAGAGAGCCCTCATAGCCAAGTCAATTCTAAGCAAAAAGAACACAGTGGGAGGCATCACACTACCAGACTTCAAACTATCCTACAAGGCTACAGTAATCAAAACAGCATGGTACTGGTACCAAAACAGAGATATAGACCAATGGAACAGAACAGAGGCATCGGAGGCAAATCAACATATCTACAACCATATAATCTTTGATAAACCAGACAAACAACAAGCAATGGGGTAAGGATTCCCTGTTTAACAAATGATGTTGGGAAAACTGGTTAGCCATGTGCAGAAAGCAGAAACTGAACCCCTTCCTGACACCTTACACTGAAATTAACTCCAGATGGATTAAAGACTTAAACATAAAACATGGCACCATAAAAACCCTAGAAGAAAATCTAGGCACAACCATTCTGGACATAGAAGTAGGCAAGGATTTCATGACCAAAACACCAAAAGCATTGGCAACAAAAGCCAAAATAGACAAATGGGACCTAATCAAACTCCACAGCTTTTGCATGGCAAAAGAAACAGTCACTAGAGTGAATTGGCAACCAACAGATTGGGAAAAAAATCTTTGCAGTTTACCCAACTGACAAAGGGCTGATATCCAGAATTTACAAAGAACTCAAACAGATTTACAGGAAATAAAACAAACAAGCCCATTCAAAAGTGGGCAAAGGACATGAACAGACACTTTACAAAAGAAGACATACATGAGGCCAACAAACACATGAGAAAGTGCTCATCATCACTCGTCATTAGAGAGATGCAAATCAAAACCACATTGAGATACCATCTACACCAGTTAAAATGGCAATCATTAAAAAATCTGAAGACAACAGATGCTGGAGAGGATGTGGAGAAATAGGAACACTCTTACACTGTTGGTGGGAGTGTAAATTAGCTCAACCATTGTGGAAGACAGTGTGGCGATTCCTCAAGGACCTAGAAATAGAAATTCCATTTGACCCAGCAATCCCATTACTGGGTATATATCCAAAGGACTATAAAGCGTTCTACTATAAGGAGACATGCACACAAATGTTCACTGCAGCACTGTTTACAATAGCAAAGACCTGGAACCAACCCAAATGCCCATCGATGATAGACTGGACTGGGAAAATGTGGCACATATACACCATGAAATATTATGCAGCAGTCAAAAACAATGAGTTCATGTCCTTTGTAGGGACATTGATGAATCTGGAGAACATCATTCTCAGCAAACTGACACAAGAACAGAAAAGGTAATACCACATATTCTCACTCATAGGCAGGTGAGAAAAATGAGAACACATGGACACAGGGAGGGGGGTACTACACACTGGGGTCTATTGGTGGGAATAGGGGAGGGACAGCGTGGCAGGGAGCTGGGGAGGGTTAGCCTGGGGAGAAATGCCAAATGTGGGTTAAGGGGAGGAAGGCAGCAAAACACACTGCCATGTTTGTACCTATGCAACTATCTTGCACGTTCTGCACATGTACCCCAAAACCTAAAATGCAATAAAAATTTTTTAAAAATTAGGATAATCTTCATGTTAAACATTCATCTGAACATTTGCTGTTATCACCTCAATCCAGAAATTGAAGCAGAATTGGCAAGGATAATTGTAAAGCATGTACACATCTGAAATAGGCATTTTTTTACTGTATGTTCCAAATTAAATGTTTATTCATAGTGTATATTTGATATTAAATGTTTTCTAAGAAAGAAAATAAAAATAAAATATAGATGGTGCCTTAAAAAGAAGATAGCAGAATATAAACTACACACTATCAAAGCAATCTATAAGAGCTACTAGATATAATAAATATTTTTGACTCAAATATCTGTCACTGTATAGCATAGGATTTATGATTCTTGTTTTGTAAAAATGTTAATTCATAAAGTATCTGTGATTGAAACTGCCCTGCCTTATTTACTCTATTATATTTATCAATCTCAAGTTTAATTAGCACACAAATTTAGGAAAAGCAGAAATACAGTCTCTTACTTTGTTTCACTTTCACCAAGATTTCTGAGTAATCTATATGTAAGATGCTTCACAAAAAGCAATGAGCTTTGATAATTTCAGACCTATTTATCCTCACAGGCTCTAGAGTCAATGCCTATATATATTTTTTAATCCAAGCTTTTGAGTAACAGTATAGCTTGATAGAAATCTGTAATTATCTTCTAAATATATCCCAAATCATAAACATACCCTTTATATTCTGAAACTAGTTTAATATATTTGGTATTTAGAATATTAAAATTTCCAGATCCCATTTATTTCTTAGGACAAGCCATAAATTTTCTAAAACTATATTGTTCATTACTTGGTTTATAACTAAACAGCTCAATTCTTTTTATTGAAACCATTACAAATTAAAACCATCTGCAAACTAAAGGAATGTACAACAGATTCTAGTAAACAAAATAAGGTATTTAATAAAGTCGATTATCTCTGTAATCCTTAGTGATTAATTTGCTAATCTCCAACAAACATTTCTAAATATTATGTACAGTGATAGCAAAATTATATTTTACAAGAATACTTCTTTAATCTGATGTTATTTCTGAAGAGTAGCCAATTTTGTAACAATGATTTTTTTAATGACATTTATTTTACATATTAATATTAATGGAATTCACAGTGGTCTAAGACAGAGTCTATTAATGACAATGTTGCTGCTGCTATGGAAAATATCAGTGAAAATTATTTATATGTTCCAATGTATATGTCTCCTTTTAAATTATATATTACTTTATTTCTAAAAGTGTCTTTTTTAAATAATAACAACCATCATCCTGAAAATTTACACATCAAGATGATTCTTCCTATAGGATATAAACCATTTCATTAAGAGAAAACAGTTAACTTGTTTGAAGTATCTTCTGATCACCAAAGAATTTCTCACATAGGTAAGTGAGTGAAGAGATTGAGGGGTAAGTAATTTTTCTAGTTTTACCAAGTAAATATATGACAGAGTTCGAGTTAGACTCTTGGTGTCTATGATTATAGTGGCTACACTCTAATCTGTTCATTTTATAGTGCCAACCACCTACAATCTGAAAACATTTTATTTCTGCCATATTCTGTTTCTTTAGCAATCATTTTACAGAAAATGTTTTTTATTCCCTCTTAATTCAGACTATTCCTTACATTTCAATTCCTAGATGAAAAACTAATGAAACAAGGAGCATAGAAACACATTTAATCACATTTAAACACACTTAATCATAAACATAATTACACTGACATTTGTTCTACTGGTTTATTTTATTGGTTAGAGCCTACTTTTCTACAACTATTATGATGTTTGGAGGGAAAGGAGACAATATTCTTTACAAATACAGGTGATCATCATGGGATTTTGCCCCACATAATAACAAAATAAAATATTGATGTACCAATGAAAACAATAAATAAAGCCATAGGGCCAATTGTTTTTCAAATATTTAAGGCTTTACTATATTGTACCTGAATAGGAAAAAGTGTTTTATGCATAAAATTATATCTATGCAATTATTCTTCCTTATCTAATATAAGAATTTCAGCAAGTTGAGTATTTTTATTGGCTGTCACAGAAGTTGGTCCTAATTCCTAACCATCTCTAGATAAAATCCTCAGAGAATTAAGAGTTACAGAGCTCTACAGTTCATTAAGTAGAGTTAAAGTTCACTAATATAAGCACACTGAGAGTAACAATATTATGGTGACAATTCTGACCCATAAGAAAAATTCAGTCTTCTAAAATTATTTTTTAATTTTTAACTATATTTTGGTTTAATAGCTTATTTTATTTTTTTTAGTAACTTATCCAAAAGCAGATAAAAAGGAGAGAGGCAGGGAAGGGGAGTGGAGAGAGAGAGAGAGACAGAAAAAAACTTTGGTTATGCCCAAACCCGCTTTGTTAAAAACATATACAGAATAATAGCCAATATCTTCTTTCAAAAATTCCCTTCAGACGATTTGTATAGGGGTTTTTCTCTCCCTAACAATGCCCTTTGATGGTTGACTTTCGATAGAGATGGGAATATCTGAAACAGAAGACATGTAATTGTACCAAAAAGTGATGTATAGAGATTAAACCAATAAATATAATATATAGTAAAATCTACATTAAACATTACATAAGCAGCCTTTATCCATACAGTTTCAATCACAAAAACGTGTTCATTTCCCTCTTCTGCAAGTGTTCTCTTTTTATTGCTCCACAGGACAACAATGGGAAATTTTGGGGCCATTCACTGCTTTTCTCCAATGCATGGTTGAATCTGTGAAGTACCAAATAATTCCCTTTCAGCCTTCTGCTAGTTAATTCTTCCCCTTTTTTTCAGTTCTGGCCCTGGCTGTGCTGCTTCTATAAGAGGTTGCTATTACTAAACTTGTTAACCTCTAGGAGAGATCTGGTGATCTTAGGCAGACTGGGCCCCTTTTTAAACAACTGCACTGGAGAGTCACAAAGCAGTAGATCTGCAGAAGCCTTTGCCACTGGGATCCTTTTTTTTTTTTTTTTTTTTTTTGGAGACAAATTTGCACTGTCACATCAACCTCCACCTCTCAGGTTCAAGTGATTCTTCTGCCTCAGCCTCCCAAGTAGCTGGAACTACAGGCACATGCTGCCATGCCTGGCTAATTTTTTGTATTTTAGTAGAGACGGGGTTTCACTGTGTTGCCCAGGCTAGTCTCAAACTCTGGGCCAGGCATAATCCTAGCACTTTGAGAGACCAAGGCAAGCAGATTGCCTGGGCTCAGGATCCTACTTCTTTTGATTAGTCACTATTATTTTTCCTCTCTCAGTCAGAGGTATCTTCTCTCAATTTATTCTAGCAGTCCCTCTGCTCTTTTAATCTTTCTTACAGCAAGTTCATATATTTGTCTCCTTATACAGACCAAATTATGAAATTAAAATGTTCATTTTTGCATGCAAATACACTTTATAATACTATTTGAATCAAAATGATCAGATACTATTATAGATTTATAATATGTAGGGGGTTTTATGTAGGTTAAACATTTTACTGTATACTTTCAGTATTAACTAATCATAATTAAGTAAAATAACTTACAGACTTCTAAAACCTTCATTTATAAATAGGTTAAATACCTTATATGTAGTATATTATTCATACTATTAACTGATCACAATGGGCAGAACTAGTATTCAATTCCCATGTATGTTGAGTGTCATCATGTTTCATGAAACTAGACTGTACACTAACTGAGAAAAAGAACTATTCAAATGTCAGGGATAAACTACTTTAAATCTATCATTAATTACCAGCAAAACAGGTGAAAGTCCAAGCTCAAATTCCTTTGAAGTGGCAGCCGTATTTTTATATGAGTATAGGAAATAGGATAGAAAAGTTCTACCTCAACATATAATACTGAAAATTTGAAATCTCAAAAATGCCAATTCATGTTTACTACATTTTAAGATTTTATTTTAATGTTACATTTGGTAAGTAGGGATAGAAATTACTATGGCCAACTTAGAGTTCTGTTTGTCCAAGACAATGTACAACATGGCATCATATACAGGTTTGCAATAATGCAAAAGGAGTTAAAGAACCTTAAACTCTAGAGGTTGTCCATGAACAACAGGAATATGCCATGAAGTTTAGATTCCCTTTGTTGGCTATTACTGCAACATTTAAAATAAAATCTTTTCAAAACAGAGCACCAAATCTGAAAGAATGCTATATAAGAAAGCATCATCAATAGCCTCATCAAATCTCTCTCATGTGAAATTAGTTAAGTATCCCTTACTGTTTTAGAGTTAGTTATTAAAACACTATAGCTGGGTCTGGTGGCACATGCCTATAGTCCCAGTTACTCAGGAGGCTGAGGTGGGAGGACTGCTTGAGGCAAGACATTCAATACCAGTCTGGGCAACATTGCAAAACCCCATCTCAAGAAATAAGTAAATAGGAGGAAAAGGTGGCGGATTAGATGCAGGCAAAAAATGTCACTCCTACCGAGAGATCAAAATATCACGTAAACCAACTTAGTTTGAACAGATATTTGAAGAGAAAACACCAAGAGTTGATAGAGAGGCGAAGCAGGCACCAAGAATGATGAGGGAGAAAGTTGGGAACCTTGTGTAAGGTTGCCAAATGCCAGGGGTAGTTTCCAGCCCTGAGAAGCTCCTAGGGAAGAGGTGAGTGAAGGGATAGCAGGGCAGCCCTCTCTCCTTACAGACCTCTAGGATCCTAGCTACAGGAGATCCCACAACCTCCACAGACATTTGAACTGGCAGGGAAATCTGCCTGGAGACTAGGCAAAGACAGCTTCAGTCTATGTGGAGCCCAAAGGGGTCTGATGCATGGGGAAGCTGCAACAGAACAAAGCCATAGGTGCACATCCCCTAACATGCCCCATCTTCCTCTGTGTAGCTCTAACCTGAGCTGGCCACAGGGCCAACAGAAAGCAAGGTAGAATTTCCTGGGGCACATGTGTTTTGCAGACTCTCTAGCCCACCAAACCCTCCCAAAGCCCCTGTCTGGGCACTCTTGCTGGCTTGATGCCAGTTATTGAAGGGAGCTTCCCCAAGGCCTAGGAGCAGACTTGGTAAAGAGGTTTTATCTCCCCACTCTACCAGAGTGCTGCCAAGAACATTCTGAAACACGAAAGACCCCTTTGGCTAAGTAAGGGCTTGTGTACTGGCCATTACTTTTAAGCACAATTTACAGGATAGCAGTCCAAATCACAATACCAAAAATACTCTGCCATCATTCATAGTCTATGAAAACTATGACAAAAATCTACCCACAAATAAAGATCCTATACCAAGCATTGGCCCTCTGAAAGTACACAGAAATAAAGCCAATTGAATATATTCAATTTACACCATGATGGAATGAACGACAGCCTACTCAGATGAGAAAGAATCAGTGCAAGAATTCTGGCAATTTAAAAATCAGAGTGTCTCCTTACTTACAAATGAACACACTAGCTCTATGGTAATGGTTCTTAACCAGTTTGAAAGAACTGAAATGGCATATCTGGATGTCAAGAAAGCTCATTGCGATTCAGAAGAAAGTTGGAAGCAAATTCAAGTAATCCAGTAAAATGATCTGAGAGCTGATAGATGAAATAGTCATTTTAAGAAAAGCAGCAAATTCAATGTCTGGAACTGAAAATTTCACTGCAAGAACTTACTAATGCAGTCCAAAACATCAAGCCCAGAACACACCAAGCTAAGAAGAGAATCTCAGAGCTTGAAGACCAGTTCTCTAAATCAACACAGTCAATTTTTTTAAATTTAATGATCAAAACCTCTGTGAAATGGGATTTCATACAAAGAAACAAATCCTATTACACATCGAATCCTGAGAGATTAGGAGGGAGAATGAGAAAACATATGTGAGAATGTAGTACACAAAAAATTTTCCACTCTCCCTAGAGTGGTTGACATGCAAATTCAAGAAATTCAGAGAATCTCTGCAAGATACTATACAATGTGACCATTCCCAAGGCACAGAGTAATCAAGGTCAATGCAAAAGAAAAAAAAAATCTTAAAAGGCAGCTAGAGAGATGGGTCAGCACTCACAATGTGAGTCCCATCAGGCTTGCAGCAGACCTCTCAGCAGAAACCTCACAAGACAGAAGAGGTTGGGGGTCTATATTCACCATTCTTATGAAAAAAAAATTCAACCAAGAATTTCATATCATGCTAAACTAAGCTTCATGGGTGAAGGAGAAGAACATTTTTGGACAAGTAATCAGAGAGGATATTGGCTACTACTAGATTAGTCTTATAAAAGGTCTTTAAGAGAGTGCTAAACACAGAAATGAATTATAACGGCTCCCACAAAACACACTTAAGCACATAGCACACAGACACTATAAAGCAACTACAAAATAAAGTCTGTAAAGCCACAACCTAAGAATATGACAGGATCAAAAGCTTTTATATCAATACTAAAACGGAATGTAAATGGTCTAATGCCACACTTAAAAGGAATAAAGTAGCAAGCTGGATAACAATACAAGACCCAACAGTCTGCTCTCTTCAACAGACCTATCTCACATATAATGACAGCCACAGTCTAGAAGTAAAGAGGTGGAGAAACATCAACCATGCAAACAGAAAATTAAAAAAAAGCAGCAGGAGTTACTATTCTTAAGAGAAACAAAACAGTCTTTAAACCAAAACAATCAAGGAAAAAGAACAGCATTACTTAAAAAAAGGTTCAATTCAACGGAATTTAATTATCCTAAATATTTATGCATGCAACATTGGTACACTCAGATTCATAAAATAAATTCTTCTTGACCTAAACAGACATACGGTGATAGCTGGAAAGTTCAATAGCTCCAGTGACAGCATTAGGCAGATTATTGACGCAGAAAACTAACAAAGAAATTCTGAAGTTAAACTCAACACTTAATCAAATATAGAGAAAGATATTTGCCAAGGTTAAACCAGGAAGAAAGTAAAAAGTTTAATAGACCAATATGTTCTATTAAATCAGTAATCTCATTAAGAACTGGACAAAATATATGAAAAGATACCTCTGAAAAGAAGACATACAAGTGGCCAACACACATATGAAAACATGCTCAATATTATTAGTCATCCGAGAAATTCAAATCAAAACCAACGAGGAATTACCATCTCACACTGGTCAAAATGACTATTATTAAAAAGTCAAAAAACAATAGATGCTGGTACGATGCAGAGAAAAAGGAACACTTACACACTGTTTGTGGGAATGTAAATTAGTCCAGCCACTACTGAAAGCCATTTAGCAATTTTTCAGAAAGTTTTAAACAAAACTATCATTCAACCCAACATTCTCATTAATAGGAAAATATTTTTTCTACTAAGAAGACACATACATTTTTATGTTCATTGCAGCATTATTCACAATAGCAAAGACATAGAATCAAGCTAAGTGCCATCAACAGTAGACTGCATAAAGAAAGTATCTTCCATTTACACCATGGAATATTACACAGTCATGAAAAGAACTAAGTTGTGTCCTTGGATATAATTGGAAGCCATTATCTAAGCAAATTAACACAGGAACAGAAAACTTTATACCACACATTCTCACTTGTAAGTGAGGGGTAAACAACTGAATACACATGGACATGAAGATGGGAAGAACAGACACTGGAAAATACTATAGAAAGAAGAGAAGAAGTGGGGAAAAGCTGAAAAATTACCTATTAGGTACTATGCTCACTACCTAGGTGATGGGATAATTGTTTCACTAGCTTCAGCATCACACAATATATCCATGTAATAAACCTTCATATGTACCCTCTGAATGTAAAGTTGAACATATTTAAAATAAAAAACTGAATAATAATAAAATAAAATACTAGCTTCCAGGTATTTCCTCTGAGCCACTATTTGATCATACATAAATTACATTTTGAAATGTCATGAAATTCACTTTTAAAGCTTAAGTAAAACTATATATATATATATATATATATATATATATATATATATACGGCAAAAAGGACTTAATAAAAGTTATTTTCCCTTTATAAGGAAAGAGGATATCTTTATCTTTGTAGGCATATGACTATAGAGTTCTTGACAGTAGTTGTTATTTAATAAATATACAGTGTTAAAAATATCAAGAAATTAATGAATAGCTTAAGTTTTATAGTACTATGAAAAGTACAGTTAAAGAATCTAGTTTTATGGCTGGTCTGAGTGCAGTGCTGTTTATAACTAATTGATCACAACCAGTCACAGATTTCTTTGTTCCTTCTCCACTCCCACTGCTTCACTTGACTAGCCTTTAAAAAAAAAAAAAAAAGAAAAGAAAAAAAAAAGAATCTAGTTTTATTTGTGCCTATTTAGATTCTTGCTAATTTTATTTCATCATTATATAGTTTTCATTTATTTTTAGCTTACTTTTATCTTATTCTATATTATTTATTCCTTATATATTTTCTACTTGTTTTAAGAAGAGAAAGTTGTTGGCTCATATAGCTAGGCCATTTGTATTAGTAGGCAGAATCCATTTTTTGACAAGCTTTTATTATAGGTACCATGACTCATTCCAATCAATTTCTTCATTTTTTATTTCTAATGTTAATAATCCAATTATCATACATTGCTAGAACCATAATTTTGGATGGAAATTAGGTAACTACTGTGTAGACAAAGAAGACTGTTACAGAATTTAATAGCTTTGAAAATAAAAGCTTTTTATTATTTGTGTTTGGAAATATAGTGCCCCTGTAAATGACAGCAACTTTAGAACTAAAAATAGATATAATTTTCTGTGTATATTATTTCAAAGTACATGTTTACCAACCTCATCTAAAAACATTACAAGTTCTTTTTGAAAAAATACACCCAGCAAATACAAGGAAAATTTTTATTCTTTAAAGCTGAACTTATTTTTCTAATCTTGAAACTGAGGAAATATAAATCTCTTCAAACAAACAGGTAATACTAAAATCAGCCTTTACTCCACATATTTGGTTTTTAATTCATGAAAAATATCAAATAATCCAGGATTATCAATAGCAAGTGATAAAGATCAATGCTTATGTAATTCTTAATTCTTTAGAAAACTGAGCAAATGTCAAAGGGATCAAGGCACAGAACAACAGTGTCAACTTTGAGTTTTTCCCCATGAGACCCAGATAGAAATTCTCTCCACTAAAATGGACATAAACACACTTCTATTCAACTGATGCTGATGGAGTTATAAGAGCCCAGGTCAAACAAGAGTCACTCTGATTTGAATTAAGCAGCCTAAGAATTTTATAGTACAATTAGGTTAATACTGTTTTAGTTAACAGTATTTCAGTGAGCAACTACAAATCACCTTTAAGAAACTGCTCTTAAATATCTCACATTGTTCCCCCCCCCCCCCCCAGTGTCCATGTGTTCTTATTGCTCAACACCCATTTATAAGTGCGATCATTTGGTGTTTGGTTTTGTGTTCTTGTGTCAGTTTGCTGAGAATGATGGTTTCCTGGTCTGTTGGGGGATGGGAGTGCTAGGGGAGGGATAGCAGGGGGTGGGGAGATTGGGGAGGGATAACATTAGGACAAATACCTAATGTAGGTGATGGGGGGATGGAGGTAGCAGATCACCATGGCATGTGTATACCTATGTAACAATCCTGCAAGATCGGCACATTTACGCTAAAATTTAAAGTATAATAAAACAGGCCGGGCGCGGTGGCTCACGCCTGTAATCCCAGCACTTTGGGAGGCCGAGGTGGGTGGATCACGATGTCAAGAGATAGAGACCATCCTGGTCAACATGGTGAAACCCCATCTCTACTAAAAATACAAAAAATTAGCTGGGCATGGTGGTGCGTACCTGTAATCCCAGCTACTCAGGAGGCTGAGGCAGGAGAATTGCCTGAACCCAGGAGGCGGAGGTTGCGGTGAGCCGAGATCGTGCCATTGCACTCCAACCTGGGTAAGGAGCAAAACTCCTTCTCAAAAAAAAAAAAAAAAAAAAGTATAATAAAACAAACAAACAAACAAAAAATCTCACATTGGTTCCAAACACTGAATAGGAATCTGCAGGAACAATAACATGTGTCTAATAAAGGGAGAAGCTCTACACTAGAAGTAGGATGCGATAAAATAAATTCAGGTTAGTACAGTCCAGTGGTGGAGTTCCTTTAAAACTTTATTCAAGAGCCCAATTTACTATATAATGTAATCAGCTTTGTTAGTGAATATTTTATAAGGAAAACAAATATACATGCATTTTGTGCTATGGAATCCAAGTACCACAGATTTATCTGTTCCTAACTTTTAGATTAGAAAAGGAAGCTGCTATTATAATATCACTAGTAGAAAATATTTATTTGTGGGGAAGAGGAGGAGAGCAGAAAGCAGAAATTCTGAGATAGAAAAAGTGAAAAGAAGTGTTGATGTTACTGTCTCCTCTACTACAAAAATCCACATCTTCAGAGTTAACATCTCAGGCTCTATAGTCCCATTGACTGAGCCATGCAAACCATTCCACATTCCGTTTCTTATTTCTTAATGACATAAATCCCTTCAAACCAAATTCCTCAGCTGCAAAAGAGCAATAGTAATATTGTCATGTGCTTTGGAGAATATTAGATGAGACAATTTACATAAAGCATTTATCACAGGGACTTGCATATAGTATTTCTTCTTTTTATTATTATTCTTATTTCATTGAAGGAAAAAGTAATGTATAATTTGCCAACTTTGGGTTTCCACAGAAAGAAGAAATAATGTCCTTAAGCTTTTCACATTGCTCTTTCCTTGGCACAAATTGATGTGTTCTTATTCCTTGGTGTTAGGAATATGACAATCTTTTTCTTCTATAATAAAATCTCCAAAACATATTTAACTCTGAAAAATAAATTTGTTACAACTTGATGTGTCACTTATATACATGAAGGATAGATCTCTACTTTTCTAGTTATTTTAAAAAATTACTCTCTTTCTCCTACGTGATATTGATGCTAATAATCATGAATGTTACAATGCACTGACTACAAATCTTCTCTCCTACAAATGTCCAGGAATCAGAGTTTAGCAGAAATAAATATGTGGTTTAGATATTTTTCACTATATTCTTTTAGAAATCTGTAAGGGTTTTCCTTTTCTTTTTAATATAATAACCTGAAAATAAATGAGAAAAAAGGAACAAAATGAAAATCAATCTTCTCAAAAAGAAATATTTAATTAGTATTTAGTATGATAATTTAATGTAAAAAGGAATTAACACTCAGAATAATATTTAGTACAAAATTAGCTCTTACAAAATTATAAAGTTTTTAAATTCTGAAAAAATGTAATATATGTTACTGTCAAACAAAGCTATATTTGTGTTTTCTTTCTTGAAAAAAATGACAGTTTATTCTAGAATAAATAGCTTACAGTGCCATCTCAAGGAATATAAGAGCATAGAAAAATTCATCTAAGTGATGTTAAAAACAAAAATGAAACAAAAAAAAAACCCATCTTCATTGAAGAACCATGACAGCATGAAAAAAGCACAAGCAACTGTGATTACAAAGTAGGGATCTGAAAGCTTTCCTACCATAACATTCCAGGAGAAGTGACAGCAACAAAAATTATACAGGGATTTCTAAAATAGCCCTTAGAATTAAAGCTTTACCCTTGTCTTATCTACTGCCACTATAGATTGCTCTGGGAAAATACACAGTGAAAGAATATGGTATACAATGAGATAACTGCTATAAAACATCTGTGTTTACTCCTCACTATCACCCAGCCCTTGAGATGTAACTCAAAGCCCATCAAGAATTTTCAAGGGAGATAAAAGCCCCTTTAGACTTTTCACAATACACTGAGCAAGTGAAAATGTATCTGGCTTTTATGTACATCCCTAAGAACTGACAGGTTATGTAGTAGGGTAGTCTTAACAATATTGGGATTTTAGTTACCTCTAAATTTGTATTATAGCAGTCAATCACTGTTGGCTATAGGCAAGAAAATAAGATAAAACAAATGACTTTCATTTAAATCTGGGTTTCTTACCTATTCCTAAACAAGTAACAGTAGATAAATGTACTTTGGTACATGATTACATCTCATTTATACATATAGATGTAGTAACAATAAATAAAGCTAAAAGTCTTGCATAGTTTTTATGCCACTAAATTTTTTCCGATAACTTCCAAGACCAAAGTACATGAAAAAGTTATTTGTGTCTTTGGAAGATGACATTTCATTACT
This sequence comes from Saguinus oedipus, assembly GCA_031835075.1. Taxonomy (NCBI): domain Eukaryota; kingdom Metazoa; phylum Chordata; class Mammalia; order Primates; family Cebidae; genus Saguinus; species Saguinus oedipus. The sequence continues at coordinate 141,619,380 of CM063169.1, forward strand.
AATGGAATACTTTATAAAATGCTAGCCTTCTTAGGACTTTGAATATCAATTTCACTTTATACTGCCACTACAATGTTATCAGAAATTTACTCATCCATATTTTCTTAAACTTTCCGAATTATTACCTGAGAATAAACCAAGTGTATTCACCCTTTCAGGAGGGTAAGGTATCACTTAATGTACCTTAGATCTAAATATTAAGTCCAAAACTTCAAATTTTGCTTCTTCCTAGAATCTATGATTTACTCTAGAATGAAACAAAGGCAGAATAAACAATAATAATAACTTATACAAGCAAGTTAATATATTTAGACATTCCCATTGGTTGGCTATGATATCATAAGATCATATAAAAATTAAGAACTACATTACATATAATCTCCAACTTCCCCCCTACATAAAAGTTAAAAAAAAAAAGAATTCTACTCTAGAAATATTCAGTTTAAAATGCCACAAAATATCACTGAACATATGATATTTACCATTCCATGAAACAAAACGAATAACAGTGCCTTTCCAATGTATTTTCACAATTAGTGGACAACAGACGAGGAGACAGACCCATAAATAATTACAAAAAGATTTGATATATTCAACTACATAAATACTGTGTTTTACACATACAAAAACACTGTTCTGCATAGTCAACCTCTCTGTTCAACACAATGAAGCCTGATGGAGAATGCCAAGAACAACTAAAGATGAGCAGACGTCATTCTAAAAACATGTGAGAAACAACATAACTCCAACTTTACAATTACTTTTAGGGCTTAAAGGTATGGAAAGTCAAGGAGTAAACTGAAGTAGATTGTGGCATATGAAACTCACACACTGCAATTTCCATTAGGCCTAGAAGTAGCAAGACATTGCATATGGGAAAACATTATTAAAAAAAATAATGTCAGACTAAAAAAACTAAATTTTATTTTCAAAGACATAAGTGGACAAGTAAATACTTACTTAAATATACCAGTAATTTGACACAGTCTCAATTTTTTCTCTTTTGAAGTGAATAAGTAGTTCATTGGTTCATGAAAGCAATAATATCTTAGCTTGTATAACACGATAATCCCTCCATTTCCCCAATTTAAATTCATAAGCAAGCTCAAATTTTAAGTATGAAGTAATCTGTGACTTGCTTTTGTTCTATTTTATATTATTGTACAAATTTAAAAATTAGCCGGACATGATGGCAGGCACCTGTAGTCCCCAGCTACTCAGGGAGCTGAGGCAGGAGAATCACTTGAATCCCGGAGGCAGAGGTTGCAGTGAGCCAAGACTGCACGACTGCACTCCAGCCTGGGTGACAAAGCAAGACTGTCTCAAAGAATGAAAAACAATTATATATGAAAAATAATAGAATATTTTCAGCCTTACCAAACAAACTGTGATGAGGTATTATTAACATTTCAATATCATTAATATGGTATAGATTCAATTAAATAAAAGCCTTATAGTTTTGATTAATATGTAGTTGCTTGTTACATAGGAACCTTTTCTTTGAGTTATTTAGTTTTCTATGATTAGGATGCTTCACCATAAGGGAGTGGTTTTAAAGTGTTATTCCTAGACCAGCAGTATAAGCATCATCTGGTAGACTGTTAGAAATGCAAATTATCAGGATCTACCTCCTACCTACTGGATCAGAAATGCTAAGGGGCAGCGCAGCAACCTATCAGGCCCTCTGGGTGCTTCTGATGTAAACCAATGTTTGAGAATCACTGTTTAAAGATTTCCAACACACTTATTTCTGCAGCAAAATTTTGAGATATTCACAGGATACTACTGGTGCAGATATACTTGCTTTACCTAGTTAAAATTGAGTGGAAGTGAACAAGCTTATATTAGGTTCAGGGTCACAACTATGCCTGCTTGAGGTGAGGCTCCAGCTGCAGCTGAGGTGCAAGAGGAGTGGGTGGATGGCTGAAAGAACATTTGGGAGCCCTAGGCAGGTTAATATGGTTTTATTCAGCAGCTCTTGCATCAGCAGCTTTTTCACACTAGCTCTCTCACACTATCCACCTTTATCTTGCTTGTCTACTCTGACTCTGTGCCTCCTCTCAATACCCTGCTCTGTGGTTCCTGGTGCAGAGTAAACAGGACTGCGTCCCCTTTTGGTCGATGTTTGGAGCTCAGGGAAGGCAGAGTGGCCTATTCAGCTGATTGAAAAAGGGACTCAAGAAGGAAGCCAGATCGAAGATTCCCAGGCACAAAAGCACCACGAATCTTAGCGCTGCTGTTTTAGCCGGCACAGTGGGTTCCTCAGATTCTGGCACTGGGAATAAACAAGTCGGACATCCACTCAGAGACCTAACTTGAAAGTCGGTAATTACAAAGACGACAGGTGGATAAATTTACAATGATGGGAAGAGACCAGCATAAAAAGGCTGATAATACCAAAAATCAGAATGCCTCTCCCTCTACAGGGGATCACAGTTCCTCATCAACAAGGGAACAAGGCCTGATGGAGAACGAGTGCATTCCGATAACAGAATTAGGCTTCAGAAGGTGGATATTAAGAAACTTCTGTGAGTTAAAAGAATATGTTCTAGCCCAATGTAAAGAAACTAAGAACCTTGAAAAAAGGTTTGACAAAATCCTAAGGAGAATAGACAATCTAGAGAGGAATATAAGTGAATTAATGGAACTGAAGAATACACTATAAGAACTCCATGAAGTATGCACAGGTTTTAACAGTTGACTTGATCTAGCAGAAGAAAGGATATCAGAGGTCAAAGACCAACTTAATGAAATGAAACGAGAAGACAATATTAGAGAAGAAAGAGTAAAAATGAATGAGCAAAGTCTCCAAGAAATATGGGACTATGTGAAAAGACCTAATTTACGTTTGATAGGTGTACCTGAATATCATGAAGAGAATGAATGCAAGCTGGAAAATATTCTTCAGGATATTATTCAGGAAAACTTTCCTAACCTAGTAAGGCAAGACAATACTCAACTCCAGGTAATACAGAGAACACCACAAAGATACTCCTCAGGTAGAGCAACCCTAAGACATATAATCATTAGATTCGCCAGGGTTGAAATAAAGGAGAAAATTTTAAGGGCAGCTAGAGAGAAAGGTCAGGTTACCCATAAAGGGAAGCCTATCAGACTCACAGCAGATCTCTCAGCTGAAACCCTACAAACTAGAAGAGAGTGGGAGTCAATATTCAATATCCTCAAAGAAAAGAATTTTCAACCCAGAATCTCATATCCAGCCAAATTATGCTTCATAAATGAAGGAAAAATAAAATTTTTCACGAACAAGCAAGTACTCAGATTTCATCAACACCAGGTCTGCTTTACAAGAACTTCTGAAAGAAGCACTATACACAGAAAGGAACAACCAGTATCAGTCATCCCAAAAATTCACCAAAAGGTAAAGAGTATCTCCATAATTAAAAATCTATATTAACTAATGGGCAAAATAGCCAGCTAGCATTAAACGACAATATTAAACTCACAAATATCAATATTAATCCTAAATTTAAATGGATTAAATGCCCCAATCAAAGACACAGACAGGCAAATTGAATAAAAAGTCAAAACCCATCTGTACACTGTATCCAGATCCATCTCATAAACAAGGACACAAAGAGATTAAAAACACAGGAGTTGTAACTTTCATCTCTGACAAAATAGACTTTAATAGTAACAAAGACTAAAAGAAACAAAGAAGGACATTACATAATGGTAAAAGGATCAATGCAACAACAGGAGTCAATGTTCATAAATATATATATGCACCCAATATAGGAACACTCAGATACATAAGAAAAGTTCTTAATGACTTATAAAAGAGACTTGGACTCCCGCACAATAATAGCGGGAGACTTTGACACCACATTGTTAATATTCGATGGATCAATGAGATAGAAAATTAACAGGGACATCTATGATTTGAACTCAGACCTGGAACAAGTAAACTCAGTGAATATTTATAGAATTCTTCACCCCAGGTCCACAGAACATACATTTTTCTCAGTATCACGTTACACCTATTTTGAAAGTGACCACATAATTCAAAGTAAATCACTCTTCAGCATTTGCATGGCATTTCACAGACTTAAATGAAATATTGGTTGGCTGTTTGCTTGTTATTTTCTTCCCTTATTCCTTCCTGTCTCTACAGTTAAGCACAATTATCAGCATAAAAGAGGTTTTTAATACCTATTTTTAGACTGCATTCCAGCCTGGGCAATAGAGCAAGACTCCTGTTCTCTCTCCCCCTTTCTCTTTCTTTCTTTCAAAAAGAAAAAAGAAAAACAAGTCTGGGAAGATAGTTAATTGTCCAAGGCAAACACACACACACACACACACACACACACAAACACACACACACACACACGGTTCTTATTTCTCTGTAAGTGGCATTTTAGAAAATGTTAATATATTAATGGATGTTTTAATCACCAGTTCTAAGTGATATTGCAATCTGGAATTTCCAGTCTAAAGCATGCTTGATAAACTGAAATGTTTCGTAAACTCCTTACATAACTTCAGCTATTCTCTCCAATTCGTTGAATTCTTAAAAATCCATTCACATGAATCATTTCTAAATTTATTATAGGTAGCTTAAAATCATTTCTAAACTTGTCAGCACCTCAAAATTCATTTAGCTAATCATGTTACTGAACCCTCTTTCTTATCATGAAATGAATACAATACTAAAATTATAAGCAGGCCGAGAGAATTCCCAAAAGACAGATAGATAAGGAAAAGAGGGCTCCCTTTTATTTATTTTTAATAAAGAGGTTTTAAAAGGTGTCTTACTGGCTGGGTGCTGTGGCTCATGCCTGTAATCCCAACAGTTTGTGAGGCCGATGTGGGTGGATCACAAGGTGAGGAGTTCAAGATCAGCCTGACCAACGTGACGAAACCCTGTCTCTACTAAAGATACAAAAATTATCTGGGCATTGTGGCCTGTGCCTGTAATCCCAGCTACTTGGGAGGCTGAGGCAGGAGAATTGCTTGAACTGGGACCTGGATGTGGAGGTTGCTGTGAGTGGAGATCATGCCACTGCATTCCAGCCTGGACTACAGAGAAAGACTATTTAAAAAAAAAAAGTGTCTTACTTAACTAGTGAAATTTTTATTAATAAAACCAATTGCTTCATTCCATCCAAATAAAGAAATCTAAAATATGCATTGTAAACAATAATTATTTGTTTTATATAGTATAAACAAGTAATTGAAATTAGATTTTCTTCTTCATCACTTTTCAGATATTCAAGAACAGGCCATAAAACATCAAAAAAATTATAATCTGAAATTTCTAAAAATCAGTATGTCTACTGAATAAGAATGTTTTAAATAAAATCAAACAACTTTAACATAATAAAGATCTGTTTAGGTAATCTTTTATTACCTTCAGTACTAAGAATATTCATTATGCATGAAATGTAGCACTTCTGTTTTTGTATTTAAATTTGGTTTATCTGAACCAGCATGTCAAACTGGCTGTCACCAGAAGCAATCCTCAGACATTAAAGTTCTTAGTACTGCATTATAACAAAATAAGAGAGAACCAAAGTCTTGTGAGCTTAAATGTGACAGGATTGCTTTGGAATGAATTCCTACAACCAGTCAGAAAAACATCTGAATGATATTCCTTAAAAGAGAGAAGTATCTGAGAGAGACTATACACAAAACCAGGTCTGTTCTGCTATTTTTCTACTATTGAGATAAAGGAAAATAAAATATGACCAAAACCAAAACAAAAACCTGGCAATATCTTAAAGCCATTAGAAGCCTGTACAGCCACAGAATCCTCATACTGCTGAGCTAACTGAAATGTTGCACAAGGTATCTTACCTTGTATCTCATTTGTATAAAAATGAAAACTATCCATTAAACCACCCAATTCATATTACCTGCTTGTTCAGAACAATCTGTGAAAAATGACTTATTCCACCTCTTTTAATAATTGCAATTTTTCTTTGCATGAAAAATGGCTTATATACCCTGTTATGTGGCCATTTCTTTCTACCAAGAGGCCACTCCATAGTGGTTAGCTACTTTAGCACCTAAGAAAAAAAGGAAATTAGAATTCTGGTAATGATTTTTAATCTATATATCCAAAACCACTAGTGTATTTTTATTGTTTTAAAGACATGTTTGTCTTTTTAATTTTTTAATGATAGACAGTCTGTAGCAAAGAAAGTCTAGGACTAGGAATAAGAAGACCTGAATGAAATCTCCTCATGTCTCTTACCAGTTTTGTCATACTCAGCCAATCATGTAATTTTTTAGACTTCAGGTTCCTCATCTCTAAAACTGTAAGAAAGACTGTTCTTACATAAATGTGGGATAAACCAAACAAGCTAACATAAGGAAAACAACCCTCTGTAAATTTAAAGTATTGTAATAGTATATTTGGTGTAATAGACGATTATTTCCCCATGTATTAGCCATTGTCTCACACTTTTCTTGATAAAAAAACGTGCTCAAGTAGCTATACCCTCACCAACGCATGAAAAATGATTTATTTTAGCCAGTCATAGGAATCACACCCATCTTTGCCTAGGATTGTTCTGCAGAGGTGGCTGTGAGATACCATTCCGGCCAAACAAATATAGCAGGGTAATTTGCTATGAAGTATTCTGGAAAATATTTTCTTGACTGATAAAGGAGAGAGCATTATGTGAGGAAATACTTTCATCCACCATCTGCATTTTCTCTCTTTTTATTTTGGACACCATCGAGTGAAGATGTGAAATCTGGCACCTGTGACTAAGGGGAGTTAAATTGCAAAACAAAAGCAAATATATGAGGGCAGTAGAGCAGAAAGGTGAAAAGAATGTTGATCCCAGATGACACTGATATGACAGACACTTCCTTACTGATGAATGTGATAAGGAAGGAATAGCTGTGACATCTTCCTACAGGACACTTCAGTCTGCTCCATAGTACCAGCCAAAGCATAGTTATTTGCCTACTTATCTATTGAAGCATGTATTATAATATGTCATCATTGTTTTGTTTTTAAATATTAAAGGTATAAGCATAAGATTTTAAAACTCTGTTTTGTTTTGCTTTTGTTTTCTTGAGACGCTCTTGTAACCAAGGCTGGAATGCAATGGTGCCATCTTGGCTACTGCAACCTCTGTCTCCTGGGTTCAAGCGATTCTCCTGCCTCAGCCTCCTGAGTAGCTGGGATTACAGGCATACACTACCACACCTGGGATAATTTTTTTTATTTTTTTTGTAGAGATGGGGTTTCACCATGTTTGCCAGGCTGGTCTCGAACTCCTGACCTCCGGTGATCCACCCGCCTTGGCCTCCCAAAGTGCTGGCATTACAGGCATGAGCCACCATGACTGGCCCCAAAACTCTGTTTTTAAAAAAACTTCAAAAGTGTTGGAAGAAATCTTAGAGATTATTTTAATAATCTTAGTAAGAGGCAAGCCGTTGTGAGAAATATGCAATAATCAAAGGTGATAAAAAAAGATTATGTCAATACATCTGACAAAAGGGTAATATCCGGAATCTATAAAGAACTCAAACAACTCCACAAGAAAAAAAAATTGGAAAGTGGGCAAAAGACATAACCTTCTTCAAAGAAGGCATACGAGTGGCCAACAAACATATGAAAATAATGCTTACCATCACTAATCATCAGAGAAAAAATGCAAATTAAAACTACAGTGAGATACCATCTCACACCAGTCATAACAGCTATCATTAAAAAGTCAAAAATCAACATATGTTGGTGAAGATATGGAGAAAGAGAATATGTATACATTGTTGGTAGATATGTAAATTAGAAAAACCTCTATAGAAAACTGTATGGAGATTTCTCAAAAAACTAAAAATGGAATTAATATTCAATTTAGCAATCCCACTAGTGGGTATCTTCCCAAAGAAAAAGAAATTACTATATCAAAAAGACACCCTGCATTCATATGTTTATAGCAGCACTATTCACAATAACAAAGTCAAGAAATCAACCAAAGTGTTCATCAATGGATAACTGAATTTTAAAATTTATATACACATCCCATGGAATGCTACTCAGCCATAAAAAAGAAGAAAACCATGCATTTTGCAGCAACTTGAATGGAACCAGAGGCCATTATCCTAAGTAAAATGACTTATAAGCAGAAAGTCAAAATCCACAGGTTCTCACTTAAAAGAAGGTGCTAAACAATGGGTACATACAACATACAAAGTGGAATAACTGACATAAGAAATTATAAAAGGTGGGAAGGGAAGAATGATGAAAATCTGCCTATTTGTATAATATATACTATTCAGGTAAACAGTACACCAAAAGTCCAGACTTCAACACTATGCAAAATATCTATGTGATACAACTCACTTGTGTATTCTAAATCTATAAAACTAAAAAAATAAAATAAAATAAAAAGAATATTTGATCATGGACATTATAGAACAGTTTAAAGATATCAAGCAAACTAAAATCATATTTGTCACCTAAATGAGAGAATCACTATTCATAAGATAAAATATATCCTGAAAATTAATGTAAGAAAAACAAGTAACTCAACACAAATAAACAGAAACTCCATAGGGGAAATATAGGAGACCAAAAAAATAAAAACAATATAAAAACTTCACTAATATTAAATAAAAACACAAATAAAATAAATATGACACTTTTTTCTTTAGTGAATTAAACTCAAAATATTAATGTGATGTCCTGGTGTGATTCAGAGGAACTATTTCACATGTTTTTCTTGTCCACCTCCTTTTCTTGAATATGTCTAAAGCTAAGCACATAACAAAAGTGAGTGAAATTCTACTGAGAAAGTTGCATATAGTTCCTACAAATTTGCACATGGTTCCTGAAACTTTCTCATTTTAGTTCATACTTGTAGGAACCACATAAACCTAAACCAACTGAGGATATGTTTTCTGGAACATGGAGAGATTGTCACTGAGAATAAACTTCACACAGAGGAGAGCAGAATAAAGATTCAGAGACATTTAAAATCTTGGAACTTGAATATTTCCATACCTTAAACTTGTATATAACGGAAACCTTTTTGTATATCCAATAGTTTATTTTTCTTTGTTTGGACATCTCGGTATTTGGATTTCTGTCAGTTGCTTTTGAAAATATACTGATATACTCAAATACTCTCATATTTGTAGAATGTATTATATATAATATTTAACATATAGTACATATTATATTAAAACACTTGTAATAGCAACAATCTGGAAATAAACATAAATGATCATCCAATGGAGACTGCCTTAATAAGTAATCATTCATATAATATCAAATAGGTATTAAATATAATAAGGTAGAAGGAATATCTCTTGGAGGGAAAATCTTCCACATATATTGAAGAAAAAGCAGAGTTGCAATACAACATTTACCACATTTAAATTTTTTAATATGACATATCCCTACATCATATAATTGATAGAAAAGTACTACAAGGATACATATGAATAGATTACAGTTCTTATCTCTGAATGAGAAAGTAGAAATTCCAACAATTTCTTACTTTATTCAAAATACATTCGAGGATTCTATAATACATATTAATGTATTACCTGTGTAATAAACATACAAAAGCATAAGCAAGCTCGTTTTCCTTTCAAATAAAAGAAGTTGTTATAATGAGAAAATACTACTGATTTCTTTAAAATTAAGAAAACAATGTATACTTGACTAAAAGGCAGGTGGCAGTTAAGAAAGTCTATTTACCAACTATGTGTAAACTCATTAAATGTAATGTACTTTCAAAAATGAAATCCTTTCATAAAATACACCATGGAATATTATGCAGCAATCAAAAATGATGAGTTTGTGTCCTTTGTAAGGACATGGATGAATCTGGAGAACATCATTCTCAGCAAACTGACACAAGAACAGAAAAAGAAATACCGCATATACTCACTCATAGGTGGGTGAGAAAAATGGGAACACATGGACACAGAGAGGCGGTCTACTATATACTGGGGACTGTTGGGGGAAATGGGGGAGGGACAGCGGGGGGCGCTGGGGGGGATAGCCTGGGGATGAATACCAAGTGTGGGTGAAGGGGAGGAAGGCAGCAAAACACACTGCCATGTGTGTACCTATGCAACTATCTTGCACATTCTGCACATGTACCCCAAAACCTATAATGCAATAAAAATTTAAAAAAAAAAAGAAAAAAAAATATCCTAGATTTTTTACAGAATATAAAATGGTGATTTGAGTGTTTTAATACAATTATTTATTATAATGATGTAATAAAAGATGAGAGCCAGTTTTGTTATAATTTACCAATCATAGATAATTTTCAGTCTATCCACTTATGTTAATATAAACCTACCCAAGTAGTGGTCTCATTCATTTTGAATTATACAGAGATGATGCTCCTCAGTTTAGTTACAATCAGAACTCAAAGTCATTCCCAGGAAATTTAAAACTCATTTAAATTAATGTATCCTTTGAATAGCATGATTTAGTCAGATTAAGTCATTAAAAACAATAACTCTGGATTTAGAAAGCACTGTCTTAACATGAGAAAAATACATTATGAAATGATTAGCTTTTAATTTTGGTCACTTATGAAACATTTAACAATCACTGAAATTAAATATAAATAAAATTGAAGCAATATAACAATGCAAAACTACAAAATAAAAACAATCTCCTTAGTGCTGCTGATCCTAATTCAATTTAATGACAGAGAACATATAATTGACATCAATGTGTTTTAACTATTACTACTTGTAATTAAACTCTTCTTTCAAAAATCATTATTGAAAACAATCAGAAAAAAAATAAAGAAAAGATACACAGCAGAATACCTGAACACATAGATCGTCTATGACTAATTTACATGGCAATTAATTTTGACCTTCCTTTTCTGCTGAAATATACAACCTTATTCTGTAACTTAAGAGTAGTAGTCTCTCTTCACAAACCCTTATACACACACATACACACACACTCAGACACACACACAAACACTGAATCATATAGTCTCATATTTTCTGGGTTAATTTGGTCTAAAAAGTCTAGTATAGTGTTACTCTATTAAGCATGACTTAAACCTGAATTGAGAAAATCAAAATTTGGGGTCTGAAGATGTTACCCCATATGATTCTACTATATTTCCATTTCATTCATAGCTAGATAAATAAGGTGAAGAAAAGCTATGCAATTATCTTTTTGCCAGCTGTGGTATAGTGGGTGGAGTGAGTTGAACCAAGATTGGAATAGAGTGTCTTGACTACTATCCCAAGATTCAACTTAGTTGACATTTCTGGAAATAAATCACATTGCCATGTATGTACCTATGCAACAATCTTGCATGTTCTTCACATGTACCCCAAAACCTAAAACACAATAAAATATATACTTAAAAATAATAATAATAAAGTATCACCTCTAATGCTGTAATTATTATGTTAGAGTTTCTCCAACTCTGCATGCTTCATTTCAGCTTTTTATTAATATCAATAGACATGTTTCCTTTTATACACATGGCATATAAAAACCTGGAATTACTGTAAAGTAAAAGCTATGGCAAAGGATTTCCCAATTTACACCATAGTCCTAACATCAAGTCACTGCTATGTAGGAGCAAGTCCCTTTTATTCAGTTGCTTTGATCTCTGTGAGATTTTGGTTTCCTGATGTGATAGGAGAAGAAAATCAAAGGTGATTAGGAAGAAAAACATTTCCAGCAATTTCCTCAAATTGCATGGCTCTTCATCTTAAATATTTGAAAACCATGTGGGAGATTAATTCTACTAAACTACAGTGACCATGTTAATCTCATCCTTTTGAAGAGATATTAAGTCTCATGAAGAAAGAATAAGGGCTAGTTTAATATCTCAAATAAAACTACTGACATAGATAAACCAGAAAGGATATGTAAATATTTGTGAAACAATCATTAAAAATAGTTATACATATGTAATTCATGAGAATATTTGTGTAAGGCAAGAAGCAAATTAAAATCTCAGAAAATAAGAGTAAATTTGTACCTTATTTTATAACACTGGCATAAGGCTTAAGACTATTCATTTTCTGTCATTCTTTCAAAAATATTTTTCCCTTCAATGCATATGTGTTTTACTGTGCCAAGGAATCAGAACTGAAAACAAATATACAAAGGATTTACCACGTTGGTTATAAAAAGCAATTAAACATAGGAGAGAGCATCAATTTTACATGCCTGAGATAACAGATAACTTAGATAAAACTTGTTTAAAATGAGGTTATGCTTTGCCTAAAAAAATACAAATATTCACATAAAAATACTTGCTTTCCTTGTTTTGAGTAAGCATTTGAAATTAAATAACATGATCTATCTCACAGTATATTTTTGGAAGTTTCTCATTGTTTGAAATAAAACTACATGCCATGTGTTTTCATTTTCTCCCTGGGACTCATCCTTTATCTTCCCTAAGGCACAGATGATAAATAAGAAGTATGTTTTTCCAGCTGGCATCCTTCATGTGGACCATATTGTGAAAAAGTGAAATCAAATTTTCTTGAACTGAAGAACAGTGTAAAATATACTTGGTCTGACTTCTCAAACCTTCATGTTATGTCTATAGAAAAAACATATAACTCCATGAATAGCATTTCATGCTACCTCCTAGATCTAGACAGATTTCTTGAACACTACTTAACAGACGTTTCAATGAAAGACTTTCAACCAAACTTTTGAAAATACATAATCTTAAATGCAGTCACATCGAGTTTCCTTTTCATGGCTTATGGCAACAAAACCTAATAATTATTTATCAAGAATAAAATTTAAATGTCTATTGTAATTTCCTATTTGCTGACCATGACTAAATGGAATCAAAATAATTATGTGGAAATAAAGTTCACAAAGGCCTGGATATAGGACCAAGAAACACCAATTTATAAATAAATGTCAGGAAGTAATTCAGATGCCTATGGCATCTATGTGCATATGAAGAACCTGGCTAAAAGGCAAAGAAAATTTTGTTGCATAATTTTAAAATGTATTTTTTAAAAATCTAAAAAAAAATCAGTGTAGTAGTTATGGGATAGGACAGACCAGGGTTGAATCTTAGTTGTGTTGGATATTTCAGTTCTCTGAGACTTTCATTACAATAATGGCAAAAAAATCTTTGTTTATTATTCATTGGCATCAATGGACTATTATTTTATATTATTCTTTTCTGACATAAAAATATTACTATATATGATCCAATTCTGTTGCAGTTCCACTGCTTGTAGAAGATTGCATGCTCTATTGAACATTTTGAGCACCTGCTCTATAATGCATCATTAAAGAGTAGCATCTCACAGGGTGCTCAGACCCTGTTCATAACCAACTTCTTTAGATCATATCTCCAAGATAATTTTTTAAAAGCATATCTGAGGACTTCAAAAGAAAGATTATTAAAAATACAATTTAAATCTTTAAAATCCTTTATCACAGCATGCTACTTTCTCTTTCTTTTTCTCTGAACTTATTTTTCCACACTTAATTTCATGGAGGTAAGGCACTAAACCCCAGGTAGCAGTCCCTATAACTTGCTATTCATTCAGGAATTCTTACTGAGGGCATTCTATGGCTCAGGTTGGCACCAAGCCCTCGATCTGCACATACTCCATCCAAAAATCCTTTGTGTGAGAGATAGATATTTATTGAGTTTCTGGCATTTTAAACATATTATCACATTTAATATTCATAACAATCCTACTGAGTAGTTACGATTATTCCTATTTTACACATGAGAAAAATTGGGCTCTGAGAAGATAGGCAATTAGCCAAAGGTCACCTTGCCACCACATTATGTTTTCTGTTACCTTCTCTCACACTTGTTTTTCCCCTGTCCTGCTACCAGACTGATCTTAGTGATCTCAAAGACAGATGTCCTTTGCTGAGACTGAAATTGAGCTAATAACTGAAAGACAGCTCGTTAGGGAAGGTGACAAAATAACAGACACATGGTAAGGAATTGTGTTTCCCTCCCATCTTTGACTTTGTTCTCCCTCTTTACAATCCTCATCTCCTACACATGTACATACTCATAGTTGTGCTAAGAATAGGACTAAGAGGATGGACCTTCTCTCCAATGTCCCACGTGGGTATGAAGCTTGTATTATGCTAACTACGCTTGATCTTGTGTGTCTGTCCTTATATTTGTGCTTACATGAAAGAGCATATCTAATTACATTCTATGCAGGATATCCAACATCTAAGAAAAAAGTAAAAATATAATAATTTGTTTGTAAGAATTTCAGCCCCCAGGCAATGCAATAGGAAGTAAAGAAGTATGAGACAACTATCAAGGCAAAGATGGCATACAAAAATATAAATGAAGTTTCTATAAGCTTCAATGCAACTTTTTACTTTTGCTTTCTGACAGAACGACAAGAACCAGCAGCAGTAAGGGAAATGGACTTAACAAATAATTTCGTTCTCTGAAGACAAAATTTATCATTTGACTGGAAAGGAAGAATTTTAATCAAGAAAAAAGGTTAACTGAGCAACACCCAAAAAGGATTGGGTATTTTTAGCCCTAGTAAGTCAGTTGGCCAAGGTCTACATCTGACTCAGCACAGATGTAATAAATGCTCAATGCTTAATGAGCATGACCACTGCAAATATATGAGGGTCAATGAAAAGAGTATTAAACTATAGGTCAGCAAGTCTTAGCTCTTCAGGATAAATATTACACTAGAAAGCTAATAACCTGTTTCTTCCACTTAAAAAATGTGATGTATGGCCATAAAGATAAATGAATTAGTAAATACTGTGATCACAGCAATGACTAATTTTATAGCACTTCTAGATAACAAAACATTTTTCCCAATAGAATAAACAATATACTGACAAAATCAGACCAATCTTTCATTGGAATTTGTAGTTTGTCCCATTTTATATGAGAGGAAACTGAAGTTTAAAGAAGTTAATGTGCTTTTCAAAATGTATACAGCCAATAGAACATGCCTAAGCAAAGTCAAAATTCTAATGTAGTTAATTAAACTTCAGGAGCCTTATTTTCATTGACTTTTCACAAAGTACCGTACATAATTTTGCATAGGCATTCTTAAAGAGAGCTCCCAAAATGTACAATCTTCAGGAACCAAGAAAAAAACATGAAATTGCCTCCAGAGGTGAAACCATTACCCATATCTTATCCCAAATCCAAAACTTAAAAAATATTATTTAAGAAGATTCTATGTTTTTACTTCTTAATTTCTTTTCCACTAATGATGATGCTGTTGCTTCTTCTTCCCCACAAACATAATACTTTAGGTATTCTTAGTCTCTTGGTATATTTAGGTTGAGAATAAAAGAAATTTATCTCCTAAGAGACCTACAAAGAATAGTGATAAATACAGTCGGTATCATCATGTTGAAACTTGTCCCCAAATTCTCTGACAATGAAATAGTACTTGGCTACATTAAAATTGACCCCTTCTCTCTTTCTCACCAAGCTCATATCCTTCTCTAAACAGTTTACAAGTATTAAACATCTTCTTCCACCATTACCTCTCACCTTCTCTTCCTCCTTTGGTATTTCTATTATATCCCTTCCATTTTTTATTCTGCTCCTTCTTCCCCCTTTTTTTTTTGAAACAGAATTTCACTTTTGTTGCCCAGGCTGGAGCCAGTGACACATTCTCTTCTCACTGCAACCTCTACCTCCTGGGATTAAGTGATTCTCCTGCCTCAGCCTCCCGAATAGGTAGGTTTACAGGCATGCACCACCACGCCCGGCGAATTTTTGAATTTTTGTAGAGAAGGGGTTTCACCATGTTGGCCAGGCTGGTCTCGAACTCCTGACCTCAAGTAGTCTGTCTGCATTGGCCTTCCAAAGTACTGGGATTGCAGGTGCCTTTTTTCCTATTCTAAGCTCTTATTCTCTCTTCATTGTTCTGGCCTTTAATTTATACATTCATACATTTATGTATTTATTTACTCATTCAGTCAATTAACAAATATGTTCCAAGCACCAATAACATGTCATCATTGTAATAAGTAGAGGGGAGATGGTTGGTGAACCAAGTCAGATGTCATCACTGCCTTCATTATCTTATATTGTAGCATAAAAGACAGTAAAAAATCAACAACAAAATGTATGTTTAATGTCCACTGTTAAACATGCAAAGTGTTATTAGTTATACGAAGCATTTTGGAAGCCATGTATATAGAGAAGAAATCTTCCTCTGATGACAGTGAAGAGGAACTTCCTCAAAGAAGCAACTTTTGAACTGAGTTCTGAAGGATATATTAGAATTAACTAAGCAGAGAGCTAGAGCCCCCAGGAAGAGGAAAGGAAATAGCAAAACACTGAAGAGCAAAGGATAATGACAATTTTAAAACCAGAGGAGCTGGGTTCAGTAATGAGTACCTATAATCCCAGCTACTCAGGAAGTGGAAGTGAGAAGGAAGACCACTTGAACCCAGGAGATTCAGGAGTTGGGCAACATAGCAAAACCTCATCTCTAAATTAATTAATTAATTACCCAGAGGAAGGCTTCTGTGCCTAGACTCAAGGGTATAGGCTGAGCTCTTGAGGCTATTGAGATAGGCAAGTGTCAAACCACTCAGGTTCAACAGACTTTGTTAAAGATGTGGTCTTTACTTACTAGGAAAGTAACATGAAAAAATGCTCCTTCTTACTGTAATTATGTGTGTGTGTGTGTGTGTGTGTGTGTGTGTGTGTGTGCGCGCGCACGTGTGTTTCACTCCTTGCTCCATGGTTCTAGTGTTCACGGCCTTTAAGCAAAACAAGGTGACGAGGTGAACTTCTGGACAAGTATCATTGTTTATAGTGCCAGTGAGGCTTGTTTTCCTCAAATACAAACTTGCATTCTCAGTTAACCTAGATATCTTTCTAGGACTCTAGGGACATATGGAATGCTTAGTTCCTATTCATTGAGAGCATTTATTTATTTTTATTTTTTTTGAGACAGAGTCTCACTCTGTCACCCAGGGTGGAGTACAGTGGTGCCATCTCGGCTCACTGCAACCTCCACTTGCATATTTCAAGCTACTCTCATGTCTCAGCTTCCCCCATAACCTAGACTACGACCAGCTAATTTTTGTATTTTTAGTAGAAACAGTGTTTCACTATCTTGGCCAGGCTGGTGTCAAACTCCTGACCTCAAGTGATCCAACCGCCTCAGCTTCCCAAGGTGCTGGGATTACAGGTGTGAGCCACCACGTCCAGCCCATGACATTTATTTCTGAGTGCTTATCTGTGCTATTACCTCTGTAATATATATTCTAAAAATATGTACATTTTGCAATATATTTCCATAATAACTTACAATACAATAAGTTACAGCATCTTAAAATAGAGAATAAAGTTGGCCCTTGGCAAAAACTCCACATTATATTTTCAAGTCATTGCTATAAATGAACTTCTGAAGTTTTACAATGATTTAGTTTCAAAATCAAAACTTAAAATTTAATTAGATAATAATTAAAAGTGAGCAACTCAGTTAAATAGTCTTTACTGAAAAACACATTTATTCCATGAACTCGAGTGAATAAAAAATTAAAAAGGATCAGTAAGTAGGTAGATAGGAGGAAGGCAGCAGTAAAGTACAGAACGATGGCATATTGGAAGGATCTTATAATTGCACTTTCATTCATTTGTCTCAACACCAAAAACCAAAAATACTCTGTCCCCTACCTCTTCCACATAAACATGACAATGGAAAGCAACAAGAATATCTGGTAGAGTTTTAGCTTCTATTTTCTACCCCTATCAGTAAATGACTATTGGAACATGTAGTTCTGTGGAATAAGATTATCATGAATGGGAATGTATATACGCATCTATTAGATTTTAGATCCTTTAGCAAGTGGAAGTTTCCCATGTTACACGCGTGAGGTATGTATAAAGTCTGGAGGAATGTATATCCTTCTATGTTTTATTACTTACAGACATTATTCTGGCTTAAGTAAGTTAACAATGGGCTCAAAAACCAATAATTTTAAAATCCAGACTACTGTAGCAGGCAAAAGACAGTATAAATACTACATGTCTCTCCTGCATTCTTAATCACCCCACCACATCAAATATCATGGGTGAAAAAGATGCCCTGTGTCTCTAGGTTGCTACCCTTATATGTGGTCACACACTTTTTCAAAACGTCAGAAGTGTTTCCCATATATATACCTTTCCCCCATGAAGGAATCACTTCTTAATTATAAATAAGTTTGGGAATGCTGAAGGTATCTGAAAACATCTCATTCATTTCTATCAAATAATAACTGAGGGGAAAATAGGCAAAGAAAGCAAAATCACTGGTGCAAGTATTTAATGATATTATGACTACAATATCTAAGACTGCAAAACAACAGCAAGGGAAGAAATGGAAGAAAGAATAACCAAACACAAACAAACAACAACAAAACAATATAGGAATATTTCTCAGAGAGGAAAAGGTTATGCACATTTTATAAAATTGGTTGGGGTTTTATGTATTCTATTAATTTACTGATATAGTGGTTCTGATTAGAATTTACTCCTTAAATACAAGATCAACGTATGCTGAAATAATACTTTGTATTCACAGTGAGAAAGTAACTGCTATATATATTAAAAATTGGACAGCATTTATGCAGCAGCATAAATGAGTGTAATAGAAAGAATGAGTTTTGGAATTACAAAGGGTGGATTCAAATACCAGCTCTGCTGCTAATTGGTAATATGACTTTGAAAAATTTATAATATGTCCAAGAAGCTTAGTTTCCTTTTCTATGAAATAGGAGCAAAAGGTTGACCTTATGGAGTTACTGTGAATATCGAAAAATGGGTTCTTTGCAGAAAAGAGTAGACATTCTAAAACAAGGTGGCTTTATTATTACAATTATATTTTCTACTATGGTGCTTGACTCCATCACTTATGTATCATCAAGGGATTAAAACTATTTATGAATCAAACTTTAAATTAAAAAAATTATTTCAGGCAGTTTCACTGTTGATGATTTATTGCTTGGAAAGTGTCACATGAAAAGTATAAATATCAGTCAGACACTGTAGTTTTCTTAGCTTGCATGACAATATGAGGACCAGAAAACAAGTTGAAAGGATTCTTTGAGTTTAGTGAGAATCCAAAAACAATCCTAGAAGGAAGAAGAGAAAAGGCAACTGAAGTTGAAACAAACTGATGTACTAGTAAACAAAGTACATCAAGCAACAGAGTTAAAGAAATCAAGCGATAGACTTTCTTGAGACAGGCCACAGAATTTTAGATTTAGCCAATGTGGCATGTCACACAACCCAGACAAAACAGTCCCTGTGTTAACTTTTTATTTCTGAGTATTAAAAAATGAAAGCTGAGCTATCTATTAATTACCATAGACATCAAAAGAAAAACAAAAACATTGATGAGTAATGAGTTTATTAATAAAGTCAGGATAAAGAAAGAAAAAATTAATATTTGAAATGCCAAACTCCATGCAATTTTGAGGGTTGTTGACAAGACTGGCTCTGTGGATGGCATGCCCTGGAGCTGCATAGTACATAGCCTACATGGCCATAGGGGTGGCCCTAAATGTGTCCAGCCATGAAAACTGTTATACCAAATACAGAAAAAAAGAATGATAAAGATGAATTTTGAGGTGAGCATCATAATTTGCCTTACAAAAGGTTTAAATTTTATAAAACACCATATGACCAATAATCTTTAAATGGCAAGTATCCACAATGCATTTAAACTGATTCCATTTACAAAAGATTACAGAGAACATAACTTTTCAGGAACGTATCTCTAATTTTGTCAGAGATTAGAATTAACAATAAGTTAGGAAAAAAGCCTCATGGATAGGAACCTTTCCAGCAGGAACCAAGATGTAGGATCCAAGTGTTAGGTACGGTAAGATTTAAACAAGAAGTACACATAAGATTAATAATAAATACAAGCCTAGAATGAAGCTTGAGTTAGAACTAGTAAAAAAAAAAAATAGCTAAGTTGAGAAAGCAGGCTGGAAAAGGTAATTACTATAGATGTTAAAAATGGCTTTTTCCAGGGTGACTAATGATAAACTCACAGTTCTCTAACTTCCTTAACAGGGAGAAATGCTGACCAATGACCTCTATATATCACAAAGCCAGGAAGTGAACCAAAGGTTGGCCAACAGATTACTCTTCTTTGATTTAAGCATTTTACCTGTTAGCCAAGGAAATAAATGAAGAAATAAATCTATAAATTCTTTTTCATTTGTTTCCTTCCTTCCATCCACTAATCTAGTCGGTGACTCACTCATCTCTGGCTATGAGTGACATGGCACCAGAAGACAACTCTACAGCATTTCATATTTTCAAGAAGACAGAGTAACCTATTTTACAGTTTTAAATTATTCCTTCAAGGAGTTAGATTAAAGAAGAAATAAAAATCCATCAAAATTAGCAGGCCATCCAAACATACTGAGATACAAAACTAGAGCCATTCATATCTCAATGAATAAAAAGTGACACCTACTTAGGATACGTAGACTAAGAAGTCCACGACAGAAATATGTGCAAAACCTGCATGTGGGCAAATACAAAATGCAAAATAAAACTAGCAAACTACAAACAACAAACCCAGGATGTGAAGCATGTTCATATTAGCAGAAAGAAAATAAATAGAAAAGAAATGTGAAATTGTAAAGGATAAATTAGAACCTAAAATGCCAGGGACAATTAATTTTCTATTGCCAATGGCAACAAAGAGATGAGTTGCCACAGCCTGGAGACAAGAGATTTTGTTCATGTAGGCTAAGAAATTATTTACCAAAGAAATATCCTTTTGAATGAAAAAATTAACCAATAAACCTTCAATGAGGAGTGAAAGAACAACGTCCCAATATCTCTCTGATCATCTTTCTTATGAAGAACTAAAGCCATGGTTCAACTCAGAATCTTGAACCATGTTGTGGAGACAACTCAGAACCTTGGAAGACTAGCCTGATGGTGCCAGTAACATGTCCTGGCATCATATGACAGTGTCCATAGTACCTTCATCTTTATTTTGGAGGTCCAAAAGTAAGGGCAAGGTGGCAAAGTCAGGTGCCAGAAGTAGAACTGAGGTTAGAAACTAAGACTTTTGAGTCTCTAAATTATTAACTAAGAAAGAAGTGATATTTGCCAGATAAACTACAGAAACTTTTCTCTGGTTCATTCATTCCTCTATTCTGAATATTTATCTTTCCCAGTAGGCATGAGGTAACATGTCTAATTTATGTTAAAAGAATAAATTATATTTTTCCCTTGGTCTCTTCCACTGCTATTCAATGCCATTTCCTCATGTTCAGCTCCTGTAAAGTCCCTCGTGAAAACAGAGAATAGCTGTTTGAGATGCTACACAAAACAGCCCTCCAAAATTTTAAGGCTGACATTAAGTTGCCCTTCAGTTTTCTGTTCACACTACCTACCTGTTTTTTTCTTTTTTTTTCCTGCTACCTACAAATGTAACACTTGAGATGCACTTCATATAATATTTAAATGATATTTAACATCCGGAGTGCTTTTCATTTTTAGAGCTTCTTGAAAATAAAGTTAATTTAATAAGAAGATTACAGTGAAGGAACACTCTTATCTAAAGCACCACACGTGAGTAACAAGGATAAAGTAATTGGACAAGTATATACTTTCATATGGAAACATTATTGCTTGAGTATGCTCTGCTGTCATAAAAATTGTTTAAATGCCAAATTTTAACAGGGTAAGCTTAGTAAACCATGTCCCTTCTATGTTGAAGACTTTCCTCAAACTGAAAGTAGCCAGTTGTGTTTTAAAAACTAAAAAAAAAAAAAAAAAAAAAAAAAAAAAAAAAAAATTCATATTGACTCTCAGGCCATGAAATAATATGTTCTCAAGGTCATGCTACATGTTTTAGTTAATGTTTTTACTGGGATCCCAAGTAAATGCATTTTAAAGCACATTAAATTCATGCTCTACACGGGGGAAGAAGCAAAGGGGAGGATGCTTCTGCTTGCAAGCATCATTATTCAAGTTGATGACTAAAGCATGAGACAATCTCAAAATATATATGTCTCTCTAGAAGTGGGCCACATCTCTCAATTTAGGTAGTTGAATCAATTACCCATTACTGTAGACTACATGAATTTATACTTTGAATATTTGTATGTAGCAAAGAAGCCCTCTAGTTACCTTTCTTACTTGCCCTCCCTTCCTCCCTCCTTTCCTTCCTTCCTTCCTTTGCTTTCTTTCCTTCCTTCTTCCCTCTCTCTTCCTTCCTATCTCTCTCTCTCTTTCTAGTTTTGTTTGGGGAAGGGATTTATTGAAAAGTTTAAAAAACATTACCTTGCACTTAGACACAAATAAATGTTTCCAAATATAAGTAACCATTGTCATAAAGTTTATTACATATACAGAAACCATAATAACAATAGCACCTACCATTACTTTTTTGCACTTGCTATCAGTTAGCTGTTGCTGTCCCAAACCACCCCCACGACAGGGTGATTTAAAACAATAATCCTTTTGTATTTATTGTTGTTGTTTTCACAAGTCTAAATAGACTGTCTAGATTCAGCTGGGAAGTCCCACTGAACTTAGCCCAGCTCAACTGATCTCAGCCGTGTTCACTTATACATCTAGTATAGATGGGTAAGGGCCTGCCTTGTCTATGACTAGGCTCTACTCCACAGGGTATCTCATTTTCCTCTAGGATAATTCCAGGCATATCTCGATGGTGGCAGCAAGAATCCAATAGAGAGAACAGAACATGCTAGGCTTTTCAAGGCTAAGGTCAGAAATGGTACCTCTGAGAGTAGCACTCTATGGAACAAAATAAGTCTCAAGGCATGGGAAATAATTCCATCTCTTGATAGGAAAAAATGCAAATCGCATTGTAAGAGGCATGGATACAATTAAATACAAAAAAACAGGGCAATTAGTGCATTCCATCTCCCCCACATGCCTATTATGAGTGAAGACATTACATACTTTAAACATATTGCTTAAAATATACACACCCCATGAAATAGGAAAGTGGTAATTAATGCTTAAAGAAGTAAGATAATGACCTTATAATATTAGACAGGTAACCTTCATAAAAAGAAAATCATTAATTTATATTTTGCAAATAGAATTTGGACAATGTCTCCTTTTAATTTAGACAATGGAAGTGGAATTTAGGCAATGGAATTTAGACAAAGCAGAGTGTATTCCATATTACAAACGGTGCTTACAAAGGTGGCGTGAATTGGGAAGACTTCAGTCGTCTCACTCCAAGACCAATGCTCCTTCTGCATCATCTTGCTGCTTTATATTCCCCAAGTAAATAATGACTTATACCATTTCCAAACACCACACAACCAAAGTATATCTTCAAATAGGTCTACACATGTTACAATTTCTAAAGTAGCTGGTTTTGCTGAAAGTATTCCCAAAAAGGCCACTAGATTATGTGGAAGTCCTAACACCAAATGACCAACTTTCTGAAGCCTTTTTAAAAAAAGCAAACAAGGTGTATGTTAATATTCATTAGCCCAAACCAAACTTTCTAGGTCAATCTTTTTTTTTTCACCTGCCTTTGAACACAACCAAATTATGATAATAAGTTCTGATTCGACCTTGAAAAAGTTAATTTCTCACATTCCTTATTTTTTTCATTATAAAACAAGTAAATTGAACTATACAGTCTCCAAGGAAACTTTTGTCGACTATTCTCAAACTGTAGATAATCAAGACCTATAAAAAAATTAAGAAATAAATTATTAATATTTTAACAACTCCATTTAAATTACCATTGAGCTCTATAAAACTCTGCTTTTTCTCCAGTTTAACAACTTAACAAACAATGTTGCAATTTATGTCACCAAAAAAAATAAAGCAAAGGATATGTGACTTCCATTTATTATTTTAAGTGATCCATAAAGGCATCTACATGGTGAAATAGGAATGGTTCAGGTGACATATATAGAAGCAGGGATTAATACAAACACACCGAAACTTAACAAGCTTCCCACCCTTGCCACACTTGAAATTGTATAACTAATGTACAGAATGAAATTAATATAATCCCCCAGAAAGTAAAGAAATCTAGAAAATTGCTGTTCTTCTGGTATACTAGCCATCAGAATATTTCTAAAATGATTGGAAAGAACAGCATTTGCACTGTGATAGTTTATGATTGGTATGGTTGACACTTCATTTCCAGAATATCTTAACATTAAGTAACAAGTTAAAAGTAACATTATATACTTAGGTCTACTAGCTAAAGTCATGGGTTTCAGAAAGATTGTCTGTATCCTGGCTTCACCACTTTCTAGGCAATGCCAATTTTCTCATTTATCACATAGGGCTGCTAACAATGCCTATGAAATATAGTTGCTTTGAGATTTAAATGAGATAAGATACACAGCATAGCACCTGGCCCATAAGAAAGACAATAAAAATGGCAAATTATTGTGTATGACAATGACAATAAAATTGCAGTTTACAATTTTAAAGGATTTTCACATAGACTCCCTCTTTTGGTTTTCATATACACACAAATTTCAATGATAGAGAAATCATTGTAGTTTCCCCAGAGTTTCAAATGAGGTTAAGTTCCTTGTACCAACTCACAATGCCAGCAAAAAAGCAGAACTCAAATCTGAACCAAGATTTCTGGGTACAGACCCAGTACTCTCCCAGTTGTACCACAGTCTTATTATAAAATGTTCCTTCACGATCAATTCACTTTCATAGATAATTAAATAAAGTCCACTGAAACTCTGTCTTTAAAAATGAATATATATATATATGCATCATCCAGCTGGAGTACTGAGCAAAAAACAATTATAAATCAAATTCCTGTGAAGTGAATCATCTTTTCCCATTACATCTTATTATTAAGAAAACAATAATACAATTTAACCTGATAACTATTGATAAGCAAAATCAAAATCCAGAATGTTATATTCTGGTAATATTTTAATTTCTAAGTGTGCTATTTAGACTCAAACCTCTGGTTGTTCACTCCGTCATTAAATTTTTCAATCCAATTTATGCCCAGTTAATAGAAATATCTAACAGCTCCAAATTAGAAATATAACAAATTTATTAATTTTCTTTAGCCTTTGCTAACACTAATGCAATTAAAAAAACAAGTTCAAACTATAACTTTGCCTTATAGAATTAGGTGTTTAAGTGGAAAATACATCAAATATATTTTCTATTGAAATGAAAACTCTGGTGTACATATAGATAAATTAGTCCAGTCTGATTTGCCTTGTAAATGCAATAGTCTAGGTATATAATATAATCCAAAAATGGGAAACTATACATTCCAATTTTTAGAATATTGCCCTTCATCCGTTTCATCATCAACTTCATAATGCATTCAAATTAAAATATTTAAAAATCTTTCTTCTTTATTAAAGAGCAGTGTTGAATCATAATCTAGTGATTGTTATCACAAGCAAGAGATTAAAAAGTCATCACACAGATGGCCATGTTAACTACAATAAAGTGTACAAAATATACAATTATAATAATTAAACATTTTAAGTGCTAGTAATTACTGTAAATTTAAAAACTACAACCACATTTGAGTAAACTGACTTATTTATACCCATTTCTACTTGATATCTTGACAATAAAATTGATCCCAAGACATATTATCATTCATAAAAAGCTAACAAATGTTTAAAAATAGTGTAAGGAAATTTAATATAATATTACTTATTTAATTATTCAAGTGTTTTTCTAAAAAAAATGTATTTTCTACTTCATATGATTAAAATAAGTAGAAAGTACTGGTAGACAAATTAAAATAAAATATGACAACATTGTAATTACCCAGGCTTGTGCTAATTTCAAACAATCCAAAAAAGTATAAAACAAAGATCAATAGAAAGCAATGAATGAAGACACCATAACCTTAAAAGTCATGTTTTTTATTTAAAAAATTTTATTTGACTTGGTTCAAAATTTCTGTATTATGAAAAAATAAGACAATTTAAAAATTATTAATAGCTTTTCAAGCATTCCAAAACATATGCAATTAATTGGCATGGCATTGTCTCTAGTTTTAATAATTTCCAGTTTTTCAAAGAGGTATCAAAATTGTGATTTCCAGTGCTAGTCTTGGATAGACAGAGACCAAATGAAGAACAGGTCAACAGCAAAGAGAAAGTTTTATAAGGTCTCTAAAACAGAGTCTGGCTAATATTTATCAAGTGCCAATTTTGAACAGTGTCATAAGAAATTCTAAATAATTAAAACACTAAATACAAGAAAAACTCCATTAGTCCATGGTGAGAGAGAGAGGGGGAGAGAGAGAGAATGAATATTTGCCACCACTGCAAATATTCAAATGCCATTGGATCACATTCTTAGAATTATTAAGAAAGTAATCTGAACATGTAATAAAATTTAAGCAAGACTCTCAATACATAAGTAGAAATATGATATACAAAATTAATATATTTTTAACAAATAAGTGTATTCAGTCTATTAGGGGCCTTTAAATGCATTATTATGACTTTGATATATAAAAGGAAAACTTAAAAGGAAACTGTAGCTTAAGAATTTCTAACATTCATAAGGCTTCATTACATTTCAGTTCCAAATAGGCTTTTAATCAATAGAAACTTGAGCTATATTTTCAGATTTTCTTATTTTAATCATAATAAATATACATGTTCTTATTATGACAAGTTATTAGGTTTGGTTTCTGGCTTTTCAGTGGCAATGATTTTAAATAATCATTTCTATTCACTTTTGACTTAGTTTTGTTAATCTGGGTGCTAATTATTATTATTACTCTGTTTTCCATCTGTCAGCTCACCTGCAGGGTCTTAAACTGCTTGAGCTTACGAAAACACAAAACACTATGGGGCTGCTTCACTGTCTAGTTTCTCTATACCATGAATGCAATGGTCAAAACAGCACAACTGAAAACCCAGACATATCAATTGCAATTCATGTTTTACTACTGACTACTTTAACATTTTTGAAGCATTTATTAAATGTCAGGCAGTGTGCCAGTTTCCAGGGATATAAGCATGAATAATATTAAATATTAGCAGTAAATTATGCTGAGTTACAATTACATTATAAACATTTTTCTTATGAACCTGATTATATCTGTTTTCTGTGGATTTTTTTCTGGCTTTCTTACTATTGAGTTCACCCTTAAATTCAGGATTATGTAACTATCTCCAGGTAATTTTATTCTCCCAATAAAACAGAAGCAACATTAATGTAAAATACTCCATGGTGTCTACTATGTAAGAGATTCATCACCTAATCTAATTACTAATACACTATCTATGATATGGTTACTCATGCTCTCCAATCTCTTCACAATTCCAGAATCAATGTTATAAATTGCACTAGCAGCATTTATATCAGGGTTGTCAAATTTATTCATATTAAGAATTCTGCTATAGGGTTTCAGCTTAAGGGTCATTTTACTTGAATTAGCTACCCATACCATATTTGCATTCAGTTAATTTATACCTGGTTTTAGGTCCTGTCCTATAGTTTAAAATTCCTATCAACCTGCTAATAAATATGAAAGGAAATTTGAAGATAACTTGTAACATACATTTTTATTATTCTAAAATTATACTACAAAATAAGCATTTTTATAAAGCTAAACACTACATTTATATTCTTCACATTACCTTTTCACAATAATCTCCAGTATTAAAATGGAGATTGATTTCCACACAAGTAATGATGGCTCCAAAATTTAATAGAAATAATACAGAAACACAACTACTCTCTTATACATAAAGAAAATATTTTCTAATGAAATATTATTAACATATTTCCTCAATTTGCTAGGAAAAGCAACTTGCCGATGATATGACATTTCATAAATGTCTTCATTGCTCTGAACACTGGAGACTACATATTTTTAATACATCTCAATTCAGTCAAGTAGAGGCAAAATAATTTATTTGATGTTACTTTGTTTGATTTTCTGCACCTTACAGAACCCATTTCATAAAAACCCGGTAAGGGTCATAGGTTTTAAGAAACTCCATCTCTCTGGCTGTGGTCAGGGCACAGTCCCATGGTTCTACAGTTTATTCACTTCACAAAGGATGTTGGCTGTAGGGATAAGTAGGGACTGAAACCTAGTCCTTATTTCTCCACTTGCCAAACTATGCAGTGCCCCATTTCAGGACTGACAGGTGTTGTGGCATCTTAAAGGAAGACGTACTTCTTTGCAACTTTATGCCCAGGGATGCTCACTTTTTACCATTCATCTGTCAAGAGGCAGAATCTTTTAGTAATTCTCACAAGGCACTATATATGATGACAACAACCTTGCCTTTTTCTGGGAATAGAGGAGAATTAGAGGAGTATATAAACTGGGATGGATTAATAGACTCCCTCCTTGCCCTCATTATTTACATCCAAACACAGCAAAATATATCTCCAACTATTTTGTCCCATTACCGCTGCCTTTGTGTAGGACCACATATTCTCTGATCTGAAACTGCCTTTGAAATGGTTTTTCCTTTAGGTTCTCTGAGTTTTCAGAGTCTAATTTATACCCCTACTGTCTGCTTACCATTCGGCCTAAAATCTGGTACACCATGCTCACCCACTCCATTTGTCTCCACTCAGTCCCATCACAGGCATTGTGAACCTGAACATATCATATCCTCTCCAGTCTTAAAGATCCTCCTGGTGTGCTCTTGCTGCCTGGCATCCTCTATTCCTTCACTTCTTTTCTGCCTAGCTTATTGATTTTCAAGGGGAGTAGATTCTTAAGCCTTTGAGGTATTAATAACAAGTACAATTTTTATGACCAAATCTTCATTGTTTGAGTTTAATTTAGAGCTGCTGCTACTCCCCTAACTTGTGTTCATCTCAGGCTTGGAAACTTGCAAAGGGCTGGGGATTTGGCAAGAGTTGGGAAGTGGAATCTTTGTAGTTTTCCCTGTCTCATTCTTCAACTCTTCCTCTGTCACTCACTGTGTTGTGACTGGCTTCTCCCAAGTTAGAAACATGTTGGTTCTTTCAAGGAGAGCTTCTGTGCGACTCTGAGGTCCACTCTTCACAACTCACCCTGCGTTTGCTGAAGTCTTTCTCCTGTAATGTTCACTGCTATGGGCCATGCAGCCATGCCCCCATTGATGCCATGCAAAGGGGAGATTATACTGCAGGCTTGTGGGGCCCATCCCAAAAAGCCAGGTTATTCCTCAAATTACTGCAGTCTGAGATGGGTGTCCCAAGCCAGGTAACAGCAGTGGTGAATGAATGGGAGGAGTCCAGCCTGTACTGCAGTAATCTGGACACTCTTCCCCTCTCTGAGCCTCAGCTTCCCTCTCTATGAAATGAGTTGATCCCTTAGGGCTGCATAAGGATTGGACAAGGACATGCTTACACATCACTGAGCCCATGATTTTACATACAGTAGGTGCTCATTAATGACAACTACTGATTCAAGGTGGCTGAGGCACCCAAGCCACACACCTTCTTTGAGGAAACAACCCCAGGAATCATGTTTATTGTCCAAACAGATGAGTCAACTGCTTTTGGATGGCCACAGGCTGTCTCCTATTTCTACCAACCCACTTTGAAATTCACCCTCAAATATCTCATAAGCAATTCTGTGTGCCCTTTACTAAGATTTCCTCCATGTTAACATCTTACAAAATTATAGTACAATATCACCAGGATATTGACATTGAATCAAGCTATTCATCACATTCAAATTTCCTCAGTATTACCTATACTCATTTGTGATTTTCTTTTATATTTAGTTCTATACACCTTTATATCATGAGTAGGATCATGTATCTGCCATCTACCACCACAGTCCAGATACAGAACAGCTCCAACACCTCAGGGAATGCTTGTGTTGTCTTTTTGTAACCGAAGCCACCACCACTCCTAAACTTCGTCAAACACTAATATTTTTTCAACTTCGATTTAGTCATTTCAAAAATAATATATAAATAGAACCATATGGTATGTAAACTTTTGAGATTGGCTGTATTGTTCAGCATAATTCCCTGGAGATTTATATAAATATGTTGATCAACATGTCATTCCTTTGTATTGCTGAGTTGAATTCTATGCTGTGGATACCACAGTTTGTTTAACCAGTCACCTAATGGAAAACATTTTATTGTTTTTTTATTTTTGGTTATCATTAAAAATCTATAATTAACACTGTAATTGTGTGTGTGTGTGTGTGTGTGTGTGTGTGTGTGTGAGAGAGAGAGAGAGAGAGAGAGAGAAAACGAGCACCTCTGTAATAAATGCCTGATAATCCAATTTTTGGGTCATATATTAAGAACATGTTTAATTTTATATGAAACTATTTTGTTTTCCAATTTTTCCTATTTTTAATTTCCTTAGAAACTTCCATACTATTTTCACAATGGCTGTGCTGATTTATATTCTCACCAACAGTGTATTATGTTTCCCTTTCCTCCACAACTAATTAGTAATTATTATATTTGCTTAACAGCTAATAAGAAAAATTTTAAGAGAGAAAGCTCTATGAAGTATCAAACAGAAAAAATATTTTGCTCATATTGAATTTTGATCACTAGCAAAGCAGCTAATTTCATCTGGACATACTTGATGACACTAAATACATAAAGGTTCTTTCACAGATGTCAATATGCAAGAGAATATCATTTGCTTTGCAGCCCTGTGTTATAAAAAACATTAATTCAGCATTTTTAATGCCACAGATACTTTATTTCAACAGATACTTAAAGTCAAATTATGCAGTAGTGCCCAAAGACATCAATGAATGTAAATTCTCTCT
Organism: Saguinus oedipus; assembly: GCA_031835075.1. Classification (NCBI taxonomy): domain Eukaryota; kingdom Metazoa; phylum Chordata; class Mammalia; order Primates; family Cebidae; genus Saguinus; species Saguinus oedipus. The sequence continues at coordinate 141,650,052 of CM063169.1, forward strand.
CTACCTAGAATGGTACTAATTATTCACCATCTTTGGAGAAAACTAGAAAATAAAGTCACACAAATCATTTCCATGTGCTCCAGTCTAGATGAAAAGAATAAGTTAAAGACTGAAGGAAAACATTCGATACTTCATATGTTTTTGGACATATTGTAGTTTATTTTTTTTCTTATTAATGATTCAAACAAAGAAATGACATTAAGTTATCAAACTGAGACCTGGAGCATCTTATAACTACTTCCAGTCAAGAAAATGTCCGGAATTTACTTAGATATGCTTCCTATCCACGTAACTTCCAATTTTCATAAAAGACCTGATTTTCCACCGTTCACTCTTGTTGCTAGAATAGATTTAATTTGACTGATAACTTATTTCCTTTTATATTTATCATGTATAAGATGTCTACAATAGCATGGGATATTTTATTATAGTTTAAAATGGTCTTATTAGCTCTTCATAGCATCACCATTTTATTTATATATTATGTGTAATACATGCAACTCGAAGATTTTTTAAGATACAAGGATATGTTATACATAAAAATATTAAAAATTGTGGTTTCCTTTTCTCACTTTGCAAAATGGTTAATGTGATAGAAGTCTCCCCCAAATATCACCATTATCTTGATAGACAACCTTTCACCAGTGTTAAGTGAAGGTTGAACACTCTTAAGTGTACTCAGATTTAAACATGCAAAAGAAATCTAAAGAAGTCTATAGTCTAATTTGAGATAAAACATTAACCCAAATTAACTAATTAAAAAGCCATACAAAGGCTATGAAAGTATATACAGGCAATTGATGCTTAATGAGTAGTGTATGAAAAATTTTCTAGATGGCAGAAAATAAATGCTTGGTTTTCTGGGCTGGGGCTGAGAAAACTTTGAAAAAGATGTCAGAATTAACAGAAAATATATCAGTGTTTGCCTGGTATCCTAGTGCATTCTTCCTCACACCTTCCCATAATCCCAGGTTAGATAACTCACTCTTCTATTCACTACTAAGATCTGTGAGGTATCCTCAGTTCCAACTGGCCATAGAAATACCTCCTTTATTTACTTTTATTTTTCTCTGCCTCAAGTCCATTTAACTTCACTTTAGCTGTTTTAAAAGGTACCTTCAAAACTTTAGGCTATAAAGTGCTGGAATTTTACAAATCCATTAAATCATCTGTATGTAATAGTAGTCACACTCTACAAATATTACCAAGAAACTTCTGGTGCTCAGAAATGTATAGCTTAAATACCTAACATCCTTTGGAAGAGAGTAACTTACAACTGTATACAACTATCAGTCATAGGATAGCCCAGCTTGGACCAGAGTTTTAAAATGTCCCATTAAAAGTCTACTCAAAATTCAGTACTGCTCAAACTCATCAAGTGTTATTTAGACCATCCTCAAAGACAAAAATATTTTCAAAAGTATTTTGTATGACAATTTCTACTTCTGATCATCAACTTGGCATAGATCTTTGAAATGTGATTATACTTGTTACATGAGGGACTGTGAAGCAGAAGACAGATAAAATTATAATGATAATAATAGATAATACTTTCAAAGTTATAATGGCATTTATATACCAGAATGGTTTCTTATTTGAGGTGTGTTTGCTAACTAAAGCAATTAAGTGTTTCAATTCAGGGTAACAAAATGCAGCAACTCCTTGCAAGGTTTCATTAAGTTTAAAATTTTATAGTGAGCATTGACTGAGATTATTATTATATAATATGTATTATGCTTTTGTAAAGTTTCACAGTCCTTTGCTGCACAAACCCAAGAGTGTTTCATATTACTTATAATGTAATCAATCAGTCTAAAAGATTGATTCATTGTTTAAGCCGAGCAATCTTTCGAAATAAATGCACAGTAACTGACAGCAAGAGTTTTCACATGGGTATTCTGAAAATGGAAAGAATAAATACACTTTACTCAAGTATCTTCAGTAATTTCCATTTAGTAGTACATGATGGAACACCAAATAGCTCTAATGAGTAGTGAGTGAATTTAACTATTTCTGCAAAGCACCATATTGATTTTAAGAAAAAATAATAACAACATGCCAGGACTTCCTATAAATCATATTGTAATTCCTTCCAAGAGGCCATGACTCTGCAGTTGTAGGCAAATGTATTTTCAATTTATTTATAAATAGCTTAAAAATACTGAAGGACACAAACTATGTTCTTATAATCCTCTAGAAATATGTTCTTAGAACAAGATGTTAAAAGGAGACATTTTTGTATTGGTTTCAGTTGAGACCCAAAATCCAATAACCAAATAGTTGACAAGAACCTTCACATTTTTAATCAAAATACTATGTGATATATGCAGAACTTGTAAAAGAGGCTTTCATGAACCACCAGTTTTATAAGCCAGCATTCCTTGCAGCATAAGTGGCTGAGAAGTTTGAAAACAAGGAAGAGAAATACTTTTGTCTGGGAAGGGGATGGGGAATTGTTGAGCGGCTGTAATCCCTCTACTACCACTTTACCTCAAACTTTGAAGAAATTTTAGGGAGTTCACTTCCGAAGCTTATGTATACCCTGATGCTTGGGGGCAGAAGAGTTCATATCTAGTATTCATTTTAGAAGTCCTCTCCTAAGACCATCATTGCAGGAGAGCTCCAGAGGATTAGTACAGCACAATTTGTGTCATTATTTTTTAAGCCATACATTCATTGAATTAAAACACTGTATTCCTAGCTGAGCCGAGTGAATTGTTAGTTACAGTCTCCCTGGGAGAGGCAAGATTCTGTAAATGTTTCCTGAAGACTAAAGAGGGCAACTAAGAAGAAAGAGTTTGCTGAAAGACATTTCAAATTCTGTTAAAGAAGAATGCATAGATAAATGGAGTAATTCCAACATAGGGAACAAACTTCCAGATTTCCAGGGAGGGAGAAATATTATGCATGTAACTGGAAAAAATGCATTTCCTGTATCAAAGAAAATTTAGCTGAATAGTCCCGGCAAGGGCCTCTGAGAAATGCAAATATCTCTTTGTCTTGATAGGTTACATTAGGCTGTGCTAACAAACAATCCATTAATTTTAACGGTGTAAAACCACAAAGATTAATTTCTTGTTCAAGTATCATTGCTTGTTGCAGGTCTGTGAGAGGCAGATGCTGGCTCCTCTCATTGAAGTTTCAGTGATTTCATGTTGAAACAATAGCCATCATCTCTAAACTTGTAGTCTGCAGTGTCTGAAGAAAAATAAAGATTTCTGGAGACTCCCATCCAAGTTTAGCCTATTAGTGACATTTTTCAATTTTATTCAAAACTTCAAACCTCATTAATCAGAACTGAGTAAATGCCCTATGCAACCACAGAAAGCCAGGAAGTTCAATCCTACCATGTGTCCAGGAGACACACAGCTGGAAATTTTTGACAGCATTCACATCCACTGTACCCCTTGAAGGTAAAACAAAGAATCATTGAAAAAGAAAGAGAATCCACCAAACCCAGGGAAAGTTTATCCAGAGTTAAGTTGAAGTTAATCAACTCACACTTCACCTTTCCCTCTCCTACCTCTCTGAGGTTTAACCCTAGAATAGCCAGAGGCAGCATCCTTGAACAGGGCAGAAAGCATGCCAACTGGGAGAAACACAGGAAAGGCTGACCAACTTGCTTTTTCTCAATAGAAGTGGTCAGCAAAATGCTGGGAAAATTTTCATATTAAATAAATTTAAGACCTCCTTATGATATGAATAGTGAGTAAAAGAAATGTCACAATTCATGTGAATAGCAGTGATTGTCATACATTTTATTCTCTCCGAGTAAAGGAAATAGGAGGCCTTTCTGACATTTTATTCATAAGCATGAAAATATTTAGCCCCATAGAGCAAGCTTGCATGGAAAATAGTGAAAGTAAAGTGGAGAGAGACCAGTTTGCTTAAATAAAAACAAATGAAAAACAGCTTGTGCTAGATGAGTAAAATTTTAAGAGTATGGTAAATCAGGAACAAAGTAATGAAAGAAAAAAAAAAACTTTAAGGTGAACCTTAATGAAAACTATCAGAATACCTTAAGAAAATCAGAGGAAATTATCACATATAACCAAGAGAATTTCAGAAGCATTAAGATAAAAAGTTGTTACAGAACTAGGAAATATTTTTAGAAATCAAGCTAGATTACCCTGGATTTTTTCCCAGATACATGAAACCAAAATTAAAGATAAAAATGCAGTGAAAATCTGACTTAAGTCAGAAACACCTAGGAAAATGCTCCATCACAGCAAAATGAATGGCAGAAAATCTGATTAGTCTCTGTAATATTGGCCAAATAGGAATGCTGGGCAGAGACGAACAACATAATTTATTTCCAACAAACTAGATTAAGGTACAGAGTGATAACCCCTTATAGTAACAGCACACATTAATAGTATAACTCCCAGATCCAAACTACCATTAAATCAGTAACTATTGAATCTTAATCTTTGAATTTTTCTTTTTCAGTGTTACAGAAAGTATCAAAGAAGAAAATAGGATATACATGTTTAAAGAGCTCAAATACTCAAAATAAAAAGGAATGAAATACTGATTGTTTTTATGTAAATTGACTAAAATGTTTTAATTTTAAACAGACGTTTTAAAAAAGTAGTTAAAATATATAGAAAATTTTATAGCACAAAGAATTCTTATCTACCTTACACCCAGTTTTTCCTATTACAAACATCTTACATAAGTATGGAACATTTGTTGCATTAATGAACAAATATGAATACATTACTGTTAACTACAGTCTATACTTTATTCAGATCTCCTTAACTTTTAACAACTGTCCTTTTTCTATTCCAGTATCCCGTACAGGATACTATATTATATTAGTTGTCATACATCCTTCTCCTCCTCCTTAACATGGCTATGACAGTTTCTCAGACTTTCCTTATTTTTAATGAGCTTGACATTTTTGAGGTGTACTGATCAGGTGTTTTGTATAATGTTCCTTGGTTGGGCTGTGCGTATTTTTATTCATGATTGGACTGAAGTTATACATTTTTGGGAGGAAGACCACAGAGGCAAACCATCATTCTCACTACTTCAAGGGTATACTCTATCACTATGATTACCACTGTTGATGCTGACCTTGGTCACTTGGTTGAGGTCGCGTTTGTCTGGTTTCTGTACCATAATGTTACTTTTTCCTCTCCTTTCCATACACACTCTTTGGATGGAAGTCACTATGTGCAGCCATGCTTAAAGAGTGGAGAATTATACTCCACTTCCTGAGGGCAAGTATCTGCATAAATTATTTGAAATTGTTCTGCATATGTTTAACTAGTCTTCCCAATTCATTCATTTATTTGATCATGTGTTTATATCAGCATGAACTCATGGAAATTTTAGGCACAAATTCCACATAAATATTTTCATAACAGCCTTATGGAAATATGATTCACATATCATACAATTTATCCACTTTAAACTGGCTCTAATTAGAAGAGATGGTAAAAAGTGCTTATTCAGATACAAAGAGTTGCTCAACAATCATCAATCCAGGTCTAAAAAAACTATATGAAAGTTATCAACTAAGCAATCTATAAACATGTGTTTAAACAACAATAGTCTAATGTGTATTGTTATCTTTGTTCTATAACCGATAAAATCAAATATTATATTAAAATGTGACAAAACTACTATAAAAAGGCAGTGAAAATCCAATAGAAAGAAAGAGATTTCTAGTTCACTAGTTTCACTTTTCTGTACAAACTTCTCATTATTAGAAAAGTGATGTAAATTATTTCATTGAAGATTATTTTATCAGTGGTTTTTAATTGTATACTTACTGAGCACACAAGTTTATGTTACACTCATGATTTATCCTATCAGCATAAACTTCAGGTAAGACATGCAGGCCAGAAAAGTGTTTTTTACCCTTCTTTTACATTTCAGCAAACTAACACATTATGAGATGAAAAGGTTGTTCAAGGTCCAATAACCAGCAATCAATGGCAGTCAGAATTTAAAACCAAATCTTTAAACTTTTAGTCATTACATGTTACCTCTTTTACCAATTGGAAACAGTAGCACTATGGTTTTGGATATTATTTAAAACTGTCAAAATGTTCTAAAAATCATATTTCAAAAATATTTAATAAGAACTACGTTTAAAGGTATTTTTAATGGTGATAAATAAGATATAATTTTCATCTTCCAGGACTACTATGTGATTTGGAAAGATAAATAAGCCAATTAACAAATATAATAATATATTAAATAATACAGATAAAAACAGAAGCTTGTAGAGAGATTCCAGGACTTTTGGAATGATTTATTGAGAATATGATACTAGGCTCATTTTTAAATAAAGTAGGAGACGTCCCATGTGATCTGAAAAAGACTCTTCCAGTTGCAGGAATCCCAATGTGAAAAGCCATGGAGATATATTTTTAAATTGAGTGGCTTTGTTAGTAAGTACTAGATTATTTTACTTTTAAATACTGTTTCCAACATATAAAAATTAAGTATGAATTAATAATTACATTGATTAGCACCTTATTTTTACAAAATAATTCTTATAATTGATATACCTATAGACTTTCTAATTCCACAAGGAGAGCTAAATGGAAAGATGAATAATTATCCCCCCAATATGCAAACATCTTCCATGGTTTTCTACCATTATTACAGACAGAAAACCTGATTATCATCCATATTCTCAAGCTGTAATTTGAAACCATTAATTTATATTGAATCAAACTCCATACTCTTCCTTGAGCTTTGCTTAATATAATCATTGAAACTTCTTTTTTGAGTCAGCTAGTAATACTTCTAGTTTCAATCTCCTGAACTCTCTGTAAAATCCACAGTAGGCATTCCTATAGGTTGATGAATAGGACCAGAAGCTCCAGGTCCAACATCAAATCCACTTCTTTTTAGCAGTCACCCAGGCCTAAGTATTTTGCTAAGCTACATAAGAACCTATAAATAACATGCAGAATGTATTTTATTTCACATTTATTTTATCAATCTTGTTCACACATATTTTCAATGTAATTAAAGACAAAATGATAGACTAAATTTTTATTGAAAGTTTATGCAGTACCTGTGAGAAGTTCTTGAACCAACCATACATGCAAATGCTTCCATTTAATTTAACCATCTACAAAAATAAAGTAAGATTGCTAACTCATGAATATGTTCTAGAACAATCTTCACCGATTATAATCAAAAAGTTCTTTAGAAAGAAGAAGCAATGAACAACCATCAATCTACTTTAGTTAGATAGAGTCAGTTTTTATGGAAAAAATAAAAATATCAATTAAAACCATGTACAGCCAGACAAAGTAATCTGCTACAGACTTCCATGTTTAAGGTTATGTTATACAACTACTCGGAGGGAATCTTTTGAGAGGAATGTATCTAAGGCATGGGTAAATGGAGTAGATGGTTAAGGCCACCTACAGAAAAGACACAAGGGAGAGCATGACTCATACTCTTAGGACTCATGTCTTATTCACATGCTTTATGACCCATGTCTCTTATTCACACGCTGCTACCCCAACTCTGATGAAAAAATGAATTCTGTCATCAACCACTACCAGGAATCCAATCACGCTAATGTTACTAAGACTAACATATATGTGAAGCAGTATGACTGCACAAAGTACAGTATTGTAGCTGAAAAATTCTATTTGACATCTGTCTTCTTAAGTGTTTTCTGGTCCCTGGGCACTTACTCCTCTTGCCTATTATCCACACAGCACTTAGTCTCACTCTTCACACTCACTCACTCTGCACATTTCTTGTGCAACATAGCTTCCTACTTTGTAAAACCTTTGGTACGAGGGAGCTCCAGGAAATTCCTTCACTTTGTATATTATGTATTGCTACGACACTAAAAACATTTATGATGTAAATGTTTTACTTTTGTAACCAGAGAAAATAAAAATTACACATTAAGAAATGTGTTTCAATTTGAGACTAAACAGATGTATTAAGATGTGCCTTATGCAAGTGTGAATACACATAAATAGTGCATTTGTTCACAGTAGGTGCTAGAAGAATGCAGATGATGATTATGGGAATTATTCAAAGTGAGAAAAGACTGCAACAACACAGGAAAAGTTAGTGTGATAAGGAAGTACACATGTATTCCTTCAGTTTACCAGATAGGAAGCGAAATTAGTAACAAAGGAAGGATGAATGATTTGAATTAGTCTATTATAAAAATAGTTCTCAACTGAATGCTTACTTGGAACCAAACACCTCTCAGGAAAATGTTTCTATCTTTCTCCCAATCTCATGGATAAATCCCTGTCATTAAACTTCATTTCTTATATGCACATAACACAATGTCTCATTATGTATTTCTTTTATTTTAGTTGATGTAAATTCTTTCTCATTAGCCTGTAAGTCTCTCAAGGGCAGGATTATGTTTGTCCCCTTCCCACAGATAACATATGACCCAGGGATTACCTGCTCTAGTGCTTAACACAAAAGAGATACCCAATAAATACCTGAATCAATCAATTCACTATAGAGTAAGCATTGCTCTACAACCATATTTTCCTCCATAACAATAGATATTGGAGATTTTCCCAAGATGGTATTTAAAGATCTACAACATTCCACTTACTGTCTTACTAAATCAGAAATGCACTGCATAAATACGCCAACATTCATTTATCTATTTTCCTATTAGTCATTTGGAGATTTTTTAAATTATTTAATAAAATCATGTTTACACAGTTTTGTGCCTCCTTTCTAATATCTCTGCCTGAGTCTTTTTCTTGCCTTACTTAAATGATTTCCTTTACAAACATTGAGTAAAAGTGATGATAGCATACATTCTTACATTTCTTCCAAGCTTAGAGGAAAAGCACTTAGTCTTTCACCATTAAGTATGATATTAGCTCGAGGTTTATTGGAGATGTTCCTTATCAAGTTGAAGAAGTTCCTTTCTATTCCTAATTTGCTAACATTTTATCAAGAATAAATGTCATATTTTCCAATATTTTTTTCTGCATCTGAGACTGCCATATGGTTTTTCTTTTTACTTTGTTAATATGGTGAACTATTTGATTGATTTTCTAATGTTAAACCAACATTGCATTTCTGGGATAAACTTAACTTGTTCATGATATATTATCTATATCTGCCATTGCTATTTATACTTGCTAAAGTTTCAACAATAACGTTTACATCTATGTTCTGGAGGATATTGGTCTGCTGTTTTCTTTTCTTATAATACCTTTTATGTTGGTCTCATAGTTGGAAAATGTTCTCTCCTCTACAATTTCCTGAAAGAGTTTATACAGATCTGGTATTATTTCTTCCTTAAATATCAGGAAGATTTTATTAGTAAGGTCATCTGTGCCTTAAGTTTACTTTGTGGGAAGATTTTTTTTGTTTTGAGTTTGGGTTTTTAACAGATGATTTGCCACTTAATTCAAATGAAATTTACTCATTTTATGGGAGCAATTACATGATTTTTAGTAAATTTACAGATTTGTGTAACCATCAGCACAATCCTATTACAGAACAGTTCCACTGCCTCAAAAGATTCCTCGTGTCCATATGCAGTCACTCACCATCCCCACTGCCAGTGCCAGACAAAAAGCACTTTACTTTTAAACAATCCATAGATTGTCTTTTCTGTGCATTTCATATAATTATATCATATGGTGGGTTTTTGTTTGTTTGTTTGTTTCTGGCTTCTTTCATGTAGCATAATGTTTTAAAGGTATATCCATGTTGCAGCATGTATCAGTATTTCATTCCCTTTCATTGATGAACATTTTCCATAGTATGAATATAACTTATTTATCAATTCACTAATTTGGTGGGAGTAGTTTTAACTACAGGTACAATCTCTTTAAAAGACACAAGTCATTCAAATTATCTATTTCTTTTTGGGTATATATAATATATTGCTACAGATTCATGAAAGCATTTTTCAGGATGAACTCCTAAAAGAGGAACTATAAAGCCAATTATTATGAGCATTTTTAATTTAATATATATTCAAGTAACATGACAATAATTATGTATATGAGTGTTTATTTCCCTACTCCCTTACCAACACAAGGAGTCTGTTAATGTTTTCATCTTTGTGCCAACTCATCAGCAAAGACTATCTTTCTATTGTTTTATTTTGCATTGCTTTAAATTATTAGAGAGTTTATATATTTCCTCTTTACTTTTACAGTATTATACTCACTCTCAGCCCAGTTCCTCCCACCACCCCCCTCACCGCGGTATGAATCTTTTCCAGACCACTTGCACTTCACCCTATTCTGAATTGCCTGGCGACACGACTCTTGTATTGTTATTTTGTATAGCCTTGAAAACAATAGATATTTAACTAAAAATATCCTGAATGAAGTGATAGTCTATTCTATTTGTGTTAGCTTAACACTGATTTTTGCCTTCTCTGCTCAACAAGAACACAAAATTCTTATGAACAAGGACAAATTCTCATGTACCAATATATCCTGAATATCAAACAGAAAATTAGTTTATTAACAATAAATACTTGCATATTAATTGATGTGAATTTAACTAATTGAGACCAAAGCTATGGTTTTAACATTAACTGCAAATAAAACTGCATAAAGAAAAAATAATTGCAATCCATAATCATATGCATAACCAGCAGGTAACAGTCACATGCTAACCTCACAAGGACTGCTTGCTGCAGGCTATGTGTACACACACACACACACACACGTGTGTGTGTATATATATGCATGTACATATATATGTATGTATGCATGTATACATGTACGTACATATGCATATATATGTATGTACATATATACACATACAGAGACTCTTCTTCCCTGTGCATGCATATGCTCTGTATATACATAGGCAGCATATATATATATATATATATATATATATATATATATATAAAGTATATATAAAAACATGCATACATATTATATGATAATATACATATATATGTATATAAAGGTCAAATCAAAAATCATTCAGAAGAAAATAAAGGCACTTCTTTTGGAAAAATGAAGCTCACCATTTCAAAAATCAACATTTATCACAAGGCACTGTTGTTGACTCTCCTGGTACACCTGGAGCAATACAGTTTTTATGCTAATTATTTCTCTTCATGCTGACTACTAGATAGATATCTTGCAGCTAACCATAGTTACATTATAATAGAATGAGATTGTGTGAAGACACAAAATCCTCTTATGTCGTCCAATTTAGAATCCATTTCACAAACTCTATGGTGCTACCTAGAACTGAATGTGCTGGGAATCTTGTATTTTTGTATATATTTCTGTTACACCAAACTTCAGTTATGATTTTTGCAAAGACAATAATTTTATCTTTATAGGCAATTTGATATAATGTTCTATTATATCTATAACAAGAAAAAATGTAATTTGTTTTCTAGTCTAGGTTCCCAGGTTTGCATTTAGTCTTACTCATTTTGTTAGAGAAAATACACTCATAGTTTTTATTGACAATGACACCAAAACTCTAGGGAAAGAAATGGTGTTTCTCTTACCCTTGCAGCCAGTAAAGACAGGCTATTCTTAATATTAACTAGTGACTACATTTAGAAAAGTAACAAAATGTATTCTAGTCAAATCACAGCAAGCCTCATATTTTATAAAAGGAGCCCATAATTATTTCAATGGGGCTTTTAAAATTTTATTCGAATTCATGAGTCATTTAATATCCACCATTTATTTTCTTCCTAATTCACATATTGATAATAACTTGTAATTAATATTATTGGCATTAAAGCCAATAAAATAAAATAGGACAAACAGTTTGAGTCCTGGGCAAATTCCACTGTAAAAACCTAAGATAGTATATTAGGTTTGTGTTCAACAGATTAAATAACTGAACAAAGCATTCCACACACTAAATATTTTTCGTGTTCATAAAAATTGTGTAACTGACCTGACAGTAATGAAAGCAAGGATAGTTGCCACCTGTGTCATATTAAGTATACTCACAAGAAGAAGAAAAATGTAGAATTGCAAAAAAAAAAAAAAAAAAAAAAAAAGGGAGCTCCACTGAGACTTTATTATTAAAGAATATTTTAACTGTTTTTCTTTTGCCTCTTCTTTGTTATCAAAACTCTTTAAGAACAGCACAAATGGCCAAATGAACTTTTATGGCCCACAGAATAAGCATTACAAGATTTCCATAAATCGCAAAATGTGTGCCATATTAATAATAACTTTGAGAAAATCATCTCCCATACATACATATCAATTTAAATTTTACTTTCCTGACACATGTTAATAGCTCATTATATAGAAAATATTTCTCTCATCAAAGGCATATCAAAATCCATGCTACATTACTGAAGTTTTACAAGCATTCTTTAAATATGTTTTATTTATTCTTCTATCAAGTGCTACAATGCCAGACATTCACTTGCACATAAAAGTTTTTTCTTTTTCTAATGCTTAAAGCTAGCTGTTATCAAATTTTAAACATAAAAATAGAGTAGATATTAAATATTCCCATTGTACAGAAATCAACACTGAGCCTTAGTTAAAAACAAAACCGCTTTTCAAAAGTGACACTGCTAGTCATGAGAAACGTAGTAGAATTCCAGTCTGCTGGTGTCAGATACACTGCTTTTTCTATTTATTCATGCTGCCTCCCAGTGGAACCGAATTAGTCTCTCTTGGGAGATTTTTAGAACTAGGATTTTCTCTCTTGAGGACATTTAAGAGCAGATACAGCAACTGTATCTGTTGAGTGGTACCACTTTTTTAAAAAAGTAACTTTTATTAAGGTTTATATGAAGTTAAGGTTTCCTAAAATAGGTTACTAATTTCTGAACCGATATACACTGACAAGTGTGACTCTACTACTTGCTGAAAATGAACATTACATATTTGGTTACATTGGCCAATTTGTTCATAGAGTATTAATCATATGAAAATAAGCCACTCAAATCACAAATGCATCACATTCTTAGGCTGTCCATCTATATCAAATGAATACCTATCCATGCTTTCATACTTCCCAGAAACAAGAGGCAGTGAAGTTGTAGCCAGATAGAAGATGCATTTACAATTTAAGAGATAATAATCAACTGATGACTCACTCAGACTCCCTCAAGATTGACTAGAACTCACCCTCCCTCAAGATTGACTAGAACTCACCTTCTAGTCAATTTTTGTATAAAATTAAAAAATAAATGTAACAGTCTTCACATTTGAAGACTATCACCCATTTAAAAATAAATTACGGACTTATCATTGCAAAATAAATGTAAATTATCATGGATTTCTTTCCAAAGAAAATATTTTCAAGAAAAAAAGAGAGGAAAGAAAAGAAAGAAAGGGAGGGAGGGAAGGAGGGAGGGAGGAAGAGAGAAAGAAAGCAAGGATAAGAGGGAGGGAGGGAGGGAAAATTTCTTTAGAAGCATTACAAAAAAATCACAGAAGTATATGCCATTAGATAGGTAAGCCTGATACCTGGAATTTAACCTTTCCCTCCTATTCTCCTTTAATTTCCTTACCTCATACTCTTTTTAAATTCAATTTATTTTCTTTCGGGAAATATGGTATTTTATGCTTTAATAGTGTTTTTAAATGTATTAACATCAAAGTAGTCACTAAACCATAAAGGGAATTGGCTTGGTGACATATTTCAACAAAATACTCAGAAGTTGGATGAGGGATGTGGCCAAAATAAATATTTAGGTAAATTGAGAAAATCAATGTTTCTTTTTCCTTTGCTTTTCAATCTAACATGCTTTCTTAAGGATAGAGGACAACCAAATTGGAGAATCAGTAACTGACAAGCCTGTTTGCATATAGTGACCTCCTCTCCTTGTAATACAGGAAAACATTTCCACCTAGAGTCCTTTCACAGAATATCTAGAGACCAAATGAAATCAGCCATAATGACTACCAGAGCCAGATAATGATCAGTGTTTAATTGAAGTATCAAGCCAATTAATTTGTGACAACTTCCTATCACCTCTTATTCTTGATATGAAGTTTCAGAGGACTCAAATGGTATTCTGGTCCATGGCAGCTGTGCAACATTTCAGTTTGATCTCTTTTGAAATCACATTTATTATAGAGGAAAGCATCTTTAGAGATGGAGTCCTAAAACTGAATTTGAGATTACAAACCAACCTCACTAGTTTGATTCGATTAAATGTCAAGAAAGAAAACTTCCCTTATGCATCATACACACAGAATCTTCATAGCAGATCTTCTTTTGGTTTTAGAGGTGTCTTTCAGAAATACATTTGAGCCCTAAATATGTATTTGTCTTGGTTAATTTAATTCAACAAATACATGATTATTCTCTATATATGTAGTACCGATATTTAGGTGAGTAACTATCATTTTTTCACATCATAAACATTTCTAAAACTGGATTTTAAGAATATAAACCATCTTTTTGGGCTTTCATCAAGATATATATTCTTGCCTTCCACCCAGAGTACCATCCAATATAACACATGAATGACAAACTTTATATAAATATTCCCTGAGATAATGCTATGTGTTACTCAGGAATGAAAACCATCAATAAATTGTCCTGCTTCCATTTCCACTACAGTAAACTTATTATATAAAAATATTAATTTATAATGTATCATAATCAAAAATAATAGATACCTTACATAACCAAACCACTTCTGCCATCAACAGGCAATCCACTCCATTTAAATTCTTAAGGTGAAATACCTGGTAGATCTCAAAACATTTTACTGGTTTTGAACAGGAAGTGCATTTTTTTCTTCCTCACACTCCTACTGTATTGGAAGTAATGCATGCTACTGGGTGATGGTGATAGGACACTAAATAACATCTCCTTCTATAAAAATGTTAACCACTGCTTCCAGTTTCTGAAAAATATTTTTTGCCCTTTCAGCATGTGGCCCAATATTTTCACAAATGATGAATCTCAGCTTCTATTTAGTTCATATTCCATGCCCCATGGTAATTTTTGGTCTTCCTTCAGTATTATTCTAAATATTCGTGTTTGTTAAGAGCCACCTTTAGAAGACCCTGAAATTGCATTACTGAGTGTAAAAGGACCACATATGGTGTGCACACACACAGCACAGCACACTGAAAAATACATACATTGCCGGCTGGCTGACAGGCACGGGGGTAATCGCAGCAACCAAACACAACAAGCACTCTTTCCTTTATCTATTTATTGTTTAGACATACTCATCAAATATATTCAGTGCCCACTGAGCCCAAGGCAGTACATAGCACAGATTATATCTGTTAGTGGCTTCAGCAAACTGGATTATGTCAAAGTGTGAAATGTGAAATGAATCTGACTTCATCAAATAAACTGAACTCCAAGGCCATTTCCCAGCACTTGCTTCCCTACCTCAAACACACAAGCTTAACTTCTCCCTCATTTCTCCTCTGATCCTCAGACCATGACTTCCTTCTCATCCTTATCTCTCTCTCTCTCCTTCTCTCTCTCCTTCTCTCTCTCTCTCTCTCTCTCTGTATTTCAGCAGCTTTCCTCTGTTCTCTGAGCCAATCCCTCAGGAAAGGAAATCAGCAAAATGCTGAATGGGGAGACTTCACCAGCAGGTGAAGAGGAAAGGAGAGGCAAATAAGAGGGTGTGGTATTCGTTTTCTCCACCACACCCCATCCCTGGAGTCTTGCACTCCAGTCCACTGCGGCTTAGAGGGGGCACAGCAGGTACCCTCGCTCACCTCGGAGCAGCCGGCCCAGACCAGCCACCCAGTGTTCTCCGCAAAAAACTTCCCTTAAAGAAGGCAAATATTCAAGGGAGGCGGGAGAAACTGGGCATTAGTTCGAATACACATACACCAGAGCACCACGGAGCGACACTGAAAGGCACCTTTTCCGACACAGACCCTAAAGACTAGCTCTCACCCTTCCCTCCCTCCCACCCTGAGTATCTGACTAAGAATTTACAGAGATCCAAAGGGCGAAAGGGGAGAGGAGAAAGAGGGCATTACCTCCCAGGGCTGCCCTCTGGGCGCGGGCCAGGATCTCATCCCCGAAGTGGCTCCAGTTCAAGGCACAGCTTTCCAGAGCTCAGCCAGGATTCGGACCCGCGTCCCCTCAACGCAGCGAGGAGCTAGGAAACGCGCCGGGACTCCAGCTCACGTCCCCCGCCCCTGCCGCGCGGGCTCCGCCACCCCGCGGGCACACTGGCTCTCCGCGTTCGCCCCGCCGCCTCCCGGCGCCCCCACACCCACCTGCTCCGCGGCGCCCGCTGGGAGCCTCTAGCGGAGGCGGAGGGAACCGCAGCCGACCCGCTGCGCCCTGGCTCCGACGCCGGTTTCAGGAGCCGGCCAGGCGGCAGCGTGGGCTTCGCGCGCCCCCGAGTCAGCCGGCCGGGTGCCACCGCCTCCCCCACCTGCCCACCTGCGCCAGGCTCACCTGCCACAGCGTCCTAGCTGCGTTCACCGGTGCCCATGGCTCTCTAGGGCAAATAGGGGGTGGGTCTGCGGTGCTAATTAAAAAAAAAAAAAAAAAAAAAAAAAAAAACCTCTGTGGAAAAAAAATTAAAACCCAAAAACCAAATCCACGCTGTATATCAACCTCGACAGAAAGCCCAGCCCGAAATCGATTTCCAGTAGGTTTCAGAAACTGTAAGGACAGGACACTCCTCCGGCTTCCTGCCTCGCGGCTGGGCAGCGCGGCACCGGCTACTCCCCGACTCTCCAGCGCAGGTCGTGCGATCCCGTGGCGCCGCCCGGAGAGATCCTCCTAACTTGGCTTAGTCCCCACCCCATCCGCAACATCTATTTTAAGTTATTGTCTCTGGTAATTCAAGCAGCGGCTTTGCTGCCTCTTACCTTCAGGCGCTGTTAATTCTTCGTGTCCTTAAAATCCCAAGCCAAGGATGCGACGCACACAAGTCCAGGGGCTTTTTCTGTACTACCCCCTCCTCAGCTCTGTCGGCCCCTCCTTTCCAAGGGATTGGGAGGGTATGGCGGTTCAAAAGCTCACTGTAGAGGCGCCTCCAAGCCTTCACGCCAGTGGAAACGGAGAACGGGACCACCTTCCTGGCACCTGGACCCAGCCCCTCCTCGGCCAACTTGGCTGCCTATTCAGTTTTCTTCCGTAACCCCACAGACACGTCAGTCAATTCCCTGGCATCAGGCAGGATATTCTCAGTTAACGCCGCTCCTCTCGCTTTCCCTCGGTAATGCCCCTCCCCCTTCTCTACCCTTAATTTGGAAAATCTTCTACTCTCTGCTCGAATTAGGCGGGGGTGAGGCGGAGAGGTGTTGTCAGAAGGGCCACTCCAAGGCACAGCTTCAGAACGCCGTCTCCCTGGGCCGCTGCAGCGCGGAGGTGTCTGCGCTGGGGAAACTTTGAAGGGAGGCAACGCCGGCGCGGGGCTGGGCGGGCGGCAGGCGCCAGGTGAGGAGGCTTGGCGGAGGCAGCTGCAAGGAGGGACGTCGGACTGGCGACTGGGGCTCGGCGGTCCCGCTCCGCGCTCGGGCTGCGCACACACACTGGCGCGCACACCCGCGCGCGCACAGCCACACACGCACGCCCAGCCCTGTGCCCGCGGCTCCGGGCCACTCGCGAGCGTAAAGTAGGGAGACGAGAGGAGGGGTAGGGGTTCCAAGGATGCTAAGGACAGGAAGATTCAATCAAGCCTCACTAGTTAGCTGATTGCAGGCAGGCAGTTCCTCGCTGCATGCCCTTAAGTCCGTGGGTCCACCTCTCCCTTCTCTGCCCTGTCTGGGGTTTCCACTCCCTGGCTGTTCTCTTGAGGCCAGTTACACTCCCTCGGCACCCAGCGAGAGGTCACCAGACTAAAGATTAGCCCGGTTCCCATCGCCACTCCCCAGGGGCCACCTCCGCCCCTCGTGTAGTGGTGAATTGAAGTGGCTGCTGCAGCTCGCTAGGGAGCTGAGGGACTCCCCGAGGTACTTCGAATAGAGGGGCCTACACATCGCTTCGTGGACATAATACCCTCTCATCCCACCTTTCCTGCCCACTGCGTCCGTAACATTTCCCCTAAGGAGCTCCTGAAACGCACTTAGATGTTTTTAAAAAGATTTTCTTAGGGAATTGTAATGCTTAGCTTTTGAAACTGGGTTAATTTAGGGTCTACGCTTATATTGTAAACTGGACGGTAGCAGGTGAAAGGCTCAGCTGGAGAAAGGGGAGGGATTAGAAGTCTGGAGACCCAACCCCTTTAGCAGCCATTTCCAAGGTTTTGCACCAGGAGTAGCTGTCCGGGTCTCTGGCTAGCTCCTGTCCCAACTTCTTTTTCTTCCCTCGACGGCTGGGAGGAATCACTGGGTGCAGCACGGCTGGGGCGCCCCAAGCAGGAGAGACATTGCTCTTAAAAGCGCCCCGGGTCATTCACAACTCCCAGGAAAGGAGCTTCCCAGAAGAAGTTTGCTTTACCTGGAATGGGCCTGCGCTGCAGGAATTAATTGCTTCAGAAAGTAAACTTTTGCTCATTGTTTTCTGTGCTTTTTTTTTTTTAACCAAGATTTGCATTTGTGCTCCGCGCAGTGTCTATTCCAATAGAGCACTACCATGCCTTTTCAAGTGTGGGACAGACTGAGGATTGCTGAGGATTTCTCCCCTCTGGGGCTTCGCGAATACCTATGGCTTGGGACCTGCTAGCGGAAAACGCGAAGTTGCCCAGCTTGGAGATGGCGCCAGGTTCCTTTGCTCTGGCGCCGGGTGCACCGCTCTGCCACCCTACGCCAGTGTCTCCATCGAGAATCTCCTCTGAATCAAAGGAGCTCTTGATTGTTCCTCTTGAAGTCTGAAGGCGGTTGACTTTGCCGGGAACCGAGTACGTGAGCGCCAAACAGGGAGTCACAGAAGTGAAGATTTAATACAAAAGATGAAACTTGTAGGATGACCTCTAGCAAACAGCGCCACTCACAGCTCTGAAATCGATCCAGAGTATTCCATGGTGAGCGTTGCGGCTCCCAGGGGCTCCGGACCGCTAACTTCAGGCACAAGTCTGAATTTCAGGGATGAACCTGGTTGGATTCTGTTTGAGCCGACTCTAGCGGAGGCACTGACAGGAGCTGTGGGTTTAGGGGTGATGGATCCATGGAGGCTGCCACTTGGAGCGAGCAGTTGGCGATACCCTCCCACTAACTTGCTCAGCTGCTCAAGGCTGTTCACAGACCCACGCGTAAGGATTTAGAGTGTGTATCCAACGCCCAGACTTAACTTCTGGTGCAATTAAGAGAAGAGCTTGAAGCTAAACCGCGCAGCTTGCATGAAGAAGTGAATAATGAATTCGGTGGTGAGATGCTAAGCAATAAAAAGAGGCATTTTATTTGCGAGCGTATTAGTTTGCCAGGATTGAGTTTTCTTGGTTTGATTTCCTAAAATGTATCTTTGACACGGACTCTTTTGCAGCCTTTCAAGAGGGGGATATTCGGCAGTGTTTTGGAACCTGGTATGAATCTATACGTTGTCTGCTTGCCACAATGTTTGATGCTTCTTCGAGTTCTAATTCTCATTCCTAATTATTAAATGACTGTTCCTGATAATGAAGTGGGAATAAGAATTATAATAAAATATTCCCAACAAAAGGCCATATTTAACTTATGATTTCTGATTATATCAGCCTCCAATTACCAATAAAATATTCTGGCAGACTATTAAGACATGAATTGCAGAGCTGTAATCAAGAGACTCACTTGATTCAAGAAAATTCAGAATTTAGAGCAGCCTCTTCTCCAAAAAGGTTCTGACTTGAAATTTCCTTCTTGGTTGTTGTTGGTATGCCGGCCATTGTCTGCAACTAAAGTTTCTCTTTAAAATAAACATAGGTTATTCACACATTCATTAACTTTAATGCCTGAAGGGTGCCTTATAGTGGTAGGAAATGTTGTAGAAAGTCATGTACCAGCCATAGCGAAGTCTTTTTCACTTGCTTTGAGTTTTTGATGTATGTGTAGGCAGTCGTGGTAATCCACAGCATAATATTCTTGACATTTAAGTACCCTAAAAAAGAAGAGCAAATGTAGATTTCTGTTTCCTGTTCAAAAAATGGATAGGGATCACCCTTTTCCTCCCAGCCTTTTACACTTTGCTTTTAAGGGGGAAAATATTTAATAAACATGGAGAGCAAACCTCAGTATCAGAGGATATATCCACTCTTGGTACTCTTAGATCTGTCTATGGAATTGAGAATAAACTATTGAGACTCAAAGGTACTGTCAGATCCAAGAGCCTTATTTCACCACCAAATTAAAATAACTACAGCATTGTTTCAGTGTTGTCTATGTCTTTACATTCTCTGATAACTGAATTTGAAATATGTACTATCTCTTCTGATAGAAATATCTTGATCCTTTACCCTCCTTAAGATCATTTCTCTACAAACTGCCATTTTCAGAACACTTTTTACTTCTCTAGAGCATAGCATTCAATCTATTGGTATACTGTTTTTTTTTTTGTTTGTTTGTTTGTTTGTTTGTTTTTTACCATAGATAAAAGCTATTTTTTCTTTGCTGATATGCCTTTGCTACTATCCTGTGAGCTCTTAGAGGAGATATGTTGTCATATACATTGTTGTTCCCCAGCATCTATACAGAATCTAGTAGAGAATAAAATAGATGCATATGATGATGATAATGACGATGATGAAAGCTACCATGTGTTAAGTAATGACTATATAATTTGATTTATATACATTATATCAGTTGATCCTGTTAACAACCTGCCTACCTAAATTTTATGTCCTCAAATTACAGGGAGATTGAGACTTATGTGAATTTACCTAAGGTGATAAATCTATTTTGTCACAACTGAGTTTCTATGGAACCTATACAGTATCCATCTGACCCTGAAGCGTGCACCATTCATCATTTTGGTCTATTCAAATAGATGGGTCCCCACATATTCAATTATTCAAGGCTAAAAGGAATTTATATATTTGTAATGCTAAAAAAAGGAATATGGCAAATTTAAAAATGAGTTCCTTACCTCTTATGCCTTCAAGTCACTATCTGTTTGAGTGTCAAAACAGTGGAAGAGTTTACTTCTCTTATTGGGCTAAAATAGGAGAGTGTCTTCTTGGCATTATTATCATAGAAATGACAAATGCTGAGTTACAAGTTTCCTTTGAGAGAGCGGAATCGGGCCATTGGGAATTTTATGGATATAGAAAACTTTAATTGTTTATTTCCATGTTGATGCTCTTATGTAAAACAGAGAGGATGCTATATTATAAAATCTCAGTTATATAAGATGAATAAATTCTACAGACCTATTGCACAACAGTGTTCCTATAGTTAACCATACTGCATTATAAACTTACAAATGTGTTAAGAGGACAGATCTCATGTTGACATATTGCAACAATTTAAAAAATAATAAAAATAAAAGCCTCAGAACATAGACAACACTGAATATAGAATGAATGACATAGGAACATGCCATAGTGATGTTATAGTTGTCAATTTCAACAGTTCATATTATAAAACATCTTTTAAACCTTGGATCATTACAGTACAAATACAGAATACCATATCATGGAAGTCTAAGCTGCTATGGAAAAGAATGAAGAAATTCTCCTTAATTCATATAAAAAGTTCTCCACGATATTTTTAGGTGAAAATTCCAAGGTAAAGCAAGGTATTTTCTCCAAAAAATTAATAAAACTGGTTGGGGCCATGGAGTAAGTGGGCAGATGGTATCAAGGATAGAGGTTAGACTTTTTATGTTCTTTTGATTTTGGAGCCATGTGTAAGTTTTACCTTATAAAATAAAAGAGTGCCTTTGAGGGGCTGCATGGAAAGAAGAATATAACAGATGTATCTCCTCCTTTTACTTTAAAAAAGTGTTCTTTGTTGTTGTTTTTTAAAAAGATAGGTGAAAGTTGTGAAATAACATGGCCTGCAATACATTTGCTCATTTACTCCTTTCACCAGAGAGAGACCTTGAGGGAAAGAAGGAAAACGGGGTTTCTTAGTTCAGTTCGGATTACCATAACAAAATACCATCGCAGGGCTAGCTTAAATAGTAGGAATGTATTTCTCACAGTTCTGGAGTTCTGTGAGAAACATTTTTCACAGTTCTTAGAAGGCCAAGATTAAGATGCCAGCCAATTTGGTTCTTGGTGATGGCTCTTTTCCTAGCTTGCAAACAGCTGCTTTCTAACTATGTCCTCACATGGCCTTTTCTCAGTGTGTGTTGGGGGCAGAGGGTAAAAGAGAGATATATTAAATCTAATCCACAGTTTATATGTCAACTAATCCTATCTTGAAGGCCCCATTTGCATGACCTGTATAACCCTAATTACCTCCCAAAGGTCTCATCACCACATTAGATGTTAGAGCTTCAATACATGAATTTGGGGTGGGAAGAAGGCACAACATTGAGTCTGTAACAAGTTAGCAGGTCTAATCTTGTCAATTTTACCTCCCCTGAGGAAATAAACTAATGATATTTGTTAGAAGGAAGAGGGATGTCTTTGTGCCTTAGTAGGATATCTGACTAAGGATTACCTATGATAGATGGAAGCAGAGTTTATAAGGCATGGCTTCATGGAGAATGGCATATAGTGTGTCCAGTGCTGGGCTATAAATTGGAGATGTTTTGTAATTGAAGCACTACCCACCGTGTGAGGAACCATGCAGGCCTCACTTGGAGGCTTTGTCTATCCTGGGCTAGAGTGATGTGACATTTACAGGAAAGAAAGACCTGGAGAGCAATTATTTTGAACCTTTTGATAATCCTTTTGTTTGTACCCTTGAAATTATTTAGTTTAGGCTAATACTGCTTATGATCTCTAATTCATGTTAGTCTGATTTGAAAAATTCATTCTTGAGAAATAGCTCAAAAAATGACTTGTTTAATTCAAATAGTAAGCAAATTAAATGATACCTTTTATGTACCGGAAATATTCTAAGATCACTAGATTTATTTATTCACTTAATCCTAACAACAAACCTAATGATAATTGTTATCTTCATTTTATTGATGAAGAAATAGTCACAGAAAAGCCAAGTAGCCTTGCCAAGGTCACATAGCTGCTTCAGTGGTACAGCCAGGGTTTAAACCGTGACTGTGTAACATTTAATCACAGCTTTTTAACCTACACTAGAAGGTTCTATATTAACCATAAGCCCTTTTAGAACAAGGACTTGGATTTACTGTTCATCACAGGCTCACCAGGCCAAAAGTGGTACATGGAACCTGACTGGATATAAACCATGGATAGTGGTGAGACAACTGAGTATCCCAGTGTGCCACACACTGTGCTATTTGCATTATATATGTTACCCTATTGAATTTTCTTTCTTTCTCTCTCTCTTTTTTTTTTTTGAGAAATAGCCTCACTGTGTTGCCCAGGCTAGAGTGTAGTGTTGCCAACTCAATTCACTGAAAATTTTGCCTCCTGTGTTCAAGTGATTCTCCTGCTTCAGACTTTCAAGTAGCTGGGATTACAGAAAACCACCACTGTGCCTAGCTAATTTTTGTGTTTTTGGTAGAGATGGGATTTCACTATGTTGGTCAGGCCTGTCTCAAACTCCTAACCTCATGTGATCCACATGCCTCGGCCTCCAAAAGTGCTAGGATTACAGACATGAACTACCGTGCTCAACCTTTTATTGAATTTTCAAAACAACTCCATGACTTTTATTATTATTCTGCTAATTGTCAACATGAAGTTAATTGTTTCCTCAAAGTGTCACAGTGGCTCAGTATGGAAACAGAATCTCTACCCAGTACCATTATGCCACAATGCTTTTAACCTAAACTATTATTTTATATGATAATATTGTGTTGTCACTAAGTCACTTGCTTACATTATGTCATTATTCTAGTGTTCAAAACACACGCTACAACAAAATAAACAGAGATCAAACATGGAGTTGGAATACATATTTCCTAAGCAATTGGAGTGTTTTGCTGAAGAAACTACTTAAGTGTCAGTGATTTACCACTTGCCATCCTCCTAATATAAGTGGGTGCCCGGGTGACTATTTCTGATATTTTTTTGAAAAGGCAGGAAAGCAGACAAGGTAATATGGTCAGGGAAAGGATCATAAATGTTCCTTTCTTTTTATAACAACTTTGACCCATTTGATTTCTTACAAAAGAAGTGGTGCTTGTTTTCAACTCTCTCTTCCTTTGTCAGTCAGTGGATTCATAAGCCATCCTATAAAATTTCAAAATGCCATTCTTTATTGCACATTATAAAAATGGAACAGCCAATAGAAAGCTTTTACTTGTACCTCAGTTCAAATTTTCCTTTTCCTTAAATCTTAAACATAAGGCAGTGCTTGGAATGGCAGTTGAAAGATGACACGAGCTATCACCTAGGGGCTGGCTACTGATGAATTCACATACCAGACCAAGGAATTTAAAATTCACCTTGATGATAATGGGTAGTTTATAAGCAGTTTATCTCCTGATTCATGAATCTCTGTGTCATGGTTAATCTTCAGTCTTTGGAGTTAGACCTCCTGGGTTTGAATTCTGGCTCTGAGACTTGCTAGTTGTTTGAACTCCAAAGAAAATCAAGAGTACTTATAGAAGCACATAGGAGGGCCCTCTGAATCATTTTAGGGGACATACGAACAGACGGGAAACATCAGACAGGGTAGTTCCAGGACTACTACCCAGAGGAAAATATTCTAAGCAGAATTGCAAAGGAAGACTTTTCAGAAGCCTGAATATGCAAACAAATAGGTTGAAAGCTATGCACAGTTTTCAAAAATGAGATAGGAGCAGGGGGTGGCAGAAAGAGAGAAGAGACAGAAAGAGAATTTGTTATCATTATGGTAACTGCAGACAGATGTTTGAGCTAAAATTTAAGCAATTACTAACTTCCACTACCTAAGAATGTAACTATATTAAAAGAGCCTTTAAAGAAGTGATTAAGTAAATGATTAAGTAAAAAGGAAGTATTAGGTAAGTCTAAAGCCAATGTGCCTGATGTCCTTATAAAAAGAAGAGAATAGGACACTAGAGTTGCCTGTGTCCAAAAGGTGGACCATGTGAAGAGGCAGCAAGAGGGCAGCCAAGTCAAGTAGAGAGACCGCAGGAGGAAACAACCCTGCTGACACTTTGGAATTAGACTTCTGGTCTCCTGAACTGTGAGAAAACAAATTTATGTTGCTTAATTAACCCACTCAGTGGTTATGACAGCTCTAGCAAAACTAAGAAGGGAAAAGCAACTAATAGATGAGACTGGAGAAGTCAGCTTGAACCTTGGTGTGACATCAATAAGCTCATTCTCATAAGATCATGTCAGAGGAAGAATAATAAGAAGGAAAGGCAAGGACAACTAGCAATTAAAGATTTTTTCCTAAACTAAGGCAGTGAGCATAGGCATGGAAAGAGATAGAAAAATTCTGGAGAGACAGAGAAGACAGAAACCATAGAATTTATATATGGATTTCAGAGTAACAGTGGTGTGGGAGAAGTATCGAACCAAAAAATAGTATCCTTTTACAAACAAGAAGAAAGGTAAAGAAAGGGACCCTTTCTGTTACATATTTTTGCTGGTGGATAGTTAGATGATTTAATCAGAGTTGGGATGACAAATACAAATGAACACATAAAACAGTCAAAACAAACATTAAATACCAATGTAGGAAAACAATATAACATGTCTTAAAGCAGTATGCAATGAGATACAAATGCTTGTTTAACAAACTAGGCCTATAAACATGGAGAAATAGGATTTCCTAAACTGGAAGATGAAAAAAGAATTCCTGAAGGTTGGAGCTGGTTTTGTAAGAATATAATATTTGAGAATGTGAGGTCGAATGAAGAGAGAAAATGAGTAAAATGAACTAAGATTTGTGAGGTTGAATATATATAGAGAGAAAATTAGTAAAATGAACCAAGATTTGTGAGGTTGAATGGAGAGAAAGAAAGAGAATAAAATGAACCAAAATATTGTGGGAGTATGTAAAGGATATTTGTACACTGGAAGCAAAACAGGTTGGGCAAACAGATTAGTGGAAAAATATAGCTGGAAGTGTTTTCAAAACTAAATTTGAAAGAGATTGTAGAGTCTTGAATTCTGACTTGCAGGTGGGGTTTTAATTATCTTGATTATATTGGGGGTAGGATACAGTTGTCAGTAAATTTGTGACTTATGCACGATAGTACTTTATTTCTCTTGCAGGAAAGAAGTCTAGAAATGAGCAGTTTAGGGTTATATTGTGTCATTTCAAGATTGTCCTATGCTGTTCTGCTCCATGTGGCTTCCATTCCCCAGGTCATTTTGTGATCCAAGAATTCAGCAGAAATGCCAATCATCAAAAAGAATAAGTTGAAAAGGCAACCTCAGGGATGTCCCACACAATACTTCTGCTAACATATCTTCACCCAGATTTTAATCATTTGGCCATGAAAACTGTAAGGCAGGCTGGGAAACTGTTCTTTTTGAGTCCTATGGCAATATGCCCAGCTGATAAGTGGAGATCTCTTATTAAGAGCTGAAGAGGAAATGAATGTTCAAGGTAAAGGCTATCCACACTCTGCTATTGGTTACTTTTGGTTTAAATTCATTTTCATAAAAGAATTATTTGTGTCTTATTATTGTTGTTTAGTTTCTCTGGATACTAGATGTTTTTACTTTTTATATCCTTTTATTTCAAATTATAAACCTTTTTCTTCTCACTAAAACTCTATCTTACCTAAATAGTATCAAATATTAATGTATAGAATATTTTGGTTTTGCATGCTTTTGGCTTTGCATGTGTAATTTTTACACACATAAATATAAAAAATAGATTTTAAAATATTTTCATGCATACAATATAATTATGTGAACAATGTAACCTGATGTCTGAAATAATGAAACCTTCATGTGACCATGTCACTTAAAGTAGTCAATAATAGTACAAAGTAGCACAAAAGTAAACTTTGGTCACCTTGAGAATTTATAGCTTCCAAAATATTTTAACCAGTAAGAAATTCTGTGATTTCCTTTTACATATTTCCGCACTCAAAGACTTATATCTCTTAATAGAATATAATTCTGAAGAAATTGTTGCTAAAATTCTATTCTAAAGCCATCAACATTACATAACACGTCAGTGAAAATTTTCATTGTTAAACTGAATGTTGTATAACATGCTTCAACCCTCTTTCAGTTGACACTGGGATTTTGCAGCTTTACAAACATCAGGAAGACAAAGTATAGCTTCTGTTCCAAGAACTATACTGACTGTTAGATGAATGTGAGTCTTTCTGAAGGAGTGCCAACTCACAAATGTTCTTAGTGAGAGAGAGAAAGTAACATCATGATAGATTCAGTTGCTGACAGTGTTGACTCAAGAAATCAATGACCCACTTGCCCAAACAGGAAATTTTTGGAAGAAAAAAATGAGTACATGATACAATTTTAGTTAATGCATTTTATTTACGTTTCTGGGATACAAGCTTTATTGTGTGTTATTATTTATTAATTTATTTAAGTAGATACTAGTTTCTGTTGTATAAGCAATAGATAAGGAGAGGGTCTTGCTTGAATCTCCTGCCCAAGTTGATCAACAACATCATACAGACCATTTCTTGTCCCTTGTTTCTCAATAGATTTCAAATTGTTGAATTGCAACGTAATCCACAAAGTCTTAAAGGGTAGGTGACCTAAGTGGCATTATGATTTGCTCTTTCTTTCTTTCATCAAAATAATAGTAAGACAACTTGGCCCTTCTAACAGTGCTTGTATCATTTCCATCAGAAATTGGTTGTGGAATATGAAAGAGAAGGTGAGTGGTTGACTATGTGAAATACCGAACAGTATAAATTATCCAGAAATTAATTAGCTGTAATTATTTTCATTTACTTTTATTTTTTATTTATTGAGATGGAGTTTTGCTCTTGTTGCCTACGCTGGAGTGCAGTGGTGCTATCTTGGCTCACTGCAAACTCTGCCTCCTGGGTTCAAGTGATTCTCCTGTCTCAGCCTCCTAAGTAGCTGGGATTAAGATGCCCATCACCATGAAAGGTATTTTTTGTATTTTTAGTAGAGATGGGGTTTCACCATATTGTCCAGGCTGGTCTCAAACTCCTGGCCTCTGGTGATCTGCTCACCACTGCCTCCCAAAGCACTGGGACTACAGGCATGAGTCACCATGCCTGGCTGTTTTTTAGAGTTCTTAAATTATATGTATATAAGGTATAAAACTCAATGTTTTGACATACATATACACAGTGAAATTACTACTCCAAAATAAAATAATATATTCATCTCCTTATATACTTACATAGTTACCATACATATGTATATGTATGTATACCATATATATAACTATGGGAGAGTGGGTTGAAGTCAGAGGGAGATAGGGAGATGTTGGTCAAAGGGTACAAAGGGTACGAAATTGTAGTTATGTAGGATGAAAAGACAGCTAATTCTTAAGCAAGATTATATGGTACTTTGCTTCTCTGACAGGAATATCACAGAAGAAAATATAAGGCATACAGCATAAACAACGTATTAATTTACATGCTTGATCTAGATAATTTAACACAATATCATATCTTTTCATTATTGTACATTTACACACATGCAGAAACACAAAAATTTTTTTAATATTAATTGTTGGCTCTTGACAGAGCTCATCATTGTTCTATGAATTGCCTACTTTTTAAAAAATATAATTACGTAAGTTTTTCTAAGACGTAACAAGCAACATAAACCCATGACTCATAATGAAAGCTGGGATCTTGAAAATAATATATATCTAATCATATGTCCTCTCATCCTTTAATTAATCTATCTTCCATTCTTCCTCCAACATTTTCCTAAATCCTGTGTTCACCATTTATTTCCTTTTTATATTGTTTTCCTGTAACTATCTGTTCTAAAAGATAGTTTAGTTTTATTTATTCATTAAATTTTACATGTAGTGTTATATTGTATATGTGCTGAATGATAGTTCTTTGTTAAACTGTTCTCATGTGAATATGACAATTCATCTACTATCCCATGATGGACATTTAGGTGAGTTCTACATTTTTTAATATTGTGAATAATTCTGTTATGAACATTTCTGCATGTGTCCCATGCTGTACATGTACAAATAGAAGAGTTGGATCATAGAGAATATGCTTCTTCGACAATAGAAGGAAATTTTGAATTCTTTTTGAAAGTGTTTGTACACAGGGAGGGGGTCTACTACACACTGGGGTCTATTGGGGGGAATGGGGGAGGGACAGTGGGGGGGGGGCTGGGAAGGGATAGCCTGGGGATAAATGCCAAGTGTGGGTGAAGGGGAGGAAGGCAACAAAACACACTGCCATGTGTGTACCTATGCAACTATCTTGCACGTTCTGCACATGTACCCCAAAACCTATAATGCAATAAAAATTTTAAAAATTAAAAAAAAAGAAAGTGTTTGTACAAATTAACATTTCTAGTAGCAATGTATAAAATAGCATGTGGATAGACAACATCTCTAATATGAGGTTATTTTCAGATGTTTTTATTTTTGTAATTTCTAGTAGCAATGTATAAAATAGCATGTGGATAGACAACATTTCTAATATGAGGTTATTTTCAGATGTTTTTATTTTTGTAATCAAAAGGGTACAAAATGGTAACTTAATGTGGGATTTATGTATATGTTTGTGATCAATTATGATTCTCAACATCTCTATATGTTAGTCATTTTTATTCCATCTTCTGTGATGTGCCAGCACATGATTATTGCCCATTTTCTAGTGGGTTGTTTGTGCCCTTATTGATTTGTAGGAGTTCTCTATATATTCTTAGATCTGATTCTTTTTTGTCAGTACAAACACAAAATTTTCCCATGTGTAATTCATCTCACCTGTTAATTTACCCTTCTTCTCATTTAATCTTTTGTTAACCTGAAATGATCATAATAAATGATCCAAACGCCAAAGGGAACTAAACCACTAAATGGGACAACTGCCACTCTTTTATCAGTATTAACAAAACCAATGCCACATCAAATACTGTGTATTTTATATTTCATTTACCTGAGAGACAATTTTTAAAAAAGATTAGTGCTGTAATAACTAGAAATCAATCATTGCCAGCTGCCAACTCAAGCAGGAAACATGCAAACATGCTCAAAATTTTCATGATTGGATCCATAGTTTAACAATATAGCCATTATTACACTAACTCAAATGATGACAACTTTGCCCCAAATAAAACATCTTTGGAAAAGAGCTATGTTTATTACTTCTATAATACAGGAGACTATTGCCTCTATCACTGCTTGTTATGATTAATTATATCTCCTGTGGAATAGCAACTATGTACAGCAAAATTTGTAAACATTTATAAGATTGTGTTATTTATCTTAACCATAGAAATATAAAACACAATATGTTGAGTTTCTATTTGAATGTAGAAATGTAATCTATCCTATCTTAAATCTTTTTCCTGGGCCAATAAAGCTTTGGCTTTTTTGAGAACTACTCTAAAAAAATAGTGTACTAGGATTCTAACCCCCAAGAAACAAGTGTTGGTACATTTTAAGAAAATCTCAGATATACTACCCATATCTTGCCTTTCCTGCCTAAGGTATCTTTTTCTATCTTCATGTGTCATGGTTTAATACTTACCTAGATAAGTAGTAATATCAACTTCTCGTGAAATTTTCATTCTGTAATATAGATAATATTAGGATTTGTATTAATTTTATTTATTCAATGCCTTAAGATTTTAGGAAGTAGTTTATACATAGATATCAACAAAAGTAAATTTAAAAAACATATTAAGAAGGGAAATAATTTGTTACATAAATTCCAAGTTCCTACATAAAAATTCAAAATTAGCAAACAGATTTCTCTGGCTTTAATACTTATGGTTCACTTAACTTAAGGAGTACTTCCTAACTTATAAAGAAAAGGGTTAATTTCTTCTTTTTCTACATTTGTTTTTCTGTTTAACTGTAATAACTTGTAATACCTATGCTTCATTTTTTTAATGTATTCTGTGAAAAACTTTTTATTTCTTTTTGTTTGAAAGTAACATGCTTCCCTATAGGAATGTAAATGCAAAAATATTTTCTTCAGATGTTCCCGCCTTTCCTGGCAGAGTAGAGCATGCTCACCACTGAGTTACTTCTGTATCTTGAGATACAGAAGTAGGCATCTATTGTTATTCTTAAAATGTACTTTCAGAATGTACTTGCTTAAATGTCTAGTTCTTAGATTGGACTGACTCTTGAACTCCCTAAGGGCAGGGATAGTAATACATACATATTTGTTTCTCCAGTTCCATTTTTAATGATTTCTAATACCATTCAAAGTGGGAAGACCTCACCTCAATGGTCACACTTTATAATTTCTTACCTTTGCATTATTTATTGTGTATATGCTAAATCAACAAAATGGCAGAGCCTAAAAATTATGGTATATTTAATTAGATAGACCACTGTTAGTGCTCTTACACATTTAGTAGGACAGAATGATGTTTCGTAGGCAGTTTATCAAAACTTTAGGAGAATTTGTGTGCAATAAACCTCTTTTGCTTATAATTGACCCTGTCAAAATCTGAATAGTTAAATTGATCAGTTTCTTCTTTATTTAAAAGTGTTCATTTATCTGTTCTCTTTTTGCAACAGTTTAATTATAACCTGCTTCTAATTGCCTCTTCACTTCCCTTTAGCTGTGTGGGTGCCTTCTACCATCAGTATAGCTACATGCAGCAATGCAGCTTTAGTTGTAAAGGGATCTTAATTTGTTAGTTCATGAATTACATTATCAAAGTAAATGGAAATTAGCAAATGGTTTGCTTTGCCAAAGGGCAGCAAGGATGATTCTTGAGAATTACAAGTTGGTTAAGAGAAAACTCAACCATGGAAGAAAAAAAAAAGACATTTTTTATGTAATGATTTTAAGAAAATTTAGAAAGTATATTTACTAGTAATCATCATATATTATCTAAGAATGTGAATATACACATATTAAATAGGAGAAAGCCTGGTATATCAGGTGAGAACATAATAAAGATATATTTTACTTTCAAAAGTAATTCAAATGACACCCTTTGCGATAAGATAGTGACATTTTGTTTGCATGCAAACTAGTGGTATCAGAATACTCAATGCATTTTTGTTAATAACTTATTATTAAACTGATGAGAGGGCGCCAGTAAATTGACGTAACTTTTTTTTTCTTTGGCTCTCCTTTTTATTCAGATTGCATCAATGCCAAGGATCAAAACATATAAAGGATGCAGATGACACAAAGCTGGGAGACATTGCCAATAAAAACAAAGATAGAATCCAGAATGAAAATGATTTGGTAATCTCTTCATTCCTATTGAAATTCAACAGGAATTTAAAGCCCAGCCTGTATGCTAAAAACAACAAATACATAGAGAAGAAATACATTGGCAACTCTTTCACTGGAGGGGACATCTGTGTTTATACTGATTGATGATGTGATAAGGTTACAATGCATTTAATACAGTTTTAAAGTGTTTCAAAAGAAAAAACGGATTCAGGTTTTACATGAAGTAATAGATACAGAAAATATGCTGCTATTCAGAACATATCTGAATTGTTTTGTTAAATTATCTGTTATATTTTTGGGTGTATAGTGTCAACATCTATCTCTGCAGAGGAAGCTAGCCAGTATTACATGAGAATCTAAATCTCATGTCATATGTGGAAGAGTTGAGGAGTCTCTTTCACCATTACAAATTATATGATACATGCACTAACTTTCTGAAATATGAATATGTGAAGATTCCATGGTGTAATAACAGTTAATAAAAATGAAAGAGTTTCTTTACTGTAGGACAACTCAATTTTTGATGAAGTGCTTAATGACATTTTAAGGTATTGATATAATGAAATATTTTCCCATAATATTGAACCATAGAATTTCACTGAACTTTTTTCTTTTTATACTCTGGTCAAAAAAAATACACTGTAAGAAGAAATGATTGTTATAGAGGAAGTAACGAATTTGTTCTATGCCCTGTTTCAAAGGGAGAACCAGGCAATTTTAGGTTCAGTATAAGAAAAATAAAAGATATCTTTACAATGTATTCGAGAAGAGTAAATGACTACCTACAGGTAGGATGTAAGGAGAATCCACATGCAGCTGAGATTGGGTGAGATGACCTTTGAAGTTAATGTCCACACTTTCAAAGTAATAATCTTTGCTCCAGAAAGCACTACCTACTGCCATCTGTAAAAGAGACCTCTGGAGATACTGTGATCCTAGATTTCGGAAGTCCTCAAGACCTGTGAATCCTTCTTCCAGAATATACCTTGAAAGAGGCTAATTGTCCTTGCTTTCATTATGACCTCATACTATGTTGCTGAGACAGGAATAACAGGATGGTTGCAGGAGATTAGAAAATGTCAGGCAGCAGTTTCACATGACTAGTAAAATCGCTTTTTGAAATAGCTGCAGAAACTTTATGTTGATAAGACCTTAAAACTGAATATGAACCAGGCTGGATAAGACCAAGTGGACTCAAGATGGCATTGGATTTGACCTAGACTTCACCTAGAACCTCATTACACAAATCACACAGCCACCCGTGCCCTGACAGTTCCAAAAACACCTATATTTGGTATAAAAATGAATGGTACTATGGTGCCACTTTTTTCCAATTATTTTCATGGATATTCCACACCTTGGTAAAAGAAACTCATAAAGGTAGCAACTCCAAAACCTCTTGAGCATGACTCTCTTGAGTATGCCCACGCTCCCTTTTCTTTTCCTTCCTTCCTTCCTTCCTTCCTTCCTTCCTTCCTTCCTTCCTTCCTTCCTTCCTTCCTTCCTTCCTTCCTTCCTTCCTTCCTTCTTTTTTTTTTTTTCTGAAATGGGGATTCACTCTTCTCGGCCAGGCTGGAATGCAATGTGTGATCTCGACTTGCTGCAACATCCGCCTCCCGGGTTCAAGTGATTCTCCTGCCTCACTTTCCTGAGTTGCTGGGATTACAGGTTTGTGCCCCCAACCCTGGTTAATTTTGTATTTTTAGTAGAGACAGGGTTTCACCATGTTGGTCAGGCTGGTCTCAAACTCCTGACCTCAGGTGTTCCACCCATCTCAGCCTCCCAAACTGCTGGAAATACAGGCGGAAGCAACCGCACCTGGCCCCTTTTCTTGAGTGTGTACTTTTCCCTTTGCTCTGTTTTTACTTTCACAATTTACCAACTCATCCTTAAATTCATTCTTATGAAGGTGACAAGAGCCTGGACACTGCTTCCCACTGCACTCTATTCTTTCTACACATGATAGCTAGAGTAAATTTTGAAAACTTTAAAACAGATTACACTATTGTCCTACACTAACCTTTTACTATACTGGCCTTCGTTCTGTTTCTGGATCTTGTTAGGTTCTTATTACTCTGCCTGGAGTAAATCACCCCAGAATGTTCTAATGTCTTTACTGCATTCAGATCTATGTTTAAATGTCACCTCTCCAAAGGCCTTTCTGGTCTACTCTATAAAAAGTAAACTTGCCTTTTTGAAAACTTCCCTACATTCCCCACCCCCAAGCCCAGGTCATTCTCTATGATTGCATTTTGCTTTCTTTTAAAAACATGTATTTGCCATGTTTTTGTTCTTTCTCCTACAATGAAATCAAAGCTCAAAAGGGCAGAGACCTTGTTGTCATTTTATTTATATATTTTAGGACAGTACCTTGCAGAACAAAATGCTAAATATTCCCTTTTCTTTTCAACAAATAAGTATACAAAATCATGGATCATTTTCGAAAATATAATTGGGAGTTAGTAATAGATTATTTTTCCATAACTATAAAATTACCAAAATTACACCATGTTACAGCCAATTTAAAATTGCTGTCATTAAGCTAAAACAAAAATATGTGTTCTTCAAGTCATTTTAAAGTAGCCTATATGGCATGTTATTTTTTTAAAAATGTGATTCAGAATATAAAAGAGGTAGTTATTTACAACCCACATTGCAATAAGTTGCTAAGGTAACTACAGTATGGCTAAAGCATTTCATCACTTTAATAATTGTATAGATTTTCAGTAAGCAGCACACACAACATATTAAGTAAGATGTATCATTGTGTAAATTACTTTAGAAACCGAGCTGCATAGCACATATTTACAGGAGGTGCTTTTCAAGGACATTACCTCATAAGGATGAAAAACTAAACATGCCTAAATATTAATAAATATGCCATTCATAATACAAAGTTATTTTCAAATGCTTGTCTTCACAGTTTCATAAATTGAACAATGTACCAATTAATAATTTGATCTAGAATTTTGCCTAATGCGCTATGTCAAGGCTGAAAGCCCTCGAAGTGTCATTGTGAAGAGTTCTTTAGATTTTCTTACTAAAAACAAAAAAGCTTTCATGCATTATTACCTAAGTGGTAGTTATAATTATAAACCACACTATATACACAAGAAAACTGGATAAAGAGACATAGGTGAGTACTTTCCTTAGACTCAAATCTCACTACCTCAAAATATAGTCAGTAACAAAGTTTGGTAGTATTATTCCCAGATCTGTGTTCTTAATCAGTGTGATATTCTGTCTCTCTTTTATTTACTTTCTTTACTAGAAACTCAGGATACAAATTGTTATTTTCTTTAGAATGTAAGTTGTTAGAGATTCTGGAAATTTCCTGGACGTGGAGTCAATGTACCAGTCAATATGATGAAGTAAGTCCACACTGCACTATGAATAGAGAAAGGGGAAAGGTCAGAGAAACTCTAGCAATAGGCATTTTATGACATTAGCATCCTCTAGAAGTCCTGGTATTTGCATTGCCTGAGATCAGGTTTCCTTTGCCTTTTGAGAATTGACTTGACAGCAGTTAGGGTCCAGCTGCTTAAGATCCATGCACCAGTGACATTAGTACTCAGTCAGTTGAAAATATAGAAAGTATATGTCCCTAACAGGCCTCACATCATCTCATTGTATGCAGATGAGAAGTAAATAGTGCTGCATGTGTGCTCTGCCCAAGAATTTCTAGATCCGAGTTTGAGTTAATAGATTCCCAAGGAGACCAGGAACAATCACCCGGGAAGCTCAAGTTAAGGACTTAGATCATCCATCTTCCCTTCCAATTTTTTTTCAAAGAATTGATTGAAACAACAACAGGCAGCAGCAGCATTTATCTTAATTACGGTAACTAAATGCAGGGTTTGGACGAATGTGATACTTAGATATCTACATACTAAGGATGAAAGTTCCTAAAGTGACTACTGGTTAGTCTTTTACTTAGTTCATTTGAATTGATATTAGATTTCTCAATGATAATTCACTGCATATTTAAAAATATAAAAGGAAAGTAAGCACAGGCTTTTGATTCCAAATGAAAAGCTTCTGGAGCTCACTTCTAGCAAGCAATTTTGTAGATGTTATTGTTTCTCCAATATCTAAAGTATCTAAATAATATTAGCAATTATCTTTTGTCTAAATAGCACTTCACAATTTTCCAACACAGTGATATCCATTTTCTTACAGGATTTTCATAATTCTAAAAGATAGTATTTTTAATTGACATTTTTACCTCGGAGAAAACAAACTCAAAGCCAAACTTTTAAGTGGAAAAGCTAAGACTGATCAGATTTTCTGACTGGCCTGCTTATGTGTCTCTGGAATTTCATTGAAGTTTCAAAAATTACTTAAGCAGTTTCTTTTTAGCTAGAGACTTCAGCTGATTTAAGGGACAACTAAGTAATCAATTGATCTGTATTTGTTAATTAAGATGCATCATAAATATAGCAGTCTAGTTGCATTTAGTAACGAACAAGTGGTAATGGATTAAGGAAAAATGGAGTCTCAACTCAGTAACTAAACTATGCAACTTTCAGCCATTCATGGTTTTGGTATCCTTTCATGTAAAATAAAAAGGGAAAACCAAATGATGTCCAAAGCCATCAATAACCTACTTTTAAAATTATGATGTAAATCATGATACTTGATTATTAGAATATTGCACAATTTTTATATCTTAATGTCTTTTCAGAGCAATTATACTAGATATTTTTCTGGAAGCTGGAGATTTTTATTTTTCCACAGAAGCTCTCTCATGTTCTCAGAATTTCCAGGATTATAATAACAGAAGTAAATTGTTGCATAATTGTTTTCATAATTGTATAGTAACAAGAATTGTTGTCTGCTATAGAGACTATAAATTCATAGGTTTCTTTGTGAGACATTTTTGCATTTTGAAAACCTGGTATGATTCACTGTATTTCTAGATATAAATGATTTGATTTTAATGAAAGCAGAGGCAGTTCAAATAGGCATATTAACTTTTTGTTTTGGTTTTTCTTACTGACTGAGGAATGCAAAGTTTTGGTGACTCAGGTTAGTCTGTAAAATAATATATTAGAGCCAAATATAAAGACAAATATAAGAGGCATATATCCTTCATATAATCTTATGGCAGAGCACAAATGCTCACTTGAGTTTTGGAAATTTAATCAAAACGAATTGAATTACACAATTCTGAAATATTCTATCAATTTAAGATTAAAAAACAAATTATGAGTTCTATTTCTAATATTTCTAAGTGATGTCTATATATTCAGCCATCCACCACCTACGTATAGAACTTTCAACCATGCTATATCCACTTTGACAGTGTCAACATTTATGTAAAATTTTAGGAAGAGCATACTTCATTTTCATGAGGACTTTTAAAGAAGACCTACTAATTTTTTTTAATTGTACTTTAGGTTCTGGGTTATATGTGCAGAGCTTGCAGTATTGTTGCATAGGTACATACATAGCAATGTGGTTTGCTGCCTCCATTCCCCCATCACCTATATCTGGCATTTCTCCCCATGTCATCCCTCCCCAATCTCCCCACCCCTGCTGTCCCTCCCCTAGCACCCCCCAGCAGACCGAGTGTGTGATGCTCCTCTCCCTGTATCCATGTGTTCTCAGTGCTTGACATCCGCCTGTGAGTGAAAACATGCAGTGTTTGGTTTTCTGTTCTTGTGTCAGTTTGCTGAGAATGATGGTTTCCCGATTCATCCATGTCCCTACAAAGGACACAAACTCATCATTTTTTATGGCTGAATAGTATTCCATGGTGTATATGTGCTACATTTTCCTTGTCCAGTCTATCACTGATGGGCATTTGAGTTGGTTCCAGGTCTTTACTATTGTAAACAGTGCCACAGTGAACATACATGTGCATGTGTCTTTATAATAGAACAATTTCTAATCCTTTGGGTATATACTGAGTAATGGGATTGCTGGGTCAATTGGAATTTCAATTTCTAGGTCCTTGAGGAATGGCCACACTGCCTTCCACAATGGTTGAACTAATTTACACTCCTACCAACAGTGTAAGTGTTCCTCTTTCTTGATATCCTCTCCAGCATCTGTTGTCTCCAGATTTCTTAATGATCGCCATTCTAATTGGCTTGAGATGGTATCTCAATGTGGTTTTGATTTGCATTTCTCTAATGACCAGTGATGATGAGCATTTTTTCATATGTTTGAAGGCCTACTAATTTTATGTATTTTGTGACACTTTGGCATAATATTGTTGAACAGGAAAGATAATGCCAAATATTAGCAAAAAAAATTACTAATTTCTTTGTATACCTAGAACCACATGTTTAAGTAACATAATGTATATAGGAAATGATTGTATTATAGTGGAAAGAACAGTGGACATGAAGATAGAAATCCTAAATTTGATGTCATTTGTACATTTCATGAACTTCCTTTATAGTCTTATGTAAAGAATATTATATACGCCTCACAAGTCTGTTCTGTGTATTAAATGGAAAAACAGTTAACCCTTATACAAGACAAAGCTATTGACAAATACTGAGTATTGTTCTTAATACAGATACAAGTATAAATAAGACATAAGAACCTCCTAAAAAACTCCTCTTTACATAAAAACAAATTCAAATGCTATTGATCTTCCTCATCTGTATTTTATTTCCATAGGATGGATGGTTCTGCAAGTAGAGGAAGATAAGCATCCTGATATTGTTTCATAAGTCCCAAAGATAGAAAAGTTTCCATGGCTTTGGTTTTCATTATAGAATTGTATATACACAAAATTTTTCTTCTTAAAGTATTGAACACCAATGTTGTGTTAAATGAGAGAATTCTGAGCTCATGGTCAAGTTGATACAGAATATGTTTAGCACTATGCCAGGAAAAATCAACAATAATATAAACCTAATTTGTAGCAACTGCAGGTGTTCGTGGTATTCTTACTATAGCCAATCCCAAGCTAACATTTTGCCATCAATGAAAGTGCAGTTGGGAAGAAAAATTGGGAGAAGATGATGAACAATCAGTTATCCAAGCCAGTGCAACCTGGCTCCAGCAAACACCCGACTGGCAGGCCACTTATATTTGTTTTGGCATCTAGTTACTTTAAGCAAATACAAGAAGAATCTTGGAGGTGCTTATACCTTGCTTTTATTTATATAAGCTCCTATTACATTTAATGTAAATCAGAAATGTCACCTACTTTGTCACATATTTTACAGGGAAACTGAAACATTTAACACTACCAAGTTAAAATAGTTTTGAGTTTAAAATATACTTCTCTTTCCTGTTTTCTCTGTTCCCAGAGAAATAGCAAGAAATGATTTGACTGTAATTCTAGTTTCAGGATTGCTCAGAAAAGAAGGCAACAAATGATAGAAAACTGTCTAAATTTTCACTGTAGATTCTTTATTGAGGAAAGTTAATTCTCAATGGGCTATGTCAGCAACTGCATGAAATACATAGAGCGAGAAACAAAAACAACATGAGGCAGTATACATCTCACTCTGTTGCCCATGCTGGAGTGCAATGGCACAATCTCAGCTCACTGCAACCACTGGCCCCAGGCTCAAGTGATCCTCTGAAGCAGTATATCATGTTACTTCCCAAAGCCTATAAATCTGTATTAATCCATATTAATGTCACTGTTATCAGTGAGGTCTAATATTTTTCTTTATAAGATAAATGTTGCATACCCTGATAGTGATGTTAAAATAAATAATGAAATCAACATTTTAATAATTATATTTGGTGTATAAGACACTCAAACAACAAGAGAATTAAGGTTTAAAAACATTTGGAACAAATATCTTAGCTAGCACTTGCAATTCTGATCAAGGAATCTCAATTTCAAAGCAAAATACCTATTAGTGTAGCTAGAGCTTTGTGACATGTGATGTGCTGGCCAAATCACTGGACTAGGAGAAAATAAATTCTGTTTCTAAGGCTGGTTCTAATGCTGCCACCAATAGTCTATGTGATTAGATCATGACTAGTCTCTTTGTGCCTTTCTCCTATTGTAAAATGGCAGAGAGGGAGTTTGACACATTCAAGTAGTCTTTCCAACACAATACTTCCTGAATTTATGAATCATGGTGTTTACTGACAAATTTTCTTCTTTGCAGCTGAAATTAAAAGTTTTGGATTTGTAAATAAACATTTTAAGTTGTATTTTTTTTTTTTTTTTTTGCAGTGCCCCAACTGGCAATATGTTGGAATTCATGTAAATGCCTAAACTACAGGGATGAACTATTAAATTACATAACCCTTACTTGGTTCCAGGATAAAGTTTCCATCCAATGCACTGTTTTTACCTAACTACTAATTACTAAAAAGAAAGAAGTCCTAATTTTAAATAGATAATTTAGTGAAACCTTCTGCTATAAGCTGAATTGTGTCTCCCGCAAATTCATATGTGAAGCCCTAACCTCCAATGTTGTAGTATTTGAAGAAACGGCTGTGACAACATGATAAAGGTTAAATGAAGTTGTAAGGATGAGGCCCTAATTCTATAGGGCTTGTGCCCTTATAAGAAAAGAAGGAAACACCAGAGTTCTCTCCTTTCATCATTTGATGACACAGTGAGAAGGTGGCTTTTTGTAAGCAAGGAAGAGAGCACTCATCAGAAACCAAATAAGCGGGCACCATGATCTTGGAATTGCCAGTCTCTGGAAATTTGACAGAATAAATTTGTGTTTTTAAATCACTCAGTCTATGGTATTTTGTGATGACAGATTGAGGTAACTAGTGCACTTTCCTTTAATTTTTTCATTTTCAACATTATGAGGCCTCAGTTTTACTTTTTTCCAATTATTTTAATAATTAAACTTCCATTTAATTGCTTATAGTCCTTATAGCTTTCTATTTGTACTTTTAAAATGAATTTAGTCAGGAAAAATATACATTCTACACATTTCTTTCTTCTTTATTCCCTTCTGAAGAGTTATCGTGTTCACTTATTCTATCTGCCTATCTACTAAATTTTCTTTTTTTCTCTTCTCTTAATTTTTCTTCCTTACTTCCCTAATTCAGATTCCTTTATGTTTTCCTAACTGGACTGTCTCAACAGCCCCGAATTTTTGCTCCAAAATGGCCCTACAATGAGCTTCTTCACATCTACATTTTTTTAGTAAAATTTTTCAATGGTTCTTGGACACCCGTAAGATAAAAATCTCAAACTTCTGCACGGATCTTTAGATCCTTCATGATCAGCCATTGCTTCTTCTCTTTGCTTATGTTGTTGCCTTTCTTTGGAATATTTTTCTACAATTATTTACACATCAAACAGTTCCATATCCCTCAAATGATAATATCAAACACTTAATGCTATGTGTTAGACATTGTCTTAAATATTTTATGTGTATCAATCTATGTATTTAATCTCACATAGAAACTTACGAGGGGTTTTGTAATAACTATTCTGACAACTATTGTATAACTATTCTTATACTAATGTATTATTATTTTTATCTGAGTTTCTTTCATTCAGAGTACTGAGTGTCATAAAGATTAGTAACTTGGCCCATCACACAGCTAGTAAGTGGTAGTGCTGAGAATACAACCTAAGCTGTGGAGAATCAGAATCCAGGCTTTTCTAACCCTAAAGCATACTGCCTCTCTGAGTACAAATGTCACTCATTTACTTTGTGAAGTCTTCTCTAAATTTACCAGGAAATCTCTGATGATTTTTTCTTTTGTGCCTCATTGCACGTTACTCTACTTTGTTAGTTAACTTGTTTCATTTTCAGTTTATTTTATTCTCTGTGACTTAACTGAAAACTCATTGAAAGAAGAGACCAAAAATTTTCACCATTTTATCCCTGTAGCAGTGCTTAATACATGATCAATATTTAATAAGTGAATTTTAAATAAGAGCATTTTAACATTTTACAGAGAACCTAAATTTTCTTTGAAAAAAAAATGAATCAACCCTTGAATGTTATATAATTTATTATCTTTAACTATTTTGATTGTGCAATTTTCAAGGAAATGCTACAATAACAGAATAATCCATGCTAATAATTTTCTTATCAATCGTAATATATCCTTAGAATTAAAAAACGTTTTTCTATTTATAAAATAATATTTTTTTAGAAAGATGACATGTTTCTTTTATCTTGAATATATTCAAGCATTTCCTAAAATAAAACTGTGAGCTGCAGTAAGAAATCATCGTTTTCAATATTAACTATTTCTGGCATTACATATGGCTTGAAAGTTGATATTCTAAACAGTAGTTTAAAGTTTAGACAATTAAAATGGGAGGTGTTTTTTTCAAACAAGCTAATTATGTTCCAGTTTATTAACCATGAGTCTAAACAATAAAATATACCACTGAAATCCATATGAACTGCAATCATCGTATAAAGAAACATTACCATAGTTGAGCTTATTGAAATAAAAAGCACAGTATGCTGAACCAATTTCAAGACCAGGTCTGATTCCACACCATTATATTTCTCTCTTTCTTTGATATAAGAAAGAGAGTGTTCCATTCATCTTTATTGAATCCTATATAAAAAGTCATTTTGGATTCAAGTTTGTAGTGAGAATTCTGCCTGTATACTTATAAATTATAGGAGAAGTAAAGTGTTCAAAAGGCTTTTCATGAACCTACAGATATTTGCTAAGTCTATTCATGGAAAAATCTACTGGCGAAGAGAGATAATCAAGAGCATTTGTCATATATACTTATGTAGCACCACATAAAAAATAAAAGCAAATTTAATCAAAATAAAGTAAAATGAGGGTAGTTTCAAAATTTAGGGAAGAACTTTTATCTCAGTTTGTGAAAGTTAGATCACATTAAGTCATGAGATAATGTCTCACCACTCTGCAGTCAGTCCTGAGATCTAATCTCTCAAATTTTCTCTGTAAAAAGGGAAAATTCACGTTTTCC
The DNA here is from genome assembly GCA_031835075.1 of Saguinus oedipus. Classification (NCBI taxonomy): domain Eukaryota; kingdom Metazoa; phylum Chordata; class Mammalia; order Primates; family Cebidae; genus Saguinus; species Saguinus oedipus. Next base: position 141,693,061 of record CM063169.1, read on the forward strand.
TGAACTTTTGCTCATGAACAAACAGTCATGATGAACCCAAGATATATTTCATTGAATTAGTGTACTGAAACATCAAAATATTTCCCAAACCACCTGGAACTAAGTCAACAGTTTAGTTACTTCCTCATGCTTTTTATAATTGTTTTTTTCTCCAGTATAGTCCCTAGGTTAGCACATCATAATCTGGAATAAGGTTATAGGGTTTGTATTTATAATGTAGTTCAATTAAACAAAGTATAGCCCCTTCACACCAGCCTGTGAAATACAAAATAAGGTAATACAGAGTGGTTTTCGCTTGAATGTAACACCTAAAGAGTCTGAGACTGTGCTCATTTACATGGTTGGAAAAAATTTATACACAAACTTTGTGAAAATGTAAAAAATATGTGTTAATATGGTATTTTATTAAATTGTTATTTTTATTTTGTGAATTACTTCATGACACCCTAATTTGACTTCTCTAAATTCTAAGCTATAGCGACTTTTAATCTATGTGACGGCATATTGAACTATTATAGACTATAATGTTTACTATATAAATGCAGTATATGAATCCAAATTCATTTAAACAAAAAGAGCAGGAATGCTGCTCGTGGTGAAGTCATAAAAACTGCTAAATGTCACAAGTCGTGAAACAGTTCTCTTTTATGTAGTAGGTTGTTCAGGAATGTTAATCTATTTGTTACCTGATTAGAGCCTTCAAATGTCATAGAATACCTGAATTTTCCAATCCTGGATAAGGCTTAAGGATGACTGAAGCAAAATTATGTGTACTAATATTCTGAATTATATCATTTATGTCAGTCGTGAGGCCTCTCGTATTTTGTAGTAAGCATATCTTAGTGATTTTAGTGGATTTCTTAGAGTGGAATTAGAGACTACTTTATTGCCCTGGAGGAAGTGGTTTGAAGTTTTAAAAGTTCTGCAACCAAATATATGTGAATTAATTTGGAGTTTAATGGATGCTATGTTCTTGATACCCAAATATTTTTCCTGAGGAAAGTTTTATAGTAAAGAGCCAAGGTAAAGTTTAAAAAAAAAAAAAAACACTAATGCAAATCGGGATTTTAAACTTTGTTGTAAGGTTTCTGTCATTTTTCCATGGTCCTTATGAGCTCAGGACTTATTTCTGCTGGTCCAGGCCTCTCCTTAATGTAGAAGAAAGTAACTTCTAAGAGTCCTTGTTATGCACAGAGAGGGAGATTTACTAGCTTAGCCACAGCATTCTTTATTTTTTTAAGTGTTGTCTTTGGCTTAGGGAGTTATTATTTTTCTAAATTTATTTTTTATTGTATGTATTTAAGGTGTATGACAAGGTAAAATAATTACTATAGTCAAACAAATTAACATATCCATCACTTTCCATAGTTTCCTTTTATATGTGTGTGGTAGGAGCATCAAAAATCTAATCTGGAAATTTTCAGTATAAAATACAGTATCATCAACTATAATGTTCATGCTGTGTCTTAGATCTCTAGACTTATGCATTCTACATATCTACAAGTGTGTACCCTTTGACCTACTTCTAATTTCCTCCCTCTTCCTGCCCCTCATAACTGAAGGAGAGAGAGATTGCCATTTGCAGCAACATGGACGAACTGGAGGATGTTATGGAAGGTGAAATTATTCAAATACAGAAAGGAAAAAGTGCATAAAATCACTTGTATGTGGAATCTATAAAAAGCCACTACATTCTTGGAGTGAATACAGAGTCATAAGGCAGTCATATGGGAAGGAAACATAAGTAGTGAGCTGCCTTATGGAGTTTGAAAATTCATGTTTTACTCATTAAAGATGATACTGACAACCAAGATGATGATGTAAAATAGCTCTGGTATTCTAGGAATTACATCAGTATATCTATCCATTTATCTATTTATATATCTATACATTTTTAATATAACGTATTTTACCTTCTCATTTTATTTTTTTTTAAATCAGGAACTTTAGCAAAAGTAAATAATTCATGAGTAAAAAACACATGAGTAATGAAGGACACTGTAAAAAATCAACCTGCAATTAAAAAGTAAGAGGCAAAAAACAAAACAAAACAAACAAACAAAAAAAAACGGATCCAGAAAGAAATGTTTAGTTGTCAGAGAAAAGAAGAATTTTGAGAGTAGGTTGATGACTTTTCTGTGTTCTTGCCCTGATTTATCTCAGGATTGAGGAAAATAAGGCTGATATTGATTTCTGCAAGAATAGTTTCAAAGAGCTCCATGAAATGTGGAGTCACCTATAACAGTATTTTGTGATCCTTCTCACAGGGTTAACACACATAGGAGAGAGGCTTTTGCTCCTATCTCCCCTTCCCACATTTTTCCTTAAGCTCCATGTTCCTTAGCAACTGTAGATGCTTCAGTGCACTGGTACTAGTGCCCGTTGAGAAAGACTCACAGAAAGAACTCCAAAAATGTGAACCATTAAGCAAATAAAACACTGGTTATTATTGCTAATTTGATGTCATTTGTACAAAAAACAGATATAGCTCTGAATGCATATAGATGGCACTATTTTTTTCTGCTTTTAATCATGTATACACATTTACATACGCAAAAAGACATTATTTTAAATTCATATAGGTCTATTTCAGTATAGACTATTGTTTTAGATAAGGTTCCTTAGAAGCAGAGCCTCAGATGGAAACTCTTACGCAAATGAAGCAAGAGAGTGCTCTCAGGTGAAAAACATGATGCTTAGTGAAGCAGGTGGAACAAGGGATGGAAGTAGGCAAACACGTGAGTTCAGCTCCGTGGTTTTAAAAATGTGGTTCCCAGACCCACAGCATCAGCATCACCTGAGAACTTGTTAACATGTAAATTCTCAGGCCTAGATCTGCTGAATCAGAAATTTGAGGATGCGACATAGTAATCTGTGTTTTGACAAGCCCTCCAGGTAATTCCGATGAATACTAAAATCTGAGAATCACTGGTCCATCTAAAGTCTAAGTTCAGCCTGCTCTTACAGAGAACCCTGGAGTATGAATGGCATTGCAGACTTATCCCTCTTTGAGGTAACTGAGCCAGTTTTTGTACTCGCTGTAAATTAGTTATTGGCTGCAGACCAACCCTGGCAGGGGGGCATAGTCTCCCAGCATTTCTGGGTGAGGCATTACTATAGACCATTCTCATGAGAAGGATGCCACTGAGGACCTCTGGGAAAGAGCACCTAACCAGACATAAACTTCATCCACTATAACTGTGTGTTATATTAAATGGAGTTTTGTGTAGACAGAAAAAGTTTTGACGCAACCTGATATTCAGAGTACTAGGAGGTCCTCCTGGCATCAAAGATTCTTCTACCTTTGGTGTCTACTACATCCCCACCTGATCCTTTTTTCCTAACCAGCATTCTGATTCCCAATACAAAGTGAAATGTTCAATCCTAGAGCACTATGGATCCATAAGGGAAGAAAATGTAATAAAAATGTTGAGAATATGAAAGACCCAACATGCCTTCAAACATCTTATTTAATAGATATTTATTGGATACTAACTGAGAAAACAAATCCCTTAGAATTACCAAGGAAAGGATATTGAAGAGGACATAAAAAGAACAGTAGCAATTTGGGGGAGACCTTCTGAGAATTACTCTTATCAAAAAGGAACTTCCAGGAATTGGTCACATGCCTGAAAGGAAAAAATAGCAGTGGCCTAAATGGGCATGCATCCAGCAGTGTCCAAAGTGGGAGGTATCATGGAAACAAATACAGAAATTAAAGAGGCCTATGTCCTCTTGTCATTTCTCTCCTGTTGCTGGGATTTCCTCTTGGTTGTTTCTTCTTCTGCTATGCTCACTTTTGATACCTGTGTCATGACCACTCCAAAAAGGAAGTGTTATGTGTAGACCCCAGCCATCTTTGGTCTGGCCTTGTAGCTCAATAAACTTCAATGCTCATGTCTTACTGGAAGCGTCGCCTGAGGAAAGTACATATTTTCTCAGAAACACATATTTAGGCCTTGATTAGTACTAACTTGGCATTTTCATGTTTATTAACCTTGATTGTCACCAAAATGTGTGGGGTCTGTAAAGGGCAGGAGAGTTCTCACAGGCATACTGTATTTACAGTCCCCTTAGATCTAACACAGTGTTCGACAGACAGTATATGCTCTTTAAAAACTTACTGAATCGATTTATTTTATTTTTTCAGAAGTTTTTCACTTCTCTGCTTTAAAAAAAAAACCCATTGAAGTAACATAGAAATATAAATCAACTCCAAATAGTGCAAATAGTAAAAATTTGAAGGATACTACCTGCTATTCTCCAAGCACACACAAAAAGCAATGCTTTGACACTTATGTGAGTCTTTGGGCCTCTTATCTCTGACACCATCCTTATATTTTAATACAATGCAATTTTCTTTTTGTTCTCAGTTTCCCACTGCTGCTGTATTGTACCATGCTTAGGAAATTCAGGGGCCATACATAAATTTTAATACTAAAATTTGCATTCAGCATTGGCTTGTTTTGGTATAAATAAATACAAACACATTACAAATTATTATCTGAACCAACCAAAAAATGAGAGTTTTAATTTCCCATTAGTAGCACATAGAGGTGTGTCTCTGGCACTAAACTGCTGAATATTTGCTCAGTAAAAGCGCAGGCAACAGATCCGAGCACCAAGAACTCTACATGCCAGCTGAAGTTTGAGTCTTCTCAGGCCTCATTAGGCAGAGCTGATAAATAGCTTTTCCTGTTTAAGAGGAGGATGCTGGAGGGCAGTGATGGTTTCAGACAGTTGAAATGCAATGATTGTCATACATCATCAAAGACCAATGTGTCACTTTATTCGCACCGATATTGTCGAGGACAAGTCTTGATTTTCTCCTCTGAGACACAACTATTTATACAACACTTCTTTTTATCTTGAGGTCTTTTCATCTCTTTAAGGTAAAATAAAAATATTTTTTAAAATAAACTCAAATCTGTAGTATTTTTACACAGTTGACTCCTAACTTTTTCACTGCAAAGAGCAAACAAAAAAGACTTTGTTCTGTTACAGAATAATAGAAGTATCTTCTCTTCAGTGTAAAAGTTGCATCAATTCAGAAGCAGACAAGGGAATCACTCAGCTAACAAACAAAGTGGATTGTTCAACAGAAGAACACATTGCAGTGTATTATACTGTAAATCCAAGTTAGTATTTTCTAAATGGATTGAAGCCAGATGAAGGCAAGAACTATCCACAGGACTTTAGCAAATTCTAAGACAATGCCATATATTAATAATTTCAGCACTAAATTAATACTTTGACTAATTGATTACTTTGATTTTAATACGATTGCTATTTTTTTGCTTTATTTTCCCCTTTCATAGGTGATGCTTTAAAAAGGACTTTAATCATAATTTACTATATTTTATGTCATGTTTACAATTTCATTCAATGCTAATTCTAACATGCACCTAGTGCCCAGTCTTTTTGCAATGAATTTAATGCTTAGAAGGTTTAACAATGTTACTTTCAGGACACTTGCAGCTCACCAAATTATTCCAAATCTTATGAAGTTTTATCAATTTATGTAAACATTATAGAAGACTCTTCTTCCCTCGAGCTAATATTTGTGCCATATAACTAGTGAAAAGGATAAAATTATTATGTTTCCTTGTAGTAATTGATAGCATTTCTCCACAGACTATTTCAGTTTGTATTCTTTTGGAATTTCAGTATGTAAATACCAAAATCTCAAAATTATAATCATGCCATCAACTCAAGCTTTGGTTTCCTTAGTGCCCATCAACAGTAGATTAGATTTAAAAAAATGTGGTATGCATATATCATAGAACACTACACAGCCATAAAAAGGAACAAAATCACTGCTGCCCAGTGCAGCAACATGGATGGAGCTGGAGACAATTATCCTTAGTGACCTAACACAGAGACAGAAAGGAAATACCACATGGTTTCACTTATAAGTCAAAACTAAACATTTCATACATGTGATTGTAAACATGAGAACAGCAGCCATGGGAATTCCTAGATGGGGTGGGAGGGAGGAAGGTGTAACTATGTTTATGGCCTGAGTGACAGGATCATTGGGATCCCGAGCCTCAGTATCATACCATTTACTCATGGAACAAAACTGCATGTATGCTATTTAATCTATAATAACACTTTAATTAAAAAAAAGAAGACTGGGTAGGTAGGATATTTGAATTTGGATATCAAACACAAAGACAGAAAACTTCCACAAGAATAAGGTGGTGTAATGGCTTATACCCTTCACTATCCACATCATCATCTTCTAAGAGCAGTTCTGCAGCAAAAACACAAAGGAAATAGACAAAAACAAAAAGAAAGGCAAGCACGGAGGGAAGGTATCAGAAGAAAAACTACAGGAGGAAAAATGGAGACAATTACAGAAAGGTTATTTTATATAGGCTATGAACAAAATTCACAGCATTAAGTAAAATAAATATTTATATTTATAAAACTAGAATTCTGAAATGAATTGACACACATGGATATTCATCAAACTGATATTATTTTCATCTATTCATTTATTCATTGAAAAAATAAACTAGATCATCTTGTTAATTACTAATGATGTTAAAGAAATTTGCATATTTGTAACAGGCTTCTTCTCTCCTCTAAAACTGTACAATATTCATATTCTTTCTCTCTCTCTCACTTTCTTCACCTGGGACTTCAGAAAATTTAAGGACATTTGTTTTCTCTCCAGTTTAAGAGAACTGGCACTTATGGCTGACTGTAAGCTTCTAGGAGAGAAAAGAAAAAGAAAATTCAGGATTCATATGATTGTCTAATTAACTACAGTCAGGGTCTTATTCAAGATCATTGTGTTTGTTTGGAATATTGGAATAAAATCTTACTTATGCCTGTGAACTGTTTTGTTTTGGTTTTGTTTGTTTGTTTGGTAATAATACAACAGGCAATTTCATGGACATGCAAAGATGAGAAATAAAATAAGATGACCTTATGGGGAATGAAATTAGAAACTCAGGAAACAATTTCTTTCAATCTCTCTCTTCTTTTCTCTTTTTTAAACATAGTGCCTTCCTCTCCTGTGGATATTATGGTACAAGATTTAAGGGTTCTTTTGTTAAATGCATTAAACTGGCTAGGCGCAGTGGCTCATGCCTGTAATCCCAGTACTTTGAAAGGCCAAGGCATGTGGATCACGAGGTCAAGAGATCGAGACCATCCTGGTCAACATTATGAAACCCCGTCTCTACTAAAAATACAAAAAATTAGCTGGGCATGGTGGCACGTGCCTGAAATCCCAGCTACTCAGGAGGCTGAGGCAGGAGAATTGCCTGAACCCAGGAGGCGGAGGTTACGGTGAGCCGAGATTGCGCCATTGCACTCCAGCCTGGGTGACAAGAGTGAAACTCCTTCTCAAAAAAAAAAAAAAAAATTGCATTAAATTGTCTTAAATAAACACAATAGACAAAATTATTTACTGAACATACTTGAAACCAAGCACATGGTGATTTTTTACTGTGTCAGTTTAGCTAAGCTAGAACTATGTTCCTTGGAATTTCCCTTCCTATAAATTTCTGGGTTAGGATTGGCCACCAGAAAAATTAGCATGATAATTAGAAGGTAAGAGGTGAAACAACAACCCTTACCTTTTGAAAGTTGGTCTAGGCTAACAAGCTGCAGCTTGAAGGAGTGGTTGCTGATTTGCCTTTTCACCTTATCAGTGATACTCAGCAGTAATTCAGTTTCTACCTGGACTTCCTCTTGCAACCTCTCTGAGCCCAAAGTGAAGCTTGGACTTCAGTCTCTTTGGAAGATTATCTGTGGCAAAAGGTTGCAGTTTCTTTTGAAGATCAACTGTGTTGTTGAGTTTGGGGCTGGAAAAAGATGGATTTTAGTTCGTCTTTTTTCATGGATTCTACTTTGTCTTTACTCTTCTCACCTCCCCCAACACACTCTATGTCCACATTTGCTTTCAGAGAGCTGATCCCGCTTATATTGAATGATTAAGGCCCACCACTAGATGTAGAAAATAGCATTGTGTAGACTTTTTCAACCATTTCTACAACTATGTAAGAGTCAATCTCTATAATAAAATCTCTTATTCCATACCATTCTAGTGATGCACTTCCTAGCCAAACCTTAATTGGTACAGAAATGCGCTAAGCAAAGTGGCTCCAGAGGAAATAACTTATGGATGGCTTATGTGGATTGATTCTGTGTTATCTAGAACTATTTTTATCTTAGCAGACTTAAGTGCATTAGTAAATCTGTTGCTACTGGTACAAAGGACACTACTACCTTATGACATGCAGTGACACAAAATTTATTGAACAATGCAGATACCTTTAATCAAGAGCCTATAGAAGGAAAATATTTGAGTGGCCAAGTCTTTGCTACCATGGGGAATTTTAATGAAAAATTAAAGATGATCGTGTTGCTTGGTTACTCCTAAATGTGCCAGACACTTGGGAAGAGGAAATTGTCAGCTAAAGGCTTTCAATTTCCACCACGAGAAGCAAGTAAAGAAGCAGAAATCTTCTATGACTGCTCTGAAACAAAACAAAACAAAACTTTATCTTCCATGACTGCAGCACCAAAGTACGAAATGAAACTATACCAAAATGAAAACCAGACTCAAGTTATGTGAGTAAATTGATTTGATTAAAGCAAATGGAATTCATAGCTTCATAGGGTCTCTTATTTTACATTTAGGCATTGATTGGGGAAGAGTTGCACCCTGGAAATGGTTGAGGCTATGTCAGAAAATCTGAAGCTAGTGTCCTTAAACCAGTAAATTTTGCCAAGCATCTTTTGCTAGTAGAATGAGACCTCTCCTTAGTCTGGGGAGAAAGAATCTGAATGGTTTTATAAAAAAAAGACTACTAGTCCGTGTTAGGACCTACCCTTCCTGCTTCTCATTGTTTCCAGCACATGGACTCAAGGATCGCCACACTTCATAATTGAATCACAGGGCCAATTTTTTAAGACTTTATAGAAACTTATGGCATCCTGTCTAACTTCTCTCTTGAGAAATGGCTTCTGATCTGCTACACAGCCATTGTAGAGATTGTTTTACCAAGGGCCATTATGTTTTCATGTGACTTGAGCTGCCTATCATGAAGCAGATGTTTCCTAACATATCCATTCCTAAAGCTGGGCATGTACAGAAGGATTCCATCATCACACAGATGTGACAGGTAAGAGACTGAGCTCAAACAAGTCAAAAGTCACAAGTAAGTTACATGAGCAAGTAATGCAGATGCCCATGGCCCCTTCTATGCTGCTTTCTTGTTCACAACTTGAACACTTCGCTGCATAGAGAGTTCCTCTATATCCATTTACAGAGGAAGAAAAAAACTTGGGGCTAGTTTAGAGATGATTCTGCATGACATGCTGGCATCATGCAAAAGTGGATAGCAGCAGCATTATCATTCCACTTATGGGTGCTGAAGAAGGGTCGTTAAGGGAAATCCTCTTAGCAAATGGAAAGTAGCAATTTGGTTGTTCACTTTGTTTAGAAGGACAAATGTCTGCAGATAATGACTGAAGTATAGACCTACAATAATTCATAGGCATAAACTAATTGTTTTGATGGAAAATCAGGGACTTAGAAAAGAACAGAACTGGAAATTTAGTGATAAGGAGTTATAGGGCAGAAATATATGGAAAGAGCTGTTCAAATGGAAAAAAACAGCAGAATGATGTGAACTTCATGTAAATGCTCTTCAGAGAGCAAACTGGCAGATGAAGACCAAATAATCTCATGTACAAAATAATCAGTTCTGTAGATATTCGTCAACTTCTTTTCTCAGCCATCGCTTTTTTGCCCAATGGACTCTTGAACAGAGTGGTCTTGGTGACAAGGAAGGAGGTTATGCATGGAGTAAGTAACACCGGTTTCCATTCTTCAAAGCCAATCCGGCTTCAGCTACTCCTGTAGCCTTAATTTGCCAACATCAGATTCTAACTTCTAAATTATGTGTTTGTGACTTAGCTAGAAGAGAAATGAATAATTCCCAAAGGTTGCTAAAATACCATAAGAAATTTAGTGCTTAGTAAAGTCATATTTTAGTCGCATAGTAGATGGTGTATCAAATTAGATTTTATCAATGTCATAATTTGGAAGTTAAATATAGATAAAAGATTTCATGGATGTTGCTTTGACAAAGATAAACTGGATGTTTTATGCTGCTTCAGCCCAGTTAAGCCAAACCTTCCCCCAGAATCTCTGTCTCTTTATGGCTTCGGGTTAGAGTCGGGCAAAAACAAAATTTGTACAAGTTTAAAGGTAAATTAGCCAGGCATGTTGGTGCATGCCTGTAATCCTACCTACTTGGGAGGCTGAGAGGCAGAAGAATCACTTGAACCGGGGAGGCGGAGGGTGCAGTGAGCTGAGATCACACCAGTGCACTCCAGCCTGGGTGACAGAGTTAGACTCCATCTCAAAAAAAAAAAAAAGTAGAAGTGGAGCATGAGACATATGCTGTTATAGGACACCAGACCACATTGCAGCTTGTGCAAATTGTCACTGAGCTGCTCACTCACATTTTTGATGTGGGCAGCAGCCAGGCCTGCAGCTCCCTATACTTCCTCCAGATATTTTTTTTTCAACTTCTCCTAACCTTGAATCAAGTGCCCGTGCAGCTTCAGGGTGAGTCCCCAGCTTTTTCTTCAGGTTACACAGCTCATTGCAACTGAACATAGTTTTAGTTTGTCTTTGTGGGTAGCAAAGTTTGTTATTTCTTTCCACTCTTCACATCCATCTTTTCATCCTGACTGCTGTCCCTTGTGATCTATAGGCACATCAAGCCCATCACCATATGCACAGGCAAATGCTTCTCATGAACTCTGTAAGATCTAATCACTATAATAATTCCCCTCCCTTGTTTTGTATCATTTATGGGAGTTCTTTTTTGATGGAGCCCTAACTGAAACAGTCTATGGAAGTCAGTTTTTAATGAAGACTTGCCAAGTCTGACCTGCAGACTCTGGCCAAGAGATGGATGGTAGAAGTACACAGACACAGGTGTTTTTTCTGTAAGAGTGTAGCTAGGGGACTCCACAGTGTACAGACCCTGAAGAAGGAGTTTGGCCATGCAGCACTCATACACTGGAGATGCTCTAATTTATTTTAGAACAGATTTAATGACAAAGGTCTCAATTAAACACCATTTATGAATAATTAACATTGCCAATCTCCCAAGTAGAGAGCAGTCATGTGTGGGGATGATCAAAGGTTGGTTTCCAGGAAAACAAGTAAACAAACTTATCTGGATAAATTCCTTTGCACTACCTTGTAACCTACTCTTTGCTATTAGCTGAAGGTAAGAGGATTAGGCTGCTGTCAGCCATAACCCTTTCCCTAAGCTTTTGCGAAACCTTCTAGTCTTCCAAGAAGGTCTGTGTCTTTCCTGTAATTCTTCCCACTACCCTGACCAATCTCCTACAAAGAATAAGAATTTCTCAATAGTCACTGTCAATCTAATCCCTGTAGAAACAGTAGGCTGATCATTGACCAATTGCTGAACTTTCTTAATTACCAATGTTTAGAAGTATACATTTAATCTTTTTTTTTTTTTTAATTTTTATTGCATTATAGGTTTTCGGGTACATGTGCAGAACGTGCAAGATAGTTGCATAGGTACACATATGGCAGTGTGTTTTGCTGCCTTCCTCCCCTTCACCCACACGTGGCATTCATCCCCAGGCTATCCCTCCCCAGCCCCCCCACCGCTGTCCCTCCCTCATTCCCCCCAATAGACCCCCGTGTGTAGTAGACCCCCTCTCTGTGGCCATGTGTCTCATTTTTCTCACCCACCTATGAGTGAGTATATGCGGTATTTATTTTTCTGTTCTTGTGTCAGTTTGCTGAGAATGATGTTCTCCAGATTCATCCATGTCCTTACAAAGGACACAAACTCATCATTTTTGATTGCTGCATAATATTCCATGGTGTATATGTGCCACATTTTCCTAGTCCAGTCTATCATCGATGGGCATTTGGGTTGGTTCCAGGTCTTTGCTATTGTAAACAGTGCTGCAATGAAAGCTATTGCAGTGGACAACTCTAGATACAGGAGCATTATGGGAACAGCCTTTTGTGTTTTCAATAAGATAGCAATTGCTGACTTGGTACGTTCAGAGATCCAGGATATGTCTGGAAGAGAGCATATGTCTTCACATTTGTTGTCTTCTGCTTCAGAGAATCCATGCTGTTTAGTTGGTCTAAAATATCCTATTTTAGATGGTGGTAATAAGAAGGTGACCAGGTTGACCTGTTTAAGTTCTGTACCCCAAGTAACTGCTTTCTATGTTTACAAGGTTGGTTTAGAAATGAGAGTTGGTTTAGAGGGCTATTCTTTCAGGAAAAGAAGTGGTACCTTCCTAGTGAATAAAATAAAAACCTGGGGTAAGTAACTTTTAGAGAGAAAAACTCTAATCTAAATAAAAGTCACAAAGGAGGTTTAATTTTTCCTAGCATACCAATATTAGTGCATAAGGCTTAGAATCCAGGCTGGAATTTTATATTTTGTGATAACAGTGGAGAAGAATAATCTTATGAATATTTTCTATGGATTTGTTAAAGTATCTTGGAGGGTTCTTTATAGCACCTCAAATTGGATTGAGACTTATGATCTTCATGTTTACCAACTATTATCTTATCATTAGCTATATTATCATTAGCTATATACTTATTTTTTTCATTTTGAATCACATAGGCAGCAGCAAGCATATTTACATCTATAAAGAAAATATATTTAAAAAATTAAATATTTTACCAAATGCCCCTTTTAAAATTAAAAATATAGAAAGAAAAAAAGACAGAAAAAGAAAAAGGAAGGCAAATCTATAATGGTGTGTTATACTTAGAATTCTCCAAAAATAAAAAACAAAACTGGTTTTAATGCCCTCAACTTATTCATTGTATTTTATCTCTTGTCTTTGGAAGTAAATTACCAAATGTGGTAAGGGAGAAAGGATAGATGCCCTTCCCCTTTTCTTTCTTTTTTTTTTAATTTTTTTAATTTTTCTTTTTTTTTTTAAATTTTTATTGCATTTTAGGTTTTGGGGTACATGTGCAGAACATGCAAGATAGTTGCATAGGTACACAAATGGCAGTGTGTTTTGCTGCCTTCCTCCCCTTAACTCACATTTGGCATTTCTCCCCAGGCTATCCCTCCCCAGCTCCTCCCCACTATCCTTCCCCTATTCCCCCCAATAGACCCCAGTGTGTAGTACCCCCCTCCCTGTGTCCTGTGTTCTCATTTTTCTCACCCGCCTATGAGTGAGAATATGTGGTATTTCCTTTTCTGTTCTTGTGTCAGTTTGCTGAGAATGATGTTCTCCAGATTCATCCATGTCCTTACAAAGGACATAAACTCGTCATTTTTGATTGCTGCATAATATTCTATGGTGTATATGTGACACATTTTCCCAGTCCAGTCTATCATTGATGGGCATTTGGGTTGGTTCCAGTTCTTTGCTATTGTAAACAGTGCTGCAATGAACATTCGTGTGCATGTGTCCTTATAGTAGAACGATTGATATTCCTTTGGATATATACCCAGTAATGGGATTTCTGGGTCAAATGGAATTTCTATTTCTAGGTCCTTGAGGAATCACCACACTGTCTTCCACAATGGTTGAACTAATTTACACTCCCACCAACAGTGTAAGAGTGTTCCTATTTCTCCACATCCTCTCCAGCATCTGTTGTCTCCAGATTTTTTAATGATCGCCATTCTAACTGGTGTGAGATGGTATCTCAATGTGGTTTTGATTTGCATCTCTCTAATGACCAGTGATGATGCGCATTTTTTGATGTGTTTGTTGGCCTCATGTATGTCTTCTTTTGTAAAGTGTCTTTTCATGTCCTTTGCCCATTTTTGAATGGGCTTGTTTGTTTTTTTCCTGTAAATCTGTTTGAGTTCTTTGTAAATTCTGGATATCAGCCCTTTGTCACTTGGGTATACTGCAAAGATTTTTTCCCAATCTGTTGGTTGCTGATTCACTCTAGTGACTGTTTCTTTTGCCATGCAAAAGCTGTGGAGTTTGATTAGGTCCCATTTATCTATTTTGGCTTTTGTTGCCAATGCTTTTGGTGTTTTGGTCATGAAATCCTTGCCTACTTCTGTGTCCTGAATGGTTTTGCCTAGATTTTCTTCTAGGGTTTTTATGGTGCCAGGTCTTATGTTTAAGTCTTTAATCCATCTGGAGTTAATTTTAGTGTAAGATGTCAGGAAGGGGTCCAGTTTCTGCTTTCTGCACATGGCTAACCAGTTTTCCCAACACCATTTGTTAAACAGGGAATCATTTCCCCATTGCTTGTTTTTGTCTGGTGTATCAAAGATTTTATGGTTGTAGATATGTTGATTTGCCTCCGATGCCTCTATTCTGTTCCATTGGTCTATATCTCTATTTTGGTACCAGTACCATGCTGTTTTGATTACTGTAGACTTGTAGTATAGTTTGAAGTCTGGTAGTGTGATGCCTCCTGCTGTGTTCTTTTTTCTTAGAATTGACTTGGCTATGCGGGCTCTCTTTTGGTTCCATATGAAGTTCATGGTAGTTTTTTCCAGTTCTGTGAGGAAATTCAATGGTAGCTTCATGAGGATAGTGTTGATTGTGTAAATTACTTTGGGCAGTATAGCCATTTTCATAACATTGATTCTTCCTAACCATGAACATGGGATGTTTCTCCATCTGTTTGTGTCCTCTCTTATTTTGTTGAGCAGTGGTTTGTAGTTTTCCTTGAAGAGGTCCCTCATGTTCCTTGTAAGTTGTATTCCTAGGTATTTTATTACCTGTGTAGCAATTGTGAATGGCAGTTCGTTCTTGATTTGGTTCTCTTTAAGTCTGTTATTGGTGTATAGGAATGCTTGTGATTTTTGAACATTGATTTTATATCCTGAGACTTTGCTGAAGTTGCTTATCAGTTTCAGGAGTTTTTGGGCTGAGGTGATGGGGTCTTCTAGGTATACTATCATGTCGTCTGCAAATAGAGACATTTTGGCTTCCTCCTTTCCTATTTGAATACACTTTATTTCTTTTTCTTGCCTGATTGCTCTGGCTAGAACTTCCAGTACTATGTTGAATAGGAGTGGTGAGAGAGTGCATCCTTGTCTTGTGCCAGATTTCAAAGGGAATGCTTCCAGTTTTTGCCCATTAAGTATGATATTGGCTGTTGGTTTGTCATGAATAGCTTTTATTACTTTGAGATATGTTCCATCAACACCGAGTTTATTGCAAGTTTTTAGCATAAAGGGCTGCTGAATTTTGTCAAATGCCTTCTCTGTGTCAATTGAGATAATCATGTGGTTTTTATTTTTGGTTCTGTTAATGTGGTGAATGACGTTTATAGACTTGTGTATGTTTAACCAGCCTTGCATGCCCGGGACGAATCCTACTTGATCATGATGGATAAGTTTTTTAATGTGCTGTTGCAATCGGTTTGCCAGTATTTTATTGAAGATTTTTGCATCTATGTTCATCATGGATATTGGCCTGAAGTTCTCTTTTCTTGTTTTGCATTTGCTGAGGAGTGCTTTACTTCCAATTATGTGGCCAATTTGGAGTAGGTGTGATGTGGTGCTGAGAAGAATGTATATTCTGTGGATTTGGGGTGGAGAGTTCTGTAAATGTCTATCAGGATCGCTTGTTCCAGGTCTGAGTTCAAGCCCTGGATATCCTTGTTAATTTTCTGTCTGGTTGATCTGTCTGATATTGACAGTGGAGTGTTAACGTCTCCCACTATTATTGTGTGGGAGTCTAAGTCTCTTTGTAAGTCATTAAGAACTTGCCTTATATATCTGGGTGCTCCTGTATTGGCTCCATATATATTTAGTATCGTTAGCTCTTCTTGTTGTATCGATCCTTTTACCATTATGTAATGACCTTCTTTGTCTCTTTTGATCTTTGTTGCTTTAAAGTCTATTTTATCAGAGATGAGAATTGCAACTCCTGCTTTTTTTTGCTCTCCATTTGCTTGGTAAATCTTCCTCCATCCCTTTATTTTGAGCCTTTGTGAATCTTTGCATGTGAGATGGGTTTCCTGGATACAGCACTCCGATGGGTTTTGTTTTTTTATCCAATTTGCCAGTCTGTGTCTTTTGATTGGTGCATTTAACCCATTTACATTTAGGGTCAATATTGTTATGTGTGAGTTTGATACTGCCATTTTGATACTATCTGGCTGTTTTGTCCCTTGGTTGATGCAGATTCTTCATTTTGTTGATGCTCTTTAGCATTTGGTATGTTTTTAGAATGGCTGATACTGGTTGTTTCTTTCTATGTGTAGTGCCTCTTTCAGGAGCTCTTGTAAAGCAGGCCTGGTGGGAACAAAATTTCTGAGTTCTTGCTTGTTGGCAAAAGATTTTATTTTTCCTTCACTTATGAAGCTCAGTTTGGCTGGATATGAAATTCTGGGTTGAAAGCTCTTTTCTTTAAGGATGTTGAATATTGGCCCCCACTCTCTTCTGGCTTGTAGAGTCTCTGCCGAGAGATCTGCTGTGAGTCTGATGGGCTTCCCTTTGTGGGTGACTCGACCCTTCTCTCTGGCTGCCCTTAGTATTTTCTCCTTCATTTCAACCCTGGTGAATCTGATGATTATGTGCCTTGGGGTTGCTCTTCTTGCAGAATATCTTTGTGGTGTTCTCTGTATTTCCTGGAGTTGAGTATTGGCCTGCCTTGCTAGGTTGGTGACATTTTCCTGGATAATATCCTGAAGAGTGTTTTCCAGCTTGGCTTCATTCTCTTTGTCACATTCTGGTACATCTATCAAATGTAGGTTAGGTCTCTTCACATAGTCCCACATTTCTTGGAGATTTTGTTCATTCCTCTTTGTGCTTTTTTCTCTAATCTTGGTTTCTCTTTTTATTTCATTGAGTTGATCTTCGAATTCTGATATTCTTTCTTCTGCCTGGTCAATTCACCTGTTGAAACTTGTGCATGCTTCGTGAAGTTCTCATGTTGTGTTTTTCAGCTCCTTCAATTCATTCATATTCCTCTCTAAGTTGTCCATTCTTGTTATCATTTCCTCAAATCTTTTTTTCAAATCTTTTTTCAAGGTTCTTAGTTTCTTTGCATTGATTTAGAACATGTTCTTTTAGCTCACTGAAGTTTCTCATTATCCACTTTCTGAAGTCTGATTCCGTCATTTCGTCACTCTCATTCTCTGTCCAGCTTTGTTCCTTTGCTGGTGAGGAGTTTTGGTCCTTTGTAGGAGGTGAGGTGTTTTGGTTTCGGGTGTTTTCCTCCTTTTTGCATTGGTTTCTTCCCATCTTTGTGGATTTATCCACATGTCGTCTTAGTATTTGCTAACTTTTCGATTGGGTCTCTGAGTGGACGGCCAGATGGGTGATGATGAAGTATTTCTGTTATTTAGTTTTCCTTCTAACAGTTTAGCCCCTCTGCTGTACGAGTGCTGAGGTCCACTCCAGGCCCTGCTTGTCTGGGGTACACCTGTAGCAGCTGTGGAACAGTGAGGGATGCTACCAGTTTCTTCTTCTGCTATCTTTGTCCCAGAATGATGCCCGCCAAATGTCAGTCTGATTAGTCCTTTTTTTGAGGTGGCTCTTTGGATATACAGGGGTCGGGGAGCTGCTTGAGGACATGGTCTGTACTTTATAGGAGCTCCAGTGTTGAGCTGTGAGCTCCGTTGTTCTTTCAGGGTTGCTGGGCGAATGTGTCTGCTGCAGCGGAACTTATAAAAGCCCCCCTCTTTTTTTTCCCTCTCAGATGCTCTGTCTCAGGGAGTTGGGGCTTTCTTTATGAGTATCTGTTGCACTGTTCTGCCCAGCTAGGAGGCAGTCTATTCACTATTTGCCTGCCGGGGCTCCGCCCTGCTAGCGTGGGTCCACCCTGCTGCTGCAGGGCTCCGTTCTACTGAGGTGTGCTCTGCCCTGTTGGTGGCATCTCTCTGTTATCACTGGTTGCCTCAGCAACGGCAGGCTGCATCAGCAGTGGGCAGTACCTCAGTAGGGGAAGATTGCATCCATAGTGGTGGATGCCCCTCCTTCACCGAGCTGCACCATTTGGATTCAGTTGACCCTGCAGCAAAACTCTCAACCCTGAGTGCCTCAAATCGCTGCCATGCTGCTTGTCCCCGTGAGGGTTGGACCCACCAAGCCCAATCACCTTGCTCCCTGCCTCAGAGTCCCTCCTCTCTCTCTCTCTCTCTCTCTCTCTCTCTCTCTCTCTCTCTCTCTCTCTTTCTTTCCAAATTGAATGGTTGACTCTCTCACAGGTGCCCCAATCACCTGCTGATTGGCCACTGGGATCCATGCGATCTCCCCCGTGGCAGCCCACTGCACTGGCACTAATCGCTCTTCCCAGGAATCTCCTGGTCTGGCTCACCATCCAAGTCCCATTCAATCAAATGGACATGTCAATCTGCCCTCCCAAAACTCAGATTGCCGGTTTAACAGGGCACCCAGACCAGTGAGCTTTGTGTGGGCTGCCACTGCGCCACAACGCGGCGCCGGCCAAAATAGCCACGCAAGCGGGGTGTGCTGCTCTCCTGTGTCTCTCCTATACCTGGGAATTTGCCAGTTCTGTGGGCTACAAAAGTCCGTCTGAAAATGCAGCTAGGACTCACCCTCTGCATCTTCACTGAGAGCTGCAATCCTGAGTTGTTTCTATGTTGCCATATTGGAACCGCTCGCCCTTCCCCTTTTCTTGTACAACCACTTTGCACAGTATAAACCAATGTGCATAGGATGACATCTCATTTAGATTTCATTCTTTTGTCTTGGAAAATAGATATCAGTGATACATGGGTAACTGAAGTATTTTTTGTAAATTATAATCTTCTCTGTTCCAGAAACTTTATTTTTACACTCAGAATAATATTTAAAAATATAGATGTTAAAAATGTAATAAGGTCTTAAGAATGAAATGCAATATGGGGACATTTCTTTTTCTACATTTCTCCACAAATAAGGAAATGTTTAAAAATACCACAACTAATAGAAATTTATTAGCAACCCTTAGTCTTGAGGTTTTCCAAACCAGTTATCCTCTCAAAAGGCTTTGGGGGCTATGCGATTCATTGTTCATTGGGTCAAAGAAACTGATCATAGTCCCTCCCTAAACAATAAGTTTAAGACTCATCATAAACCACAGGCAGAGTTTTGTGCTACTTCTTTACACCCACTCTTCTTCCAGAGTCAGAAGCCAGAAATATTTGGTACAAATAAACTTTGACCAAGCTCTTGGGGACAAACCTACTTAGACAGAATGTGAATTGAGTATGCTGTATACTCCATACATAACAGGTAAGATGTTTTAAATGTCAAACCACCTAGAAAATGTCCTACTTTCTGTCTCTCTCCCTAAATGTGATTATTTGTGTGATGTGTCAACTTAAATAAGCTCATTTAATTGAAATTTTCTTATATGGAATGATTTTCAGAAATTTCAGATTTTTATTATAGTCATTATGAGATATTGATGCTACTACCATTTATACAAAACTTGAACGTAGTTAGAATAAATCATACAACAGAAAAATCTAAGTTAGTAGAGCTTCAACTAGACATGGTGAAAATGAATAAAATATTCTACTTAAATTTTTGTGACACAGTATCTCTTTAAAAAATGCTTAAAAGAAGGCAGAGGGATTGACAATGCAAAGCATTTGAAGCTGAATTCAGAAATCTACATTCAGGCACTTTTATGTCACAAAGCAGAGAAACCAGAATGACTAGTCTCATGTGAGTTTAGTTCTAAGTTTCTTCATTAACTTATTGTGTCCCCTTAGGAAAATTTATTAATTTTGCAGGTTTTCACCATCTGTAATATAGAAATAAAATATTTGGTACTTACAGCTCAATGACTCTGTGAAGAAAACCAGGTCATATTTGTGGCATATCTTCAAATCTTACAGAAGAAAGCACTCTAAAATATGAGGTTTTATTGTATCTTTTCTTTCAAGAAGGAACAGACCCTAACATTTCTCTAGGCTGAAACAAAGTGGATCTGTAAAAGCATATCTTATTACACAGATATATTTCTAGGCATTTCATCCTCATGTCCTTACCAATATTGGTAGTGCTGGGTTATTTCTATTGATAGATACTATTTTCTAGAGTAACACATGCAAATTGGTTATTCTTTTTTTTTTTTTTTTTTTTTTTTTTTTTTTTTTTTTTTGAGACGGAGTTTCGCTCTTGTTACCCAGGCTGGAGTGCAATGGCGCGATCTCGGCTCACCGCTACCTCCGCCTCCTGGGTTCAGGCAATTCTCCTGCCTCAGCCTCCTGAGTAACTGGGATTACAGGCACGTGCCACCATGCCCAGCTAATTTTTTGTATTTTTAGTAGAGACGGGGTTTCACCATGTTGACCAGGATGGTCTCGATCTCTCGACCTCGTGATCCGCCCACCTCGGCCTCCCAAAGTGCTGGGATTACAGGCTTGAGCCACTGCGCCCAGCCGCAAATTGGTTATTCTAAATAAAGTTAGGATTCTAATATTTTTCTGGAGTTGTTTGAATTAATCTACTTTCACTTCAGCCAAAAATAAGGAATAATAATTCTCATAAAACCTTGTTTGGGACATAGTTCTTGGTACCTAGAAAGGTAAGAGAAAAATATGGTCATCACACTCCCAAGAATAAAAGGAAAATATATTTATCACCACTTTTACATATTCTTTCAAACTTTAAAAAAAGTATTATTAAAATAATTATTTTTTTGTTATCACATTAAATGCTTTATAAAATGATGTGTGGGAGAACTCAGCAAGGGAAAATTACTTGTAGTTTTTATTAACAGGCTTACTGCCTTTTTGAAAGTAATTGAAACCTTTTAAAAAAATACCCTCTACTTTCATTCCTAAATACCAAGCTGCCTTTAGGCAAATGCATCTGACTAACATTCAGCCTGAAAAAATAGCATCTTCAACCCCAAGACAGTTAATTTTATTTCTTCTTTTCACATGAACTGTTTTGAAAATTTGACAACTAATGAGCATCTGATTTGGGCTGTTTCCTATCAGGAAAGTATTGTTATAAAATTTAACTATGCAATATTTACATCACTACTCCTTTCAATAGCAAGCTCAATGTTAAGTACTTCAACTTGCAATTTCATATTGATATCATGACCACATTAAATCCATGTTTAGTGAGTTTTTATTGTTCCCAGGTAACTTAAGTCAATATATTATTATTTCTCTGAATAATAACATGTTGTATATTGTCTTGGAAATTTATGAAAATCAGAGTAAAGTTTTGACCAGTGTGACTGCCTAAGAGGATATATGAATTAAAGAACAATTGCATCAACAAATGTTCATTGAGCACCTTTTTGTAGGTAGAATATGGCTCCAGTCAATACAAATAATAATAAATATAGACACTTTCTTTTCCTTTAATGAAAACTACTTTTTATAAGGAGTCTTTCATAATTATTATCTTATTATCTGGTTTAGTCCTCACAGTATCTCATTGGATCATATACTGTTCTTATGACTGTTTTTCAAACAAACAAATATTTAGAATTTATGTAAACTTAGCAAGTATACAAATCCTAAAGTGGTAGTGCTGGAACTTTAGGCCAATTTAGTCTGATACTAGGGTCTATGCCTCAACTGTCAATAAAGGCACTGTGTATCTTCACAATAACAAGTTTACATGTGGGCCCTAATTTTAAAATAAGTAAATTTTCCCAAAGCTTTGTCCTTAGCTTATTGATTAGATCTCAGATTGTTTGAAGGGTAGGACACAAAAGCTTTTTTACTATTTACGTGGCTGTTCTGCTATACTGATTAGATTAATCAGAGGAGCCAGACAGCATTCTCCATATTTAAGTGCAACCCCTTAGCACAGGATCTGACACACAGCTGGGCTTCTCATCCTACTTCAACCCCTCGGTTTCCATTATAAGAACTGATTTATCTTAGTTACAAATGGTTCTCATTCTGTAGGACTTTTAGTAAGGGTGTGTGTGTATGGGTGGAGGAGAGATACATTCAATTGAATATATTGTTAAAATTTTTTTTTTTTTGAGACAGTCTCACAGTCACCCAGGCTGTAGTGCAGTAGTTCGATCTCCACTCACTTCAATCTCTGCCTCCTGGGTTCAAGCAATTCTCCTGACTCAGCCTCCTGCGTAGCTGGGACTACAGTCATGTGCCACTACATCCAGCTGATTTTTTTTTTTGTATTTTTAGTAGAGATGGGGTTTCACCATGTTGGCCAGGATGGTCTCGATCTCCTGACCTGCCCACCTTGGGCTCCCAAAGTGCTGGGATTACAGGCTTGAGCCACCATGCCCGGCCATAAAACTTTGTATCAGTATCTTAAAGATTGTAATAAAAATTTCAAATCTAGGAAAACCAACCTGTGTGAGAGAATTTTCATTTAATGAGCTTACTTACGTTGATATACAAAACAATTACATTCATAGAGAGATACAGAAAGTAATACATTTTCTAGTGGGTTTAAGACTTAAAACATCATTTGAAGGCCAGTTACTTTTTGTATATGTTGTATACTGAGTCACACACCACTACCTTTATCCCAACAGTGGAATACCTCATTCCAAGCAAAAGCCAAAATCTCAGCAAGTTATAGTCAGCACTTAAAGAA
Source organism: Saguinus oedipus (assembly GCA_031835075.1). NCBI lineage: Eukaryota > Metazoa > Chordata > Mammalia > Primates > Cebidae > Saguinus > Saguinus oedipus. The sequence continues at coordinate 141,715,596 of CM063169.1, forward strand.
CAGGGTATTGGAGAAACCATTCTATCTTTGGAGAAATAAATCATTGATATAGAAGAAATTATAAACTCTAGCTCTCCCTGCTCCTTTCCTAGCCAAGAATTTGGTAAAGTTCAGTTTCAATTAATGAGTAGAAAGGTATAATTGACTGATGACCCTAGCTGTTGTACACTGGTTTCACCACCTTGTTTATACCCAGGCCAATACAATGAGTTATTGACTCCATGTGGAGAGCACTAGGGCAAGTCCTATGAGATGAAGGACTTTTCTAACAGATGGGTTTGGCTGCAGGAATCCTCACTGACCTTGATAAAACTTTATAAGAACTGCAGGACCACTGAATAATTTTTCCCCTAACCTTCCTTTCCTCTTTTCCCCATCTCTCACACATAGGAATCAAACCTGTGGTTTACAGTAGCCAAATCCTCTTTGATTATCATATTGCTTAAAAATATTTATATAAACATTTCAGTTTAGGCCTACATATTTGACTACTTTTAATAAATTTACATAGTTTTTCCTAACCAGTTATGCATTGTAGTTCATAACATTACAAGTTTGTAGAAAGCATTTTATTGGTCTCCCCAAGTAGTAAACACCGAAAGATATAATATAAAATTATAAGGGGTAGTGTCATTCTTCAAAATTAAAAATTTCTAAGGATACTTGACTAAAATGTTGTATTACAAATCTACTAAATATTATATTTAAATTTATTTAAAATATTTATGTGGCCAAATGTAAGTAGCCACAGAAGTGTAGAACCTGCAATGCACCGACATTAGAAGAAATAAAAATATAATGTTATTTTATTTTATTATTATTTTTTTTTTGAGGCGGAGTTTTCGCTCTTGTTACCCAGGCTGGCGCAACCTCCGCCTCCTGGGTTCAAGCAATTCTCCTGCCTCAGCCTCCTGAGTAGCTGGGATTACAGGCACGCGCCACCATACCCAGCTAATTTTTTGTATTTTTAGTAAAGACGGGGTTTCACCATGTTGACCAGGATGGTCTCGATCTGTTGACCTCGTGATCCACCCGCCTCGGCCTCCCAAAGTGCTGGGATTACAGGCTTGAGCCACCGCGCCCGGCCTATAATGTTATTTTTATTAAAATTTATTAAATTTTATTAAAATTATTCTGCTCTCAGAATAATATCTTTTATGTAATGTGCCAATTAGAAAGTCTACAATTATCCTCAATTCTGCTTACAGTTTAGGAAGAATCCATGACAATGTGTAAAAAAATCTAAACATTTTAAAATGTATAGACAGAAAGAAAGCAACATAGTAAAATAATGGTTTGTTTAGTTAGCTTACAAAATAGATGAAAAATAAATATGATATATATTTGTGAAATGTTGAAAATATGTCATATAGAAAAATTGTTGATATTTTCCAATTTATCATCAGAGACAGAACAAGAATTAGTGGCTGACAGTTGATAGTAGGCAAGATGTTATTCAATATGAAGAAAAACATTCTCACAATAAGTGTTAGTCACTTTAGAGAATCAATTACCTCAATTTAGTATAATATTTTAAGTGTTAGTGAATCCTAGTTATGGAAAAATGGAATATATATATATATATATATATATATATATAACCAGTGCTCTTGTAAATAGAAACATGAATATATTTTAATAGGTTGCTCACAGAAATGAATGACAAATTAGTGCAGGAATCAAGGATGAAGTTTTTAGCACAAAATATCTCCTAAAGAAAACCTTCACCCAGAATATGTTTCCTCAGATTTAATGACCTCAGTTAAGTGTTCCAACCAGTTCTTCATTACTTTCCTAGAGGGCTCTATCCCAGCATCAGCTGGCACTTCACAGAGATCCAGCGGCCTATGCCCCTGTCTCTGCTGTCTAATATCCTTTCAGGCCTAGGTCAACTTTTTTTTATCTTGCTAGCCCATGTTCCCTCTAAAATTCTGCAATTTGATTGTTCTGTGTGTGTCTACCACCATCCTCAGAAGCAAAGAGTAAGTAGAGACTGTGAAATTATACCAACATAGGAAAACACTAAGAATACTTATTAGTAACTGGATACCTGGGTAATATATATTTATAGATTCCTATATAAAATCTATCTATAAAATATAAAATTATAACATATATACACATACATCCGTATGTTATATATGTATATATATTTATAACATGCTTATAGATAAAACCCATGCTTCCTCCTCAAATGACATATATCCTACAGAGAACAAAGGAACCATTCATTAATTTGTGTATTCAACTACGAGTCATAAAAAATAGTGTTCTTTGCAGCAACATGGATGCAGCTTGAGGCCATTATTCTAAGCCAATTAACACAGGAACACAAAACTAAATATCACATGTTTTCACATATAAGTGGAAGTTAAACGCTGACATGAAGATGGGAACAATAGACACTGGGAACTACTAGAGAAGGGAGAGACAGAGGGGGTCACAGGCTGAAAAATTACCTGTGGTCACTACCTGGGTGATGAGATCAATTGTACTTCAAACCTCAGCATCAAGCAATATACTCATGTAACAAACCTGCATAGGTACCCACTGAATCCAAAACAAAACTTAAAAATAAAATAATGCATTATAATGAAAAATATACATTAATAAAATACTTTGGTATGCTAGGGACAAGGAATACAAAATTAAGAGTATTTACTGTCCAAAGATATTTTAGATGGAGAACATGGGCTAAAAAATACTATACTATGTCCTTTTGTACTTGTGCATTACAGCATACAGGTGTCCAGTAAGAGTTGGCTGATGAAAGGATAGAGAATTTCTCTGCTGTGGCTCAGCATACCTTCTCCTGGCTCTTTTCTGACTCTGAATGTGGTCAATGCATTTTCAAAGGGGAAGGAGAAGAGACAAAAACTTGATATATAAATCAAGAAACTAGACTTAGCACTGCAAATTCTAACAAAGATAACTAGCTGAAAACATTGTGTGCTAACCCAAAGACTGTTTAAGGACACACACATACATACGCACACACACACACTCACTCACTCTCTCTCTCTCTCTCACCCATAAGTCTCCAAGGGAAAGGTCAATTGGAAAAACTACATAGAGACCACAGTTTTAGACCAAGAACCTCTTAATGAACTGCTGGATGGAATGGATCTGCTTTTCAGCTGCAAGTTGCCTTCCTTCTTTGATGGTTACAGAGCAAAATATGACCATCCCAGAGACGCCATAGGCCTTCTCCAGAGACTTTTTGGAGCCTAAAAATTCATAGGACATTTTCGGTATACTCATAGGAGGTGGATGTCTAGAATTATCTCCAAGGCATTTGTGGCCATCATGATAATTTCAGAAGTGTTTTTGTAAAAGGTCTTACTGGCTCCTTTACAAAGTTAATTGTAGTTGTCTGATTGCTGAACTAGTTCCAGTAGTTTATTTCCTGAGGCTGTAGGCTTTCAATTCATGTCAATTCTGATTACTGTGGTTCTGCCATCTACCTGCTCTTCAATGAGCATTGCCAAATCATAACAGTAGAATCTATTCCCTATGTTTTAATAGATAAATCAAGGCCATCTTCTTCTAAGTAAATTTTTACTTTATCATAATGCATTACCTTGAACAATCACTATTGCAATGCACCTACTATTCCTGTCTACCTATACAGTCTCTTGAGAACTTTCACCAGACACTTCGCTACTCATAGAAGAGATAAGAGACAGTTGTCTACTAGTTTGAAGATTTCAACATCTGTACTCCTTATTCAGATCAGTTACAAGGAGACTAAGTGAAATGCATTCCGGGGCAATGTCAAGTCACATATTTCCATTTGGAGAAGCACATTTTATATATGCTTATACATGTATCTTTACTTATGCCTTTTTAAAAATAATATTCTGGAATTAGGGTCAAGAGGTAGGGTTCAGGAAGGGGATACAGAATTGTGTGAGCAAGCTGACTTTAGAGTAGGGGTCATATTGATCACTTCTCTGGAGTCCCTATTCCAAACATCTTGAGTAAATAATTACCAGTTCCTAATCACCCATAATTTGTTTAGAAACTCACTCAGAAACTCAGTCAATCATACATCATTTTGTAAAAGAAAATACATAAAACAAAATAGTAATATACTTTAGGGCCTCATCAAGGACATTTTGAAAATATAACCATTCTAAATTTGCTCTCTTACCTTTATCGATTTACAAACTTCTTTTCTTCAAAAGGAAAAATAATAGGTTACTTATGTATGTTTGCTTACTTCTTATGAAAGCTATAACTCATAATTATTAATTTATGTACTACATTTTTCTTAATATTCAGTGACTCCATTCTTTATAATGAACTTTACCAGTTTTTTATCATGAAAATTATCAGTCTTTGATTATTAAGATTTCTTTCTAAAGGAATTAAGAAACTCCTTTCAACAAAGACGTGTTTCTGCATGTATCGGAAACCCCCAGTACAAACAGTCTTAATAAGAGAATTATTGTCTCATGTAATAAGAATTCGAGGTGCAAGATATGATCAAGGCATAAAATTGGAAGCTGTGACTTAGCTTCTCTGCAGTTCTATTTGCTCTACTCCAATTGCAAGTACTATAGCTAGAGTTGGCAATGTCTATTGAAAGGAAGTGTTCGTATTTTCTTATGTCTTCTTATCAAGGAGGTTCTACTTTCCAGATGTCCACAGAAAAATTCTCTCACTTTACACTGTCTTGCATTTGGTTATATGTCCCTTTCTAAATGTAGAGGGTTGAGGAGAATATGACTGGCTTAAGCTAACCATTTAGTCAGGCACAGATGATTAGGACAGCGAAAAGTATACATGAGGATGAGCTTTCTTGTAAAAAGTATAAAAATTTCTATTAGTTCTTTCAAAATTAAAGGGCAGATGGCTTTCATTTGGGCAGAAAAAAACATACTTGAGGCCAGGTGAGGTGGCTTATGACTGTAATCCTACCACTTTGGGAGGCCATGCCAGGTGGATTGACTGAAGGAATTCGAGACCAGCCTGGGCAATACAATGAAACCCTGTCTCTACTAAAAGTACAAAAAGTTAGCCAGGCTTGATGACATGTGCCTGTAATCCTGGCTACTGGGAAGACTGAGGTAAGAGAATTACTTGAACCATGGAGGCACAGGTTGCAGTGAGCCTTTTTCATGCCACTGCACTCCACCCTGGGTGACAGAGAGGAACTCCATCTTAAAAAAAAGTACATGAATGACGGAATCTTCACAATTTTAAAAGAGTATACACAAAAATAGTAATATTCTACTGAAAACTTATTAAATAATTCATAATCTAAAAGATGTAATTTTAATAACTCTGTATTAGATTTGATGGGATATCTAATCATGTTTTTAAAATAAATTATCTAATATCAATGAAGATATATAATGCCAAAGATTATTAAAAAACTATTTAAATTTCCTGCAAGCTTCCTTTATGTTCAGATCACTCATCTTTCTGTTTAGTCTCCAAAAGGTAAAAATCATAGCTGATGTAATGTAGCCTAATAACTCTTATTACAAATAGTGCTTTTGATTTTGTTAGTTTGATGATTTATAATACTTATGAAATCTTCTTTTGCTCCTTGAAAGATATAAGAAAAATTCACCATATGACAACTTCTTTTCCAAAGAGGTTATCACTGTCAATGGGATTGTATTGGATGAGAAGGATTGATGTTTTAGGGATTCACAAGATGAAAAATATTAATTCATGATAAGTACCTTTGCAGGTCAAATTTTCTGGTCATGCAGTAAGAAAACCCACTTATCTTAGTCTTACTCATCATTTATCAAGCTGGTTGATCATGAATTTATATTATGGCAGAATAAAAGTTAATGTCTGATGAGATCTTGTTTCCTAGATAGTTTTGGAAATGTTGAGTTAAGGAGTGACAGTAATTAATAATCACAGAAGGAGATTTTGGCTTGAAAGTGTTTGAAGGTTGAGTCTCTATAAGCAGAAGTGGAGACAGAATTTGTGATGCAAGGCGTTTATCAGGCTATCAACACGTGTGAAAGGAAAAGGAAGAAGCAGGAATGGACAAGAGGAGTAGATGAATAGTTAAGCATGCCTGACAACACTGAGCCTAACTGATGGAGAACTCTGAGCATTATCCCCAGATTTGGTGCACATTGGGTCAGAATATCTTCACCATGCTCAGTCAGCATGTATGTGATTCTTGAGAAAATGATGTCTCTTCAAGTGGCTGTCTGTAGATGAGACAGACATTGAAGGGGATGAGAGCTGAAGGCTGTCTGCTAACTGCACTCCCTACAACTGGGCACAAGTTCTTATTTGAGGAGTGATCTGAGTAGTTAATCTCTGTGTCTACAGTAGTCCAAATTGGTGTTTCTCATATCCTCTTTTCCATATACAACCAGAGAGCTACTCCTCCAGGATTCCTGTGGGCTTCTCTTCCTGAGGAGAAAGTGGCAGTTCTTGCAAACAGGGAGCCCAAAATATGTGCTCATTTTCAGATTAGGATAGAAACATCTATTGGCCAAATCCAAGCAGCTATAGCGAGTAATTCAATGAGGCTTTTGCTGTATTTGCAAGTAAAAGGTTACCTCCTTTGTAGAACAGACTATTTATTTAACCCCTCAGTGTACGAATTGTAGGTTCAGAAAGCACAAAGTTCCCCAGTGGGTCATCAGGAGTGAAGATAAGCAAGATCACTTATTTTACCACTTGGTTTCTGGACCTGTGCATCTTATTGGGGACACTGTCACATAAAACTTTTTAATGCATATACTGCATTCTGGAGGAAGGTACCCCATTCTTACAAAATAATGCTTCTCAGCTAGTTCTTATTTGTACCTTCACAGCCTCTCCAGCACTCTGGCAGACCAGCATTTCTGGATAATGGAGTAAGTGATACATCCAGTGGATCCTGTGGGCATCACTAACTCCCACACCTTCTTTACTGTAAAGTGTTTTCTTGTTTGTTTGTTTGTTTTTCTTTTCTTCTGATGTGATGTGATTTGACAGCCACTACAAGATATCAGTCACTCCATAAGACCTTATACAGTTGTATTTGCTGAGGTTCTGCAGAAAAGTAAGGCAATCCATACTCATAATAGGTGTCTATTCCTATGAAAGCAAATGACTGGATCTTCTAGTATGAATGGAGCCCATTTTGTCTCCTCAAGAAATTTTGTCATATTTGAAGCTAAGAGGTGTTCTCTGTTACCAGCAGATAGAACATTAGTTGGTAGCAGAAGCTAGTTTAGCTTTGATAGTCAGAAACTCATGTTGTTGGATCCATGCATAGTTTCTATATCTGCCACCACAGTCACTCCATTTATATATCTATTATATCCACTTTAAGGTGATTGTTGCCAGAAATCACTGACAATATCAAGTATTGATTTAGTGTTCTTTTATGGTGAATGCTTTCTAGCGACCATTAATATATAACATAAAAATCTGCACTTCATGCCAACTCTCATATGTTTAATCACATGCTATTCAAGACATGTGCTTAAACTTGACCTTGCATTTTTTTTCCTTTCCAGGGCCCTGATCAGCTTTCCAGGCTATTCACTGTTACTCATAAATGCTTTTACATTCTAATCTCAGGAAGCTTCTTTCTCAACCCAAAGCATATGACCCGGGTCACTGCCCAAAGTCATGAAGCTATGCCTATTGTGAGGGTTCATGGCAGTTTTTCAAGGCCTTCTCTAAATGAGGTTACAATGCAGCTAACATCCATTTTTGGCTTATGCCCACATGTTAAACCAACACAATCACAGTCTGAGTTTTTTTCTTCCAGCTGGTCATATGGGGGACCCTGCTATGACCATAGTTGTGAACTCAAGGGCAGGCATGAGTGCAATGATGGTAGATGCCATTGTCATCTGGGTTTCCTACTCATGCAGCTTTCTATGCTCTGTGGTCCTTCTTATGTGCTATTTGTATATACCTCTTCCATCTTATGCCAAATTTCTGCTAGGCCCATCACTTATAACTTTGTTGCAGTTATAAGTGCAGTTATAAGCTCTGGATGAGTAGGTACAGACACATGGTCAGCTGTTCTGTCTATACTAAGGTCTAATAGCATTCCACAAGTTGATTTGGAAAGATATGTGATTGTCTGCTTTATTTGGCATGATCATGCTCCAGAACCCTTGGGATTTTTCAGAAGGCATGATTTTCTCTAACAAATGGCATAGCTTTACTCTAGAATCCCAGGGGCCAATATTATGATTCTTACTCTGAGACTCACCACAAATTCCACACTGCCTCTTTGCTACTAGCCATGATATCTCCAGTACCTGCAAAACCACATGACTCTAGTGCCACGGCGACTTTCACTGTAACCTGGATCAGCTGTAGGGACATTTTCTGCTCTGAGATTTTTCCAAAGCTAGCAGCATTTTGTTTCATGCAGCATGTGGGCCTGAGCAGTATTCTTAGTTGTGTAGGATGCTGCCATAATAATCTAAAATATGTACCAGTACTATTCTTTGTTCATGTACTATTCTTTGTTCATGGTAGGATGTGCAAAATGCAATAATTTTTCTCTTATTTTGGAGGGGATGATTCAGCACACACCTGTCCACTGGGCCTTTAAAAGTGGTATGGATGTATTGGCCTCTTCACTCTCTGTAGAATTATCTCCAACCCTCTGGAGTGTGTGTATCTATCTATCTATCTATCTATCTATCTATCTATCTATCTATCTATCTATCTCTCTCTATATATAATTTGGCATGATCTTGCTCCAAAACCCTTGGGATTTTTCAAAAGGCATGATTTTCTCTCTCTCTCTCTCTCTCTCTCTCTCACACACACACACACACACACACACACACACACACACACCAAGGCAAAAAAAAAATGAGGCTTGTTACTAGTATGACAAATGTGTATCTCCAAAATATACCTGTGGAGACCAGGGAAGTACCACAGAGTAGGTCTGTAAACCCAGTGGAACCACCTGCTGACCCTGACCAGGATTCTATTTATTACTCGGCCTGCATATGACACTTCTCTTATGGGACTGTAGTGATGGTGAAGATTCTGGTTACCAATGCCAACTCACACCCTGTGTCCAACAGTCTCAAATGTCTAAATATCCTCCTTTTAAACATATATAGTTACCCGAGAAAATGACCACAGGCCACTTTGGAAAAGTAGTGGAGAAATCCTTGGTGTTTATACTTGCTGTGATTTCTTTATTCATTAAAAAGTTGGAAAAAAATTAGTCAATCACTTCCATATCTGAAAACAGGTTCAATCTAAAATATGACAAAGTACCATAATTTTTACTGGGGTGATGTCTATCAGCTCTTATAAGAATGAATAAGTAGCTGATAGAAGTCAGCTACTTATTCATTCCTATTTCTTCTGATGGCAAGGGTGTCTAATTTTGCCTTTAGGTAATGATTTTCTTTTAATCATTTCAGTAACTCTCTACAGGTCAGATAACCTTGGCTGTCGCTCCAAACTTATAATTCATTACAATAATTGCAACACCTTCCTTTCTGGTTCTGAAGCAATGTCATCTTGCATCTATTTTTAGGGGGTTATTTTATCCCCAGTGATATCATTGAGACAAGTTCTGTAATAGCCTCTCATACCACCAACACTGGCCCAGAGGAGAGGCTACCACTAACATTTTTAATGATATTTATTCTCCTGTCAGCATTGCATTCCTTATGGCCTTGATATGGGGTTGTGTCTCCAATAGAATACAATCATCTGAAGGATTTTCGTGACCTAGGTTGTATATCTATTTCCAAATATCCACCCCTTTTAATCCATTCCTTTACTATTTGCCATGGCAATTCTGTCCTTTCAGCTTCCTTCCTATAGGCCATCACTTTTCCTATGCTTCTAAGCATCACCTGAGAAGCAAGTTTGCCACCTCTCTCTGACTCCTTGCCAAGTATTAAATCTAGTGCCTTCTCTGTGCCCTTTAAAATAAATACATTTTTCCTGACCTAATTGTATATTCAAATGACCTTTTTAAAGCATCTTCAGAATCTAGTTATTTCTTTACTCTCCTGTCCCCTGCCATTCTGTGCCACCTAGGTCTTCCAATTACTTTGTGATACAGTCTTACCCCCGTCCATCAAGCCCAGCAATGCCCCAGGAAGGTTATATTGTAACTTAACCCTCGTTATTAGCATAGAGGCCATGGGTAGAGGTGAGGTCAAATTCCAGAAAGGTAAGACCTGTTATCTCAGAAACTCTGCATTTTCTTCTACAATGAGGATAAGAGAGGGTGTGTATGTGTGTGTGTGTGTGTATGTGTGTGTGTGTACACTTCTTCAGGCTCAGAAGTTTGAGAGGGGAGTGAGAAGTTAAAATATAACAGAGAAATCCATTCAAACATCATCACCCCATTCAGAGACATCCACTCAAATTTAAAAGTCTCAAAATCTCTTAACCAAGGTCCTGACCTTGATATAATAGACCTGACTTTACCTGTCATTAAATTTTCTTTACAGTTCTGTCACTCCGTCATTTATTTAACAGGCATGGTCCTTGGCTTCCTCTGCTCTTCTGCTGCAGGAAATGAGAGCTTTGATGCAACCAAGATCATCTGATTTCCACACTTGTTTTTCAGTTACCTTTTACTCACCCTCTGTAGTTCTTTATCTTTCTGTAGTGCATCAATTACATTTAGAAATAATCATTCCATACTAAAACTCATAAGTGTATCCCTTTCTATCAGCACCATCCCAACTCATCCCTCCTAAGATTTTAACACTGGACTACCTTCTTGCATCCAGCACAATTTGTGTTTCTCCTACCATCAGTGACAAGGCCCTCATTTAACAGAACATTGATTAATCCAAAAACCCCATCTTATTGCCCACTTTCTTGGACAGTTTTGATATCTATGGTCTCATTTTGAGTTTCTCTGAAGTGGAAACTAAGATACTATAGGGTGCAAGAGGTATATTACAGAGCAATACCTATGAAAGGGAAGAAAAAGAACCTTTGGACAGAGGGAGAAGTGGAGATGAAGTCTCTCCAAAGCCTTGGCTAACACAGAGGGAAATCTGGCAGTGATTCATGACTCTGAGTTGTTCCTCATCAGGCTAAGGTATGTCAGTGCAGCTGAGATAGACCCTAAGTGATGGGACCAATGAAAGCCATCTGCTAACTGCACTATGTATCTGGGCAACAAATTACCTTGAAGAGAGAGAGATGGGTGATAGAATGTCATGTTTATACTGGGGTAGAAAAAAACTGTCTAAATGACATTCTAGCTTCTCTCTTTATTTTTTGTAAAGCCAGAATTAAACAAGCCCAGAAAGACAAGAAACTCTCTTAATTCTAAATGACCTTAGTAAAGAAAATTCTAAAATCTTTATTTCAAAAGTGTGCTAAGGTAAAACTATGCTAGTTTGAAGCAAACAACTTTTTGAAACTTGTTCAGAAAACATTTGTTTTTCCGGTCTGTTGATGCAGGGAATTATAAGGCTGAATACACTATGAGTGTAATTAACCAGACTCTTATTGTTAGGTCAACCATCCTGGAAAGCTAAGCACTCTGTGTGCCCAGAGACAATCTTTCTCTTAAAGACACCACTATGTTCCTGCCTAAAAATAAGCAACACAGATTTCATGTAGAAAAAAAGTCAAATAAATAAATAAATCTACATAAACGGGTGGACTTTATGAATTTGCACTGTAATTTTCTTTCTACTTTTCTATCAAGTATTCTATATGATTGTTTCCATATAATAAGGACTACTTTCCATATATATTTATTGTTTACATATAAATAAGGGCTACTTTAAAACATTTACTCCCAAGTATTTCAAATATCATAACTCGCTCTCTCTTTAGGGAGAATGTTCCAGCTAAGAATTTGTACCTTGGGTTTTATAAATATAATTTCATTGATTGGATAGCATTTTGTAATGCAGAAATGTTTGTAATTTTTAATTCTTTGTGATTCCATAGCATATGAGAACATCTCTATTTTGTTCAGTTCTGCCTAAATTTTATGTTATTACTATGTGGCAGTCATTATGTGAGGGGCTGGGAATACAAAAATAAATAAGATATAGACAACACATTATTAGCTGCTCATGGGAATGTTATGTTTGAAATTAAACTGGGCTTTTAGTATACAAGAGAGTGTACATGGCACCCTGAGACTCTTTCATTAGGAGACTTACATAGAAGCAAGAAAACTTCATTACCTATATTTTATGCTGACCTGAATTCTGTATATTTTATACTGACCTGTGATTTCTGTGTATGTGATGAGACATGAATCTCTGTTATGTCTCAGATGTAGATCTCTAGGCTGGTCTTCTTAGGCTTCAAGCTGACATATCAAAGGGTCTAACCAAAAAAGTACTGTGGAAGAGCTTGTAGTCAGACCCTCACTACCCTCAAGTTCTTTGGTTCTGGATAGGAAAGGAAAAAACACTTGTGCCTAGTATGCCTTGAACCAGAGCCTGTCTCAAAAACAAGTGTAAATGTTAATGTAATAACACAAATTCAATCATGCTTTTTACTTTTTTATGTATTATGAGTTAACACATCTCTTCATAGGAGGTTTTGAGTCATTGATGTTACTGAATTTTCTATGCGGAGCTATACACAGATATAAAGAAATGGAAAAGAAATCATTTATGCATCTTTTCTGGAATCAATAATCTCAGAGTCTGACTGATTAGTGTCTTCAGATGCTATCACAATTATTGCAGAACCCGGAATAAAGGTGTAGGAGGTGCAGGAACAATTATTGCTCTTACTGTGAACTCCAATTATTTTTCTGGTTTCAGAAGGAAAAGCCTAAAGGAAAATGTAGATCAAGTGCTTTTATCCCGTGCAACTTTAGAAGAGCAATCATAAAATCACAGTGACTGGCCCTGATTTTCAGTGATGGAAAAAAGAAGAGCAATAGGTAAAAAAGCAATGAACAACTATTTTAAAGTAGTATTTAGAAATACAAAGCAGCACATATAAGTTTTTTAAATTAGAAATAGATTTCATTGATTTAGTCTAACTTGACTTTGGCTTATTAAATTTGGCTTTCTATGTGACAAACTCTGGTTACTCTCATATTAATGTGACAAAGTGGGAAAAGAAAAAAAACTAAAACATATGTTTATAAGGCATCATATTGAACATACTACAATTATCTAATTAACACACAGTCTCTAAGAAAATAATTATTTCCAAGCCTGTAAATGTTTAAGAGGATATGGCTGCTTTGTTCATTACTCTAATTATTGTAAATTTAGATTTACTAAATTTCTTATTTATGGGTATTATATTATTTTTAAAAATTATTTATAACAATTTAAAGTACCCTATTATCTCAAAAGCAGATTTTTAATTTCTAAATGAATGTTTCCATATTTCAACAATCATGTTATTTTAGTCGGGGACAGTATCCATTTAGTTAATATTATGATTAAATATCTAATGAAACTTTCTATTGTATTAGAATTGCCTATGATGAATCTGCAATTCCAATACATTAAAAATGTTACAAATATGACTATGGTATATGTGTGACCTGAAAAACTGGCATATCTTGTTTTACTGTGCTTCAGTTTATTGTATTTTGCAGGTACTGCATTTTTCGAATTGATGCTTTATGGCAACCCTGTGTCAAGCAGGTCTGTTGTGGTCATTTTTCCAACATTATATGCTCACTTCTTGTGTCATATTTTGGTAATTCTCACAAAATTCAATCTCTTCTTTATGAATATACCTGTTATGGTGATCTGAAATAAGTGATCTTTGATATTACTATTGTAATTATTTGGTAGTGTCACAAACTGCACTCACATAAGATAGTGAACTAATAAATATTATGTGTGTTCTGACTGTTCCACTGGCTAGCTGTTCCCCCATCTCTCTCCCTCTCCTTGGACCTCCTTATTCCCTAAAATACAACAATAATGAAATTAGGTCAAATAATAACACTACACTAGCCTCTAGGTGTTTGAGTGAAAAGAAGATTTGCACATCTCTCATTTTAATTCAAAAGCTAATAATAATTAAGCTTAGTAAGGAAGGCACGTTGAAAGCCTAGACAGGCTGAAAGCTAAGCTTCTTGCAGCAAATAGTTATCCGATTTGTGAATGCAAGAAAAAAAATGTTCTTGAAAGAAATTAAAAATGCTATTCCAGTGAGCATACAAATGATAAAAACATGACACAGCCATTGCTGGTATGGAGAAAGTTTCAGTAGTCTGTATAGAAGACCAAACCAACCACAACATTCCCTTAAACCAAAGCCTAATCCAGAACAAGTCCCTAATGCTCTTCAATTCTATGAAGACTGAGGGAGGTAAGGAGGCTGAAAAAGAAAAGTTTCAACTTAGTAGAGGTTGGTTCATCAGTTTAAGGAAAGAAGCTGGCTCTATAACATCGAAGTATAAGGTGAAGCAGCAAATGGTGATGTAGAGGCTGTAGTAAGTAATCCAGAAGACCTAGCTAAGAGAATTTATGAAAGTGGCTACACTAAACAATAATCTTTCAATGTAGACAAAACAGCCACAGCCTTCTATTGGAAGAAGATGTTGTCTAGAATTTTCATAACTAGAGAGGAGAAGTCAATGCCTGATTTCATAGCTTCAAAAGACAAGGTCTCTTGCTAGGGGCTTATGCAGCTGATGACTTTAAGTTGAAGCCAATGCTTATTGATAATTCTGAAAATCCTAGGGCCCTTAGGAATTATGCTAAAGCTACTGTGCCTGTGCTCTCTAAATGAAGTACAAAGCCAGTATGACATCACATCTGCTTACAGCATGGTTTATTGAATATTTTAAGCCCACTGTTCAGATCTACTATTCAGAAAAAAAGATTCCTTTCAAAATATTACTGCTCATTGACAATGCACTTGGTCAGCCAAGAGCCGTAATGACAATGTACATGGAGATTAATGTTGTTTTTTTGCCTACTAACACAATATCCATTCTGTAGCTCATAGATCAAGGAGTAATTATGATTTCTAAGAATACTTTTTGTGAGGCTATAGCTGCCATAGATAGTGACTCCTCCGATGGATCTGACAAAGTAAATTGGAAACCTTCTGGGTAAGGTTCACCATTCCAGATGCCATGAAGAACATTCACGATTCATGAGAGGAGGTCAAAATATCAACATTATTAAGGGTTTGGAAGAAGTTGATTCAAATGCTCATGGCTAACTTTGAGAGATTCAAGACTTCAGTGGAGAAAGTAACTGCAAATAAGGTGAAATAGCAAGAGAACTAGAATTAAAAGTAAAGTCTGAAGATCTAACTGAATTGCTGCAATCTCATAATAAAACTTAGATTAGGAATTGCTTGTTACAGATAAAAAAAGGAAGTGGTATACTCCTGGTGAAGATGCTGTGAACACTGTTGAAATTACAACAAACAAATTTTAAATATTACATAAACATAGATGATGAAGTAGCAGAATATCAACTCCAGCTCTGAAAGAAGTTCAACAGTGGATAAAAATGGCACCTAACAGCATCACATATGATAGAGAAATCTTTCATGAAAGAGTCAATCAATGGCACAAACTTCATTGTTTTATTACTTAAGATTTTCCCACAAATACCAGAATCTTCAGCAACTACCACTCTGACCAGTCAGCGGGCATCAACCTTCAGACGAGATCCTCCACCAGCAAAAACATGACTCACTGAAGATTTAGATGATACTTAGCTTTTTATTTCTTAGCAATAAAGTATTTTTAATCAAGGAACATAAATTATTTTTAGACTTAATGTGAGAGTACACTTAATAGACTATAGCATGTTATATACATAGCTTGTATACAACAGGAAATAAAAAAGTTCATGTGGCTCACTTTAGTGTGATGGTCTGGAACTGAACTCAAAATATCTCTGAGGTATGACAGCAGCTCAAAAATTGTAGTGCTGAGAGTGGGCCCCACTCTCTGAACCAATTTTATCAGGAAAAGGAGGGGGGACCAGGTCCAGTCATTAGTGCTTTGTTTTTTTTTTTTAATGTATATATTTTATTGCACTTTAGGTTCTGGGGTACATGTAAAGAACATGCAGGATTGTTGCATAGGTACATACATGGCAATGTGGTTTGCTGTCTGCATCCCCATCACCAATATCTGGCATTTCTCCCCATGTTATCCCTCCCTAACTCCCTATTCCCCACTGTCCCTCCGCTAGTCCCCCACAACACACCTCAGTGTGTGATGCTCCCCTCCCTGTGTCCATGTGTTCTCAGTGTTCAATACACGCCTATGAGTGAGAACATGCAGTGTTTGATTTTCTGTTCTTGCGTGAGTTTGCTGAGAATGATGGTTTCCAGGTTCACCCATGTCCCTAAGAAGGACACAAACTCATCATTTTTTATGGCTGCATAGTATTCCATGGTGTATATGTGTCACATTTTCCCTGTCCAGTCTATCATTGATGGGCATTTGGGTTGGATCCAAGTCTTTGCTATTGTAAACAGTGCTGCAATGAACATACATATGCATGTGGCTTTATAATAGAACAATTTATAATCCTTTGGATATATACCCAATAATGGGATTGCTGGGTCAAATGGAATTTCTATTTCTAGGTCCTTGAGGAATGGCCACACTGTCTTCCACAATGGTTGAATGAATTTACACTTCCACCAATAGTGTAAAAGGGTTCCTATTTCTCCACATCCTCTCTAGCATCTGTTGTGTCCAGATTTTTAAATGATCACCATTTTAACTGGCATGAGATGGTATCTCAATGTAGTTTTGATTTGTATTTCTCTGATGACCAGCGATGATGACCATTTTTTCATGTTTGTTGGTCACATATGTCTTCTTTTGAAAAGTGTCTGTTCATATCCTTTGCTCACTTTTGAATGGGTTTGTTTGTTTTTTCTTCTAAATCTGTTTTTAGTTCTTTGTAAATTAGGGTCATACATACTTTGTCAGATGGGTACATTGCAAAAATTTTTTTCCCATTCTGTTGGTTACTGGCTGACGCTAATGATTGTTTCTTTTTCTGTGCAGAAGCTCTGGAGTTTAATTAGATCCAATTTGTCTATTTTGGCTTTTGTTGCCAATGCTTTTGGTGTTTTAGTCAGGAAGTCCTTGTCTATGCCAAGTCTTGAATAGTTTTGCCTAGGTTTTCTTCTAGGGTTTTTAGGATGTTAGGACTTATGTTTAAGTTTTTAATCCATCTGGAGTTAATTTTAGTGTAAGGTGTCAGGAAGGGGTCCAGTTTCTGCTTTCTGCACATTGCTAGCCAGTTTTCCCAACACCATTTATTAAACAGGGAATCCTTTCCCCATTGCTTGTTTTTGTGAGGTTTGTTGAAGATCAGATGGTTGTAGATGTGTGGCTTGATGCTGATGGAAGTCAGGGGCCAAATCCACTGGTTTCCATTACTGTTTTTCTAACTTTAGCATGCATCAGAATTGCCTGTAAGTTTGAACCTGTGAATTCGCCTTTCTAACAAGCTCCCATATGGTGATAGTGATTAAGCTGCTGCCAATGTGGGGAGCTCACTTCAGTGAGATGGATGGACATGAACCTAAGTGGATCTCTATGGGCTCTTTCCCTCCCAGCATTCTGTGCCCAGCTGGTAGCAGCTCCTGACATGCCTTTAGAGAACTGCCCCTCCTCAACTCTTAGACCAAAAGATGTGACCTACCTTGCAACTTCAGAGGCAGGCACATGCGCCAGGTCTGGCTAATCAATAGACTCTATTCCCCAGATCCACTGAGTGACCAGTTCAGCGATGGGCATATCACTTAATAGAGTCCAGTGAGAGTCAATGCTGGGACTTCTGCTGAAGCCCTTGGGAAGAGCTGTTAAGTTGGCAAGGTGTGAACACTGTGGGTGGCCACATTGCCCTTGTACAGGAAGAGCCTGCCTGAAGATGAAACAGGCAAAGGAAAACAGTAGAAGAGACTAAGAGAGACCAAGTCTTGATGATACTCTTTTATTCCCTGGATCCAGCCAAGCCTGAGTCTAGATCTAATTGTTCAGGAACACGAGTCAATAAATTCCTTTTTTACTTAAAAAAATCATAGTGCTTCAGTAAATTTTTTGGCACTGACTTCAAATCTGAGCCATGTCAGCATGTTTCTTTTGAATTTCTGGAATGCAAGAGGTTTATGAAAACTAGTTTGAAGTAGTATATTGCGTCATGAGATTTTATGAGGTGTAGTGTAAAGTTTGGAAACAGTTTGGGAGACAAGTGTGTGTTGAAATTTGAGGGTACCAAGTAGCTGACATAAACAGAAATGCAAAGGGATGAACAGAAGGTGTAGGAAGTAGGAAGACCAGTCAGTCATATTTGTTTTATTGATTTCATTATTTTGCCTTGAATTGGCTCAATAGACAGATATCAGGACACATTTCTTGGAAAATTGGGTGCAATGGAGAGGAGAAGAGGCGATACTGGGCAAAATCACTCTATCTTATCTCTTAGGGTCCCAGTTAATTCATTAGAGAATGAACATGTTGGACTTGCTAAGTGGTGTTTAACTATAATGTTTCCACATGATAACATACCATAAGCAGTTACAATATGTATTACAAGATATTTGCTCCCTAAGTAGTGGGATAATGTTTTAAAATATGAGACTTTTTTTATCAGCATTTTTCTTCTGCCATGATGATTAGTTTTTGACATGAGGACTTGCCTTACCAATGAGAAGAACAAATACTACCAAGGCCAGATAAAAGGTAAGACTTAAGTACCATTTCTAACAGAAAAGAATGGGAAATATAATTTTCTTTTTATGCTGGTGAAATACATTGCATTAGTGAGTGTGTGAAAGAGAAGCAAGTGAGAGAGAAAGAGATGGAGAAAGAGAGAAAAAAAAGAAAGACATATTCAGTGTGAAGTAGTTAGATACAGCATCTTAGCTAATTGATTCTCTGCCCTTCCTTGGGGTTAACTTTTGGAGAAGGAGAAATAGAAATAAGTTGACATGATTGGAGTAATACCTTCTTCTCGAGAAGGAAAAATAAAATAAAGAAGTGGTCCTTAGAATTCTGCTTGTACTTCCTCCCATCATATGTTTTGAGTGAGACAATCAACGCTTACCCTGTCATTTGGTGGCATATTTGCTCACCTAGGTGTCTTTTTTAAAAAAATATATTTACTGTACTTTAGATTCTGGGGTACATATGCAGATCATGCAAGATTGTTGCATAGGTACATTCACGGCAAGGTAGTTTGTTGCCACCATACCATCATCATCTATACCTGACATTTCTCCCCATGTTATCCCTCCTCGACCATTCCTCCCATTATCCCTCCCATAGCCTCCGCAACAGACCCCAGTGAGTGATGCTCCCCTCTTTGTGTCCAAGTGTTCTCATTGTTCAACACCCACTTGTGAGTGAGAACATGCAGTGTTTGATTTTCTGTTCTTGTGTCAGTTTGCTGAGAATGATGGTTTCCAGGTTCATCCATGTCCCTACAAAGGACACGAACTCATCATTTTTTATGGCTGTATAGTATTCCATGATGTATATGTGCCATATTTTCCCTGTCCAGTCTATCATTGATGGGCATTTGAGTTGGTTCCAGGTCTTTGCTATTGCAAACAGTGCCAAGATGAACATGCTTGTACATGTGTCTTTATAATAGAATGATTTATAGTCCTTTGGGTATATACCCAGTAATGGGATTGCTGGGTCAAATGGAATTTCTATTTCTAGATCCTTGAGGAATCGCCACAGTGTCTTCCACAATAGTTGAACTAATTTACACTCCTACCCACAATGTAAAAGTGATCCCACTTCACATCCTCTCCAGCATCTGTTGTCTCCAGATTTTTTAATGATCACCAATTCTAACTGGCATGAGATGGTATTTCAATGTGGTTTTGATTTTCATATCTCTAATGACCAGTGATGTTGAGCATTTTTTCATATGTTTGTTCACTTCATATATGTCTTCTTTTGAAAAGAGTCTGTTCATATCCTTTGCCTACTTTTGGATGCATTTTTTTTTCTTGTAAATCTGTTTCAGTTCTTTTTTTTTTTTGAGGCGGAGTTTCGCTCTTGTTACCCAGGCTGGAGTCCAATGGCATGATCTCAGCTCACCGCAACCTCTGCCTCCTGGGTTCAGGCAATTCTCCTGCCTCAGCCTCCTGAGTAGCTGGGATTACAGGCACACACCACCATGCCCAGCTAATTTTTTGTATTTTTAGTAGAGACAGGGTTTCACCATGTTGACCAGGATGGTCTCGATCTCTTGACCTTGTGATCAATCCACCTCAGCCTCCCAAAGTGCTGGGATTACAGGCTTGAGCCACCACGCCTGGCCCTGTTTCAGTTCTTTGTAGATTCTGGATATTAGCCCGTTGTCAGATGGGGAGGTTGCAAAACTTTTTTCCCATTCTGTGGGTTGCTGGTTTGCTCTAATGATTGTTTCTTTTGCTGTACAGAAGCTCTGAAGTTTAATTAGATCCCATTTGTAGAATATGGCTTTTGTTGCGTTTGCTTTTGGTGTTTTTGTTATGAAGTCCTTGCCTATGCCTATGTCCTGAATGGTTTTGCCTAGGTTTTCTTCTAGGGTTTTTATGGTGTTAGGTCTTATGTTTAAGTCCTTAATCCACCTGGAGTTAATTTTAGTGTAAGGTGTCAGGAAGGGGTCCAGTTTCTGCTTTTTGCACACTGCTAGTCAATTTTCCCAACACCATTTATTAAACAGGGGATCCGTTCCCCATTGCTTGTTTTTGTGAGGTTTGTTAAAGATCAGGCACGGTGGCTTACACCTTTAATCCCAGCACTTTGGGAGGCCGAGGCGGGTGGATCACGAGGTCAAGATATCAAGACCATCCTGGTCAACATGGTGAAACCCCGTCTCTACTAAAAATACAAAAACTTAGCTGGGCATGGTGGCACGTGCCTGTAATCCCAGCTACTCAGGAAGCTGAGGCAGAAGAATTGCCTGAACTCAGGAGGCAAAGGTTGCAGTAAGCCGAGATCGTGCCATTGCACTCCAGCCTGGGTAACAAGAGTGAAACTTCATCTCAAAAAAAAAAAAAAAAAAAAAGAGATATCAGATGCTTGTAGATGTGTGGTGTTGCTCCAGGGGCATCTGCTCTGTTCCATTGGTCTATGTCTTTGTTTTGATACCAATACCATGCTCTTTTGATTACTGTTGCCTTGTAGTATAGCTTGAAGTCTGGCAGCATGATACCATCAGCTTTGTTATTTTTGCTTAGGATTGTCTTGGCTATGCTGGATCTTTTTTGGTGCCATATGAAGTTTAAAGTGTTTTTTTCCAGTTCTGTGAAGAAGGTCATTGGTAGTTTGATGGGAATAGCATTAAATCTATAAATTACTTTGGGTAGTATGACCATTTTCACAATATTGATTCTTCCTAACCATGAGCATGTAATGTTTTTCCATCTGTTTGTGTCTTCTCATATTTCCTTGAACAGTGATTTGTAGTTCTCCTTGAAGAGGTCCTTTATCTCCTTTGTTAATTGTATTTCTAGATATGTATTCTTCTTGTAGCAGTTGTGAATGGGAGTTTGCTCTTGATTTGGCTCTCCCTGACTTTGTATCCTGAGCCTTTGCTAAGGTTGCTTATCAGCTTAAGGAGAGTTTGGGCTGAGACGATGGGGTCTTCTAAATTCACAGTCATGTCATCTGCAAATAGAGGCTATTTGACATCCTCCTTTCCTAATTGAATACCCTTTATTTCTTTCTCTTGCCTGATTGCTCTGGCTAAAACTTCCAATACTATATTGAATAAGAGCAGAGAGAGAGAGAGCATCCTTGTCTTGTGC
The DNA here is from genome assembly GCA_031835075.1 of Saguinus oedipus. NCBI lineage: Eukaryota > Metazoa > Chordata > Mammalia > Primates > Cebidae > Saguinus > Saguinus oedipus. The sequence goes on from CM063169.1 coordinate 141,737,277, forward strand.
CAGATTTCAAAGGGAATGCTCCCAGTTTTTGTCCATTCAGTATGATATTGGCAATGGGTTTGTTGTAAATAGCTTCTATTATTTTGTGATACGTTCCATTGATACCTAGTTTATTGAGAGTTTTCAGCATAAAGCTCTGTTGAATTTTGTTGAAGGCCTTATCTGCATCTATTGAGACAGTCATGTGGTTTTGTCTTTGCTTCTGTTTATGTCGTGAATTACGTTTATAGACTTGCGTATGTTGAACCAGCCTTGCATCCCCAGATGAAGCCTACTTGATTGTGATGGATAAGATTTTTGATGTGCTGTTGCAATTGGTTTGCCAGTATTTTATTGAAGATTTCTGCATCTATGTTCATCATGGAGACTGGCCTGATGTTTTCTTTTTTTTTGGGTCTCTGCTGATTTTTGGTATCAGGATGATGTTGGTCTCACATAATGAGTTGGGAAAATTCCCTCTTTTTGTATTGCTTGGAATAGTTTCAGAATAATTGGTATCAGCTACTCTGTGTACCTCTGGTAGAATTCGGCTGTGAACCCCTCTGGACCTAGATGTTTTTTGGTTGGTAAGGTGTTAATTGCTACCTCAACTTCAGTCTTTGTTATTGATCTATTCAAGGTTTCGACTTCTTCCTTGTTTAGTTTTGGTAGAGTGCATGTGTCCATGAATTTATCCATTTCTTCCAGGTTTACTGGTTTATGTGCGTTGAGTTGTCTGCAGTAATCTCTGATGGTAGTTTGTATTTCTGTGGGACTGGTGGTGATATCCCCTTTATCGTTTTTCATTGCATCTATTTGATTCTTCTCTCTTTTCTTTTTTTATTAATCTGGCTAGTGGTCTGTTTATTTTGTTGATCGTTTTGAAAAACCACCTCCTGGATTTATGGATTTTTTGAAGGGTTTTTATGTTGCTATCTCCTTCATCTCTGCTCTGATCTTAGTTATTTCTTGTCTTCTGCTAGCTTTTGATTTTTTTTTTTTATCTTGCTCCTCTTGCTCTTTCAGTTTTGGCAATAGGGTGTCACTTTTAGATCTTTCCTCATGACCTAGGTGTTATTAGGATTAAAATAACACAGTATAGCAGTCTTGTAGAAAATAAGAGCTGAGAAAAATAGGTAAAGATTTACTTGCATCAAAAAATTACCTTTCCTACTTCTCTTCTAATTGCTCATGGCCAGTGAATTATAATCTAAGAAGTGACTTTTAAAGCTGCTTGTCCCTGAGTGGTGAAGGAAAAGCCATGGCCAAAATGGTTTTGGTAGTGTTTCCAGTGCTTGGGGCTCTTCACCCAAAGATGCATCCGTCTTCACTATCATGCACATTGAGAGTGTCCATTCTACAGATATGCATAGGTCAAGATGTAATATTCATTGAGATATCTATTCATACTACATACAGCCTTCAGCTTCAAACCTAAAACTACCTGCCACTTGTTACTAGAACCAATCCTCTCTTTTATCCCTTGTAAGAAAAATATTAATATGTGGGAAGTTTTCTTTGCTTAGTTGTGAAAGCTACAGCTACTTACAGATATACATACATACACATAGATGCACATATAGTTGTATATATGTATACATATATATGTATAGTGATAAGTAGCTGTAATTCATTTACTTTTGACTCTTGCTTCATATTTTATTGTATAAATAATGTATTGTATCTTCATTAACACAAGTTATCAGGACTTAATTATAAACTCTAATAATAAAGATAGTATGTAAGTGGAACAGGGATAGAAAACTGGCCAATGAAATAGAACAGAAAATCAGGAAGTAAGCTTATGAATTCACATTTAAGTACAGCAGAAATGGCCTGTCTTATCAGTAAGAAAAGGTAGGAGGATTCAATAAATGAAACTGGAAAAGTGACTATCTGCAAAAGTAAAATCAACTCCAGATAAATTAAGGACTTGAATATTAAAAACAAACTGTGAGCATCTTAGTAGAACATATTGGTGAACATATTTTAAGCACAAAAAAGCACTGACAATATTTGACAATATTAAAATTAAGAAATTTGGCTTGCCAAAAATAATCCTAAGTGAAAATGTTATAAATGGGGAAGTTATCAGCAATAAACACAGCCAACAAGGAAATTTTATGAAGACTAGCTAAAGAAATAGAAATTAGTAGATAAAATATCAGCAACACAAAGAAAAAAAATGGGGCAAATGCATGAAAAGGCATTTCATGTTAGAGGAAATACACATGGCTAGTAAACATGTGGTAAGATGATTGACCTTGAAAAATATAATAGACACTTTTCAAAAGAAGACATTTATGAAGCCAACAAACATATGAAAAAAAGCTTATCATCACTGGTCATTAGAGAAATGTAAATCAAAACCACATCTCATGCCAGTTAAAACAGCTATCCTTAAAAAATCAGGAGACAAGAGATGCTGGAGAGGATGTGGAGAAAGATGAACACTTTTACACTGTTGATGGGAGTATAAATTAGTTCAACCATTGTGGAATACAGTGTGGCAATTCCTCAAGGATTTGGAAATAGACACACCATTTGACCCAGCAATTCCATTACTGGGTATGTAACCAAAGGGTTATAAATCATTCTATTATAAAGAACATGCACAAGTATGTTTATTGTGACACTGTTCACAATAGCAAAGACTTGGAAACAACCCAAATGCCCATCAATAATAGATCGGACAAAGAAAATCTGGCACATATATACCATGGAGTACTATGCAGCCATAAAAAAAGGATGAGCTGGAGAGAGGAGGCAAGATGGCGTCGTAGAGGCGAATCAGGATTGCAGCTCTCGGTGAAGGCGCAGAGGGTGAGTCCTAGCTGCATTCTCGGATGGACCTTTTATGCCCACAGAGTGTTGAATGTCCCAGGTGTGGGAGAGACACTGGACCCTAGTGCAGCGGGCTAACGCAGCCAGCTCCCACTGCCTCTTCGGCTGGCGCCGCAGCGGGACCCGGCGCGGAACTCACTGGTCTGGGTGCCCTGTTAAACCGGCAATCTGAGATTTGGAAGGGCAGATTGGCATGTCCATCTGATTGAACGGGACTTGGACAATGAGCCAGACCAGGAGTTTCCTGGGAAGCGTGATCTGAGCCGGGGTAGTGGGCAGCGGCACGGGAGATCGCACAGATCCCAGTGCCCTATCGGCAGGCTCCTGGGGCGCCAGTGAGAGAGTCAACCTTTCAGCTTGGGAAGAGGAAGAGAGAGAGAGAGAGGATGGACTCTGAGGCAGGGAGCTGGGTGATCGGGCTCGGCGGGTCCCACGCTCACGGGGACAAGCAGGGCGGCGACTGGAGGCGCTTGGGGCTGAGAGTTTTGCTGCCGGCATCTAGGACAGTGCAGCCTGGTGAGGGAGGGGCGTCCACCATCTCTGACGCAGTGCACCCCCACTGAAGTACCGCCCAGGTCTGACGCAGCCTGCCATTGCCAAGGCAACCTGCCATAACAGAGAGACTCCACCAGGCAGCAAAAGGGCGGACCCGCGCTAGCAGGTCAGAGCCCCGGCAGGCAAATAGTGAATAGACTGCCGCCTAGTGGAGTAGGACAGTGCAACAGATACTCATAAAGAAAGCCCCAACTCCCTGAGACAGAGCATCTAAGGGTGAAAAAAAAAAAGGGTGGTGTTTTATGAGTTCTATTGCAGCAGACATAAACAACCTCCCAACAACACTGAACGAACCACGGAGCTCACAGCTCAGCACTGGAGCTCCTATAAAGCACAGACTGTCTCCTCAAGCAGCTCCCTGACCCCTGTATATCCAAGGAGTCACCCCAGAAAAGGACTAATCAGACTGACATTTGGCTGGCATCATTCTCGAACAAGGGCAGCAGAAAAAGAAACTGGTATCATCCATCCCTCACTGTTCTGCAGCTGCTGCAGGTATACCCCAGACAAACAGGGCCTGGAGTGGACCTCAGCACTCATACAGCAGAGAGGATAGACCATTAGAGGGAAAACTAATTAACAGAAATACTTCATCATCAACAATCTCAGTGTCCACACAGAGACCCAATTGAAAAATCAGCAACTACTAAGACGACAGGCGGATAAATCCATAAAGATGGGAAGAAACCAGCGCAAAAAGGAGGAAAACACCCGAAACCAAAACACCTCACCTCCAAAAAAGGACCAAAACTCCTCACCAGCAAGGGAACAAAGCTGGACGGAGAATGAATGTGACGAAATGACGGAATCAGACTTCAGAAAGTGGATAATGAGAAACTTCAGTGAGCTAAAGGAACATGTTCTAAACCAGTGCAAAGAAACTAAGAACCTTGAAAAAAGATTTGAAAAAAGATTCGAGGAATTGATAACAAGAATGGACAACTTACAGAGGAATATGAATGAATTGAAGGAGCTGAAAAACACAACACGAGAACTTCGCGAAGCATGCACAAGTTTCAACAGCCAAATTGACCAAGCAGAAGAAAGAATATCAGAAGTTGAAGATCAACTCAATGAAATAAAACGAGAAACCAAGATTAAAGAAAAAAGCACAGAAAGGAATGAACAAAATCTCCAAGAAATGTGGGACTATGTGAAGAGACCCAACCTACGTTTGATAGGTGTACCAGAATGTGACAAAGAGAATGAATCCAAGCTGGAAAACACTCTTCAGGATATTATCCAGGAAAATTTCCCCAACCTAGCAAGACAGGTCAATACTCAACTCCAGGAAATACAGAGAACACCACAAAGATACTCTGCAAGAAGAGCAACCCCAAGGCACATAATCGTCAGATTCACCAGGGTTGAAATGAAGGAGAAAATACTAAGGGCAGCCAGAGAGAAAGGTCGGGTCACCCACAAAAGGAAGCCCATCAGACTCACAGCAGATCTCTCGGCAGAGACTCTACAAGCCAGAAGAGAGTGGGGGCCAATATTCAACATCCTTAAAGAAAAGAACTTTCAACCCAGAATTTCATATCCAGCCAAACTGAGCTTCATAAGTGAAGGAAAAATAAAATCCTTCACGAACAAGCAAGTACTCAGAGATTTTGTCACCACTAGGCCTGCTTTACAAGAGCTCCTGAAAGAGGCACTACACATAGAAAGAAACAACCAGTTCCAGCCATCCTAAAAGCATACCAAATGCTAAAGACCATCAACAAAATGAAGAATGTACATGAACCAATGGGAAAAACAGCCAGCTAGCATCAAAATGGCAGTATCAAATTCACACATAACAATATTAACCCTGAATGTAAATGGGCTAAATGCACCAATCAAAAGACACAGACTGGCAAATTGGATAAAAAACCAAAACCCATCAGTGTGCTGTATCCAGGAAACCCACCTCACATGCAAAGATACACAAAGGCTCAAAACAAAACGATGGAGGAAGATTTACCAAGCAAACGGAGAGCAAAAAAAAAGCAGGAGTTGCAATTCTCATCTCTGATAAAATAGACTTTAAAGCAACAAAGATCAAAAGGGACAAAGAAGGTCATTACATAATGGTAAAAGGATCAATACAACAAGAAGAGATAACGATTCTAAATATATATGGACCCAATGTAGGAGCACCCAGATATATAAGGCAAGTTCTTAATGACTTACAAAGAGACTTAGACTCCCACACAATAATAGTGGGAGACTTTAACACTCCACTGTCAATAGCAGACAGATCAACCAGACAGAAAATTAACAAGGATATCCAGGACTTGATCTCAGACCTGGAACAAGCAAACCTGATAGACATTTACAGAACTCTCCACCCCAAATCCACAGAATATACATTCTTCTCAGCACCACATCACACCTACTCCAAAATTGACCACATAATTGGAAGTAAAACACTCCTCAGCAAATGCAAAACAACTGAAATCATAACAAACAGTCTCTCAGACCATAGTGCAATCAAGTTGGAACTCAGAATTCAGAAAATAACTCAGAAACGCACAGCTTCATGGAAACTGAACAACTGGCTCTTGAATGTTGATTGGATAAACAATGAAATGAAGGCAGAAATAAAGAAGTTCTTTGAAACCAATGAGAACGAAGACACAACGTACCAGAATCTCTGGGACACATTTAAAGCAGTCTGTAGAGGAAAATATATAGCAATAAGTGCCCACATGAGAAGAGTGGAGAGATCCAAAATTAACACCCTGTCATCAAAATTGAAAGAGCTAGAGGAGCAAGATCAAAAAAGCTCAAAACCTAGCCAAAGACAAGAAATAACTAAGATCAGAGCAGAATTGAAGGAGATAGAGACAAGAAAAACCCTTCAAAAAATCAATAAATCTAAGAGCTGGTTTTTCGAAAAGATCAACAAAATAGACCACTAGCCAGACTGATAAAAAAGAAAAGAGAGAACAACCAAATAGATGCAATAAAAAACAATAAAGGGGAAATCACCACGGATTCCACAGAAATTCAAACCATCATCAGAGAATATGACAAACAACTCTATGCACATAAACTAGTAAATCAGGAAGAAATGGATAAATTCCTGGACGCCTGTGTCCTCCCAAGCCTAAACTAGGAGGAAGCCGAAACTATGAATACACAAATAACAAGGTCTGAAGTTGAGGCAGCAATTAAGAGCCTACCACACAAAAAAAGCCCAGGTCCAGATGGGTTCACAGCTGAATTCTACCAGACACACAAAGAGGATCTGGTACCATTCCTTCTGAAACTATTCCAAATAATCCAAAAAGAGGGAACCCTTCCCAAATCATTTTATGAGACCAACATCATCCTGATACCAAAACCTGGCAGAGACTTGACAAGAAAAGAAAACTTCAGGCCAATATCCATGATGAACATAGATGCAAAAATCTTCAATAAAATACTGGCAAACCGATTGCAACAGCACATTAAAAAACTTATCCATCATGATCAAGTAGGATTCATCCCGGGGATGCAAGGCTGGTTCAACATACGCAAGTCTATAAATGTAATTCACCACATAAACAGAAGCAAAAACAAAAACCACGTGATTATCTCAATTGACGCAGAGAAGGCATTTGACAAAATTCAACAGCCCTTTATGCTAAAAACCCTCAATAAACTTGGTATTGATGGAACATATCTCAAAGTAATAAAAGCTATTTACGACAAACCAACAGCCAACATCATACTGAATGGGCAAAAACTGGAAGCATTCCCTTTGAAATCCGGCACTAGTCAAGGATGCCCTCTCTCACCACTTCTATTCAACGTAGTACTGGAAGTTCTAGCCAGAACAATCAGGCAAGAAAAAGAAATAAAGGGTATTCAAATAGGAAAGGTGGATGCCAAATTGTCTCTATTTGCAGATGACATGATAGCGTACCTAGAAGACCCCATCACCTCAGCCCAAAAGCTCCTGAAACTGATAAGCAACTTCTGCAAAGTCTCAGGATATAAAATCAATGTTCAAAAATCAGAAGCATTCCTATATACCAATAACAGACTTAAAGAGAACCAAATCAAGAATGAACTGCCATTCATAATTGCTAAAAAGAAAATAAAATACCTAGGAATACAACTCACTAGGAATGTAAGGGACCTCTTTAAGGAAAACTACAAACAACTGCTCAACGAAATAAGAGAGGACACAAACAGATGGAGAAACATTCCATGCTCATGGTTAGGAAGAATCAATATAGTGAAAATGGCTATATTGCCCAAAGTAATTTACACAATCAATGCTATCCCCATCAAACTACCATTGAATTTCTTCACAGAACTGGAAACAACCACCATGAATTTCATATGGAACCAAAATGAGCCCGCATAGCCAAGTCAATTCTAAGCAAAAAGAACACAGCGGGAGGCATCACGCTACCAGACTTCAAACTATACTACAAGGCTACAGTAATCAAAACAGCATGGTACTGGTACCAAAACAGAGATATAGACCAATGGAACAGAACAGAAGCATCGGAGGCAACACAAAATATCTACAACCATATTATATTTGATAAACCAGACAAAAACAGGCAATGGGGAAAGGATTCCCTATTTAATAAATGGTGTTGGGAAAACTGGCTAGCCATGTGCAGAAAGCAGAAACTGGACCCCTTCCTGACACCTTACACTAAAATTAACTCCAGATGGATTAAAGACTTAAACGTAAGACCTGACACCATAAAAACCCTAGAAGAAAATCTGGGCAAAACTATTCAGGACATAGGAGTAGGCAAGGACTTCATGACCAAAACACCAAAAGCATTGGCAACAAAAGCCAAAATAGGCAAATGGGACCTAATCAAACTCCACAGCTACTGCACGGCAAAAGAGACAATCACTATAGTGAATTGGCAACCATCAGAATGGGAAAAAATCTTTGCAGTTTACACATCTGACAAAGGGCTGATATCCAGAATTTACAAAGAACTAAAACAGATTTACAGGAAAAAAACAAACAAGCCCTTTCAAAAATGGGCAAAGGATATGAACAGAAACTTTACAAAAGAAGACATACATGAGGCCAACAAACATATGAAAAAGTGCTCATCATCATTGGTCATTAGAGAGATGCAAATCAAAACCACATTGAGATACCATCTCACACCAGTTAGAATGGCGATCATTAAAAAATCTGGAGACAGCAGATGCTGGAGAGGATGTGGAGAAATAGGAACACTCTTACACTGTTGGTGGGAGTGTAAATTAGTTCAACCATTGTGGAAGACAGTGTGGCGATTCCTCAGGGACCTAGAAATAGAAATTCCATTTGACCCAGCAATCCCATTACTGGGTATCTATCCAAAGGACTATAAATCGTTCTAGTATAAGGACACATGCACACGAATGTTCATTGCAGCACTGTTTACAATAGCAAGGACCTGGAACCAACCCAAATGCCCAACGATGATAGACTGGACTGGGAAAATGTGGCACATATACACCATGGAATATTATGCAGCAATCAAAAATGATGAGTTTGTGTCCTTTGTAGGGACACGGATGAATCTGGAGAACATCATTCTCAGCAAACTGACACAAGAACAGAAAAAGAAATACCGCATATACTCACTCATAGGTGGGTGAGAAAAATGAGAACACGTGGACACAGAGAGGCGGTCTACTATACACTGGGGACTGTTGGGGGGAATGGGGGAGGGACAGCAGGGGGGGCTGGGGGGTATGACCTGGGGATGACTACCAGGTATGGGTGAAGGGGAGGAAGGCAGCAAAGCACACTGCCATATGTGTACCTATGCAACTATCTTGCACGTTCTGCACATGTACCCCCAAACGTATAATGCAATAAAAATTAAAAAATAAATAAATAAACCTTAAAAGCAAAAAAAAAAAAAAAAAGGATGAGTTCGTATCCTTTCCAGGGACATGGATAAAGCTGGAAATCATCATTCTCAGCAAACTGACATGAGATCAGAAATCCAAACACTGCATCTTCTCACTCATAAGTGGGTGTTGAGCAATGAGAACACATGGACACAGGGAAGGGATAATCATACACTGGGACCTGTCAGGGGGTGAGTGGCTAGGGGAGGGACAGCAGGGGTGGGGGGATTGGGGATGGATAGCATTAGGAGAAATACTTAATGTAGATGATGGAGTGATGGATGCAGCAAACAACCATGGCATATACTTATGTAACAAACCTGCATATTTTGCAGATGTACCCCAGAACTTAAAGCAGTGTTGGAAGTCATATACACCTTATATCTCTTACAAATTGCTTGTGGGCCTCTAAAATGCTGAAACTACTTTCACGTTATCTTAACAGCTTAGATGTTGAGATACTCTATGAACCAACCAACAATTCTATATATAAAACCAAGAGAAATTCAGATGCATGTATGCCAGAAGACATGTAAATGAATGTTTATAGCAACACTATTCACAGCAGCAAAAGCTTAGAAACAACATATATGCTCATCAGTAGGAGAGTTGATGTATATATTGCATATTTATATGATGGAATATGGGAAAACAATCAATTTAAACAAATTGTAGCAAAATTTATTATATAATAAACATGAATAGTATATTGTTAAATGAAAAATTATCCTAAATTATTATCCACAGCAACGTATCTTTTTAATAAAGTTAAAAACAACTAAAATAATATACTCGATTGATTTAAAAACAGAGAAGGAAAGTAAGAGAATGATGAACTCAAGAATGCAGATAATTTCTTCTGATGAATGAGATTGAGGTAGCAGGTATGATGCAGGAAGCAGAGGTGAAGACCATAAGGCCAAAAATGAATTGCAATCAAGAACTTTACCTTCATTTTGGGTAGTATATTTAGAAACGTTTATCACACTTAAGTGAATAATCACATAAATTTCAGTATCATATGCATAATAAAATAAAAGAAGGCCATGTATCGACCAATTGGATTACTACCGATCCAAGTCTAGGCACTAAGATCCTTTAAAATTTTAGGAAGTAACATGTTTGCACATGCTTGTTCTCTATGTCTTTTAGAAAATCAAAATTAAGCTCTTTTGGTGTACCTTGGCTCTGTATGTGTTCATAATATCTTGAATATGAATATGAATTTTTGTGGCCCTGATATTTGAAAGTTTATTATATATAAAGAGATATAAAGAGACTTATATGACTTTTTACGTGCTATCTACTGTTCATGCATACTGAGAAAATAACAGTGTTGTATTGAATGTGCAAAGGTCCGATGTAGAGTTTTGTGTAATATCTGATTCTAGTTCTTTGGGGTTCTAAGGCAGAATCAAGAATGGTGGAGGGAGAATTGTGGCAGGAAGAGGCAGAAATCCAGGGTAGAAGCACCAACTTGATGTGGCAAAGGTTTAAAACAGAACAAAGCCAGAATTCCAAATGATGTAACCATCTTTCATTGCTCAGATAACATTTCTTTCTCTAAAACTTTAGGTATGTAATTTTTGCTTCCATACAAACCTACAGCAGTTTTAATTAGTAAAAACTGTCCTAATATGCAAAGAAGAGAGACCACGGATGCAAATTTGAAATTGTTTGCTTTTCTGAAAATGACTAAACTTTATACTGCTATATAGATATTCATTTATAAGAATTCTATATAGCAATTATTATAGTTTCTCTGATATCCCAATTAATAGGAATAACTATGGCATAGCTCCTATACATTAATTAGCTTTCAGGTATTATCTAGATTGTCTTCCCATACTTACATCCATAGCCATGTTTCTTACTTAAGGGGCACTATGGTGTAAGCACTGAGGGTGCAGATTCAGGAATCAGGTATACCTGGGTTCATATTTGACTTTGTCACTTAGATATTTGGTGTTAAGCAAGTAATTTAGCTTTTCTGTACTCTGGCTTCTTGATATGCAATGTCAAGATAATAATAATGGTATGAATTTGATATATTTTCTGTATGTTTACAAGATTAGAAGTAAAGGATGAGGAGCACCTAGCGCAGAGAAAGAGCTGAACATGTGACAATTAATGAAGGATCTATTTAAATATAATTTTGTTCCAAGAAATGTTCCTATAATGATATTTTGTACTATAGATTTGTACTAAACTTTGAGAGACTAATTTTCTGACTGAAGAGGCCAAACCCAAAATCCTTCTCACTTTATAAAATAAGCTGTAGAAACAGATTCTCAACAGAATTGTATGTGTTTGGAAACCTATACATCAAACTAAAAATGATTAACTGAATAAAGAAAGAACACACTTGTTCTTATTTCTTGAAATAATATCAACAACTCTGAGTGTAACAGTGTGATCCTTTTCACTAATGCTCTGTCAATTCCCATCAAAGCAGAAGAAAATGTGCCATGCTGGTGTTGGTAATTCACTCCGATCACTTAAACATCAATTTTTCAGGCACTTATTATTTCTCTGTATTTTTTTCCCTGTGCAATTTTGAAATGACTTCTATATTTTTTCTTTCCCCTCAGTTGAAAGCAAAATATAAAGCTAAATTCAAACACTCACCATCCAAATAAACTTCCTTGGAACACGTACTTGTGAAGCACTGTATAACCAAAAACTTAGGTATCTGTTAATTCTTTTTAAAAATAGTATAGTCTGATGGTTAAGAAACATGTAAAAATTATAAAATATTCACTTTTCTGTGCAGCCTCACCAGCATCTCTTGTTTTTTGACTTTTTAATAATAGCAATTCTGACTATTTTGAGATGATATCTCATTGTGGTTTTTATGTGCATTTATCTGATGATTAGTGATGCTGAGCTATGTATGTTTTCTTTTGAGAAGTGTTTATTCATGTCCTTTGCCCATTTTAAAATTGGGTTATTTGTTTTTTACTTGTTGATTTTTTTAAGTTACCTGTAGATTCTGGATATGAGCCTTTGTCAGATACATAGTTTGCTAATATCTTCTCCAATTCTGTAGATTTGCTTTGTTAATAGTTTCTTTTGCTGTGCAGAAGCTCTTTAGTTTAATTGATCTCACTTTTCTATTTTTTGGTGTTGCTGCAAATGCTTCCAAGGACTTAGTTGAAAATTCTTTGCCAAGGCTGATGTTGAGAAGAATATTTCCTAGGTTGTCTTTCAGGATTTTTATAGTTTAAGATCTTACACTTAATTATTTAATGTATTTTGAGTTAATTTTTGCATATGGTAAAAAGTAAGGGTCTAGCTTTGGTCTTCTGCACATGGCTAACAAGTTATCCCAGTACCTTTTATTGAATAGGAATTATTTTCCCCATTGCTTGTTTTTGTCAGCCTTGTCAAGATCACCTTTTAGGTGTGTTGCTTTATTTCTGAGTGTTCTATTCTGTTCCATTGGTCTATATGTCTGTTTTCCTTTGTTTTGTTTTGCTTTATTTTAAAAAATGAAACAAAACAAAAGAGCACCAGGCTGATTTAGTTACTGTGGCTTTATAATATAGTTTGAAGTTGGGTAATGTGAGGCCTTTGGCTTTATTCTTTTTGCTTAGGATTGCTTTGGCTAATCAGGCTCTTTTTGGTTACACGTGAGTTTTAAAATAGTTTTTTAAAAATTATATGAAGACTGACATCAGTAGTTTGAAAGGAATAGCATTAAATCTGAAAATTGCTTTGGGCAGTATGGCCATTTTTACAATATTGATTATTCCTACCCATAAGCATGACTAGTTTTTCCATTTGGCAGTATTTTGTAGTTCTCCTTGTAGAGATCTTTTACCACCTTGGCTAGCTGTATTCCTAGGTATTTCATTTTTTTGTGGCTATTGTATATGGGACTGTGTTCTTGACTTCACTCTCAGCCTGGATGTTATTGGGTATGAAAATGCTACTGATTTTTGTACGTTGGTTTTGTATCCTGAAACTTTACTAAAGTAGTTTATCAATTCTAGGAGCCTTTTGACAGTCTTTAGTATATTCTAGGTATAGAATCATATTGTCAGTGAAGAGAGATAGTTTGATGGTTTATCTTCTTATTTGGATGACTTTTATTTCTTTATCTTGCCTGATTATTCTGGCTAGAACTTCCAGTACTATGTTGAATAGGAGTGGTAAGAGTGGGTATCCTTGTCTTGTTCCAGTTCTCATCCTTGTCTTGGTCCAGTTCTTCAGGGTAATGGTTAGAGATTTTTTTCCCATTCAATATGATGTTGGCTGTGGGTTTGTCATAGATGGCTCTTATTATTTTTATTTTTTCAAGACAGGGTCTCATGCTGTCACCTAGACAGGAGTGCAGTGTGATGGTCACCAATCACCACAGCCTTGATTTCCTGGCCTGCAGCGATCCTTCCACTTCAGCCTCCCAAGTAGCTGGGACTACAGGTGTGCACCACCAAACCCAGCTAATTTTTGTATTTTTTGTAGAGACAGTGTTTTGCCATGTTTCCCAGGCTGATCTTGAACTCCTCAGCTCAAGCAATCTGCCCCCTCAGCCTCCCAAAGTGTTGGGATTACAGGTATAAGCCACTACACCAAGCCTGCTCTTATTATTCTGAGGTATATTTCTTTGATGCCTAGTCTGTTGAAGGTTTCTTAACATGAAGGGATATTGTACATTATTAAAACCTTTTTCTGTGTCTATTGTGATGACCATATGGTTTTGCTTTGATTCTGTTTAGGTGATAAATCATTAAATTGATAAATAACATAGTAAATCAGGCCGGGCGCAGTGGCTCAAGCCTGTAATCCCAGCACTTTGGGAGGCCGAGGTGGGTGGATCACGAGGTCAAGAGATCGAGACCATCCTGGTCAATACGGTGAAACCCCGTCTCTACTAAAAATACAAAAATTTAGCTGGGCATGGTGGCACGTGCCTGTAATCCCAGCTACTCAGGAGACTGAGGCAGGAGAATTGCCTGAACCCAGGAGGCGGAGGTTGCGGTGAGCCGAGATCGCGCCATTGCACTCCAGCCTGGGTAACAAGAGCAAAACTCTGTCTCAAAAATAAATAAATAAATAAATAAATAAATAAATAAATAACATAGTAAATCAATAAAATAAATCATAAATCAACATTACTGATTTGCATATGTTGAATCAGCTTTGCATCCCAGGAATAAAGCCTACTTCATTGCAGTATGTTAATTATGATGTGCTGCCAAATTCTATTTGCTAGTATTTTGCTGAGGATTTTTGTGTCTATGTTCATGAGGGATAGTCTAGCCACTATAAAAAGCAATTTGTAGATTTCTCAAATAACCTAAAACAGAGCCCCATTCAAATCAGCATTCCCATTACTGGGTATATACCCAAAAGAAAATAATTCTACCAAAAAGACACATGCATTTTTATGTTCATGACTGCACTATTCATAAAGACAAAGACATGAAATCCACCCAGGTGCCCATCAACAGTGGATTGGGTAAAGAAAATGTAATACATATACACCATGAAATACTGTGTAGCTATAACAAAGAATAAAATAATGTTCTCTGCAGCAACATCGATGGAGCTGGAGGTCATAATCCCAAGCAAATTAACACATAAACAGAAAACCCAAGTATTGCACGTTTTCATTTATAAATGAGAGCTAAACATTTAGCACACATGGACATAAATACGGGAACAATAGACACTGTGGACTACTAGAGAATGAAGCGGGGGTTGGGTTACAAAACTACCTATCAAGTACTGGACTTACTACCTGAGTGATGGAATCTGTACTCTAAACCTCAGCTTCATGCAATAGTCCCCATGTAACAAATCTGTGCATGTACTTTCTGTATCTAAAATAAAAGTTGAAACAAAATGAAAGATATGTTGAAATTTCCAAGAAATACTAGTTTATTGCCATCACTGAACTGAATAAGTTTATTATCCAAAAACTGGAGTATTCTCTACCCCTCTAAATGGTCCACCTAAGAGAGATACTGATTCCTATGACTCATAGTTATTTACATCCTTAATTAGCATTTTTTGCATGAGAACCAATTTATGTGAAATAAAAATAATTAAAGGGACATTTAGCAAGAATATTTTTTAAATGTATTTTTTAAAAATGATAAATTATTATTTATAAGCATCTAAACACTATAATAGAATAAAAAATAAATAAACAACCAATACCAAGAGAGTCTATCATTTAACAGGAAACAAAACATATTCAATTCTCTTTTACTTTACTAACTCTCTAAGGGAAAGACTAAATTTATACAACTCCAACTAATTACTTTATTGTACAAAATAATACCAATGGGAAAAAGATTGTGTGTGTGTGTGTGTGTGTGTGTGTGTGTGTGTGTGTGTGTGTGTTTCATATTAGAAAAGTAGCAAGAAGGTGGCAGCTTTCTAAACTCTTATACTGAAATTGAAATGAAGACCTTATTCTGAGCACCATTTGACTCATGGATCACGAGTTGGTCATGTCTGATATAAACCTATAGAATATACATAATATTATATGTTCTTATTTCAAATTCTGCTTGTATGTTTAATTAAATAAGTCCCACTGCCAGTTGGGTCTAGCAGCCTCAAGGTTTACTCTTTGACTTCAGTCAACTTAGTGATAGGGATTTCCCATAGGAACAGGGCCCCTAGGATCTCTAGACACAGCCTACAGTCCAACTGAACTCTGCAATTGTGTGCTACTGTGCACTATGGAAACATATCTTTCAACCGTCCTCTAGACAACAATTTCTGAACTTTAGAACTACTGACATTTTAGATCAGATATTTTTGGGTCTATGTTAAGGGGAGAAGTGTTTCATGAATCATTTAGCCACATTCCTGGCTTCTATCCACTAAATGCTAGTATCACAAGCCTCTGTTAGTGACAACAAAAAATGCCTCCAGTCACTGTTAAATGTCTCTGAGGGGCAAAATTAACCCACATTAAGAACCACTGTTCTCACCCTTAACTTCATTGATGATCCCAAGTTCTTACCTTTTTAAGCAATATATCAAATATTGTGTATCTTTAAAATGTGTGAAATTCCATTCTAACACTTAGGGTTCGATTGTTTATTTGTTAATCCTTTGGATGGGTGCTTTGAGGAATGTACATGGTTGGGCTCATTGCAAATATACGATGTCATTTTTAATAGTCATAACATTAAAGTTTAATGGGAAGAACATTTACCAGGATCCCTTTTGAAGGACTCTGAAATATAAGACATACCAACAACACAGCACTTAGCCAATCAAAAATCTTACCTCTCGAAGAACCAGACTCCTTAAAAAAAGAGTGTTCTATTTTCACCCTAAAGAAATACAACTCAAAATTTTGTCCTAAGAATGTGGGCAGAAAATGGTAACTTACAATTATTTAAAGATCAAGCCGTAGTCTTTTCTCTATTGGAGTTTCTGTTTAAAGGAGAATGTGTAAGGCCTTTTAAATATTTAAGAGGTCTCTAAAAGAAGGAAGTGGAGAGAAACAAATCATGACTATAAAACCCTCAGGCTGATTAAGTCAGAGCTGAGGAAGCGTTTTATTTCCTCTTGAAGTCCTAATCTTTTTCTCCGAATTCTATTTTCTTAGGCTGATATGCTTTAAACTGCAGATTACCTAAATCCTGATTTACTGATTGTATGTTTCATTTTTTCATTCACCCTTTCTTCTCTAGTGCATCACTTCTGACAACCTCTCCTTCTCCTGGTCATTTAACCTCAGAAGTGTGATGTAGATGCAGAATTCTATTAGAGAATGAAACAAAATATTATAAAACTAACCAACCAAATATATGTATTATTTTTTTTACTGATCTAAATATAGTTATTAGCAGAATATCTTATTTTTTAAAAACCAGGAGTTGTGCTATATATTTAAAACAAAAAATAAACAAATATGGGACTTATCATTTACTGAATTCATGATTTTGAGAAATTCTTTTATTTCTCTGAACTTCAGGTGCTTTGTTGGTCAGAGGGATAATTGGGATAAATGAGAAAAAGTAAAAACTTTTCAAGTTTATGCATACTCATTTTGCATATAGTAAATGCAAAACATCAGTCCATAGTAGGTATTCAAGAAGGAAGTCTCCCATTTCCAGTATCTTCCACAATGAAACTAATTCATATTTTCATAAACATCTGTTCTGGCTTTTGACTGAAAATTATTTAATTCTAATTTCAAGGAAAGTATACTGAAGCCAGTATACCAGCATTTTGATTATCAAAGCAAAAACTGAGTGCTAAAACTGTCAAGTGACAGTAAGTGATCCAACCTTCTTTTTACTGGATAGTTTTCTGGTTAAGTTAACACACATTTCAAAACTTATCCAGAATCGTTGCCTTTTGGCTTTGACATGGAACTTAAAGTGATGCTATTTCAAGGAAAACTGAAATGCAAAGGATGTTATGTTGTGTTTACTTTAAGGTTCATTCACTCTGACTTTTACATGACTTGTTAGACATTAGACTCCCTGTTTTCAAAAGGCCAGGTACATCAGGGTTAGCGCAGAGGGTGAACACTATTAGTTTGCACTTTATCACTGTCATCCAGCTGCTGAATGGCTACATTTTACATTCCACAGGTAATGAAAGATGCCAGAGCTATTTCAGGGAAATGGCTCCTACACAAGTCAAAACTCAACAGAGGACTCAGGATTTCTGATTTTCAGTAAAAAAGAGTTTTTCTCTCTAAGTCCCTCAAATAACCTGCATTCGGTTTTCAATGAGAATACAGTAATAATTGTCTGTGAATGCATATTGTTAAATGATTAATAAACTCTATGATAAAACTGGTTCAGAATTTATTATTTTAAAATATAGGTAAATATAAGATAAGCAAAAGTTTAACTTTGTTTCAAATATTTGCTGGATGTTATATTATTAAACTGTCAAATATTAAACTGGATGTTAATCAAAACTAAATATAATAATGAGATGCACATTGTGTTGTTATTCATTCTTTTGTTAACTCATATGACTTTGAAAACTTAAATAACAGCGTGTTCACTCAACATGGTGCTGATCTCACTTGCTGCCATCTAAGCACAGCCCAACAACTGCCAGTACCCAAACACTGACAGTTTTTATTGAGGCATTAAGCAAGGATTTTATTTTACTTTATTAAATCTTATCACACTTTTCATTTTTTATTCCACTATGTTAGGCTCATCCTCCTCTCACACTGCCAGAGGCTACCAGTCTGTAATACAGCTCAGCTTCAAACCCACTCAAAAGAAGAAAGATCAGATGAGTGAAAATGCAAGTAGACCATAACCATTGTTTTCATTCAAACTCATAAAATTTTTGCAGCCTTAGGGGATTTCTTAAGATCCTAAGTGCAGTCTTCAGGGAAGAACATGAATTATATGTTAAGGAGATTTGGATTCCAATTCTGACCCTGATGTTTACAAGCTGAAAACAGTTATATTTCTGCCATCAATATTTTTATATTTACACATTAATAATTGAACTAGATAATGGTAGGTCACTTAGAGCTTGAAATATTATTCATCAAACAAAAGAGAATGTTTGCTTTTTAAGTAAATAATTGTGTATATGCTTTTTGTTCTCAGAGAAATATAAGCAGATTTTTAAACTCTTGAAATGTTTTGGCAGTAATATCACTTTATAAGTAAATGTTTGCTTTTGTAATGGTTAATTTTATGTGTCAATATGACTGGAACTTGGTTGTGCCCAAATATCTGGCTCAACACTATTTCTGGGTGTGTCTGTGAGAGTGTCTCTGGATGAAATTAGCATTTGATGGGGTAGACTGAGTAAGGCAGATTGCTATCCCCATGTGGGTGAGCATTATACCATTATACAATCCTTTGAAGGGCTGAATAGAATGCAAGGGTGGAGGATTGGAGAATTCACTCTCTTAGCCTGACTTATTGAGCTGGGACATTGGTCTCGTCCTTGGACTGGGACTTATACCATCAGCATTCCTGGTTCTTAGGCCTTTGGACTTGGACTTGAAATACACCAACTTTCCCAGGTCTCCAGTTTGTGGACAGCAGATTATGGGACTTCTCAGCCTCCATGATTATGTGAGGCAATTCTTTGTAATAAATATCTTACTAGATATACAGTTGACCATTGAACAATGTGGGAGGCTGGTGTTCTGACCATACCCCATGCAGTCAATAATTCACATACAACTTTTTACTTCCCAAAAGTATAACTACTAATATATTACTGTCTACTGGAAGCATTACTGATAACAAAACAGTTAATCAGCATATATTTTTATCTTATATGTATTACATATTGTATTCTTACAAAAAAGTAAGCTAGATCAAAAAATGTTATTAAGAAAATGATAAGGAAGAGAAAATATATTTGTTATTCATTCAGTGGAAGTGGATCTTCATAAATGTATTCATCCTCATTGTCTTTAAATTGACTAGGCTGAGGAGAAAGAAGAGGAGGAGTTGGCTTTGCTGTGTCAGGTGTGGCAGAGGTGGAAGAGGTGTGGGGGTGGGGCATGGAAGAGAAGACAAGAGAGATGAGTACACTTAGTGTAACTTAAAATTCATATATAAGGACACTCACATAGTTCACTCCCATGTTGTACAAGGATCAATTGCATCTATGTATATATGTGTGTATATAAATATAGATATAAATATTAAGAAAGAGATTTATCAATAGGATATACATGTGTGCATATATATACATATATATTAGATATCCAGAAAAAGAGGTATCCAATTCTATATACACTGTTAGTTCTGTGTCTCTGGAGAACCCTGAATAATATATTTTTTTCCAAAAAGTGGTCTTTTCCAAACTATTGGCAAATTCATAATTCCTTATATTAGATTACACATTTTTAATATAATTCAAAACACTTTTGCATATATTACTTTATTTTTTCTTTTTTCCATTTTGTTTAAGAAATTTGGGACTTACGTGAAGTAACTATTAAGAGTCAACATCTTATTGTGACATACAGTATATGTGTGTAAATGTTACTCTGCACTTTAATAATAATTGTAATGAGAACCCTTTTGTTACTGCTATCCCACAGATGAAGTACTAGACCATTCCTGGAGGTCTTCCTCTGTCCCTTTTCTGTGCCAGTTATCAGTTAATTTTCTCAGGGCTTTAAGCAAACCTACCCTGTTTTATCTGTTCTGCCATAGAAAGCTTTAAACATTTTTCTCTTTGCTGAAAGCACAGTATTAAGTGATGCCAATAGAGGACACTGGAAAAACTTTCTTGGAAGAAGGCACTTCTGATTCCAGTGTGCTGCCATTGGGTTCTTGCTCCTACTGTGTGGTTTGTAAACATGTGTCACCCTGATAATAAGAGGATTCTGAACTTGGTGGTTCCTTGACTCCCTCTTTGCATTTACCAGGCAATCTTGGCTTTCGTGCACTCCAGAGGGGTATTTCCTGCTTGTTCAGTGATTGTAGACTACCTTTGGCTTGGAAAACTTAGTAAGCTTACTGTGCTGTAGGATTCGACTACACCTTCTCCAAGGATGTCTCAACCCAGTCTTGAGAAGGGGTACTCCTTTCCAAGTCTGTCCTTCCATAACTGCTTTCCCTCAACCCAACAGTAATCTTCAGAACTCTGCTTACATATCTGTAATTACTTCCCTGTTACAGTTCTTTAGATCTGACTGACAAATCTTCCAAATTGAAATGCCTTTCCCAACTACCCTCAAGGTAGCCACTATTCTGACTCATTTATAAAGATTGTCTTGATTTCCTTTATAGTTTTGTCACCTATGTATATATTTTTAAACAACATAGTTTTATTTCGCCTTTTTTAGAATGTTATATAAAATCAGTCTATAATCTTTTTTCGTTGTTGTTCAAAATGATATATTTTAGAAATCTTAATGTTTCTGTATCTATGATCTGCTTTATTCATCTACCCCCAATGTATTTTTCATGGATTGTTCCCAGTGTTTAATAAGTATAAGCAATCGCAGGCGAGGCGCGGTGGCTCAAACCTGTAATCCCAGCACTTTGGGAGGCCGAGGCGGGTGGATCACAAGGTCAAGATATCGAGACCATCCTGGTCAACATGGTGAAACCCCATCTCTACTAAAGATACAAAAAATTAGCTGGGCATGGTGGTGCGTGCCTGTAATCCCAGCTACTCAGGAGGCTGAGGCAGGAGAATTGCCTAAACCCAGGAGCTGGAGGTTGCAGTGAGCCGAGATCACGCCATTGCACTCCAGCCTGGGTATCAAGAGCGAAACTCCGTCTCAAAAAAAAAAAAAAAAGTATAAGCAATTGCTTTTATAACTTTTTTAAATTATCTTTTAGAGTCAGGCTCTCACTCTGTAACTCAGGCTGCAGTGCAGTGGTGCAATCACGGCTCAGTGAGGACTCACACTCCTGGGCTTAAGCAATCCTCCTGCCTCAGCTTCCTGCATAGCTAGGACTACAGGCAGGCACCACCACTGAACAATTGCTTTTTAAACACTCTTTTACTTATTGCAAATCACTGGTTTAATCTCTATGGACTATGTGCCGGGGTGAAATTTCTGAATTAAAAGGAATACATTGTCAACATTTCTAGTTTATGGAATATGGATTACCAAAGAGATGATACCATTTATTAATATGATCCCTTCAGTCATATAGAATTGTTGTAGCTCTATATCCTTGTTAATACATTTTAATGTTAAGAAAACTGCTATTATTTAGCATTTTTCTAAGTACTGAAGTTTAGCACCTTTATATACATTATTGGTATTATGACTTCCTCTATGACAAAATAGAGCCTGTATTAAGCTTGTAAAAGCCTGTTTTAAGTCTTTAAATATTTTTCAATTGGGTTGTCTGACTTTTTCACTTCTTCAATAAAATCTGGATAAAAGTCCTTCATCAGCTGCACATGATGCAAACTGCTTCTTCTATTCTATGACTTTTTACTTTTCTTTTTAAATAGTGTCTTTTGAAGAAGAAAAAATTATGGCTATAATTTCAAGTGTTGAATTTATTAATCTTTTTCTTCATGGTTACTGCTTTTTTGTATTGTTTTGTTTAAGAAATCCTTTCCTATCAAGGACATCAATATATTCTTCCATATAATCTTCTAAAAGCTTTATGGTTTTGCCTTTCACATTTAGATTTTTAATCTACCTGAAATTGATTTTTTATACAGCATGAATGCTTTTGCTATTACACCATAATTTCTAAAACTCCAATGTATACAAGGTCACCATTCACATCTATAGTTGTGGTGAGGTAACTTAGTGTAGAATGATGCTGAATTAAAGGGAAAAAAATTTTTCCTTTTTAAGAAATCCTTAATTAAGTTGTTACTTACTGCCACACAAAATGGTGAGTGTTTTACTTACATAAACTCAAAGAAACTCATTTTACAAATAAACCAATTAAGGGTTAGGGAGTTTTGAGTACTTGGCTAAGGTCACATCATAGTATAAATTTGAACAAGGATTAAAAATTTTACCATTTAACTCAGAAAACTTCTACTTCTATCTTTCTAGGGACAGAGGTTTTGTGTTTGTGTGTTCCCTACTTATTTTCCCCCCTTTCATGACTTTAATATGAAAGTTGTATTCCTGGAATTATCAACTATCTTTGATTACTACTCCAAGTTTTGCCTATAATCAAAGTCACTCAGGCTGGGCTCAATGGCTCATGCCTGTAATCCCAGAACTTTAGGAAGCCAAGACAGGGTTATCTCTTAAACCCAATAGTTTGAGACCTCATCTCTAATACACACACACACACACACACACACACACACACACACACACACATAAATATATATATATATATATATATATAATCAATAATATGAGATGAAAGGATCACTCGAGCCTTGAAGACTGAGGTTTCAATGAGCCATGATCATGCCACTGCATGCCAGCCTGGGCAACAGAATGAGACCCTGTCTCAAAAACAAAAGTCTTTTCTTATAAACGTTTTCTTATGTTGCTTTCAAAATAGTCTCAATTACAGAGTTGTGCTTTTCTTTTTCTGTTTATTTCATATTATTATTCAATAATGATATTTTATTCAAGAAATACAGAAAATTGACAATTTCCTTAAGTTTAATTTCTTATTATAAATTTAGGGCCCGCAAAACCTGAATCAGACTTTTGTAGCTATATTTGGTGGAGCCTTTGAGGGCTCTGCCAAGTTTTCCATGATCCATATTATCCATATTGGGGGTTTCTGAACCTGGTAGGCAAGGTTTTGCTTTGCAATCCAACAGACTTCTCACACCAGATTTAGGCAGAGAAAATTGGATTTATCTGATATCTGTTTTAGGCTACCAGCTGAAATTTCATTTGAACAAAGGTTTTTTTTTTCTTTTTTCCTTTAAAAATTTCTGAAAATAACTGGTCAGTCTGAGTGAATACTAATTACAGGGTTGAATCGGATGCCTTCAACTGTCCAAAAATAAGATTTTTAAAAAATCCACTAGAGAAATTAGATTTAAAGGTTTATAATTCTAGAATTAATAAGTGAATGTAGTAAAGTAAATACAAAGTCGATTTTATTTGCATACTACTAACAACATTTGGAAGATGAACTTTAATATCATTTATAAGAGCATCATACAACTAAAAATAGGAATATATATATTTAAAAAATATAAAATATCTCTTCACTGAAAACTACAAATCACTGCTGAGGAAGTTCACAGAAAGCATAAATACATTTAGAACCGTATCTTGTTCATGGGTTGAAAAACAGTCTTGTTAAGATGCATGTTCTCAGCAAGTTTATTTCAACACCATCACAATAAAAATCCTTAGCCTTTCTGTTTCCTTCTGTGCTGGGTTTTGATAATTCTTTACTACTTTTTATTTCTCCAGTGCCTTCAAGCCTTGTGTATGTGTATGTGCATGTGTATGTGTATGTGTGTGTGTAGTGTATGTATGTGTGTATGTGTGTGTGTGTATGCATATATGTATATCTTTTAACTGGGCCAAAACACCCAACCTGTGGTTTTCCAACTTGGTACTATTAACTTTGAGAGCTTGAAAATTATTTATTCTGGTAGGCTGCTCTGTACATTGAATATATAGCAGCATCCTTGTTCTCTACCCACTAGTTTCAGTAGCACCCTCCACTTCCCAGCTGTGACCAACATAATGTGTTCAGTAATTGCCAAATAGCCCTTAGGAGGCAAAATCATCTCCATTTCAGAGCCATTGACCTAATAGATCATTTCCTGAAGCAGAACTCTCACCTTTCAAATAGCTCTTTTCTTCTTCCTGATAAAATAAAAACTTTAGCCAAATTAAATTTAAAGGAATTTAATTTAGCAATGAATTATTTGTGAATTGGGCACCTCCTGAGCCAGAGCACAGCTACGTGATGGAAAAAGATCTATTGACAGAAAAAGGAAAGTGATGCACAGAAAATGGAAGTGAGCCATGTGCAGAAAGCAGAAACTGGACCCCTTCCTGATACCTTACACTAAAATTAACTCCAGATGGATTAAAGACTTAAAAATAAGACCTGGCACCATAAAAAGCCTAGAAGAAAATCTAGGCAAAACCATTCAGGACATAGGAGTAGGCAAGGACTTCATGACCAAAACACCAAAAGCATCAGCAACAAAAGCCAAAATAGACAAATGGGACCTAATCAAACTCCACAGCTTTTGCAAAAGAAACAGTCACCAGAAGGAATCGGCAACCAACAGAATGGGAAAAAAATCTTGGCAGTTTACCCATCTGACAAAGGGCTGATATCCAGAATTTACAAAGAACTCAAACAGATTTACAGGAAAAAAACAAACAAGTCCATTCAAAAATGGGCAAAGGATATGAACAGACACTTTACAAAAAGAAGACATACATGAGGCCAACAAAAACATGAAAAAATGCTCATCATCACTGGTCATTAGAGAGATGCAAATCAAAACCACATTGAGATACCATCTCATGCCAGTTAGAATGGCGATCATTAAAAAAATCTGGAGACAACAGATGCTGGAGAGGATGTGGATAAATAGGAACACTCTTACACTGTTGGTGGGAGTGTAAATTAGCTCAACCATTGTGGAAGACAGTGTGGTGATTCCTCAGGGACCTAGAAATAGAAATTCCATTTGACCCAGCAATCCCATTACTGGGTATATATCCAAAGGACTATAAATCATTCTACTATAAGGACACATGCACACGAATGTTCATTGCAGCACTGTTTACAATAGCAAAGACCTGGAACCAACCCAAATGCCCATTGATGATAGACTGGACTGGGAAAATGTGGCACATATACATCATGGAATATTATGCAGCAATCAAAAATGATGAGTTTTTGTCTTTTGTAAGGACATGGATGAATCTGGAGAACATCATTCTCAGCAAACTGACACAAGAACAGAAAGCGAAATACCACATATTCTCACTCATAGGTGGGTGAGAAAAATGAGAACACATGGACACAGGGAGGGGGGTACTACACACTGGGGTCTATTGGGGGAAATAGGGGAGGGACAGTGGGGCTGGGAGCTGGAGAGGGATAGCCTGGGGAGAAATGCCAAATGTGGGTGAAGGGGAGGAAGGCAGAAATGCCAAAAGTGGGTGAAGGGGAGGAAGGCAGCAAAACACACTGCCATGTGTGTACCTATGCAACTATCTTGCATGTTCTGCACATGTACCCCAAAACCTAAAATGCAATAAAAATTAAAAAAAAAAAAGAAAATGGAAGTGAGGTACAGAAACAGCTGGAAGGGTTACAGCTTGGCGTTTGCCTTATGTGAACATGGTTCAAACAGCTGGCTACATTTGATTGACCAATACTCAGTTATTGGCGCAACTGTAGGCTACGGTCTGTTTACATCTCCACTTGTTATAATTCACAATGTACAGAGAAACGTTTAGGCCAAACTTAAAATATGTAAGGAGGCAGCGTTAAGCTAAACTTGATTTAACACTTCCCTTTTATTTATTGCTTTCAACTATTATATTTTTATCCTGATTCTGGAACCATTTGCAAGAATTACAGTATTTTAAATCACTCATTTATTCCCCATTGATTGTAGAATAATTTCAAAATATCGTAACATAGAATTTAAAGCTCAAACTACTTCACCAGTTTCTTGTCTCACCATATCTTGCTTCAGACTAAGTATTCCTTTTTTGTTGTTGATTTTTTGAGATGGAGTTTCGCTCTTGTTACCCAGGCCAGAGTGTAATGGTGCTATCTCAGCTCACCGCAACCTCCACCTCCTGGGTTCAGGCAATTCTCCTTCCTCAGCCTCCTGAGTAGCTAGGATTACAGGCACATACCACCATGCCCAGCTAATTTTTTTTTTTTTTGTATTTTTAGTAGAGACGGGGTTTCACCATGTTGACCAGGATGGTCTCGATCTCTTGACCTCGTGATCCACCTGCCTTGGCCTCCCAAAGTGCTGAGATTACAGGCATAAGCCTCTGCACCCAGTCCCAGACTAAGTATTTTTAAAAAACATCATTTCATCTTCCGAGAGGATGGTTTGGATAACATTTTATAAGCCTCCTCAGAAGGTTCTGCATGATAAAGTACCGCTCATCTTGGTAACCAACCTAATAGCATATATTTATAGTGGCTTTTCTCCTTCCCTATTTTGCTGTCTTTATCCCTTACTCGTAATGCTTAGGATCAATTCCCAAAATACCTGGACACAAGTTTTAGTCTCAGGCTCTGCTTTTGGTGGATCTCAAACTAAAACACACTGGCTAAATTTTGCTCATCCTTTAAGATTCTTCTTGGGTGTAATTACAAAAAATATTTCCTTGCCTCCTTCCTTCTCTCTCTCCCATTTGACTGGTGCTCCTCCTCAGTGCCATCCATCAACACCAAATCCTGTGCTAATTATTTGCCAGCCTTTTTGAGAACTGGGTCTGAGTCAGGATCATCTTTGTATCTACAATACCTGGGTATTACAGTAAATAATGTTATACCTGGAAGGTCAAAATAATATATTCTATATCAATTTTAAATAAAATAATTTATTATGTAGTTAATATGGTTACTGCTTTTCTTCATTTGTCTTCTAACATTTTGGGAAGAAAAACCTATTTTCTACTATCTATTTTCCCATATCTCATGCTCAACCTTAGCATATTAATATCTGGTTTCCAATCTCACCACTGATATGTAACTGCCTTCTCAAAATTTGTAACAGTATTTTAATTGCTAAATCAAGTGACTCCTTACAAGTGTTTCTCTTTATCAGTTGCTCTCAAGGGTCTGACACTGTTGACCACTTCCTTTTTCTGGAAATTTAGTTTTCAGGATGAAACTGTCTTCTATTCTCTTTTTCACTTTGATCATTCTTTCTCACTGTCCTTTATTGTCAATCATATTTTCCATCTATATTCCTATTGAATTCTATTTTTCCTGTATTTCTGCCTTAGACTTCTTTTCTGCTAGCTCCGTATATTTTCGCTAGGTGCTTACATAAGTAACAGATTAACTTATAGGTATGCATTTTGTAGACTGTGCTATCAAAATGTATTGTGGTATTGTGGGCACTTCTAATTCAACAGAACCAGGATTTTTCTTCCCTTTATCAAAAAAATTTCTTTCTGAAAATTGGTTAAAGACATCACCACGCGTCTGCAGGCTGTCATTCTCTCTCTTTTTTTTTTCTAATTGATTGCAAGCATGTTTTTGATTTGCTGTCTCTATAGCTAATTCTCTTCATTTTATTCTCTGTCACTAGATGATTTATCTGAAATACAAACCTGACGTCACAGATGTCCTTAAAAGCTTCCAGTTGGTCATCAAAACATAAAGACTGTTTCTGAAATCTTTAGCATGGAATTCAAGATCTTGCTTAATGAAGCTCTACCTTTCCTCCTCTCTACTTAATTCATTTGTCTATCAGTTCTGTTGTTTGTCATTCTGTTAGGCACTAGAAATATTTGGTTGAGCAAAACACACAGAGTTCCGCTCCTCCAGATCTTTTATTCCCCTATGCTTCCAGTCTCCACTGTACCCAGTAGACTGTTTTTTAACTTAATTCACCACATCTATATTATGAAATTGTTACCACCAAGTTAGTTAGCATATCCATCACCTCACCTAGTTATCACATCTCTGTGTGTGTGTGTGTGTGTGTGTGTGTGTGTGTCTGTGTGTTTGTAGTGAGAACATTGAATTTCTACTCTCTTAGCAAACTTTAAGTATACAGTATGGTATTAACTATAGTCACCATAATATATGTTAGATCACCAAAACTTATGCATCTTATAACTGATGTCTCTTCACTTTGATCAATGTATCCCCTATCTCCTCCAATACCCTAGCTCCTGGCAACCAACTTCTTGGTTAAATTTATTATTGATTCAATTCTTACTTGTTATGTGTTTCTTTAGATTTTTCTATTTCTTCGTGATTTAATCTTTGTAGGTTGTTTGTTTCTAGAGATGTATATTTCTTCTGGGTTCTTCAATTTTTAGTTTATAATTTGTTCATAGTAACCCTTTAGGGTCACTTGAATTTCTGTGGTATTAGTGATGATGGATCCCATTTCATTCATAATTTTATTTATTTGCATTCTCTCTCTTTTCCTGGGTTAGTTTATCTAAAGGCTTACCAATTTTGTCTTTTTTGTATTTTATTTTAAAATTTCATTTCTTTATTTTTTAAATGTTATTTTTTCTTGAGGAGTGCATGTGTAGTTGTGTTATATAGGTAAATTGTGTGTTGTGGGGATTTGGTGTGCAGATTATTTTGTCACTTAGGTAATAACCATAGTAGCGTTTTTTTATCCTGACCCTTCTCCCAGATTTCACCCTCAAGTAGGCCCCAGCATCTGTTGTTTTGTTTACTTTCTACTTATAAGTGAGAACATGTGGTATTTGGTTTTCTGTTCCTGTGTTAGTATGCTTAGGATAATGCCTCCATCCATGTTGCTGCAAAGAACATAATCTCATTATTTGGTGAGGCTGTATAATATTCCATGGTGTACAGATACCACATATTCTTTATCCAGGCAACTGCTGATGAGCATTTAGGTTGATTCTATGTATTTGCTATTGAGAACTGTGCTGTGATAAATATATGAGAGCATATGTCTGTATGGTAGAATGATTTATATTCCTTTGGGTTTATACCCAACAATGGGATTGCGGGGTTGTATGGTAATTCTCTTTAAAGTTCTTTGAGGAATTGCCAAACTCTTTCCACAATAGCTGAACTAATTTATACTCCCACCAGAGAGTGATTATATATTCAGGATAATGAAATAATAAAACTGCCAACTGAGTATACTGTACCTAACAAAGCTTTCCTTAGTAATGAAGGACAAATAAAGATTTTACAGAACCAACAAAATTTGAGGATGTTCATGACCACAGGCTTGCCTTACAGAAAATTCTAAAGAGATTTTTTTTCAAGCTGAAATGAAACAATTCTAATTGACAATATTAAAAACATATGACTATATAAAATTCACTAGTAAAAATAAAAATAAAGTCAAAGTCCTCTAAAAATGTAATATTGGTATATAAATCACTTTCAAATATATTATAAAAGTTAAAATATAAATGTATTAAAAATAACTGTAATAAAAATTTGTTATTAGATACATAATAAAAAATATAACTTTTTAAATTGATAACTTAAAATATGAGGAAGGGGAAGTAAAATTATAGAATTTTTGTATGCAATGTAAGTTGAGTTGTTATAAGCTCAAACTAGAATGCTATGAGATATATTTTATGTAAGCCTCATGGTAAACACAAAGGAAAAACCTGTAGTAGATAATCAAAAGATTAAGAGAAATTAAAGTATACCATTGCACGAAGTCATCAGACTACAAAGAAAACCTGCAAGAGATGAAAATAAGAACAAAGAAACTACACGAGTCAGAAACCAATTAACAAAATGGCTATAGCAAATTCTTATAAATAACGTTAAATGAATGTATTAAATTCCCCAATTAAATGACATAGAGTGGCTGTTAAAATATAGTGATTTGTTGCTTACAAGAGATTCACTTTAGTTTTATGGACACTCATAAGCTGAAAGTGAAAGGCATGGAGAAAAAAATTCCATGCAAATTGTAACCAAAAGAGACCAGGAGTAGCTATACTTATATCAGAGAAAGTATATTTTGCATAAAAATTAGCTACAAGTCTCATGCCTGTAATCTCAGAATTTTGGGAGGTCAAGGTGGGTAGATCACTTGAGGTCAGGAGTTCAAGCCCAGACTGGCCAACACAGCAAAACTTTGTCTCTTCTGAAAATACAAAAATTATCTGGGCATGCTGGCATATCCCTATAGTCCCACCTACTTGGGAGACTGGGGCACAAGAATCACTTCAACCCAGGAGGCAAAGATTACAGTGAGCCGAGATCATATCACTGCACTGGGTGATGAAGTAAGACTCTGTCTCAAAACAAACAAAAATTAGTCACAAGAGATGAAGAAGGTCATTACATAGTGATAATGGAGTCAGTTCATCAAGAAGGTACAAAAAAATGTAAATATATATACACCAAACATCAGAGCACCTAAACATATAAAGCAAACAAGAAAAGAACTGAAAGGAGATATGAACCCTCATACAGTAATAATAGGAATCCTCAAAACCTCCACTTTTAATAATAAACAGAATATCCAGAATGAAAATAAATAAACAGTGGATTTGAACATTATAGCCAAAGGAACATCATTCTCAGCAAACTGACACAAGAACAGAAAAAGAAATACCGCATATACTCACTCATAGGTGGGTGAGAAAAATGAGAACACGTGGACACAGAGAGGCGGTCTACTATACACTGGGGACTGTTGGGGGGAATGGGGGAGGGACAGCGGGGGGGGCTGGGGGGGATAGCCTGGGGATGAATACCAAGTGTGGGTGAAGGGGAGGAAAGCAGCAAAGCACACTGCCATGTGTGTACCTATGCAACTATCTTGCTCGTTCTGCACATGTACCCCCAAACCTATAATGCAATAAAAATAAAAAAAAAAAAAAAAAAAAACAAAACAACAGCAGCAGAATATACATACTTCTCAAGTACACATGAACATTCTTTAAGTTAGATAATATGTTAAGCCACAAAACAATTATTGATAAATTGAGAAACATTGAAATCACATTATCCTTACTAATCGCAATGATATAAAACTAGAAATCAGTAAGAGAAAGAAAATAGGAAAATTCATAAATATGTACAAACTAAATAGCACACAACTGAACAAACAAGGGGCCAAAGAAGAAATCAAAAGGGGAATAAAAAAAAATCTTGAAACAAATAAAAATGCAATACAGTCTACAAAAGCTTATGGGATACAGCACAGCAGTAGTAAGAGGGAAGTTTATAGCTATAAATGCCTAAAGGAAGGAAAATGCAGTTTCAAATAAATCACCTAACTTTACACCTCAATGAACTAGATGAAGAATATTTAATAGGTAAAGTTTAACTAAATTCAAAGTTAGCACACTGGACTACTTTAACCTCTAGAAGTGTCTTGGCCTCTCATTCATCATGACATTGCCATTGAAATTTTCTCTTATGTGAGTGTTCTTGTATTCTTTGACCACCTTGCAGTCTTCTACTCACCTTTAAAACTAATTAAAATTGCAGCATCTTTTCTCAACTTCAAAATAATTCTCGTACTGAAGTTCCAATAGAATTGGAACTTCCTTATTATATAGAGACTAACACAGAATATAGTATTCCATTAGTATATAGTACTATTTATCTTAAGGATTAAAAGAAGGTCTTCTGAGTTAGAAAAATCAAGTTTCTAGTCATGCCCCTGATATTTATTATCTGTGTGATTCATCCTAGAAAAATTATTTATTCTGAGCTTCTCTTTCTTGGTACATGAAATAAATAAATCTAGTGAATATTTTGATCTAGATATATAAATCTATGTCTCCATCTCTACAAACACATTTACTCCTCCAATATGATGTGGATGTGTGTCACCTCCATATTTCATGTTGAAATGTTATTCCTAATGTTGAAAATGGAGCCTGTTGAAAGGTGATTGTGTTATGGGAGCAGATGTACCATGAATTGCTTAACACCATCCCCTTGGTGATAGGCGAGTTCTCATTCAGTTAGTTCATGTTAAATCTGGTTATTTAACAGAGAGTGGGATATCCTTGTTCTCTCTTACGCTACCATTCTAACCACATGAAACTACCTCTTCACCTTCCTCCATTATTGGATGCTTCCTGAGGCCCTCACCAGGAGCAGATGCTAGAGCTATTATTGTACAGCTTGTATAACTGTGAGCCAATTAAACATATTTTCTTTATAAATTACCCACCCCAAGTATTTCTTAATAGCAGCTCAAGAATGGACTAACACATTTTTCTAAGTCCAATTAATGCATTATTTTTAAGGATAGGGATTCTTGATATGTATGTAATATAGACACAGTTAATGCAATGTATTTTGTAAAATGCATACTGATATCCACATGTAATGGTACCTACTTCCTCACCTTATCACTCATACTTTTTCTAGTACAGATATTAATAAGAATGGCTGGTGAAATAAATGCAGTGTTTATAACTAAATACAACATACACTTATGTAACATTTTGAGCAATGATTATATGACATTAGGGAAGTCATTGAGCAATTCTGAACTTCAGTGTCCTAAATTGAAGACAGAGATTGTAGTGTTACAGGCCTTTCTAGTTCTAATCTACATTATCATTCTAATTTTTAGTTTCATAATCTATATAACTGGTTATAAAACAAACACTATAATAATAATACCCATCTTTGATGGTGCTTCATTTTTTAAAAAATGTTTTATGCTTTTTCTATTTTGTTCTAACAATTTTTCAAGATGCACATGTTATTACTATTAATTTTTAAGATGAGAAAACCAATAAAAATGTTGAAATAACTTTCACCTGTCAGATAGCTAGTTAAAATTACTCATTCTGTTTTTCAATCTAGTGTTCCTTCTGCTATATTAGTGGCTCGCAAAAGTTGGCTCAAGACTCCTTGGAAGTCTCAGGGCCTTAGAGTTTTACATTTCAAAAGTATAAGTAGAAACATTCACCTAAATTCCAGTCATGCTTATGCAAGGGTCTGGGACAGTATTTCTAGTGCTTTAGGTTTTTTAATCATGCAAAAAAAAAAAAAATACAAAAGCATCTGTCTTTATCTCTATCTATCTGTTAATCTATCTATCAATCTGTCTGTCAACCACTGTAATTAGTTTTATAATTTTATGACAAGGGACACAATAAAGTTTGATGGAAAAGCAGACTAAGAATTCAAGTACTTGAATCCCATTTCAGTTTTTTTAATCTGAATTAAATAGCCTGCCTTTTATCTACATTAGATTTCTTAAATGTAGAACCAAAAATAATGCCTTTTCACTTAATTCTCAACGATATTGACTATACATATATGTGTCTTATTTTGGCCATGAATTTCAACACCCTAATTTCTTTCTCAAGTCTTTCTTAAGCTGCTTAAAGCAATAAGGATGTTACTTTTCTATTTAAATTAAGTTTCTTAAAGATTCTGAAAGTGCCACACCAGGCAGGGAAGTGCAAAGAGAGAAACCATGTCAGCAAATGGAGCAATGGTTTATTAGTTAACTGCAGAATATGACTATGTCCCTAACAGTCCTTATGAAAACATGGATATCTTCATGAATAAGGGATTTCTGAATGCAAATCAGAATTGACTTGCAGATTATTTTTTTTTTAATAATAAACTGGAAAACTAGCCATGTGCAGAAAGGAGAAACTGGACCCCTCCCTGACATTACATTAAAATTAACTCCAGATGGATTAAAGACTTAAACATAAGACCTATATCATAAAAACCCTAGAAGAAAACCTGGGCAAAACCATTCAGGACGTAGGCATAGTCAAGGACTTCATGACTAAAACACCAAAAGCATTGGCAACAAAAGCCAAAATAGACAAACAGGATCTAATTAAACTCCAGAGCTTCTGTACTGCCAAAGAGACAATCATTAGCGTCAACCAGCAACCAACAGAATGGAAAAATTTTTTGCAATCTACTCATCTGACAAAGGGCTAATATACAGAATCTACAAAGAACTAAAACAGAGTTACAAGAAAAAAAAACAAACAAACAAACCCATTCAAAAGTGGGCAAAGGATATGATTAGGCACTTTACAAAAGAAGACATAGATGAGGACAACAAACATATGAAAAAATGCTCATTATCACTGGTCATTAGAGAAGTGCAAGTCAAAACCACATTGAGATACTATCTCCTGCCAGTTAGAATGGCAATCATTAAAAAATCTGGAGACAACAGATGCTGGAGAGGATGTGGAGAAATAGGAACACTTTTACACTGTTGGTGGGAGTGTAAATTAGTGTAACCATTGTGGAAGATAGGGTGGCAATTCCTCAAGGATCCTGAAATAAAAATTCCATTTGACCCAGCAATCCATTACTGGGTATATATCCACAGGATTATAAATCATTCTATTATGAAGACACATGCACATGTATGTTCATTGTGGCACTGTTTACAATAGCAAAGACCTGGTACCAACCCAAATGCCCAACAACGATAGACTGGACAAGGAAAATGTGACACATATACACAATGGAATACTATGCAGCCATAAAAAATGATGAGTTTTTGTACTTTGTAGGGACATGGATGAATCTGGAAACCATCATTCTCAGCAAGCTGACACAAGAACAGAAAATCAAACACCACGTGTTCTCACTCATAGGCGGGTGTTGAACAATGAGAACACATAAATACAGAGAGGGGAGCATCACACACTGGGGTCTGTTGGAGGGGAATAGCGGAGGCACAGCGGAGGGTAGGGAGGTTGGGGAAGGATAACATGGGGAAAAATGCCAGATATAGGTGATGGGGGGATGGAGGCAGCAAACCACATTGCCATGTATGTACCTATGCAACAATCCTGCATGTTCTGCACATGAACCTCAGAACCTAAAGTGCAATTAAATATATATATATATATAGAAATCTGCTCTTAATTCATCTTTATGTCCATAATATTCCAATATAGTGAAGAGAGTAGGAATCTAATAAACATTTTGAAGTACTGGAAAAAATAGAATCCCAGCTCTGTAGTGTGCATGTGTGAACTTGGGCAAAATACATAATTTTCTCTATTGTAAAATAGTATGAACAATAACTTCTTCACAGGATTATGTAATTTTTCAATACACTTGGAATTTATTTAAAGCTTAATACATGTCAATTTTTCTTCCATTAATCTTGAATGAATCAATGACTAAATGGTATTTGAGGCAGAATACTTCGAGGAAAAGGCCTAATATTCTTTTGAGCAAAGGCCAATAGAATATTGTGGAAATGGCAAAAATGATTATAATTACAGCACAAAGTATTTTAAAAAGGTGATTGATGCAGGAAAGTAGGACAAAGATGAGACTCCAGGGATAGAGTGAGTTTACATTTTTAAAGACCGTGATTTTCATGAAAGCTTAATAATTGTGACTTTTTCTTTTAAGAAATGGGCAACTGTAGAAAGCATTTTAGTTTACCAGTGCCATAGTTTCATTTAGGACTTAGAAATAGCCTTTGGACAGCAGTTGGAAAATTGACTTTTTTTTCCTGTCCCAAATAATCTCTGAAAAGCACCCCTGTGAGGTAAGAAGGAGTGGGGCAAAATTTCCCTGGCCTCACTCACAGACTGAGTGCTGCTCTACCAGGGATCCCAGCCTAACCACTCACCACACCCCACATCCCCATGCAGTCCTGAAACCTGGTAGAACTGAGGCTAGAGAAAGAAAAAAAAAAAAAAAACGGAAGAAGATAATGGAATCTGTGGCTTAGTTTTGAGGGGGTGGGGGGAAGTAGAGTCTCTCACCCTTTTTCAAAAATGGACTTTGAAAGTGCTAATCTGTCTAACAAGTCTAAAAAGTCAAACAAGTCATGATGAGGGTCTGGGTGAGTGTAATTGCATTAGGAATGGAGCTGAGTGGATGGATGTGAAGCATATTTAGGTGTCAACTTGATATAACTTGATGACAAATTAGATGTGAGGGAATGCTAAGAAGAAGAATCTAAGGCTGGTCCAAGATTTCTGTTAGATACCTGATAAGTACATAATCATATAATGATATAACTTTATAAATGTTCATTAGAGAACAATGGTAATGATTAAACATAAGATTATTACTCATTATTAAGCACCCAAACTGCCACATATTTTATCTCATGTAAACTTCCTACTACTCCTTTGAGATATATTACTATTTCCATTTTATGTGTAAGAAAAAATGGTACCAGAGATATTAGATGACTTGTACAAATTCACTAAACAGATATAGAATTTGAGTACATATCTAATTTTAAAGATTATGTCCTTATATTATAGACTATATTGTGTGTCATTAAATATTTGGGGAGTTAGTCTAATGAGGATAAAGCAAAGTATTTGGCATTATTTAGCCCAAGGAAGTAAAGACTTCAAGAGTAGTGTCAGTAATACGAAGCTTTTTATATAGATGAACTTTCTTTCCTTTCCTTTATTTATTTATTTATTTATTTATTTATTTATTTATTTATTTATGGCTAGAGGCCAATAAAGGTCAACATTTTGAATCTGAATCATAGCAATATAAGTAAGTTATGAAAAAGAACTCACTAAGCCAAAGAACTGAAAGGCATTAGAATTCAAAAGAAAATTAAGGAGATGGAAAAACACATTTAGGGGAATGGTATATAAAATTGTAAAAAGTGTCATAGTGTATAAACACTTTGTCTCTGAGAATAGTACTCAATTGCAAGAGGAAATGTATGAGTAATTTTATTTTAGAAATTATTTAATGCTATATACATTGGCTTTAAATTGTGCAAAAGGTAGACCTATCAGACAGGAAAGAAGTAGACTCATACAGTTTGGTAAGCAAAGAGATTAAAACTACAGCAGCAAAGTAAACCACAGAGACCATGACCAGGCAAGGCACAGAGGAAATGTAAAAATGGCCAATGAACATATTAGAAACATCCTGCCTTACTATCAATCAAAGAAAGAAAAATTAAAATAGCAATAACTATTTTTTTGAGACAAGGTCTCAAAAAAAAAAAGCCTATCAAAAGACACTCTCTTACCCAGGCTAAAATGCAGTGGTACAATCACAGCTCACTGCAACTTCAACCTCCAGGGTTCAGGTAATTCTTTTATCTCAGACTCCTGAATAGCTGAAACTAGAGGCACATGCCACCATGCCTGGCTGATTTTTTGTATTTTTAGTAGAGATAGGGTTTTGCCAAGTTGCCTAGACTGCTCTCAAACTCCTGGACTCAAGCCACCTACCTGACTAATTCTCCTTAAGTACTGGGATTACAGGCATGAGCCACTGCACCCTTCTATTAAATTTTAAATTTAATAGTAATTATTAATAGTTATTTAATAGTTATTTTTAGTTAAAATTAATAGGAATAACTAACAAATTTGAAAATATTTTCATGATAACGTTGTCATCTACATTGAGGGGAAATACCTTGATAATGTTATTTGGAAATAATCAGGGCAATAATAATAGTAGTAAAACAAACATTTGTGAGAGTTTCATCTATGATAGGTACTATTCTAAGGGTTTTACATATTTTCACTTATTAAATCATCACAGTGATTGTATGAAGTAATTTTATAAAATTCCATATTACAGATAGGAAAGTGAGCCATATATAATCAGCCCATGATTCTTGACTCCAGACCCTACAACGTACTACTTTCTGGAAAAGGTGCATTTTATTTTTAGGGTTCTTAAATAATTAGTTGAATATGCAAAGTCTTTGACCCAGCAATTCCAAAATTTCTCTTGAAGAAGTGATTAAAGCTACGACAAAAACTTAGGTACAAAAGTAGACATTATGGCATTATATATGATAGTAAGAAATAAAAAACTGTCTAGTGTCCAGCAATAGAGAATTAATAGTTATATATCAATACTGTGTATGCAGAATTAAAGACTTAAATTTAAAATCCAAAACCATAAATACCCTAGAAGAAAACCTAGCAATATCATTTGGGACATAGGCATAGGAGACTTTATAACGAAATTGCCAAGAGTAATTGCAAACATTGACAAATGGGATCTAATTAAAGTACTGAGTTTCTGCACAGCAAAAAAAAACTATCATCAGGGCCAATAGAAAACTTACAGAATGGGACAAAATTTCTGCAATCTATCCATCTGATGAAGATCAAATATCCAGAATCTACAAGGAACTTAAAGAAGCTTACAAGAAAACACAACCACAGTAAGAAGTGGGCAAAGAACATGAACAGACACTTTCAAAAGAAGACATGGATGAACCTGGAGAATATCATTCTCAGCAAACTGAGACAAGAACAGAAAATGAAGTACCACATGTTCTCACTCATAGGTGGGTGTTGAACAATGAGAACACATGGACACAGGGAGGGGAGCACTACACACTGGGATCTGTTCAGGGGAATAGGGGAGGGATAGCGGTGGGTGGGGAGTTGGGGAGAGATAGCATGGGTAGAAATGCCAGATATAGGTGAAGGGGAGGAAGGCAGCAAATCACACTGCCGCGTGTGTACCTATGCAACTATCTTGCATGTTCTTCACATGTATCCCAAAACCTAAAATGCAATTAAAAAAAGAAGACATACATGCAGCTAGCAAACATAAAAAGCTCATCATTAGAGAACTGCAAATCAAAACCACAATGAGATACCATATCACACCAGTCAGAATGTGATTATTAAAAAGTCACAAAACAACAGATGCCAGTGAGGTTGCAGAGAACTAGGAATGGTTTTACACTGTTGATGGGAGTGTAAATTAGTTCAACCATTGTGGAACACAGTGTGGTGATTCCTCAAAGATTTATAACAGGAAATACCATTTGACCCAACAATTCCATTACTTGGTATATACCCAAAGGAATATAAATTATTCTATTATAAAGATACATGTACATGTATGTTTGTTGCAGCACTATTTACAATAGCAAAGACATGGAATCAACCCAAATGTCCATCAACAGTAGACTGGATGAAGAAAATGTGGTATATATACACCATGGATACTATGCAGCCATAAAAAGGAATGAGATCTTATCCTTTGCAGGGACATGGATGGAGCTGGAAGCCATTATCCTCAGCAATCTAATACAGGAACAGAAAGCCAAACACCACATAGTCTCACTTACAAGTGGGAACTGAACAATGAGAATACATGGATACAGGGAGGGGAACAACACACATTAAAGACCATTGTGGGAGGGTGGAGGAGAGAAGATCATCAGGAAAAATAACTAAGGCCTGCTGGGCTTAATACGTAGGTCATGGGTTGACAGGTGCAGCAAACCACCATGGCATACATTTACCTATGTAACAAACCTGCACATTTTGCACATGTACCCCAGAACTTAAAATAAAATAAAATTTAAAAATACTTGGAAGACAGTTTAATTATGTGAGTGATAATTTTCATGTGTTAATTTAAGCAAATTATGGAAGAGTCAATACAGTATGATCATCTTCATAGATATAAATCTGTATTAACACATGCATGTGTGAAATATTTGAAAGTTTGTTCACAGTAATATTACTACATTTATCATTGGGTGGTTATGATATTGGTAATATTGAATTGTTTGTCTGTATATTCTGATTTTTCCATAGTGAGAGTATATTTTCAAAAAAGTCACTGTCACAATCACAAGCTCAACACCTGTAAATCTTTATGACATTTAGAGAGAGTTAAGCAAGTCCTGCAGAAACTCTGGAGTGCAAAGGAGTGTAAATCAGTCAACTGGGTAAAAATCTGCAACTTTAACAAATGGGAACTTTTAGCCAAGGACAAAGAAGACTTTTTGTAAGTTGTATAGAAAGGAGTAAGCAATAGGAAGGTGACTCTTTTCATTTCCCGCTAATGTATCTGCTAGCACTTACTTTTAGTGGTTCTGAGAGTCTAATCCCTGTTTGTCCTAAATGATGGCAGTTTCACAGCTTCCTGTGGTAAATAGACTGTTCTAAAAATTCACAGTTTTAATAGTCAGAACAATCTTTCCTGAAAATCCATTCTAAGGGTTCCTTCTCAGTTTTCTCCTAGTCAGTCTTTCTTACATCATGCTGATTATTGATTGTTTCTAACCTTTGCAGGCTGGCTCATTCTTTGGGTTTGTGGCAACACCTTTTATTCTTAGATATACTCCTCATAGCATAACTCATTTATATCCTTTTCACCTTAGTTTGACTTCTTTGTATTTTCTTCATTTGATTCATATTTATTTGGTTTCCCTTAGTGCTTAAAGCTTTCATTCCCTGTTAATATCATTTTAAAGGTCTTTTTAGAAAACATGATAACTGGTCAGACCGCTATTATTTACATATTATTAACTTTTAAGTTCTGAGAAAATTTACCTAAAATATGAACATCATACATTAGCTTTCTTTTGTTTACTAAGCAGATATATGAGTAATTTATTTTCCATGGATGATTAGAATTGTTTTCTGTGAAGTTTATTGACCTTTTAAGCTGATATTCTTCCATACAGTGTGACATTCTGCCCATGAGTTTTCCCATAGATTGTCCTTGGAAGAGGAAAAATGGTGTGCAGATTGCTTGGAGATTGTTTTGCCTGCTCTCTCTAGACTTAATGTGCATATTGCCTTACTGAGAAACACTCATACAATACAGGTTCTGGAGCCAGACAAGCCTCACTGTAAGGCCAGGTCTGCCACTTCCCAGCTGTATGACCATAGGCATGTTGCGTAAAAGACTAAGGCTTTGTTTCTGTATCTATAAGAATGGGATACTAATATCTAACTTATAGTATTGTTATGAGGATTAAATAAAATAACATTTATAAAATATTTTATACTCAGGATGCTCTGTGAAAGTTTTTTGAATGAATTAGTAATACAATTAATGTTACTTTTCATATTCTTCTCGAAAGTATAATGACAACTTTAGACACTTATTTAGATCTTGTTATAAATGTTTAGTTGATGCTCATTTTCTTCTAATACTTCTGTATGAGTTTGTTCTTGCACTGCTATGAAGAACTATCTGAAACTGGTTAATTTATAAAGAAAAAAGTTTAATTGTCTCAGTTCCACATGTCTGGGGAAACCTCAGGAAACTTGCAATCATGACAGAAGGCAGCAGGAAAGCAGGAACGTCCCACATGGCTGGAGCAGGAGGAAGAGAGTGAAGAGTGAGATGCAACACATTTTTAAACCAGATCTCATGAGAATTCACTATCATGAGAACAGCAAGGTAGAAATCTGTCCCCAAGAGCTGAT
Source organism: Saguinus oedipus (assembly GCA_031835075.1). Classification (NCBI taxonomy): domain Eukaryota; kingdom Metazoa; phylum Chordata; class Mammalia; order Primates; family Cebidae; genus Saguinus; species Saguinus oedipus. Next base: position 141,778,714 of record CM063169.1, read on the forward strand.
CACCTCCCTGCAGACTCCTCCTCCAACACTGGGGATTACAGTTTGTCACGAGATTTGGGCAAGGACACAAATCCGAACCACATCAACTGCCTATGGTTTTAAATGTTTATTTCAATTCAAATGAATAGTGTTTTTCAACAAGAAATGACATTAACTTATTTCAAGTGTTACTAGCATTAGTCTTGATAATGATTTCCTTCTTAACTGAGAGAATAATTTTTAATGAACAAAAACAGAAGTATAATTAAGTACTCAGTTATGTGTGTTAATTAGTAGGCATATGTCACTGTATATAGACTGGTCACTTGTTACTGTCCCACTGCTCTTTAATACTGATGCGTCTGTTTGCTTGCTTGATCCTGTCATTAGGCCAGTCAAATTGTCCAAAAGTATATACCTTGACATTGCTCTTCCACTCTTTCTAGACTTCCTTATTTTAGATCATAGCTGCTCATGTGATGACTTTTTGTAGTGCTGTCTACTACCTGGATCTATGGGTTTGTATTAGGCAGACCTGGGTTCTCTCCCTAGGCCTGTCAAATATATTGTGTCCTTAGGTAAGTGTATTAGTCCATTTTCATATTGCTGTAAATAACTGTCCGAGACTGGGTAAGTTGTAAAAGAAAGAGGTTTAATTGACTCACGTTTCAGCAGGGCTGGGGAGGCCTTAGAAAACTTACAATCATGGTGGAAGGAGGAGCAAGGCACCTTCTTCACAGGGTGGCAGGAAGGAGAACTGCTGAACCAAGGGAAAATAGTGCCTTAAAAAACTATCAGATCTCCTGTGAACTCACTCACTATCATGAGACCAGCATGGGGGAACCACCTTCATAATTCAATTACCTCCTGGTCTGTCCCTTTACACATGGGGATTATGGGGATTACAATTCAAGATGGGATTCTGGTGGGGACACAGAGCCTAACGGTATCAGTAAGTTACATATCTTATCTAGACTTAGATTCTTTACCCATAAGCAGAAAATAATGATAGTTTTTACTTTAAGTTGTTATTTTAAGGATTTGTTTATGTAATGCTATTAAAACAGCAAAAAGCTGGCCATATTTTAAGTACTCAATTGTAACTATTTTATTATCTTTATAATTTGGAAGGTCATGGTAAATATGTTTATTACAACATAAATGAACAAGATCAAACATGGGACAAATTATGAGGTTTGCAACAAATAAATTAATTTCTTATGAATTAAAATGATGCCAAGTTCTATATAAAAGTTTAACCCACATATAATTTGTGCAGAAATCATTCAATTGCTTTTTCAAAAGTTGTAAATAAGAAATACATATGGAGCAACAATGTTTTAATTGTCCAGATAAAGGAAGATGCATTGCATGACAGAAATGGCTAATCTATTATCCTGAGTCTTTTTCTTCACTACAGCTAAGTGAAGACGATGAACACAGGGAATCTTTGAACTTGAGATTAGCATGTAAAACACAAAACAGAAGTGGTGTGGCAAGCAAGATAAATAGATTTGTTACAAGAAAAGCTTGAAAAAAATGAAATTTGTTTACAAGGTGGGGAATATGCATGTGGGAATTTATGTAACATAAAAGGAAATTATTATGATTTCTGGAAACACTGGAACTGAAAGATGTACCTTATTTCCCTTTTCTCCTCTCAATCAGCCAATCGGTTGTATTTTTAAAAATTACTGTTGGTTACTATCATTATTGATGAATTTCACAGTGTTGGTTCTGTGGGAAGCAGACACTGAGACAAATTTTTGTGTTTGGGAGGAGCTATTTGGTCAACACTCATAGCAGAAGGGGAAGAAAGCAGGGCTGTGGAATGGGGTTGCAGAAATCAAGCTGTTAGGCAAATCTAACAGCCTCAAATCACCCTAGAGGGAGCTCTTGAGCTAAAACAGCCCATCAGAGTTCCCCTCCTTGAGCTAAAATGTCTGGGCCTTTATAACCATGCTTCAATTTGTCACTGCATGGTAACCACCCCTAGAAGTGTATGACCTTGGATGCAGCAGCTCTCTGCAATTGAGACAATTCCTGCAGAAGCTAACAGGTAAAGGTTGTCCACTGAGTACTGGCAGCAGATGGAGTAAAAACTTCTTTCAGTTGGATCTGAATGGATCCCCCCGTATCAACCAAAATGACCCATTAAAGTCCTACACTCAGAACACCTCCACAGCCATGCACTGGCGGTTTACACCTATTAATCTCTGATATTTGGGGAAAAGTGAATGGCTCTCAAACGTTATTAATGATAGTATCTTTACCTGACAGATGCCCAATTTCCTTGTACCTTTTGGAAATGCTATCCCACAGATCTCCTTTAACAAAGTTTTAGCTGTGCCAATCAAGGCTTCTAACCACATCAGTCTTTCTCTATGACATTCGCAAAGGCACCTTAGACTCCCACACCTATCTATCACCTTCTCCTTATCTACAATACCAATTCTCAGCCTGGTAGCATTCCCTCTTCCACATTCTATCTGCTTTGAGTTTACAAAGTTTAACCTTCAGAGTTGCTTTTTTTTATACTAAAAAACAAAGAAAAAAAAAGAAAAAACCTTTCTTCCTAATGCTCTATTATATATTTTACACATGATTGGTGTCTGCTTTCTCATAGATGAAACTTAATTTTTTTTCCAGTTTCTCTTTCCCTTTCCTTCCTAATCAGCTATATGTTGCAAATAACAACACACTCACTTTCACTGTCAAAATTTTAAGTTTTGTTTTCTCTTCTCTTAACAAATAACCTGGATCCTATGAAACAAGTGCCTATAGGTGGCTGATCAAAAAAGCAAAACTTCTTTACTGTTTGGACTCTGTGGATTGAAACTGAAGGAACTATGTATGCTCACTTACTTAAAAAAATTAGTCATTTCATGTATACATTCGTTCTTTTGTGAATGTTTTCAACTATTGAGTGATTATGTCATTCTGTTCTAATGGATTCCATCTAGCTCACCCTTTCTCTTCAGTCTTCTCAAGCTCTCCCTTGTTTATTGATCCACAGAGAATAAAGGTAGTAGATATAATGCCATAACTTAATTTATAATTTAAATTTATTTTTCAGTGCTTTCTACCTCCTTAGTGGAAGTGTTTGCTATTAGTCTGTTCTCACACTGCTATGAAGGAATACCTGAGACTGGGTACTTTATAAAGGAATGAGATTTCATTGACTCACAGTTACGCATTGCTGGGGAGGCCCCAGGAAATTTACAATCATGGCAGAAGGCAAAGAAGCAGTAGGTACCTTCTTCACAGGGCAGCAGGACAGAGTGAGTGCTAGCAGAAGAGTAGCCAGATGCTTATAAAACCATCAGATCTCATGAGAACTCACTCACTATCATGAGAACAGCATGGAGGAGACCACCCCCATGATCCAATTACCTCTACCTCATCCAGCCCCTAATACATGGGGATTATGGGGATTACAATTTGAGGTGAGATTTGGGTGGGGACACAGAGCTAAACTATATCATGTATTTTATTTAATCTTACATTGTCTTTTGAATGGGTTCTCAGACTTGAACTAAGCAAATATGATCAAGAAACAAAGAATTAGCAGGTTGTTTAATTTTCTCCCCCTGAAAATTATTTGATGTCAAATAAATATTTTTATTACAAAGTTTCTTTATTCACTTCTTATATCCCCCAAATACAATATAATTTATTTTTAAAACTATAGGCAATACTTTACAGTCCCAGATATTTTCAGCACCATAGTGGCATTAAATAACTGGTGCTGAGGACCCCAGTGTTTCCATTTGATTCCAAGATTATATAAGAAATTATACAGCCTGCATGTCCAACTTAATTAACATTACTGGTGATATAATGTATTTACATGCATCAACATTGATTGGTTCAAATGCCCTCATAATCAAGAATAAAATCTAATTATAGCTAAAATTTGAAAATTTTCAAATATTCGATTTTGAAAGATTTAGTTTACCATTAAGCAATCTTCTACTCCTCAAGCAGCATAACATACTCAATTGTACTTCACATTACTAAACTGCGAAGTGATGAGGATCGCTATGACAAAATGAAAGATCATTTTAGTATTGTTTGGAGTAGGTAAAGAGTATTCTTAAAATGTCTGAAAAAATACAATGATCCCAGGCAAGATTAGTCTTATATTAAGATTATAAACCACAGACTAAAACTTAGTGTTTCAGTGCCTGTTGCCCTTGGTAGAAGCTGCTTCAGTTCCTTAATTTCTATAACCTCCCATTAGTGCCAGTCCCAACCTAATAGAACCCAATGCTTTTGCCATTGCAGATCTAAAGTTTTAAAAATGTAACATCTCAAAATATGTTGCATTTTGGAGTGACTTATTAAATGTTTTTAATAGTTATATGTATTCATATCCACCTAATTACCTATATATTTATAATATGTTGAAACATTTCATTTAAAAGGGAAATTTGTGTGAAAGAGAACTACTGAGTTCACTAATGAGTATAATAATTTAGTTAATCATCCTGTGAAATAGAACATCTAACACAGGATAGTGCATGAACTTGAAAATTCCAATTCAGTTGCATTACTGAAGGAAAGAGCAAAATTAATTCATTTCCCTGCAAAACTGGTACTTATATTTTATTGCTTTTACTTCTCCATTGGAAAAAGGAATGATTTCAAGGGCTTTTGCATAATGGATTTTAAAAATTCCAATTGTATGCTCTGATGAATAAGCTGTACCAATTAAAAATATATTACTTACATTGCTACTTGTAAAATGCTAAATATTTTAAAGGAATTTTCATTTAATATGTTTACAATATTTCATTAGCATAGGTTAATATATTGTGTCTTCTGAGTCTATAACTAGATAAAAGACAAATATTTTTCTACTTTGTAACTTTTAAAAAAATATGCAAGTTGGGATGGAATTCATTAGAAGGGCGTACAGCTTTCTCTGGGATTTTAGCTACTTGTCTAGATATGGCTTTTATTACTGCACTTGAAATAATATAAACTTTTATCCTTTTGAAATTTTTTTGTACTAAACATTTGTGCATCTTCTTAAAATTTGAGGGTTTATATTTCATAACAGACACAATTTTTGAAAAATCTTTGATGGGGACTATGAAAAGCTTTGGGAAGTGCAAAATTTAATATAAATGTAAACACTTGTAAAAAAAATTGCAATTCTTATCATTTCCTATATTTATTCCTGTAAAGAAAAAATAACCTCAAAACACACTATACCTCTAATACCTTTTCTGACTAGTGAAGTTTACTTCTAATTATCTCTAATATAGTTTTAGATGTCATAAATACTTGGTAAAAATGATAAGCCTTTACTAACATGAGACCTCATTCTAGCTATGTGTAAATGAAATCCTTCCTGCCTGAGAGACAAAAGAATATGTCTAGATTTGTTCTAAAAAGTATTATATGTATGAACTAATTGAATTAAAAATTAAGCATTATAATTATTCTGCTTTTGTTGATAATTTGATAAGTATCAACTACAATAAAAAAAGGTTTATTTTCATGGTTAGTGTCAGAAAATAAGATTTATCAATATGTTTTAGAGAGTCATTACTAAACTCATTTAGGATTTGTCTATATGACAATATACATGCAAAAATAAAATCTGGCTTTTGCTCAGTTGCCAGAGTTTCTAGCTTTTAGAACAATAAATACTTAGAAATGCTGAAACCTTTATGTAATATTTCACTTTAAAAAATCTTGAAAATTATTCTTGTTACTCTCTCCTTTTCAGAAACCTTCAATTAATTATCAAAATGTTTGGCAAAGGGTACTTAATAATATAAGAAGTATGTAACTTCTTATGGTAAGAAGTATGGTAAGAAACAGCTCAGAAGAAGACATACATGAGGCCAACAAACATATGAAAAAATGCTCATCATCACTGGTCATTAGAGAGATGCAAATCAAAACCACATTGAGATACCATCTCACGCCAGTTAGAATGGCAATCATTAAAAAATCTGGAGACAGCAGGTGCTGGAGAGGATGTGGAGAAATAGGAACACTCTTACACTGTTGGTGGGAGTGTAAATTAGTTCAACCATTGTGGACGACAGTGTGGCGATTCCTCAGGGACCTAGAAATAGAAATTCCATTTGACCCAGCAATCCCATTACTGGGTATATATCCAAAGGACTATAAATCGTTCTACTATAAGGACACATGCACACGAACGTTCATTGCAGCACTGTTTACAATAGCAAAGAACTGGAACCAACCCAAATGCCCAACGATGATAGACTAGACTGGGAAAATGTGGCACATATACACCATGGAATATTATGCAGCAATCAAAAATGATGAGTTTGTGTCCTTTGTAAGGACATGGATGAATCTGGAGAACATCATTCTCAGCAAACTGACACAAGAACAGAAAAAGAAATACCGCATATACTCACTCATAGGCGGGTGAGAAAAATGAGAACACATGGACACAGAGAGGCGGTCTACTATACACTGGGGTCTATTGGGGGGAATGGGGGAGGGACAGTGGGGGGGGCTGGGGAGGGATAGCCTGGGGATGAATGCCAAGTGTGGGTGAAGGGGAGGAAGGCAGCAAAACACACTGCCATGTGGGTACCTATGCAACTATCTTGCACGTTCTGCACATGTACCCCAAAACCTATAATGCAATAAAAATTTAAAAAAAAAAAAAGAAAGAAACAGCTCAGGAATTGGGACATAATATTTGGGTTGTGCAAACCTTGGTACACATTGATAAATTTGTGTGGCATCTTAAATAACAGGTAACCGTTTTATACAAATATGTAAATCTTACCAAGGAACAAGTTATTTTCAGTCTTAAACAATAGAGAAACAAAATGTACTGGTTTGTTTCCACAACAGAGTTCAGTCTTTTTCTGCAAGTATAGAACCCCAAAATTTTAGAGACTAGAGAGACCACAATTTCATGTATAGCAAAGTTTCTCAGATATTTGGATTACACAGACATCTCATGTACTCCATAAATATATATACCTACTGTGTACCCACAAAAATTAAAATAAAAGAATAGCAGTCACAACAATCAAGTTAGAAGAAAACAAAGAGTAATAATTTTTTCATGGAGTCAGGCATATTTAAAAGAAAATATCTCTATTTTGCAATATAATGTTAGAAAACTTATTTAAAACCTCAATACTACTGCTTACACTAATATAAACACAACCACAGAATGAAGGATGATATAGTAAATACATTTTATTATTTTATTTTTTTTCAACTTTTATTTTAGAATCAGGACTTACATGTGCAGGTTTGTTTTAAGGGCATGGTGCTGAGGTTTGGGGTAAGAATTAATGTTACCCAGGCAATGAGTGTACTACCTAATATGTGGTTTTTCAATCCTTGCCACCCTCTTCACCTCTGCTCTCCTGTATTCTCCAGTGTCTATTGTTTGCTATCTTAATGACTATGTACCCAGTGTTTAGCTCTCACTTATAAGTGAGAACATGTAGTATTTGTTTTTCTATTTCTGTGTTATTCTGCTTAGGATTATGGTCTTTACCTGCACCACATGTTTTTATAGCTGTGTAGTGTTCCACAGTGTGTATTTACCACATTTTCTTTATCTAATCCACCATTGATAGGTACTTGGGTTGTTCCATGTCAATGCTATTGTGAATAGTACTGGGATGAATGTACAGGAGCATGTGTCTTTTTGGTAGAATGATTTATTTTCCTTTGAGTACATACCCAGTAACAGAATTGTGTCAAATGGTAGTTCAATTCTTAGTTCTCTGAGAAATCTCCATTTTAACTTTCTAAAATGTTTTACCGTATATTTGCCTCCTTCCTCTATTGTTCATAATAGAACCCCTTACATGTCCTACAATTTCCTGCACAGTCTGGCCCCTTCTCTCTTATCCAGTGTTTCACTCACCTTGCTTTTTACCCTAAAGCCTCCCTGATTTTCTTATGGTCACCTAAAAGCAGTAGAATAGTAGGGCAAACAAAGATCAGGGATCACAAGATAATATTACATTGAACTGTTAAAAAATATTAAAATTTATTTTAATGTTCACCTACAAAATTATAAAAGTAGATTTCATTGAGATTTCTAATAAGAATTCCTTCCTTGATACCCTATCAGAAGTGAGCCCTCATAGAAAGTAGAGGAGTTCCATGGATATCTTTATATATCTCTATCTCTAACTACCTATCAATCATTTATTATAAGGAATTGGCTTAAGTTATTATGGAGCCTAAGAACTCCCATGATCTTGAACTTGATTAAAGACAAAAGTTAATATCTGCAATTATAAAATTCCTAGGAAAAAACATTGGTGAAAAGCTCCTTGACATTACTCATAGCAATTAATTTTTAGGATATGACATCAAAGGCATGGGCAAAAAAAAAAAAGCAAACATAAACAAGTGGGGTTACATCAAACTAAAAACCTTTTCCGTGGCAAAGGAAACGATAAAATGAAGAACAATTAACAGTATGGGACAAAATATTGACAATATTTTCATATATCTGGTTAGGTGTTAATATCTAAGATATATTTTAAAAACGTGCAACTCAGTAGCCAAACAAAAATAAATAATCCAATTTTAAGTGAGCAAAGGACCTGAATAGACAGTTTCCAAAGAAGACATACATATGGACAACAGGTACATGAAAAGGTGCTCAACATCACTAATGATCAGGGAAATGCAAATCAAAATCACAATGAGTTTGACCTGTTAGAATGACTACATTCAAAAAGAAAAGTAATAACAAGTGTCATTGAGGATGTTGAGAAAAGGAAAACCTGTACACTGTTGGTGAGAATGTAAATTAGTGCCAATAGTATGGAGTTTCTTCAAAAACTTAAAATTAGTTTTACATATGACCCAGTAATCTCAGTTCTGTGTATATATCCAAAGGAAATAAAATCAGTATGTTCAAGAGATACCTGCACTCTTGTTCCAGTATTATGCACAATAGCCAAGATGTGAAAACAACCTGAAGTGTTTGTTGACGGGTAAACAAGTTAAATGTGGCTTGTGTGTATTTTTTGTGTGCCTGTGTGTGTGTATACAAATGACTGAGAAGATTATTCAGCTATAAATAAGAAGGAAATCCTGCCATCTGCATCATCATGGATAGATCTCAGAGAAAGACAAAGTATGATCCCACTTATATGTGGATTCTAAAAGATTCGAACTTGGAAACGATTAGTCGAACAGTGGTTGCCAAAGTCTGGGAGGTGGGGGAAATGGGGAAATGTTTGTAAAAAGGGGACAGACTTCCAGTCATAAGATGAATAAGCTTTGAAAATCTAACATACAGTATGGTGACTATACTTAATTATATCGTATCATATACTTGTTTACTGGAAATTTGTTATGTGAGTAGCTCTTAGGTGTCCTTATATGGACACACAGACAGACACACACACACACACACACACACACACACACCAAAGAGTAAAATAGCGTAGTGATTGATATGTTAATTTTTTGTGGTAATCATTTCACAGTGTATGTGTATGTCAAATCACTGCATTGTACATCTTGAATATAAAAAATTTTTATTAGCCAATTATATCTCAATAAAGCTGAAAAAACATTTTAAAAATGAAACAAATCCTGATTAGTTTGCCAGAAAATGATAACTTACTAGGCAATTTTTAACAAAATGTTTGCCTACTGGCTAGATGGATTGAAAACACAATCATAATTTGGTAAGTTTAATCATTCAATTTTGTTATTTAAATTTGCTTCTTTTGTGAACTATTATGTTTTTAAGAGTTATGAATACTTTTTTTTTTAATTGTAGAAAAGGCCTGAGACTCCTGGGATTCGAAGGCACACATAGGATAAATAGGCTCCACCCTGTTTTCCTGGAGAGGTACACCAAAAGCATTGGCAACAAAAGCCAAAATAGACAAATGGGACCTAATCAAACTCCACAGCTTCTGCACGGCAAAAGAAAGAGTCACTAGAGTGAATCAGCAACCATCAGAATGGGAAAAAATCTTTGCAGTTTACGCATCTGACAAAGGGCTGATATCCAGAATTTACAAAGAACTCAAACAGATTTACAGAAAAAAAACAAACAAGCCCATTCAAAAATGGGCAAAGGATATGAACAGAAACTTTACAAAAGAAGACATACATGAGGCCAACAAACACATGAAAAAATGCTCATCATCACTGGTCATTAGAGAGATGCAAATCAAAACCACATTGAGATACAATCTCAGGCCAGTTAGAATGGCAATCATTAAAAAATCTGGAGACAGCAGATGCTGGAGAGGATGTGGAGAAATAGGAACACTTACACTGTTGGTGGGAGTGTAAATTAGTTCAACCATTGTGGAAGACAGTGTGGCGATTCCTCAAGGACCTAGAAATAGAAATTCCATTTGACCCAGCAATGCCATTACTAGCTATATATCCAAAGGACTATAAATCGTTCTACTATAAGGACACATGCACACGAATGTTCATTGCAGCACTGTTTACAATAGCAAAGACCTGGAACCAACCCAAATGCCCAACAATGATAGACTGGACTGGGAAAATGTGGCACATATACACCATGGAATATTATGCGGCAATCAAAAATGATGAGTTAGTGTCCTTTGTAAGGACATGGATGAATCTGGAGAACATCATTCTCAGCAAACTGACACAAGAACAGAAAAAGAAATACCGCATATTCTCACTCATAGGCGGGTGAGAAAAATGAGAACATATGGACACAGGGAGGGGGTCTACTACACACTGGGGTCTATTGGGGAGAATGGGGGAGGGACAGTGGGGGGGGCTGGGAGGGATAGCCTGGGGATAAATGCCAAGTGTGGATGAAGGGGAGGAAGGCAGCAAAGCACACTGACATGTGTGTACCTATGCAACTATCTTGCACACTCTGCACATGTACCCCAAAACCTATAATGCAATAAAAATTTAAAAAATTAAAAAAAAAACCAACAATATTTAATCCAGAACTTTTTGGAATACATACAGGTGTTCTTTTCAAAAGAGTTTAGCAGTCAAATGAATTTGAGAGACTCAAACTCATTGTGGTTTAAGCAAAGTTAAACATTATTGCAGGGTCTTTCAGAGCCTTTAATCTAGTAAATGCTTGTGACATTCAAAGTGGGGCTGTAAGTAAAGGCTGCCTTCAAAACTTTCACACAGGGAACTACAAGGTAAGGGCCCTAGGAAGGGGTGAGGAGGCAAAAGGACAAGGAGGCTGGATAGGGACCTGGATAGGGGCCTGCTTATGAGACTGTATTTTCCAAAAACATTGAACTATAGAATGCTTTTTGATGGAAATAGTAATAACATAACAGAACACACAGGCACAGGTGAAAAATGAAAAGCAACATTTCTCCCAAAGGGAAAGGAAAACTTCCCATGCCCTCAGGGTAGAGGAGGGGAATCAATGTTTTGAGCTCTTTTTAAGCATCACATTAACTTTTTTACAACCACTGGGCTTCGAACAATAGAGATTTAGGATACAAAGGGGTCCAACACTTGGCTTTCCAGGAGTGTGATCCAAGAATGTCAGGTCACCTGCAACACCTGTGCAGGTACCCAGAGAGACAGAGAGAGAGAGAGAGAGAGAGAGAGAGAGAGAGAGAGAGAGAGAGAGAGAGAGAGAGAGAGAGAGCCCCCTTTGCAGAAGGCCAGGATGTCCCTGGGAAGTGGTATGAGGAGGAGTCATTACAGGGTCCACAAATCCATACATGCTTCAAGTATCATCCATGACTCTCATACATGGCCTGTCTCATAGTGATTTGCACCATTCTATCTCAAACAGATAAATGCTGCTGTGATTGGTAAAGTACAATTAATGTAAACATCTTGCTGAATTCACAGTAACAGTCCCTCTTATCGATGGATAAGAGTAGAACTAATATTATGTGTAGGTCCTCAAGCTTTTAATTTTTAAATAAGCAGTGTAAAAATGGTTCATAAAATAGAAAATATCAAAAGATATAAAATAAAATTATCCATCATTTATATCTGTAAAATTATTTCCTTTCTCATCCTATACTAAGAGTCTAGATAATTATTGTTTTTAGTTTCTTCTGTAATCATTCAAGTTTTTTCAGCATACACAAGGACATTCAAATGTAGATTTTTACTTTCCCATTTCTTACAAAATAGATAGCATATATTATATGCTATCCTTCATTTATGGGGGGTCAGATATGACTGTACTACTGTATCTCCTCTCTGTTGAAAAGACTTCTTCACCCTCATACAGCTCATAAATACTGTCAAAAGCTACCTAAACCCTGAACCACTCATACAGCAGTTGGTCTTATATCCAATACCTCACTTTTCCTCCCCACCTTCATGGATGCCCTTAGAATGCTTCTGGTGCCATATGGGACTGAGCCTTAATCATAGCTTTGTGATTGGTGACATCCATTTGCCTGCAAGGATAGACTGTCTCTTGCAGAACAAGATATCATACCATCCCAAATCCCAGAATCTACAGAGGAGCTCCCCTCTTAATGTGTGGACTATTAGTTTTTAAAGCTATAATAGTCATCATAATTTGGCATCCAAATAAATTGCCAGAGAGTCAGAATTATAATCACTGCATCATAAAGTATTAAGCTAAGATTTTCAACAATAAAAATCCATAATCTAGTCACAGTTAACAGTGCTATTTTTTGTGAGTGAAAATGTTTCTGTACCATTCAAATAACCTTTAAACATTTATACTTTTATTTTTGTATTATACACATAATAATACAATAATACATGCATGCTGTTTATGAATAAAAAATACATAAATACACAGGTATCATATTAACAGTATGGTCAAATTTTTAAACTGACTGTTGTACATAATTAAAATAAAATTTAGAGATTACTGCTCCCATTAACTGTGTTTCCTCCGACTTCAGGATAGTGTTCATGCTTTGCCTCTTGCCTGAAAGGCTCTCAGGTTTATCCTTCCATCCCTTATTTTCATTACTTAACTCTTGCTCATTCAATCTCAAGTCAAATGACACTTTCTTGGTGAAATTTATCTGATCTTCTCCAGAAGTTACTCATTATACTCTCCTGTGGCTCTTTTTACTTTATCTTCATAGTGCTTTAACTGTGTAAGCAGTATGTAATTTGTATTCACTTCTATGATTATTTGCTTAATGTCTTCCTCCCACTCCACTCTCGTACTAGGCTCTCAGCTTCAGCAAGGTAGGGTCCTTGTATCTCCAGTGCCCAGCAGCCTCTGCGGCAAACACAGTAGTAGACATATGTGAATGAATTAATTGCCCTTAAAAACTTTATTGTGAATGAGCAACAATTCAAGGACTGGTGTATGGGTATCATAAGTTGGATTAACCTTTTCATTTTTACAGATAATATAACTGACACCAAAATAGCTGAAATTATAATCTCTAGATTCATAGTTTGGTGACTAGGAATTAGGTATCCAGATTCCCAACCCATAGTTATTAATACTGTCATGTTGTATCACTTTTTATACTATATTAATTTCTTTAGATATATTCTATATCTACAAATCACTTATCAACTTCTCTGTTCCAGACATACAGAAAATGTTTTATCCCAGGGTTTTGTGGGACATAAGCTTATACAAATTGGTGAGTGGAAAGAGTTCCTTTTTAAACAAAAATTTAAGAAAACTATAAATATGAAATTTGATACAGTAAGTGGTTTTATATTCTGGATGTAATTGCAACACCAAGAAGGCTAGAAATACTTATTTCTAGAATTATCATTCTACAGAGAAGTAACTAAAAATTATGGACACTATATCCCCCTTTAAAAAATTGGCCAGGCACAGTGACTCACGCCTGTAATCCCAGCACTTTGGCAGGCTGAGGCAGGCAGATCACTTGAGGTCAGTAGTTCAAGACCAGCCTGGCCAATGTGGTGAAACCTTTCTCTACTAAACATACCAAAAAAAGAAAAAAAAATTAGCTGGATGTTGTGGTGGGCACCTGTAATTCTAGCTACTCAGGAGGCTGAGGCAGGAGAACTGCTTGTGTCTGGGAGGCAGAGGTTGCAGTCAACTGAGATCATGCCGCCACACTCCAGCCTGGGTGACAAAACGAAATTCCATCTCAAAAAAAAACAAAATGAAAATACCTGCAATTAAACCTCTCTCTAGCTAGATGATTCCTACTATGATAGAATATTGCACAGCCTTGACAGGAGTGGTCACGTGATAGTGTATACTGGAGAGGAAAATTACAGTGATTTTTAATCATTTTGGTTAAATAACTTACTTTTGCAAATTTTGCAAGATGTATGATCACATTGTTGAGGCCCCTTCTAGGGCCTTGGAAGAAAATATTAGCAATGAGGAGGCTGTGAAATGAAGCTCCATTAACATTAAAATAAACACTTCTGTGCTGATACATTTGTGTAACAGCTCTTGAAATTTGCTCTCCTTGACCTGCTCAATTTGTACGTACTCTATATTATGTATGTCCAGTAAACTGAATTTATCAAATTGCCAAGTTCCTAATACAATCTTACTAGCTGCCCTACTATTTTTCCCACCCCTTATTTATTTATTTATTTATTTATTTATTTATTTATTTATTTGGTTTATCTCCTTTGAGATTTTGTTCTCTTTCAGAGGAAAAAAAAGTAAAGCCTGAATGTTGAACATTTAAAAACTTCTCTAGGCCTGGCGCGGTGGCTCAAGCCTGTAATCCCAGCACTTCGGGAGGCCCAGGTGGGTGGATTATGAGGTCAAGAGATCGAGACCATCCTGGTCAACAAGGTGAAACCCCGTCTCTACTAAAAATATAAAAAAATTAGCTGGGCATGGTGGCAGGAGAATTGCCTGAACCCAGGAGGTGGAGGTTGCGGTGAGCTGAGATCGCGCCATTGCACTCCAGACTGGGTAATAAGAGTGAAACTCCGTCTCAAACAAAAAAAACAAAAAAAAAACAAAAACAAAAACAAACAAACAAACAAAAAAAACACTTCTCTAGAGCGTGTTTTCACTTATGAGACAAGTTCAAAACATTTATTGCTCTTTCAGCTTAAAATGGCAAAGTAGGGTACTATTAATGCTCAAATGCTGCATATATGTACACTCAAGGTATAACATGTAATCTAAAGTAGGCACAATTCCTTTCATGGGGAAGAGAATTGGAAGTTGGAAATAGCCAAATTGTCCAGCAGTCAGCAGGCAAACCTCTCATTTTCTAGTGTTCTTCAGTCTTCGGCCTCTACATCCATACTTAACATATTTCTCTACCCACTTCTATGTTTTGCATTTCTGCCTGTTGCATTTTTACCATTGTAAAATATGAACTCTTGACTCATTTCTTCCTCTGTATTCACTTTCATGAAACAAAGAGATAACATGAAATTTGTAAAAAAAAATAGATGAGATTAAGTATAAAATCCACCAGTTATTAACTGGGAAAACTTTAGCAAATTAACCTTTCTGAGCCTCAACTTCTTCATCTTTAAATGGAGAAAATAATTCCTTCTTCAAAATGCAGTTTTGAGAATTAAATGAGTTTTTCCATGTCATGAAGGATTAGTACTCTCTACCAAGTAGGAACTCCATGTTATATTCTCTTTTATTTTCTTTAGTCCTTTTATGTCTTCTTAGTACTTGTTTAGTTCACTAGACACTTATATTCTTCCTTTAAAAATTATACTGTGGGCTGGGCGAGGTGACTCATGCTTGTAATTCTAGCACTTTGGGAAGCTGAGGTGGGCAGATCATGAGGTCTGGAGTTTGAGACCAGCCTGGCCAACACATTGAAACCCCATCTCTACTAAAAATACAAAAATTAGCCAGGCATGGTGGTGGACACCTGTAATCCCAGCTACTTGGGAGGCTGAGGCAGAAGAATTGCTTGAACCCAGGAGGCAGATGTTGCAGTGAGCTGTCATACCACTGCCCTCCAGCCTGGGTAACAGAGCCAGACTCTGTCTCAAAAAAGAAAAAAATATATATTGTGGCTGGTAGCTAATGCCTGTAAACCCAGCACTTTGGGAGGCCGAGGTGGCCAGATTATGAGGTCAGGAGTTCGAGACTAACCTAGCCAACATAGTGGAACCCCGTCTCTACTAAAAATACAAAAATTAGTCAGGCATGGCGATGGATGCCTGCAGTCCCAGCTACTTGGGAGGCTGAAGCAGAAGAATCACTTGAACCTAGGAGGTGGAGTTTGCGGTGAGCCAAGACTGCGCCATTGCACTCCAGCCTGGAGCAAGAGTCCATCTCAAAAATCAAAAATTAAATCATGTATTCAGCTCTTTGACCTTGACTTTATACTCCATATGCTCAAGAGCTACTTCCTTTCTTCATATCCTTCATAGTGCCTAGCACAGTGGCTTGCCACATATGAGGCAGTTATTAAGTGCATGTAATCTTAACTAATTTAGATAGTCATTACTTTAATAGCAAAATTTGAAATGACAGTGTTCTAGTGTTAAAAGAAGGGATTATTAAGGCTATATGTAACAATTATAATAGCAATTTCAACTATTATTTCAAATTTCTAGTAGGCCTGGGAAATAGAAGCTTCATTTTCAAACTTCATAGGTAGTGCCCCATCCCCACTCACATACCCAAAAAATAAAGCAAAAAAAAAAAAAAGGAGGAGAGGGACGTAGGAGAGAGAGGGTTCTTTTTATTCTTCCATGTATATGATCATTTCATCCTGACTTTCTGTCTTAGAGACAGACCTCTTTAGGAGTAGTTACCGTGTAAGAAATATCCTATATGATGTTATGGAGAAGTTAGTCCTCCTTAACATCATATAGAAGGCTAATATTGTTATATGTAAGGAGGTATTTTTCACATTAATCAAGTATTATATATTATCTTCAGATTTTCTGAAACATTTTTACTACAACTTTGTATAAAATTTTGTGCTAACACAAATCGTACTTTAGATGAATCTTTTATTATACAATCGTGTGCAACTCCAACTCATGTATAATGATTTCTTTTTGCCAGCTCAATTTTCTAGTTATTATTGATTGCTCACATTTTATACATATTGCTCATAATGAAGAATGCTTGTTCTAATAATTATTGTTCTAGTGTTGGTAAAGATGGCAACACAATTAGCTTCAAAGAAAGTTAATGCAACACCCTATCTCAATTCATCACAAACCCTATTGGATTACCTATGGAAATATGAAGGGTCAGTCAGGCTCTGCAGGCATAAGAATAATCTAACATCATAATTGCTTTACTATTAGTTGTCATCACTACAGAAAAGTGGTTGAGAATTAAGTGCTCTCTTCATCAAAATGATTAGGCTATTAACTGTACAACCTCCTTTTAGAGACTGTTTTTATGATTATCTGATAATTCAAAGCTTTTTCTGCTTCTTTTAATTTAAAAGCCTTCTTCCACCTGTACAAACTGAGCAAAGTAAAGTTATTTCAACCTTCAACTTAATTAATTAAAAATTAAAATTTTTACACTAGAGTAAAAATCTCAATGTAATGTTTCCAGGAGACACACTATTTAAAAGTCATCTAAAATCCAAAAACCATATTTAGTTTGAAAAAATTTAGGTAACTAGATTTTCATTATAATTACCTGTTTTTATTAATAATTTATTGTATTATATACTTCCTCCATTCGAAGACATAATAGTGACTTGAATCTTTCTCCTCTTTTCACATTATTTCAACACCGATATGTGTTCCACTTAAAAGAAAAACTGCTATATCTGTATTAATTGAAAACAATTTTGCATTGGCTTTATCTATGCACATAATCAAAATGAAATTATTTTCCTGTGGGCTTCAGTGCCTTTTCTACTGAGTGAATAAGGTCAAAGTCAGTAGCTATATTTGATAAGATTCCACGTTTGCTCTTGGTGTCTTCTGTCTTATGTTGGGTTAAAACAAAGCTTATTACACTTCCCACTTGTTCAATGGTTCTTCTGAAGATAAATGCCATGCGTATCTGTTTAACATACTACATCTGTAAGAGTGCTTTCCCCCTTTTTTTTTTGTAGGATTATTTCTGCTTTGTGTGATATTAAATACAGGCTCTTGATTTATGTTTCCTGTGATGAGAAAGTTTTCAAGGTTTTAGAGTACAGGCTTAAATATTAAAATAATATAGTTCTTCTACATTCATCAAAAATCTCTATTATTAGATAAAATGGAATCACATGTGCCCTATAGTGCTATCATAGAATATTGTTAACCCCTCATGAATGAAGCAGCTCAGATCTCAGGAAGTAGGTCACAGAAGCAGTTATATATTTAGTACTCCCTGTTCTTTTTAGTCTCCTCCTCCCTCTGTCCACATTTTATTCTTTTCCAATAGACAATTGGGTAAGATAGGGGAAAGAATAGTTACTTTTCTGCCTCAGCTTTAGTACTAAGTGGGTGACAGAATAAATTAGAAAATTCTATCCCTAATTCTACTTATTTATTACATTCCTTGTATCTCAGAATTTAGCCTGAAAATTTTAATCTGAGAATGTGTATCATGACATCCTAATTCTAAAGTCTAATATAGCCAGTGCAGCTGCTTTCACTGCCTATCTCCACACAATATGCAGAGGAGACTAGAGATTTTTTGAGAAAACCTTCTTTGAAGGAAACTTATAGATAGGAGGAAGAAGTTGTGGAATTTCTCCTTCCTTTTGACTAGAGAAAGAAAGGTGTACCCTGTTTCTCCCCAAATGAAGCTGAGTGAAGGAGCCTCCCCCAAAATTACTCCAAGTAATTGGACTGACTGCAAGAAGATATACAGACATTCTATTTTTGGACTAGATGCTTGTTACACTGTAATTTCCTAGTCCTTACTATGCTGTTACTGTTGATTAATGCCAAGAGACATTGTATTGCCCAGCATTTAGAATTTTAAGCTATCCAAGTAGTTGGTGGCTGACTATTGCCTAGGTAGTTTCAAATGAAGAAGAATGGCTGCAGGAGTCTTTCTTTGGCAGGATAAAGCAAAGAAATCAGCAACTAAAATGCTTATATTTGCTTTCTTGGGTATTAAAGGAAGTGTGAGGTCCTAAGGGCTATGTAGTACCTGGAATGGTGGCTTCCTGCAACTCATCCAGGTGGGCTGGCCAATGACATGAGATTTAGCAGAAAGAAGCTAAAGTTTTTCTGCCAGGTACAAGATATGGAGCAGGGTACAAATGGCCAGGTAGGAAATATATCAAAAAGTTAGAGAGGGGACAGTGCAAAGCTCCCTGAAGGAAGGAAGGGAAGGGGGACACTCCAAAAAACACACAAATGGGCCTTAAAACAGAAAGTTAGGTTTGGGGTGACAACCATATTGTAGGGCACCAGAATCACATTGTAAAAATAAAACAAACAAAACAAAAACAAAATATTTGACACATAGCACATACTTTGTCGTTCTTCCTTCAAAGCCCTCTTCCTACTCATATTCCCAATCCTGCATGCAGGAGACAGGTGGGGAAGGAACAGCAAAGTTAATTGGAAAATAAAACTAAATCCACAACTTCTTTCCCCAGAGGCAGGTCTATAAGCCACAAGGCAAGACTGAGAAGAGCAAGAGGGGAAGAGCAGTGTGTCAGATTCGAAGCAGAGCTTTTGTTTTAGAGTTCACTGGATGCAGCAACAGATTAGATAGGAGGTCTGGTCAAGATGCTGTGACATATATGCCTGACAATAGATAAGCTATGCATTACAAAGCATGTTTGTAGGCACTGGTGGGAGAAAATTCCTGCATATACCATTCCAGGTTCAGCTAATCATAAACCAATAACTAATTTTTGGCAGAAATTGTTTTATCCCCTTTCATCCAACCCATGATGTTTGGTAATAGTCCTGGTTTTCATTTGGGGGTCCCTTTAGCTTAACTTCAATCCTGACTCTAAAAACAGGGCATATAGCTCAGGCTAAAATATTTCAGCATAAACTCATCTCCTGGAGACATTATTGGTTCAAAGAAGGGTGGCAACCAATTGCCGGTGGCTTGGAATCCTGGGGCAGAGTTCAAGGACGGTTGGCATGGCAGCTTTGGGAATCTCAGCACCAAGGACCAGTGGCCCCTACTGGGGGACCCTTACTCCCCCAGTAATGGCTGTGGCACTAAGGACTCATTTTGTTCCTTGTAATTGCCCTCTGCTCAATGAAACATATGGCCTTTGGCCACTTAAGCATGCTTCTTGCCAACTTTTGGATCTCTGAGAGAGGTTGAGAAGATCTCATTCACATATCTTAGGCAAGGGTTGGCCATGAGAATAGCAAATATAACTAAAGAAATAGTCTCTTTCAGGTAATCTCAGAACAATATCATCAGCTCAACTGATACAGAGGTGGAATATTAGAAGTCTTCAGAAGTTGCTTATTTTTTAAAGATGAAAAGGCTGAGGGTGCTAATGGTCTTTGTTTTTTTAATAGACATGGTGATAAGGATCTGTAAGAGACACAAGGACATTGGCATAACTCAGAATGTGATTAAATGCTGTACATGAGAAATATGCAATGCAATTTTGTTTGTCAATTTAAAAGATAAAATATATACAGGATTGCTTTGGGGATATTCCAATCACCAGCCAGAATGTTAAGTATATTTTGGATATTTCTATATGAATGCATTTTGATTATAATGTTATATAACTTGCTATTCTTTATGGTATAGTGGCAAAAAACAAGAAAATTCCATTCAATTGAAATGCTTTGGAAGCTTTAATAGAAATTGAAAGTTGGCTGAAATTATTAAAAGATGGCTAGGAAAATGGGAAGGATCTGCAATTTGTTTTGTATTATTTCTCCTGAAATTAAAGTTGGAGAACTAAACACAAATCACTGGAACAGCTAATCCAAGTGGTTTTCATACAATTTGTCTCTCTCATAGGGAGTTTTAACTTTTCAAGTGACTTGAAAGCAACCATGGGACGCTATACTGACAAAATGTGTTTAATCCTCTATCCAAGTTCATGTCATATTAGGTAGTTAGGATTGGACATACATGAATGTTTGTCGAAGTGTTGTGCCTCTGAAGGAAAACCATGTATTCTTCAACCATATATATTCATGTAGATTCCTGTAGAAATATCTGGAGTAGCACTCCTGGCTGGTTTGGATTATGGATTAACCATTGAATGTTTTGATGTATAGTACTTCAGTGAGAACCACAGCTATGTCTCCCAGAGGGTTATATGACAGATATATTTATCCACATTAGGCTCCTCAGTATAAAACACAGCCGCCTAGACGCATGACAATATCAACCATGAGGCTCATGCTTGGTGCAGCCCAAGCAGACAACAAAGAGGTATGAAAACATTCTTCAGTGGCTACAGACATCTAGGACACCTGAGAAAAAAACGTGGGTTTTATATTAAGTTTGGAAGGGGGTCCATAATTGATAACAAATATTTTAAATATTATTTTTATAATTAGTTATTCAGGGCATAATAAATGGAATTTGAAACCTATGTATATCTTTAAACTCCTACAAGAGAAAATTATACCTATTTTTTTTACTTATATTCTTGCAGCTAATTGAGATTATTTTTCAATGATAGTATTTTTGGCTAACTTTTCTGTCCTGTTTATGGTAAACTCCAGAGGCACGAGAAAAGTTTGAAATTCTGTATGAAGCAGTTTATTTTATGCTTTTATTTAGTCTTCTAGACACATTTTTCCAATAATAATGATTAACTACTTAGCCATCTTTTTGTTCTTTGGAGATTTTTCATGTTATAATTAGTAATGACAATTGTGTTAAGATAGTCTTTGTGTTTACCAGTGAATGATTATAAGTAAAGTGTAAAACAATTTTCCCATGTGGTAAAGCCACCCACTTTTCACTGTCTACCTGAATTGTCTTAGCTCTGCAGTTAATATACAATTTTTTAAATTTTCTGAAAAAGATTGTTACAGTTAGTTCTCTACAGAGTTCTGAAAACCTACTCTGAAAGTGTTGTGATTAATGTCAGAGGAAAATATTATACTAGGTATAAAACAGAGAGCAAAGTAGTGGTTCCCAAACTAACCAATTACAGAATTAACTGGGGAGTTTTGAGAAACAGAAATTTCCTTTATCCAGCCCAGATATACTCAATCAGAATTTCTAGGCCTGGAGTGGAGTGTAGGAATCTCAAGAATAAAATAAAATAAAGTCTTCCCCCTCTAGGAAGCCATTGTTTTAAAAGGAATGATGATATCAAATGTGCTAAAGTAACAGAGAGATCTATAGGTTTCCATTTCACTTTTTAAAAGGTCAGATTTCTAGACTCTTTGGGAGAAACAAACTGAATCCCAGGCTGATACAATTAGAAAACAAAGCTCATTAAGTTGGAAAAGAAGCAAAATGACTACACAATAATCCTTTAACCGAAGGATTTAAATCATAAATGTGTAAGTGTCCTTAAAGAAGATACATTATCTAGATCTTTTCATCAGAAAAGTCAAAATTGTTCATCACAAACATAATTATTTGCATCGATATGGTAACCTCTTTTGGTTTTCAAAATAGTGAAGATAGACAGGAGCATTTCTATCTTCCTCATTTTGAGATGCAGAGTTTGTCTCAAGGTTACAGATAATGGGAACCAAGTTATAGAAACCTATGTGTGCTGATCTGTTCTATTTGGTGCCATGTTTTACAGACAGAGCTATGAAGTCAGGGGATTGTGTTGCTGGTCACACCTCACCCGCTTTTAGTGTGACAGGAAAATGTATAATGCATTTCTTGTAAATGTTGATAATAAAGGTTTGCATCCTAAAAGGGGATTT
This sequence comes from Saguinus oedipus, assembly GCA_031835075.1. NCBI lineage: Eukaryota > Metazoa > Chordata > Mammalia > Primates > Cebidae > Saguinus > Saguinus oedipus. Next base: position 141,801,364 of record CM063169.1, read on the forward strand.
TATATATTTAAAAAATACTTTGAAGTGAAACCCTCACTCTTTAAAAAATTATTTAAAATGGCAATGCTACTACCTAAATTTGTAGATTGCAAGGGAGGTTAAAAGGCATTTAGTCATGTTCCCTCATATTATAGGTGAAGACTCTAAGGCTCAGTGCTTTATGGTTTGCATAGTAACTAATAGCTAATCTGGACAATTTTTGGAAAAAGGACATCTTTTCTATTTTTCCATAATTATGGATTTGTTAAAGATACTAAAACGAACTAATTGGTGATTTATGTTAGTTTGAATTGCTAATATTTTAACCTTAAATTTCACTTTTCATGCAAAAATGAACCATTTCATAATAATTTGAACTGAAGAAATTTTCTTTTCTAAATATCATACACTGAGATAAGTTGATTATATTACCTATGAAGGATTCTATCATTCCCAAAATTAAAATATTGTTTTATTTACTCGAACACTAATAATAATGGTGGTTTCAAAGGAGTAGTAAAAGAGAAATATTTTCTTTTTTTCTTTACAAACCGTTTACTGTTTTTACTTTGCTATTATGATAATGAGCAGAAAATTATATAAACAATATTTTGAGGGAACTTTCTCCTGGTTGGTTTTAAATCACTGTGCTTCTTGAAACATCTTACTATTTAAATTATTTCTGTAAAATATGGGCAGTTTATATATTATAAACATTGTGTTTACCTTCAGGATATGGTAGTAAGTACTTTCAGCAATTACAAATCATTATTTTTTTTCTCATGTCTATTGATGTTTCAGTTAATGATATAATCCCTACGAGCACCTAATAAGCATTTCTAAGTTCTTCCAAGCTTCTCCCTCCTTTCCTAACTCAATGTTCTGCTCCTAATCTCTTCAGCTACTCCTCATTTTATTGAGTCATTTGCACATGACTCATCCATTACTGAGATTAAGCTGTGTCTACCCCAGAACTGTGACAAAATTTACCATATCTGAATGGATGTATTAGTCAGTTGGGGCTATCATAACATAAACTGAGTGGCTTCAACAATGGAAATTAATCTTCTCATAGTTCTGGAGGTTAAAAGTTATAAATCAAGTTCCAACAGGGTTGGCCTCTGGTGAGAGCTCTCTCTTCCTGGCTTGCAGACATCTGCATTCCCACTATGTTCTCACATGGCCTTTTCTTGGTGGGTATGCAGGTACAGAGAGAGACAGAAAGCTCTCTGTTGTTTCCTTTTATAAAGAATCTAATCCTATTTGATAAGGGCCCCACCATCATGACTTCACTTAACCTTAATATTATCTTAGAGGCCTCATTTCTAAATATATCCATACTGAGTGTTATGGCCTCAACATATAAATTTTGGAGGAGGACACAAACATTCAGTCTCTAATACTGAAGAACAGGTAGTAGGGGGATTTCAAAGTTATTATCTGTATGAGTTATTGAGCATAACTCTGGGAGGCAGCAGCACAGGGAAATAACTCCTAAGAAAAGAGATAATTGAAACATGTTTGTTTCACAGTCAATGGATGAAATCCCACCAATGCAGAGAATATCCTCATAGAATATTATCTTTTTCTCAAATACTCCCTAGTCATGATTCATGAATTTATGTTTGAAACTTTAGGATGAAGGACTAAGAAAAGTAAATAAGGACAACAAATATCTTATAGTTGGTCTTCCTTGGGAGAAAATGGTAGTGTAAATGTGAACAGCCTCAACATTTGTGGCTTCTAATCTGAAAGACAACTACACTAGACCTTGTCAATTGATTAAAAAATGTTTTGGTATTCATAAATGAAGGTCATTAACACCCTAATATTGACATAAGCAAACACTGGACATTAGCACCCTTGGTCTAGGCATTAGCAGGTAATGGATACCTCTGGTAGGCATCATCAAAAGCATTCTGGTGCTCTTGATGAAACCCTAAAGTGTGATTTAACAGGTATTCATAGAGGAAACATTGGGAGGGTGGAATCTATATAATGCTTGTGAGAATCTTGTTTATGTAAATATGTGAAACAACCTCTAAAATTTCTGCAGGGGTTAAAGTGAGATATCAATAATTATAGATAATATATTCAGAATACCTAGTATGTACTTAACATTTAATCTTTTAATAATCCTGTGAAGTCGTTACTAAAATTATTTTCTTATATTACTGATGAGGATGACAGAGATTTTTGGTACCATGCCCTAGATCACTTAGCATGTGACAGAGCTGGCATTAGAAGCAAGACAGTTTGACTCTATTTTTTTTAGACTTGTGTTTTTGTTAAACTGCTAGAATTCTTGTACTTTGTGTAAGTACTATTGTGATACTAGCTTTTACCCTGAGGCAAAGATGGGTTTTGAAATTCAGGTTCATTTAATGGGTGCACAATAAAGCTTGGGGAATTATTGCAATGAAAATATATTTAGCCTGTGGGTAAGATATTACCTTTACTTTATTCATCTAGCCGTAATATTGCAGGCTAGTTATAGAGATTAGAGAGTAACTTCCTTTCCTGCAGGTTGAAAGGTACATTTACTCATTTACCAATTCACAACATTTATTTAAATGTGTAGCTAACATATACCAGATGTACTGGGCACAAAAATGCAATCATAAACAAAAATGGATAGAAACTTTTCTGGAAAAATTCCTTTCTAGCAGGTAAGTAGCAGCTAAAGAGCTGTAAAAAGTGGTTAATTGATTAGCAGTTTCAAAGAATCATGTTTTAAGGTGATAAATATTCTGTGACCCAGTTAAAGAACTAGCAGAGAGTGACATAAAAACTAATTAACATATCCTGCAGAATCTGGTAAGTCTCTGCCTCTTTTCTATTTATCTCTCTGTTTTGTGTCTTTGTTGTCTTATCTGTCTGTCCATGTCCCCATACTATTTTTTTTCCACTTCTTTGCTCTTCAAAACGTTTAATCAAATAGAATGTAGCTAAATTATTTTTATTCTTTTTTTCCATTGGACCAGAAAGCTTAGGTAAAGATAGGTGTTTGGGGGGTTTGTTGTCATTGTTGTTTGCTTTTTTTTTTTTCCAATTCAAGAGGGACACATAAGTTTTTCTGCGAAGAGGAGACCTCATACTTAGTAGAAGGGTAACTGGCAAATGATTAGGCGTTCAGCCAGCTGATGGAATGGAAAAAGGAACCATAGAATTGGTGACCCCCCAAAACAAGTGAAATAATCTGTTAGAGGAAGAGACAGCTTTAAATGTGTTCTATTACTAGAGAAAACTGAAGCCAAATTTCCACATTAGCCATTGAAAAAATGTTTAACTTATACCTTTACTCCTCTTTTTCTCTTTTCCTTGTATGTTTCCTGAAGATAAATAGAAAAGGTCAATTCTAAATTCCTCTTCCAAATGGAAGAGAAGGGAAGTTTTAACATTAAACGAAGATTGAAGCTCTGACTATCACATGGGACAGGACATATTAATGACTAAATCTTGACTGACCTGCCAGCCTTCAAATGACCTGAGAACACTCGATAGTGTGTAAAGGTGATAATAAACTAATGGAGCTTGCCTGAACCTTCATTGCAGGGCAGAAGATTTGCTAGTAGATTTTCTACTTTATGGTTTTACCTCATGTGTTACTACAGTTACATTTGCTTATATGTAACAATATCCTCTAGAGCATATCCTGAGAGGAGGATTGCAGAGACAGCTTATACACATATTTAACTGATAATTATAATGCTGGACTATTTTTGATCAAGAGGGCCTAAATGTTTTCCTCAAGTTGGCTAAACTTTGGACAGGTTTCCTCTTTCCTCTGGGCCTCCAACCTTCCTCTCATCACAGCTTTAGAGAATCCTGATGGCCTAACCATGGAAGTCCTCCATTACCTTCATTTTCTTAGAATATTTACTTTAGAAAACCTGTAGTGATAAATTCTTTCTCTGCCCCTTTGAGAAGCAAATCTTTTCTTGCCTGTTTCACAACCCAGGAATGTTTTTTCTCAAAGATCTGAAAGCCATTCCTTTGAAATGTAGGTATTTGGGTTTTTGTTGTCATTGTTGTTTGTTGCCTTTTGTTTTTTTTTCCAATTCTAGAGGGACACATAAGTTTTTCTGGGAAGAGGAGACCTCATCCTTAGTAGAAGGGCAACTGCCAAATTATTAGGCATCCAGAGAGCAGACGGAATGGGAAAAGGAAAGGAAGATAGAAGCCCTTTTGTGGGTAACCCGCCTTCTGGGCACCAAAGAGGAGAGAAAAGCAGACCCCCTGACACAATTAGTGTCTGAAGAATATCTTACTGCTCATTTATTTCCTTTATATATAATCCCTTCATAGATAATCATGTCTTAGTTTGTAGTCGGAGGAGTGTCTAGAGCAGACCCATTGCAGAGCATGAACTAGGGAAAAACAGCCACACCAGGACAAGAATCAATGGCCCAGGTGGTAGTACCCCTGCCTGAAAGGGCGTGCGCTACATGGCAGGTTAGCCCAGGTGGCAGTGTTCAGTATCGTAAAGATACCTGCTGTATGGAGCAAGAGTCATTCCTCCTGAAAGGGAGTTGCAGTATCTTGCATCCAGTTCTTGTGGAAAGCTAGCCTCAGGCTGGCAATCCCACGGGTATCTGAGGGCTTAAAACCCCTCCAGTATAATCGCACCTAGGTTGCTGTATACCTTGTCAGCCCTGTTGGTATTGTGCTGACTCAGAGCATCCTCCTATTGAAATTCTTAGAAGTAGCCTGCCCTTAGATAAGAGATGTTGCACATTGTGCCCTTCTTACTGCGCACTGCCTACCTCCTTAGGGGTGGACCGCTTGCTGCACACTGACCACCTCCTTGTCTTGGTGACCAATTACAGGTGGATCCTTTGCTTATCGTGCATGTGATTGTCTTGACCCTATCACAATCCTTAAGATGACCTCACACACTACCCTTCCCCCTGTCTTGTACCTAATACAGATGTGCCTGGATGCTTGGGTCCTCGCCTGTCTCTGTTTATAGGTAGCGTTGTCCCCCTGAGCCCAGCTGCTCCTATCCAGTCCTTTGGTGTCCGGTCTCCTTATTTCTCAGATCCAATGCCTCAGCGCAGCGACAGAGGACACTCCACAACCCTAGTAGTGCTGGACTCTACACCTTTCTTTGAGTCTCTGTGGCAGGGTAGGAGCCTAATGTCATTAGGCATGTAGCTCCAAGTTCTAAAACTACTTTCTGTCATGAAGGTATAAGAAAGTTTACTTTTCCTTTGAATAAAGTCAATTAGTAATCACTGGTAGCCTATGATTACCGTCATCCCAGCTCTATAATACCCTCCCACCACTGTACCATTTGATTCGTCAGTGGAGTTGAGTTCAAGCTGAGATCTGGCTTCACTCTTCTACTGCAATAACCTTAAATAAAGTCTTCCTTGCCTGTTTAACATTGTCTGGTACAATTTTTGCTTTGACATTTTCCAATTACCTTATCATTAATGGTGTATGAGAAATTCTGTTATTGTAATTTCTTGTCATAACTTGATATTTCAGTTGTCTATTTACCTTTTTCATCATGATGGTTGTGCAGTTACATCTCATTTTAAATTTAATTCTCATTTTACTGATGTAAAATTGATCATCCACCTTTTCATATACTTAGTGGATCTGCATATTTTCATCTTCTGTGAAATGCTTCATCAAATTACTTGCTTGTTTATGTTTTTCTTTGTCTTGCAGATGTTTTAGACTTTCCCCATATATTCAACATACTAACCCTTTGTTGGCTGTGGTGTAGCACATCTCTTTCCCCAAGTACAGGCATGTCTGCTTAGTTTATGAGTCCTGTGAAGAATAGAAAATAACCAATGTAGTTAATCCTATTTTTATTTTATACAGAGTTTGTGATGTTTCATTTGAAAAAAATCTTTCTTTACATTGCATCTACTATATATATATAGACAGGGTCTCACTTTGTCACCCAGGTTGGAGGACAGTGGTGTGATCACAGCTCACTGCTGCCTTGAATTCCTGGGCTCAAGTGATCCTCCTGCCTCAGCCTCCAGAGTAGCTGAGACTAAAGATGCATGCCATTGTGCTTAGCTAATTTTTTTTTTTTTTTAGAGAGATGGGATCACACTGTCTTGCCAGACTAGTCATTCCTTCCACATCAACCTCCCAATGTTCTTGTAGGTGTTAGCCAGCCAATATTTTTGAAGTTTTGATTTTTACATATGAATTTAATTCACTTAGGTAGAATATGAGGTACAGATGCAATATCATTTTTTCATGTAGCTATGTATTTTTTCTGCCAATACTTTATATACTTTATATGATTAGTTTAAAAATCAAATTAAACAGAAATACCTAAAAATTGGATGTGAAATGTCACAAATGAACCTAAGTATTTATCTGGTGACAGATTTATTTTAAATAACTGTATTTATTTTAAAACATAGTAATTGACTAAACATTCTTGTGGAATACAACATAGAGGCAAGGTAATGGAAAACATTTCAAAGTGCTTTCAGTGGTATAATAAATAACATTGCTATTATTACTTTGAAATAATGTATGTGTCTATAAATATATATGTCTGTATGTATTTATTCCATAGACATATAAACATATGGAGTATATAATAAAATAAATTTTGTAATTATGTTAATAATATATCAATGGAATGTACAGAATCTGAAATATGGAACAAAAAAGCTAATTTGTTTTAGCAGTAAACTATGGGACAGAATAGAAAAGGAGAAGGAACCTATAGATTAAAATAAATTTAAGAGTACATAAACTAATAATAATGTATAGATTCTGTTTGGACCTTAATTTAAGGAAAACAGCTATTAGAAAAATGTTTCAAATACTGGGAAGGAAATATAAACTTAATTAAATATTTGATGGTCTTATTGTTAACCTGATTGGATTGGAGGATGAAAAGTATTGTTCCTGGATGTGTCTCTGAGGGTGTTGCCAAAGGATATTAGCATTTGAGTCAGTAGACTGGGAGAGGCAGGCCCTACTTCATTCTGGGTGTGCATCATCTAATCCACTTTTAGCATTAAAAGCAGGCTCAATGGAAAGAGCAAACTCACTGAGTCTTCCAGGCTCCATCTTCTTCCCATACTGAATGCTTCCTGCCCTCGAACATCAGACTCCAAGATTTTCAGCTTTCAGACTCTTGGATTTACACCAGTGTTTGCCAGGGGTTCTCAGGTGTTCAGCCACAGACTGAAGACTGCACTATCAGCTTCAATACTTTTGAGGTTTTGGGAGTTGGACAAGCTTCCTGGCTCCTCGGCTTGTAGATAGGCTATTGTGGGACTTCACCTTGTGCTCATGTGAGTCAATTCTCCTAATAAACTCTCCTTCATATATCCATCTATCCTATTAGTTCTGTCCTTTGAGAGAACTCTGACTAATACAAAACATAATGGTAAAAAGTAATTAGGTATTTTTTTAAAGTTTACTTTAAGTTCTGGGACACGTGCAGAATGTGCAGGTTTATTACATAGCTATACACATGCCATGGTGTATGCTGCACCTATCAACCCATCATCTAGGTTTAAGCCCTGCATGCATTAGGTATCTGTCCTAATGCTCTCCCTCCCCTTGGTCCCCACCCCTGACAGGCCCCAGTGTGGGATGTTCCCCTCCCTATGTCCGTGTGTTCTCATTGTTCAACTTCCACTTGTGAGTGAGAACATGAGGTGTTTGGTTTTCTGCTCCTGTGTTAGTTTGCTGAGAATAATGTCCAGATTCATCCATGTCTCTGTAAAGGACATGGTCTCATTCTTTTTTTTATGGCTGCATAGTATTCCATAGACCCAGCAATCCAATTACTGGGTATATACCCAAAGGATTATAAATATTTCTACTATAAAGACACATGCACACATATGTTTATTGCAGCACTGTTTATAATAGCAAAGACTTGGAACCAATCCAAATGCCCATCAAAGACAGACTGATAATTATGTGTTTAAAAATATCATTTAGCTTTAGATATATGTAATAAAATATTTACAGGTGAAATTGTATGATGCCTGGAATTTGCTTCAAAATAATTCAGAGATTAAAGGAAAAGCAGGTGGGTTTAGAGATGAAATAAGATTAGCTAGGAGTTAATAATTGTTGAAGCTTGGCAATGAGTACATGGAGCTTCGTTATATTATTTGCTGCACTTTTGTATACGTGTAAGAATTATATAACAAAATGTTAAATAAATAAAAATAAATATATTTTTTAAATTGTATGAAATACCAAAAATAGAATTAAAAGTATAACAGAAACATAAAGATAAATTTGAATCAGTAATATGGAATAAAAACTTGAGATACTTTCAGGGGAGACACATTAAGACGATTACAAAAAGTAAAAGTTAGTGTCTTAATAAACCATCCCCCAAACAAAGTGGCTTATAACCACAATTATTTATTTTTGTTTATGCAACTATAAGTCATCTGAAATTTGGCTTAGACTGACTTGACTAGCTTGGCAAAAAAGTCCAGGTCTGCTGACATGTCTACCTTCCTCTGTAGACTGACAGGCTTTCTGGGGTGTGATCTTATTGTTGATGCCAGAAACACAAGACAGGAAGCCCAACCATGCCAGAACATTTCATGCCTCTGCATTTGTCACTTCTACTAACCTGCCTTCCATTGGACAATGTAAGCTATATACATCTGGATTCAATGACAATCAGTAAGGTGCACTTTACTTCTAGTGGAAAGAAAAAGTTCACATGGAAAAGGGGGTGGTTACAGGGTAGCATAAGGAAGTGGGTTAGATAGATAAATATGTTTCCCACCTTCGTCACATTTTCCCAAATTGCAGTTATGTAACATTCACTGACTTTCCTAGAAATCCCAAACGTCTCATCCAATTCAAGCATTAAGCTCAAACTCCAGGATATCAAGATTTACCTTATGTATAGATGCAATCCCTTTGATTCAGAGACCAATGAACTAAACAAAACAATAAAACAACTTATCTGTCCCCCAAACAACCAATATGACAGTGGAATAGGGATAAAATAAATTGTACAAACTCTCCCATTCCTAAAGTTGAAGACTGTGGGTTACAGAGCACTCACTAGCTGATTAAAGTCTTCCTGGGTAAATGTCAGGCCCTATGGGGTCTGCACAGGATAGTCCATGGAATCACATGCAGACACTGCTTCTTGGTATGATCTGGGAGCTAAATAATGTTTTTAATGCTTGAAAGAATTTTAAAAACAAAGCAAAAACAAAGAAGGATATACAAACACTACATGTGGCCAGCAAGTCTAAAATATTTACTATCATCACAGAAAAATGTGTCAAACCGTGCCCTAGAGCGAGTGAATTTGTCTTGACTGAGCCTGAGATCTACTTCATGGTAATGACTTCCATAGTTAACCATTGCTCTTGACTCCACAGCCCTGTAGAAGGTATGTATATATTTTTTCCTTTTGGTGCCTGGGCAGCTTTCACAGTCTGCTCTCTGCCTATAGAAACTTGGAGATCCACAGGGTTTTTTTAATTGAGACAGAGTTTGGCTCTTGTTACCCAGGCTGGAGTGCAATGGTGCGATCTTGGCTCACCGCAACCTCCGCCTCCTGGGTTCAGGCAATTCTCCTGTCTCAGCCTCCTGAGTAGCTGGGATTACAGGCACGCGCCACTATGCCCAGCTAATTTTTTGTATTTTTAGTAGAGATAGGGTTTCACCATGTTGACCAGGATGGTCTCGATCTCTTGACCTCGTGATCCACCCGCCTCAGCCTCCCAAAGTGCTGGGATTACAGGCTTGAGCCACCGTGCCTGGCCGATCCACAGGGTTTTTACATCTCAATTTGTCTGTCTCCAGGCTGGCAGGACTTTATGTTTGTTCTGCCTTCTTAAAAACTCCACGGAGTTTCTATTATATCTACAAGAGCATCGGGTACCTCAGACTTCCATGAAGCCACACCTTTAGCCATTCTGTAATCATCTTTGGCTGAGAGGGTCTACTAAGTGCTCATATTAACTCTTTCAGAGTTCTTACAAAAGGATGTTAGAGTGATACTCTTGGTTTTGTCTTCTCCTGAGGCCATGCCTTACTGGTCCTATCTCCATGGCCCCAATTCAAATTTGGTCCCTCTTCTGAAGTTAATTTGGTAAAAAATAGTTTTCTCTTCCATCCCCCAAATTTCTGGCCTGACTATATTCTCTTCACATTGTTTTATGACTGGCCAGTTCCTTTCTGAGCTCAACTTTCCCCTGTATATCTTATCAAATGCATCAGGTAACAACAGTACAGGATTTCAAAATCTCCTTCAAATTACGTCCCCAAACTATAGAAGTCCGCTGGGTAGATTTTTTCCCTTCCACATTATCACAGGTGGCAGATCCTAACTAAATATTTTCTCACTCCATAACACAGTTTGCCATTTTTACAGCCGCTTTGTTTCCTCAATGCCTACCATCTCATCCCAAATCTACTGCTACACATTTTAAGATTTTATTACGGCAGGACTGCATAGCTAGGTACCAATTTCTGAGTGAATAACTATTGCATATCAATGCTGGCTAAAAGATACCTGATACTGAATAGCTTAAAGTAGTACTGATATATTTTTGCTGCAGAATTTGTGAGTCAACTAAGATGAACAGATTTCAGCTGAGTTTGTCAACTGTTGCAGGCTTGGCTTGGTCAGTGAGCTCACCGAAACAGGTTCTTTTTAATATCGGTAGAAAAAGTGAAGGCCTAACTGTCTGACACATGTCAAGTCTTTGACTGTGTTTCTTTTGCTAACGACTACTTTTGTTCCAAGAAATTCACAGAACTGAGCCTAAAGTTCAAGGGTAGGGAAATATACTGAAGCCAAAAGAGTTAAGTTACAACTCTAATTGTGTGACTATGGGGAAGAATAAAAAAATTGGGACCAATAAGTTAATCTCCTACTGATGAAAAATTCAAGTAATGAAACCTCATCTTAACATTTATAGTTGCTTCTGAATGATGAATTAGAACATCTGGGCCAGGCACGGTGGCTCACGCCTGTAATCCCAGCACTTAGGGAGGCCAAGGTGGGTGGATCACGAGGTCAAGAGATCGAGACCATCCTGGTCAACACGGTGAAACCCCGTCTCTACTAAAAATACAAAAAAATTAGCTGGGCATGGTGGCGCGTGCCTGTAATCCCAGCTACTCAGGAGGCTGAGGCAGAAGAATTGCCTGAACCCAGGAGGCAGAGATTGCGGTGAGCTGAGATCATGCCATTGCATTCCAGCCTGGGTAACAAGAGTGAAACTCCGTCTCCAAAAAAAAAAGGACATCTGGAAGAGAAGTGGAAAACAATGTCATATTTAAAGAAAGCACATAAGACCTTGTTTCTGAAGTTCTTACCCTATTATTCAGTAAAACAAATTAAACATTCAATTTAGAAAAATTAATTAAATATATGCAATGAAAGACAAAAATAGAAAACAATGAAGATAAAAGTAGGCATGATTACATTAGAAAATACAAAGTGGAATTAATTATAAATATGTCCTTCAGCTAATTTTAGAAAAACAAAATAGGAAAACCTTGTCAAATCATGTTAAGCAAATAGAAAAACTGAAAATAAGTAAAAATTAGAAATACAGTTGTCCTTCCTTATCCATAGGGAAGATACATTCCAAGACCTGCTGTGGATGCCTGAAATGATGGATGGTACAGAAACCTATATGTATGTTTTTTCCGATACATACTTGCCTACGATAAAATTTAATTTATAAATTAGGCATAGTAAGAGATTAATAATGATAACCAATAATAAAATGAACATAACAATGTATGGTAATAAAAGTTATATATGAGTGTGGTCCCACTCTCAAAATTTCTTTTTTTCATTGACATGGAGACTTGCTCTGTCACTCAGGCTAGAGTGCAGTGGCCCATGTCGACTCACTGCAACCTCTGCTTCCTGGGTTCAAGCCATTTTCCTGTCTCAGCCTCCCAAGTGGCTTGGATTATAGGTGTGTGCCATCAAGCCTGGCTAATTTTGCATTTTTAAGAGACAGGGTTTTGCTATGCTGGCCAGGTTGGTCTTGAACTCCTGTCCTCAGGTGATCCACCTGCCTCAGCCTCCCAAAGTGCTGGGATTACAGGTATGAGCCACTGCTTCTGGCCTCAGAATTTCTTATTATGCTGTACTTACCCTTCTTGCAATGATGAGAGATAATGAAATATCTACATGATAAGATTAAGTGAGTTGAAGGACTTAGGCATTGTGATGTAACATTAGGTTACTACTGACCTGAGGATACATCACAAGGAGGATCCTCTGCTTTGGGTGATCTCAGGTCATCCAGTTATGAGGCTGAAAATGGTTGGATATCAGGAGACTATTTTGATTTTTAATGGGTGGATAGAATATGCAGCATGATATGCTGGACAAAGAGCTGATTCACATCCAAAGGGATGATTCACATCCTGGGTGAAATGAAGGAGGACAGCATGAGATTTCATCATAGTGCTCAGAATGGCACACAACTTAAAATTTATGAGTTATATATTTCTGGAATTTTCCACTTAATACCTTCAGAATGTAGTTGACCATGGGTAACTGAGATGACAGAAAGCGAAGCAGTGGAAAATGAGAGGACTACTGTAAAAAAAAAAATTCTGCAGCAATGTGCATATTTTCAAAATGTTTGACTTAATTAAAATTTGATCTGAATAATATAATGGCATTAATGCAATTATAATATAAATTGGATTTCAAAAATACAGTTTTATTAAGCTGGTTAACTAATAATTTTGAAATAATTACTATCCCTTCAAGAAAAAAAGAATGTGAAATGTTAAAAATTTGTGCTCAAATAAGTTGTCTTTTGATTCTAACTTTAATAAAACGTCTAGCTTTTATTGAATGTTGACTGGGTCCCAATCATAGTGCCTAAACTTTGCATGGTTAATCTGTCATAGCTTATATATTTATGATAATTTTATTATCTACCTATAGACATTCAGTGAAAAAAACGGAAGATTAGAAGATAAAAAATATTCCCAAGGCCACCTAGCTTGTAAGTGGCACAGTCTGGATTTGGATCCAGGTAGTTACAGTGAAGAGCTTCTACTTTTAATCACAATGCCATTCCATAGCCTGATGCAGATACACCATTTTATATTCGTCTACTTCTAACTTTGGAAGAAATCATATAAAAGGAAAGTGTGAAGGAGGAAGATGTACTAAACGGTAAGTTTATAAAAAGTAAAATGGTAATGAGGATAAAAAATGCAAAGGCTATCTAAGGTCTCTGGTTACCTTGTTAGGTGAAGTAAACTCAAACAACAAATTGCTATAGTCATTTCCAATAAAATTCTGGAGCCACTTTAATTGGAGAAAGGTATCCAAATTTTATAAACAAAGTTAGGACAAAACTTGGAATTATTAAGTACCCCCAAATTGGAGAAAGAAGCTAAATACTTTGTTTTATGACAAAACAATTAAAACATAAAATTGGACTGGGAAAGGGCTTTTTACGTAAGACCAGAAAAGCACAGGCAACAAATGCAAAAGTAGACAAATGTGATTACCTAAAGCTAAAAAGCTTCCGCACAGCAAGGGGAACAATCTGTGGAGTGGAGACAATCTACAGCATGGGAGAAAGTATTTACAAACTACCCATCTGACAAGGGGTTAGTATCTAGAATATAAAAGAAATTCAAACAACTCAACAGCAAAACAAACAAGCAAACAAAAAAAAACAAAGAAACTCAAATATCCAGTTAAAAATTAAGCAAAATACCCGAATAAATATTTTCCCAAAAGAAGATATACAAATGGCCAATAAATATGTGAAAAATGCTCAATATCACTAATCATCAGGAAAATGCAAATCAAAGCCACAATGAGTTACAACCTTAGACCTGTTAGAATGACTAATATAAAAAAGATTCTACTATAAAGACACATGCACATGTATGTTCATTGCAGACCTGTGTACATTAGCAAAGACTTGGAACCAACCCAAATGCCCATCAATGATAGACTGGACAAAGAAAATGTGGTACATATACACCATGGAACACTACACAACCATAAAAAACGATGAGTTTGTGTCCTTTGTATGGACTTGGAAAAATCTGGAAACCATCATTCTCAGCAAACTGACACAAGAAAAGAAAGCCAAACACCATATATTCTCACTCATAGGTGGGTGTTGAACAACGAGAACATGTGGACTCAGGGAGAGGAGCATCAGACACTGGGGGCAGTTGTGGGGGGTATAGGAGAGACAGCAGGGGTAGGGAAGAAGGGGAGGGTAGGGAGAGATAACATGGAGAGAAATGCCAGATATAGTATGCACCTAAAGTAAAATAAATAAATTAAAAAAAAAACATGTTGACAAAGAATGCCTTGTTAGTGGGAATATAAATTAGTAGAGCCATTATGGAAATAAGTATGGAAGTTCCTCAAGAAATTAAAAATAGAACTACCATATGATCCAGCATTCCCACTACAAGGCATATATCCAAAGGAAATGAAATCAGTATGTTGAAGAAATATCTATTCTCCCATGTGTATTGCAGTGCTGTTCATAATTACCAAGATATGGTATCAGCCTCAATGTCCATGTACTGACAAATGAATAAAAAATTTGTGACCTCAACATTAACAATGAAATATTAGTAACCATAAACAGAATAAAATCCTGTCATTTGCTGTAACATGGGTAAACCAGGATGAGGGTTTAAGTGAACTACGCCAGGCACAGAAAGACAAACACTACATGATGTCACTCATATGTGGAATCTAAAAAATTTGATTTTATTGAAATAGAGATTAGAATAGTGGTTATAAGAAATTGGGGGTGGTGTGTAGGTGAGGTTGGGGTGGAGCTTGAAGAGATTGGTCAATTATTGGTTCAAACAAGTCTGAAGTTAAAGTTACAGTTAAACAGGAAGAATACATTTTCTTGTATTACACAGTAAGGTGAATATAGCAAATAATATTGTAGTGTATATTTCAAGGTAGCCAAGAGAATATTTTGAATAATCATAAAGAAATGAATTTCTGGGCCGGGCGCGGTGGCTCACGCCTGTAATCCCAGCACTTTGGGAGGCCGAGGCAGGTGGATCACGAGGTCAAGAGATCGAGAACATCCTGGTCAACATGGTGAAACCCCGTCTCTACTAAAAATACAAAAAATTAGCTGGGCGTGGTGGCGTGTACCTGTAATCCCGGCTACTCAGGAGGCTGAGGCAGGAGAATTGCGTGAACCCAGGAGACGGAGATTGCGGTGAGCCGAGATCGCGCCATTGCACTCCAGCCTGGGTAACAAGAGCGAAACTCCCTCTCAAAAAAA
Organism: Saguinus oedipus; assembly: GCA_031835075.1. Taxonomy (NCBI): domain Eukaryota; kingdom Metazoa; phylum Chordata; class Mammalia; order Primates; family Cebidae; genus Saguinus; species Saguinus oedipus. The sequence continues at coordinate 141,816,606 of CM063169.1, forward strand.
TAAATAAATAAATAAATAAAATAAAAATAAAAATAAATGAATTCTTAAACTAATAGATATGATAATTATCCTGATTTGATCATTATACAATGTATAGATGCACTGAAACATCACAGTGTACTATGTACAATTATATGTGAATTCTAAATAAAGATTAATTAACAAAAAATAAATTGATGATATACCCTGGGTCTAAAAATTCCATCAAGAGTACAATACCTCATTGACATACTAAAATCATGTCTTCAGGAAAAAAAAAAAGACAGTAAGTACATTTGAAATTCATATAAATTTTATAAAGCCCAGAATATAGAATAAGTAAAATGCAAAAAAAAAAAAAAAAAAAAAAAAAAGTATTATAGAATTCTGGAACCACAAATAGTGTTGATTAATAGCAGTTGAATTGTGGGTTAAGATACAACAAAATTATTCTAGGTATCTGTTATTTTCTCTATTTTAAAATTGTATAGAAGATTAACTACTTTGAGTTTGTAAAGATTTATCAACACAATGTTCATATATTCCCAGAATAAGAATGCTGAAAAATAATCATATGTTGACAAAAATGTTTCATTTGATTATGAGGACTTCACAGATGCTATAAAGACCATAGAAGAACTCATTGGGATACAAGGAGTCCAGGTAAAAAAAAATGTGTGTTGGCTTATACTTATTGTAGAAAGATTAATATTTAACACTTGGTAAATACTTACTTATTAAAAAGAATTATATAAAAGGGCATAGTTCAGTAGATGCTAAGTGCTTTCACATCCAAGAAAAGCCAACAAATTGCCTCATCATTTATAATAAAGTACTTCCATTTATCAAAAAAACATATAATAGTATAGATTATTTGTTGTGACATACATAGATGCAAAAGCACAAAAACAGACTAAAATACATATACATAATTTATTATAGTTGTTGTTTCCAGTGAGGAGTTGTTGGAATTGGGACAAATGATGGTATATTATTATTTATTATTTTTTATTCTAAAATTATCTTTGGAGTATATATGTTATATGTGCCATAAACTTAGCACTTGTCAATATGAATTCTATTATCACATGTATTTTTCATTTTATTTTTATTTTATATTTTTAAAATCCCAATTAATAAATGTGTTCCTTACAAGTCTATATAAGAGCAAAGAGTGACAATCTCTTCTCATTGTTTCCCTCTAAAGCAGGATAGTTGGAGGATGGCTTCACTTGGAATAGAAACACATTAAGTTGCATATCTGATTTAAAAACTGATGCAATAGTAGAAATGCACTGTAGGTTAGTGGGATATGTCTCCAGGGCATACAGTTTAAAATTCAGAAAGACCTGATAACATCAAGAAGCTGCTATTTAATTTCCTTTGGGGTCAAGCATGATACTAACAGCTTTATTTCCCAAATGTATCAAGTATATAATGGGAATCATAATAATGTCTACCATATATTTATAATTAAGATAAAATAGACTAATATATGTGGTGAGCTTAGAAGAATGAACACACAGTACTATTGCTATTGTTACTATGTTGTTGCTCTATATTGCTACCAAGATTCCTGAGGGGTTTCTTTACCACATGTTATCTGTTTTTTTTTTTTTTTTTTTTTTTTTTTTTGCCAATTTGACTTTTACTTTATCCATGTAGATTTATATACCAGTAGTTCTATTTTGAGGGCTTCATTATATTTCTTTTTAGGGGAATAATTGTATTTGCTTGCATAGTCATGTGCACAAAATGCCATTTTGGCCAGTGACACTCTGCATATATGATAGTGGTCCCATAAGATCATAATACAACTAAAAAATTATTATCCCATGATGTTGTAGCACTCATAACACCATAGCACAATGCACTGTACACGTGTTTGTGGTGATTTTGGTGTTAAACAAACATCATACTGCCAGTCATAGAAAAGTACAGCACCTACTATTATATATACTACCCAATACCTGATAATGATAACAAACCACTGTGTTACTGATTTATGAATTTACTATACTATAATTTTAATCATTATTTTTGAGTGTACTCCTACTCCTTCTACTAAAAAATGTTAACTGTAAAAACAGCCTCTTGCACAACATTAACTAGAATCGATAGGAACAAACTCCTTATCATTTTGGCAATATCTGGGAAAAATGTTAATTTTTCACCACAAGGAGTGATGTTAACTGTAGATATTCCACAAATGCCCTTAAACAGATTGTTTTCTTCTATTCTTAGTTTTTTGTAAGTTTCTATTAATACCATGAATGTATGTTTTCAAGAATTTTGCTGTGTTTTTCTTCCTTTATTTTCTTTTATTTATTTATTTATTGATTGATTTAATTTTTATTGCATTATAGGTTTTGGGGTACATATGCAGAACATGCAAGGTAGTTGCATAGGTACACACATGGCAGTGTGTTTTGCTGCCTTCCTCCCCTTCACCCACACTTGGCATTTATCCCCAGGCTATCCCTCCCCAGCCCCCCCCACTGTCCCTCCCCCATTCCCCCCAATAGACCCCAGTGTGTAGTAGACCCCCCTCCCTGTGTCCATGTGTTCTCATTTTTCTCACCCGCCTATGAGTGAGAATATGCGGTATTTCTTTTTCTGTTCTTGTGTCAGTTTGCTGAGAATGATGTTCTCCAGATTCATCCATGTCCTTATAAAGGACACAAACTCATCATTTTTGATTGCTGCATAATATTCCATGGTGTATATGTGCCACATTTTCCCAGTCCAGTCTATCATTGTTGGGCATTTGGGTTGGTTCCAGGTCTTTGCTATTGTAAACAGTGCTGCAATGAACATTCGTGTGCATGTGTCCTTATAGTAGAACGATTTATAGTCCTTTGGATATATACCCAGTAATGGGATTGCTGGGTCAAATGGAATTTCTATTTCTAGGTCCTTGAGGAGTCGCCACACTGTCTTCCACAATGGTTGAACTAATTTACACTCCCACCAACAGTGTAAGAGTGTTCCTCTTTCTCCACATCCTCTCCAGCATCTGTTGTCTCCAGATTTTTTGATGATCGCCATTCTAACTGGCGTGAGATGGTATCTCAAGGTGGTTTTGATTTGCATCTCTCTAATGACCAGTGATGATGAGCATTTTTTCATGTGTTTGTTGGCCTCATGTATGTCTTCTTGATGCATTGATTAATTTTCAAATGTTAACCTATCCCTTCACTCCTGGAAAAGTTCCACTTTAAATGGTGATGCATTATTTGCTTTGTAAATCATGAGTTTCCATTGCTAATATTTTATGAAGTATGTCTGGGTTTAACCTGCTGAGGAATAGTCACTTGTAAATTTATCATTATGTAATTTCAGGGTTTTTTTTCAGGACTTAGTTGATTGCATAAAATGATTTGGTATACGTTCCTTCCTTTAATATTTTTTGAAGGAGTTTGTATAGAATTGGGATCTTTTTTTTCTGTAAAACACTTTTTAACTGTAATTTTCTTTGTGGGATATTGTTGATTATGTACTCATTTTCTTTAAAAGATTTTCTGTTTTCTTGACTCCATTTTGGTAAGTTGTGATTTCTAAAGAATTTTCCCAGAGCATCTAATTTGTTGACAATAAATTGTAGTGACATTCTTTTTTTTTTATTCCTGATAATATGAATTTGTGTCTTCCTCAGATATGTCAGTGATTTACCATTTTTAGTCTTTTTGAAAAAGCCAAATTTTGTCTTTGTTGGTTTTCTCTATTTTTTTCTCTTTTACATTTGATTTCTTATCTTCATTATTTTCTTTCTTCTACTTATTTTATTTTGTTCTTCCTTCATTATATTCTTGAAGTGGAAATGTAGATCATAGTAACCCTTTAATCTTTTCTAATATTAGCATTTAATGCTATAAATTTCCCTATAACCAGTGCTTGATGCATCTCACAAATTTTGACACATTGTATTTCATTATTAGTCACTTGAAACTATTCTCTCTTTTTTTATTGTGATTTTTTTTCCCCTTGGCCTACATGGCATCTGGAACCGAATTATTTAATTTCCAAATAATTCTGACTTTCTATATATCAGGTTTAATGTATTCCTAATTTAGTTTCATTGTTTTCAGACAATATACATTGTTAGATTTAATACTATAAAGGTTATTTTATTTATTAATCTACTTATTTATTTTGAGACAAGGTTTCACTTAATTGCCCAGGCAGGAGTGCAGTGAAATGATCACTACTCATTGCAGCCTTGACCTCCTGGGCTTCAGCAATTCTCTCACCTTAGAGTCCTAAGTAGTTGGGGCTAAAGGTGTGTCACAATGCCCAGCTATTTTTTTTTTTTTTTTTGTGGAGACTGAGTTTGCATTTTGAGGCTTTATGAAAACACACACTTTTATCATAACTAGCAGAGGATGCATAAATTGTGGTGCCAACTAATCAACTGCTGTGTAGATTAGTTGCTAGTAAGAGGCACTTACTGAATCTGCCCAGGCTACTTTCCCTAAGTAGGCAGGTGGTTCATACATTCACCTCACCTGGTAGTGCTGTGACTGCCTGTTCATAGTTCATTTTTCGAAACAGGTGATTATCATAGTGACCTCAGAAAGTAATGTCAGGTGGATCTCCTGCTGAGAAAACAAGTCACTGAATGCAGAGCAAGTTTACCAGTTTGCTCTCAGTAAACAGTTAAGTATGCACCATGGTTATATGGAGTTACATACAGATGCAGTGGGCTAACGGGGATTGTTGTTTCGCCTGCCTCATCACTTGCACTGAAAAATGTATCATATTTTGCCTAATGGTCTGTGATTTTATTAATTTGGTTTAGAAGTTTTCTTTATTTCTGTGAGTCCATATGGGGAAGACAGCTGGGGGTAGAGAAAGGCAGACAAATATTCGGTTTCCCATTGCAAACCAGATGCTGTCTAACTGGAAGTAAGAAATATATAAATTGCTTGGCTAATCCCTGCCAACAACCTAATGTCCACTAGTGAAAAGCAAATTGGTACCTTGTGTTAGTACTGACGCTTTTATTTCCAAAATTATCTTTTGTTTACCAATATCAGGAGTTTTCAATATGTTTTCCAACAAGAAAAATCATCCCTGGTAAACCTGAGCAGTTTCACAAAATTCTCAGTAAGAAAGATATTATAATTTATAACCAGACAAGCCTGTGTGCTTGAAGGTCTCCGGGATTTTAGATAGTGAAACATAGTAAATACTGGAATCTGTTTCTTTTCTAACATTTTGTCAGTTTAAATACAAGTTATTCTCCATTTACTGTGTAATTCCATGTTACCTCAATCAAAATATACTGACTACAACAGGGGAGGGATAGAAATAAATTAACAGTTATTGAGAAATCAATATATTTTTAACTTCAAGGCAGACAAAAGAGTCTTTTCCAAAGACTGTGTTCCAACTGTACCTATATTACATTACAAATATCCTTACAAAATCTTATGAGATGAGCAGTATTAGCCACAGTTTAGAGAAGAAGAAATTAAGCTTTAAAGTTAACACCTAGCACTCTAAGACTTTCAGATAATAAACCCAAAATCTATTCACAATTGCTACAAAGAAAATAAAATACCTAGGAATACAACTCACAAGGAATGTAAGGGACCTCTTTAAGGAAAACTACAAAACACTGCTCAACGAAATAAGAGAGGACACAAACAGATGGAGAAACATTCCATGTTCGTGGTTAGGAAGAATCAATATCGTGAAAATGGCTATACTGACCAGAGTAATTTACACAATCAATGCTATCCCCATCAAACTACCATTGAATTTCTTCACAGAACTGGAAAAAAAAAACCACCATGAATTTCATATGGAACCAAAAGAGAGCCCGCATAGCCAAGTCAATTCTAAGCAAAAAGAACACAGCGGGAGGCATCACACTACCAGACTTCAAACTATACTACAGGGCTACAGTAATCAAAACAGCATGGTACTGGTACCAAAACAAAGATATAGACGAATGGAACAGAACAGAAGCATCGGAGGCAACACAACATATCTACAACCATATAATCTTTGATAAACCAGACAAAAACAAGCAATGGGGAAAGGATTCCCTGTTTAATAAATGGTGTTGGGAAAACTGGCTAGCCATGTGCAGAAAGCAGAAACTGGACCCCTTCCTGACACCTTACACTAAAATTAACTCCAGATGGATTAAAGACTTAAATGTAAGACCTGGCACCATAAAAACCCTAGAAGAAAATCTAGGCAAAACCATTCAGGACATGGGAGTAGGCAAGGACTTCATGAATAAAACACCAAAAGCATTGGCAACAAAAGCCAAAATAGACAAATGGGACCTAATCAAACTCCACAGCTTCTGCATGGCAAAAGAAACAGTCACTAGAGTGAATCGGCAACCATCAGAATGGGAAAAAATCTTTGCAGTTTACACATCTGACAAAGGGCTGATATCCAGAATTTACAAAGAACTCAAACAGATTTACAGGAAAAAAACAAACAAGCCCATTCAAAAATGGGCAAAGGATATGAACAGACACTTTACAAAAGAAGACATACATGAGGCCAACAAACATATGAAAAAATGCTCATCATCACTGGTCATTAGAGAGATGCAAATCAAAACCACATTGAGATACCATCTCACGCCAGTTAGAATGGCAATCATTAAAAAATCTGGAGACAGCAGGTGCTGGAGAGGATGTGGAGAAATAGGAACACTCTTACACTGTTGGTGGGAGTGTAAATTAGTTCAACCATTGTGGAAGACAGTGTGGGGATTCCTCAGGGACCTAGAAATAGAAATTCCATTTGACCCAGCAATCCCATTACTGGGTATATATCCAAAGGACTATAAATCGTTCTACTATAAGGACACATGCACACGAATGTTCATTGCAGCACTGTTTACAATAGCAAAGAACTGGAACCAACCCAAATGCCCAACGATGATAGACTGAACTGGGAAAATGTGGCACATATACACCATGGAATATTATGCAGCAATCAAAAATGATGAGTTTGTGTCCTTTGTAAGGACATGGATGAATCTGGAGAACATCATTCTCAGCAATCTGACACAAGAACAGAAAAAGAAATACCGCATATACTCACTCATAGGTGGGTGAGAAAAATGAGAACACATGGACACAGAGATGTGGTCTACTATACACTCGGGTCTATTGGGGCGAATGGGGGAGGGACAGCGGGGGGGGCTGGGAAGGGATAGCCTGGGGATGAATGCCAAGTGTGAGTGAAGGGGAGGAAGGCAGCAAAACACACTGCCACGTGTGTACCTATGCAACTATCTTGCACGTTCTGCACATGTACCCCAAAACCTATAATGCAATAAAAATTAAAAAAAAATACAAATTCAATTCTCTACAATGTTGATGATCATACTAACTCTTCCATTACCATCTACCTTTCCTTAACTGATCCAAGAACATTATTTCTGTCACTGTACTGAATTACTAGATAATGTTACATTTACTTGTATTTAAATGCAATGCAAGGAAATAATCTAAAGTAAAACTTTCAAAAATCAAATAAATAGTTTTTCTCTAGAAGAAATATTCTTCCTATCTGTATAGCTAAGATATAATAAAAATTATTAAGATATTAATGACATTCTTCTACATAATTTATTTTTATTCAATGACAATTGATAAATTAACTGTTTTCTGTGAAAGAGGGCAAGTTTAGCTTTTTAAAATCCCTCTCATTGCCTCCCTATTACTTCCAAAATTCCATCTTCTATATTTACTTAGTAATAAGATTAGTTCTACATTTAATGTATTCAGTACTCATCACTGGTCATTTGTATAGTTTCTTTACACTTACACTAATTGATTTAATTCCATTTTTAATTAAATTTTAAATTTTGAGATAATTGCAGAATCACATGCTTTTTTTTTTTTTTTTTGAGTCTCCCTCTGTAATCCAGGCTGGAGTGCAGCCGAGTCTTCTCAGCTCACTGCAACCTCCGCCTCCCAGGGTCAAGCAATTCTCCTGCCTCAGCCTCCTGAGTAGCTGGGATTACAGACACATGTCACTATTCCTGGTTAATTTTTGTATTTTTAGTAGAGACGGGGTTTTGCCATGCTGGCCAGATTGGTCTCAAACTCCTGACCTCAGGTTATCCACCTGCCTCAGCCTCTCAAAGTGCTGGGATTACAGGAGTGAGTCAATTCCCCATGGCCTCACATGCATTTTTAAGAAATAATGAAGAGCGATCGAATGTAACCTTTTCCCAATTTTCCCATATGTTAACATCTTACAGAACTACAGTAAAAATTAGAATGAGGGTAATAAATCAATACAGTCCATATATAGAAGATTTCTATCACCACCAGTGCCTCATATGTCCTTTAGTAGCCAAAACAAATTCCCGGTTACTTCTCAAACACTGGCAACCATAATCTACTCTTCATTTTATATGTCATTTCAAGATATGGAAAACATCAAATACCCCTACTCCTGACTTCTTCATAGGTTTTCTAAATTACAAGATAATGAAAGAGGTGAGCAGAGCAAACCTGGGAGTTAATTGCAAAAATATAAACGTTAAGTTTTTTTATTTCAACAGTTTTTGGAGTACATGGGTAATTTCTTTAGTGATTTCTGAGATTTTGGTTCATGCATCATATGAGCAGTGTACACTGTACTCAATATGTAGTCTTTTATCCCTCAAACTCCTCCCAACCTTTCCACCCAAGTTCCCAAAGTCCATTTTATCATTCTTCTGCCTTTTTATCCTTATAGCTTAGCCCCAATTATAAGTGAAAATATAATATATTTGGTTCTCTATTCCTGAGTTGTTTCACTTAGAATAATGGCCTTCAGCTCGAGCTAAGTTGCTTCAAAATACATTATTTTATTCCTTTTTTATGGCTGAGTAGTATTCCATAATATACATACACCACATTTTCTTAATCTACTCATTGGTGGATTGGCACTTGAGTTAGTTCCATATCTTTGCAATTTCAAATTGTGTTGCTGTAAACACGTGTGTGCATGTGCCTTTTTCATATAATGATTTCTTTTCATTTGGGTAGATACCCAGAAGTTTATTGCTGGATTGAATGGTAGCTCTAATTTTAATTTAAAAAAAAGACATTGTTAAATGAAGTTTTTATTGAAATAATTGTAGATTCCCATGAAATTATAAGAAATATTACAGAGAAATCTCTTGTGCACCCTGCTGCTTCCCCCAAAGATAGCATTTTATAAAAGTCTTCTATAATATAACATATCACAACCTGGACTTTGAGGCAATCTATAAATCTTATTCAGATTTCTCCAATTTTACTTAAGTGTGTGTCATCTACATCTGTATACACACACACACACACACATTTTTTTATCCCAAAACTTGGGGGCTTGTTCAACTTTTTGAATAAGTAGGTACATTGTATGTCTTTTGTAAATTTGGAAAATTTTTAGAAATTATTTCTTTTATTACTTTATAAGCCCTGTTCTCTTTTCTTTCTGAGATTCTGATAACATCAATTTCAGACTTTTGTTTTGTCCCAAAGGTCCCTGAGACCCTGTTCATTTCTGTCTATTTTTTGTCTCTTGCTCAAACTGAATTTCCATTGTTCTATGTTCCAGTTCATTGATTTGTTCTTCTCCCATTTTGGTGTTGAGTTTACCCACTGAGTTTTTCATTTCACCTATTGTATTTTAAGATGTAAAATTTCCATTTGATTTTTCATTTTGCCTTGTATTTCATTCCTGAGACGTTTTATTACATTGTTGAGACTAGTTCATTCATTCGTTTCAAGCTTGTTGATACTCACTGACACATTTCATCATGGTTGCTTTAAAGTGTTAATTAGATAATTTTAACATCTTTGTCATCTTAGTAGTGGCATCTATTGATTCTTTTTTTCATTCAGTTTAACATTTTTCTAGTTCTTGGTACAGTAACTACATTTTTATATCAAAACATGGACATTTTGAGTATTATGTTATGAAACTCTAGATTGTATTTCAACCTCATATTTTAGCTGGCTTCCTCTGAAATTGCTATTGCAGGGGCATAGTGGGTTTTTATTGCCAGGTGTTAGAAGAAATCCAGATTTCCCATTTGGCCTCCACTGATCCATGATGGGGTGCTTCTTCTGACTGCACAGTGGGAGCCTAGTTCTGCCTCCTCACTAGGTCTCCACGAATACCCTCCTGGCTGGGAGATCTAGCAATACTTAGCTGTGCCCCTTCTTGGTCTCTATTTCACTGCCAGGACAGGGTGTCTTTCTTACTGCTGAATGGTGGTAAAATTCCTGACTTTCCACTAGGACCCTCCAACACTGTAACCATAGAGAGAGGGATCGTTAGCTACCTTCACTATCATAAGTCCCTTAATGCCCCAAATATAAATCTTTTCCATCTCATTCTCTGAGAGATTGCCCCCAAGTAATGTGAATTTCTATTTGTAATTTCCAAGGGTGCTCTGGGAGAGAGTGGGATGCTATGGTTTTTAGTATTGTGTTCTTTGTTTCGTCTATTTTTTTTTTCCCTGTTGGTATCCACTGAGTACCTGTCTTACACATGACTACCTGTCCTCTGTATTTACTACTTTCTCTAATACCTTTTGGATCTGTTCATTTCTTTTTGGCTTTTAAATGTTCTTCTTTACATCTTTTATTTCTTTTACAGTCCATTCATTGTCTGTATATCTTCTTGTATTCTGTTTGGTTTAGTCTTTGTGTCTGAAATAATTTTTATTATTTTAATAAACTTTTTGTTTTTGAACAAGTGTAGACTTGCAAACAAATTCAGATGACAGTACAGAGAGTTTCTATAAGTCCCCTACCCATTTTCTCTAATTATTAACACCTTATATTAATTTGTACATTTGTTGTATCTAATGGGCCCATATTAATACGGTATTATTATTAAATGAAGTTCATACTTGATGTTCTAATATCCTTTTTCTGTTCCAGGATCCTATCCTGTATACCATATTATAATTACCTATCATACCTCCTTAAATTTTGCTCTTGGGTATGACAGTTTGTCAGAATTTCTTTGTTTTTGATGACTTGATATTTTGAGTCATGTTGGTCAGATATTTGGTAGAACATCCCTTCTTTGAGATCTGTCCAATATGCAATGTAAGTTTTAAGTGGGGGAAGATGAGAAATGGGCCACTTTCTCTACCTCATATGGAGAGTACATACATGAAACATGACATCACTGTAGATGTTAGCCATGATCACCTGACTGATATAGTGTTTGCCAGATTTCTCATTGTACTGTAAGATATTCTCGCCCCCACCCGACCCCTTCACCCCCCTTTTTAAACTGTGTATGTAGAAGAAAGTCAGTATGCACACTCCAGACCTAAGGAATAGGAAGTTGTGCTAAATCTCCTTAAGGGGAGATTATTTACAAAGGTTATTTAGACTACTGAATAGTTTATTTACCTATTTTAGCCATTTATCTGTTTGTTCAACCATTTATATCAATTTGAACTCATGATTATTTGATTTATACGTTGGATTATGATCGTATTTCTGATAATTTCAAATACTATTATTACTAATTACCTCATTTAAAATTTTTTTTCTGATTTGTTATTCTTTTTCATTTCTATCATTTGAATTTTTTTCTTTCTGTGTGCTAATTTATTTTATTCTTTTAATCTGCTATAATTTTTCTCAACTTCTTTTTGCTTATTTTGAAATATTAAGCAACACATTTTATACGCTATGTGATTAAATGTTAGTGGCATGCTTTCATAATATGTAGAATTGCTACTCAGATTCCTATAATCTTTTTTATCCTAACAACTTTGTATGAGATTCAACTGGAAACTTTCTCTGTTAAACATTTGTAAGTGAAATTATCTTGTGCTTGTGGGAAAGAAGTGTTAGTAGGGATGTTTACTATAGTTTTACCACTTCAGAGCTCCCTCATCTATTGCTTTCACCAACTAATCAAACATAAGTTCTCAATTTCTTTCATCAATGTTTCATATAGTTTTCAATGTCTAGATTCTCCTCCTTGGTTAAATTTATTCCTATGTACTTTATTATTATTTTTTATGTCATTGTAAATGGTGGCCAGGGAGGTGACATATTCCTAGAATTTAAAACTATAGATGATTTTAAGATAGCAAAAAAAAAAAAAGGCCTCAACTTTCTAAGGTCTTCCCTTTGCCTCAGCCTTCTCTAGCCTTTATTTAAATCTCCCCTTTCCACTTTCCTTTGCCCCTACTGGCTGTAATATGCATAATTTTGATTGTACTCTTAACAATGTCTCCTCAAAATATGACTTAGACTTGAAAAGGTACTTTAATCTCTTGGTTTCTAGTTTTAAAGGGCCCAGAATTCCGATTAACCTTATCACTCTCAGACTTTCTGAAAGTTATTTGAACCTTCACCCAAACTGGTGGTCACTATGTCCATATTTGGCTTTTGCTGCCATCCTCTGAATGGACTTTGCAGTGAGTCTTTGGGGTTCTCTGGATTTTTCTGTCAGAAAGCACTTTGCCTTCTCTCTACCGTTTCTAGTAGAGTGTCTGGTATTAAGTAGGTCATTTTTCTATTGCTAGTTTGTCTTCACCTACTTTTATTTTGGGGTTCTTGAAATTATCCTTTTACTGTAGCTATGCTTTGCAAAGAAGTTCAGAAGATTTGAGTTTGTATTTCTGTCACAGCTACCTTCCCGGAATCCTTCTGTTTATGTTTAATTGAAATCTTTCCCCTCGTCTAATTGGTATTCTGCTCACTTCGGCTCTATTGTCATTATTATTTAACATAAAATTTAATATTAATTTTAATTATCACCCATCACCTTTCTATCACAGTATTACCAGTAATGTCAACTTTAATAAGATGAAATTCCTGAATCTTGTGACAAAAAGAAAATAAGCTATATAGTAATTGTTTCCTTATTGAAGCATACATGTATTTGTGAGGATAATGAATAAGATGTGTGATAATCACCTAGAGCAATTAAAGGAAATAAGGAAAGTAAATATAGAGGTAACGATGTATTTATGTTTTTGTTTATTTACACTTTATAGCTTTTTCCTAAAGAAATGTGAGGATATTATATTATAATGATTTTAATCAGATTGCACCTTTTTCTGTTGTTAAATTTGCTAAATTCCTGTGGAACTTGGATTACATAACAAGAGATTAAAGTATACAGACCCTTTTATACTTGATTGACTAACTACTTCCCTTTCCTTTCATTTTTTCCTCATATTTTTCCCTTATGTCCTTCCTCTTTGCTCTTTATAACAATGTTTCTCTCTTTTTCCTCCCTCTTTATTTCGCATCTCATTATAAAGGACTTGAATGATAAATGATTACAGATACTTCAGTTCTGGTATACTATAAAGTTTAGGAGAATAACAAATGCATTGGATGACAAAATATGACTTCAAATCTATCCTGATGTTTAAAATTTTTAAAATGAAGTTCAACAGTACTGCATGTGGGAAAGCAAACTGAAACATGAAGCCAACTGCATACAATTTAGGATGAGATTTTAAAAGTCTTTCAGCAGCAATATTTTAGTCGGCAGTGAATTATAGTTAACAATATTAAGTGACCACTGAAGGGCTAGATACCCTTAGCCTGCAATGATTACAAGGAAAAGTGAAGGAAAAAAAAGTACTTTTATCTAGAGTGAGATTGATATTCTTTTTTGATGATGCTGTACTTTAAGTATGATGTTCTTATTTAAGCCTGCATTTTAACAGGGTTTTGTTCCTGCCAGATGTGTTCCAGTTAGAGACATTAGAATGGGAAAAATATTCAAACTCTTTTGAAATGAATCAGTGCCCAGGATTGGAGTTTGAGAAAAAGAGGATATGAGAGTTTTCCTCAAATATTGATAGTGTTATTACATGGAAGAATTATACTGGGACCCTAGTGGAACAATTGAAAAGCATGGGTCAATATGAGAAAGATTTTATATGAATATAAGGCATACTTTTATAAAAATCAGATGAAAAGCAGAGTTGGCTGCTTCAGAAGTGATTAGATATTTAAACCACATTCAGATGAATACTTGGCAAAGATTTTATAGATAATATTCTACAATCTCAAAAATGATTGGATCATATATCCTTTAGAATTTCTTCAAGTTTGAATACCTATAATTTTATGAATGATCCATTTCATTTCCAGTGATATAACAAGTACCATTTCAAGTTAAATTCAAATAAAATACTTAAAAATAGAATATGTACAAAGTTAAAATTCGCAACTAATTCTAAAAAGTGTTAAAAGTATTTAGTCCCTACTTACACTGTACTCTCATGAGAGAATTAAAACTAAAATAGAAATCCTAATTTTAAAAAATGCTATATGTAGTTTGAAATTTACAGGACTGAACTCTTAGTATATCATGGATTTTATTGTCCAGAAAATAAATCCTGAATTGACATAAATTGATTTCAGTAGCATCACAGAATTTTCTACTTCCAAATATAGCAAAATCACCAAAAATAACTTACAAAACAACTACAACCCCTATACCTAAAGACAACACTAGCAAAGAGAGTGACAACATGAAGCCAGGAATATAATCCAGTTGCAATAAATTATAAAAATGATTGATCTAGACTAAAAGCAAATATAAAGAAACATCCGAAACAAAGAGGAAGGTGCTGCATAAATTAATTCTTGTCCTTCTTCCCCCCAGTATCTATAATGAAATGTTGGCAAAACTCTGCATGTAGTCAGTAGAAAAGAAAATCAAGTAGCTATTCTTTATATTACAGTTTCCTTTCCCAAAAGAGAAGTACAGAAAGTGATTATTGAAGAGAAAAGAGTGAAGGGAGATAACAAGGGAGCAGGGGTTTTGAGTTTTTTTTTTTTTTTTTTTTTTTTAATTGAAATGACACTTCCAATGCCAAACACTAAATTAGGCTCTGGTTCTAGAGCTAGGAGAGTATCCTCCTCTAAGAAAGTGGCTCCTCTTGCTAATGTAAAGAATAGTGGTGGGGTCATTTAGCAAGATTTCAGGAGCCCAGTTTTTCAAACTGCAACCTCAATTTAGTGTGGTTTCTCCCCTCCCCCAATTCCCTCAAATTATAAGAGTGGATAGAGCAGAAAACATCCAGATCCTTTAAACTGTGTCTTTGAAGAAAAAAACAAAATTATCTCAGATAAGAACAAAATGTACAAAATGCATGGTAATAGCCGACTATGCATTATAAAAATTACGAGACAACATAATTCAAAGGAAAGAGAAAAATCAACTATGCAAGGACAAATATTTTCATACAGAGGAAAACGAAAAAGACTCACTCTAGAGAGGAAACCTCCCACAGTCACTTAGTCATACAATGTAACTAAATAACAACATAAAATCCATAAAATAAGAGCTCCAAAACAAGACAAGGTGATAAAACAGTTGTATGATGTGATAGAATAATGTCCAAGATCTGATCCCTGAAAATTGTGAATATATAACCTTATATGCCAAGAGATTTTACAGATGTGATTAAAGTTTAGGAATTCCAGAAAAGGAAATTATCTTGGAATTTATTTATTTATTTTATGAACCCAGTGTAATCACAAAGTTCCTTATTAGGGAAAGATAAATGATTGAGTTAGATACAGAGAAGGAGGGAGATCTGAAGATGATATGCTGCTGTTTTTGAAGATGGAGGAGGAGAATGAATACAAGAATTGCAGCAGGCCTCTGGAAGTTGGAAAATGCAAGGAACAGTCTCTGCTATTAGCTCCAGAGGCAGCGCAGCACTGCCGACCCATTTCTAACCTCTGACCTACAGAACTGTAAGAAAGTAAATTTGTCTTGTTTTAAGCCATTAAATTTGTGATGATTTGTTATAGCAGAAAAAGGAGGCTAATGTAAGTGACGTAAGAGCAAAAATTGCAGATCTAATAAACAAATTGAGAACCAAGTAAACAAACTTGTAAAAATATAATGAAAGAATAGATTCACTCAAAGATGCTTAATTTCAAGTAGGAGAAGTAGGAAATAATTCCAATGGATACTCGAAAAAATAACAGAAGTTTGGCTGGGTGCAGTGGCTCACTGTTATCCCAACAGTTTGGGAGGGCGAGGCACGTGGATCACGAGGTCAGGAGTTTGAGACCAGCCTGGCCAAGATAGTGAAACCCCATCTTTACTAAAAATACAAAAAAAAAAAAAAAAAAAAATGGTGGGCCCCTGTAATCCCAGCTACTCAGGAGGCTGAGGCAGGAGAATCGCTTGAACCTGGGAGGCAGAGGTTGCAGTGAGCTGAGATCATGCCAGTGCACTCCAGTCTGGCAACAGAGCAAGAACAAAAGTTTAAACAGAAAGAAATAAAAATGGCAAGGAAAAGTCAAAATAGGGATGTGGTTTACATGAAGAAAATACCCGAGTGATATATACAAAATCTTGAAAGAAAGACAACATTATTATTCAATGAACAAGGGCATGTAACTCAGCACAGTCTTGGCTGCTCGCCACTTGCAAAGCCAATAACAAGGATGAAGTGAGTGTTAAGTTTCGGGGAAGCATCCAGGCTCACACTTCAAAAAAATGGTTCAAAAGTTTGGGCTGAGGGCAGGGGTTTAAAAAAGAAAGCTTGATATGGGAAGCATGTGGGAGCTGTGCAGGGTGCAGGAGCTGTGTGTCTTGCTCTGATATCTATCTTGGGTTGTGGCTTATCTGGAGCATGGGCTGGCCCCAACTTGATAGTGGCCAGACTGTGAATTATCTACCTTGGGGCCTCTTTAAGTCAGGGAGAATTCTGCAGCTAGGCCTTTATGCCTCCTTCATTTTAAATTTGCCCCTTTAGTTTCTTCACAAGCATATAGTTAGATAAATGTGCATAGAGTACAGTGGTACACAGTGGGAAAGGGAAGGGATTGGATTTTCAAAGTACATTTTAAGGCTACATTAGAAGACAATGGAAAAAAGGAAAAAAAGCGTTTCTGTAGTTTGTCTCTAGGTTACTTATTGAGACTGGGAAGAAAATAGGAAAGGAAAAGTTTTAAAATGCATTTAAAAGCTAAACTACTCATAATAGGCATAGGTAAAAATTCTCAAACATGGAACATAAGTTATTTTGAAAAATAATAAAGTGAAAATGAAATTCATGGTTTAACTTCTAAGCAAATGGGGAAGACCTTCTCACTTCTATTCTTCCTTTTAGGTACAACTAAAACCACCGTATATTATCTAAAATAAACACAAGAAGACTTTGAAAGATGGAGAGAAGGAAGACTGGCTGGGGACCTCAGGATCCAAAAACTGACATGGTATTCCCAGGATGTTTTGCTTTGCTTCATATAACCCAGACTTAGAGCTAAAGGAGCCAGCAACCCAGAAATGCCAGCAGATGTATTACCACACCGCCCCCACCACCAAAAAGCCCCAACAAATGCTTGCTCTCCTTAGCTAAAGGACTAAGAATAGGGTAGCTTAGCAAGAAATCAAACTCTTAAATAATAAGTGTTCTACTCCAGCCAAGCATCATAGAAAAAAAACTGTGGCCCCACATCCTCATGTCACCTATGAACCAAGAATCCACCCTATTCATTTTGGAGCTAAGTACCCTAAGACCCCAGACCTCAGCAGTAGGTGTCAGAGATGATCAAGTGGAGAAGTAGAGACCCAGGATCTCACCCGCATCAGCAGTTAGGAGCACCACCACCACTACCACCACCACCACTATATTAACAATAAGAGCAGAAACCATGCAGGGGAACTGTTAACTCCAGAAAAAAAATGAGTCTTACTTGAGATATTAATTTTAAAGAAAAAGAAAAAATAAGTGAAGGAAAAGCCTACATTGTCTGGGCAAGAATGAGAACTTTTGGTGGAGAGTTGAAAATGAGACATGAGTAAGGAATCTTCCAGACAGATATGGGATGAAATACAAGTGAAGTGCAGGAAAAATGGAGGTGAAGCGAGAATTTTAAGAAGATATGGACTATAATTAATCTTCATTGAGGAACACAAATAATGGCATTAAGAAATATTTCCTTGCCTTGAAAAAAAGTTTGAATTGATAAGCCAGAAATCTAAGTTTGACAACATAAAGGCCGCAGAAAAAATATCAATAACACTAAAGAACTAAGGGTGCATTTTTCATTAGCATTTCCTGAATATATCTGTAGAGAATGCACTTCAGAATACCAAAATGACTAAAAAAAAAGTAAGGACTAGAAGTGGACACTAAATATACATTTTCCACACAAGTATAACTTGATGGTAATAAGAGAGACAGTATAAGTATAGTATGTGATGTCTCTATTGTACTAAGTATTTAATAGCTGATGATTCTCTGGGAGAAAAGAAGCTCTAATTTGTGTTTGCTGATTGCTGTGGTGTAAATACTGTCAGCCAATGTCAAGCTACCAATTTAAAGATGCTCCTACTGGTAAAAGATGGGACAATTTGAGCATCTACAAAAATAATAACTGTAATAAACCAAAGCATGTTTAACTTTATTAACTCATAATATGATACTAAAAAAAAAAAAGAACTGTTCTCACCATACACACACTTTATTGAATACCATTAGTGCAAGTGATAAGGAATTAGCCCATTTGGAAAACCTCTCTTAAAAAAAGAAACAAGCATTAATGCTGCCTTTTCTATAAATAATACCTTAGAGAAATAAAAAGATAGATAAGGAGAAGTAAACCTTTATAAAAATATCCCAGTATATACATGAAACAAAAATAATTTAATTAAAATGTAAACATTTTGCAACTTTGAGTGAAATCTGGATCCAAACACTAATCATTAATGGCTGCTGACATCACAGAAAGAGGCAACTTGACGTTAGGTTCCTTGTAAAGGAAGTACAAAATACCTCTTATCAAACAGTCCTACAAATTCTCAATCTCATCACCAGTTTACAAGAAATACAGGAGAAAGATGAACACATTAAATGATGTCACTGGGATGTAAACAGTATATTCAGACTACTGGAAAACCACAAGACAAAAAACACTGTTTTCTGTTTATTATTATTATTATTTTATTTCTTAAATTTCAGGGTACATGTGTAGGATGTGCAGATTTATTACATAGGTAAACATGTGGTATGGTGGTTTGCGGCACCTATTACCCTGTCACCTAGGTATTAAGCCCACATGATTTCTTAAAAATAGATTGTAAGTAGAAAACTGGACTGGGAAAATGTGGCACATATACACCATGGAATATCATGCAGCAATCAAAAATGATGAGTTTGTGTCCTTTGTAAGGACATGGATGAATCTGGAGAACATCATTCTCAGCAAACTGACACAAGAACAGAAAAAGAAATACCGCATATACTCACTCATAGGTGGGTGAGAAAAATGAGAACACATGGACACAGAGAGGCGGTCTACTATACACTGGGGTCTATTGGGGGCAATGGGGGAGGGACAGCGGCGGGGGCTGGGGAGGGATAGCCTGGGGATGAATGCCAAGTGCGGGTGAAGGGGAGGAAGGCAGCAAAACACACTGCCATGTGTGTACCTATGCAACTATCTTGCACGTTCTGCACATGTACCCCAAAACCTATAATGCAATAAAAATTAAAAAAAAAAAAAAAGAAAACTACCGAGTGATGATTATTATTCAAATAGTCTGAAATGATAAATTAACTAATCAAAATGTATGATACTTGTTTGGATCCCAACTGACCAAATATTCTGTAAAAATAAAAATAGAACAATCAGTTAAGATGTGTCTACTGCCTACATATCTGGTGATATTAGAAATTATTTTGGTGGAGTGCAATAGGCTATGTTGGTTATGTTTTCAAAAGTAGCTATTTTGTTTTAGATATATACTAATATATTTATAGATGAAACAATGTGCTCTGGAACTTGTTTCAAAACAATGAAATGGAGAGTTAATGTGTAAGGTTATGGAGAAGGAAATATTTGGCCATGTTTTGTTAACTGTCAAAGCTAGGTGATGGGTATGTAAGAGTTAAAAAAAAACCTCCCTAAATTTAAAATTCTCTGTAATAGAAAATGTTGAAAATATGACCTTGTGGTTATAAAGTGTAAAATTCCAGGACATCACAGTAGATAAAGTATTGTTTATATCTAATAATTCTGAAGAAAATTGAAAACAAGTCTTTCAGCATTAGACCATGTGCTTATATGACCTCTCAAGGTTCTCTCTAGTCTTGGCTGTACTTCATTTCTTTAGAAAGCAACATATTTTTCAACAGTTCTACAGTGCTTTTAAAGATTTTACTACCATGGAACTTTTTATTATGGTGACTTTGTTTTAAATGTGTCTTTATTTTCAATATATCACTACACTAGAGATAACTACACTTAAGACAACCCACTTTAGGTCTCTGAATATACTACTTTTGTCTCAGCTAATGGCTGGGAGATCAATATTATGGCACTAGACAAAAATCATAGATGATTCTAGCTTCCAGATATTAATAAAGAGAGTTACTGAACTCATGAGCCTATTATTTAATAGTCACATTTCATTTTTTCATGTGGAAAGGCAAACTTGCTAAAAGATAGAACAGAATGAATTTCTGTCCTAAAGGCTGTGTGTTGCCATATTATTGATTTTACAGAACTTACGGCTGTTCCAGAATGAATGTTTCTTAAATGTAAAAAAAAAAAAAAAAAAAAAAAAAACACAAAAACCTCTTTCTATATTTATTTAGGAAGAAATACTATAATTACTTTGGCTTTATATTTAAATGGCTTTATTAAGTATGGAAACAAAAAGTGAAATTTAAACAAAAGTGAAATGTTAAAAAAATTAAAAAGAACAGTTATGTACTAACTTAACAATAGAATGTTAGCAGTTCCTTTCAAAACCCTTGAGTAAACTTTGCATAAACCCATCACTCTCCCTAACCTCACAGAGGTAACCACCATGCTGAAATTTGCATTTTTTCATTTTGTTTTCTTTATTATTTAATCCAATATGTTCTCATAATATGTTGTCTAGTTTTTCATGCATTGAAACATATATTAATGGAACCACACTGTATATTCTTCTACAACTTTCTCTTTTTTAAAGATTATGTTTTTGTTATTTATCCACATTAGTGAGTTTTGCTTAAGTTGATTCATTTCCATGTCATAAAATATCTGAACTTAAAATATACTCCATTTTTTTATCCTCTATTTTGTTGATAGAAATTTGGTTGTTTCTAGTTTTTCATCTTCCAAACATTCTATGAGCATTCTTGGTGTGTGAGAATGTATTCATAGATATGCCTATATAATATATAATAATTTACATAGACATATATAATATGTACATATATAATAATTTCTCTAAAATATATACCCAAATTTAGAATGACTGCATCAGAGAGTTACTTTTCAATTTTACTAGACAATGCAAAACTCTATCCAAGTGCCATAACCAATTTATGATTCCATCAGCAATAAGAGTTCTAATTCCTGCACATCTACACTAGGAGTTGATATCACCAAATCTATGCTAATTTGGGTTTCATATAGTATGCCGCTGTTGCTTTAGTTTAAATTTGCCCAATTACTAATATTATTGAGCATCCTTTAACGTTATTTGTGTAGGTTGTGTTCATCTTAACTTATCTATGTTTTTTTCACCATTTTTCTACTTGGTCATTTAAATTTTTTAAAATTTTACTTTAAGTTATGGGATACATATGCAGAATGTGTAGGTTTGTTATATAGGTATACATGGCCATGGTGGTTTCGTACATATATCAACCCGTCATCTATGTGCTAAGCCCCACATGCATTAGGAATTTGTCCTAATGCTCTCCCTCCCCTTTCACCCCACTACCTAACAGGCCACGGTGGGTGATATTCTCCTCCTTGTGTCCATGTGTTCTCACTGTTAAACTCCCTCTTATGAGAGAGAACCTGCAGTGTTTGGTTTTCTGTTCCTGTGTTAGTGTCCTGAGAATTATGTGTTCCAACTTCATCCATGTCCCTGCAAAGGACTTGAACTGATTCTTTTTTTTTTTTGTGATACGGAGTTTCACTGTTGTTACCCAGACTGGAGGGCAATGGCACAATCTCAGCTCACCACAACCTCCGACTCCTGGGTTCAAGCAATTCTCCTGCCTCAGCCTCCCTAGTAGGTGGGACTACAGGCGTGCACCACCATGCCCAGCTAATTTTTGTATTTTTAGTAGAGACGGGGTTTCATCTTGTTGACCAGGATGGTCTCGATCTCTTGACCTCATGATCCACCCGCCTTGACCTCCCAAAGTGCTGGAATTATAGGAGTGAACTGATTCTTTTTTATGACTGCATAGTTTTCCATGGTATATATGTGCCACATTTTCTATATCCAGTCTATCATTGATGGGCATGTGGGTTGGTTCCAAGTCTTTGTTATTGTGAACAATGCTG
This sequence comes from Saguinus oedipus, assembly GCA_031835075.1. Taxonomy (NCBI): domain Eukaryota; kingdom Metazoa; phylum Chordata; class Mammalia; order Primates; family Cebidae; genus Saguinus; species Saguinus oedipus. The sequence continues at coordinate 141,838,868 of CM063169.1, forward strand.
CAATAAATAAACATGTGCATGTGCCTTTACAGTAGAATGATTTATATTCCTTTGGGTGTATACACAGTAATGGGATTGCTGAGTCAAATAATATTTCTGGCTTTAGATGTTTGGGGAATCGCCACACTGTCTTCCACAATGGTTGAAGTAGTTTTTTTTTTTTTTTTTTTTAATTCTGTTTTAAGCCAGGCACGGTGGCTCACGCCTATAATCCTAGCACTTTGGGAGGCCAAGGCAGGTGGATCACGAGGTCAAGAGATCGAGACCATCCTGGTCAACAAGGTGAAACCCCGTCTCTACTAAAAATACAAAAATTAGCTGGGCATGGTGGTGTACGCCTGTAGTCCCAACTACTCAGGAGGCTGAGGCAGGAGAATTGCTTGAACCCAGAAGGCGAAGGTTGCGGTGAGCCGAGATCGTGCCATTGCACTCCAGTCTGGGTAACAACAGCGAAACTCTGTCTCAAATAAATAAATAAATAAATAAATAAATAAATAATTCTATTTTAAATAGTTTTTTTAAAATTCTAATTTACATTCCCCCTAAAAGTGTAAAATCATTCCAATTTCTCCACAGCCTCACCAGCACCTGTTGTTTCCTGGCTTTTTAATAATTGCCATTCTAACTGGCATGACGTGGTATCTCAATGTGGTTTTCATTTGCATTTCTCTAATAACCAGTGATAATGAGCTTTTTTTTTTCTGTTTGTTGGCCACATAACTGTCTTCTTTTGAGAAGTGTCTGTTCATATCCTTTGCCTACTTTTTTATTGGGTTATTTTTTTTTCTTTTTTTTGGGGTTGTTTATTTCTTGTAGATTTCTTTAAGATCCTTGCAGATTCTGGACATTAGACCTTTGTCAGATGTGTGGCTTGTAAAAACTTTCTCCCATTCTGTAGTCTGCCTTTTCACTCTGATAATAGTTTCTCTTGTGGTGCAGAAGTTCTTTAGTTTGACTAGATCCCATTTGTCAATTTTGGCTTTTGTTGCAATTTATTTGATGTTTGAGTCATGAAGGCTTTGCCTATGCCTATGTCCTGAATGGTATTGTGTAGGTTTTCTTCTGGGATTTTTATGGTTTTGGGTTTTACATTTATGTCTTTAATCCATCTTGAGTTAATTTTTGTGAAAGGTGTTAAGAAAGAAGTCCAGGTTCAGTTTTATGCATATGGCTAACCAGTTTTCCCAGCACCACTTATTAAATAGGGCATTCTTTTCCCATTGCTTGTTTTTGTCAGGTTTGTAGAAGATCAGATGGTTGTAGATGCGTGGTGTTATTTCTGTGGTCTCTGTTCTGTTCCATTGGTCTACATATCTGTGTTGGTACCAGTACCATGCTGTTTTGGTTACTTAGCCTTGTAGTATAGTTTGAAGTCAGGTAGCATGATGCCTCCAGCTTTGTTCTTTTTGTTTAGGATTGTCTTTGGCTATACTGGCTGTTTTTTGTTCCATAAGAAATTTTAAGTAGTTTTTTTAATTCTGTCATGAAAGCACTGGTATCTTGATGGGAATAGCATTACAACTATAAATTACTTTGGGCACTATGGCAATTTTCACGATATTGATTCTTTCTATCCATAAGCATGGAATGTTTTTCCATTTGTTTGTGCCCTCTCATTTCTTTGAGCAGTGGTTTGTAGTTCTCCTTGTAGAGGTCTTTCATGTCCCTTGTAAGTTGTATTCCCAGGTACTTTATTCTATTTGTAGTAATTGTCAATGGGAGTTCACTCATGATTTGGCTCTCTGCTTGTCTATTGTTGGTGTATAGGAAAGCTTTGCGATTTTTGCACAATGATTTTATATCCTGAGACTTTGCTGAAGTTGGTTATCAGCTTAAGGAGTTTTTTGGGATGAGACGATGGGGTTTTCTAAATATACAATCATGTCTTCTGCAAACAGAGACAACTGGATTTCCTTTCTTCCTATTTGAAAATGCTTTATTTCTTCTTTTTGCCTTATTGCCCTGGCCAGAACCTCTAGTACTATGTTGAATAAGAGTAGTGAGAGGGTATCCTTGTCTTGTGCTGGTTTTGAAAGGGAATGAATACTTCCAGCTTTTGCCCTTTCAGTATGATATATGCTATGGGTTTGTCATAAATAGCTCTTATTATTTTGAGATATATCCATCAATACCTAGCTTACTGAGAGTTTCTTTTATCTTGAAGGGATGTCAAATGTTATCAAAGGCATTTTTTGCATCCATTGAGAAAATCATGTGTTTTTTGTTATTGGTTCTGTTTATGTGATATTTATTGGTTTGTGTATATTGAATCAACCTTGCATCCCAGGGATGAAGCTGAATTGATCATGGTAGATAAGCTTTTTGATGTACTACTGGATTTGGTGTGCCAGTATTTTACTGAGGATTTTTGCATTGATGTTCATCAGGGTTATTGACCTGAAATTTTCATTGCATCTCTGTCAGCTTTTGGTATCAGAATGATGCTGGCCTCATAAAATGAATTAGGGAGGAGTCTCTCTTTTCTATTTAGAATAATTTTAGAAGGAATGGTACCAGCTCCTTTTGGTACCACTGGAAGAATTCAGCTGTGAATGTGTCTCGTCATGGGCCTTTTTTTTTTTTGGTTGGAAGGCTATTAATTACTGCCTCAATTTCATAACTTGCTATTGGTCTGTTCATGGATTAGACTTCTTCCTGGTTTAGTCGTGGCAGGGTGTATGTGTCCAGGCATTTATCCATTTCTTTTAGATTTTCTAGTTTATTTGCATAAAAGTGTTTATGGTATTCTCTGATAGTAGTTTGTATTTCTGTGGGATCAGTGGTGATATCGTTTTATCATTTTTTATTGTGTCTATTTGATTCTTCTCTCTTTTATTCATTAGTCTAGTTAGTGGTCCGCCTGTTTTGTTAAACTTTTCAAAAAGCAGCTTCTGGATTCATTAATTTTTTGAAGGTTTTTTTCATGTCTATGTCTCCTTCAGTTCTGCCCTGATCTTAGTTATTTCTTGTCTTCCACTAGCTCTTGAATTTATTTGCTCTTGCTTCTCTAATTCTTCTAACTGTGATGTTAGGGTGCTGATTTTAGATTTTTCCTGCTTTTTCCTGTGGGCACTCAAGTGCTATATATTTCCCTCTAGACACTGCTTTAAATGTGTCCCAGAGATTCTGGTGCGTTGTCTCTTTGTTCTCACTGATTTCAAATAAACTTTTTATTTCCGCCTTAATTTCATTATTTACACAGTAACTATTCAGGAGGAAGTTGTTCCGTTTCCATGTAGTTGTGTGGTTTTTAGTGAGTTTCTTAATCTTGATTTCTAATTTGATTGCACTGTGGTCAGAGAGACTGTTTGTTATGATTTATGTTCCTTTGAATTTGCTGAGGAGTATTTTACTTCCAATTATGTGTTGTATTTTAGAATATGTGCTATGTGGTGCTGAGAAGAATGTATATTCTGTCAATTTGGTGTGAAGTGTTCCATAGATGTCTATTAGGTCTGCTTGGTCAGGAGCTGAATTTAAGTCCTAAATATCCTTGGTAATCTTCTGTCTCATTAATCTAATATTGACAGTGGGGTGTTAAAATCACCCACTATTTTTCTATGTGAGTCTAAGTGTCTTTGTAGGTCTCTAATAACTTGTTTTATGAATCTGGGTGCTCCTGTATTGCACATATATTTGGGATAGTTAGCTCTTCTTGTTGCATTGATCCCTTTACCATTATGTAATGCCTTTATTTGTGTTTTTTGATCTTCGTTGGTTTAAAATCTGTTTTATCATAAACTTTCTTTCTTCTTTTTTTTTTTTTTTTGCTTTCCATTTGCTTGGTAAATCTTCCTCCATCCCTTTATTTTGAGCCTATGTGTGTCTTTGTACTTGAGATCGGTCTCTAGCATACAGCACAGTGATGGGGCCAAGATGGTTGAACAGAAACATCTGTGGTCTGCAGTTCCCAGAGAGACCAATGCAGAAGGTGGGTGATTTCTGCATTTTCAAATGAGGTGCCCAGTTCATCTAATTGGGACTGTTTAGGCAGTGAGTGCAGCCCACGGAGGGCAAATAAAAGCAGGGTGGGGTATTGCCCCACCTGGGAAGTGCAAGGATCTGGGACCTCCCTCCTTAAGCCAAGTGAAGCTGTGCAAGATTGTGCTACCTGGCGAGGTTACCATGCTTTTCTCATGTTTTTTGTGATCTGCAGATCAGGGGATTCCCTTGTGTGCCTAAACACCAGTACCCTGGGGTTCAAGCACAACACTGGGTGGCTGTTTGGGCAGACCCTGAGCTAGTTGCAGGAGTATTTTTTCACACCCCAGTGGTACCTGAAACATTAGAGAGAAACAACTGTTCACTTCTCTGGAAAGGGAGCTGAGGCCGGGGAGCCAAGAAGTCTCATTCAGTGGGTCCCACTCCCATGGAGCCCTGCAAGCTGAGAACCACTGGCTTGAAATTCTTGCTGCCAGAACAGTAGTCTGAAGTCGACCTGGGATGACTGAGCTTGGTTGGGGAAGTGGGTCTGCCATTACTGAGGCTTTTAGAAGGAGGGTTTCCCCTGATAGTGCTAAGGAGGCTGGGAGGTCTGGGCTGGGCATTGCAAAGCTGCTGTGGCCAGCTTGCTTCTCTTGATTCCTCCTCACTGGGCAGGGCATCTCTAAAGGAAAGGTAACAGTTCCAGTCAGGGACTTTCAGACAAAACCCCCATCTCTCTGGGACAGAGCACCTGGAGGAAGGGGTGGCTGTGGGCACAACTTCAGCAGATTTAATCCTTCCTGCCTGCCAGCTCTGAAGAGAGCACCTGATTCTGACAAGAGGGATTCTCCCAGCATAGCACACCAGCTTTACTAAGGAACAGACTGCCTCCTCAAGTAGGTCCATGACCCCTGTAACTCCTCACTGGGAGAAACCTCCCAATAGAGTTTGACAAACACCTCATACAGGAGAACTCCAGATGACATCAGGCTGGTGCCCATCTGGGGCAAAGCTTCCAGAAGAAGAAGCAAGCAGCAATCTTTGCTGTTCTGCAGCCTCTACTAGTGACACCCAGGGGAACAGGGTCTGGAGTGGACCTCCAGCAAACTGCAGCAGAGCTGCAGAGGAGGGGCCTGACAGAAGAAAAACTAACAAACAGAAAGCAACAACATTGACATTGACATCAAGTAAAAGACCCCCACATACATACCCTATCCAAAGGTCATCTGCCTCAAAGATCAAAGGTAGATAAATCCACAAAGATGAGGAGAAACCAGCGCAAAAATGCTGAAAATTCCAAAAAGCAGAAAATTCCAAAAAGCAGAATGCCTCTTCTCCTCCAAATGATCACAACTCCTCTCTAGCAAGGGCACCAAAATGGGAAGAGAATGAGATTGAATAACTGACAGAAGTAGGCTTCAGAAGGTGGGTAATAATAAACTCATCCAAGCTAAAGGAGCATGTTCTAATCCAATGCAAGAAAGCTAAGGACCTTGATAAAAGGTTACAGGAACTGATAATTGGAATAACCAGCTCTTCACAAAATTGGAGAACTTTGTGAAGCATACACATAAGTATCAATAGTTGAATCGATCAAGCAGAACAAGGATATCAGAGATTGAAGATCAACTTACTGAAATAAGGCATGAAGGTAAGATTAAAGAAAAAGGAATGACGAAGAATGAATAAAACACCAAGAATTATGGGATTATGTGAAAAGACCAAACCTATGATTGATTGGTGTAACTGAAAATGATGGGAAGCATGGAACCAAGGTGGAAAACACACTTCAGGATATTATCCAAGAGAACTTCCTCAACCTAGCAAGACAGGACAACACTCAAATTCAGGAAATACAGAAAACACCACAAAGATACTCCTCGAGAAGAGCAAATCTAAGACACATAATCATCAGACTCTCCAAGGTTGAAAGGAAGGAAAAATTGTTAAAGGCAGCTAGGGAGAAACGTCAGGTTACCTACAAAGGGAAGTCCATCAGACTAACAATGGATATCTCTTTAGAAACCCTATAAGCCAAAAGAGAGGGGGAGCCAATATTCAATATTCTTAAAGAATTTTAAACCTAGAATTTCGTATTCATTCAAACTAACCTTCATAAGTGAAAAAGAAATAAAATCCTTTACAGACAAACAGATGCTGAAGGATTTTATCACCACCAGGCCTGCCTTACAAGAGCTCCTGACAGAAGCACTAAATATGGAAAGAAAAAACTGGTACCAGCCACTGCAAAAACACACCAAAATATAAAGGCCAATGACACTATGAAGAAATTGCATCAACTAATGTGCAAAATAACCAGCTAGCATCATGATGACAGGATCAAATTCACACATAACAATATTAACCCTAAATGTAAACAGGCTAAATGTCCCATTTAACTTTTTACTTTTAGTCTTTTCAGTCTTTTTATGACCTGGGCACTATTTCACTCTCAGTTCATGAGTTATAAATACTTTATCTCAGCTTGAGATTTATGCTTTCAATAACATCTTTTTACAAAGAGGATTTCTTAATTTTAAGTCGTTTGTTTTATCAGTCTTTTCCTTTTCTATTGCATACTTTTTGTGTTAGATAAGAACGTTTCATAACTGAAGGTCATACCGATATTATATACTGCCTTCTAAAAGTTTAAATATATTTCTTATCATATTTGTGTTTAAATATTCTGGAAATTGATTTTGTTTAAGGTGTCAAATTTTCATACTCAGTTTTATTGTTTTGTTGGTCTGTCTTCACCATACCTATTAATATATCTTAGTGTCTTAATTACTGTACTTTTAAAATAAAATCTTTTCCCTTATAGGACAGTGCTGCAATTTGCTCTTATTCCTTCAGGAGTGTTCTGGAACTTCTTGGCTCTTACTATTTCATAAAAATTTAAAACAAAAGAACAAAGAAATCTAAAACAAATCTAACTATGGCATTTTGATCAGTATTCTGTTGCGTTTATAGAACAATGTGAAAATAACTGGGTATCTAAACTATATTAACATGTCCATGAACATGGTATGTTTTCCTTTTATTTAAGTGTTTTAAAATGTCTTCAATATATTTTTATTTTTTCACAAATTTCATACATTTCTATAGTTACATTTATCCTTTATTCCTAGGTGCTTTTTTTTTATAATTAAATATGGTTTATTTTATTTATTCTATTTTATTTTTTTGAGATGAAGTCTCACTCTTTCACCCAGGCTGTAGTGCAGTGGCATGATCTTGGCTCACTGTAACCTCTGCCTCCCAGACTCAAGCAATTCTCCTCCCTCAGCCTTCTGAGCAGCTAGGATTACAGGCACACACCACTGTATCTGGCCAGTTTACTTTATTTTAATCACTTGTTCTGTTCTATATATTCATTTTTTGATTATGGTAATAGAATTAATTAAACAAATTTGGAATATAAAAACTTGAATTAGGTTATGAGTTATAGTAATTATCCATGGATTTTTCAATTCTCTATAATGTTACTTTTCTCCCACATGCTGATTTTATTCTTTGTTTCTAATCTGTATATCTTTTCTTATTTCTCTTTCCTCACTAGGACTTTCATCACCGTGTTTAAGAATAGCAATGAGAGTAAGTGTCTTTGTCTTAGTTCTGTTCTTAGAGTATACTTTAACTCATTGCTGTTAAGTATAATAATTGCCATAGGTTTTACATCAATTCCCTTCTTTAAAGTAAAGTATTCCCTTCTGTTGCTCATTTGCTAATAATAAGGCCTAAATGATATACTTTATATCATGTTTTTCTGGCATCTATTGAGATGAGTTTATGATATGTTTTTATTGCCAATAGCTTGTTTAATGAGTGTTTCCTCTGCAATACTAAGTGTGTATTTCATATATTTATTAGACTCTTTGTTTCTTATATTTCTCCATCTGCTTCTGCTTTTAAGATTGGAATAGCAGTATCACAAATTATGTTGGGCAGTTTCTTCTTTCCTATTTTCTGGACAATTTTGTATAAGCTTGGATTCACCTAATCTATAAATGTCATTTAGAGTACAAAGATAAAACTATTTGATTTTAGCATTTTGTTTATAAAAATATTTTAATTACTTGTCAATTATTTTAATGGTTAAAAACATTTAGCTTACCTATTACTGATGAAAATATTGTATATCAGTTTTAAATGTGAGCAGGGGACAGAGACAATATCTGACTCATATATACAGTACTAATATTTTAATCTTTTTTTTTTTGGCTTGGTAATGAAGCTACTACATTTCATAGTCTTTCACATTTAACTTGCAAATAAAATATTCTAATCATAATGTGCATTTTCAAATATATTTCTCCTTTTCTGTCTCATGAGACGTTATGTAATCAAAATTAATACTAAATTACATTAAACACTTCATAGAACATAATTAAATATCAAAATATGTTTTCTATAAAACTGTGTAAAATCATTGAGCAGAAAATTCATTTTGTTGAAAGTGAAACTGAGGCATGTAATACAAAGCAACATAATATTTAAGATGAAAATTAAAGAGGTTAGTATCTGTAACCTTGAGTGGAAAATCTATAAGTTAAAGTAACTGATGGGAAAAGTCTTTGCCCTGTCAACATCTGCAGCATGGTAACCAGGAAGCTATGGCACACTAGAACAGATATCACTGGTGTCTTTTCTGTGTCAGAGTGCAGAGTCTTGACTTCAAACTTCTAGCACCTGCGGGTTTTTTTTTTTCCCCTATAGGCTTTCCTATAGTCCATGGGATGCTTTGCAACCCATTTGACAAGCTAGCCGTGCCTAGAGATTAATGCTTTCTTTCCTTCCTGAGGTCTTCAGCTAATGGTTGTTTGTGTGTAAATGCACAAGATCCTTCTTCTCTCTGATGGAGAATCTCTGAGATAAAACATTGAATAGGGGCCCCCATAATTCTCCAGTGGAATTAAGCTATGCTTCTGTACTTGATAACTTGACTGATGCACCTACTTTATTGGCTGTCTTCCCATTTCTATTTCTTTTTTTTACTCTCCTACCTGTGGTTACTAGAATGTCTTTCAAATAAAACAATTAAACTTGAATGCTTTTTTTTTTTTTAAGACGGAGTTTCTCTCTTGTTACCCAGGCTGGAGTGCAATGGCGTGATCTCGGCTCACCACCACCTCCGCCTCCTGGGTTCAGGCAATTCTCCTGCCTCAGCCTCCTGAGTAGCTGGGATTACAGACACACGCCACCATGCCCAGCTAATTTTTTTGTATTTTTAGTAGAGACGGGGTTTCACCTTGTTGACCAGGATGGTCTCGATCTCTTGACCTCATGATCCACCTGCCTCGGCCTCCCAAAGTAAACTTGAATGCTTTTTTTTGCTCCATTAGTTTATTGGGAAACACACCAAGGCAGGAGTTATCCTAGGACACAGAACTCAGGATGAATTTCTGTAACTGAATAACTTGCTGACAAAATGGCAATGCAAATTCCACTGCTGGTGCTAAGTTGGGTGATGATAACCTCTAGCATGTTTTTGCGTTACAGTTACAAAGACATCCACCTACTCATTCTAAAAAATGGAACCTTACTATTGTTTTGTACTCAATTTTAACTTGACAACTATTGGGTCAAGTTACACCTGTGTTTCTCAAGGAGCTAGCACACCTTTATGCACTTACCATCACTCCAAAAATGTCAAAGGCATATCTTTTTTACCGCCTATCTTAAATACAATGGTACAATTCTGATGGGTCATTTTAGCCTCTATGTGTTGTCTATTACCTGCTTCCTAATATTCTCATATGGAGCTCACTCACTACTAGGCAATCCCATTACTGGGTATATATCCAAAGGACTATAAATCGTTCTACTATAAGGACACATGCACACGAATGTTCATTGCAGCACTGTTTACAATAGCAAAGACCTGGAACCAAACCAAATGCCCATTGATTTCCCAAATGCCCAAATTTCCCAGTCCCATAGACTGGACTGGGAAAATGTGGCACATGTACACCATGGAATATTATGCAGCAATCAAAAATGATGAGTTCGTGTCCTTTGTAGGGACATGGACGAATCTGGAGAACATCATTCTCAGCAAATTGACACAAGAACAGAAAATGAAATACCGCATATTCTCACTCATAGGTGGGTGATGAATAATGAGAACACATAGACACAGGGAAGGGAGTATTACACACTGGGGTCTATTGGTGGGGAATAGGGGAGGGACAGCTGTGGGGGGAGCTGGGGAGGGATAGCCTGGGGAAAAATGCCAAATATGGGTGAAGGGGAGGAAGGCGGCAAAACACACTGCAATGTGTGTACCTATGCAACTATCTTGCATGTTCTGCACATGTACCCCAAAACCTAAAATGCAATTAAAAAAAAGAACTTCTTATCTTACTGAATGTTCTTCTCACTAACTTGGACACTATCACTTCTAAACAAATTTTACAGATCCTCTCATTTTTACTAATCTTTTGTCCTTCTGAAGGTTTTGTTTTCTTTCAAATTTATACTCTACTGTTTTATTTAATAGTTTCTCATAATAACATAAAATAATCCATCAGGAGTTAACAGTAATGCCAAGAAATATTAAGAATAATGAGTTTTTCTCTTTTTGACTGATGTATAGTGTTTTAAATAATGAAATTATAGATGTTTATCCACTTAAAATAATATTTAATATCATTTTATTATTAGGTGAATTCTCATATCCCTTGCTTCACTCTTATCTCCACTAAATTGAAGGGATTAATCTTATCTGTTTTGTGGTTTTGTTTTAAAATTCATCTTTCTTGGATTAATAGCCACTGAATTCTGAGTTGTTATGAGGATTTTTCAGTTTCTTAGTGACTTTCAGAGCAGAGAAGACTGGTAATGAAATTAAATAAATAATTTATTCTTCCTTTCATTCATTTGCATATTTTTTTGCATGGTATATAATAATCAAATCCTCAGCCAAATCCTACAGATGTGGATAATTTTTCTACAGTTTATATTCCCACAGTCTAAAAGGCAGGGGCCAATTTGTAAACAAATAATTAGAGTATAGTGTGTTAGATACTAAGGGAGAAAACTATCACATTGCTTACTGGCCCCACTAGAAGCTCTCTATCAATCCCAGAGATTGAAAGTGGGATATATTAATAATTTATTTTCTGTGATACTACTACTCACACTTCAGGGTTTCTGAATGTTTCATTCATTGCATTTCTCTTTCCTTCTACAATTTCTCGTTCTGGCACAACCACATGCTAATATGCACAGGTTCACACACAAAACTGGAGAGGAGAGAGGCATTATTTTTGAAGGTGTATTTAACGTCATGTCTTGTGAAACAGTTTCTAGAGCATATCTCTCTTCTTTTCCATCCTTTGTGGTCATTCTTGTCCACTCATCCTGCTTCTTCACCCTGGCTTATTACCTATAGATACTGAGTATAGAAGTCTGCTGCTAATGGCATTAGTTTTAGAATCCTGATAACTATTTTTCCAGTATAATAACCTTGGGTGAATTACATAATCATACTGAGCATTTATTAATGTGTAAAATGAGCTAATGCCTATTATTCAGCACTGATACAAAATTAAGTGACTATGTAGAGATTAGCATCTTGTAAACAGTAGACACTATGTGAGTTACCATGCTGTTCTTTCTCTACTCTTTAAGGGACTTGCCAAAACAACTAAACAACTTTAAAATGTATATTGGGATTTGGAGTGCATACAATGGTTTACAACTCAGTTGGATTACTTTAGAAATAATAATAATGGTAGTAATGTAATAAAAATAAAACTGACCAGTGGAATATCAGAAAACTTTTCAACACATGAAGAAATAAAAATAACTGAACCACACAGTAACAATAAAAAATGACTGGGTTTCATAAGTTTGAAGTATATGTAATTCTCCTTCCTTCTGGAGAGGGCCAGCATATGACAAATATTTTTAGCATTATTATGGATTAGTAACATGCTATTATTATTAACTTAGGCCTTAGTCTTACCTTATTATACAAGTTAAATTTGCTGTTTAGCACAAGAACATATAGCAGAAGCCCTGGGGAAATCTAAACAGACAGCAACACAACCATTTGCCTTTGGGAGAATACAGGGATAATTCAAAGAAAGCTCAGTAGAAGAAGGAAAGCTTGGAGAGTCATTTGAAGATGGAGATGCAGGCAACTCTTCAAAGAAATAAAATTATACCATGTGAGAAAATATAGCCAAAAAAAAAAACTAAGAGAAAAAAAAAGAAGGAAGACAGAAAGAAGACATGAAAGAGAAGATATACTAAGGGAATAAATGGTGAATTGATTTTTCTGATTCTCTGCTCAAAGCTGATGAGTAAAACGATGTTGCCTTGAAATTTTGAAACAACTTTTGTACACCCAAACTTCTAATCCATATGGAGTTTTACCAAAGCAAAAAAAAAAAAAGTAGATATCATATCACTTACTAGTATTTTATTCCTACAGAAGCTAAGAAAAAACAGTTGAAATTTGAGGAGATAAAGAATCTGAGACTCAAGAATTTGATAAATATTTGTTATTTCCCTACCCTTTATCTTATTATCATTTCTGGTGGTGGGAATGCACCTGACTGAGAACTAATTCTTGTCTTCAAGCTCACCATCTTCTGAAGCAGACACTCAAGTAAACCCATTTATTAAATATCACATTATATGTCCTACATGAAAAGTAAGAACAATGTGATATAGAAAAGAGATTATTTGGTCCAGTGGAGCCCTTTGGAAACTTTCCTGAGGATATAAAACATAAATTTTGTTTTTATACATTTTATGGAAGTAATTGACTGCAAAATTTGTGAGAGTCTCTAAGCAGAGGAAACAACATGAGCAAAATTGCAAGCATAGAACTCATCTCATCTCCAGGAAATCACTGCCATGAAAAAATAGAGAACTGATGCTGCCAGATGGTTTTGTTATTACTAGAGCCTGAATTGGGAGACAGGGGTAAGTATTAGGATTCAAAAGGCTTTTTATTTTGTATTGGGCAGGAAGAGATTCTGTAGATTAAGTGTCAAAAATAAAAATTCTATGGATAATGTCTTTCTCTTGTCCATATTTAATCAATATTAAAAGTTAGGGATTTCATAAAAAACACATATTTGCCTTTTTTTTAAACAAAACTTTCTGGGAGCATCAGTTCTCTATTTTTTCATGGCAGTAATTTCCAGGAGATGAGAAGACTTTTACTTGGGGTATATATTCTCTGCTGTGCATTTGTGTCCAACCCTTACACAAAGTTTACTTACATATGCACTTGCACCTAACTAACGTTTGTTTTTATCTGACTTGAGTAGGCCCTTGACCTTGCTAGTGCTACTCTTGCTATTGGTTTCTACATGAAACTATTAATGTATTTTAAACTGTGCCATGACATCTTCCACTTGTTGATGATAAAGACTAGAGTCTTAAGAAGGTCAGAATAAGAAAAAGAAGCAGGAAGAACATTTAGAAGGTCGTAATCATCAATGTGAGGCCTAACTGCAACAGTTATCATATTGAGCAAGTTTCCATCATTTGGTGAATGTGAGGAAAAGAGAGGAATCTGGGATGACCATCTGTTTTATGGATTGGACGACTACATTGTTGATGAGACCTGTGACTAAGATAGCAAACAAGGAGAGAACTGAAGGAGACAGGTAATGTGTTCAATTTTGGACAAGATGAGATGAGTTTGAGGTCCTGGTAATATTCCAGGGGTCAGGTAAGCAGCAAAGTGAATATATTAGTCAGAAGCTAAATCAGAAGCTCATTGGAAAGGCAAATGCTAGGAGTATGGTTTGGGGGGACGGTTATTATTTAGGCGGTATGTGAACCCAGGAAAACAGGTGGTCTTGAAAGTAACAGTACAGCAAGGAAAAATCCTAAAAAAATGAGAAATGAAAAACAGAAAGAAGTCAATGAGTCCCTGAAAAAGTGAAAAGGCATCAAAAGAGAATTTAAAAATGAGAAAAAGTAAAAAGTATCCCTTACCATACGAGTCCATTTGTTTACTGAGTTTATCCAGCAGGAGTTTGGATAACAAGGGATAGATACTTTTAGTTTCAGAGAATCCAAGGGGGTAAGGAATTTTAGGCAGTGAGTGTTCACAGTGTCAAAGTCAATAGATTGACCCAATTAAACAAGATTTGAAATGTATTCATATAAAAATTCTGATTTTTGCTTGAGTAGTTTCAGCATAGTGGAGGCAGAAGCAAGTATCAAGTTATGTAGCGTCAGTAAGATTACTACTTTTAAGAAGCTTGACCCAGAAGAAAAGGGAAGCAATAGAGTACTATCAAGAGTTGGATGCAATACATAAAAGAGGAGTTTACAATGGCTGAGGCTTGAGCATTCTCTTCATGTATCTCTGATGTATACCTATGTAAATGTTTTGCATGTATTTGAAAATATGAAAACCAGAGTAGTTCTAAATATAGTCAGGGGAAAACCATTATCATTGTGGTTATTTTTATTTATTTATTTTTTTTTAAGAAAGTTTGTTTGTAATTCAAACACCCTTTGACCATGATAGTATTCTCCCAACATATCTTTAATGTCAGAGAAGTCCCTGTCTCTAAAGGCAATACGTTATGTTCTAAAGCAATTTTAATTTATCTCATTGTCTCATCTTGTTAATTCAAAATCTAGTTCTCACGCTTCCATTTGCAGTCTAGTGAACCTTCTCCCCCGGTCTGCAGGTTGGCATAGAAGATCTCGAAAAAAGCAAAAAGTGGCCTTGGCGGCCCTAGGGGACTAGTGAAGTATTGGATGCGAGATTGAAATAATCACTAAGATTATTTCAAAAGTATGCCAAATTGCAGGGTCTTTATCGCCGGCGACCATGGAGGACTCACGTCTCTCCAACCCGTGGCCCCAAACTCAGGGGGATCAGGGTTTTTAAGCTGAAAAACCACATAGTGGATGCAGGGCAAGCAGCTTTACAGTAACTACTGATAAGCAAAGGCCAGACAGTTACTGATAAGAAAAAGGCAAGCAGTGTACGTTCTTTAGAGCAAGCTAGCCGTTTTGTTTACCGAAGCCAAGGCCAGCAGGTATTGCAAGGAAAATGGGACAGTACAACTTATTTTTGGAAAAAACAGCTTTGTCTGATAAAATGACTTTCCTCAGGCTCTAACTCTAGGCCCGCTATAGCACACTAGGTGCTGGAGGGCGACCTGTGTTTCCGGCGTGCCCCCCAGCTCCTGTCCGTACCCCTATCCAGTGGCCACCAAGGGCAGCACCAAGGTTGGGGGGAACTGCCTTCCCACCTCCTTGTCCTCCTCCCCCTTCTCGGCCGGCACAGCCTCATTTTCCTTCCCGACCTGCGGGCAGCGGACAGCCACCGAATACTTCGACACCTACCAGCAAGCGCAGTGCATGGCTCTCCTGGCGCAGGTGGGGTCGAGCTTCGGGCCGCAAGCCCGCATGGCCAGCAGCCGCAGATGAGCCGGCACATCGACGCCGCGGCGCAGTGCTCGCTGGGGAGGCGCAAGCTGCGGCGTCCTCGGCTCGCGCCCTTGATTCCCTGGTCGGTCCTGCGCCGAGGACACAAGAGGTGGCGGCTCTTCCTCTCAGCAGCTGGCCCCTCGGGGCCTGAAGGAGGGCACCCCCCAGAGGGCGTCCCGCCGCCTGTGCGCTTCCCGCGGACGGTCGCCGTGTACTCGCCAGCGGCCTCCCGCCGCGTCACCGCCTTAATTCCTGAAGGGGCGCGGGGCCGCGGCGGGGGAGCAGAGGTCCGGGACGTCGGACCGAGACCGCTTGCGCGGCGTCAAGGCTCAGAGGCTGGAAAGTCGTCGGCGGGGGAGGAGTCCTGATGGCAGCAGTCCGAGGACAACGACGGCGAGGCCCAGGCCGTGGTCCCAGCGTGCTGGGAGCAGCCGGCAGCTGGCCCCAGGCTGCCGCCGCGGGAGGCCCAGGGGGCTAGGCGGCTCCGCGGTTGATGCTAAGGAGCCTGAGGCAGTCTCCGCCGGCGGGGAGGGCCCGAGACGCAGCGATGGACGGGAGAGGTCGTCACCACGGAGCCGGGAGCCGGGTAAGGAGCGGCTGCGCTTCCAGTTCTTAGAGCAGAAATATGGCTATTAACCACTGCAAGGACTGCAGATCCAATGGGAGAGTGCTTATGTGTGGTGTGGACAGGGAACTAACAAGGTTTACTTCTAAGAGTTTTGCAGAACTTGTCAGGAGTCCTATAACCCTTACCCAGTGGAGGGTACACTTGTCAAAGTTGTAAACAAACTACATGTTCCTGCCTAGTAATACTTCGCCACCTGGACCCTAAACGGACCCATCATCAATATTTGTGCCGGAGATGCAAAGGCAAAGAAAGGCCTGCCCTGTGACAGCATTTTCAGCTTCCAATACATCATTTAATTGACAGTGCTGCCGTGTGTGTGCTGATGGAGCAGATGAGTGAGCTTTTCCGTGCCTCTCCTCCTTTTCTGTGCCTCTTCTCTCCTCCTCTCCTTTCTCAAAATACTTGGTGAAAGGCACTGTATTCTGAAAAAACCTTCAAATAAAGGTATTGTAATACACACACACACACACACACACACACACACACACACACACACACACACACACACACGTTCCTTGTTCTGCTCTTGGGAGCTACACAGGATAAGACTATTCTGTCTTTCATAAAAAAAATTCTTTAGATATTTCAAAAGTAAATTTCATGCCTCCTCTTTTGTGTAATTATTTTTTCTAAGATACATGGACGTTTCTACACTTAGCTTCTATTTGAGATGTTTTCAGTTCCCTTACTTAACTCTTATTTCTTCTTCTTTCTCTTAATTCATTCTAGCTTATCAATGTATTTAAATGTTGTATAATTGTACATAATACTCCAATTTTTTTTTTTGTATAGCATAAAGTACAGTTGGTCTGCTATGTCTTATTTATAGGGCAATTAAACTTTTATTTAAGCTCCAAAAATTAGCTAGCTACTTGAACCATCTCATACCATGAACACACTAGGAAACTTGGAGACAAGAGAATTTTTGTATGACTTCATGCCAAGTATTTTTTCTACTTTCTAAAATTTATGTTATTTTCAGCTTAAAAGTACTCAGGGTACATTTTTTTAGGCTTCATATTAGCCTAGGAATTTAGTTTTTCTGTCATACTGAATCTTCCTTTTGTCACTATATTGTTTGTTCTCTATCTACTTTGTTATCTACTGAAAATATAAATATCTTTTCAGAGTCTCATCTAATGCACATATTAAAAATGTTAGGCAGGTGAAAATATGGCCACACAACTTTGTCGTGTTCCACTAGAAATTTATTCAAAGGTTGAAATCAATGTCTTATTTGACACTAGACATGGTTCCTAAGGCATTTGTGAATTCATGTAACAATATTACCCAATTCACATTTCATAAACATTTATTAACATATATGAACACTTTATTGAAGTGTCCAGGTATTTTCTCAGGCTAGTGAAAAGTTATCAAAAGAGGAAATAAGAATTGTATAGCATGACTCATTTTGGATAAATCTTCATGGGTTTTAAGGATTTCATCATTCTTTTCAAGTAATAGTGAATTGTATTTATATAGTGCTGGAACTTTTTAGGTGATTTGTAATGCATTTTTCCAGAGTGAAAGCATTGTACAAAGCTCACAGGCATTGGAATTTAGCAAATGTATTTAAAATCTGGCTGTGGTGTATATTAGCTCTGTGTCCAAGGTAAATATATAATATGAAAAGGATAATAGATGTTTCACAAGGTTATTATTAAGATTTAATGATAATTTATCATTCTAATTAAAGCATTCCATCCAGGACTTATTCCACAGTGTGTATATGATAAATATTAAACTTCTTACTTCCAACATTGAGATACTTAGAGTAACTGCACTGTGTAGTCCAAAGTCAGAACACATGTAGTACCCATCTTGAAGAGAAACAATAGTCCAGAGAATTTTATTCATTCAATAGCTATTGAATGCTTTATAGGACTTTGCAATGTTAGGTATTGAATGTAAAAAATAATTATGGAATGTAGGCATAGATAGATATCCTAGAAACATATAGTACATGTACCAAACATAGCCTTGAAGGCCAGATAGTCAGCTTTGAATGCTAATTGGCTATGAGTTGACATAGTGTTTTGACAACTCAGTGATTGTGTTTCTTATAGATATTTTATATATATTTACAAAGAATCTCCTAAATCATCTCTTCCTCCTCTTCTTCTACTTCTGCTTCTTTTTCTTCTTTTTTTTTTTTTGTGGTAGGGATAGTCTGTAATAAAACAGCTTCTTGTGTTCAACACTGAAAATGATTTAGGCAATGTAGTATGGCTGATAATTTGCCTAAGGACCAGCTTTAATGAATCATTAAAGGTAATTTAAAACCAGCATATAAAATGCATGTAATTAGATACTTCTGAGGTATTAATAGTGTTAAAAAATATGGAGTTAAAATTTCCTTTCTGATTAAAAATTCTCTTTGTTGATTAACCATTTTTTTATAGCTAGATAGCCTTAACTTGGTCATAAATATAGAAGTAATGGGGTTAGCATTAATAAACTTTTCATGTAATTTGAAGTTGTCAAATTATAACCTTCTACGAATAAGTGGATTCCATTTAAATCCTATAGTTTGAGAGAATAATTAATATTGTATGACTGTAGAAACATGTAAGAATAGATAATAGTTTAGAACTCTATTTAATAAGTTTGACTAGAAAGATCAACTAGAAATATGTTTAGGTTTTTGCTAAGTTGATCAAAACATGCTATGTTTTTCCCTTGGAAGATTTTTTTTTTACATTTGAAATGAGATTAAAAAATCTGCTGATACAAGATTTCTCACTTTGAGAGGAAATTCTCTGAGTTTTCTAAATGAAGACCATATGTATATCTTTAAAATACCAAACATTAAAGTAAGACATCTACCTTTGTAGGGGGAATTAGCTGGTGACCCTTTGCATGTCTGTAGGCTGGCACATTCTCTCTCTCTCTCTCTCTCTCTCTCTCTCTCTCTCTCTCTCTCTCTCTCACACACACACACACACACACACACACACACACACACACACACACACACTCAAATGCATCACTAGATAGTATTTGGAAAAAAAAAATCTGGGCTTTGGAAAATGATCAAAGGCAGATGAAAAACTGAGAATCATTAATTCTTGAAAAATGTCTACTGCTTAAAAGAAAAGTGGGAGGCTTCACCCTTTTACCTGGGGTTGCTCAATTACTTACCTGTTTTCACTCTTAATTGGTATAAACTGTTAATTTTTCATCATTGGGCTGGCTGCCAAATCCTGTAGCTCTGTTACCAGGGAGCATAACCCAATTTTACATAAAATTTGAAGACAAGACTTTGAATCTGAAAGTAGCGTAGTAAGATATTAATAATGTAAAATAATAACTTTGATAACCTGAGGTCATGATATGGTTGCAATAAATGCTGGACCAACTAGGAGATTCTGAAAATAAGAGAGGCATAGACATAGAATGGTCAGATAAACTTTCTATGCATTCTTGGCTATCTTGGAAATCTGTATATGAGAGCGCCAAGTGAGGAGTAAATATTAAAAGAGATTTGAGAATTGGCTGATCTTTGAAGGCACTCAGCAACCCCCACACAGATTTAGTCAGCACAGAGAGTGGTTTCAAGATTTTTGAGCATAACATCTGCCAAAATTATTGGCTAACCATTAAGCTATGAAGATGATGACACAGGGGTAACCACTAAAATATCAGGCTTAAAAGTTTCAAAAATATAATAAAAAGTCACAGCACAGTCTTCAAATTATGGAGAAACAGGGTAAACAGCTTACGTCTAGGCAACTTATTTTAATGAA
Source organism: Saguinus oedipus (assembly GCA_031835075.1). Classification (NCBI taxonomy): domain Eukaryota; kingdom Metazoa; phylum Chordata; class Mammalia; order Primates; family Cebidae; genus Saguinus; species Saguinus oedipus. Next base: position 141,858,590 of record CM063169.1, read on the forward strand.
AATGCTCTGAAAAACAATTTAGAATAAAATATTTCTATATTATCTAAATTATCTGTTAAAAACATTAGAATGCAAAGACATAGAAAGTGTAATCAATATTCAAGAAAATGAAAACAAGTCAATAAAATCTTAGTGGGATATTGAATTTAATAGACAAAAGCAATTTTGTATATATTTTTAATAAATTGAAGCTATGTTAAAAAAATGAAGAAATGTGATAACAATGACTCAGAAAATAGGAAATCTCAAGAGGAAAATGGAAACTATAAAAGAAAATGTACTGAAAATTCTAGAGTTTAAAAGTCCATAACCAAAGTAAAAATATTAACTATAAATGAGCTCAAGAGCAAATTCATATTTGAGATGAAGAGGAAAAAATTAAAGAACTAAAATATACATGCTAAAGAAAGATCTTGAGACTGAAAATACACTATACAATAAGTTGAATCCATGGAAAGGAATGAAGAGCAATAGAAATGAGAAATGTGTAGGTCATAGATGAGACTGAGTGAATACACACCCACACACACATACATGCACGCACAAACACACACACACATTTTTCTTTTATTCTCTTATTTAAAAGTGTTCTCTTTTTGATAATGTTTCTTTTGTTATAGATTCTTTAGTCTGATATTAGCATAGCTCATTCAGCTTTCTCTGTTTACTATTTGCATGATATATCTACTTAAATCCTTTTTTTTTTCTTTTTTATGAGACAGAGTCTCACTCTATTGCCATGCTGGAGTGCAGTGGTGGGATCTTGGCTCACTACAATTTCTGTCTCCCAGGTTCAAGAGATTCTCCAGTCTCAGCTTCTCGAGTAACTGGTACTACAGGTACCCACCACCATGCCCAGCTAATTTTTTATATTTTTAGTAGAGATGGGGTTTCCCTATATTGTTCAGGATGGTCTCCATCTATTGATCTCATTATCTGACCATCTTGTCCTCCCAAAGTGCTGGGGTTACAGGCATGAACCACTGTGCCCGACCTTAAATTCTTAATCTAAAGTTTTCTTTTGTATGCAGCATATCATTAGATTTTGCATTTTAAAAGTTTGACAAGTTCTTATATGTGAATATTTAGCTCATTCATATTTAATGTAATTATTGATATGATTGGATTTATATCTGCCATTATGCTTTTTGTGTATCTCATGTCTTTTTTGTTTTCTTTTCCTACTTCATTGGTTTTTGTGTATTTTGCAAATATTTTTAGAGTACATTTAAATTTATTTGTTGAATTTTTTCCACCACTTTTAACGTTTTTATAAAGTGGTGGTTCTAGAGGTAACAATATGCATTTTTAATTTATCACAATCTACTTCAGGTTTATACAGACTAAATTACAGGAAAATATAGCATCATTTCTGTACTTCAGCTTCTTTTCTCCTTTGTCCTATTATCACATATGTTTTATCTCTATGTGTTGTAAATTCAGAATTTGAGTATTATTTATTTTTACAATATAAAATTATATAATTGGAAAGCAGTTGGGGCATTTATTTGTTAAATGTATGTGTGTCATATGGTCTGTAATTCTAAACATAGTATTTACCACCCCAAAAAAATCAAAGCATGCTCACATGCACACTTATGTATGTTCATAGCAACACTATTCCTAGTAGCCAAACAATAAAACAATCCACATTCATCAACTATTAAATAGATTAAAAAATGTGGTACATACAATGCAGTATAGAATGGAGTACATTGTGGAATACTACTCACACTGAAAAGTAATTAGCTACTAATACATGCAACAGCTGGTTAAATCTAGGTCCTAAGTTAACTGTGCTAAGTGAAAGAAGCCAGAAATAAAATATTATGTATTGTATAAGTCTACTCAAATAAGATTTCTCATAAAGACTGTTCTATAGAGACAGCAAGGAAATCAGTGGTTGCCTGAAGTTAGGAGTGACAAATATATTGACCTCAGGCATGAGGTAACACTTTAGGGTAAGGAATTGTTATAAAACTGGATTATAATGATTATTTTAAAAATAAGTTTAAAAAGTCATTGTACTGCATACTTACAATGCATAAATTTTATACTTTCACAATTACAGCTCAAAAAATGAGCAAAATAAAAATGTAAACTTTACCATCTATTATTTTCATAGAGATTATACTTAGATATCCCATTTGTTTTATATTTGCCTAGACATAAGCTATAAGAAATTCACACCTACATAAGAGAAATATTTTTATGTCAACTTTTTAATGTCGACTTTTAGTGTAAAAACTACATTAAATGTTTATTAGAAACATTCTTTATTATAGTAACTTACTTTGTTAATGCATTTTTATTTTATTTTATTTTGAGTCAGGGTCTTTCTCTATCTCACAGGCAGGAGTGCAGTGGTGCAATCATGGCTCACTGCAACCTCAACCTCCTGGCCTCAAGTGATCCTTCCGTATCAGCCTCCCAAGTAATTGAGACTACAGGTACATACAACCATGACTGGCTAATTTATTACTGTTATTTTTATTTTTTATTTTTTGTAGAGGTAAAGTCTTGCCATGCTGCCCAGGCTGTTATTTAAATCCTGAGCTCAAGTAATCCTTCTGGTCAGCCTTCTAAAGTGCTGGGATTACAGACATGAGCCTTTGTGCTGGGCTGTACTAGTAATTTAAAATCTACATACTGAAGCCTACTTTTAGGGCTTATTCAACAGTCTTCAGCAACTCATAAATATCTACGTTGTAACTGGGAAAAAAATTGGTGAGTACTAAACTTATAAAATGTACGTGTTTTTAAACAATAAGACAACACAACAATTTGCATTCTTGTGAAAATTGTGAAATTGATATGACTTTTTTCTTTGTCAATCATGATGATAACTGAGTTTTCTGCTCTAACTTTATTATTGTGATTGTAATACACAAAAACCAAAGACTTCAAAATTTGTCGAGGAAATTCCTGAATACAATTGAATGAAAAATTCTTTCTAGCAATAGTCCTTTAAAATCAAATAAATTTCTAGATATGTTTCATACAACATCAAGAAAATGGACAGCTTTAGAAATATGTTACCTTCTTCAATCAAACTTGAGAGTTTTGATGGAAGCAGGAAAAAGGAAGTAGGCTATAGCTCTGTGATCTGCAAAACAGATGAAAAGATGCTAGGTTGGTGCAACAGTAAGTGTGGTTTTGCTATTACATTTAATGGCAAAAACTAACTTAATGCATTAGCTTAATATTTAGGCAGGGAAGATATTTTGGTTGTTGTTTCATCTAAATGTAGGATTGCTCAGCCTCAGTTTTGTGGATAATTCTTTGTTGTAGGGGGATATCCCATGCTTTGTAGTATGGTTAGTGGCATCGCTGACCTATACTCATTATAGGACAGTAGCACCACCTCCCCCTGTTGTGACAAACACATGTCTATAGACATGACTAACTTGTCTGTCCTTGGGAGGTATAATCACTTTCTGGTTGAGAACCATTGACTTAATGGTTTAATATTAGTTTCCAACATTGTCTAAAAGGATGGAAAGATCTGAGGGATATATTTCAACATATAATATATTTTGTGTTAGGGTAGTAGAAAAATAGGCATTTGTGTAGGGAACATTTTCCTTACATGATGTTATACTCTCTTTCTTTCTTGTATGATTTAGAAAATGAGAAACAGGAGATCTACATACTTACTATCTATGTGACTGGCATCTGAGCTCTACATACTTACTATGTATGTGATTTATACTACATAAGATATAGATAATCATAACAACTCCCTATAGGAAAGTAGAAGAAATTATATGAGTTAATACAGTTAAAGTAATTAGAACAATGTCTGACACACAGTAATTGTTCCATTTCTGTAAAAAGCAGTGAGTGTGCTTTTGCCAAAACTAATCAAATTAACAAAAACAAAACTCTACCAGAATAGTAGTTTTCATTCAGATTAAATAAGAACTGAAAGAATAAAAAGGAGAAGCAAATTTATACAACAAAAAGTTTCCAAATTTAACTTACTAGTTTTGGGTCTCATAAAATGTACTACTCTTAATTTAGGGTACATTAATTCATCCAATAATTATGTGCTATTAGGTGTCAGACACTGTACAACTTACTAGAAATGGAATGATGAATAATGTGAGGATTATAGAAACAATGATACTACTAAATCAGTTGTTTCAAACTTGTAACTGTTTTAAATGAAGCAGGTCTCACTCTTGGTTAGAAGGTGATGCAGTGTAAAGATAAGACAGCTTAAAGGTAAAGGTTGTCTTTCCTATAAAGAAAAGTTGGTGGGGATGCAGCATGCCTTAAGGTGGTGAGACAGCTTAAAGGTGGTGAGACAGCATAAAGGTAAGGGATGTCTTTTTATAAAGATGTACCGTCACTCTGCTAGTTGGTGACTAAGTCTGGTGATAAAAAGTAGACTTAACGCTTATACTAAATTTAACACTAAATACTTTCAAGTTATTCTAAAGTCAATGTAGCTATTATAATATGTAGAGGTATCTACCAGAGTTGTTCAAACGTTTTTTGGATTTGCCATTAGTCAATTAATTCCAGGGGTTACTTCAAAGCACTGAGATATTGAGATGGATTTTTAACTTGAGAACTTGCTGAGAGGATAATACCAGAGGAGAATCCATTAGGAGTTGTGCTCATAACTCCTTCTGACTTTCCCTCAGTCAACACATAAATAATTAATACCTTTCAGATTTGGTTTTTGAAGGCTAATCTAATAGGAATAGGCAGCAGTGAGACTGTAATCTCTATTGATAGTAATAACTTGTAATATCACTGTTTCTGTACAGTTTTTCCTTGACCTTTAAACTCGTATAGTCACTGGACTAGACACTTACAGATGGATGCCTCATAGACATGTCAAGCAATATTTTTCATAAAATACCTCTTGATTTCCTTCCACAAACTTGATGCTCTTACCGAATTTCTCCACTTCAGTAATTGTTAACACCACCCACCAAGAACTCAGGTTGGAAACTTTAGTGTTTTCTTTTGTCTTCCAAGTGAATCAATCTGCACCTCCTGCTGTTTCTGCCCTCCAGATATATCTCATGCCCATTCATTTTTTCTATCCACTCTTGACAATTTTAGTTTAAACTGCTTGAACTATAGCTCATATCTTTCCTCCTAACCATTCTGACCTTCAAGACTTAACTTCATTTAAACATTTTTTACCATAGAATCAGAGTAACATGTTTAGATTATTGATTGAACAATGTTTTTCTCCTTAAAAAATTTTCAGTATCCTCACCTTATATGATACCTACCATTGCAAATACAAGTTTCTTAACATAGCCTATCAGATTATGCATAATTTAACCTCTGAACACCTTTCAAATTTCTTTCATTCTATAGTGTGTTCTTAACGCTTTGGCCTTCTTTCACTTTCTCATATTTGGCAAATATCTTCTCACCTCAATGCCATGGTTTGTAGTCTTGTTTCTGTCTGAAAAAGTTTAACCTGTGAATCTCAGTTTAAAGTCTATCCATTCCCAAACCATGATAAATTGTCTAGCTCTTCTTTGTTAATTTGTGTTATTCCACCCTCTGCTATCATTCAAGTACCTTAAGTTTTGAATATGTATTATATGTACTCATCTATGTTTCTATAGTACTGTATTGCAACATAATAGCTCTTAAGGGTAGTGCTAAAAAAGTGTATTTTGTACTTAGTTCTTCATAATTTCTAGGAATTCTACCAGGCACATAAACAAAGCAAACCTACAAAACAAAAATGTATATTACTTAGTGGTATATGTTGATAATGCATAAATAAACACAAATTATTTGATTAAATAATGTTCAAGCCATGCCCTGTAGCTGCTAGCCCTCAGCCTAGGCACTAAGCAAAGTAGCAAACTGCCTGCTAATCCTGCCTCTGTGATACTTCCTGCTACCCAGTGTCCCACACTGACCCACTCATCTTATTAGTTAGTCAGCCTCCCCAAAACAAGGCTCATTTTGAAGCTTAACTTTTGGCCCAGGACATTCTGGAAAAAATGTAGAACATTTTTGAAAATTTTGAATCTGTAGGGAAATAAAAATTTTAAAAAACTATGGAGAAACAGCAAAAGTAATGTATTTTAATTTCATTTGTAAATCTAGTCATTTTTTTTAGTTTCAAAGCATAAAATTATGTTCAGTATACTTGAGTTACTGATGAAATTAAAATGCCTGGCATATAAATTTTAAAAGATACTTTAGACTATAATAACTTTAGTAACAAAATTTACTTTTAGATGTGTTTAATTGTTACAAATGGGACTGCAAGTTGCTGAGCTTAAGAAATTGAACATCTTTTAGTTTTACCTATTTTTCTGAAGCAGCAAACAACTGGGAAGATAATAAACCATCTATATTGTTGGGACTTTTCCATGTGCTAACCAAACAAAGTCATCATGCTTTGCGGACATGGCATCTACCATGTAAAAACACAGATGCAAACATACAGTTTTAGAAAAGGAGATACGTGTGTGTGTGTGTGTGTGTGTGTGTGTGTGTGTGCGCGTGCGTAATACATGCATATATATATATATATATGTAATTTTTATATTGATAGATACTGTGTGTACACACATAATATCTTAACCAAGTTCTTTCTATGAAGGTATGTTTCCAGAAAAAGAAGCCAGAAAACTAACCTGCATCAAACCAAGAGGTGGAGAGGTGGCCACCATGACTGTAGGGTTTTATATGCCAGCACACTTGTAGGCTTTGGATTTATAGCAGTGAGTCAGAGAGACAAAGTCTAATCCTCATGGGCCTAGTGAGGCAGACAATGAAAAACAGGGATACAAATATATAACATAAACAATATGTAGTGATAGGTGTTTTGAAGAAAACTGTGGCTTTTAAAGTGGATGGAATGTCCCCTGCTCGAAGGTGGATGAATAAGTGTTCTTACCACAAAAATGATAACTATACGAGGTAATACATATGTTATTTAGGTATATTTAGTTATTCCACTATGTAGATGTATTTCAAAATATCATGTTGTACAGTATACATACATACATACAATTAATTGTATTTGTCAGTTTAGAAAGCAATAAATAAATAAGTGAATGGAATGTGGGCATTTTTTTTTTTATTGCATTATAGGTTTTGGGGTACATGTGCAGAACGTGCAAGATAGTTGCATAGGTACACACTTGGCAGTGTGTTTTGCTGCCTTCCTCCCCCTCACCCACACTTGGTATTCATCCCCAGGCTATCTCCCCCAGCCCCCCCCGCTGTCCCTCCCCCATTTCCCCCAACAGTCCCCAGTGTATAGTAGACCGCCTCTCTGTGTCCATGTGTTCTCATTTTTCTCACCCGCCTATGAGTGAGTATATGCGGTATTTCTTTTTCTGTTCTTGTGTCAGTTTGCTGAGAATGATGTTCTCCAGATTCAACCATGTCCCTACAAAGGACACAAACTCATCATTCCATGGTGTATATGTGCCACATTTTCCCAGTCCAGTCTATCATCGATGGGCATTTGGGTTGGTTCTAGGTCTTTGCTATTGTAAACAGTGCTGCAATGAACATTCGTGTGCATGTGTCCTTATAGTAGAACGATTCACAGTCTTTTGGATAGATACCCAGTAATGGGATTGCTGGGTCAAATGGAATTTCTATTTCTAGGTCCCTGAGGAATCGCCACACTGTCTTCCACAATGGTTGAACTAATTTACACTCCCACCAACAGTGTAAGAGTGTTCCTATTTCTCCACATCCTCTCCAGCATCTGCTGTCTCCAGATTTTTTAATGATCGCCATTCTAACTGGTGTGAGATGAATGTGGGCATTTTAATTAAAGTGGCTAGAAAGAGCTCTCTGAAATGCAGGTATTTGACCAGAGACACAAGTAAAGTAAGAGTAGTGTAGTGGGTAGCCAGAAGGTAGTACCATGAGGCAAGACCACTATGTTTGATGGACGTTATGAGGAACGGGTGTGATTACAACTGAATGAAAGAGGTGAACAGATTTGGAGATAATGTTAGAAACAAAGAGAATAGTTAACACATTTAAGTCTCCATAGGCTGTGAAAAGCAGTTTGTGTTTAATGTGATGTAAACCTCTCAGATGTTGAGCCAGGGAATGTCAGGAGCTGATTTTTTTAAAAAACCTCACTTTTGCTGCATTGTGAAGAACAGGACAAAAATCAGGGCAGGCAAACCAGTTGATGTTGAAATTTAGATCCAGCATAGGTGGTGGTGGCTTGTATTAGGGTGGTAGGTATCCAGATAGGGGGAGGTAGTCATATTTGAGATATATTTTGATAGTATCAACATAGAAGACAAGTTTTAGCTAAGAGAGCATCTTTGGTTATAATTGGAGTAGAGAGAGCATGGAAGAGGTCCTCCTAGAATTCCATGTTGGTTGTGATTTGAACTCTATTACCTTTACAAGTTCAGTGTGCCCTCAGGACGCTATAGAGGAGCCATGCAACATCTTCATAGACTCATTTTCCAGATTCCAACACTCTCATAGAAAATGTCCTTCACCATACTGTTAATTACCCTCATTATATGAATGGTCACTACTAGGGCCTTCTATTTTGCAGTTGTCTCATTTTGATCTCAATATAAGTTCCACAAAAATGAAGGCTTTTACACAGACTTCTCTTGTCTTTAAAATTATGTAGCTTATTTCTTGAGGGGATGTGGAGATTTGATGTAGACAGGGGGTTTGTTGTTGTTCTTATCCTTTGTTTTCACTTTCTGAGGATTCATGGGATGCCATCACTTGGGAAGGCCTTGAGAAAATGATGTTAACTTATATTCTTAGGATTTTTCTATATACTAAATTTGGGATATGTCACTTTTTCATATTATTTCACTTTAGCTTAGGAATAATGCTGGTAAATTATTTTTATTTACAAAGGGGAAAACTGAAGCTGAGAATTTAAATATGATCAGCTTCATACCAGTAAGGGAATGGAGTCAAGATTTTACATTTCTCCTATAATTTCCTTATTAGTGAAAAACATAAATTCTTTCTGTTACATATGCTTGGCAAGTCCCAGGCTAAATTTCTGAAGCAACCCCTGCAGGAATGCCTTTTCTCCTCCAGACTTTAAAAGTTTTTTTTTTTTTTTTTTCTGACAAACAGGCTAACAATGCTGCTTATTTTGTAATCCAGTCAAATGCAACAGCAGTTTTATATTTCTGCCTTTGAATCTCAGATCCAAGAAAGTGGCTGCAGCATGAATTCCTTAGTGTAAAAAATTGTAATGATCTGATTTTGTCAATCGGTTGACACCAAGTTCTTTTAGTCACCTAGAACTTCATTGGTGCAAGAAAAGAAAACAATTTCAGAGGGGCAAATATGAAGGAGAATATAAGAACAACTTGACTAAATATTATTTTTATAAAGATTTATAATAAAAATGGTTTAATTTTGCATTCTTAAAGACAACTGCTAAAAACTATGGCTCTTTTAATTTTTGTTATTCCCATGATTTATCTTTGTTTTCCTCAAGTTTGCTTTTTAAAAGTTTATCATCTACTTAAGACTGTATTATAAGGGAAAAGGACAAGGAAGCATCTTCTCACTTAGTGATAGGCCACATTTAGGGATAAACTAATCAAGGGGGAAAAGCTTATACAAATCCCACCTATTTTACCCCACATAATAGTTGTTATGACTTACAAAAGACTATCACTATTTTATCACAACTAAAAAAAAGAAATAGTAAATTTTATATAATGCTTTAAACTCAAGAAAAGCCATTCAGTTCAATATTGGATGCTTAATATGAACTGTGGCTGGAGAAACTACTTTTGAAGAACATATAGTCTAACAACACGTAAGGAGAAAAAAATAATAATATCCTAAGCTACAAATGCCATGTGATTTCCAAGATAGAGTATTTTTTTTTAGTTTCAAAATTCAGAAAAGATTCACTGGTAAGGATAACTAAAAGTTGTCCAGGCAAATGTAAAGGAAGAGAGATTTCTGGCAGAAGAAATTGCTTGAGATAGGGCCTTCTAAGAGGCCCTATCTCTGGCAGAAATATAAACAGATCTGCCAGAGATTTCTGGCAGAAGAAATAGTAATGGTTGGTCTTTGGCTTCTCTTTATCACCGCCAACCCCTGCCCTGTGAATGGGACTCTGTGAAGATCTGAGTATTCATCTCTTCTTGCCAGCAATGATGTAGAACTTTGTGGTGGGAGACAGGGCTAGCTGGTACTCTGCTTTTCTCCCTCCCATACCCTGATGTTTGTGTAGTGTGTTTGTAAGGGGAGGACCAGCAAGAAGCAAGAAGCTCAGTGTCTGTTCTCTACCTTCAGCAACAAAGCAACATGCACCAACCTTCCTCCTCCTTCTTTCTCGATAGGTTCAGGGCTCAGAGGAGAGATGAGTTCACAGCCCCACTTAAAGGCAAGGAAGTCATGGAAGTTGAAGCGCCAAATGATATAATCAATAAACTGGAGGATGGATCAATAGATTTTGTTCATTCTGAACAAAAAAAAGAGAGAATATAATATACAAAAATAAACAGGGGATCAGAGGCCTGTGAGACAGTAACAGAAGAGCTAGTATTTGTTTCGTTGGTGTTTCAGAGGGAGAGGAGAGCAAGACTGGGACTGAAAAATGTATTTTAAAAATGGCTAAAAAGTTCCCAAATTTAGTTAAAAATGACTTGAAATAAAATTTTTTCTAATTCAGGAAGATGGGTGAAATACAGATAGCACAAATCCAAAGAAATTCACACAAATACATAATCCAATTAAACATCTGAAAAATATAAACAAAGAAAATAAATGGAAAGCAGCCAGAGAGAAACAAGACTATAATAAAGAGTCTACTTTTATTTCTGATGTTTGCTAACAGCTTTCAACCCCACCATTCTTCTAACCTTTCTGCTCCACATATGAACAAGCTGATAAGAAAACCTGATGTTCTCTGCTTGGGTGAGGATGGGAAGTTGAAACCAGCCAAGGCCTGGCCCACAAGCAGGAAATGGCATTCAAGTTTCAATCCCTAATCACAATAAAATCCAAGCTAGTCTCCTTTTCCTGATATTTCAGGTGATGTCTGGACTTGCTGGGAAACCTGCCATGCTCTTTCCAGACAATTTCATTATGAAAGGAACAAACCTGTTTTAACGTTTGGTGCATGTATAGCAATATCAGTCTCCAAATAAAAGTAAATTTTGAGTATGTGAAGTCCATCTTGTCTGTGCAATGATTACAGCTAATGTATTACTTATTGGGGGTAACAGTTTGATTTGGCTGAATCATATTTCTCCTCTAAAATTACAGAGGCCAGAAGAAAATGGAAGAACGTTTTTCCAGTACTGGAAGAAAAGAGTTGACAATCATGAAGCTTATATATGGTGCAAATATCCTTCAGAAATGAATGTGAAATAAATACATTCTCAGAAAAAGAAAAACTAAAATAATTTGTTGCTAGTAAACATATATTTAAAACTGGCTAAAGAAATTTCTCTAAAAGAAATTATAGCAGAATAAAAGCAGAATAAAGATTAGGACATCAGAGACAGAAAAAAAGGAATAACATTGAAACTGGTAAAAATAAGCATAAATATAATAGACTATTTTTCTTCTCATGAGTTTATTTTATTTAATGATTCAATTGAACATTATAATACCATCTGATTTGGTATTCAATGCATGTACAAAAGATTTTAAAGATAAATATATTTGAAAATGAGGACAAATGGACATAAATGCAAGTAAGCTATCTATGCTTTATGCATATTTTAAAAATGTTTGTACTATAACACAGTGAAAAGATACACATATATATTATATACCTAGAGCAACCACCAAGAAAACTATACAAAGTGATATATTCAAAAGACTACTAATGCATCAAGATGGTATCCTAAAAATTCTTTAAACAGTCAACAGGAAGGTAAAATAAAAGAAACAGAAGAATGGAAAACAGGAAGCAAAAGGAAAATAATTGTAAAATGGCAGATTTAATCCCTAACATGAATATTTACTTAAATATATGTAGTGTAAATATTAAAATATATCAGATATGTGTGAATTACATAAGCAAAACAAAGCAAAATATGATCCAATAATATATGGTCTACAAGAAACTCATTTCAAATGCAATATGGATAGACTGAATGTAAAAGGATAGAAAAAGATATGCAAGCACTAATAAATATGTAATCAGATAAAGTAAATTTAAAAGCAAAGTAACAAAAAATAAAAACTAGAATGAGATACCATCTCACACCAGTTACAATGGCGATCATTAGAGAGTCAGTAAACAACAGTTGCTGGAGAGGATGTGGAGAAACAGGAATGCTTTTACACTGTTGGTGGGAGAATAAATTAATTCAATTAGTTCAACCATTGTGGAAGACAGTGTGGTGATTTCTTAAGGACATAGAACCAGAAATATCATTTGACCCAGCAACCCCATTACTGGGTATATACCCAAAGGATTATAAATCTTTCTACTATAAAGACACATGCACATATATGTTTACTGCAGCACTATTCACAATAGCAAAGACTTGGAACCAAACCAAATACCCATCAATGATAGACTGGATAAAGAAAATGTGGCACATATACACTGTGGAATACTATACAGCCATAAAAAGGATAAGTTTATGTCTTTTGCAGGGACATAGATGAAGCTGGAAACCATCATTCTCAGCAAAGTAACACATGAATAGAAAACAGAACACCATATATTCTCACTCGTAAGTGGGAGTTGAACAATAAGCACATATGGACACAGAGAGGGAAACATCACACACTGGGGCCTGTCAGGGAATGGGAGGTTGGAGAGAAAACTAATGTAGCTGAAAGAAAATCATGACAAATCCTTAATTATAATCAGGGACTTCAATACCTCACACTGGCAAGTGAAATAATTAGTAGACAGATCATCAACCTTATAGAAGATAAAATTCAAACAGAATCCAATTGGCAAAAGTAGAACCCTTCATCAGCTATAGCAGAATGCACTTATTTTTTGAATGATCTATTGGAATTTCAGTAAGATAAACTATCCTGAGCCATTAAAAACCCCTCACAGACTAAAAAAAAAAAAAAAAAAAATACAATTCTAGATATTTCATGTGTCATGGGGGGAAGTCTCAAAGGAAATTAAGAATATGTAGAACTGAATTGAAAATACCACATATCGATAAACATAGGATTTGGCTAAATCTGTCTTGAGATGGAAATTTATAGCTCCAAAGGCTTACATCAAAAAAAGAAGATCTCAAATCAGTAATCTGAGTTTCTAACTCAGGAGAGGAGAAAAAGAAGCGTAAAATAAAACTAAATTAAGTAGGAGGAAGAAAATAATAACATAAATTGAATTGAAAACAGAAAAATAATAGAGAAAATCAATTACCAAACCGGGTTCTTACTCAGTTCTTTGAGAAACATCCATACTGCTTTCCATAAAAACTGTACTATTTACATTCCCACTAAGAGTGCTCAAAACTTCCCACTTCTTCACATCCTTAACACTTATCTTTGGTCTTTTTGATGATATTAATTCTAACAGGTGTGAGGTGATATCTCACTGTGGTTTTGATTTGCATTTCCCTGGTTAATGACATTGAACATGTTTTTATATGCCGATTGGCCATTTATATGTCTTCTTTTGAGAAATAACTATTTAGATCCTTTGTCCTTTTTCTATTTTTAAATAGGGTTATTGTGTGTGTGTGTGTATTTTGCTCTTGAGTTGTGTTATGACATTTCTTATTTTTTATATGGTATTTTATTTTATCTTTATATAGATATGCTTAGATACACAAATAATTATTATTGTGTTACAGTTGTCTACAGTACAGTAGCATACTGTACAGATTTGTAATGTATGATCAACAGGTTAAACCCTGTAGTCTTGGTGTGTAGTATCATCTCGGTTTACGTAAGAACGCTTTATGATTTTTGTACAATGATGAAATCACCTAAGGTACATTTCTCAGAACATACGCTCATCATAAAGTGATGCATGACTGTATGTGCTTTGAAAATACTATTTCCATAGTATCTGGCTTTTCCTTTTATTCTATTTGCAGAGTAAGAAGGCAAAAGATTTTAATTTTGATGTGGTTCAGTATATCAACTTATTCGCTCAATTTTAAGAACTTTCAGTCTCACTCTAGTCCCAGAAATTTTCTCCAGTTTTTATATGTCTATCATTCTACATTTTATATTTAAGTTTAGGATTAATGTTGAGTTAAATTTTCTTAAAAGATATGAAATCTACGTTGAGCTTCTGCCTTATTTGCTGAAAGGTGATCATTCCTTCAGTAAATTGCTTTTGTACTATTTGAAAAATCAGTTGGGTAGATTAAAGAAAGTCAGTTTTAGGGCTTGGTCTTTTGATATTTGTGCTTTTTCCTCCAGCCACACTGTACTTTCTTGATTGTTGTAAGATAAGGCTAATGTAAGGTATGCAAATTTATTGAGTTATATTATTTTTCAAAGTTATTTTAACAATTCTTGGGCCTATGTATTTCCATACAAGTTTTTTTTTTAAAAAAAACAGCTTGTCTGAGTCAAAAAATACTTCAGAGATTTTGATACAAATTACATTAAGCCCATAGATCAACTTGGGAACAATTAGCATCATTACTTTATTAAATCTTCTGACTCATGAAATTCTCTGTTGATTTAGAATTCCTTTCATTTCTTTAATCCACATTCTGGAATTTTCATGACACAGATATTATACATTTTTTGTTTTAATTTATACCAATTTGTTTTTTTAGAGAAATTCGAAAAATGTGTTTATAATGTTGGTTTCCATGTGACTACTATTAGTATTTAGATATGTAACTGATTTATTAATATTTTGATATACTAATAATTTGGTTTATTCAGTTTTTAATGATTATTTTTAGACTAGTTGTAGGTTCATAGCAAAATTGGCAGGAGGTACAGAGATTTACCCATGTACATGCTTAGTCTTCCCTATTATCAACATTCTCCACAAGATTAGTAAATTTGTTGCAATTAATAAATCAACATTGAAATATCATTATCATCCACAGTCTATAGTTTCTGTCTATCTATCATCTATCTATCTATCTATCTATCTATCTATCTATCTATCTATCTATCTATCTATCTATCTATCTATCATCTATCTAATCTTCTCTTTCTTGTCTTAATTCAGTGGGTAGCATTTCTAGTGTTATGTTGAATGCACTGGTGAAGGTGGACATCCTAACCTCTTTCTTGTCTTAGAGGGAGTGCATTCAGAATTTCACCACGTTAGCTGCAGGCATCTGTAGAGACTCCTATCAATTTGAGGAAGTTCTTTATTGTTGGTTTTCTCAGAATTTTTATAATGAACTGGTATTGAATTTTGTCAAATGATTTTTTTAATGTCAGTTGATTATGATTACATGCTTTTCTTGTATGGTCTGTTGATGTGGTATCTTACATTTACTGATTTTTGAATATTGAACTAGCTTTGGATACCTGGGAGAAATCCTACTTATTTATGGTATGTAATACTTTTTAGACATCCTTGAATTTGATTTGCTAATACTGTCATAAGGATTTTAGCATCTGAGTTTCTGGGAGATAGTGGTCTATAGTTTTCTTTTTCAAACTGTCTCTTTCTGGTTATACATTAGGGTAATGGTACTAGCCTCGTATGAGCTGGGAAAATTTCTCTAGTGTTCTATTTTGCAGAAAATATTTTGTAAAACGTGCTAATTCTTTATTAAATATTTTTGTGAATTATCCATTGAATGCACATGGGCCAAGATATTTCTATTTGGAAGAGTTTTAATTATAAATTTAATTTCTTTAAAGATAATAGAACTATTCAGATTTTTTATTTCATTTTTATTAGTTTTGAGGAATTTCTGATTTTAAAGGTGTTGAAATGGCATTTCAATTTGGTAACTGTTATATGCTCTCTTAGCTTCTTAAATGTGCTAATTTGTGTCTTTATGCTTCTTATATTTGTTGGTGTTTTTAGACATATATCAATGTCATTCATTTTGACTGAAAAAAATCAAACGTCTGATTCATTTATTGTTTTATTTTTGCATATAAGCATATTCTTCTGTTTTAATATCTAGAACTGATTTTGTTTCCCCTGAGACTGCTGTTTTGGTCTTTGCTGATTTACTGATCTGAGACTACAATCATCATTGAAACAAAACTGACCTTTAAGGCAACATGCTATCACATTGCTTGACTTTGTGAAATTTTCCTTTTTCTCTCTCTCTCTCTTTCTTTTTTACTTATTTATTTATTTATCTTTATTGCATTTTTGGTTTTGGGGTACATGTGCAAAACGTGCAAGATAGTTGCATAGGTACACACATGGCAGTGTGATTTGCTGTCTTCCTCCCCTTCACTCACATTTGGCTTTTCTCCCCAGGCTTTCCCTCCCCAGCTCCCCCAGTGGTGTTCCTCCCCTATTCCCCCCAATGGACCCCAGTGTGTAGTACCCCCTTCCCTGTGTCCATGTGTTCTCATTTTTCCTCACCCACCTATGAGTGAGAATATGTGGTATTTCATTTTCTGTTCTTGTGTCAGTTTGCTGAGAATGATGTTCTCCAGATTCATCCATGTCCTTACAAAGGACACAAACTCATCATTTTTGATTGCTGCATAATATTCCATGGTGTATATGTGCCACATTTTCCCAGTCCAGTCTATCATCGATGGGCATTTATGTTGGTTCCAGGTCTTTGCTATTGTAAACAGTGCTGCAATGAACATTCATGTGCATGTGTCCTTATAGTAGAACGATTTATATTCCTTGGATATATACCCAGTAATGGGATTGCTGGGTCAAATGGAATTTCTATATCTAGGTCATTGAGGAATCGCCACACTGTCTTCCACAATGGTTGAACTAATTTACACTCCCACCAACAGTGTAAGAGTGTTCCTATTTCTCTGCATCCTCCCCAGCATCTATTGTCTCCAGATTTTTTAATGATCACCATTCTAACCAGCGTGAGATGGTATCTCAATGTGGTTTTGATTTGTATCTCTCTAATGACCAGTGATGATGAGCATTTTTTTTATGTGTTTGTTGGCCTCATGTATGTCTTCTTTTGTAAAGTGTCTGTTCATGTCCTTTGTCCATTTTTGAATGGGCTTTTGTTTTTTTTATTGTAAATCTGTTTGAGTTCTTTGTAAATTCTGGATATCAGCCCTTTGTCAGATGGGTAAACTGCAAAGATCTTTTCCCATTCCGTTGGTTGCCGATTCACTCTAGTGACTGTTTCTTTTGCTGTGTAAAAGCTGTGGAGTTTGATTAGGTCCCATTTGTCTATTTTGACTTTTGTTGCCAGTGCTTTTGGTGTTTTGGTCATGAAGTCCTTGCCTACTCCTATGTCCTGAATGGTTTTGCCTAGATTTTCTTCTAGGGTTTTTATGGTGCCAGGTCTTATGTTTAAGTCTTTAATTCATCTGGAGTTAATTTTAGTGCAAGGTGTCAGGAAGGGGTCCAGTTACTGCTCTCTGCACATACCTAGCCAGTTTTCCCAACACCATTTATTAAACAGGGAATCACTTCCCCATTGCTTGTTTTTGTCTTGATTATCAAAGATTATATGGTTATAGATATGTTGTGTTGCCTCCAATGCTTCTGTTCTGTTCCATTGGTCTATATCTCTGTTTTGGTACCAGTACCATGCTGTTTAGATTACTGTAGCCTTGTAGTATAGTTTGAAGTCCAGTAGTGTGATGCCTCCCACTGTGTTCTTTTTGCTTAGAATTGACTTGGCTATGCGGGCTCTCTTTTTGTTCCACATGAAGTTCATGGTGGTTTTCTCCATTTCTGTTAAAAAGTTCAATGGTAGCTTGATGGGGATAGTGTTGATTCTTTAAATTACTTTGGTCAGTATAGCCATTTTCACAATACTGATTCTTCCTAACCATGAACATGGAATGTTTCTCCATCTGTTTGTGTCCTCTCTTATTTTGTTGAGCAGTGGTTTGTAGTTTTCCTTGAGGAGGTCCCTTATGTTCCTTCTAAGTTGTATTCCTAGGTATTTTATTCTCTTTGTAGCAATTGCTAATGGCAGTTCATTCTTGATTTGGTTCTCTTTAAGTCTGTTATTAGTGTATAGGAATGTTTGTGATTTTTGCACATTGATTTTATATCCTGAGACTTTCCTGAAGTTGCTTATCAGTTTCAGGAGTTTTTGGGCTGAGGTGATGGGGTCTTCTAGGTATACTATCCTGTCGTCCACAAATAGAGAAAATTTGGCTTCCACCTTTCCTATTTGAATACCCTTTATTTCTTTTTCTTGCCTGATTGCTCTGGCTAGAACTTCTAGTACTATGTTGACTAGGAGTGGTGAGTGAGGGCATCCTTGTCTAGTGCTGGATTTCAAAGGGAATGCTTCCAGTTTTTGCCCATTATGTATCATTTTGGCTGTTGGTTCGTTGTAAATAGCTTTTATTACTTTGAGATACGTTCCATCAATACCTAGTTTATTGAGGGTTTTTAGCATAAAGGGCTGTTGAATTTTGTCAAATGCCTTCTCTGCATCAATTGAGACAGTCATGTGGTTTTTGTTTTTGTTTTTGTTTATGTGGTGAATGACGTTTATAGACTTGCGTATGTTGAACCAACCTTGCATCCCCAGGATGAATCCTACTTGATCATGATGGATAAGTTTTTTAATGTGCTGTTGCAATCGGTTTGCCAGTATTTTATTGAAGATTTTTGCATCTATGTTCATCATGGATATTGGCCTGAAGTTTTCTTTTCTTGTTGAGTTTCTGCCAGATTTTGGTATCAGGATGATGTTGGTCTCATAAAATGATTTGGGAAGGGTTCCCTCTTTTTGGATTATTTTGAATAGTTTCAGAAGGAATGGTACCAGATCCTCTTTGTGTGTCTGGTAGAATTCGGCTGTGAACCCATCTGGACCTAGGCTTTTTTTGTGTGGTAGGCTCTTAATTGCTGCCTCAACTTCAGACATTGTTATTGGTCTATTCATAGTTTCGGCTTCCTCCTGGTTTAGGATTGGGAGAACACAGGTGTCCAGGAATTTATCCATTTCTTCCTGGTTTACAAGTTTGTGTGCAAAGAGTTGTTTGTAGTATTCTCTGATGATGGTTTGAATTTCTGTGGAATCTGTGGTGATTTCCCCATTCTCGTTTTTTATTGCATCTATTTGGTTGTTCTCTCTTTTCTTTTTTTTTCAGTCTGGTTAATGGTCTATTTTGTTGATCTTTTCAAAAAACCAGCTCTTAGATTTATTGATTCTTTGAAGGGTGTTTCATGTCTCTATCTCCTTCAGTTCTGCTCTGATCTTAGTTATTTCTTGTCTTCTCCTAGGTTTTGTGTTTTTTTTTTTTTTATCTTGCTCATCTAGCTCTTTTGATTTTGATGATAGGGTGTCAATTTTGGATCTCTCCACTCTTCTCGTGTGGGCACTTATTGCTATATATTTTCCTCTACAGACTGCTTTAAATGTGTCCCAGAGATTCTGGTACGTTGTGTCTTCGTTCTCGTTTGGTTTCAAAGAACTTCTTTATTTCTGCCTTCATTTCATTGTTTATCCAATCAACATTCAAGAGCCAGTTATTCATTTTCCATGAAGCTGTGCGGTTCTGAGTTATTTTCTGAATTTTGAGTTCTAACTTGATTGCACTATGGTCTGAGAGACTGTTTGTTATGATTTCAGTTGTTTTGCATTTGCTGAGGAGTGCTTTACTTCCAATTATGTGGTCAATTTTGGAGTAGGTGTGATGTGGTGCTGAGAAGAATGTATATTCTGTGGATTTGGGTTGGAGAGTTCTGTAACCGTCTATCAGGTTTGCTTGTTCCAGATCTGAGTTCAAGCCCTGGATATCCTTGTTAATTTTCTGTCTGGTTGATCTGTCTGATATTGACAGTGGAGTGTTAAAGTCTCCCACTATTACTGTGTGGGAGTGTAAGTCTCTTTGTAAGTCATTAAGAACTTGCCTTATATATCTGGGTGCTCCTCTATTGGGTCCATATATATTTAGGATCGTTAGCTCTTCTTGTTGTATCGATCCTTTTACCCTTATGTAATGACCTTCTTTGTCTCTTTTGATCTTTGTTGCTTTAAAGTCTATTTTATCAGAGTCGAGAATTGCAACTCCTGCTTTTTCTTGCTTTCCATTTGCTTGGTAAATCTTCTTCCATCCCTTTATTTTGAGCCTATGTGTATCCTTGCATGTGAGATGGGTTTCCTGGATACAGCACTCCGATGGGTTTTGGCTTTTTATCCAATTTGCCAGTCTGTGTTTTTTGATTGGTTCATTTAGCCCATTTACATTTAGTGTTAATATTGTTATGTGTGAATTTGATACTGCCATTTTGATGCTAGCTGACTGTTTTGCCCGTTAGTTGATGCAGATTCTTCATTTTGTTGATGCTCTTTAGCATTTGGTATGTTTTTAGAATGGCTGATACTGGTTGTTCCTTTCTACATGTAGTGCCTCTTTCAGGAGCTCTTGTAAAGCAGGCCTGGTGGTGACATAAATCTCTGAGTACTTTCTTGTTGGCAAAAGATTTTATTGTTCCTTCACTTATGAAGCTCAGTTTGGCTGGATATGAAATTCTGTGTTGAAAGTTCTTTTCTTTAAGGATTTTGAATATTGGCCCCCACTCTCTTCTGGCTTGTAGAGTTTCTGCCGAGAGATCTGCTGTGAGTCTGATGGGCTTCCCTTTGTGGGTGACCCGACCTTTCTCTCTGGCTGCCCTTAGTATTTTCTCCTTCATTTCAACCCTGGTGAATCTGACGATTATGTGCCTTGGGGTTGCTCTTCTTGCGGAATATCTTTGTCTTATTCTCTGTATTTCCTGGACTTGAGTATTGGCCTGCCTTGCTAGGTTGGGGAAATATTTCTGGATAATATCCTGAAGAGTATTTTCCAGCTTGGATTCATTCTCTTTGTCACATTCTGGTACACCTATCAAAGGTAGGTTAGATCTCCTCACATAGTCTTACATTTCTTGGAGGTTTTGCTCATTCCTTTTTGTGCTTTTTTCTCTAATCTTGGTTTCTTATTTTATTTCATTGAGTTGATCTTTGACTTCTGATATTTTTCTTCTGCTTGGTCAATTCGGCTGTTGAAACTTGTGCATTCTTTATAAGGTCTGCTGCAGCAGACCTTATAAAACCCCTTTTTTTTCTTCTCAGATGCTCTGTCTCAGGGAGTTGGGGCTTTCTTTATGAGTGTCCGTTGCACTGTCCTGCCCAGCTAGGAGGCAGTCTAGTCACTAATTGCCTGCCGAGGCTCTGCACTGCTACCGCGGGCTCCGCCCTACTGTGTTGGGCTGCACCCTGTTAGCGGTGTCTCTCTGTTATGGTGGGTTGCCTTGGCAATGGCAGGCTGCTTTAGCAATGGGAGTGTACCTCAGTAGGGGTGGTATGCGTCTGTAGTGGCAGACGCTTCTACCCCACCAAGCTGCACCATCCTGAATTCAGCTGAGCACACAGTGAAACTCTCAACCCCGAGCATTTCAAATTGCCGTTTTGTTTGTCCCTGTGGGGGTGGTACCCGCTGAGCCTGATCACCTGGCTTCCTGCCTCAGAGTCCTTTCTATCTCTCTCTCTCTCTGTCTCTCTCTTTTGTTTTTTAAAGTTGAACGGTTGACTCTCTCACAGGTGTTTCAGTCACCTGCTGCAAGGGCACTGGGATCTGTGTGATTTCCTGTGCAGTGACCCACTGCACCGGCTCAAATCACGCTTCCCAGGAATCCCTGTCTGGCTCACTGTCTGAGTCCCATTTAATCAGATGGATATGTTAATCTGCTCTCCCAAATCTCAGATTGCCTGTTTAACAGGGCACCCAGACCAGTGAGTTTTGTGTGGGGTGCCGCTTCACTGCGTCGCCGACCGAAATGGCTGCACAAGCCGAAAGGTCTGCTCTGGTGTCTCATGTCTCTCCTACACCTGGGAATTTCCCCATTCTGTGGGCAACAAAGGTTTGTCTGAAAATGCGGCTAGGACTCACCCTCTGTGCCTTCACTAAGAGCTGCAATCCTGAGTTGTTCCTACCGTACCATCTTGGAAATCCTCATTTATTTTCTTTATTATTTATCAGGCTTTAATTTTATTGATTTTTTTTTATTATTTTCTTCCTTATGCTATCATTATATTTATTTTGTTATTTCCCTCCTTTCTTGAGGTAAGGAATTAGTTATTTATTTGAGAATTTTTATTTTTGTTAAGTCTTTTTCATATGTATTACCCTGTAACAAATGATATAGTTGTGTCTTACATATCTTGTATTTTCATCCAGTTCTATATAATTTTCCTAATTCCTTTACAACTTGCTCCTTGATCTTTGGATTATTTAGAAGTGCGTTGTATGTACATTTTGTTGGGTATTCTTTTTTTTAAAATTGTACTTTAGATTCTGGAGTACATGTGCAGATCATGCAGACTTGTGGCATAGGTACATATATGGCAAGGTGGTTTTCTGCCTTCATCCCCCCATCACCTATATCTGGTATTTCTCTCCACGTTATACACTCTCCTCATCCCCTGCTGTCCCTCCCCTGGCCCCCCCAAACTGACCACAGTGTGTGATGCTTCCCTCCCTGTGTCCATGTGTTCTAATTCTTCAACACCCCCCTGTGAGTGAGAACATGCAGTGTTTGGTTTTCTGTTCTTGTGTCAGTTTACTGAGAATGATAGTTTCCAGATTCATCCCTATCCCTATGAAGGACACAACTCATCATTTTTTATGGCTCTGTAGTATTCCATGGTGTATATGTGTCACATTTTTGTTATCCAGTCTACTGATGTGGACATTTGGGTTTCTTCCAGATCTTTGCTATTGTAAACAGTGCTGCAGTAAACATACGTGTGCATGTGTCTTTATAATAGAACAATTTGTACTTCTTTGGGTATATACCCAGTAATGGGATAGCTGGGTCAAATGGTATTTCTATTTGTAGGTCCTTGAGGAATCACCACACTGTCTTCAACAGTGGTTGAACTAATTTATTTTATTATTATTATTATTATTATTATTTTAAATTTTTATTGCATTTTAGGTTTTGGGGTACATGTGCAGAATGTGCAAGATAGTTGCATAGGTACACACATGGCAGTGTGTTTTGCTGCCTTCCTCATCTTCACCCACATTTGGCATTTCTCCCCAGGCTATCCCTCCCCAACTCCCCCCACGCTGTCCCTCCCCTATTCCCCCCAATATACTCCAGTGTGTATTACCCTCCTCCCTGTGTCCATGTGTTCTCATTTTTCTCACCTACCTATGAGTGAGAATATGAAAAAATGCTCATCATCATCACTAATCATTAGAGAGATGCAAATCAAAACCACATTGAGATACCATCTCACGTCAGTTAGAATGGTGATCATTAAAAAATCTGGACACAACAGATGCTGGAGAGGATGCGGAGAAATAGGAACACTCTTACAGTGTTGGTGTGAGTGTAAATTAGTTCAAACATTATGGAAGACCATGTGGCGTTTCCTCAAGGACCTAGAAATAGAAATTCCATTTGACCCAGCAATCCCATTACTGGGTATATATCCAAAGGACTATAAATTGTTCTACTATAAGGACACATGCACACGAATGTTCACTGCAGCACTGTTTACAATAGCAAAGACCTGGAACCAACCCAAATGCCCATCGATGATAGACTGGACTGGGAAAATGTGGCACATATACACCATGGAATATTATGCAGCAATCAAAAATGATGAGTTTGTGTCATTTGTAAGGACATGAATAATTCTGGAGAACATGACCAAAACACCAAAAGCATTGGCAACAAAAGCCAAAATAGACAAATGGGACCTAATCAAACTCCACAGCTTTTGCATGGCAAAAGAAACAGTCACTAGAGTGAATCGGCAACCAACAGAATGGGAAAAAAATCTTTGCAGTTTACCCATCTGACAAAGGGCTGATATCCAGAATTTACAAAGAACTCAAACAGATTTACAGGAAAGAAACAAACAAGCCCATTCAAAAATAGGCAAAGGATATGAACAGACACTTTACAAAAGAAGACATACATGAGGCCAACAAACACATGAAAAAATGGTTGAACTAATTTACACTCCCACCAACAGTGTAAAAGCATTCTTGTTTCTCCACATCCTCTCCAGCATCTGTCATCTCCTGAGTTTTAAATTATTACCATTCTATCTGGTGTGAGATGGTGTCTCAATGTGGTTTTGATTTGCATTTCTCTAATGACCAGTGCATTTTTTCTAAGTTTGTTGGCCTCATAGATGTCTTCTTTTGTAAAGTGTCTGTTCATATCCTTCGCTCACTTTTGGATTTTTTTTTTTTTTTTTTTTTTTTTTTTTCCCTGTAAATCTGTTTTAGTTCTTTGCAGATTCTGGATATTAGCCCTTTGTCAGATGGGTAGATTGCAAAAATTTTTGCCCATTCTGTTGGTTGCTGGTTCACTCTAATAATTGTTTCCTTTGCTGTACAGAAGCTCTGGAGTTTAATTGGAGCCCATTTTTCTATTGTGGCTTTTGTTGCCATTGCTTTTGGTGTTTTAGCCATGAAGTCCTTGCCTATGCCTATGTCCTGAATGGTTTTGTCTAGGTTTTCTTGTAGGGTTTTTATGGTATTAGGTCTTATGTTTAGATCTTTAATTCATCTGGAGTTAATTTTAGTGTAAGGTGTCCAGTTTCTGCTTTCTACACATTGCTAGCGAGTTTTCCCAATACCATCTATTAAACAGGGAATCCTTTCCCTGTTGCTTGTTTTTGTGAAGTTTGTCAAAGATCAGATGATTGTAGTTGTGTGGTGTTGCTTCTGAGACCTCTGTTCTGTTTTATTGGTCTATATCTCTGTTTTGGTACCAGTACCATGCTGTTCTGATTACTGTGGCCTTGTAGTATAGTTTGAAGTCAGGCAGCATGATGCCTCCAGCTTTATTCGTTTTGCTTAGGATTGTTTTGACTATGCAGGATCTCTTTTGGTTCCATATGAAGTTTGAAGTGGTTTTTTTCCAGCTTTGTGAAGAAGGTCATTGGTAGCTTGATGGGGATAGCATTAAATTTATAAATTACTTTGGGCAGTATGACCATTTTCATGATGTTGATTCTTCCCCACCATGAGCATGTAATGTTTTCCATCTATTTGTGTCCTCTCTTACTTCATTGATCAGTGGTTTGTACTTCTCCTTGAAGAGGTCCTTTATTTTATTTTATTTTATTGTTTTAATTTTTTATTTTTTTTGTGTGTTTTAGGTTTTGTGGTACATGTGCAAAACATGCAATATAGTTGGATAGGTATGGCAGTGTGTTTTGCTGCCTTCCGCCCCTTCACCTACATTTGGCATTTCTCCCCATGCTATCCCTCCCCTGCTCCCCCCCACTGCTGTCCCTCCCCTATTCCCCCCAGTAGACCCCAGTGTGTAGTGCTTTCTTCCCTGTGTCCATGTGTTCTCATTGTTCATCACCCACCTATGAGTGAGAATATGTGATATTTCATTTTCTGTTATTGTGTCACTTTGCTGAGAATGATGTTCTCCAGATTCATCCATGTCCCTACGAAGGACACAAACTCATCAATTTTGATGGCTGCATAGTATTCCATGGTGTATATGTGCCACATTTTTCCAGTCCAGTCTATCATCAATGGGCATTTGGGTTGGTTCCAGGTCTTTGCTATTGTAAACAGTGCTGCAATGAACATTCATGTGCATGTGTCCTTATAGTAGAATGATTTATAGTCCTTTGGATATACACCCAGTAATGAGATT
Organism: Saguinus oedipus; assembly: GCA_031835075.1. Taxonomy (NCBI): domain Eukaryota; kingdom Metazoa; phylum Chordata; class Mammalia; order Primates; family Cebidae; genus Saguinus; species Saguinus oedipus. The sequence goes on from CM063169.1 coordinate 141,884,253, forward strand.
GCTGGGTCAAATTCACAATTGCTGCAAAGAGAATTAAATACCTAGGAATACAACTAACAAAGGATATAAAGGACCTCTTCAAGAACCTAGAAATTGAAGAGGTCCTTTATATCCTTTGTTAGTTGTATTCCTAGGTATTTAATTCTCTTTGCAGCAATTGTGAATGGGAGTTCACTTCTGATTTGGCTCCCTTTAAGTCTGTTATTGGTGTATAGGAATGCTTGTGATTTCCGCATATTGATTTTATATTCTGAGACTTTGCTGAAGTTGCTTATCAGTTTCAGGAGATTTTGGGCTGAGATGATGGGGTCTTCTAAAGATACAGTCATGTTGTCTGCAAATAGAGACGATTTGGCTTCCTCTTTTCCTAATTGAATACCCTTTATTTCTTTTTCTTGCCTGATTGCTCTGGCTAGAACTTCCATTACTATATTGAATAGGAGTGGTAAGAGAGGGGGCATCCTTGTCTTGTTCCAGATTTCTAAGGGAATGCTTCCAGTTTTTTCCCATTCAGTATGATATTGGCTCTGAGTTTGTCATAAATAGGTTTTATTATTTTGTGATATGTTCCATTGATACCTAGTTTATTAAGGGTTTTTAGCATAAAATGCTGTTGAATTTTGTTGAAGCCCTGAATAGACTGATAACAAGGGCTGAAGTTGAGGCAGCAATTAATAGCCTTCCAACAAACAAAAGCCCAAGTCCAGATGGGTTAACAGCCGAATTCTACCAGAAATAAAAAGAGGAGCTGGTACCATTCCTTCTAAAGGTATTCCAAAGAATACAAAAAGAGGGAATCCTCTCCAACTCATTTTATGAGACCAACATCATCCTAATACCAAAACTGGGCAGAGACACAACTAAAAAAGAAAACTTTAGACTAATATCCATGATGAACATTGACACAAAAATCCTCAATAAAATACTGGCAAACAGAATGCAACAGCAAATCAAAAAGCTTATTCATCATGATCAAGTAGGCTTCATCCAGGGGATGCAAGGCTGGTTCAACATATGCAAGTCTATAAATGTAATTCATCACATAAACAGAACCAAAGACAAAAACCACATGGTTATCTCAATAGATTCAGAGAAGCCCTTGTTGGGTATTCTTTATATGTTGATTATAAGCTATTTGTTGGCAGTATTTATTTCAGTCCTATTGATATTCTTGCTACTTTTATCAGCTGTTGAGAGAAGGGTATTGAATTCTCAGATTATTATTCTGGGTTTGTCTTTTTCTCCTTTTAGTTTTATCTGGCTTTGCTTCACATTTTTTTTTTTGTAGATCTATTGTTCAGTGCATACACGTTTAAAATTGCTTATACCTCCCTGGTGGATGGACCCATTTATCTTTATAATATGTGTCTCTCTATCTTTTGTAATTGTCTTTGCTGTGAAATAAACTTCATTTCATATTAACATAGTTACTCTTGCTTACTTTTTTTCATATGGCTGATTTTTTCCAACATTTGTTTTTACCCTACATATACCATTGTATTTGAAATGAGTTTCTTGTATATAGCAATACATGTAATTGGGTTATGTGCTTTTTTCACCATCAATCTGTCTTTTAAATGGCATATTTCGGAAACTGATGTTTAATGTTATTATTGATATTTTAAGATAATTCTTTTTGATTATATATATTTAAGGTATACAACATGATGTTTTGATATACATAATAATTTCTACAGTCAAGCAAATTATTCTTTCATCTTCTGTAATCACCTGTATTTTATTTTAATAAGAGTCTCTGAAATATACTCTCCGCAGATTTTCAATATAAAATATGATATTACTAACTACAAACCTCATGCTGTATATTAGATATCTAGAATATTTTATCCTACTTTCTAGAGTTTTTATTCTACATAATTTCAAGTTCATACATTTTTGACCTATATATTTCTGAGCAAACAAATGTTTTCAGTTCTCTTGGCTATATACTTAGGAGTGAAATTGCTATGTCATATAGTAACAATATTTAACTTCTGGAGGAAAATGCCAAATTGTTTACTACAGTATTGCAACATTTCCCCACATGCAATCCATGAAGGTTCCAACTTCTGCAAATCCTTGCCAGCAATTATTATTTTATTATTTCTTATACCCATTCTCTTGGATGTGAAGTGGTATCTGATTATGAATTTTATTTGTTTAAGGACAAATGATGTTGAACATTTTTTCTTTGCCTACTGATAAGGACTGGTATTAGGTCTTTAAATATTTGGGAGAATCTACCAGTGATGCCATCTTGTCCTGGGTGTTTGTTGTTGTTGGAAGGTTTTTGCTCATGAATTCAGTCTCTTATTATATATTCACATTGTTTAGTAATATTTGAGATGTTTTTGGTAGTTTGTGTGTTTCTAGGGATTTGTCATTTAATCTAAATTTTCTAATTTGTTGGTGTATAATTGTTCATTGTTCATAATATTCTTTGTTTCTGTGAGGTCTCAGAGATAATGACCCCACTTTTATTACAAAATTAAATCGTTATATTCCGCTTTTTAAAAAATCTAGGTCAATTAAAGATTTGTCGATTTTGTTGAACTTTTAAACAAACTAACATTAATATGTTTTTTAATTGAAAAATAAAAATTATATATGCATATATTCATGTGAACAATATGATGTTTTAAAATATGTGTACATTAGGAAATAGCTTATTAAGCTAATTCAAATGTGTGTTGCCTCACATACTTACTGTTTTATGAGATTACTGGATCATATGGTAGTTCTATTTTTAATTTTTTGAAGAATCTTTGTATTGCTTTCTAAAATGGCTGTACTAATTTATGTTCCCAGTAACAGTGTGCAAGGGTTCACCTCCTCCACATCTTCTGCAACACTTATTTTTTTGTCGTCATTTTTATTTTAGAGAGTGTCTCAGTCTGTTACCAAGTTTGGAATACAGTGGTGCAGTCTTGGCTTACTGCAGCCTCAGCCTCTGGGGCTCAAGTGATCCTCCTGCCTCAGCCTCTGAAGTAGCTGTGACTGCAGCAATCCATCTTAAAAATTTTTTGTAGAGGCAGGAGTCTCACTGTATTGCCCAGTTTGGTCTCAAACTCCTGGCCTCAAGGAGTGTTTTTGTGATAATAGTCATTAATGATTTTTCATATACCTGTTGGCCAATTCTCATGAGTGGTCCAATGTCAGTGATAATCAGTTCCATATGCCTTTTGTCTTTCCACAGTGACAGACTTTTATTGATGCTATTTCAATGACCAAAGTCATGAGCTATATAGAATTCCCAAGAAGGAGATTCTCCTTTGTACTTCCCTTTCACTCTGTAGTCAGAGCTGGAGGCACATAGTCTCAAGCTACTCCACAAGTCAGTCAATATTGCAAACCATACATAATGGTATGCTCAATAAGTATATAAATATTATAGATTAAACATTTCACAGCAAACAGTAACAGTTAACATCCAGGAAAGGGGATAGGAAAAAGGATTAGCAAGCCAGTCAGGACAAAAGGAATATCCTGGTTTGGCCTTGGTGGTCCACTGGTCTTGCAAGGGTTGTTGGTGTGGGCGGCACCTTTGGTGACAGATGCCAGAGACTTACCACGAGTAATGGCAAAACAGTGTCTGCTAAGTGACTGTTTAAAGCTGCTGAAGTCATGCTCTTTTTATGGCCACTGAGTTCTCTGGTGAGGACTGATAGTGGAAGAGTGTGTTTGGTTATGTCCTTATGTGGTTTGGATGCAGTCTTTATTTATTGGGCAAAACATCTCATCTCTCTTGATAAAGTTTCCTATGAAATGTAGGATGGGATCTTTTTCTAAGTTGGAGTTACTTACGTCAACAGTGCCCTATAAACCATTTATAAGTCTTCTTTTACAAAATGTCTGCTCAGGTCCTTTGCCCATGTTTTTATTGTATGTGTTTTTTTTCTTCTTGCTATTGAATTGTTTAAATGTGTTATATATTTTGCATATTAAGCCTTTATCGGATATGCAGTTCACAATTATTTATTCTCATTTCATGGATTGTCTCTTCACTCTGTTGATGGTTTTCTTTGCTTTGCTGACATTATTTTAGTTTGATGAAATCCATTTGTCTTTTGCTTTTGTTGCCTGTACTTGGGATCTGTTGAGAAAAAACTCTGTGTTTTTCCCCATCCCACACGATAAAAATCACCAACAAAGAAGGCTTTTGTGATCCCATAATATGTGGGGATTACTCCTCACTAGCATGCAAGCAATCAGTTCTTCAGCCAACAGCAACTAGGGGTTCCCCAATTCAATTGTAACACTACCTACCTGTAGACAGTGTAAGGTCCTACAGATTGAAGGCTCAGTCCCCAAAATGTCCTCTACCTTCAGACAACTACAGATCTGAGCCTCTAGAACTTCTGAGTGACTAGCTTCACATTAGGTTTTGCACAATCTCCTCTTTGGGTTCAATTAATTTACTGCATCAGCCTACATATCTCAGGGAAATATTTACTTATGTATACTGGTTTATTATAAAGGATATTGCAAAGGATAAAAATGAATAGATGAATAGAGTGAGGTCTGGGAAAGAGGACATAGAGCTTACATCTACCCTCCAGGAGCCTCCCTACATTCAGGTAATTGGAAATGTTAAAACCCTGTCCTCCTCTTCTTATTTTTTTTTCTTTCATGGAGGTTTCATCACACATGGATGATTGGCCATTTGTAGTCAATTTGACCTTTACTTCTCTTTCCCTCCACAACGGTTGGGGGTGGGAGGAGTTGAAAGTCCTAACACTAATCATGTCTCTGTCTTTTTAGTGACCAGCCTCATCTTGGAGATATTGTAGGATTTTCCCCTTATTTCAGCTAAAAATCGTGTTCTTCTCACACAACCAGGAAGGATTAGGCTGGCAGACACTTTGAAGGATGAAGGGGAATGGAATTTATTAGGCAAAAAGGTAAAAAAGAACACAACAAAGTGAGATGGGGTACTGCTAATAGACTCTCCACCTCACCAACTGAGTCTCAGGATACCACCCAGGAATAGAAACAGGAGAGGCTAGGCTCCTCTCTTTGGCAAATGGTGTGAATTTTCTGAATCTCCAGCTCCTGCTCCCAGTGCTGCAGATGGGTATTATTCAAAAAGATTCAGATGGGAAAAGAGCAGGCTTCAGCAGGACTGGCAGTCTGCAGTCTGTTTTTTCAACCTTGGGACTTCTTTAGTCTTCAAGGCGGGGTTTCCCCAGAGGGCCCCTTGGCTGCCTCCAGTCTCTATCACTATCAGTCAATATTAACATACAAAAAGACAGCACTTTGGAGATATCAAGGATTTCCAGAGTTATGTTGTGAGAATATGGGGATGAAGACTAAATATATATTTTACAATTTCAACGGGATTATCTCCAAAAATTATATTGTGTAAACCAATGTGGAAAAGCTTTTTCTCTTCATATTCTTTTAGAAGTTTTATGCTTTCAGGTCTTACCTTTAAGTGTTTAATTCACTTTTTTTAACTGTCAAAGAAAAATACTTTCTTTTCTTTCTTTTTTTTTTTTTTTAATTGTACTTTAGGTTCTGCGGTACATGTGCAGATCATGCAGGAGTGTTGCAAAGGTACATGCATGGCAGTGTGGTTTGCTGCCTTCATTCCCCTGTCACCTATATCTGGCATTTCTCCCCAAGTTATCCCTCCCCGACCTCCCTACCAACCTGCTGTTCCTCCCTTGGCCCTGCCAACAGACCCCAGTGTATGATGCTCCTCTCCCTGTGTCCATGTGTTCTCACTGTTCAACACCCACCTATGAGTAAGAACATGTGGTGTTTGATTTTCTGTTCTTGTGTCAGTTTGCTGAGAATTATGGCTTCCAGATTCATCCATGTCCCTCCAAAGGACACAAACTCATCATATTTTAGGGCTGCATAGTATTCCATGGTGTACATGTGCCACATTTTCCCTGTCCACTCTATCACCGATGGGCATTTGGGTTGGATCTAGGTCTTTGCTATTGTAAACAGTGCTGCTATGAACATACGTGTGCATGTGTCTTTATAATAGAATGATTTACAATCCTTTGGCTATATACCCAGTAATAGGATTGCTGGGTCAAATGATATTTCTATTTCTAGGTCCTTGAGGAAGTGCTACACTGTCTTCCACAACAGTTGAATTAGTGTACACCACCACCAACAGTGTAAAAGTGTTCCTATTTCTCCACATCCTCTACAGCATCTGTTGTCTCCAGATTTTTTAATGATTGCCATTCTAACTGGCATGAGGTGTTATCTCAATGTAGTTTTGATTTGCATTTCTCTAATGACCAGTGATGATGAGTATTTTTTCATATGTTTCTTGGCCTCATATATGTCTTCTTTTCAAAAGTGTCTCTTCATATTCGTCACCTACTTTTGGATGGGTTTGTTTGTTTTTTTCTTGTAAATCTGTTTTAATTCTTTGTAGATTCTGGATATTAGCCCTTTGTCAGATGAGCAGATTGCAAAAATTTTTTCCCATTCTGTTGGTTGCTGGTTGACTCTAATGATTGAGTCTTTTGCTGTACAGAAGCTCTGGAATTTAATTAGGTCCCGTTTTTCTATTTTGGCTTTTGTTGCCATTGCTTTTTGTGTTTTAGCCATGAATTCCTTGCCTATGCCTATGTTTTGAATGGTTTTGCCTAGATTTTCTTCTAGGGTTTTTATGATGTTAGGTCTTATGTTTAAGTCTTTAATCCATCTGGAGTTAATTTTAGTGTAAGGTGTCAGGAAGGGGTCCAGTTTCTGCTTTCTGCACATGGCTAACCAGTTTTCCCAACACCATCTATTAAACAGGGAATCCTTTCCCCATTGCTTGTTTTTCTCAGGTTTGTCAAGACAGATGATTATAGATGTGTGGTGTTGCCTCCAGGGCGTCTGTTCTGTTCCATTGGTCTGTATCTCTGTTTTAGTACCAGTACCATGCTGTTTTGATTACTGTGGCCTTGTAGTACAGTTTGAAATCAGGTAGGATGATGCCTCTGGCTTTGTTCTTTTTGCTTAGGATTTTCTTGGCTATGCAGTCTCTCTTTTGGTTTCATATGAAGTTTAAGGTGTTTTTTTTTTTTTCCAGTTCTTTGAAGAAGGTCATGGGTAGCTTGATGGGGATAGTGCTGAATCTGTAAATTACTTTGGGCAGTATGGCCATTTTTATGATATTGATTCTCCCTAACCTTAAGCCTGGAATGTTTCTGCATCTGTTTGTGTCCTCTTATTCCTTGATCAGTGGTTTGTAGAACTCCTAGAAGAGGTTCTTTACATCCTTTGTTAGTTGTATTCCTAGGTATTTCATTCTCTTTGTAGCAATTGTGAATGGGAGTTTGCTCATTATTTGGCTCTCTGTTAGTAATTGGTATATAGAAATGCTTTGATTTATGCACATTGATTTTGTATCCTGAGACTTTGCTGAAGTAGCTTATCTGTTTAAGGAGATTTTGGGGTGAGATGATAGGGTCTTCTAAATATACAGTCATGTCATCTGCAAACAGAGACAATTTGACTTAATCTTTTCCTAATTGAATATGCTTCATTTTTTTTGTTGCCTAATTGCTCTGGCTAGAAATTCCAATACTATATTGAATAGGAGTGGTAAGAGAGGGCATCCTTGTCTAGTGCCAGATTTCAAAAGGAATGCTTCCAGTTTTTACCCATTCAGTATGATATTGGCTGTAGGTTTGTTGTAAATAGCTTTTATTGTTTTGAGATATGTCCCTTCAATACCTAGTTTATTGAGACTTTTTAGCATAAAGCGCTGTTGAATTTTGTCGAAGGCCTTCTCTGCATCTGTTGAGATAATCGTGGTTTTTGTCTTTGGTTGTGTTTATATAGTGGATTATGTTTATAGACATGTGTGTGTTTAACGAGCCTTACATCCTTGTCACGAAGCCTACTTGATCGTGATGGATAAGCTTTTTGATGTGCTGTTGCAGTCTGTTTGCCAGTATTTTATTGAAGGTTTTTGCACTTAAGTTCATCCTGGAAATTGGCCTGAAGTTTTCATTTTTTATTGAGTCTCTACTGGGTTTTGGTATCAGGATGTTGGTCTCATAAAATGATTTGGGAAGGATTCCCTCTTTTTGTATTGTTTGGAATAGTTTCAGAAGGAATTGTACCAGCTTCTCTTTGTACATCTGGTAGAATTCAGCTGTGAACCTATCTGAACCTGGACTTTTTTTTGGTTGGTAGGTTATTAATTGCTGCCTCAACTTCAGCCCTTGTTACTGGTTTATTCAAGGATTCCACTTCTTCCTGGTTTAGGCTTGGGAGGGTGCAAGTGTACAGGAATTTATCCATTTCTTCCAGGTTTACTGGTTTATGTGCATAAAGTTGTTTGTAGTAATCTCTGATTGTAGTTTGTGTTTCTGTGAAATCAGTGGTGATATCCCCTTTATAGTTTTTTTATTGCATCTGTTTGATTCTTCTCCCTTTTCTTTTTCATTAATCTGACTAGCAGTCTGTTTATTTTCTTGGTCTTTTCAAAAAACCAGCTCCTGCATTTATTGATTTTACGAAGCATTTTTTTTGTGTCTCTATATCCTTCAGTTCTGCTTTGATCTTAGTTATTTTTGGTTTTTCGATAACTTTTGAGTTTTTCGATATTCCACTTCTAGCTCTTTCAATTTTTACAATAGAGTGTCGATTTTTGATCTTGCCTCACTTCTCATGGGGGCATTTACTGCATAAATTTCTCTCTAGACACTGCTTTAAATGAGTCCCAGAGATTCTGGTATATTGTTTCTTCATTCTCATTTATATAAAAGAACACCTTTATTTCTGCCTTAATTTCATTGTTTATCCAGCTGACATTCAGGAACTAGTTGTTCAGTTTCCATGAAGTTGTGCAGTTCTGAGTTAGTTTCTTAATTCTGAGTTGTAATTTGATGGCCCTGTGATCTGAGAGACTGTTTGTTATGATTTCCATTCTTTTGCATTTGCTGAGGAGTGATTTACTTCCAATTATGTGATCAATTTTAGAGTAGGTGCAATGCAATTCTGAGAAGAATGTATATTCTGTAGATTTAGGTTGGAGATTTCTGTAGATGTCTATTAGGTCTGCTTGGTCCAAAACTGACTTCAAGTCCTGGATATCCTTGTTAATTTTCTGTCTTGTTGATCTGTCTAATATTGACAGTGGAGTGTGAAAATCTCCCACTATTACTGTGTGGTAGTCTAAGTCTCTTCATAGGTCATTAAGAACTTGCTTTATGTACCTGGGTGCTCCTGTATTGGGTGCGTGTATATTTAGGATTGTTAGCTCTTCTTGGTACATTGATCCTTTTACCCTGTTGTAATGCCCTTCTTTGTGTCTTTTGATCTTTGTTGGTTTAAAGTCCATTTTATCAGAGGTTAAGATTGCAACTTCTGCTTTATTTTTTGCTCCCCATTTGCTTGATAAATCTTCCTCCATCCCTTTATTTTGAACCTATGTTTGTCCTTGCACATGAGATGGGTTTCCTGAATACAGCACACCAACATGTCTTGACATTTTATTCAACTTGCCAGTATGTTTCTTTTGATTGGGGCATTTAGCCCATTTACATTTAAGGTTGATATTGTTTTGTGTGAATTTGATCATGACATTTTGATGCTAGCTTGATGTTTTACCCGTTGATGCATTTTTTTCATTCTGTCCCTGGTCTTTACCATTTGGTATCTTTTTGGAGTGGCTGGTACTGGTTGTTCCTTTCCTTGTTTAGTGCTTCTTTCAGGAGCTCTTGTAAGGCAGGCCTGGTGGTGACAAAATCTCTCAGCAATTGGTTGCTATAAAAGATTTTATTTCTCTTTTGTTTATGAAGCTTAGTTTGGCTGGATATGAAATTATAGGCTGAAAGTTCTTTTCTTTAAGGATGTTGAATATTGGCCCCCACTGTCTTCTGGCTTGTATGGTTTCTGTGGAGAGATCCACTGATGGCCTTCCCTTTGTGGGTAACCGGACTTTACTCTCTGGCTGCCCTTTACATTTTTTTCTTTCATTTCAACCCTGGTGAATCTGATGATTATGTGCCTTGGAATGGCTCTTCTTGAGAAATGTCTTTGTGGTGTTCTCTGTATTTCCTGGACTTGAATGGTGGCCTGGCTTGCTAGGTTAGGGAAGTTCTCCTGGATAATATCCTGTAGAGTGATTTCCAGCTTGGATTCATTCTCTCCATCACATTCAGGTACACCTCTCAAATGTAAATTAGGTCTTTACATAGAATCCCATGTTTATGGAGGCTTTGTTCATTGCTTTTCAGTCTTTTTCTCCATTCTTGCCCTCTCATTTTATTTCATTGAATTGGTCTTTAATCTCTGATATCCTTTCTCCTGCTTGGTCGATTTGGCTATCGAAACTTGTATATGCTTCGCGAAGTTCTCCTGCTGTGTTTTTCAGCTCCATTAAGTGGTTTATATTCTTCTCTAAGCTGTTTATTCCAGTCTTAACATCTCATGTAACCTTTTTTCTAAGTTCTTAGTTTCTTTGCATTGGGTTAGCACATGTGCTTTTAGCTCTGATAAGTTTGTTATTAGCCACCTTCAGAAGCCTGTTTCTGCCAATTCATCAGATTCATTCTCCATCCATCTTTGATCCCTAGCTGGTGAGGAGTTGTGATCCTTTGGAGGAGGAGGAGAGGCTTTCTGGTTTTTGGTGTTTTCATCCTTTTTGTGCTGGTTTCTTCCTATTTTAGTGGCTTTATCTACCTGTGGTCTTTGTAGTTGGTGGCTTTTGGATGGAGTCACTGAGTGTATATCCTTTTTGTTGATGATGAAGTTATTTCTTTTTTTTTTTTTAATTTTTATTGCATTATAGGTTTTGGGGTACATGTGCAGAACGTGCAAGATAGTTGCATAGGTACACACATGGCAGTGTGTTTTGCTGCCTTCCTCCCCTTCACCCACACTTGGTATTCATCCCCAGGCTTTCCCCCCCAGCCCCCCCCCCCGCTGTCCCTCCCCCATTTCCCCCAACAGTCCCCAGTGTATAGTAGACCGCCTCTCTGTGTCCATGTGTTCTCATTTTTCTCACCCACCTATGAGTGAGTATATGCAGTATTTCTTTTTCTGTTCTTGTGTCAGTTTGCTGAGAATGATGTTCTTCAGATTCATCCATGTCCTTACAAAGGACACAAACTCATCATTTTTGATTGCTGCATAATATTCCATGGTGTATATGTGCCACATTTTCCCAGTCCAGTCTATCATCGATGGGCATTTATGTTGGTTCCAGGTCTTTGCTATTGTAAACAGTGCTGCAATGAACATTCGTGTGCATGTGTCCTTATAGTAGAACGATTTATAGTCTTTTGGATAGATACCCAGTAATGGGATTGCTGGGACAAATGGAATTTCTATTTCTAGGTCCCTGAGGAATTGCCACACTGTCTTCCACAATGGTTGAACTAATTTACACTCCCACCAACAGTGTAAGAGTGTTCCTATTTCTCCACATCCTCTCCAGCATCTGCTGTCTCCAGATTTTTAAATGATCGCCATTCTAACTGGTGTGAGATGATATCTCAATGTGGTTTTGATTTGCATCTCTCCAATGACCAATGACCAAACCTTTTCATATGTTTGTTGGCCTCATGTATGTCTTCTTTTGTAAAGTTTCTGTTCATATCCTTTGCCGATTTTTGAATGGGCTTGTTTGTTTTATTTCTGTAAATCTGTTTGAGTTCTTTGTAAATTCTGGATATCAGCCCTTTGTCAGATGGGTAAACTGCAAAGATTTTTTCCCATTCTGATGGTTGCCGATTCACTCTAGTGACTGTTTCTTTTGCCGTGCAGAAGCTGTGGAGTTTGATTAGGTCCCATTTGTCTATTTTGGCTTTTGTTGCCAATGCTTTTGGTGTTTTGTTCATGAAGTCCTTGCCTACTCCCATGTCCTGAACGGTTTTGCCTAGATTTTCTTCTAGGGTTTTTATGGTGTCAGGTCTTACATTTAAGTCTTTAATCCATCTGGAGTTAATTTTAGTGTAAGGTGTCAGAAAGGGGTCCAGTTTCTGCTTTCTGCACATGGCTAGCCAGTTTTCCCAACACCATTTATTAAATAGGGAATCCTTTCCCCATTGCCTGTTTTGTCTGGTTTATCAAAGATAATATGGTTGTAGATATGTTGTGTTGCCTCCGATGCTTCTGTTCTGTTCCATTGGTCTATATCTCTGTTTTGGTACCAGTACCATGCTGTTTTGATTACTGTAGCCTTGTAGTATAGTTTGAAGTCTGGTAGCGTGATGCCTCCCACTGTGTGCTTTTTGCTTAGAATTGACTTGGCTATGCGGGCTCTTTTTTGGTTCCATATGAAATTCATGGTGGTTTTTTCCAGTTCTGTGAAGAAATTCAATGGTAGTTTGATGGGGATAGCATTGAATGTGTAAATAACTTTGGGCAGTATAGCCATTTTCACAATATTGATTCTTCCTAACCACGAACATGGAATGTTTCTCCATCTGTTTGTGTCCTCTCTTATTTCGTTGAGCAGTTGTTTGTAGTTTTCCTTAAAGAGGTCCCTTACATTCCTAGTGATTTGTATTCCTAGGTATTTTATTTTCTTTGTAGCAATTGTGAATGGCAGTTCGTTCTTAATTTGGTTCTCTTTAAGTCTGTTATTGGTGTATAGGAATGCTTGTGATTTTTGAACATTGATTTTATATCCTGAGACTTTGCTGAAGTTGCTTATCAGTTGCAGGAGCTTTTTGGCTGAGGTGATGGGGTCTTCTAGGTATACTATCATGTCATCTGCGAATGATGAAGTTATTTCTTTCTTTTTCTTAGTTTTCCTTCTAACAGGCCCCTCTGCTGTAGGACTGCTGGAGGTCTACTCCAGACCCTCCTTACCTGGGGATCACCTGCAGGTGCTGCAGAACAGTAAGGGTTGCTGCTGGTTTCTTCTTCTGTTATCTTTTTCCCAGAAGGGTACCTGCCAGATGTCAGCCTGATCTCTTCTTTATGAGGTGTCTCTGGGTGTACCGGGGTCAGGGAGCTGCTTGAAGAGACAGTCTGTTTCTTACAGGAGCTCATATGCTGTGTTGGGAGCTCCATTGTTCCATTCAGAGCTGCTGGTCTGGTGCTTTTAAGTCTGCTGCCACAGAACTTATAACTGCTTCTTTTCCTCCATGCTCTTTCCTAGTAAGGTCTGCTTTATTTATAAGTTCCTGTCATGCTGCTGCCTTTTTTCATAGATGCCCTACACCACATGGAGTAGTTTAGTTGCAGTCTGCCAGCAGAGGCATTGCTGAACTGCCGCAGGCTCTGTTCAGCTGCTGTGTGAACTGCCTCAGTAGTGGTGGACTGCCTTGGTAGTGGTGGTTGCCCTTCACCCACACTGAGCTGGACTGTCCTGGGTCCAGCTGTGCTTTTTGTGAAACTCTCAATCCAGAGCATTTCAGATTGCTTGTTTTGTGGGGGTAGTACCCGCTGAGCCAGATCAACTGGCTCCCTGTCTCTGCCCCCTCCCTTTCAGTTAAATGGGTGGCTCTGTCTCCCAGGTATCAGTTGAAACAACTGCCCAGATTTGTGTGAGTTTCTGTGCACCAACTCAGCACCAGGTGAAACCACTGTGCTGAAAACTCATGGCACTTTTCATCCCGGGAATCTCCTGGTATGTGGATAGTGAAAATTTGTTTGGAAATGCAGTGGGCACTCACCCTCTGTGTTGTTCTTGCTGAGAACTGCACTCCGGAGCTGTTCCTATTCAGCCATCTTGGATCATGCCTCCCACTTTGAATTGATTTTATGTATGGTGTGAAAGAAGGGTCCAATTTCCATTCTTCTGCATGTGCATATTCAGTTTTCTGAACACAATTTATTGAAGAGACTGTCCTTTCCCCATGGTGTGTTCTTGGCAACTTTGTTGAAGTTCATCATAAATGTGTGGATTTATTTGTTGACTCTCTGTTCTTTCCCCTGGTCTATATGTCTGTTACTTTTTTTTTGCCAGTACTATACAGTTTGCTACAGCTTTATTTTATATTTTGCCATCAGGTAGTGTGATGCCTTCAGCTTTGTTCTTGCTCAAGATTGCATTGGATATTCGGTGTCTTTTGTGGACTACCATATTGTATGTGAATCCCACAAGAAAGTGAAATTAGCTTCTTGAAGAGCTATCTGCACTCTTACATTCATTATATGGCATTATTCACAATAGCCAAGATATGAAAATGCTATAGGTGTCCATTGGTATATAAATGCATAAAGAAAATGTGTGGCTATGTATACACAAGCACACATGAATATACAGCCACATATGTATACATGTGTGAAAATGTATGCATGTGTCTGTGTAAACATAATGGAATATTATTTAAACTTAATAAAGAAGTATATCCTGTCACTTGCAATAACATAGATGCACCTGAAGGATATTATGCTAAGTGAAATAAGCCAGGCCCAGAAAGATAAATATTGCATAATTTTACTTATATATTGAATCCTCAGGTGGAACACATAGAAGCTGAGAGTAGAATAGTGGTTTCCAGGGGTTAAGGTTTGGAAATGTTAGTCAAAAGGTAAAAGGTTTTGATTATATAGAATGAATAAGTTCTGGAGATATAATATATAACATGTGACTATAGTTAACAATATTGTACTATATACTTAAAATTTACTAAGAGTAGATCACAAAGGTTCTCATGATTCACAAAAGTAGTAACTATTTGAAATGATAGATATGTTAATTATCTTGATTATAGTCTTTTTATAATTTAACATTTATAAAAACATCACATTGTACAACTTAAATTTCTGCAGTTTTGTAAATTACACTTCAGTAAATCTGGAAAAAATCTGGTTCTTCAAAAAATTAATAAAATTGATAAACCTCTATTGAGGATGACAAAGAATAATGAAGATACAAATCAGCAATATCAGGAATAAAATAGACAATATTGTTACAGATTCTACAGCAATGAAAAGAACAATAATGGGAAATTTATCCTCATGAATTTATGTTCAACTTTATTTTGATAAATTTCATGATGTTGAAGAAAAATATTGATTCTTTGCACACTGCAGATTATCAGAAGTTCAACCCCTGCATTCTCAGTTAACATGATGTGAATACTTTTGTAACCATTAAAGAATCTTAATTTATAATGAAAACTACTGGCTGGCATGTAACTATCTAGGTTCACATAGTTTCATTGTAAAGGTCTATCAAACATTTGATGAATCTCTACCAATTTTAGATAATCTATTCCAGAAAATAAGAGAGAAAATTTCCTAATTAATTTCATGAGGTTACTATTATTCTCACAGCAAACAAAAAGAAAAGAAAAACTATGGACCATTATCCCTCGTGAATTTGGAGGCAACACTCTTTGTCAAAACATCTAACTTAGCAATAAATAGAATAAAATATACCTGGATCAACTGGGACTTATTTCAGGTATGTAAATCTGGTTATGTATTCAAATACCAAACATGTAATTCATTACATCAATGGGCTAAAGAAAAAAATCACATAATCCTGTTACACTTAAACATAAGAACTGAAATTGTAAAATATAACTCAAAAATAGCATTTGACAACATAGCACTCACATTCAGGATAAAACATTCTCAGCCAAGTAGAATTGGAGAGGGGCCAGGAACTTCGTCTACTTGAGAAAGATCATCTACCAAAAACCTAAGTCTAACCACATCCTTAATTGTCGAAGATTGGATGCTTTTATCTAAGATCAGGAACAAGACAGGGATGCCTACAATCACCAACCTTATTCAAAAATTACTAGATGTTTTCAGCACAATAAGTCAAGGCAAGGAAACAACAGTTACACTGATTAGAAATAAGAAGAAAAACCCTACATTATTTGCAAATACAATTGATTGTCTACATAGGGAACATAAAGGAACCTATAGAAAAATCCTACAGCTAATAAGTGAGTTCAGCATGATTGCAGGAAACAAGATCACCATGCACAAAATCAATAGCATTTCTTTAGAGTACAAGTAAAGTGATGGAAACCAAATTATTTTTTAAAAATGATGATTATTCAAATTAAAATGAAGCAATTAGATATAAATGTGATATTACTTGTACAGATCTTTATGCTGAAAATTTCAAAATGCTGGTGAATTACATCAAATAAAATCCCCATAACTGGAGAGAAATACTGTGCTCACGGATTGGAATACATAATCCATGTTACAGGCTTAACACAATTAATACATAGTCCTGTGTTGTACATTTAACATAATTCATATCAAAACTCCAGAAAGATTTTCTGTAGATAGAGGAGAGCTTATTCTAACATTTTATGGAAAGGCAAAGAAACTAGAATTGTTCGGTGAATTTTAGAAAATTATAATAGTTACTGTATACAATTTTAAGACATTTTATAGCTACATTATTCAAGACTGGGTGATATTGCTAGGAGAATAGACTCATAAATGAGACAAAATGGGAAACCCAGAAACAGACTCACAGAAACAAATTTTTGAAAAAGGTTCAAAAGCAATCCGATGAAGAAAGGACAGACTTTTTTTTAAGCAAATTGTGCTGAAGAAAGTGGACATCTTTAATAACAACAAAATAATAAATTTTGACATATGTCTTATACCTTATACAAAAATTAACTGGAAATAGATCGTAGACTAAAATGTGAAATGTGAAACTATAAATATTTTAGTAAAAAATATAGAAGAAAAATATTCTAACTCTAAAGAAATAACTCAGACTTACACCAAAAACAATCCATAGTAGGAAAAAAAATTAATTTGATTTCTTAAAAATTGCAAATGTTGGCTTTTTAGAGACCCTGTTATGGAAAGAAAAGATAAACCATGGATCAGTAGAAAAGTTTTTGCAAATCAGATATCCAACATATCCGATAAAGAACTAGTATTGAGAATATACAAAGAAATTTCAATACTCAACAGTAAACAAATTACATATACATACATATATATGGTTTTTGTGTGTATATATATATGTATACATTATATATACGTATACATATACATATATATATATATATATATATATATACACATATGTATACGTGTGTGTGTGTGTGTGTGTGTGTGTGTGTGTGTGTGTGTGTGTATAATTAGGAAATGGGAAAAGGTCTTGAGACATATCACCAAAGATGACATGGAGATGGCAAATAAGATGTTCAACATTATTGGCCATTAGAGGAATGCAAATTAAAATCTCCATAAGATATCACTACATTTCTGTCATAATGGTTAAAATTAAAAACTTACAACACCAAATGTTTATGAGAATGTGGAGAAACTGGTTCTCTTACATTATTGGTGGGAATTTAAAATGATACTGCCAATCTGGAAAGCAGTTTGATAATTTCTTAAAAATAATTAAACGTGTTTATGAAATGTCTGAGCAATTGCACACTTAAGCTTCTTTTCTAGAGAAATAAACACTAAGTTTATGCAAAAATCTATACACAAATGTCTATATCAATAGCACAAAACTAAAAAGGCTTAGATGTTTTTCAACAGGTTACTTGTAAAATAAACTGTGACATATCCATAATATAGAATACCGTTCAACAATGAAAAGGTACAAATTGTTGATACATACAATAATCTGAATGAATTGCTAGATTATTTTACCAATTTAAAAGATAATCCAAAAAGCTTGCATACTACGTAATTTCATTTTTGTAACTTTCTTAAAATAACCAAATTATAGAAATGGAAAACTGATGAGTCATTGCCAGCAGTTAAGGAGCATGTGGTGATATGAGGGTAGTAGATGTGTCTATAAAGAAACAATATGATGGAATTTTATGTTAAGAATACGTCCTGTAATTTGACTGTATTAATGCCTATATCCTGGCTGTGATGTACTACTGCAAGGCGTTACAATCTGAGGAAACTAGGCAAAGGATACCTGGGATCCCTCTCTTATTTCTTATAACCTCATAGAAATCTACAACTAAAAATATGAAGTTTACTTGACCAGAAAAGGTAATCTGGAAAGTACATGTACTTTATTATTATTAGAGAGTAAACGCTTATTGGAACATACTGGGAAATCTGAATTGAATAATATGTGGAATGGGTAGAGCTTGAAGTTCATGATATAAAGTGTGAAATTTATTTTCAAACTGATTATGGGTGGTGAAGCATTATCTCAATCTGTATTTTATTGCTGCTATAACAAATTATTACATCCTTAATGGCATAAAATAACACAAATTTATTGTAGTTCTAGAAATCTGAAGTTTGAAATGAGTTTCACTGGGCTACAATTAAGATAACAGGAGAGGTTTGTATTTATTTATTTATTTATCTGTTTATTTATTTATTTATTTATTTATTTATTTATTTATTTATTTCTGGTAGCTGTACTGAAGAATATGCTCCCTTCTGTCCCCTTATTTTTCCAACATCTAGAGACTGTCTGCATTCTTTGGCAAATAGCCCTCTGCTTCATTTTCAAAGATAAGAATGTAGCATCTTCAGGTTTCTCTGACTCTGAACTCTCCTCTGTTTCTATTTTACTTATAAGGACCAGTATAATTTCTTCATAAAGTGCTTAATTCAATGGCATTATCAAAAAGCGTTTTGCCATACAAGTTAACATAGTCATAGGTTCTGGGAATTAAAACATGGACATTTTGGGGGAGGGGCATTATTTATAGATGATTATTACAAATGGCTTCTGAGATGGCTAAAGGTATTCAAGGCTAGTTTTATCCATTCTACCCAGTAGGTTTGTTGGAATTGATTAAAATTGACTACCAATTTTGTGTAGTGGTACAGTTTGCCTATTTTCCCAAGTCTTCCTGCCCTCTGTTCAAGGGTGAAGCTCAAAGCAGAGAAATATAATGATCTAGATATATATTTTTTCCTCTAGATTGATGTGGCAGATCATGGACATTCTTTTAAGGACGTCTATGGACCTGGTCTTACATTTCAATTTTTTTAAAAATTTTTTTATTGCATTTTAGGTTTTCGGGTACATGTGCAGAACGTGCAAGATAGTTGCATAGGTACACACATGGCAGTGTGTTTTGCTGCCTTCCTCCCCTTAACACACATTTGGCATTTCTCCCCAGGCTATCCCTCCCCAGCTTCCCCGCCGCCATCCTGACCCTGTTCCCCCCAATAGACCCCAATGTGTAGTACCCCCTTCCCTTTGTCCATGTGTTCTCATTTTTTCTCACCCACCTATGAGTGAGAATATGTGGTATTTCATTTTCTGTTCTTGTGTCAGTTTGCTGAGAATGATGTTCTCCAGATTCATCCATGTCTTTACAAAGGACACAAACTCATCATTTTTGATTTCTGCATAATATTCCATGGTGTATATGTGCCACATTTTCCCAGTCCAGTCTATCATCAATGGGCATTTGTGTTGGTTCCAGGTCTTTGCTATTGTAAACAGTGCTGCAGTGGACATTCGTGTGCATGTGTCCTTATAGTAGAACAATTTATAGTCCTTTGGATATATACCCAGTAATGGGATTGCTGGGTCAAATGGAATTTCTATTTCTAAGGCCTTGAAGAATCGCCACACTGTCTTCCACAATGGTTGAACTAATTTACACTCCCACCAACAGTGTAAGAGTGTTCCTATTTCTCCGCATTCTTTCCAGCATCTGTTGTTTCCAGATTTTTTGATGATCACCATTCTAACTGGCGTGAGATGGTATCTCAATGTGGTTTTGATTTGCATCTCTCTAATGACCAGTGATGATGAGCATTTCAATTTTTGTTGTTGCTTCATTGGAATAACATCAAAGTTTTCCAATGAGCAAGATGTGCACATCAATAAATATGATAGGACCTAATTCTTCCCTCTCCTGTCAAAAAAGCAAGATGCATGCTTATTTGCTTTGCCTCCCATTGGACTATCATATTGAAAGGGCTGCTGATGGTCCTTAATGCTTTATTTTTCTTATTCCAAAGGTTTATTTAGAAAAATATGTGCCAATTCCAATAGATTTATCTGGACTATCTGTATCAGGGCAGATATTAATGGGGTAATTCTAAATGTTCTACCATACAATATTTACATAATTAACTTAAGTTGAAAACAATTCCTTATAACTTTCACTTTGTTTTGTTTTTAACCATGGAAATATACATTTTATGAAATTTTCCATAAACAGGCTGTCATCTATTCTCCTTTTTTCATGTCTGTAGGTGAAATAACCATAGATATGACTCTAAAAATTGATCTCCAAATGTTGTACAAGAGACTTGCATAATCAGATTTGTAATATAGAAATAGCATTTTAACTGCAATACGATGGATGTGTGATTTCTGGAGTAGGAATGACTTATATTTATCTTTCCTGGATTTTCTTAGGATCTTCCCATTACAGTGCATTCAGCTTTCATGAGAAATTGCCCTTGGATATTGTTCAGCAGCACAGATATTAGTAAAAAAATGTAAACATGCATTATATTTATTTAATGTGTTGCATTAAGGCTTTATCACAGAAGTTTGCACAGAGGTATTTCTCTTAATCAGAAAGTGTGAAACTCTACCAAACTAAGCTATCTCCTGGCTTAACCAATTATAGTATCATTTCATGAAATTTTAATGAAGTTAACAATAAATTGTAAATGAGTACAGTGTTATTACTTGTCATGGAATAGAAAAAAAGAAAGCTGTAGAAATATGACATGCAACAACAATGAAATTAACATTTAAAACGGCAATCAATGAAGAGTATCATTTACAATCTCAGTATATGTGAGGCTCTCAATGTATGCTAGGCAAGGAATTCATGAAGAAAAGCTTCTAAAATTTTGGCTACAACTTATGTAGTACTTGAAAGGAGCACTAATGTCAATTTGCTGACACCATTTGAAGTTCTCCTTTCAGGAGCTGAAGAGAAATTGCCTCTCCCCTATTACTTTATAACTATTTGAGATGTTTCATTCCTGATATGAAAGAGCTTTAATATCACATCTTATTATAAATTTAATAATCCCCTAGAATCTTTGCAATGGTATGAACTTTTCCTTAAGTCAAATAAAATGTGAATGGCAAATACAAAATCGAACTTCATTTCTTGGTTTCCTGGCCCCAGATAGTCTTCACTGATGTGTATATTTTATTTTTAGGAGATAATTACTTTCTGTTTTTACACAAACATCTCAAGTATATTTTGTAGGTCATAATTACTACATTTAATGTTCTAATGTTCAGTCTCAGTATCAGTGTTCATTTTTTTTGCTCTCATGTAATGCATACTCCTAAATATCTTTTATATCTTTTTCCTCTATAAACAACATATCAATTTTTTAAGAATCTTAACCTTGTAAGTTTAGGTGTATTTTGGTAACTTGTAGCTACTTCAAAATAACTATGGAAGCATTTTAGTTGTATTTTTTTTTGTCCTGAGAGAATGTCCAGAATTTGTTCCATGGGCACCTTCCTTAGGGACAGTTTCACTGATATTTTTCTGGTCTTCAAATTTGAGTGAAATGTACACATTGGTGGTACTCTCTTCAATGTGGGGAGCTGTCATGGAGTTAATGAATTTCCTGATTCTTACAAGAATTCAAACAAGGACATGGACAATGATAAAACTATCACATGGTGCTGATTACCTGATCAGTAAACTCAGCATACCAGAATATTGAACAAAAGAATCAACTGGGAAAGACATAGATCAGAGTGGATTGAGTTACATGTTTACCTTAAAAGTTAACAATTACAACAAATGGGTTAAGTTAAATGAGTGGAATGTTTCAATGAATAAGTAGTATTTGATTTTTCTAGCATTTTCTTTAAGTATAATGATATATACATATGCACATACATACATGTACAAAAATACTCATCTTACTAGAGATTACTAAATACTAATAATAAGCATTATACTAATATTCCTGTTTTGACATTCAAATTAATTGGTTACCTTACTCAGACTAAAGGAATTCAGTAATCTGTCTTCTTTAAAATTTCTTGAATTATCTGTTTTGTGGCATCTAATGATCCTTTTCTTCCAATGTTAAATATTATTTTTTTCCTCCTACATTCAATGAATGATTTTTGTATGAAGACATTTAAAACACATCAAATTCTCATTCATTGTTGGAACTTACTCAAAGTTTAGGCCTCACTTATGGCTATCCTCACCTAATATTTTTTGGGGAAATTTATATTCTTCAACATTCTTTTTCTAAAAGCATCCTTCCTATTATTCTAGGAAGAAAAGGCAGTGAAACATTTTTCCCTTCCTGTTTCTTCCTTTATTATTTAAGGGTCTTGAATTCTGTCTTTTGGGTATGCCACAGTAGCGGTAACAATGGGAAAGTGGTGGCTAAATACCTATCTAGTTGTTATCACTGGATTTTAATATTTAACTTTTAAGACAGGGTGATATTTATTGTCATGTTATTATATGAAGTCTGGATACTTACTTTCTAACTTTGTAGTAGAGGCAGTGTTTCAACTGGACAGGGAACCAAACCCTAATGGCTTTCAAGATTTCTATAATATCTATGATTATTCAATTGGAATTTACTTGGCCAGTATGTAAATTTGAGGCATAGAAATTATCTTTACCAATTCATATCAGAAAGAGAATATCAAACTCAAATAGAAATGTAAAGCTCTGCTCCAACCAGGCATCCAAACACAAAATTGTTTTTCAGAATCAGCTCAACTATTCAAGCCCACCATTACTCTGGAGGATAAGATTAAAGGAATGCCTCCAGGCCAATAACTGAGCTCAAGTACTTAAATCTTTCTGTTCTAAACTACAAGAATCCTAGGAGAAAACTTAGGAAATGCCATTCTGGACATTGGCCTTAGGGAAGAATTTATGACTAAGTCCTCAAAAGCAATTCGAACCAAAACAAAAATTGACAAGTGAGACCTAATTAAACTAAAGAGCTTCTGTATAGCAAAAGAAACTATCAACAGAACAAACAGACAACCTACAGAATGGGGGAAAGTATTCTCAAACAATACATCCAACAAAAGTCTAATATCCAGAATCTATAAGGAATTTATGGATTCAACAAGCAATTCAACAAGCAAAGAGCAACCTCACTATAAAGACATGAACATATACTTCTGAAAAGAAGACACACAAGTGGCCAAAAACCGTATGGAAATGTCAATATTACTAATTATCAGAAAAATGCAAATCAAAACCACAAAGAGATACAATCTCACACTAGTGAGAATGGCTACTATTAAAATGTCAAAAGATAAATGTAGGTGATACTTCAGATGAAAGGAAACACTTATACACTTTTGGTGAGAATCTAAGTTAGTTCAGCTACTGTGGAAAGCTGTTTAGAGATTTCTGAAAGAACTTAAAGCAGAACTGTCATTCGACCCAGCATCCCATTCCTGGATATATGTTCCATAGAAAATAAAATTGTTCTGATAGAAAAATACAGGAACTCATATGGTCATTGCAGCACTATTGACAGTATAAAAGATATGGAATCAACCTAAGTTCTCATCAACAGTAGATTGGATAAAGAAAATGTGGTACATATACATCATGGTATGCTACACAGCTATAAAATATAATGAAATCATGTCCTTTGCAAACATGGATGCAGGTGAAAACCATTATCCTAAGAGAATTAACACAGGATAAGAAAACCACATACCACATGTTCTTACTTATAAGCAGGAGCTAAACATTGAATTCATAGATATAAAGATTGCAAAAGTAGACAATGGGGACTACTATTGAGATAAGAGAGAGAAGGGGTTAAAGGTTGAAAAACTATTGAGTGCTATGCTTAAACCCTGGGTGATGGGATCAATCATATCCCAAACCTCAGCATAACGCAATATACTCTTGTAACAAACCTGCACATGTTTTAGATAAAGGGATACATATCCCTTTATCTAAAATAAAAGTTGAAATTATTAAAAAAAATTAATAAATACATAAAATAAAATAAAACCAGAGTAAGACAACCTCTGAAATTATTGGAACAAATTTCTGAGGAAATAGGAAACAAAAGAAGTCTGGTAGGCATTCTACCGCTCCAATGAGATACAGCAAATCTTTCTCTTTCCAATAGGTTTGAAATATTTTATATTTTGAAGATGAACTCTCACATCTTTTTTTTTTCTTTTTTCTCAGAGGCACAAACTGGGTAAGTAAAACCAACAAATAACAAAAATACATGGGAAAATGTTTCAGGATGGAATGTATACCTATTGATTCATACCAACTGCTGCTGAAAACCAAACTTACTGTTAATTGTGCACTGCATCAGGGAGAAAGTATCTCCTAAGCAAGTAGGGAATATTTAGTACCAGAAAAGTAAATAGTTATATTTTCCCTTTCCGTAAGCATATCAGACATAAATTTAACTGGACATGATGATAGAACTAATGTTTTTTTTTGGGGGGTGTTGTTGTTTTGTGAAACATTCATCATTTTTGTTTACCTCATCTCATTGTATTTTCTATATACATGGACCATAGTGTAAATGCCAAAACTATTTAGTTAACCAGCTATCATGGTATATAATGGTGATTGTTAAAAGCTGAAATTAATATTTCATGCTACAAATTTGTTATAGAATTACAGTAACAATTTGCTATACTGGAATTTCAATATTTCACCCAAAAATATTCATTGTGGATAAAGTAATTGGAAGCAAAACATGCCTTTTAAATAAAAACAACATAGTAAGTGCATTGGTAACACTGGACCTAAAGATGGGAAAGCAAAGCAAAATGGATGTGATGGAATTGAAATATCAACTCTTTCCAATGAGGTATGGGATTTTATTTATTTTATTTTACACTTCCTTAATTCAATTTCATCTTTTTCTTCACTGATTTGTTTTCTTTAACATATCGCCAAAATAGGAGATTATAATTTGTGTCCTAGATTTCAGTTTAAGTTTTAGAAGAAAGAACAAAAAAAAGGTCAAAGATATAGCTAAGTTTAGAGTGACCATTTATGCTCTGGACTTACATATGGACTTTATCTGAAAGATTGAAAAGCTCCCTTTAGTTTAATGAATTGAATATGATTGGGTTCTGGATTGAATTAGTAAGTGCCATTCAGCCAGAAGTTCAACTTATTACTGCACCTGATTCCAGTTAAATTTTTTATGAGACAGGCGACTAGAGAAATTTGGAACTGCTATCACAGGAATAGAAGCCAAAACACATTCAGAGGTGATTTCATGCAATATCGTATCATCCTGTACCATTGAAACTGCTATTATAGACTATAAAATTGTTTTAATATAGAAAATAATGATTTTCAAAGAATAAAAAAGTAAAGCATACATTTACTACCATGTTCTCATCTACTTGTGTGAATATATGTGGAATTATATTAATCTAAAGAAAAAAGGCAAACAGCTTGGGCACATTTATCTATACACCCACAGAATTCCAGTTAGTATCTTGAAGTGTTCAAGCAGTGAATTTTGATGTTTTATATTTTTAGAGGTAAGACTTGTTATTGTTGCTGTTATTTTAAAAAACTGGAAAACTTTCATAAACAAATATAATAGGACTCTCAATTATTTACATGAAACATTGATAATTATAGACTCCAAAGAATTCAAATCAACATTTTTCTCTTTTATAGTTCTTCATTGTTTTATTCTAGTGTGATCCTATTTTTGGTTCAGTTAATTTTGACATGACCAAAAAAATTGCTGGAAATATATGGTTGATGGATGGCCTGGTGATACAAAATTAGTTTAACTCTCATTCTGAATCTTCACATGTAGAAAGAACATTTTTCTCTCCTACCTCCATGAGTACCATGCAATAAAATGATTTTGTTGTAGGAAAGATAACATCTAAGATTTATATTAGCATACTTTTTTTCAACGCACTGTGGATTTTTTTATTGGTAAATTTAACATTTGTAATTTTAACTTCATTCAAGTGCAGGAAATACAGAGACCACCACAAAGATATTCCTTAAGAAGAGCAATTCCAAGGCACATAATCGTCAGATTCACCAGGGTTGAAATGAAGGAAAAAATGCTAAGGGCAGTCAGAGAGAAAGGTCGAGTTACCCATAAAGGGAAGCCCATCAGACTCACAGTGGATCTCTCTGCAGAAACTCTACAAGCCAGAAGAGAGTGGGGGCCAATTTTCAACATCCTTAAAGAAAAGAACTTTCAACCTATAATTTCATATTCAGTCATTCTTTAAATAAGGTGTGATTTCACTGAGAAAAGAGTGAAATCCTATGCCAAGAGCTAATGCACATGAGTTTCACATACTGCCGAGGAGCATCTATTTACAAAACCAACCACTCTGTTTTTCATTAGTCCTTTTTAAGCCCTGAATATGGTGAAGGGATTAATAACTTCTATGAAAATTAGCCTCTAAAAGTAAGCAGATGTTTCTACTTTTGACAAATTGGATGTATCTAAGTCAGTACTGGCAATCCTGACTCTGCTGATGTGTGAAATCCAAGGAATTTCTGCAACACGCATGGAATGAAGTCGATCCTCACACTTAGGGGCAAATTTTCTGTTAAATATGTAGACACAGTGCCTAGGCCTTGCAAGAACTTTAGGATCCCATGAAAATGTTTTAATTTTTAAGAACTTTATTCTAAAAAATAAACTTTTAGGGGAAGAAATTGTTTTAATATATAATTATTTATTTTATGCCAATACACCCTAAAATTTTAATTTTAATATTTTTAGAAATAAAGGGGCCTATGAAGTCAAAAGTGCCTAGGGCCTGTGAAAGTCATAATGCATCTCTTCTCCCTTTCACCCTGTAGACATCATGCAAGACAGAGGTAATGCAAAGCAATGTATTTTGTGCAATTGTTAATAGACTCGTTAGATTCCGAACATTCCAAAAATAAATTTCAACTAATTTATCACTCAGTCATTGAATGGATTCTAGTTTACATCAAATGGCGATGATAGCTATAATGGGAATATGTTCCAGCATATTTCAATCACTGGCTAAAACACCATTCTTTACTGTATTCAAGTGAAAGTTGTCATTCTGTGAAGACCTGCTTTATCAGTCAGTCACTCATTAAAGACAGCACTAGTTCCCCTATTCACTGCATTCTAGGTTGAATGATCTGTGGTGCTATGATTGTACTGAAATGCATTGCTCAAATCATTCATCTGAATGCAGCACCTGGTCCCTTTTAAATATTTTATAGAACAGAAAACTTCTGAATGAAGACACCACAACCAAACTAACAGATGCTAAATAACTCATAAAATGATTTTCTGCAATTACATATACATTTTTGCATGTGGTTATTGGCATTAGATTGTTCAGTGCTGAACATTGAATGGACATTAAAAAAAAATCCTGATTTTTGCCTTAGCTTGCTCTTTGGTCTCTGACCTTGACCATGAGATGTTCTCCATTGCAGATTGTATGTGTTCAATTAAAAAAGAAAACTGATTTCAGGGATCTTTTCTACCTCTAAATGTCAGTAATTCTGTTGCTAAACTGCATGTATTCATATAATGTCTACTTTTATTGCCTGAGACCTAGTCTGTTGGTGAGCAGTTGCTAGGACCTCCAGCTCATAGAGTCCTTGAAATTGTCCATAAATGTAAATAGTAAGTACCACTTCCAAGCTATAGTATATTTAGCTCTTTTCTGGGAGGCACTGTTACATTAGCTATATGACATCTATGACTCATAGCAAAGAAAAGATCAGATATTACTATCTTAATAAGGACTGGATCAGATGTTAACATGATATTAATCGGTGAAGCCTTATGGAAGCCATGCTGCCTTTTCTTCTTTGGTTTATTTACCAGTTGATTTGCAGGAGAGATTGAAGAATTCAGGGAGATACCTGTTAAGCTTCTAATGGTGAGGAAGGTCAGTTGGTATTTTTAGCATTTCCTTTGTGCTAGCTTCAGTCTCTTACCAAATTAACTGTATCTTAATTTAGTTAACATACAGTTAAGTGTCTACCAATGAGATGATAAAGTCTCATCATAATTTTAAAGTGGATAGCAATAGACATAAATAAGTTTGCATTTTTACATTTGTTGCTCTGCTTTAATGGAAACCATGTAACTGTATTAAGTATGTTTTTATTTAATTTTGAAGAGTACACAGGATGAGTAGACATATTTGTTTATGACTATATCTAGAATAAATTAAAGGTACTGTTTTTCTTTTCAGCAAAAGAGAATTGACTAATTCAAAGTTAAAGAAGAAAATAAAAACTTTTTTTGACCTTACTCTACTGGCTAGGTCCTCCAATACAATGTTAAGTAGAAACAACAACAACAAATGATCTCAGATTATCTTGACTTTTTCCCAACCTGAATGAAGAGCACTCGGTGTTTCAACATTAAGTAGCTTCTTCACAACCAATATTCTGTAGATCTATTTGTTAGATTGAGGTATTCCCTTTATGCCTAATTTGCTGAGTCTTAATCATGAAAGATTCTTCAATGTTATCACAATTTTTCTAACTTTAATAAGATAATTTTATAACATTTTAAGTATTTTTAATGTTTTTAATTGAACTGATTGCTTTTATGCCCACATTCATACCAGCATCATAAATTAGCCATCTATATTATCATTTAAAGCTGATTTCTGAAACTAATTCTCTCACTGAAGACCCCTTTGTGTTAGTTAAAACTAGGTGCTGTTTGTATTCATGATTTCTGACTTTTGCCTTCTAATTTTCCAACATTTGCTTCAGAAAATATTAAAGCATAGAGAGAACTTGAAAGGATTATACAGTAAAAACGCATATACCCATGATCTAGATTCTGTAATTAGCCTTTTATTGTCTTTTCCCTATCATGTACCTTTCCATCTTTATGCTAATTTCTCAGTTTAGCTTTTAATTGAGGCATTTTGAATTAAGTTATATATTCATCTATACACTCTACCTATAAATACTTTAATGTATATGCTAATAGTGCTTTCCCTTTTTATTTTCTACAGGAGAAGGTTTAAAATCAGTGCTATTTCATTCTTTGCTGGGAAAATTCACTGGTGAAGTCATCCAGTGAATGATGACTTTTGAGATTTATTTGTAGGAAAGTTTTTAACTACCAATATAATATTTTTAAATAGACATAGAATTGTTTTCACACTTCTTATTTTCTACTGATTATATATATTAAATTGTACTTTAGATTCTGGGATTTATGTGTAGATCATGCAGGATTGTTGCATAGGTACATACATGGAAAGGTGGTTTGCTGTCTCCATCCCCCATCATCTATATCTGGCATTTCTCTCCATGTTATCCCTCCCCAATCTCTCTAACCCCCACTGTCTCACCCCTATCCCCCTACAACAGATCCCAATGTGTGATGCTTCCTTCCCTGTGTCC
The DNA here is from genome assembly GCA_031835075.1 of Saguinus oedipus. Lineage (NCBI taxonomy): Eukaryota > Metazoa > Chordata > Mammalia > Primates > Cebidae > Saguinus > Saguinus oedipus. The sequence goes on from CM063169.1 coordinate 141,913,442, forward strand.
ATGTGTTCTCACTGTTCAACACCTGCCTATGAGTGAGAACATGTGGTGTTTGATTACCTGTTCTTGTGTCAGTTTGCTGAGAATGATGGTTTCCAGATTCATCCATGTCCCTACAAAGGACACGAACTCATTAAATTTTTATGGCTGCATAGTATTCCACTGTCTATATGTGCCACATTTTCCTTGTCCAGTCTTTCATTGATGGGCATTTTGGTTGGTTCCAGGTCTTTGCTATTGTAAATAGTGCTGCAGTGAACATATGTGTGCATATGTCTTTATCATAGAATGATTTATAATCCTTTGGGTATATAGCCAGTAATGGGATGGCTTGGTCAAATGGAATTTCTATTTCTGGATCCTTGAGGAATCGCCACACTGTCTTCCACAATGGTTAAACTAATTTAGATTCCCACCAACAGTGTAAAAGTGTTCCTATTTCTCCACATCCTCTCCAGCATCTGTTGTCTCCAGATTTTTTAATGCTCGCCATTCTAACTGGTGTGAGATGGTATCTCAATGTGGTTTTAATTTGCATTTCTCTAATGACTGGTGATGATGAGCATTTTTTCATGTTTGTTGGCATCATATATGTCTTCTTTTGTAAAGTGTTTCTTCATATCCGTTATCCTCTTTTGGATGGGTTTGTTTTTTTCTTCTAAATCTGTTTTAGTTCCTTGTAGATTCTGAACATTAGCCCTTTTGCAAAAATCTTCAATAAAATATTGGCAAACTGATTGCAACAGCACATAAAAAAGCTTATCTATCACAATCAAGTAGGCTTAATCCTAGGGATGCCAGGCTGGTTCAACATACACAAGTCTATAAACATAATCCACCACATAAATAGAACCAAAGACAAAAGCCACATGATTATTCAATAGATATAGAGAAGGACTTTGACAAAATTCAACAGCCCTTTATGCTAAATACTCTCAATAAACTAAGTATCAAGGGAACGTATCTCAAAATAATAATATATATGTTTAAACTATTTCATTTTGAGAAAAATGTAGATTCACAAGTAAGAAAAAATACAGAAGAATCACATATACCCTTCACTCAGCTCCCTCAGTGGTAAAATCTTGTATAACCATAGTATGATATCACAACCAAGAAGTAGATATTGATAAAATACACAGACCTTATTCGGATTTCACATGTGCTCTTTGTGTAGACATGTTTGTTGAATTCTATGCAGTTTTATCACATGTATACATTTATATGACCACAACAGTCAAAATACAGAACAGTTTTCATTACAGTCTCCCTTGTGGTACACTTTATAGTAACACCTTCCTCCCTCCCTTCTCCTTTCTTCCTAAATCCTGACAACCACTAATCTGTCCTCCATTTCTGTAATTTTGTCATTTCAGGGATGCTATATAAATGAAATCAGAAGTAGAAGAATTCAGGAATACTATGTAACTGGAATTGTGTGTTATCTTTGGGGATTGGCTTTTTTTACACTGAGCATATTTCTCTTGAGATTGCCACAAATATTCAGATATATAAATAATCTATTCCTTTTTTTTTTTTTGAGTAGTGTTCCATGATACAGATGTAACACTTTTTTTTTTTTAATCATTTACTCATTGAAAGACATTTAAGTTGTTTCCAATTTGGGGATAGTATGACTACAGCTGCAGTGAATGTTTGTGTATAGGGTGTGTGTGTGTGTGTATGTGTAAGTTTCTCTTTATAATTTGTATCATTTGCCCTGATTGATGGTTCATTACTAATAGTAAATAGCAATGCTGTATTACTTCCCCTCTTTATTGTTCTTTTAAAAATCCTCACATCCTTCCAGCTCTTTCCTAATCTCTCTCTTTCTCTGTCATATGAAAATTACCTTGAGACAATAGTGACTTCTAAGCATACTACTAGGTAAGCTCTCCCAGATGCAATACAACAAACATATTCACTGACTAAATATGGGTAAAATATAACAATTAATGTGAAATGCAAGCACAGGATAATCTTGGTTCTCATAATTCAGTCTTCCATTTTCTGTCAATTATACAATATTTTTTGTCTTTTTTGTGAAGTATACATCATACTAATGCATGTTTTAAGCTTTTATGTTTCTGAAATTTTTCAAATGTTCTGAAAACAGATGAAATGCAATGAAGAAATGAGAAAAACACTCATTTCTGGCATGGAATCAGTTGTTCAGTACATAGCTTCCAAATATGCAACTATATTGCAGTTTATAAGGTGTTGTCAGATATATTATTTTATTTTAATCTCCAAATAATTCTGTGAATTAGGGAAGTAAGACTTCCTATATCCTTTTTATAAATAAACAAGTTTTGGAAGGTTAAGTGAACTACTCAAGGGTATGTAATTAGTGGCAGATCTGGAATTCAGTTCCAAATCCTGTATTCATTCAAATACATGATACTGTCTTTTCAAAATATGCTAGCATACAGTAAATATAATTGGATTGTTTATAAAGTTTTATTCAATAATGCTATAAAATATTTTAATAATAATCACTTCTAACCATGCTGTTTTGAGCTCTTATTTTTCACTGAAAAAACAGAGATGCTTAATGCTATTTCAGTTCAACCCTATGATTTTTCATTCACTTCCAGCTATTCAAAGAATATTATTCTGGTTATTACTGCTAATAAGTTGTGTTTATTTTGTACCTGAAATATATAATTTTGATGTAATCCTCTTCCCCACTCTTCCTAGTACTAGTTAACTTAATTCTACCCTGTGGAAGGAAATTTTTCTACTGTTGCAACAGACTAAATTGATTGAGAAGGGAAAAAAGAGACGCTTTCATGCTGGATTGGGCAATGTTGCCATGTTCTGCACATTAACTCATAGACTCTGGTCATACCTGCTTCCTCAGTGTACAGAGTGGCCAAATATTGCCTCTTTTGTGGAGCACAGTAGTGTATTCTTCTGAAGATCCTGAATATCCTTTCTCATTCTAGACACATTTTTCAGGTATGCAAGCTACAGCTTGGGTACTTTATCTTCCTCATTTACTTTAGATGTAAGAGAGAGCCTCTGTCTTTTGCAATAAAGACACCAGTGACTTTATTGTAAACCAGACTAAATGGTAGGAGTGCAGGAGGATTCACCTGATTCCAACCCTGCTATTCTGCATGTCACAGCAAAATCTGGTACAATGTTGGTGAAGAAGTTCAGAAAATGTATAGGAAAGAAGTTCATTAGTTTCCAACCTAGTAGGAAATGATGTGGCTCAGATATCCATTTTTTTTTTCTTATTAACTCCTTTAAAACAGCCCTTGTTTGGCCACAGAGGAGACAAGCCTCCCTATCTGTTGTGATGAAGTGGGTTAATGCATAAGACATCCTAGATTCCACAAAGTTCCTTTCAGGAACTTGTATGGGGAAGGGGCTAGCCTTGACAGTGGGAAGACTTTAGAATGTTCTTTAGGCTTTCTTTTTGTGCATTATTCACAGGCATGATTCTGAGCTGCAATGACCAGATATTGGTAAAAATTCCATCAATATACTCTTCTATAAATGTGACAGTTTTAAATATTATCTTTTGACTTGAAACACAGATGACAAACTTCCTTCTTAAATCACATGGAATTCAACGCACTGAAATGTTATGTTAAGAATAGAAAGATATATAAATATCAACTGAGACTAATTTTATTTGTTGGTAAAGATAAGGCATATTATATTAGCAGCAACTAATTTAATAAAAAATGTATGCATTGTAAGAGTTGGCTAAAATGATTTTGCTTTCCTATTTAATTAGGGTGACATCGAAGCCAAAATTATACACTGAATCAACTACTTTGGGTAGAAAGATAATGTCAGAGAAAAAAATAGGAGAAATGTTATTTTTAAAATTAAACGTTGTGAAAACAATCCAGTCTTTTGCAGAGTTCTAAGTGGAATTCACTTTTAGTGCTTTTTTTTTCATAATCATTTCAAGGGTTCAAAAGTTCACTCAAGTATCCACAATATAAATGTCATTAAAATATATATGTATATTGATTAACAAAACTGACACTTTAATCATATTAAAATTTTGATATTTTTTTTTCTTTCCTGAAGTTACAAAACAGACCAAGAGGTAAATATAACCTGGACATATTTCTTATAGAAATAATTCTGTATATCTCATCTAGCTTGATAATTTACAGAGAGAATTCATGTGGATGCTTTCTGCACTTTATTATCCATTCTAAAGAAATCAGTCTTGAAATTACTTATTATGATATTTATTACACTTCCAAAGGAAGAATAAGTATCCAACTCTCTTCAGTTATGCATGGGTATCATGCATTTATTTATGGTCTGTTATCTTTCAACTTGAATGTAATTTTTATTCCTGGAGTAAGAGTTACACATACTGAAAATATTAGCAAAGGGAGAGCTTCTATGTAGTTCTTTATTCAAAAATTTCCATATGTATGTATTTTGCTCAAAATAACAATAACCACAACAACAGTGAAAAGAAAATAGAGATGTAATGGAATTAATTCTTAGATATTTAAAATTTTCGGAGCGAAGTATTTTTTTTCCCTTAAAGAAAGTGATAAATGGAGTTGCATTCAACTCTCATGAAAGTGACAGACCTCAATGACATTTTGCCTTGATAGAGTGCCTTCATGTGTCAACTTTCAAAGGTGAAGTATAGGGTCAGGAATTGATCCTTGGGCAAGCCAGTCTTTAAAGTTTCATAAAGGTCAAGCAGTTCACTTAAAGCTTTTGTCTTAATAGCATTTCTGAATCATTCTATGGTCAACTTGATTTATTGCACCATTGGAGACACCTAAAAATATCTGCCAAAAAGCAGTCTATATTGCTAACTTGTAGATACAACCTGGAAAAAGCAAAACCTTCCGTTTTTTATGTTGTGTTTCATATAAAATGTATTCCATACTTGGGAAAGATTTGGCATCTGTAGTAATTATCTATAAGTATTTCAAATGTTACCATTACACACACACACACACACACACACACTCACACACACTCACACACACTCTTACACATAATTTGCCATTTGTCTTTCTACATGTCTATCTTTGCACATATATCTATTTTTTCCCTAACCTGTATTTGCAATGATGGACAAATTAAGCATATTATTGCCCAATGGCCCATAAGCTGTTAGATTTAAGGCAATGATAACAAGAAAACAGCAACATCAAAATATATTACTCACTTTGGCTCTATAGTTTTAGGATGATAGAAAATCTACTAATGTCTTCTTAATTTCTGTAAGCTTAAAGACAGTGAAGTCATAGCAGGAATAAATTTACTACCTGAAAACTAGTCAATAGTTGACCTTCTCACATTATCTTTTATATCTTAAAAACTGGAGAAAACAAATCATATGCTTGCTTATATCTACTTAGTAACTATACAAACATGGGCAATTGCCTATTATCTTGTAATTTCAGATTCCTCAATTTAGCTGATAACTCTACTGTAAGACTGGGTTAATAAATATGTATTTTAAGATTGTTATGAAACTTTAGTTAAATAATTATATAAAACATTTAGTATAGTGCCTGTCATATAATGTCGCTCAAAGAATTTAATGATAATAATGACCACAGTGCTGTGAACAATCCTCTGAACACAATGAGAATATTAATAGGTAAGCTAATACACAGGACTGTGTGGATGAATCTACCTCACGGCATTCTAGTGTTCTTACCCAAGTAGAAGATAATAGTACCATTTTTCATTAAATCTAGGGTCACTTGTGTTTCCCCTGTGTCAAAGGAGACTACAGTTTTATTTGAGGAGCAGCAAATGAATTAGTTGACTTTCATTTAAGGTTCATGATGTATGAAAAACATACACCAAACATTCAAATCACACTCAGTGGAGCTGGCTGCCTATACTAAGATAGACATGTGGGCACATCTCACAGTCATTTCAGGCCACAGGCCATAAAAGGGAAAATTTACCAGAATTTCGTGTTCTGTTTCAGTTGTAACTTTTTAAAGTTGTAACATCTCCCCTCCCCATTATTATCCTTGTCTTTTTTGTTTGTATGTTTTTTCTTTGGAGGAAGGAGAAATACATAGAATCAAATGCACACATGTTAAATGTAAATTCTGTTTTAAAGGGGGAAGCTTTTGGCCATAAGAGATAGAAAGCCCATTGCAAATGGCTTAAACATTAAGGGAGTTAGTTGTTTTTATATAACAATTAGTCCAATGCTGGGTTGGCTGTAAAATTAGGCAAATGGTAGAAGAGGTAATCAAGTCTCACAATTGTATTGCTGTATTTTCATGTGCTATCTTCAATATATTACCAAGCTTCATTCATTTAGGAATATGACATCCCTAAATATCATATTGTGTTACACTAAAGTCCAGAGACAAGAATAGAAATAACTGTTTTTTGTTTGTTTTAACATTCATATGTCTCTTTAAATATGACAGGAACTATCCTAGAAGCCCTCCAGAAAGTCATGTGGTTTTCTGTAATTCAATCACTGGGAAAGAAAACTACATAATTGGCTTAGACAAATCAGTAATACCCAATCACATTGAAGAGAAACAGATCCAGAAAAATTTCCAGATTTGGGCATTATGGAAAATTGCAAAGTACTGGAGGATTAGCACCCACTTGTATGTACTACAGACACATACCTAGTCACACACATGAAAAGCTATTTTTTATTAATATATTAAGGTTCTTCAATACATTATCATTCACATTAAATTATAGTTTTTCATACGTACAGTACAAGTTATAACACATATTTGTTATTAATATAAAAAGAGCTGCATTTAAACAGATACTTTTAATTTAGCTGCTAATGTTTTAGTGGTTTATTTCTAAAGCATATTCACACATATGTAGTTTCTTGAGTTACTGTCATGTATTTTGGGACTATTAAGGATCTATTTTATTTTCATCTTCCCCAAATGCCAAAATGATAGCCTGTTATTTCTGAATAATTCCCTGACAGTTGCTTGTTTAGGGAGTGGGTTTGTTCTTTCAGAGCAATATTTCTGTTAACAATCTTTGAAAACAATGTTCTTAGTGATTGTTTTAGTTTTCTAAAATTGAAAAAAAGCAATGTATTTTTAAAGTCTTAGGCATATTTTGGTTTAAAATATAGAGTTTATTCATTAAATAACCAATGTATTGTATCAGCAATATAACGTATACACACACACATACACACACACACAGATATATATATATATATATATATATATATATATATATATATAGAGAGAGAGAGAGAGAGAGAGAGAGAGAAAGACACAAAGAGCGAGAGGCTCAATTTCTGGAAGATTTATGAAGGGTACAATGGAGTTATCTCTGGTGGCTGGGAGGGATTTCTAATAGGCATAGTAAGAGTTAGGTCATTCAAAGTATAAAAGACTGCATTAAAAGCATGGAAATAAACAGCAGCTTTTAGAGCAGGTTAGCTAGAAAGACAGATTACAGTGGACTAGGAACATGAGTAGTGAACTTTTTTTGGACAGATTATAGGGACTCATGGATATCAAGCTACGAACGGCATACTTAATTCTGTGGGTAATGGAGAATGATTGGAGGTGATATAGCAAGACATAACATGTTTAAAATACTCTTTTTTTTTCAAATGTTCATAGAAACTTTATTTGTAGTATTCCCTAAACTGCAAATAACCCAAATGTCCTTCAATGTGTGAAGCTTATCCAAAGAAACTTGTTCATTCGTGTAATGGGAATACTTATTCAGTAATGAAGAGAAACGAATTACTGATATCCATAAAAACTTAGATGGATCTCTGGGGCATTATGCTGAGTGGGAAAACAAAGCCACTCTCATAAGGTTACATACTCAATTCCATTTATATAATACTTCCAAAGTAACAAAATTATAGTGATAGAGAACAGATGACTACTGGTCAGGGGTTACAGTTGGGAATATAGACTATAAAGGGGTATGATGACTGAGTTTTTTGTGGTGATGGAACACTTCTGTATCCTGAAAGTGATGTGTATGATAATGTGGGGAAAACTCTAAAGTTAGAAAGACCAAGTTACAAGCTAATTTTAAAATTTAATTAATCATAGATTTTTTATTATTGCATTTTAGGTTTTGGGGTACATGTGCAGAACATGCAAGATAGTTGCATAGGTACTCATGTGGCAGTGTGTTTTGCTGCTTTCCTCCCTTTCACCCACATTTGGCATTTCTCCCCATGCTATCCCACCCCAGCTCCCCACCCCGCTGTCCCTCCCCTATTCCCCCCAATAGACCCCAGTGTGTAGTGCTCCCTTCCCTGTGTCCACATGTTCTTTGTTCATCACCCGCCTATGAGTGAGAATATGCGGTATTTCACTTTCTGTTCTTGTGTCAGTTTGCTGAGAATGATGTTCTCCACATTCATCCATGTCCCTACAAAGGACATGAACTCATCATTTTTGATTGCTGCATAATATTCCATGGTATATATGTGCCACATTTTTCCAGTTCAGTCTGTCATTGATGGGCATTTGGGTTGGTTCCAGTTATTTGCTATTGTAAACAGTGCTGCAATGAACATTCATGTGCATGTGTCCTTATAGTAGAACGATTTATAGTCCTTTGGATATATACCCAGTAATGGGATTGCTGGGTTAAATGGAATTTCTATTTCTAGGTCCTTGAGGAATCGCTACACTGTCTTCCACAATAGTTGAACTAATTTACACTCCCATCAGCAGTGTAAAAGTTTTCCTATTTCTCCACATCCTCTCCAGCATCTGTTGTCTCCAAATTTTTTAATGATCGCCATTCTAACTGGCGTGAGATGGTATCTCAATGTGGTTTTGACTTGCATCTCTCTAATGACCAGTGATGATGAGCATTTTTTCATGTGTTTGTTGGTCTCATGTATGTCTTCTTTCGTAAAATGTCTGTTCATGTCCTTTGCCCATTTTTGAATGGGCTTCTTTGTTTTTTTTTTTTTTTTGTAAATCTGTTTGAGTTCTTTGTAAATTCTGGATATCAGCCCTTTGTCAGATAGGTAAACTGCAAAAATGTTTTCACAATCTGTGGGTTGCCTATTCACTCTAGTGACTGTTTCTTTTGCCATGCAGAAGTTGTGGAGTTTGATTAGGTCCCATTCATCTATTTTGGCTTTTGCTGACAATGCTTTTCGTGTTTTGGTCATGAAGTCCTTACCTACTCATATGTCCTGAATGGTTTTGCCTAGATTTTCTTCTAGGGTTTTTATGGTGCCAGATCTTATGTTTAAGACTTTAATCCATCTGGAGTTAATTGTAGTGTAAGGTGTCAGGAAGGGGTCCAGTTTCTGCTTTCTGCACATGGCTAGCCAGTTTTCCCAACACCATTTATTAAACAGGGAGTCCTTTCCCCATTGCTTGTTTTTGTCAAGTTTATAAAAGATTGTATGGTTGTTGTCATGTTGTTTTGCATCCGATGCCTCTGTTCTGTTCCATTGGTCTATATCTCTGTTTTGGTACCAGTACCATGCTGTTTTGATTACTGTAGCCTTGTAGTATAGTTTGAAGTCCTGTAGTGTGATGCCTCCCTCTGTGTTCTTTTCGCTTAGAATTGACTTGGCTATTCAAGCTCTCTTTTGGTTCCATATGAAGTTCATGGTGTTTTTTTCCAGTTCTGTGAAGAAAGTCAGTGGTAGCTTGATGGGGATAGTGTTGAGTCTGTAAATTACTTCGGGCAGTGTGGCCATTTTCATGATATTGATTCTTCCTAACCATGAACATGGAATGTTTCTCCATCTGTTTGTGTCCTCTCTTATTTTGTTGAGCAGTGGTTTGTAGTTTTCCTTGAAGAGGTCCCTCATGTTCCTTGTAAGTTGTATTCCTAGGTATTTTATTCTCTTTGTAGCAATTGTGAATGGCAGTTCATTCTTGATTTGGCTCTCTTTAAGTCTGTTATTGGTGTATAGGAATGCTTGTGATTTTTGCACATTGATTTTATATCCTGAGACTTTTACTGAAGTTGCTTATCAGTTTCAGGAGTTTTTGGGCTGAGACGATGGGGTCTTCTAGATATACTATCATGTCATCTGCAAATAGAGACAGTTTGAATTCCTCCTTTCCCATTTGAATACGCTTTATTTCTCTTTCTTGCCTGATTGCTCTGGCTAAAACTTCCAGTAGTATATTGAATAGGAGTGGTGAGAGAGGGCATCCTTGTCTAGTGCCCGATTTCAGAGGGAATGCTTCCAGGTTTTACTCATTCAGTATGAGATTGCCTGTTGGTTTGTCTTAAATAGCTTTTATTATTTTGATATACGTTCCATCAATATCGAGTTTATTGAGGGTTTTTAGCATAAAGGGCTGTTGAATTTTGTCAAATGTCTTCTCTGCGTCAATTGAGATAATCATGTGGTTTTTGTTTTTGCTTCTGTTTATGTGGTGACTTACATTTATAGACTTGCATATGTTGAACCAGCCTTGCATCCCCGGGATGAATCCTACTTGATCATAATGGATAAGTTTTTTAATGTGCTGTTACAATTGGTTTGCCAGTATTTTTTTTGAAGATTTTTGCATCTATGTTCATCATGGATGTTGGCCTGAAGTTTTCTTTTCTTGTTGAGTCTCTGCCGGGTTTTGGTATCAGGATGATGTTAGTCTTATAAAATGATTTGGGAAGGATTCCCTCTTTTTGGATTATTTGGAATAGTTTCAGAAGGAATGGTACCAGATCCTCTTTGTGTGTTTGGTAGAATTTGGCTGTGAACCCATCTGGACCTGGGCTTTTTTTGTGTCGTAGGCTCTTAACTGCTGCCTCAATTTCAGACCTTGTTATTGGTCTATTCATAGTTTCGGCTTCCTTCTGGTTTAGGCTTGGCAGGACACAAGTGTCCAAGAATTTATCCATTTCTTCCAGGTTTACTAGTTTATGTGCATAGAGTTGTTTGTAATATTCTCTGATGATGGTTTCAATTTCTGTGGAATCTGTGGTGATTTCTCCTTTATCATTTTTTATTGCATCTATTTGGTTGTTCTCTCTTTTCTTTTTTTATCAGTCTGGCTAGTGGTCTGTCTATTTTGTTGGTCTTTTCGAAAAACCAGCTCTTGGATTTATTGATTTTTTGAAGGGTTTTTCGTATCTCCTTCAGTTCTGCTCTGATCTTAGTTATTTCTTGTCTTCGGCTAGGTTTTGAGTTTTTTTGATCTTGCTCCTCTAGCTCTTTCAATTTTGACAATAGGGTGTCAGTTTTGGATCTCTCCACTCTTCTCATGTGGGCACTTATTGCTATATATTTTCCTCTACAGACTGCTTTAAATGTGTCCCAGATATTCTGGTATGTTGTGTCTTCGTTCTCGTTGGTTTTGAAGAACTCCTTTATTTTTGCCCTCATTTCATTGTTTATCCAGTCAACATTCAAGAGCCAGTTGTTCATTTTCCATGAAGCTGTGTGGTTCTGAGTTAGTTTCTGAATTTTGAGTTCTAACTTGATTGCACTATGGTCTGAGAGACTGTTTGTTATGATTTCAGTTGTTTTGCATTTGCCAAGAAGTGCTTTACTTCCAATTATGTGGTCAATTTTGGAGTATGTGTGATATGGTGCTGAGAAGAATGTATATTCTGTGGATTTAGAGTGGAGAGTTCTGTAAATGTCCTTCAGGTTTGCTTGTTCCAGGTCTGAGTTCAAGCCCTGGATATCCTTGTTAATTTTCTGTCTGGTTGATCTGTCTGATATTGACAGTGGAGTGTTAAAGTCTCCCACTATTATTGTGTGGGAGTCTAAGTCTCTTTGTAAGTCATTAAGAACTTGCCTTATATATCTGGGTGCTCCTGTTGGGTCTGTATATATTTAGGATCGTTAGCTCTTCTTGTTGTATCGATCCTTTTACCATTATGTACTGACCTTCTTTGTCTCTTTTAATCTTTGTTGCTTTAAAGTCTATTTTATCAGAGACGAGAATTGCAACTGCTGCTTTTTCTTGCTCTCTATTTGCTTGATAAATCTTCCTCCATCCCTTTATTTTGAGCCTTTGTGTATCCTTGCATGTGAGATGGGTTTTCTGGATACAGCACACCAATGGGTTTTGGCTTTGTATCCAATTTGCCAGTCTGTGTCTTTTGATTGGTGCATTTAGCCCATTTACATTTAGGGTTAATATTGTTATGTGTGAATTTGGTATTGCCATTTTGATGCTAGCTGGCTGTTTTGCCCATTAGTTGATGCAGATTCTTCATTTTGTTGATGCTCTTTAGCATTTGGTATGTTTTTGAAATGGCTGGTACTGGTTGTTCCTTTCTATGTGTAGTGCCTCTTTCAAGAGCTATTGTATAGCAGGCCTGGTGGTGACAAAGTCTCTGAGTACTTGCTTGTTTGCAAAGGATTTTATTTTTCCTTCACTTTTGAAGCTCAGTTTGGCTGGATATGAAATTTTGGGTTGAAAGTTCTTTTCTTTAAGGATATTGAATATTGGTCCCCACTCTCTTCTGGCTTGTAGGGTTTCTGCTGAGAGATCTGCTGTGAGACTGATGGGCTTTCCTTTGTGGGTTACCTGACCTTTCTCTCTGGCTGCCCTTCACATTTTCTCCTTCATTTCAACCCTGGTGAATCTGACGATTATGTGCCTTGGGGTTGCTCTTCTTGCGGAATATCTTTGTGGTGTTCTCTGTATTTCCTGGACTTGAATATTGGCCTGCCTTGCTAGGTTGGAGAAATTTTCCTGGATAATATCCTGAAGAGTATTTTCCGGATTGGATTCATTCTCTTTGTCACATTCTTCTACACCTATCAAATGTAGATTAGGTCTCATCATATAGTCCCACATTTCTTGGAGACTTTGTTCATTTTTTTTTTTTTGCACTTTTTTCTCTAATGTTCGTTTCTCATTTTATTTCATTGAGTTGATCTTTGACTTCTGATATCCTTTCTTCTGCTTGGTCAATTCGGCTGTTGAAACTTGTGCATGCTTCGCAAAGTTTTCATGTTGTGTTTTTCAGCTTCTTCAATTCACTCATATTCCTCTCTACGTTGTCCATTCTTGTTATCATTTCCTCAAATTGTTTTTCAAGGTTCTTAGTTTTTTTGTGTCGATTTAGAACATGTTCTTCTATCTCACGGAAGTTTCTCATTACCCACCTTCTGAAGTCTGATTCTGTCATTTAGTGACACTCATTCTCCATCCAGCTTATGTTCCCCTGCTGGTGAGGAGTTTTGTTTTTTTGTAGGAGGTGAGGTGTTCTGGTTTCAGCTGTTTTCCTCCTTTTTGTTGTGGTTTCTTCCTATCTTTGTGGATTTATTCCCCTGTCGTCTGAGTGGTTGCTGATTTTCTGATTGGGTCTCTGAGTGGACGTCCAGATTGTTAATGATGAAGTATTTCTGTTTCTTAGTTTTCCTTCTAACAGTCTGGCCCCACTGTTGTAGCACTGCTGAGTTCCACTCCAGGCCCTGCTTGCCTGGGGAACTCCTGTAGCAGCTGCGGCACCATGAGGGTTGCTACCAGATTCTTCTTTTGCTATCTTTGTCCCTGAATGATGCCCACCAAATGTTAGTCTGATCAGTCTTTGTGAGGTGACTCTTTGGATATATGGGGGTCAGGAAGATGCTTGATGAGACAGTCTGTACTTTATAGGAGCTCTAATGCTAAGCCATGAGCTCCGTTGTTCATTCAGGGCTGCTAGGCAGGTACATTTAAGTCTGCTGCAGCAGAACTAATAAAGCCCCTTTTTTTCCTCAGGTTCTCTGTCCCGGGGAATTAGGGCTTTATTTATGAGTATCTGTTGCACTGTCCTGCCCAGCAAGGAGGCAGTCTAATTACTGCCTGCCTGTAGTGGCTATGCTGAGCTGCTGTGGGCTCTGCCCTGTTGTCATGGGCTTCATTCTGCTTTTGTGAGCTCTGCCCTGCTGCCCTGTGTAATTCCCTGTAGTCCTGTTTATATGGGTGTGGTTAGAACTGCAGTGGCGATGGTGGCCTGCCTCCATAGTGTCAGACTCTCTCTCTTTTGGCGTGTTGCCTCGGCAATGGCAGGCTGCATCAGCAATGGCAGAGTACCTCCATAGGGGTCACGCGCCTCGGTAGTGGCAGCTGCCTTTCCCCCACTGAGCTGCACTGTCCTGGGTTCAGGTGTGCTTGCCATGAAACTCTCAACCCCAAGCATTTCCATTTGCTGTTTTTTGTTTGTTTTTGTGGGGGTGGGACCTTTTGAGCCTGATCACCTGGCTCCCTGCCTCAGAGCCCTTTTTTTGTTTTTAAAGTTGAATGGTTGACTCTCTCCCAGATGTTCCAGTCACCTGCTGCAAGGGCACCGGGATCTGTGTGATTTCCCATACAGATACCCACTGTGCTGGCTCAAACCAAGTTGCTGCCCGGGAATCTCCTGGCCTGGCTTTCTCTTTAAGTCCCATTTAATCAGATGAATGTGCTAATCTGCCTTCCGACATCTCCAATTGCCAGTTTAACAGGGCAACCAAACCAGTGTATTTTGTACGGAGTGTCACTGCGCTGAGGCCTCGGCCCAAACAGTTGAGCTGGCCCAAACAGCCGCACTTGCCCAAACTGTCGCGCTGGCAGCCCATGGGGCTCTTACACCTGGGAATCTCCTGGTCTGTGGGCTATAAAGATCCGTATGGACATGCGGCATCCACTCACCCTCTACGGATTCACTGGGAGCTGCCATCCTGAGTTGGTCCTACAGTGCCATCTTCCTCGCCTAATCATAGATTTTTAAAAGCATTTTTATCAGTTCGAAGCAATAAACAGAATGAATAACCAGGATTTATGAAATAATATTTTTAAAAAAATGGACCTGGTTACTGACTGTAGAATGAGAAAGAGGAAAATCTTAAAGCAATTTGAAATTTGAAAGCTATATGTCTAGAAATAATAGTGCATCAAATAATGATACTTGATAATGCATAAAGAACATGTAGGGGGAAGAGAGGCAATAAATTCATCATTGTTTAGACATCATTTTGTCTAAATCATTTTGTTTCACTGGGTAAAAAAGCCCTCAAGTTGGTAAATATTTATTGTTGGAAATGCAAAAATATAATGTGAGTTGCAGGACATAAGCTGGATTTTTTACTAATCTACACAGATGTGGCTGGTGATGCTGTGGGTATAAATAAAATAATTAAACAATAGGTTTATTTGTAAAAATTGTATTTAAAAAAACTTTTTTAGTAGGGACAGGATCTCACCGTGTTGCCCCAAACCATCTCAGACTCCTGGCCTCAAGGGATCCTCTCACTTAAGCCTCTCAAAATGTTGGGATTATAGGTGTGAGCCACTGTGCCTGGCCAAATGACAAATTTTCAGAAAACATTATGGAAGTACAAGAGACAGACCCTTGAAATGTAAATGGGCAGAGAAGAAAGGCACAACAAAGAATAAAGAAGAGTAATAATTCCAGTTCACCCTCGCTCAGTGGAAGCTCAGAAAGGAACATTTGAAAAGCATCTTTGTCAGTAGGGTCACATTCTGCAGGAGTAGCATGAATATGAAGGATATAAAGCAATTCTCTGCATTGGATTCCATGACGCTGAAGAGAGCAGTTAAATAGGAATAGGGTCGGATGACTGAGGTGAATTGAACAAAGCTGAGTTCAAAATGATGTGACACATTCAACAATTGAAGGGAGAGATGCTGAGATAGAGAATTGGAATCATAGAAAATCCAAAATTCAAGCTAAATTAAATTATTCAGTGAATGTTGCTACACATAAGGTAATGCCTGGATAATGCATCTGTATTCAAGTGAAAATGATTCATCATCTTCATTTCATATTTCTGTTAATATTAAAAGTTTCTTAGTCACAAGTCTTGGAAATTCTAATCACCTTGAAATCTTCCCTTTTACTTCACAACCAGGTAGGATCAAAGGCGGCATGCTGCCTGCAATAGAGCATGCTTTAAATTAGATATGCATTCAAATTTCAGCTCTAAAATTCACCAGTTTAAAACCATAATTTAGTATATCTGGGGTTACTTTCCTCATGTGGAAGATGAGGGTAAAAATATATGTCTTTCAGTGTTTTTGTGAGGTAATAGTAATGTGTGGAATGGAACCCATCATAGTATACAGCAGTTAGTAGACACCCAAAATCTATTGATATTTTTTCTCATTCTCTTTAGTTTTTACCTGTATATTAATGACATCTGAATCAAAATTTTGTTTTTAGTCCTAAAATGAATTCAACCTGTTTGAAACTGGATTTAGGGAAATTAGTTAAAAGATTATTTTAATAGTTCTGGCAAAATACAAATTGCTGAGCTAAATCAGACATATATCTACTTATTAGATACTTCCATCTGCTTGTCACATCTGACAGCTAATTTTGATATATATTCTAACTTAATCAGCTAATTTTTCCACATAATATTTTTATAATCTGTTGCACATCTCCATCCCTATAATTTCATTCTGCAATTTTTTTATCTAGTCTCTTTTCTCCTTTCTAGCCATATATTCAGTACTTGTCTAGCCCCGTATACACTAGCCTTATTTTTGGTTACTCAAATTTGTCTTATATTTATATGGCCTTTGTTGTGAATGTCTGTATTCCTCATCTACCTAGCTAACAGTTTCCTCATCTTTCAAAATTTAGGAAATGACATTTTCTAAGAGTATCATCAATGGCTGTCTATCCTGCCTACGGATAAATGATGTGTTTTGTCCTTTTATTGCTTAAGACATCATGTACATTACTCTGTTGAAGCTTTACTTATATGGTGTTTAGCTCTTTATTTCAGTGTCTTTTACATTCTTTAATGATACTTTATATTCGTATTGTTTGACTTTCAACAGAGGCTTATTGAATAAAATGTATTGATTAATATACATCATAGAGTAAGGATGATATAATATGACCCAACACAAAATTATTTTAAATTATTAATTATCTCATATGATCACAACAGTGAACCTATCTTTGCAATTCGGATAATTCACTTTTATAAAGAATTTGAATAAATTATAAAGGGTCCTTTAAAGTATGACCAAAGTACATTAAGTAATGACAACTAGATTCAAATGAGGAAAGATATAATGAGTTGGTATAGACCAGTTTATAAAAGAAAAGGATGCTAACCCACTGCAACTATTTGAAGAGATTTATAAAGGGAATTGTATTTTTTCTTTTTATCATCCATCTATAGAAGAGATAGAATAAGAACAAAGCTTAAATTATATTAAGAATTTGGATTAGCACTCTGAAGAGACCATTATCTGTGCATAGTTAAAAGTAAAACAAGAACATTTTATTTGTGCCAACTTTTATAATAAGATGAAAACCCTAGAATTAAGAAATTTGTTCAGAGCGCCTTCAGACTTTTCTCACAAAATAAGTATAACATAGAATATAAGAATTAAAGGATATGTTAATATATACTGTGTTTGTTACTTTTTACTCATATTGTAAGCAGATTACTTTGTGCATATGACCAAAAACAATCAACAAATGAAAATATTATGTACATATTAAGGGTACTAGTCTCAGTTTTATTACCTAATTATAAAATAGCCATTAACTCCACAAGCTCTTAGCACATAACAGGGTTTGTGAAAAATAATGAATACTTTTAGAAACCAGAGTATAAACCCAATTATAACATAGTACTTTTAAACTGAATTTCCTTTATGTGTGAACAAGTATTTCATGCATTGAAAAATAATCAAATGCAAAAGGTCCATAATAAATTGTTTCCTTCCCATGGCTATTCAGTTTTCTTCTCCAACAGCATACCTGTAGGATCAAGTGCAGTTTCCTTTGGGTTGCAGAGAAAGCACCGTTATAGTCTTGTGTCTGCCCACTTTTCCAACTCATACTAGTTTAATATATATTCTCTCTCTAGTAATATGTATACTCCCCACACTCATCTGCACTTGTTTTTTGGCTTCATAAAATATCTCAGAGATAATTGTGTATTAGTACATACTGATATGATTCATTCTAAAAACTGACTGTTATTTCATTTTACAATTGTACAGCAATTTATACTAAATGAAATCACTTTCATTTACATTACAGGCTTTTCCAGACTATAATGCAAATGAAAGAATCCTCTCCATTTCTATTGATATATTCTGGTGAACAAATAAACATATGAGTAAACACCATTTACTCAGAGCATGTAAACCATTTTGAATATTTGTTTTCACTAGGATCCACCAGAAAACATAGAAGAGCTCCTTATGAGTGATTATATTTTGGGCACATACCAGATTGTTCTAAAGTAATGGATGTCTCTAAGTAAATTTTAGACTAAATTCTTTCATGTGCTATAAAATATTCAGAACCTGTGAGATCTCTGAGAGATTTAGCAATTAAAGTATAATATAATACTAGAAGAATATTGACCATTCTCAGGACCAGTTGGATAGGTGCAGTTTCCTTTGGGTTGCAGAGAAAGCACCGTTATAGTCTTGTGTCTGATAGGTAAAACCTTAGTAGGAATTCCTATAGTATTCTGGGAGGAGGGAGAAAATGACAGTTGAGATTCCTCTCCTCCCTATACCCCACATCACCAGAGAGAACCAGAGTAATAGAACTTTGACAAATAATGTCACCTTCCAGGGCTAAAGGGAAGGCTGTCACTGGGGGACCATGATTGTAGTTCATTGTCTCTGTCTGGAGCATTAAGAGGGAGGTTCTCCAGTGTCAGGAACCACCACTTTCTCTCTATGCTGTGAAATCTATGCTCTTTATCTTATTCACCATCTCTTTTGCTTTACTTGTTCTGTAAACTGCACTGTAAGTTGTGTTTCATAAAACGTTGCCATTATCTGGAAGTTTCAGAGTAGAACTTAATAGTGATATTGCTTAAGACTAGTACATAAAGCAAACAGAGAAGAAGCAGCTCAGAAATTCAAGAAAGAGTGCTGTTTTCTTATGTCCCAGTTCACTAGAAGCCTCTCTGCTGTACTGGAGCTTTCCTCTTACCCTTTCTAGGTCTGATCTCTGAATGTTTTACAGTCTCCAGTTTTTTTATGCTCAGTTCTATGGGTCCATCAATTACTGAGTCTACTTTTGCTGTAGGAAGTATGTTAGTAGGAAATGCAGTGAAAGTGAAGAGACCCATGGTTTAGAAATACCAGTCCTTAACCTGAGAAGTAGAAAGACATATATAACTCAAAACCTAGGCTTTCATAGAAAACACCTAGGCAACATACAGAAGTTTCACTAAAAGAGACAACTGACTTTAATTTTCATGCCTCCATCATGAGAGTAATAGTCTAGAACCAAGATAGTCAGGTCTACTGAGAGGACACTGGAAAGCATATCATCCTGCTCATGGTGAGAGGACCTATGTCTTTGATGTCCATGTCCTAGGCATAGCATACACAGGATTCAAACAGAACTTGCCAAAGGAAAAAAAAAAAATGATAATTGGAATAAAGGCATATTTTTGAATTAACACCAATTATAAATGGTTGGTAGTTCCTTCCAGAATGTTTAGAATTTACTCTTCAGGGAAAAAGAAGAAAAGTAATGTATATGAGAGGAAGAGAGACTTATGATAGGTAGAACATAAATCAATGAATGCCTAATAACTGTAAATGGAAGTGGAAGTAGGGTTTTAGCCTTTTAGCCCAACTCTTTAGGCACTGGAGGTGTAATAAAGCAAAGAATATGAAGACTAGATGTCATCAGTGACAAAAACTGGCAACTCCTTTTGCCTAACTGATGACCTAAAAAATAATTAAAAGAATAAAGTATCAGGTGATGATCCATGTAAAATTCTTCATTCTAGTGTTTTGGAGTAGAGCTAAATAAGAATGTGCAATTAGCGGCCCTGTATTTGTCGGGGTAAGGTTTGTGACCAGAAGTTTTGGCTGGGCCTTGGGTTTTCTGAGGATGAGGAGAAAGAAGAGCATTATCAAAGTGAGTAAGATCTAAGGAAGAAGCTCTAGGTAGATCACAGATTCAGAATTATGCCAATTACCATGCAAACTCAAATACATAGAAATGTAGTCCTTGGGTCAAAAGTAAAAGGAAGTAGAATGTAAGAAGTATAGGCAGGAAGTGGAGTACAGATGGGTAGAGGCAAATGGCTTAGTCTGTAAGTCTTTACTGAGGAAGGTGGAGGATGAGGCAACTTTCTATACAAATTTGTCTGGGCGCTGGACAGACAAAAAGGATTTTTTTTTTTCAAATTTTGGAAACACATAAATTTTGCAACCAAGTACACCAATTTTTTCTAAGAAATAATTTATTTTTTTCCTGTCTAATTATTCTCTTTTCTCCTTTCCTTTAGTTCCTACTTAGTTCTTTAGAAATGAAGTAACAGGCTGGGAGTGGTTGCTAACACCTGTAATCCCTGCACTTTGGGAGGCCAGCGTGAGCAGATCACCTGAGGTCAGCCGTTTGAGACCAGCCTGGCCAACATGGCGAAACACTGTCTCTACTGAAAGTAAAAATTAGCTGGGTGTGGTGGCTCATGCCTGTAATCTCGGTAATCCCTGCTACTTCAGAGGCTGAGGCAGCAGAATGACTTGAACTTGAAACATGGAGTTTGCAGTGAGCTGAGATTGTGCCAGTCCACTCCAGCCTGGGTGACAGAGCAAGACTCTATCTCAAAGAAATAATAATAATAATAGAAATGAAATCACAGGTTTTTACTTTCTCTTCATCAGACACTCCTTACAGGGCAAGTTCATCCAACCACAGGTTTAGAAGGTTCAGAGCAGAAATCTCTCTCACCAGAAGGTTGCCTCCCAGAGATAAGAGCTAATTTATAACCCAAATATGCCAGCTATGAGACTTCCTTCTATGTGGAGAGTTCTCAGCCACCTTCACAACCTATTTATGCCCATGAAGATGCCAGTCTGACTGCCCCGTAAATAAGGCATCAAAGTACGCACATCCCCCACCTGCCCAATTCTGCCCCCTACCCTTAAAAGTCCCTGCTTGGCTGGGTGCCATGGCTCACTCCTGTAATCCCAGCACTATGGGAGGCCAAGACAGGTGTCAAGAGATTGAGACTACCCTGGCCAACATGGTGAAAACCCGTCTCTACTGAAAATACAAAAATTAGCTGAGCATGGCAGTGTGTGCCTGTAGTCCCAGCTACTCAGGAGGCTGAGGCAGGAGAATCACTTGAACCCAGGAGGCAGAGGTTGCAGTGAGCCGAGATCCCGCCACTGGACCCCAACCTGGGTGACAGAGCGAGAATCCATGTCAAAAAAAAAGTAACTGCTTTCTGCTCCAAAGTGAAACTGTACACTTAAGACAGGAAACGTATACTTCTTCCTTTAAACTGTAATGGAATGAAAAGTCACTTTCTCTATACCAGACCTCACTCTTATGCAAATAGTGTTTATTCTGCAAGCAGCAAGCAGGTGAACCTGTGCTTCTATTACAATTTTGGTAGCCCATGGAAGGTATGCTGAATGTCCTGGGTGACTCAAGCCTGTCAGTCCGGTTCCACTACAAGGTAAGGTGTGGGGTCACCTGTGAATGTCAGCTGTTCAAGGTTAGTGGACCTCACAACAGGAATGTCAGGGAACTTCTTAGCAGTTTCCATAAATGCTTTTGTTTTAAGGGCAGCACAGATGTCTGCTGCCTCCAACACTTTGCTGGTGCAAAGAAAGATACCTCTGAAAAATCCAGCAAACTTTGACACTGGGCAAATTGGTCAGAAGGCCCAACTACCCTCTGAAACATTTTGGGGTATTTCTGGGGCACTGCTATATGTAAGAGTTGGCTGCTAGTGACATCATTTGAGCACTTGATGCATTTATATTTGTTTGTATGTGCAGTGCCGTAGGAGCTTTGCTTGGCTTTTACTCAGTTGCGTCTGAAACCATTTGAAACCAGGGGAATTCAGAACCTCACACAGCAGACTTGTTGACTGGGGACTTGTTTGGAAATAAGCTGTTTGTTTGTATATATGAACATATGACTTTATTTATGGGTCCTGATCCTTTTTTTTACTCTTTACCTTCAATTTCATCCTCCTGACTCTCTGGGAAAGCTACCCACCTGGTTTACCGAGACTTTCCCTGAGAGGAGATAAATGAGAATGGTCGGAGGAGCTACCTTGCACTGCGTGGTGGCTAGAAGGCTTCTGAGTTTCCTTTGGTCCCTTTAACTTTGTTTTCTCTCTTACAATTCACTTGTAAAACCTGGCTCCTATACAGAGGCCTGCCAGGCTATGTCGTCTTCTCTCTTCTTATCTGCCTGCTTTAAATTTGCTGTTATTAAGCTGCTGTTATAATGCTAGGACTCATTATTCATGGTTTAACTAGAATAAAAACGTTAGAGACTTGTTTGGAACTGAAGGAGAAATGGTAAAAAGAGGTGTTTGTTTGTTTGTTTTTCAAACAACCATAGAAACTGCTTTACCCAGATTTTAGTTCACAGCTTTCATTGGATTATATATGTTAAGGCAAAGTTAGATATATAGATATTCCAATTACATCAAAAAATAGTGTTCATTCAGCTGTCTTTTATAAAGTGGTGAGTTGTATATTTATTTTGATGAATGAGACTAATTTGATATTATTAGTTCAATGAAAGTACTTAAATCTTCTGAGTTATTGACAAAATGCCCATGTGTTTTACTTGAAGTTTCTTGCTTAAAAAACATGTAATGTTCACAGGCTTTAAAGACAGTTAAAAAGGAAATAACTTAAAATAATAACCATCTTTGTGTAGTATCTCAGTTTTCAGAAGTAATCTAAAACAGTTAAAAAGGGGAAAATATAGTACATATAAGTGAAATAAATGAGTAAACTTTTTGTATAATATAAAATCTTAAAATCATTTTTGGATGCTTGTTGAATGCCTAGGTCATTTTTGATTGATAAAGATTTAGTATATGGGAAACATGTTCCAAAAATTGTGGAATGACTCTCTATAAAATATTAATATCTGATAGGCAGTTTAGGATTTCTTGCTTCCCAGGTTTATATAAAATATGCCAAAGAAGATATGTCCACATTGAGAAAAAGAATAATTTCATCTAATTCATAAGTTGGAAATACTAGCTATTCATTCTGGCTAAAACCTTATACTAAAGGAATTATTAAAGATTATTTCTTCTGCCAAATCTGTAGTTAATTTATATCTCTCATTTCATTATTAAGTTAAGTTAGTTAACTTAATTAAAGTTGGCATACAGGCTATATGTGTACCCATATTGTTTTAAAGCTCCTGGTCTCCCTGTACAAACTTCTCAGTCAATGGAATTCTGATTCTCTGTTTATTCCTATATGTTCCTCCTTCCTTGTGTATCCAATCTTTTTTTCTGTACCCTACCAGATCTACTTCTGTCTATTTGTATGTTTATATGTGTTGTGTGTGATGTTTTAATATCAGAATACATGAAAGAGCTCTAATTGATTGTCTTAAAATTTATAAATTGGCTTATACATATTTTCTAAGAAAAACATAGAAACTTTAATGTCTTTAAGTCATGTAACTCTAATAAACTTTCAAAAATAAATCCAGCTTAAAGATTACTGATAAAATAAAAACATCTTCAAAAATTTAGACATGTGGTCTAAAACATGTCAAGTATTGTTTGTTATATGTTTTCAGGTCATAAGCTGCTTCTATGACTTTTAATTTGATTTCACTGTTTTATAGCCACTAGATTCTAGGTAAGGCCTGAGAATGTATGGAATTATCTTGGTTCCCTGGCTAATCTGGGAAGAGACAGACATTGTCTGTAGCTCCTTCCTTGTCCTGGTCTCTACAACCTGATGCATGAATTAAAGTACATGCTTTACTAGTTTTTGTTTTTTTACCAAAAATAAGTTTCTAAGAGTTAACACTGTAACATGTAATTAAGACTATTGGAGAAACAGTTGTATAAGTAAGGTGTATAAGAAAAATAGAATGCATTTTGTTAAAAGGTTATAATAAGGCATGATAATATTCTTCTTGTTAAAGAGAATATAATTTTGTCTTGCTCAGAAGCTCTTAAAGATTGTCCTAATCTAGAAGAGTAATAAGGAAAACCTGAAGGTTTAAACAATTTGTATAATATTTGCAGAAGTTTGATATTATAAAACAAATTAAATGGGTATGAGCAATTTGGCTAAAATTTGAAGATTCTTTATTTTCTCTGTAACATATATGTAGAATAAAAGCACACTGATGTGGGGTCAGAATCTGGGCCAACGTGTCTGAATAACAAACAGTGTTTTCTTAGAGAACTGATCTGCTGGTTAACAGAAAATCGTAAAGGGTTATAGGTTTGTGATAATCTTATCTTATGATTACACTGATTAAGATTGGATGGATTTGTTTATACAGGTTTTTGTTGTTGTTGTTGTTGTTGTTTTTTAGAACTGGGTTTAACATTAATAGCACATTAATTCAAAGGTAAAATTTGGCCTTCTCTTTTGAACAAGATTTTCATGTAATATTAAAACTTAATGAAAGACTTCTGTTTGAGTTTTGAATGAATGACAGAAAAAGCATAGAGAGATAAATAAATTCAGTTCACTTCATGGTGTCTTTATTGAGTTTTGTTTGGAAAGTGGAGTCTATCCTGTATAAATGAGTGAAGATATTTTCCCTTTTACTTATAGTTACCTGGGATTTTATTTTGTAATATGAAGTATTTAAACATTTGATATTTGACAAACTTTCCAAAGTCTAATTCTAAATTAAGCCTTTTTAAAATTTTTAATCTGGTTAGCCCTTTTAGATAGTAAGTCCCTCAAGGTCCAAAAGAGACATATTTGGCTTATTTGGTATATTAAAACCAAAAAATACAAGCAGACTGTATATTTTCTATGGCTGTCTTCTTGTCTCTAGCTCTCTTTCTCTCTTTATCTTTTATAATTACCACAGTTTCAACCTCTATTATTAGAGGCCTTTTTTTACACAAACGTGTACTTTCGAAACATTAAATGAGCCCAGGACAATTTTTTTTTTAAAGTTAGATGAAGTTGGATCCAAATCACGGCTTTTACACTTAACAACTGAGTTCTTTGAAAATGAGTAAACTTCTGCATCTTGGTTTCAACATCAATAAAAGGGAGTGAAGCATAGTTATCACATACCCTGTAGGAAGGTTTTATTTATTTATTTATTTTTTGTTTTTGGCATTGATTAATTTATTAGCAGATCTTTTAATTTTTTAAAAAAGTCTATATTAGCTAACTAGTGTACTTTTAAATTTTTTAAATTAAATTTTATTTTACTTTAAGTTCCAGGATACTTGTACAGGTTTGTTACATAGGTAAACATGTGCCATGGTGGTTTTCTGTACCTATCAACCCATCACCTAGGTATTAAGCCTCATATGAAGTTTTAAAATTTATACATTGTGTATAAATTTGGCACACACTGAGCTCAGCATGTGCCTTAATATGGTTTTGTTCTTCTTCACTAAGGAAATAAGGATACTAGGGAGACTCCTGAGGACCACCCCACAACTGACCAGTAGGTAGGGCTGAGAAGTATTTTTAGTAACTTAAGTGTTCTCTCTGAAAATTCAGACAAAATCTTTAAGTCAAAGTGAAATACTAAGAACTGTGCATGTTAGATAAAAGAGGTTATGTTGTGTATTTTTAAAGTCTATGCCAAAAGGGAAATTTTCACAAGATAAGCTATGTGGCTATGTTAGATAAAATGAGCTGAGAATCTTCCTTGTTGAGGAAGTGATCATTCATGAGCAAAGCCACATTTAAGGTAGTCACCACTATAAGCCTCTGAACAGTAAAACAAAAGGATGTTTCTCTTGTGCCAGCTCGCTATTTCCATTTGGAGCGGTATATTCTCTATGGCTGTCTTCTTGTCTCTAGCTCTCTTTCTGTCTTTATCTTTTATAATTACCACAGTTTCAACCTCTATTATTACTGGCCTTTTTACACAAAAGTGTACTTTTGAAACATTAAATGAGCCCAGGACAATTTTTTTTAATAAACAATTTGGCCGGGTGCGGTGGCTCACGCCTATAATCCCAGCACTTTGGGAGGCCGAGGATGGTGGATCACGAGGTCAAGAGATCAAGACCATCTTGGTCAACAAGGTGAAACCCCGTCTCTACTAAAAATACAAAAATTAGCTGGGCATGGTGGTGCACGCCTTTAGTGCCAGCTACTCGGGAGGCTGAGGCAGGAGAATTGCTTGAACCCAGGAGGTGGAGGTTGCAGTGAGCCGAGATTGTGCCATTGTACTCCAGTCTGGGTAACAACAGTGAAACTCCGTCTCAAAAAAAAAAAAAAAAAAAAAAAAAATTGTGGATGGAATTAGAGGCACTGGAGATTAGACTGACCACTTCTCACTAGAAAAACTCCAAACAACACACAAAAAAACCCCAATACCACGGAGCCCTGATATTTGCCATAGAGTGTCCCTGGGGAAGAAAGCTAGAAAAAAAAAAAGGGTGGAGGGCTTTAATTGGCACTCAGCTTTTTAACATAGCTACACTTAGTTCTTTTAGGAAAGTGTTGGATGAGAGGTTGCCTATCAAGTCTTGGTTTGAATATGGTTGGCATTCCAGTCTTCAATTGTGGAGACTTACTGACAATCCAATTGGGAAGGCATAGCTTTACCTACTGCTATGTGGCTATATTGGCTGCACGGTTTTTAAATGGCCTTGAAGTAAAAACCAAAGAACAAGGAAAAGGTCATAGTAATAAAAGCTACTCTTCACATTGGAAATATGTGCTAAGCCACATGACATCTAGGGTTGAGAACATATAAATCCTAACCCAAGATAATAAACCTCACACTTAATGTGTCACAAGGGTAGATTTTGGATAACAGGATTTTGTGTTTAAAAATCTTAAGGTACCAAAAAACAATATTATATCTTGTCCATATAACTTTGGGTAGCCCAGGAATTTTAACAATATTTAATTATTTCATTCCATGAACACCAATATCTTTCCATGTATTTGTTTCTTCTTTAATTTATTTCATTAATGTTTTATAGTTTTCAGTATGAAAACAGTTTACCTCATTAAATTTATTCCTAAATACTTTATTTTTATCTGTACTACCATAAATGAGATTGTTTTCCTGAAATTGTTTTTGGATACATTGCTATTTGTGTAAATACTTGCAACTAATTTTTGTTTGCTGCTTTTTTACCATGACATGAACTGATTTTAAAATCAGTAATGTTAAGATATCCTAAAAATTTCCCAAATGTGTGGAAAATAGACAACATATTTCTAAATAGCCACTGTGCCAAAGAAATTGAAAAGAAACTTAAAAAGTATTTCTAACTTAATTATAAATAAAGCAACATATGAAATTTGTGGGTTACTGCTAGGACATTTCTTAGAGACAAATGCATTACATGTGTATATTAGAAAAGAAGACAGGTTTACATTCATTGATCTAAGATCAAAGAATAGAGAAAATAAATAACAAATTAGGGAATGTGGAAAGAGCTTTTAGTGTGGGCAAATAGTTGATGGAGGGGACTCTAAATGAGTATTCACAAGCTGGGTGAGGACAGCTGGGTTGATTTCTTGATTTGACACTCATCCAATATAAATACCCCCACTTTCAACTGTCTTTCTCTCTCAACTCCCCTCTCCCGCCTCAAACACATTATTTATTTAGTGAGCCATATAGGATATGGAAGCTATAAGATCTCCAAACCCAAGTTAAACTGGATATGCCTTAGAGTACACAGAGTACACAGAAAATCTGGTTTATTTAAAAATCTTAGCTGCAATAAGTCTGCTATAAGTCTCAGGAATATTAGATCCGGAGAACTGACATGAAATGCCAGAAAAGAGGAAGTGTTTCTTTTCTTTCTTTCTTTCTTTTTTTTTTTTTCTTTTTTGAGACGGAGATTCACTCTCGTTACCCAGGCTGGAGTGCAATGGCGCGATCTCGGCTCACCGCAACCTCCGCCTCCTGGGTTCAGGCAATTCTCCTGCCTCAGCCTCCTGAGTAGCTGGCATTAGAGGCACGCGCCACAGTGCCCAGCTAATTTTTTGTATTTTTAGTAGAGACGGGGTTTCACCATGTTGACCAGGATGGTCTCGATCTCTTGACCTCGTGATCCACCAGCCTCAGCCTTCCAAAGTGCTGGGATTACAGGCGTGAGCCACCGCAACCGGCCCGGAAGTGTTCTTTTAAAATGATGTAAAAGGCTAGGCAGATGGCTCACTCCAGTAATCCCAACACTTTGATAGATGAAAATAAGAGGATTATTTGAGGCTGGGAGTTTGGAACCAGTCTGGGCAATATAGGGAGACCTTATCCCTACAAAATCACAAAAATTATCTGGGTGTGGTGTCCCATGCCTGTGGCCCTAGGTACTTCAGAGACTGGGGTTGGAAGATCACCTGAACCCAGGAGTTGAAGGCTGCAGTAAGCTATGATCCTACCACTGCACTCCAGCCTGAGTGACAGAGTGATACCCTGTTTCCCTCTGCTTCCCACAAAAAGATGTCAAGTCTTCATGAAATATGGAAATATGTATAAATGGACTATGTTCTAGCAGTCACTCTATGGAATCTACTTTTTAAAGCAAGAGACCCCTAGGAAAGGCTATAAGATAACTCTTGCGATTGACTCTCAACCAGCTGTCTCCAACCTTTTGGCACCAGGTGCCAGTTTTGTGGAGGACAATTTTTCCACAGATGGTGGTAGTGGAGTGTGAGGTGATGGTTAAGGGATAAAACTGTTCTGCCTCAGATCATCAGGTTAGATGCTTATAAGCAGCATGCAACCTGGATCCCTTGCATACTCAGTTCACGATAGGGTTCCCGCTCCTGTGAGACTCTAACACTTCTGCTGATTTAACAGGAGGTAGAGCTCAGTTGGTAATGCTTCTATGCCCACTGTTAACCTCTTGCTGTGCGACTCAGTTACTAACAGGCCATGAGCCAATGCTAGTCCACATCTGGGGTTGTGGACCCCTGCTCTAGGCAATTATGCTCATTTAACTACTGCTCTGTTAGACTCTCTTTGTGTTATTTTCTAATTATGTTGATTTTCAAAACTATGTGATTCAATAGTGTGGATTCCTACTCAGATTTCCCATTGTTCAGTAGTGATTACTCAGAGAAATGATCTATGGGTTGGAAATGAGGGAAGAAAGCTGGTACATGGGAAAGTAAACAGAGTGACATTTCCTAAAGACTGGTGTGCAAGAGTTTTTCTATGTTTTCCTTATAGCTTCTACAAGCTTTCTTGAAATAATTACTTAAATCCCCTCATTTTCCAATAGAACACTTGGGCCCATTTTTTTTTAATGCTTAAGCACTCCACTGTGAACAGGATTTTTAATGTTAAGAGGAATTTCATCAAGAAACCTTATTCCAGAGGAAAAGCCCAAAATAAATCTGTTCAAATTGTACTTGAACTTATACAAAAATTAATAACAATTTTGGACTCTATGCAAGTAAGGGAAATTGTGGAAAGAAGGTAAACACAGGTATGGGAACCAGGAAACCCACCTACACAGTCCATTATGCAGACATGAAGATCTATTTTTTAACTGGACAGAGGAGGAAAGCTTAGCTACCTGCTAGAGCTGTATGTCTCAGACTTAGCAGACATTGTTGACTTGCAATACATTCCAGAGAAAGGGGAACACAAAAGGAGAGCCCACTCATTCCAGTGTGTCACATTATATTGAATGATGAATGTAAACCTTTCTATTGTGCCATAAAATATTAACAAACATATAGTAATGGATTTTCATTATAGACATATTCTGAGAGAAAATAAGCCTAACAAAAAATATCATGATGTAGGAGGATTTGAGATGTGGTAGATGTCTTAGGAGGGAGTGAGAGTTGTCAATAAGAGTATATTTTCTGAAAGTGAACTGAAGGTGCCTATCACTAGTATAGTTGAGCTGTGCTTCTCACTTCTGTTTTTTGTTTTGTTTTTTCTGCAAGTGAGAGGAGAAGTATACATTTTAGAAATAATATCACATTTTTGGTGTTTTTGTTTCCCCTTTTATAGCAAGAGATAGTGTCAACATCAATGTCTTTCCTGTATTATTTCTGTCCCTTACTTTTACTCTTTCCTAGATTTGTGATGATTTTGTTCAGTCAGTGCTAGTTATATGGTAAATATTTCACTTTATAGGCTATATAATCATGGAAAAAATGTGTGTGGTGGTGTTAAGTGAATTTTAATCAGGAATGTCAGAATTTGAAGCAGAATAAGAATAGGATGAAAAGGTATGAGGAGGACCCAGATTTCAGTTCCTCTATGGTCTGGATGACCAGGAACTGCTTCGTATTGAAAAGGGAAATTTCATTTTGCTCTACTCTGATCTACTCCTTTTCTGCACTGGACAGATGGCTTTGTCCATTGTTTACACTAGTATTTTGTGCTATATTTTGTGGCTGTTAGTACTTTTGATATCTGAAAATTAGGCCACTAATTTAGAGGACAAGATTTCAAGTGAATTCCCCAAGGTCTGGGGAGAATAAATGTACATGTATATTTCATTAAACTTTAGAATTTCTTAGCTAATATGAACAAAAGTGTCTTAATTATGTGAGATAGACTAGCAATTGAGGAAATATGTTTTAAGTTTAAGTAAACTTTTTGAAGTTTCTTGAGGAAAGGAAAGACAAACTTAAATAATTGCTTGTTAGGAGATAAGCCTGGGTATCAAAAAATATACAGATAATTAGAAAACCCTGATAAACCATTTCAAACTCTGAAAAGTTATTTGGGACTTTTTGATTTGTCCTCTGTGCCTTAGATTTGCAGTTTACGAAATGGAATAAATATTGTTTCCTTCATAAAGTCACGTTGTAGATTGAACGAAACAAGGCTTGTAAACTATTTAGAGTACCTGGCAGTGTGCATAGACTCAGTAAATGTAACCAAAGTCACTTTTTATTATGCTTTCTAAAGAAAATATAGACCCTGGGA
The DNA here is from genome assembly GCA_031835075.1 of Saguinus oedipus. Taxonomy (NCBI): domain Eukaryota; kingdom Metazoa; phylum Chordata; class Mammalia; order Primates; family Cebidae; genus Saguinus; species Saguinus oedipus. Next base: position 141,944,171 of record CM063169.1, read on the forward strand.
AGATTACAGACTAGTTCTTCATAAATAATTGTAATATGAAACAGATGAAGTATTTCCAAGAATTATACTTTCTATTGAAAACTAAGCTACTTAACTGAGTATGATGGTGGGTGCCTGTAATCCCAGCTACTCAGGAGGCTGAGGCCGGAGAATCACTTGAACCTGGAAGGTGAGGTTGCCGTGAGCCATGATTGCACCACTGCACTCCAGCCTGATAACAGAGTGAGACTCTCTAAATAAATAAGCCATAGATAAAACATTAAGAAAATAAAACCATACCACATTTAGTATACATGCATACTAAAATCATATGTTAGAGAATATATAATAAATATTTAGTTGAAGTTGAACTAATTATACAAGTAGAAATTATTGTCAGTATATTTGAAACCTGTGGAAAAATATGTAGGAAGTAGTTTATTCTTGAAGTACTAAGCTGATACTCCTTCCCCCACTCTGCAATACACACAGAGACATAGTTGTTGACAAGAAGAAAAGTCACAGGTGAACAGTCACAATGTGAGACGACTCCTGGGGCAGATGCACTGTGATGTATCATCCACTGATCACTGAAGCATCAAAGGAGGATGTTTTCTTTCTTGCATCAGGGACTAATCCTCTACCTCTCTGACCTGCAGCTTCTCTTTGTCAGTGTCACTGTCTGTTAGTGTTTCTACCTGGCCTTTATCGTTCTCTTAACTGTCTCTCCCTCCCTTTCCTACTGTCTTCACTTTTGTCTGATAATTTCCTTTTGTTTATGTTTATGATAAATTTTGGGGTCCATTATAATTGTGTATTTTTTTAATAATATAAATTAAGCTATGCAAGGCAAGAAGTTAAGGAAAATTCAATGAAGATTCTAGAATGCCTGTGGCAAGAAATAAACATGTTGTTGATTAAGTAATATTCTGGCTCTACAGTCAGGTCCTGGCCCTTTACATGGAGTGTTTCTGAAAGGGAAAAGGGTGAACTGAAATGAGCTGTGTCTCAGGAGCCAATAGGTGAGATAGCCAATATCATCTTGCAAGACATCTCCTAGAATGAATAAAGAGGACAGCCTGTGCCAAAACTTGTGTTGGTGACTAGAAGTCAGTCACAAATTAGATTCCATTTTACAATCTACTATGAGCAAGAAAGACTCCAAATGCTATATCTCAAGATTGCATTAGAAAGGAATAAAAATCTATCAGTCTAGGGCTAAATCTGGTAACTAAAATTTATCCTAAAATGTGTATAGAGATGTAGTTTTCACTAAGGGACAAAAGTTTCTAGCCCAAAATGTTCACAAAACTAAGAGCCTGAAGTACTGCATCCATAACTATAAGATATCTTTCTCTTTCATTTTGTGTTGTGAATATTGCTGTCTTTCTGCTTGTGAAAATTTCACTTCACTGGTTTCCTATCAAAGTTAAACTTAAGTGGGGTGGTCACTTGTAGGTTCGATTGGAAGAAAATTGTATGTATTAGGAAGGATGACAGGAGTTCAGTGAATGATAAAGGGCACAAATTATGTTCTTTACCTTTAGTAGAAAGACTGTCTCTTCATTTTCTCTTTAGGACTTCCAACATCTCTACAATATCATTATATATACAGGTTAGGAATTTAGGTCTGATAGAATAAAAGTGAATTTGTAGATTCTTGAATCTACAAGTATTTCTAAATTATTATTAAAAGGCAAATAATTACTAATTTTAGGAAGAAAAGACATAAGGGAAATATATTTTAGACCAGATGGAGTATAGTAACAATCAGTATTCTTTATAGACATAGATAGCAAATCTTGATAAACAGATGTGGCTACGCCTGTTGCTTCCTCTGTTTCTGTGAGAGTTGGACCACTTGCAATAAATGTTCCATGTATAGAAGACACAACAATCTTTCAGGCCATGTTGATGATTGAGAAATAGCATGTAAGAAAGGGGTGAGCCCCATTTAGTGCTATAATCATGTGACTCAGCAAACATTTTTTCCTTAAATAATAATCTTGAAGCAGTAACTGGGGCACTCAGAACAACTTGGAACAGAAAAAGCTTTTGTTATGGTAGTGGAACTGGTAATTTTAAATATCGCATGGGTGTTGTAAGGCAAATATGTCTGAATTTGAAAATAATTCTGGTGTCAAATTTTGATGAAATACAAGATGAATAAAATAGATAGGGGATGATGAACTAATAATCACTCAAGTCTCAATCAAATACTAATGAAGGAAGTATGTTCATGCAAGCAAACTTCTAAGTATTCTCCATTTATTTCCTAGGTTAGACCAGAGGAGTGGCAGATCCAGAAGCTATGTTATTAAAGAGAACCCCTGTGAACTGCATCAAGGTAGAACTAAAGGCCAGAGGTATGGTGTTAAATGTCAGCAGTATAAGAAGGGGGTACACTATCAAAGAAGGTTGAATCTGAGCTTTGTAGGGGAGCAAATTAATGTCACAAAATATTTCATAAAATGTTTTGATTCCTGGAAATTAAATTATGGGACCTTAAACTGATGTCAAAGGGGTCTTAAACAACTCCCATGTTCTAAAGAAAGCATAAAGTAATTTGGACCAGTCATCTTCTCAGGACTTAGTCTGGATCAGATTAGCTCTTCCACTCAAAGTGTTGGATTTTATGTCCTTTACTCTGCTTACATGAGACCACTAAAGAGTCATCACATTTTTCAAAGAACCCCTTTGAAGTCGTCTGGAAGAATCAGGAAGGGGTGAGTGGCTTGTGATACCCTTTCCTGCTGTGGAAGAGGAGGAGCATGTTTCCCGCCCCAAGCTAAGTAAATGTGGTTCTGAGAGAATGGTTTAAGAGATGGAGAATGTCTGAAAGAAAGGGAGACTGACATTTAATGTCCCTTTGAAAGTGTTCTTAGGAAGTAATTTGCTGATATCACTGATATATATGCCTTTTGGGACAGCCATGTAGCAGTCAGCATCTCACCCTCTGGTGATGCAAAAATATATGAGAGTTTTTGTGGGTCCATTGGATCTTGGAAGAAGGTGACTTTGAGTTGTTCTGCAGGCTCCTCACCCGGGAAGACTGCTTCTTGAGATAATGGTTCTGTCAAAGGCATTGGAACCAGAGTGACTCTATTTCCAATAGGGCCTTGGTAAAATGAGAGTGAAACCTACTGGGATGTATTCTCGGGAGTTTAGGCATTCTCTAGTCACAGGATATTTACAATTAAGGAAGCATGTTAATAATATTTATTGAAGAGACCCTGGACTTAACAGACCCAGCCAATATCAAACCCAGGAAATGTCCTGATGTCCTGATATTTTAAGAACAAATGCATTCTTTGTTTAAGAATGTTTCACTTTAAAGATAATCATATAGGTTCTTACAGAAGAGAATGGATACACAAAGATCAACAATCCTTTGTCACAAACCCTTGTAGTGGAGCACATCTCCCCCATGATTTTTGGTTTCCCGTTATATATAAACAAGCATTGTACCTAAAGTGGATGCATTTCTTCTCTTGCTTTTGGGAATGCCCTGCTTTGTCTATGGAGCAGCCATTCATTCATTCCTTTACTTTCTTAATAAATGGGTTTTCACTTTATTTTATGGATTTGCCTTGAATTTTTTCTTGAACAACATCCAAGAACTGTTTCTTGTGGTCTGGACTGGCACCATTATATAGTAACAGTTCTATCAATAGAGGCTGGAGCTGTGGCAGAGAGTGGAAAGAGATTAAACTAGAATATCTTATGAAAGAACTTTGCATTAGGTGAAGTACCTCAAGGAGCTCACATGAACGTAATCCACACTTGCAACAGAGACCCTTGCGCTAAAGTCAATATTTAATGAAAGGTACGGTGGAAAGGGGGCTCTAAAAGCAGCCTGAGAACCAAAGAGCTACAACATCTTCTCTACTCAAGCCTCTTTCTCAGAAGTTTGTGGTAAATGAAATAAATATTAAATATCATACAAGACTAAACATTGAAATAAGTCTAAAAGAGGTGGTACTTAAAAATGACTGGAAGTTAGAGAATGTGTCTAATATGTGGCTGTGTTAGCAGTCCTCCAAGAATCAGTTGCCAACAAGCAAGAATTGTGGCCAGGTGCTGTTGCTCACGCCTGTGATCCCACACTTTGGAAGGCCGAGGTGGGTGGATCACTTCAGTCCAGGAGTTTGAGACCAGCCTGGGCAACATGGCAGAACACTTACCCTACTAAAAATGCAAAAATTAGCCAGGTGTGGTGGTGTGAAATGAACCTGTAGTGCCTTCTACTTGGGAGGCTGAGGTGGAAGGATTGCTGGAGTCTGGGAGGTCAAGGATACAGTGAACTGTGATTGCACCACTGCACTCCAACCTGAGCAAGAGAGGGAGACTCAGTTTCAAAAAATAAAACAAGCTAGAATTGAATTATGGGAAGCACCTGTGAGAGAAACTGGGGCGGAAGCCTGGCAAGGCTGGTAGAGACAGGCACTATATGATAATGCAGTACTGCCTTCTAGTGAGGGGGCAGGAGAAGTGGGTTGAGTAGAAGTATCATAATCAGTTATAAAGTCTAGAGAAGATTCCGCATGGCACTTGGAGAGTCCTTGAGCAAAAGTTGCCAGTCAGATGAATTCCATTTCTTCCAGGAATGAACTTGCGTTAGTATTCCTGCTGCATTCCATCATTGGCTAAGAGCACCCTGTGGAAATCCTGGCTTTAGAATACAGGTAATAGATTTCAAATGACCACACCTGAGGCGCTTGGTCTATTTTGTCCTCTGCAGCTGAAAGTCTATGATAAACATTCTTATGGCCATTTCAGTAGTTCAAAGAAAGTAAAGGAGGGTTTCACAGAGCATCATTGATGGAAATATTGGGAGAAAATTGAGCTTGAACTCTATCAAGTTCAGATTCATCAATAAAGTGATTTTGATCACACAGAGATTGATAAACAGCTCATAACAACAGCAGAGGGAAATGATTCTGGGCCTAGAACATGGCTGAGGCAGGTTTGCACTGCCATGTGACCCAGTGACAGCTATGACCTGTACAAGGAGAAGAGAAAAAAGCTGGAATCTTTAAAATGACCTAGGATATTGGGATCATCAACTTTAAATATATTTCACATAAATAATTTTGTGGTTATTTTTGGTTTTATTTGTGTATTTATTTTGATTTATGTATTATTTTATATTATTTTTCCTCAGGGTTACTAATTTTGTAAGAGACATTATTTAGCCAAGAGCATTTGAAATAAAAGCTTTTAAAACTGCAGCTTATCTGGTTTCATTTGAATTTTAGGATTGTTTTACTATTTCTCTGAAATATGACATTGGAATTTTAATAGGAATTGCATTGAATATATAAATAGCCTTGGGCAAGATGGACATTTTAATAAAAAACAACTTTTATTGTAAACATTATAATATACTCAAAAGCTGATAAAATAATATAATGAACCTATTGTATCAATCACTATATGCAATGCTTCTCAACATACCTTGATTCATTATTGTTCCTCGAATTTTAGTCCCCATAGATTATTTTGAAGCACATCCAAGACATTACATAGTTTTACTGTAATAAATACTTCTAGGTGCTCTTCTAAATGATATGTAGGCCTTTTAGGTCTCTAATTAGATGACATTTGTGGATTTATATTTTCGATGTCACAGTCACTCTGAAAGCTTAGAAAGGTGGTACAAATTATTGGCACTACAGAAACCTGATTCAGTCTTGATTGATTATTTATTCTAAAGACATTTATTTTTTATTTTTATTATTATTATTATTATTATTTTTTTTTGAGACGGAGTTTCGTTTTTGTTACCCAGGCTGGAGTGCAATGGCGCGATCTCGGCTCACCGCAACCTCCGCCTCCTGGGTTCAGGCAATTCTCCTGCCTCAGCCTCCTGAGTAGCTGGGATTATAGGCATGCGCCACCATGCCCAGCTAATTTTTTGTATCTTTAGTAGAGACGGGGTTTCACCATTTTAACCAGGATGGTCTCGATCTCTTGACCTCGTGATCCACCCGCCTTGGCCTCCCAAAGTGCTGGGATTACAGGCTTGAGCCACTGCGCCCAGCCTAAAGACATTTATTAACTGGCTACTTTATGGGAGGAAATTGTAAATACTGATTAAGAACTTAACTTTAAGAGGTAGCTGAGTTTGAGTCCAAATTCCTTTTCTATTACTTTCTACCTAAATAAAAGCTGTTATCCTCTGACCTTCTATATGTTGATTGATAACAGCGAAACTTACATTGCTTATCCAATAATATGATTTTAAGGATTAAATATGTTGCACAAGCAATGTATTTTAAGCAATGGCTGGCACTGTATGTAGTAGCTAATGTTATTTATACGGTAATGTAGTAGTGAAGTGGCAGTAAGATGCTAGAGAGAAAAGGAATGTCCCATGATGAATTAATTAAGTTGAAATAAGATTTTCCTAGATTAATGGAGTAATGCTAAAGGAGTCTCCTAGCAGTCTGGTTAGCCAGAATCTTTTTGTGATGCTCAGAGGTCTTAGCATTCCCCTGTCCAGACAATCTTTGCAAAATTTATATTTTCTGCTTAGTGTAGCTGACCCCATCAGTTATCCAGTATAGCATATGTATTATGTCAGCAAGTTATCTTAAGTTTCAAAGAGAGCATATAAAACATAATGTTGGGAGGAGGCAAGATGGCGTCGTAGAGGCGACTCAGGATTGCAGCTCTCAGTGAAGGCACAGAGGGTGAGTCCTAGCCGCATTCTCGGATGTTCCTTTTATGCCCACAGAGCATTGAAAGTCCCAGGTGTGGGAGAGACACGGGATGCTAGCACAGCCAGCTAACGCAGCCGGCTCCCGCTGCCTCTTCTGCCGACGCCGCAGCGGGACCTGGCGCGGAACTCACTGGTCTGGGTGCCCTGTTAAACTGGGAATCTGAGATTTGGAAGGGCAGATTGGCATGTTCATCTGATTGAACGGGACTTGGACAATGAGCCAGACCAGGAGTTTCCTTGGAAGCGTGATCTGAGCTGGGGTAGTGGGCAGCGGCACGGGAGATCGCACAGATCCCAGTGCCCTATCAGCAGGCTACTGGGGCGCCAGTGAGAGAGTCGACCTTTCAGCTTGGGGAGAGGAAGAGAGAGAGAGAGAGGACGGACTCTGAGGCAGGGAGCTGGGTGATTGGGCTCGGCAGGTCCCACGCTCACGGGGACAAGCAGGGCGGCGACTAAAGATGCTTGGGGCTGAGAGTTTTGCCGCCGGCATCTAGGATGGTGCAGCCCAGTGAGGAAGGGGCGTCCACCATTGCTGACACAGTCCACCCCCACTGAAGTACCGCCCAGGACTGACGCAGCCTGCCATTGCCGAGGCAACCTTCCATAACAGAGAGACTCTGAGCTCCACAGCAGAAGGGAGCACAGCAGCAACAGGGCGGACCCGCGCTAGCAGGTCAGAGCCCCAGCAGGCAAATAGTGAATAGACTGCTGCCTAGTGGGGCAGGACAGTGCAACAGATACTCACAAAGAAAGCCCCAACTCCCTGAGACACAGCATCTAAGGGGGGGGAAAGGGTGGTGTTTTATGAGTTCTATAGCAGCAGACATAAACAACCTCCCAACAATGCTGAATGAACAACGGAGCTCACAGCTCAGCACTGGAGCTCCTATAAAGCACAGACTGTCTCCTCAAGCAGCTCCCTGACCCCTGTATATCCGAGTCACCCCAGAAAAGGACTAATCAGACTGACATTTGGCTGGCATTATTCTGGAACAAGCACAGCAGAAGAAGAAACTGGTATCATCCCTGCCTGTTCCGCAGCTGCTGCAGGTATACCCCAGACAAGCAGGGCCTGGAGTGGACCTCAGCACTCATACAGCAGAGAGGCTAGACCATTAGAAGGAAAACTAAGTAACAGAAATACTTCATCATCAACAATCTCAGCATCCACACAGAGACCCAATTGAAAAGTCAGCAACTACTAAGATGACAGGCAGATAAATCCATACAGATGGGAAGAAACCAGCGCAAAAAGGAGGAAAGCACCCGAAACCAAAACACCTCACCTCCAAAAAAAGGACCAAAACTCCTCCCCAGCAAGGGAACAAAGCTGGACAGAGAATGAATGTGACGAAATGACGGAATCAGACTTCAGAAAGTGGATAATGAGAAACTTCAGTGAGCTAAAGGAACATGTACTAAACCAGTGCAAAGATTCTAAGAACCTTGAAAAAAGATTTGAAAAAAGATTTGAGGAATTGATAACAAGAATGGACAACTTAGAGAGGAATATGAATGAATTGAAGGAGCTGAAAAACACAACACGAGAACTTCGCAAAGCATGCACAAGTTTCAACAGCTGAATTGACCAAGCAGAATAAAGAATATCAGAAGTTGAAGATCAACTCAATGAAATAAAATGAGAAACCAAGATTAAAGAAAAAAGTACAACAAGGAATGAACAAAATCTCCAAGAAATGTGGGACTATGTGAAGAGACCCAACCTACATTTGATAGGTGTACCAGAATGTGATGAAGAGAATGAATCCAAGCTGGAAAACACTCTTCAGGATATTATCCAGGAAAATTTCCCCAACCTAGCAAGACAGGTCAATACTCAACTCCAGGAAATACAGAGAACACCACAAAGATACTCTGCAAGAAGAGCAACCCCAAGGCACATAATCGTCAGATTCACCAGGGTTGAAATGAAGGAGAAAATACTAAGGGCAGCCAGAGAGAAAGGTCGGGTCACCCACAAAGGGAAGCCCATCAGACTCACAGCAGATCTCTCGGCAGAGACTCTACAAGCCAGAAGAGAGTGGGGGCCAATATTCAACATCCTTAAAGAAAAGAGCTTTCAACCCAGAATTTCATATCCAGCCAAACTGAGCTTCATAAGTGAAGGAAAAATAAAATCCTTCACGAACAAGCAAGTACTCAGAGATTTTGTCACCACTAGGCCTGCTTTACAAGAGCTCCTGAAAGAGGCACTACACATAGAAAGAAACAACCAGTTCCAGCAATCCTAAAAGCATACCAAATGCTAAAGACCATCAACAAAATGAAGAATGTACATGAACCAACAGGCAAAACAGCCAGCTAGCATCAAAATGGCAGTATCAAATTCACACATAACAATATTAACCCTAAATGTAAATGGGCTAAATGCACCAATCAAAAGACACAGACTGGCACATTGGATAAAAAACCAAAACCCATTGGTGTGCTGTATCCAGGAAACCCACCTCACATGCAAAGATACACAAAGGCTGAAAATAAAAGGATGGAGGAAGATTTACCAAGCAAATGGAGAGCAAAAAAAAAGCAGGAGTTGCAATTCTCATCTCTGATAAAATAGACTTTAAAGCAACAAAGATCAAAAGGGACAAAGAAGGTAATTACATAATGGTAAAAGGATCGATACAACAAGAAGAGCTAATGATTCTAAATAAATATGGACCCAATGTAGGAGCACCAAGATATATAAGGCAAGTTCTTAATGACTTACAAAGAGACTTAGACTCCCACACAATAAGAGTGGGAGACTTTAACACTACTCTGTCAATAGCAGACAGATCAACCAGACAGAAAATTAACAAGGATATCCAGGACTTGAACTCAGACCTGGAACAAGCAAACCTGATAGACATTTACAGAGCTCTCCACCCCAAATCCAAGAATATACATTCTTCTCAGCACCTCATCACACCCACTCCAAAATTGACCACATAATTGGAAGTAAAGCACTCCTCAGCAAATGCAAAACAACGGAAATCATAACAAACAGTCTCTCGGACCATAGTGCAATCAAGTTAGAACTCAGAATTCAGAAAATAACTCAGAACTGCACAGCTTTATGGAAACTGAACAACTGGCTTTTGAATGTTGATTGGATAAACAATGAAATGAAGGCAGAAATAAAGAAGTTCATTGAAACCAACGAGAATGAAGACACAACGTACCAGAATCCCTGGGACACATTTAAAGCAGTCTGTAGAGGAAAATATATAGCAATAAGTGCCCACATGAGAAGAGTGGAGAGATCCAAAATTGACACCCTATCGTCAAAATTGAAAGAGCTAGAGGAGCAAGATCAAAAAAGCTCAAAACCTAGCCAAAGACAAGAAATAACTAAGATCAGAGCAGAAGTGAAGGAGATAGAGACAAGAAAAACCCTTCAAAAAATAAATAAATCTAAGAGTTGGTTTTTTGAAAAGATCAACAAAATAGACAGACCACTAGCCAGACTGATAAAAAAGAAGAGAGAGAACAACCAAATAGATGAAATAAAAAATGATAAAGGGGAAATCACCACAGATTCCACAGAAATTCAAACCATCATCAGAGAATACTACAAACAACTCTATGCACACAAACTAGTAAATCAGGAAGAAATGGATAAATTCCTGGACACCTGTGTCCTCCCAAGCCTAAACCAGGAGGAAGCCGAAACTATGAATAGACCAATAACAAGGTCAGAAGTTGAGGCATCAATTAAGAGCCTACCACACAAAAAAGCCCAGGTCCAGATGGGTTCACAGCTGAATTCTACCAGACACACAAAGAGGATCTGGTACCATTCCTTCTGAAACTATTCCAAATAATCCAAAAAGAGGGAACCCTTCCCAAATCATTTTATGAGACCAACATCATCCTGATACCAAAACCTGGCAGAGACTCAACAAGAAAAGAAAACTTCAGGCCAATATCCATGATGAACATAGATGCAAAAATCTTCAATTAAATACTGGCAAATCGATTGCAACAGCACATTAAAAAACTTATCCATCATGATCAAGTAGGATTCATCCTGGGGATGCAAGGCTGGTTCAACATAGGCAAGTCCATAAATGTAATTCACCACATAAACAGAAGCAAAAACAAAAACCACATGATTATCTCAATTGATGCAGAGAAGGCATTTGACAAAATTCAACAGCCCTTTATGCTAAAAACCCTCAATAAACTTGGTATTGATGGAACATATCTCAAAGTAATAAAAGCTATTTACGACAAACCAACAGCCAATATCATACTTAATGGGCAAAAACTGGAAGCATTCCCTTTGAAATCTGGCACTAGATAAGGATGCCCTCTCTCACCACTTCTATTCAACATAGTACTGGAAGTTCTAGCCAGAGCAATCAGGCAAGAAAAAGAAATAAAGGGTATTCAAATAGGAAAGGTGGAAGCCAAATTGTCTCTATTTGCAGATGACATGATAGTATACCTAGAAGACCCCATCACCTCAGCCCAAAAGCTCCTGACACTGATAAGCAACTTCAGCAAAGTCTCAGGATATAAAATCAATGTGCAATAATCACAAGCATTCCTATACACCAATAACAGACTTAAAGAGAACCAAATCAAGAACGAACTGCCATTCACAATTGCTACAAAGAAAATAAAATACCTAGGAATACAACTCACTAGGAATGTAAGGGACCTCTTTAAGGAAAACTACAAACAACTGCTCAACGAAATAAGAGAGGACACACACAAATGGAGAAACATTCCATGTTCGTGGTTAGGAAGAATCAATATTGTGAAAATGGCTATACTGCCCAAAGTAATTTACACATTCAATGCTATCCCCATCAAACTACCATTGAATTTCTTCACAGAACTGGAAAAAACCACCATGAATTTCATATGGAACCAAAAAAGAGCCCGCATAGCCAAGTCAATTCTAAGCAAAAAGAACACAGCGGGAGGCATCATGCTACCAGACTTCAAACTATACTACAAGGCTACAGTAATCAAAACAGCATGGTACTGGTACCAAAAACAGAGATATAGACCAATGGAACAGAACAGAAGCATCGGAGGCAACACAACATATCTACAACCATATTATCTTTGATAAACCAGACAAAAACAGGCAATGGGGAAAGGATTCCCTATTTAATAAATGGTGTTGGGAAAACTGGCTAGCCATGTGCAGAAAGCAGAAACTGGACCCCTTTCTGACACCTTACACTAAAATTATCTCCAGATGGATTAAAGACTTAAATGTAAGACCTGACACCATAAAAACCCTAGAAGAAAATCTAGGCAAAACCGTTCAGGACATAGGAGTAGGCAAGGACTTCATGAACAAAACACCAAAAGCATTGGCAACAAAAGCCAAAATAGACAAATGGGACCTAATCAAACTCCACAGCTTCTGCACGGCAAAAGAAACAGTCACTAGAGTGAATCGGCAACCATCAGAATGGGAAAAAATCTTTGCAGTTTACCCATCTGACAAAGGGCTGATATCCAGAATTTACAAAGAACTCAAACAGATTTACAGAAAAAAACACAAACAAGCCCATTCAAAAATGGGCAAAGGATATGAACAGAAACTTTACAAAAGAAGACATACATGAGGCCAACAAACATATGAAAAAGTGCTCATCATCATTGGTCATTAGAGAGATGCAAATCAAAACCACATTGAGATATCATCTCACACCAGTTAGAATGGCGATCATTAAAACATCTGGAGACAGCAGATGCTGGAGAGGATGTGGAGAAATAGGAACACTCTTACACTGTTTGTGCAAGTGTAAATTAGTTCAACCATTGTGGAAGACAGTGTGGCAATTCCTCAGGGACCTAGAAATAGAAATTCCATTTGACCCAGCAATCCCATTACTGGGTATATATCCAAAGGACTATAAATTGTTCTACTATAAGGACACATGCACACAAATGTGCACTGCAGCACTGTTTACAATAGCAAAGACCTGGAACCAACCCAAATGCCCATCCATGATAGACTGGACTGGGAAAATGTGGCACATATACACCATGGCATATTATGCAGCAATCAAAAATGATGAGTTTGTGTCCTTTGTAAGGACATGGATGAATCTGGAGAACGTCATTCTCAGCAAACTGACACAAGAGCAGAAAAAGAAATACTGCATATACTCACTCATAGTTGGGTGAGAAAAATGAGAACACATGGACACAGAGAGGTGATCTACTATACACTAGGGACTGTTGGGGGAAATTGGGGAGGGACAGCGGGGGGGCTGGGGGGGATAGCCTGGGGATGAATACCAAGTGTGGGTGAAGGGGAGGAAGGCAGCAAAACACACTGCCATGTGTGTACCTATGCAACTATCTTGCACGTTCTGCACATGTACCCCAAAACCTATAATGCAATAAAAATTAAAAAAAAAATAAAATAAAACATAATGTTAATCATTCCCTTTCAAACTCAAACTAGATCTTTTGTCGAAATTGACAAGATAATTGAAAAATTTTAAATTTTTCATAGTAATGCAAGGGATGCAGAATAACCAAAAAATTTTGAAAAAAAATTTGGAGAACTCACATCTCAGATACATTATAAATCAATGAAATAGAATTATGTGCCCAGGAATAAATCATCACATTTAAGGCCAACTCACTTTGGAGAAGGGCACCAAGATTTTTCATTTGGGAAGAAATGGGATTTTCAATAGATGGTGGTGACACATATGGATATTTACATACCAAAGACTGAAATTAAAAACCTGCCTCACAATATGCAAAAATTACTTCAATATGGATGAAATACCTAAATATATGAGTTTAAACTTAAAGATTTTAGAAAAGAATTTAGAAGTATATATTCATGACTATAGGTTAGGGAATAGTTTCTTAGATATGACACCTAAAATCCAAACAACCAAGGAAAAAATAAGTAAATTGGACATTACTGAAATTAAAACAACTTTTGCAGTTTAAAAGATACTGTCAAGAAAGTAAAAAACACAACCCACTTGATATAGTTTGAGTATATGTCCCCGCCAAATCTCATATGATTTGTAATCCCTAGTGTTGAAGATGGAATCTGGTGGGTGGTATTTGGGTCATGAGGGTGAATCCCTCATAGCTTGATGCTGTCCTCAAGATTGTAAATGCTTGTGAGATATGGCTGTGGTTAAGTGTGTGTCATCTCTTCTGCCCCAACTCTCTCTCTCTTGCTCATTCTCTACCGTGTGAGATACCAGCTCCCACTTCACCTTACACTGTGCTTTAAAAAGCTTCTTAAGGCCTCTCTAGAAGGAAAGCAGATACCAGCATCATGCTTCCTGTACAGCCTGCAGCATTGTGAGCCAATTAAATCTCTTTTATTTATAAATCACCCAGTCACAGGTATTTCTCTATAGCAATCCAAGAACAACCTAATACATTACTGAATGTGAGAAAATATTTGCAAATATGTATCTGATAATGAACTTATACCCATTACGTATAAAAAACTCTCACAATATTATAAAACATAAATAACCAAAGTCAAAGAATTTCAGTAGCTAGTCCTCCAAATAAATTAAAATGTCCAATAAGCATTTGATCAATGGTATTGAGTAAAAGATGCTCATAACCAGTAGTTGCTAAGGAAATGCAAGTCAAGCCCATAATGAGATGTTACTTTACACCCACAAGCCTGTCTATAATAAAAAAAGATTTAAGCAATAGTATAATAGATGTTGGTAAGGATGGAAAAAAAATTAGAGCCTTCCCACATTGCTGGTGAGAATGCAGCAACTTTGAAAAACTGTTTGGTAGCTCCACAAAATGGTAAATATAGGGTTACAATATGACCTGGCAATTTCTCTTCTCAGTATACACCCAAGAGAAATGAAAATTTATGTCCACATAAAAGTTTATGCACAAATGTTCATAGCCACATTCTTTATAATATAAAAAGTGAAACAACCCAAATATTGACCAGCCCATGAATGGGTGAAAAATATGTAGTATATCTCTAGCAATGGCATGTTAGCCATAGATGAGAAGAAATGGAATACTGATACATGCAACAACATGGATAAACTTTGAAAATACTGTGCTAAGTAAAGGAAGCTAGTCACAAAATACCACCTACTGTATGAATGCATATATGTAAAATGTCCAGAATGGGCAAAGTAGAGAGATAGAAAATAGATCAATGTTTGCCTATGGCTTAAGGTATTGTAGGCTACTTGAGAGCAACTGCTAAAGAATGCAGGGTTTCTTTTGGGGGTGATAAAAATTTTCTAAAATTAGATTGCAGTGATGGTTGCACAAATCCTTGATTATGTTAAATTCTATTGAATTGTACACTTAAAATGGGTGAATTTTTAGGAACATGAATTGTATCTCAACATGCTTTTTAAGCAAACATATATGGAATATGAAGAAATCATATTTCTAGGATGAAAGGATTTAGGAATTACATCTTAGGCTGATTCAGACTATTATTTTGGATTTCTTTAATAAAATTATCTTCTTAGAATGAGAGGTCCCTGTTCATGCTGACTGGTTGGATTCCAGAGATCAAAAACCACAAATTTGGCTGGAACTCTGGAGGAATTTGCTGAGTAGAGAAAGCTTAATTAGCCTGGGAAGTGAAGAGTACCAGATTGTCAGGGAGTCAATGCAATGAGGAAAAATATTTTAAACTATTCAAAAAGCCTCTAGCGCAGGAGTCAGGAAACTTTTTTGTCTAAAGAATTGGACAGGAAATATTTTAGGTTTAGAGATGTCATGGTCACAACTATTCAACTCTGTACTCATATTGAGAAAAATCCACAGACTGTATGTAAATCAATGCTAGTGGTAATGTCCCAATCAAATTTTATTTATAAAATGGGGATGGTTGTATTTGGCCTGTAGACCACGGCTTGCTGACCCATGCTCTGGAGGAAAGCAGGCATTACAGAGAGGAAATCTGGAATAAACAATTGTCTAAATCTAATCTCAGCAACTTGTATTTCTCGATGAAGAGAAGAGAGATTAAGAAGTTTAATTTAGCTGCTAACATAACACACCTGAATCCTTATGAAGATACCTGGATTATTTGGGGACTAGGAATTTCCAGGCCAGCTCTGTATTTGAGATCAAGGCAGAAGAATAAGCTTAGGTTGATGCTATCTGTACTCTGAGGAGAGATGGTGACCCTTGCAGAAAAGGTAGCTCTTATTTTTTTTTTTTTTTTTTTTTTTTGTGTGTGTGTGTGTGTGTGTTTATAGATGGAGTCTCGCTCTGTTACCCAGGCTGGAGTGCAGTGATGTGCTCTTAGCTTACTGCAACCTCTGCCTCCCAGTTTACAGCTATTCTCCTGCCTCAGCCTACTGAGTAGGCTGGGACTAGTGTGCACCATGATACCCAGCTAAATTTTTTTGTATTTTAATAGATATGGAGTTTCACTGTGTCCCAGGCTGATCTTGAATCCTGAGCTCAGGCAATCCACCTGCCTCGGCTTCCCAAAGTGCTTGGGATTACAGGCATGAGCCAATGTGCCTGGCCCATAGCTCCTGTTTTTGTTACTGTTATTTTGCTTCAGGAAGGAGAAATAAGAGGCCCTGGTGAAAGTCTACAGAATACTCTCAAGATGGACTTACTTCCTCTCTGACAACAGATTTTCCCCTTATAATGGATGCCTCTATGAAAAGTTCAAAGTCTCATAGGGGCTATGAAATAGGGGTCTTTGCATGTTTCCTGAGAAAGAATGCAAGTAATCAAGTAATAGACACTGTGGAGACATTAAGACTACTTAGAAACTGACAACTAGATAAAAATATTAATGGGAATTTAAAGCAAGAATAACAGCAACAGAGCTGAGATTGCCTCTCCAGAGTGTTTCTCCAGAGGCCCTGTGGCAATAGCAGAACATTTAGGAAACAGGTGATCTGGGAAGTTGTTATGGGAAAATCTTAGTGGGAATTTATTCTAAGGACTCTAAAGGATTAATTTGGCCTTATCCTCTGTCTCTTTTTTCATTTATTTTATATTTATACTGATGTTAGTGTTGAGATGTTTTGTGTGGTTTTATGTTCAATTTAACTTCTGGTTTGTGAAGTTGTTACCAGTGCTTACTCAGGAAAACCCATCTATGAGAAGAGTGAGAGCAGGAGAAAGAGTATCTGAGTTGATATTTGGAATTCTTGATGTCTCTGATCTATGTTCATCTGTGGGTGGCCTCTGTACCTCCCCAGAGCTGCTTTGAATATCACCATTTTTCCATCCAGAAAATGTGGTACCATTACTTACTGAATCTTACATTTTATTTTGTGAGCATTTAGAGATATGGCACTTGCCGAAGTAACAAAGTAGATAAATAGCTTTGGAATCATCAAGGTATTGAGCTTAAGACATGTGAGTCTGTTTATCCTTAAATTCAAGATTTACAAAGTAATTATGTGAATAACAACCAGTGACATTGTGTGAGTATTGAGTGGCTGGGGAGGACTAGAGTTGATATTCAGAATTTTTTATCTAGACAACTATAAGTTCCAAAGGGAAATACCTGTGGCTTTAGTTCCAAACAAATCCACAGGGCCTGGCCAGTGAAATCCTTTCCTTGTTCAGCCAGTGACTCTGTAAATGTATTTAGTGACAAGCTGCATACTAAGGGTGAATCAGGAAATTGTGGTGACCCTGTAATTTGCTGAGAAGGGCTGTATATGAAGTCGGTGTGAGAGAAGAAGAGGAGTTTAAATGAACGGAATAGTGATCCTTAGTGGCTTGGAGACTCTTCTCTACTCCTCAATGGGCTTTGTTGATGATGCCCTTGTAGGTTCTCTCCAGAGACTGCTGAGTAGTATAACACCGAGGTTCTGTTTCGATGATAGCTTGATCTGGAAAATTGCAAGAATGGGAAAAATGCTGAGGTGAGCATCCTCAAACTCCTAAATTCCCTGAGGAAAGAAGAATAAGAAGAAGTCTTGTAAGATCAAATAAATTTAAGGCTTTAAGATTACAAAGAAATTGGGTGGAAGTTCTAAATTATCCCAGAGTTAGAAACAGTAGAACAGAAAGTATTTGTTCATGAATTAACCAGAAATTTGAAAGCTCAAAAGGAGGTATTGTCTCCTGGAACCATGATTTGTATCTTTCACATCTTGGATAATCTTTAATGCCCTCTTTCATGAAATTGGGCTTATACTGTATTTCTTATACAGTTGTAGATCAGACAAAAGGAGATGCACTAAGGACTTGTTAAGGGTAGCTATTCATATTAACTACTTACTGTTTTACAATTTAAAAAGGAACTATCAGAAACTCTAGAGAAAACACAGAGATAAGAATAAACTTTCTTGTTAGTTTACTTGTCACTTTTTCATCTTTTTTTTCCCAAGAATATGTCTCCTTTTCTTCTTTTATTAGTTTTGATGTTAATTTGAATATTTCACTATACTAACTGCACATTTAAGGTAAATCTCTGTGCAGCTGCCAAGGAAGCAGATTGCTATAACCAATTTATACCCACAAAATGAAGATGGTTTGTGGTAAAGTTGGGGAATTTCAGTTCCTGTCTTAAAATCCATAACATCTTACAATTGCTATGAGAATATCATTGCATTCAAAATCAAATGTTTTTAAAAGAAAAACTCTGCAAATCTTAAGCATTACCTACAAAGCACAACATGATCTGGCTTTGCCTTTTCTTTAGTGTCATGGTTTACCACCTTGTTCCTTATGTGCTAAAACAATGAGCTGTCTGAGTACCTCAAATGCTTTGGGATCTGTTATATACTGTTCCCTATAACAAGAATGCTATTTCCTAATGCCCTGCATCTGCTTAGCCTGCAACTTAAATATAATTTCCCAAATATGCATTTTTTACCCTACCTGACCAGTTAAATATGTTTTCTCTTGTTATTCTCGCAGTGTGCCTTGTTCTTTTTCTCTAATTTAAGACTCTGTGTGTGTGTGAGTGCATGTCTATTTGTTTTACATGCTTTCTTTTTTTAAAAAAAGACGGTATATTTCATGGAATAGGATCCATGTTTCTTTATTCTCTCCTGTTTACCTAGTGAAAGGCCTGGTACATATTAGATTGTCAATAAATATTTCTAGACTGAATGGATGACAGAGTGTGATTAGAATGACATTTCCTAAAATGAAAGGAGATCTATATCTGGTGTACTCTTTCCTATGAAGGCAGTATTACTGATTGAAGGGTGTGTCAGAAAAGCAGAGTAGGATCATAAAACAATTTGAAAGTATTTCTTTGATATTGCAAAGTTATGTGTGTCCTGCAGCCCAGCAGAAGTAGTTGTTGAAAATTGCTTGCATTAGGATGAGTGATAAATTCCAGGAGAATAATGAGTAATTTCAGATAAGAGAGTAAGACTTCTGCTTGTTTAGAAAATAAACCTGCATTCTTTTTATGATAGCAGCCAATGATCAATTAGAAATAAAAATCTTGTTTTGCAGTGCCCTCCTGTATAAACATTCAAAGCCTTCTCAATTCAATTAGAAAGAAAGCCAAATTCTCAATGCAAGATTTTCCATATCTTAGATTTTCCGGCCAACCATACCCACAGCATTTAGTATCATCCTTTCCCCAGGTAACTAAGCTCTAATCCCAAAGCCTGATCTCTGTCTCAAGATGGGCTAAGCTCTTTGCTGCTTCAGTGACTTTGTACTAACTCACTTTTCCCTTGGCCCTTCACATGGCTGAGTCCTTTTTTCCTCCCAGCTCTCAGCTCAAGTATCACTTTCTAAGGACTTCTCATTACCAGACTTTCTCTGCAAATTCTAGACTTTCTTCTGCCCTTGTTGCTTTCTATCACATTATCACATATAATATGTATGTTATATTAATATACATTGTATTCATAGCACTTGCTGTAATCAGAAATTATTGCATTAATTTTTGTTCTAAAAATTACATACACATTTTTGTCTACAATGAAAGATCCATGATGAAAAGGGATGTCTAGTTTACATTAGCAAATGTAGCAAATAGTATAACATCTCTAAGCCTCAGTTTCCTAAGATATAAAATAGGAATTATAAGACATACCTCAAAGATTGGTTAGCAAGATTAAATGAAATAGTACATGAGAATCTGTTAGCAAAATGTCTGGGACTCAGGAAGCATTTAATGAAAGGCAAACATATTTTTGCTTCTACCATCATCACCACCACCATCACCATCATCATCATCAACATCATCGTTCCAGGTCTTGTCTTTACAGTATGATGCCAGCTGTAAAGAAACACAGAACTCATAGTTAATAGAGGGATACCGACAAGAAAATGTTATGAGTTATCTATTGTTCCATAAAAAAATCACTCCAAAACTTGGTGTCTTAAAACCATTGTTTTTTCATGCTTAGGGGCAGGGTATATCAGGAATTGGGAATTGGATTAAAGAGACAACTTTTTCTGCTCCACTGTGTCTGGGACTTTATCTGGGAAGACTTGAATCCTGGGGACATTTCAACATCTGGGACTGGAATTATCTAGAGTGTTTTCTATAAAAGATGAGTAAGGAGGAAAGAGCCATTGGAAATGAAGACAAAGAGAGAAGTGTGGCAAATGAATATCTTCAGATGAGATTAATAACTTTTTAAAGTAATCATTTTATGGAACATGGAAAAAAATGGACAGAAGGCTGTGATTTTACTACTTTGTCAACATTGAGCAAGTCTTCTTTTCTTCTCCCCTTTCCTCTTATGGGCTAAAATAACCTGTGGTGGTAGTTTCTGGGTGGTTCTTTCTCTTTATGTATGTTTTTCTTTTCTGATTATTTTAAAGGGATTTTGTTAGATTTCTCTCCATACATTTTGCTTCCTTGGTGACATGTGTCATAAAGAGCATTGGTCAGGATGGCCAAGTCATCACTCTGTAGTGATGACAGGAGTAGTGTTTTTAAAAGTAGTCAAAGAGCCAATTTGTTGTTCTTTAATGCATCTCATAGACATACATATTTTTGTTCTGTGGTCTAGGCAATGTAATCTTATGACCGTCCTAACCTTTGGTTGACTGGTGTCCGTCTACAGTGACAAAGTTGAGTATTGTCAAGATGTACTCAAATTAGTACATAAGGCATAAGATAGGTTGGTTGCTTGACTAACTCAGGCAGAAAGACACCTAAAACCTGTTCGTATAAAAGAACTGAGTTGAATAAAACAAGATGGGCTGAATAAGTATTTAATCATAAGTCATACATTATTTTATTTACTTACTGTATAACCAGTAATATTCTAAGTACTAATATGAGAAAGAGAGAAAGAGCAAGAAAATGAGAGTAAGAACACATGCAGGAGAAATCTGGATTAAAGGAGACTAGTAGGGAAAAATAACCCAAACAACCAGTCAGATGATTTATAATAAAAAATTTCAAACCAATTAAATATTAGATAAGAGAAAGAAAATGTTAAAATAATAGATTGTGCATGCTGTGCATGCACACAAACACACACAGAGAGATACCTGAAGTGTACAATCATTAAAATAATATTAGGCCAGGCGCAGTGGCTCACGTCTATAATCCCAGCACTTTGGGAGGCCGAGGCGGGTGGATCACGAGGTCAAGAGATCGAGACCATCCTGGTCAAAAAGGTGAAACCCCATCTCTACTAAAAATGCAAAATTTAGCTGGGCATGGTGCTGCGTGCCTGTAGTGCCAGCTACTTAGGAGGCGGAGGCACAATAATTGCTTGAACCCAGAAGGCGGAGGTTGCAGTGAGTTGGGATCATGCCTTTGCACTCCAGTCTGGGTAACAACAGTGAAACTCCATCTAAAAATAATAATAATAATAAAATAATATTAAATGACATGAGAAAATTTTCACAAGAGTCCATGGAAGATGTAGATAAAACCATACAGTATAATTTAAATCCCATGAAAATACATGTATACAGGAAAAATTTGAAAACAAATATTTGAAATTTATTAAAATATTAAGCAGATATAACTGTTTAGCAGAACGACAGATTATTTTAAAATTTGCCTTCTTCATTTACTATGTATATATTTTTTAGCGTTAAAAATATATGTTTTTAATTTCCATAGGTTGTTGGAGAACAGGTGGTGTTTGGCTACATGAGCTCTTTAGTGGTGATCTGTAAGATTTTGGTGCACCCATCAAAAAGGTCAAAACCTAGCCGAAGACAAGAAATAACTAAGATCAGAGCAGAACTGAAGGAGATAGAGACAAGAAGAACTCTTCAAAAAATCAATAAATCCAAGAGCTGGTTTTTCGAAAAGCTCAACAAAATAGACAGACCACTAGCCAGACTGATAAAAAAGAAAAGAGAGAACAACCAAATAGATGCAATAAAAAACGATAATGGGGAAATCACCACAGATTCCACAGAAATACAAACCATCATCAGAGAATACTACAAACAACTCTATGCACATAAACTAGTAAATCAGGAAGAAATGGATAAATTCCTGGACACCTGTGTCCTCCCAAGCCTAAACCAGGAGGAAGCCGAAACTATGAATAGACCAATAACAAGGTCTAAAGTTGAGGCAGTGATTAAGAGCCTACCACACAAAAAAAGCCCAGCTCAAGATGGGTTCACAGCCGAATTCTACCAGACACACAAAGAGGATATGGTATCATTCCTTCTGAAACTATTCCAAATAATTCAAAAAGAGGGAACCCTTCCCAAATCATTTTATGAGACCAACATCATCCTGATATATAAACCTGGCAGAGACTCAACAAGAAAAGAAAACTTCAGGCCAATATCAATGATGAACATAGATGCAAAAATCTTCAATAAAATACTGGCAAACCGATTGCAACAGCACATTAAAAAACTTATCCATCATGATCAAGTAGGATTCATCCTGGGGATGCAAGGCTGGTTCAACATATGCAAGTCTATAAATGTAATTCACCACATAAACAGAAGCAAAAACAAAAACCACATGATTATCTCAATTGATTCAGAGAAGGCATTTGACAAAATTCAACAGCCCTTTATGCTAAAATCCCTCAATTAACTTGGTATTGATGGAACATATCTCAAAGTAACAAAAGCTATTTACGACAAACCAACAGCCAATATCATACTTAATGGGCAAAAACTGGAAGCATTCCCTTTGAAATCCGGCACGAGACAAGGATGCCCTCTCTCACCACTCCTATTCAACATAGTACTGGAACTTCTAGCCAGAGCAATCAGGCAAGAAAAAGAAATAAAGGGTATTCAAATAGGAAAGGTGGGAGCCAAATTGTCTCTATTTGCAGACGACATGATAGTATATCTAGAAGACCACATCGTCTCAGCCCAAAAACTCCTGAAATTGATAAGCAACTTCAGCAAAGTCTCAGGATATAAAATCAACGTGCAATAATCACAAGCATTCCTATACATCAATAACAGACTTAAAGAGAACCAAATCAAGAACGAACTGCCATTCACAATTGCTACAAAGAAAATAAAATACCTAGGAATACAACTCACAAGGAACGTAAGGGACCTCTTTAAGGAAAACTACAAACCACTGCTCAACAAAATAAGAGAGGACACAAACAGATGGAGAAACATTCCATGTTCGTGGTTAGGAAGAATCAATATCGTGAAAATGGCTATACTGCCCAAAGTAATTTACACAATCAATGCTATCCCCATCAAACTACCATTGAGTTTCTTCACAGAACTGGAAAAATCTGCCATGAACTTCATATGGAACCAAAAGAGAGCCCACATAGCCAAGTCAATTCTAAGCAAAAAGAAAACAGCGGGAGGCATCACACTACCAGACTTCAAACTATACTACAAGGCTACAGTAATCGAAGCAGCATGGTACTGGTACCAAAACAGAGATATAGACCAATGGAACAGAACAGAAGCATTGGAGGCAACACAACATATCTACAACCATATAATCTTTGATAAACCAGACAAAAACAAGCAATGGGGAAAGGATTCCCTGTTTAATAAATGGTGTTGGGAAAACTGGCTAGCCATGTGCAGAAAGCAGAAACTGGACCCCTTCCTGACACCTTACACTAAAATTAACTCCAGATGGATTAAAGACTTAAACATAAGACCTGACACCATAAAAACCCTAGAAGAAAATCTAGGCAAAACCATTCAGGACATAGGAGTAGGCAAGGACTTCATGACCAAAGCACCAAAAGCATTGGCAACAAAAGCCAAAATAGACAAATGGGACCTAATCAAACTCCACAGCTTCTGCACGGCAAAAGAAACAGTCACTAGAGTGAATCGGCAACCAACAGAATTGGAAAAAATCTTTGCAGTTTACCCATCTGACAAAGGGCTGATATCCAGAATTTACAAAGAACTCAAACAGATTTACAGGAAAAAAACAAACAAGCCCATTCAAAAATGGGCAAAGGATATGAACAGACACTTTACAAAAGAAGACATACATGAGGCCAACAAACACATGAAAAAATGCTCATCATCACTGGTCATTAGAGAGATGCAAATCAAAACCACATTGAGATAGCATCTCAAACCAGTTAGAATGGCGATCATTAAAATATCTGGAGACAGCAGATGCTGGAGAGGATGTGGAGAAATAGGAACACTCTTACACTTTGGGTGGGAGTGTAAATTAGTTCAACCATTGTGGAAGACAGTGTGGTGATTCCTCAAGGACCTAGAAATAGAAATTCCATTTGACCCAGCAATCCCATTACTGGGTATCTATCCAAAGGACTATAAATCGTTCTACTATAAGGACACATGCGCACGAATGTTCATTGCAGCACTGTTTACAATAGCAAAGACCTGGAACCAACCCAAATGCCCAATGATGATAGACTGGACTGGGAAAATGTGGCACATATATACCATGGAATATTATGCAGCAATCAAAAATGATGAGTTTGTGTCCTTGTAAGGACATGGATGAATCTGGAGAACATCATTCTCAGCAAACTGACACAAGAACAGAAAAAGAAATAGCTCATATTCTCACTCATAGGCAGGTGAGAAACATGAGAACACATGGACACAGGGAGGGGGTCTACTACACACTGGGGTCTATTGGGGGGAATGGGGGAGGGACAGCGTGGGGGGCTGGGGAGGGATAGCCTGGGGATGAATGCCAAGTGTGGTGAAGGGGAGGAAGGCAGCAAAACACACTGCCATGTGTGTACCTATGCAACTATCTTGCACGTTCTGCACATGTACCCCAAAACCTACAATGCAATAAAAATTAAAAAAAGGGAGATTTTTCAATGTTATCTTCTAGAATATTTATAATTTCAGATCTTAGATTAAAGTCCTTAATCCATCTTGCACTGTTTTTTGTGTAATGTGAGAGATGAGGATCCAATTTTATTCTCCGACATATAGCTAGACAATTATCCCAGCACCATTTGTTAAAAAGGGTGTCCTTTTCCCGCTTTACATTTTCATTTGCTTTGTCAAAGATCAGTTGGCTGTAAGTATTTGTGTTTATTTCTGAGTTCTCTATTCTGTTCTATTAATATATGTGCCTATTTTTATACCAGTACCATTCTCTTTTGGTGACTGTGACTTTATAGTACAGTTTGAAATTAGGTAATGTGGTGTTTCCAGATTTGGTAATTTTGCTTAGTATTGATTTGGCTATGTGGGCTCTTTCTTGGTTCCATATGAATTTTAGAATTTTTTTTTCAATTATGTGAAGAATGATGGTAGTATTTTGATAGGAATTGCATTGAGTTTGTAGATTGCTTTTGGCAATGTGTTTCTTTTTTAATTTTTATTTTAAATTCAGGGATACATGTGCAGATTTGTTACACAGGTAAGCTTGTATTATGGGGGTTTGTTGTATAGATTATTTCATCACCCAGGTATTAATCCCACTACCCATCAATTATTTTTCTGATCCTCTTTGTCTTCCCACCATCCACCATCCAATAGGCCACAGTGTCTGTTGTTCCCCCATGTATCTATGTGTTCTCATCATTTAGCTCCTACTTATAATCCTGCAGCTCAGTTGATGTCCTTGCAGGGGACATGATCTTGTTCTTTATGCCTGCATAGTATTCCATGGTGTATACATACCACATTTTTTAAAATTCTAGTCTATCATTGATGAGCATTTGGGTTGATTTTATGTCTTTCCTATTGTACATAGTGCTGCAATGAACATACTTGTGCATGTGGCTATATAGTAGAACAATTTATATTTTTTTGAGTATATACACAGTAATGGGATTGCTGAACTGACTGGTATTTCTGTCTTTAGGTCATTGAGGAATCACCACACTGTCTTCCACAAAAGCTAAGCTAATTTACATGCCCACCAACAGTGCAAAAGCAGTGTTTTTCCTTCACAACCTCACCAGTATCTGTTATTTTTTGACTTTTTAATAGTAACCATCAAACATGCCTTACAAGAGTTCCTGAAGGAAGCATTAAATAAGGCAAGGAAAATCCTTTACCAGTCACTACCACTAAAAAAAAAAATGCTATAAAGTAACCACTTAAACAAGTCTGCAAAATAACCAGCTAACATTATGATGAAAGAATCAAATTGGCACATATCAATACTAACTTTAAATGCAAATGAGCTAAATGACCCAATTAAAAGACACAGAGTGGCAAGCTGGAAAAAGAACCAAGACCCATTGGATTACTGTCTTCAAGAGACCCATCTCATGTGCAATGACACACATTCATTCAACATAAAGGGTCAGAGTAAAATGTATCAAACAAATGGCAAAAAGAAAAAAACAAGGGTTGGAATTATAGTTTCTGACAAAAGAAAATTTAAACCAGCAAAGATCAAAAAAGACAAATAAGGGCATTATATAATGGTACATGGTTTTTTACTGTATATTTCAAAGTTGAGAAGTACATATTTTTCTCATTATTAATTAAGTAAAAGCTACTATTTGTAAATATGGCAATGGGTATATTTCATGATAGGTCTATAAAAGACCAATGTTCTAAGGATTCCTTATAGATAAAACTAAGATTAATTGGTGGATTTCTTTTATGAACTGACTTGGTTTAAGTATTGTAAAGTTATTCTAAAAAATTAGAGCTTGAATGCTTAAATTTCTAAAAATTGAGAATGTCTTAGTAATTGCTGAATTGATAGTGGATAGGTTTGTGTTTTGATTCAAGCCCTCAGATGAGAATTAAATGAACACCACTTTCCAACCTTGAGATATCTTGATTTTTAAGTAGGAGATATGTCAGTTTTTCCTATTGCTTGTAATCCAACTGGAAATTCCAAATAACCTTTAAAGTGTAGGTACAATTTCCAAGTTATCTTTCATTGCATCTTTTAAAATGTGATATATTTATAGACCTGTTAAATATCCCAGAGGAAAACTGATAAATCCCAATAATGTCATTGCTGTTGAAATATTTTCATGTTAGGCAAGATTAGGAAATGCTGAAACGATCAAAAAAGGAGATGAATTATTTGATTGCATAGACAATTTCCTAGTGCAGCCAAAATATTCTGAAAATATACTTTGTATCAGATACCTGTCTTAACAGCAAAAATGGAAACAGAAGATAGAAAAAAATATCAAGGATGTTTTGTAGATTTGGTTGTTAACATTTTTAAAGGTGCTTTTCCAGAATAAATTATAAAGCTTATTTGAATTGTAATGTATTACTATAACTTGAGACGTGTGACACTGTGCTCACTTTGAGATAATGATTTTTATTTATTTTAATGCTTCAAAATGACTGTTTTATAAAACCTAGTTGATATTAGCTCTCATGTAGGTTTTAGTTGACTAACCCTAAGAAAATTAAAAGACTCTTTTTATATATACGATCATTATTCATGAAGGAAATCCTAAGCAATCTACAGAAATGAAACTGATAGATTAATAAGTGAACTTCGGCAGACCATAGGATTACTGGTCAATATACAAAAACAAACAACAACAACAAAACAGTTACTGAATACATTCTGAGAAATTAGTCCATAGGCAGTTTCATCAAATGAACATAACTGAATATACTTATACAACCTGGATAGCATAACCTATTACACACCTAGAACATCTGGTATAGCCTAATACTTCTTGGCTACAAACTTGCACAACATATTAGTTTACTGAATACTGTAGGCACTTGGAACACAATGGCAAGTATTGGTGTATGTAACATTGAAAATGTACAGTTAAAATATGGTATAAACAATAAAAATGGTACACTTGTATAGGTCAGTTACCAAGAATGGAACTTGCAGGACTGGTAGTTGCTCTGGGCAAGCTCATGAGTTAGTGAATGCAAAGCCCTGGAACATTACTAGACACTACTGTAGACTTATTAACACTGGACACTTAGGCCACACTAAGCTTTTAAAAGTATTTTTCTTTTCTCAACAATGAAAGATTTTTCTTTCCTCAATAATAAAACTTTAACTTGCCGTAACATTTTTACTTTATAAACTTTTAAATTTCTTAACTTTTTGACTCAATAATACTCAGCTTAAAACACAAACAAATTGCACAGCTATGCAAAAATATTATCTTTCTTTATATTATTCCATAAGCCTTTTCTTATTTAAAAATTTTTATTTTACTTTTTAAACTTCTTTATTAAAAGCTATGACACAAACATATGCATTAGCCTAGGCCTACACAGGGCCAACATAATCACAGTATCACTGTCTTCCACCTCCACATCATGTCCCATTGGAAGGTCATCAAGGGTAATAACACACATGGAGCTGTCATATACTGTGACAACACAGACTTCTTCTGGAGCACATCTTGAAAGACCTGCCTGAGGCTGTTTTACAATTAACTTCTTTTTAGTAAGTAAAAAGAGTACACTCTAAAATAGTGATTAAAAGTATAGTAAATACAAAAACCAGTAACAGTCATTTATTATCACTATGAAGTATTTTGTAGTGTATGTACTTACATGTGTTATACTTTTATATGACTGGCAGTGAAGTAGGTTTGCTTATACCAGCACTACCACAAACACTTGAGTAATGAATTTAGAATGACAATGATGTCACTATGCAGCAGAAAATTTTCAGTTCCACTCTAATATTATGGGACTGCTTTGGTACATGTGGTCCATTGTTGACCAAATGTCATCATGTGGCACATGACTGTATATCCCTTTATCCCACATTACTTGTTTTGTAATTCCTTTTAGTTTATATTAATAAGAGGATTTTTTAATCTAAAATGCATTTATTTTACCTAAATACTTAATATTTTCTTTTATCAGCTTTTACAAGGTATAACTTACATATGGTAAAATTCACCCTAGTTATTATAGTTTTGTAAGCTTTGACAAAGCTGATAATCATATAATCATCACCACAATCAAGATAAAGAAGAATTTTATTACCTTTCATAATTACCCTGTGCCCCTTTGTCATCATTTATCTTGCCACCCCTAATTCCTGGCAACTACTGATTTGTATTCTATTCTATAGTGTTGCCTTTTTAAGGAAGTCATGTAACTGGAATCTGCAGCATGTGGCATTTTAAGTCTGTTGCTTTCACTTAGCAAAATTCATTTCAGATTTATCCATGTTGTTGCTGTATCAATTCCACTTGTTCCTTTTTTGCTGGGAAGTATAACATTGTATGCCTATGCCATAGTTTATCCCTTACTCAGTTGAGTGGCATTTTGGTTGTTTTCAGTTTGTGTGGGTCTTCATTTGTACCCTAAGGGAGATTCTCCCCTTCCTCCCAAACATAAGCCTTTTATTCTCTGGAAAGATAGAGGAGAATAATTTTGGTGAAGTTTTGTACTTTTCCAGCAATAGTTGCTGTTTCTTCCTCCCAACCTGCACCACAAGGATGTTCTCTCAGATCACTTGCCTTGGCCCTGATATTCTTTTGAGCATTGGGTAAAATCTATGAGGAAGGATCTGCAAGTAGTTGAGAACCTCCTTTGTGTTTGTGGTTCCTGGGGGTTCTGTGTTTTCTTTCTAGCCCAGACTCAACCTTTGGCAGCCTTTATTAAACATTTACCTGAACTTTTATTAGCAGTTTGTATGGAATCTCTCTTCTGTTCCAGGGAAGCAACCACCATGTCTTGTCTCTGTTTGACTGTACTTGTCTTCCTTAGATTTTAGGTTAGTTGTTATTCCTGTGATCACAACTCTTTGATGGGTTCAAGAAAAGTGCTGACTTTTTGGATTATACAGTGTGTTTTTTGTTGTTGTCATCTGTGTGGGAGTAATGCTCTATTCAGCTTTCTACACCTGAAACAGGAGCCAGAAGAAAACTCACATTCAAAACTCACATTGAAAGAATATTTCAGCCAAGTGTATACTGTTTTTCAACACTATGCATGCCATTCAATTATTTTTGGCTTTCAGTCTTTTTCATGAGAAGTAAACCATACTTCTTATCACTGTTAACCTCTATTCAGTGTTCCTTACTTGCCTGCCTGCCTCCAAGATTTCTTAATCTTTGATTTTTGGCCCTTTGACTAAAATGTACCTAGATTTATTTTTCTTTTCATTTATTCTGTTTGGGGTTCTCTGATTTTCTGGGTTATGTGGGCCATGGTTGGTTGATAATTTAAAAAAAAATTGACTATTAATAATTCAAATATATCTTACTGCCCACTCTTTTCTTCATCAAGGACTCTGTGCATTCATGTTAGATTGTTACATGTTGTGCTATAGATCTTGAATGTTTCATTCAAATTTTTCATTATTTTTGCTATTTGCATTTTAGTTTAGTGAATTTCTATAGAACTGTATTCTGATTAGTTTATCCTTTCTTGTATTGAAAATATGCACTGATAAGGTTTTTGATAAAATTCTTTATTTCTGAAATTATGTTTTATTTCTAGCAACATGGGGCTTTAAAAAAAGTTGTTTTTTTTTTTTTAATTTTCATTGCATTATGGGTTTTGTGGTACATGTGCAGAACGTGCAAGATAGTTGCATAGGTACACACATGGCAGTGTGTTTTGCTGCCTCCCTCCCCTTCACCCACACTTGGCATTTCCCACTATTATTGTGTGGGAGCCTAAGTCTCTTTGTAGATGTCTAAGCACTTGCTTTATGAAAATGGGTGCTTCTGTATTGAGTGCATACTTATTTAGGATAGTTAGTTCTTCTTGTTGAATAGAACCTTCTTTTTTTTTTTTTTTTTTTTTTGCCGTGTTGGTTTAAAGTCTGTTTTGTCTGAAACTATGAGTTTGGCCCCTGCTTTTCACTGTTTTCTGTTTGCTTGGTAAATTTCCCTCCATCCATTTATTTTGAGCCTATGTTAGTCTTTGCATGTGAGATGGGTCTCTTGAAGATAGCATTCCAATGGATCTTGATTCTTTTTCCAGCTTTCCATTCTGTGCCTTTAACCATTTACTTTTAAAGTTAGTATTGTGAATTTGATCCTGTAATAATGATGCTAGATGGTTATTTTGCAGACTTGTTTATGTGGCTGCTACATAGTGTCACTTGTCTGTATACTTTTGTGTTTTTTTGGTAGTGGCTTGTAACTGCTTTTCCTTTTGCAAGGCAGATATGGTGGTGAGAAATTCTTTCGGTATTTGCTTGTCTAAAAATGACCTTATTTCTCCTTCACTTAAGAAATTTATTTTGGCCAAATATGAATTTCTGGGTTGGAAATTCTTTTCTTTAAAAATGTTGAATGTTAGTTCCCAATTTTTTTTGGCTTTTAGGGTTTCTGCTGAGAGGTCTGCTATCAGTCTGATGGATTTCACTTTGTAGGTGACCTGGCCTTTATTTCTGACTTTCCTTAACATATTTTCTTTCATTTCAACCTTGGAGAATCTATTGATTATGTGCCTTGATCTTCTCATGGATTATCTTACTGGGTCCTCTTTTGTTTCTTGAATTAGAATATTGACCTGTCTTTCTATGTTGGGGAGGTTCTCCTGGACGATACTCTGAAATATGATTTCCAACTTTGTTTTGTTCACCTTATCTCTTTCAGGTACCCCAATTAGTCATAGGTTCAGTATTCTTACATAATCCTATGTTTCTCGCAGGTTTTGTTCATTCATTTTTATTATTTTTTTCTCTATTCTTACCTTCCTCTCTTATTTCAGAAAAGTAGTCTTCAAGCTCTGAGATTCTTTCCTCTGCTTGATCTTTTCTACTGTTGATACTAGTGATTGCATTGTGAAGTTCTCATGTTGTAATTTTAGTGCTATTAGCTTGGTTATCCTCCTGTCTGAATGGGCTGTTCTGGCTATTGGCTCCTGTATTATTTTATCATGATTCTTGGCATATTTGCATTGGGTTACAACATGCTCCTCTATGTCAGCAATGTTCATTATTATTCACTTTCTGAGGCCTACTTCTGTCAATTAAGTCATCTCAGCCTAGTTCTGTGTCATTGCCGGAGACATGTTGCAGTCATTTTGAGGAGAAGAAACATTCTGCTTTTCTGAGTTTTTAGTGTTTTTGTGTCAGTTCTTTCTCATGTATGTGGGCTTATTAGCCTTCAGTCTTTCTGTTTGTTGCCCTTTGAATGAGGTTTTTATGGGGTCTTTTCTTTGTTGATGTTTTTGTTTTTGTTCTTGTTTTTTGTGTCTTTTCTTTCTTTTTTTAAAAAAAATTTATTCATTTTAGGTTTGGGGGTACATGTTCAGAATGTGCAAGATAGTTGAATAGGTACACACATGGCAGTGTGTTTTGCTGCCTTCCTCCCCTTAACCCACATGTGGCATTTCTCCCCAGGCTATCCCTCCCCAGTTACCCCCTGCTGTCCCTCCCCTATCCCCCCAATAGACCCCAGTATGTAGTACCCCCCTCCCTGTGTCCATTTCTTCTCATTTTTTCTCACCCACCTATGAGTGAGAATATGTGGTATTTCCTTTTCTGTTCTTGTGTCAGTTTGCTGAGAATGATGTTCTCCAGATACATCCATGTCCTTACAATGGACATAAACTCATCATTTTTGATTGTTGCATAATATTCCATGGTGCATATGTGCCACATTTTCCTAGTCCACTCTATCATCGATGGGCATTTGGGTTGGTTCCAGGTCTTTGCTATTGTAAACAGTGCTGCAATGAACATTTGTGTGCATGTGTCCTTATAGCAGAATGATTTATATTCCTTTGGATATATACCCAGTAATGGGATTGCTGGGTCAAATGGAATTTCTATTTCTAAATCCTTGAGGAATCACCACACTGTCTTCCACAATGGTTGAACTAATTTACACTCCCACCAACAGTGTAAGAGTGTTCCTATTTCTCCACATCCTCTCCAGCATCTGTTGTCTCCAGACTTTTTAATGATTGCCATTCTAACCAGCATGAGATGGTATCTCAATGTGGTTTTCATTTGCATCTCTCTAATGACAAGTGATGATGAGCATTTTTTTTTATCTGTTTGTTGGCCTCATGTATGTCTTCTTTTGTAAAGTGTCTGTTCATGTTCTTTTCCCATTTTTGAATGGGCTTGTTTGTTTGTTTCCTGTAAATCTGTTTGAGTTCTTTGTAAATTCTGGATATCAGCCCTTTGTCAGTTGGGTAAACTGCAAAGATTTTTTCCCATTCTGTTGGTGCCGATTCACTCTAGTGACTGTTTCTTTTGCCGTGCAGAAGCTGTGGAATTTGATTAGGTCCCATTTGTCTATTTTGGCTTTTGTTGCCAATGCTTTTGGTGTTTTGGTCATGAAGCCCTTGCCTACTCCTTTGTCCGGAATGGTTTTGCCTAGATTTTCTTCTAGGGTTTTTATGGTGCCAGGTCTTACGTTTAAGTCTTTAATCCATCTGGAGTTAATTTTAGTGTAAGGTGTCAGGAAGGGGTCCAGTTTCTGCTTTCTGCACATGGCTAGCCAGTATTCCCAACACCATTTATTAAACAGGGAATGCTTTCCCCATTGCTTGTTTTTGTCTGGTTTATCAAAGATTATATGGTTGTAGATATGTTGATTTGCCTCCGATGCCTCTGTTCAGTTCCATTGGTCTATATCTCTGTTTTGGTTCCAGTACCATGCTGTTTTGATTACTGTAGGCTTGTAGTATAGTTTGAAGTCTGGTAGTGTGATGCCTCTTGCTGTGTTCTTTTTGCTTAGAATTGACTTGGCTATGCAGGCTCTTTTTTGGTTCCATATGAAATTCATAGTGTTTTTTTCCAGTTCTGTGAAGAAATTCAATGGTAGTTTGATGGGGATAGCGTTGGTTGTGTAAATTACTTTGGGCAGTATAGCCATTTTCACGACATTGATTCTTCCTAACCATGAACAAGTAATGTTTCTCCATCTGTTTATGTCCTCTCTTATTTTGTTGAGCAGTGGTTTGTAGTTTTCCTTAAAGAGGTCCCTTACATTCCTTGTGAGTTGTATTCCTAGGTATTTTATTCTCTTTGTAGCAATTGTGAATGGCAGTTCGTTCTTGATTTGGTTCTCTTTATGTCTGTTATTGGTGTATAGGAATGCTTGTGATTTTTGAACATTGATTTTATATCCTGAGACTTTGCTGAAGTTGCTTATCAGTTTCAAGAGCTTTTGGGCTGAGGTGATGGGGTCTTCTAGGTATACTATCATGTCATCTGCAAATAGAGACAATTTGGCTCCCACCTTTCCTATTTGAATACCCTTTATTTCTTTTTCTTGCCTGATTGCTCTGGCTAGAACTTCCAGTACTATGTTGAATAGGAGTGGTGAGAGAGGGCATCCTTGTCTCATGCCGGATTTCAAAGGGAATGCTTCCAGTTTTTGCCCATTAAGTATGATATTGGCTGTTGGTTTGTCATAAATAGCTTTTATTACTTTGAGATATGTTCCATCAATACCAAGTTTATTGAGGGTTTTTAGCATAAAGGGCTGTTGAATTTTGTCAAATGCCTTCTCTGCGTCAATTGAGATAATCACGTGGTTTTTGTTTTTGCTTCTGTTTATGTGGTGAATTACATTTATAGACTTGCGTATGTTGAACCAGCCTTGCATCCCCGGGATGAATCCTACTTGATCATGATGGATAAATTTTTAATGTGCTGTTGCAATCGATTTGCCAGTATTTTATTGAATATTTTTGCATCTATGTTCATCATGGATATTGGCCTGAAGTTTTCTTTTCTTGTTTTGTCTCTGCCGGGTTTTGGTATCAGGATGATGTTGGTCTCATAAAATGATTTGGGAAGGGTTCCCTCTGTTTGAATTATTTTGAATAGTTTCAGAAGCAATGGTAGCAGATCCTCTTTGTGTGTCTGGTAGAATTCAGCTGTCAACCCATCTGGACCTGGGCTTTTTTTGTGTGGTAGGCTCTTAATTGCTGCCTCCACTTCAGACCTTGTTATTGGTCTATTCATAGTTTCGGCTTCCTCCTGGTTTAGGCTTGGGAGGACACAGGCATCCAGGAATTTATCGATTTCTTCCTGGTTTACTAGTTTATGTGTGTAGAGTTGTTTGTAGTATTCTCTGATGATGGTTTGAATTTCTGTGGAATCTGTGGTGATTTTCCCATTATCGTTTTTTATCTCATCTATTTGGTTGTTCTCTCTTTTCTTTTTTATCAGTCTGGCTAGTGGTCTATTTTGTTGATCTTTTCGAAAAACCAGCTCTTGGATTTATTGATTTTTTGAAGGGTTTTTCTTGTCTCTATCTCCTTCACTTCTGCTCTGATCTTAGGTATTTCTTGTCTTCGGCTAGGTTTTGAGCTTTTTTGATCTTGCTCCTCTAGCTCTTTCAATTTTGACAATAGGGTGTCAATTTTCGATCTCTCCACTCTTTTCATGTGGGCACTTATTGCTATATATTTTCCTCTACAGACTGCTTTAAATGTGTCCCAGAGATTCTGGTATGTTGTGTCTTCATTCTCGTTGGTTTTGAAGAACTTCTTTATTTCTGCCTTCATTTCTTTGTTTATCCAATCAACATTCAAGAGCCAGTTGTACAGTTTCCATGAAGCTGTGCGGTTCTGAGTTATTTTCTGAATTCTGAGTTCTAACTTCAATGCGCTATGGTCTGAGAGACTGTTTGTTATGATTTCCGTTGTTTTGCATTTGCTGAGGAGTGCTTTACTTCCAATTATGTGGTCAATTTTGGAGTAGGTGTGATGTGGTGCTGAGAAGAATGTATATTCTGTGGATTTGGGATAGAGAGTTCTGTACATGTCTATCAGGATTGCTTGTTCCAGGTCTGAGTTCAAGTCCTGGATATCCTTGTTAATTTTCTGTCTGGTTGATCTGTCTGATAATGACAGTGGAGTGTTAAAGTCTCCCACTATTATTGTGTGGGAGTCTAATTCTCTTTGTAAGTCATTAAGAATTGCCTTATATATCTGGGTTCTTCTGTATCGGGTCCATATATATTTAGAATCATTACCTCTTCTTGTTGTATCGATCCTTTTACCATTATGTAATGTCCTTGTCTCTTTTGATATTTGTTGGTTTAAAGTCTATTTTATCAGAGATGAGAATTGCAACTCCTGCTTTTTTTTTTGCTCTCCATTTGCTTGGTAAATCTTCCTCCATCCCTTTATTTTGAGCCTTTGTGTATCCTTGCGTTTGAGGTGGGTTTCCTGGATACAGCACACCAATGGGTTTTGTTTTTTTTTATTCAATTTGCCAGTCTGTGTCTTTTGATTGGTGCATTTAGCCCATTTACATTTAGGGTTAATATTGTTATGTGTGAATTTGATACTGTCATTTTGATGCTAGCTGGCTGTTTTGCCCATTGGTTCATGTACATTCTTCATTTTGTTGATGGTCTTTAGCATTTGGTATGCTTTTAGGATTGCTGGAACTGGTTGTTTCTTTCTATGTGTAGTGCCTCTTTCAGGAGCTCTTGTAAAGCAGGCCTAGTGGTGACAAAATCTCTGAGTTCTTGCTTGTTGGCAAAAGATTTTATTGTTCCTCACTTATGAAGCTCAGTTTGGCTGGATATGAAATTCTGGGTTGAAAGTTCTTTTCTTTAAGGATGTTGAATATTGGCCCCCACTCTCTTCTGGCTTGTAGTGTCTCTGCCAAGTGATCTGCTGTGAATCTGATGGGCTTCCCTTTGTGGGTGACCCAATCTTTTTCTCTTGCTGCCCTTAGTATTTTCTCCTTCATTTCAACCCTGGTGAATCTGACGATTATGTGCCTTGGGGTTGCTCTTCTTGCAGAGTATCTTTGTGGTGTTCTCTGTATTTCCTGCAGTTGAGTATTGATCTGTCTTGCTAGGTTGGGGAAATTTTCCTGGATAATATTTTGAAGAGTGTTTTCCATCTTGGATTCATTCTCTTCATCACATTCTGGTACACCTATCAAACGTAGGTTGGGTCTCTTTACATAGTCCCACATTTTTTGGAGATTTTGTTCATTCCTTTTTGTGCTTTTTTCTTTAATCTTGGTTTCTCATTTTATTTCATTGAGTTGATCTTTAACTTCTGATATTCTTTCTTCTGCTTGGTCAATTCAGCTGTTGAAACTTGTGCATGCTTTGCGAAGTTCTCATGTTGTGTTTTTCAGCTCCTTCAATTCATTCATATTCCTCTCTAAGTTTTCCATTCTTGTTATCAATTCCTCGAATCTTTTTTCAAATCTTATTCCAAGGTTCTTAGTTTCTTTGCACTGATTTACAACATGTTCTTTTAGCTCACTGAAGTTTCTCATTATCCACTTTCTGAAGTCTGATTCTGTCATTTCGTCACACTCATTCTCCGTCCAGCTTTGTTCCCTTGCTGGTGAGGAGTTTTGGTTTTTTGTAGGAGGTGAGGTGTTTTGGTTTCGGGTGTTTACCTCCTTTTTTGTGCTGGTTTCTTTCCATCTTTGTGAATTTATCCACCTGTTGTCTTAGTAGTTGCTGATTTCTCGATTGGGTCTCTGTGTGGATGCCCAGATTGTTGTTGATGATGTATTTTTGTTATTTAGTTTTCCTTCTAATGGTTTAGCCCCTCTGCTGTATGAGTGCTGAGGTCCACTCCAAGCCCTGCTTGTCTGGGATTCACCTGTAGCAGCTGCGGACCAGTGAGGGATGCTACCAGTTTCTTCTTCTACTATATTTGTCCCAGAATTATGCCTGCCAAATGTCAGTCTGATTAGTTCTTTGTTGAGGTGGCTCTTTGGATATACAGGGGTCAGGGAGCTGCTTGAGATGGTCTGAACTTTATAGGAGCTCCACTGCTAAGCGGTGAGCTCCGTTGTTCATTCAGGCTTGCTGGGCGTATGTGTCTGCTGCAGCAGAACTTATAAAAGCCCCCACTTTTTTTTTGCCTCAGATGCTCTATCTGAGGGAGTTGGGTCTTTCTTTATGAGTATCTGTTGCACTGTCCTGCCCAGCTAGGAGGCAGTCTATTCACTATTTGCCTTCTGGGGCTCCGCCCTGCTAGCACGGGTCTGCCCTGCTACCGTGGGGCTCTGTTCTACTGTGATGCACTCTGCCCTGTTGGCAGCATCTCTCTGTTATGGCTGGTTAACTCAGCAATGGCAGGCTGCGTCAGCAGTGGGCGGTACCTCAGTAGGGGCGGATTGTGTCCGTAGTGGTGGACGCCCCTCCCCCACCGAGCTGCACCATTTGGATTCAGCTGACCCCGCAGCAAAACTCTCAACCCTGACCACCTCGAATCGTCACGCTGCTTGTCCCCATGAGGGTGGGACCTGCCGAGTCCAATCACCTGGCTCCCTGCCTCAGAGTCCCTCCTCTCTCTCTCTCTCTTTTCCTTTCCAAATTGAATGGTTGACTCTCTCACAGGCGCCCCAGTCACCTGCTGATTGACCACTGGGATCCATGCGATCTCCCCCGTGGCGGCCCACTGCACTGGCACTAATCGCTCTTCCCAGGAATCTCCTGGTCTGGCTCACCATCCAAGTCCTGTTCAATCAAATGGACATGTCAATCTGCCCTCCCAAAACTCAGATTGCCAGTTTAACAGGGCACCCAGACCAGTGAGCTTTGTGTGGGCTGCCACTGCGCCTCGGTGTGGCGCCAGCCAAAACGGCCATGCAAGTAGGCTGTGCTGCTCTCCTGTGTCTCTCCTACACCTGGGAATTTGCCAGTTCTGTGGGCTACAAAAGTCCATCTGAAGATGCAGCTAGAACTCACCCTCTGCGCCTTCACTGATAGCTGAAATCCTGAGTTGTTTCTATGGCACCATCTTGGAACCACTCATTTGTCTTTGTTTTTCTTTTGACGGTCAGGCCACTCCACCATAGGGTTGCTGCAGTTTGCTGGGGGTCTGCTCTAAGGTGCAGTTGCCTCAGTTTCTCCTGTACCTGGAGGTATCACCAATAAAGGCCATGAAACAGCAAGGATGGCAGCCATCTTTTTCTTCTGGAAGCTTCATACCGGATGGGTATTGACCTGTTGCTGTTCCATACACACCTGGAGGAGGTGACTGGAGACCCCCATTGGGAGGTCTCACTTAGTCAGGAGGAATGGAATCAGGGACCCACCCAAAGAAGCAGTCTGGCTGCTTTTTGGAAGAGCATGTCGCTTCACTGAGGGAGATCCTTCCTTGTCCTGATCACTGTATTCTCCAATGCCAGCAGGCTGGAATGGTTGAGTCAACTATACTGAGAGATGGTGGCCACCCATTACCCCAGGAGCTGTATCCCAGTGAGAGATCAAAGCTCTATCTGTAGGACCCTAGCTGTACTGGCTGAAACCCCTGCAGGGAAGCAGTCTGGTCATGATCTGGCAAGGCAGCTGTGCTGTGTTGCGATGAATTCTTCTTCATCCTGACCATCTGTGTTCTCCACAGCTGGAAGGCTGGGACAGCTGAGTAGATGGAATAGCAGAGATGGCAGCTGCCCCGGGAAATTGGATCCATCTCAGGCAGACTCATCCCATTGCCATTGACTTGCTGGGATTCCAAGCCAGTGGGTTTTAACTTGTGAGGTGTTGTGGAAGTGGTGACTGCAGGAAGATGCTGCCTGGCTCCTTGGATTCAGTCCCCTTCCTAGGGATAGGTACAAATGAATTTTCCCCCATACCCAGGAATCCTGAGGCCAGAATATATAAAACTCCTGGGTCTGTATGTGTGCCTGAGTGACTACTCTGCCAAGACTCCACAGGGCAGTGTGTATCAGATATAAGGCCTTGGTGGCGTGGGCTCATGAGGGGATCTCCTGATCCACAGGTTGCAAAGATCTGTAGAAGCATGTTTTCCATGGCGGGTTGCACAGTTACTCATCACTTCCCTTGACTCCTTGATTAGGGGTGCATGTTCCTTTGGCTCCATGCCACTTTTGAGTGAGCAGTCCCCCAGCCCCCCCACCCTAGTTTTCTTCTTTATCTATGGGTCAAGCTGTTTGTCCAGTCAATCTCAATGCAAGAATCTAGATATCTCAGAGAATCTAGATATTCCCTCACACCTTTTTATTAGTCTATGTTAGGGCTGCACACCACAGCTGCTTTTAATCAACTATCTTGTATTCCTGTCTAAATTTTACAGATTTGACCCTGACATTTTCTTCTTTAAATTGTTCAGTGCCCTTAGTGCCAGCCACTTTATCCTATATTCCTTGAATTATTTTTACCCATTATACAAGTCTATTATGGCAAAAGCAAGGACAATTCCTTCAAACTTGCTTTCAATCTGCTCTTTAATCATGGTTATCATAGGGAATACTTTAATTTTCTATTTCATAACTGTCTGTGCACTCAGCTGTCCATCTATTAATGAAAATGAGATTTTTATTGTCATTATTAGTGATAACAGACAAGCTTGCATTTATTCCATTTTAATCCACGTCTCCTGTCTACAATGTAGTCTTGGTTTTAAAGGCTGTTTCTGGCATCTGAAACAATTCTCTTGTTTGCATAGGGTTTTTGTTTCAGATGCAAGAAACAGCAAAATTGGTAGTATATCTAGACAATAAGGCTTGGAAATTTGGCAGAAACCTATAGTAGATCAAAGGTGGGGAATAAAGGTTATCACCAACAAGGTGATCACCAACACCTTCAAGGTTATCACCAACAGCACTATCTCCTCTAAACATATAATACATTAGCAAAGGTATAGAAGATTTGAATAACACATCTAACAGATTTGATTTAAGGAGCACTTATAGAAGCTTGTACCCAACATTGAAGGAATACCCATTCACCATAAAGACAAAAGCAATATTTTCAAACCTGCAGCCTGCCTCTCCTAAAGGAGACAGAGAAGCCTAGTACTTTACATCATTTACAGGCCTTTTTCTCTTTGTGAATATAAACAAGGAATAACAGATGTCAAAAAGTTCCTCGTACCCCAGGAGGACACATTATATTAGACTATGATACTTATAATTATAATTTTATATATAATCAGTACATATTATAGTTATATTTTTCTGTAAAAATGATGGCATGAGCACTAGCTCAATGGTTAATTAGTTTCAGTGACCAGTCTCTGGCATAAACAAATTCTTATTTAAACAAGTCACTTTCCCTGTCTATTTGTAGCTAAGGCTCAGATAGAATAAAAATTTACTAACACATAATTTTACAGATTATTTGTAGATCAGTTATTTTAACCATATTACTACTATTTCAAATCAATTACAATATTAAAGTGATCAGAATATTATGAAAAAGGCTTTTCAACTTTGGACAAGCCCTATATTTGTCAAAATACCCAGTGCCTATATATAATATTTTGATTGGTATTGTGTCACAATCACAGTGATACTCTGTGGCATTTAATGACAGCCAGAACACCAATTTAACTTTTATGAGGCCTTTATTCTTTATTTCTAAACCTTCTCTTTTGGTTTCAGGCATAACCGAAGTTCTACTTTGCAGTGTCCTTATACAGAAATTAACTACATTCCACTCAATTTGTTGAACATCACCTCATATTTAATGAGTACCCAGTGGCCACATGGTAGTGTAATAAGCATTCTTCCCTTTAAATGTCTATTTATTCCCAGATTTCTATGTGTTTTTAAGATGCTGAGAATCTTAGCAGTTCACAACATGAAAAACACAATAGGCCCCTTATGAAGAATTAACACTCTGTAAAATATCCCAGAAAAGGAAAAAAAAAGAAAGAAACATCATGCCTTTGAATATTAATAAATACCACAGTTATAAGTTCTTACAGAAAGAGTTGCTCTATTTTTCAGATTTTGAACAGCGTTTGAATAGGTCCAGCATATCAAGAAGATAAGAAAGTGAATAATGAAAGCACAAACTCTGCACCTAATATTAACAAAGTTTACTAAGTACTTAAAGGAATTGTGTATTCCACATCCTGTGAAACTAACAGATGCAACGTTTTTGCAGGGTTGAGGTGTATCATTGTTATAAACAATGGAAAAATCAAGCAGAAATAGAATTATTTTGTAAAACAGAAATCTTAATATATTTTCCAAAGATAAAGAACTGACAAACCTGGTTATAGTTGGAGCTATGACTTCTTTCCTTGGTGGTAGAAAGGGGTGTGTGTGTGTGTGTGTGTGTGTGTGTGTGTGTGTGTGTGTGTGTGTAGGGGCCAGGGGCTATTAGCAGATATAGGAATTCTTTATACTCAAACTGAAGTATAATGAGTATACTCATTATACTAAGAAAGTATAATGCTTAGGCTATGTTTATCTAAAATAATGTATTGGAAACTGATGATGTGCAGTCTAGATAAGAAGAGTACCAGAATCTACCTGTTAGTAGGGGGAATTACAGATGGTCATCTACTTTACAGATCAGCAGGACTGAGCCTAGAGATCAGCATTAGGAAAACTTGGGACAACAGGCAGAGTATTTTAAATATTTATTGGTACATTTAATCTGATGGGTATAATCCTGTTGACATATCTAGTTAAACAGATCTATATGCTAGATTCATTTGTTAAACTTTCTTTGTTTTTTCTTTTTCTTTTTCTTTTTCTTTTTTTTTTTTTTTTTTTGAGACGGAGTTTCACTCTCGTTACCCAGGCTGGAGTGCAATGGCGCGATCTCGGCTCACCGCAGTCTCCGCCTCCTGGGTTTAGGCAATTCTCCTGCCTCAGCCTCCCGAGTCGCTGGGACTACAGGCATGCGCCATCATGCCCAGCAAATTTTTTGTATATTTAGTAGAGACGGGGTTTCACCATGTTGACCAGCATGGTCTCGATCTCTTCACCTTGTGATCCACCCACCTCGGCCTCCCAAAGTGCTGGGATTACAGGCTTGAGCCACCGTGCCTGGCCCATTTGTTAAACTTTCTGACAGGCTTATGTTTGCCAGAAGAAATGTGAAAATGTTCAGCATAGGTAAGAAAATGCCACGTGAGAATCACATGTATTCCAACAGACAGTGTGCTATCTGAGAGGCAAGAAGATAACTTTACCAGGAAAGAAAATGGCCATTTTTGAAAACTATTAGTCTTTGCCACCCTACTTTCTTTTATAAGAAGCAATGGAAAGTTCCTTTTTAAATACAAGAGTAGTTACATCCCTGGTCTCTACAGAAGAGCATAGAGACTTCTGTAGTAGGTCTGATTAGATGCAGGTGTAAAGGATATGTACAACTTTCAATACCAGTCATAGGGTATGCCACTTGAGTTTTAGAAGGAATATGAGTCAGATTCGGAAAGAGTAGTCATCTGACATCAGGTAACAAAAAGTAAGGATATGTTTTGCATTTTTCATTTAAAAATG
Source organism: Saguinus oedipus (assembly GCA_031835075.1). NCBI lineage: Eukaryota > Metazoa > Chordata > Mammalia > Primates > Cebidae > Saguinus > Saguinus oedipus. The sequence goes on from CM063169.1 coordinate 141,987,256, forward strand.
CATTGGTGCTGCTGAGTGAGTTACATATATGTCCTCCAGTACTTAGAATCAAATTCTCTGTTTTCTTCAATGTAAAATAGATGTGGTTTCATTGGTACAAACCTAGAGGTATGCCTATAAAGATGCAGTGTAGAAATTTACCAAAGTTTTATCTGTGATAGTAAAAGCTATCATTATAGAGCACTGGTTATCAGGTATTTCTCTCAGCACTTACATAACTTATTTCATTTAGTACTCTTTTTTTATTGCATTTTAGGCTTTGGGGTACGTGTGCAGAACTCTTAATAGCCCTACAAATGAGGGGCAGTCATTATCCCCATTATTATAGATGAAGAATTTGTGGCTTAGCATGTTTGTTACACAAATAATCAGTGGTGGAGCTAGGACTGGAATGCAGGTCTGCCTAACTCCAGAACCATCAAACTTGGCCACCTATTAATTTCTTTTGTAGGACAGGATCTGTGTATATGTATGCTTTCCTGGACAAATACCATTATTGAGAGAAATAATGAAAATTGTGATGATAACAAGAATGATGATTTAAAAAGCTGCTCTTAATTTGGGCCTTATGTGCCAGGAACTGTGAGTACATTCTAAATATTATTTATTATGAACTGAATGTTTGTGTCTCCTCAAAATTTATATGTTGAAGCCCTAATTCTCAATGTGGATGTATTTCAAGAGGGGGCCTCTAAGGAAGTAGTATTTAAGGTTAAATGAGGTCACAGGTATGAAGCCCTGATATGATAGGATTAGTGTCCCTATAAGAAGATCCAGCAAACAGCTCACTCCCTCACTATCTGCACACTTACAAAGAAGAGGTTAGAAAAGCACATGGCAAAAAGGCAGGAGTCTGCAACGCTGAGGAGTGCCCTCAGCAGACACCAATCCTGCCAGCATTTGATTTTCGACTTCTAGTCTAAAGAACCATGAAAAAGTAAATTTCTGCTATTTGAACCATCCAGACTATGGTATTTTATTATGGCAGCCTGAGCAGACAAATGTATTGTTGTATTTGATTCTCACAATTCTTATGCCTTAGGTATCATTATTTTCCCAATTTAACAGATGAAGTAACTAAGTCTTAATTATAAGCTGTCACAAATAGTGAGTTAAAGAATTAGAATTTGACATGGATCTTTCTAACTCTAATTTTTCTGTGCTTTAAAACTGTGACACACACTTTATCCTCATTTTGAGGAATCTTAATATATATTGGCCTACTGAGAAGTTCAGCAGAAACCCAGCCCCTTCACAAAGTTCCTTGACCCTTGGGGAACAGTAATGGAATCATTTTAGAGAATACTGATTCCAATATGAGTTAGAATTTTATAGTTACTGATTATAAAAAATTTCTTATGGAAATGTATTCCCAGAGATACCCTGAAAATAAGTTAAAGAAGAAAATTTGGCTCACAGAAACTTGTTAAATTCATAATTTATTAGTAGTGTCTCAAATGGAGATAGAACATGTGAATTACTGAATAGAATGAATGAGCTTCTGCACTTACTATCTGTTACTTAACAGATAGTAAGTATACAATTGAAAATCAGGAACACCACCTGCCAGACAGTTTTTCAAATGTAAAATAGCTGCACTGTATGTCTATAATTTCATTAAGGCTCAAATACATTAAATTTTGGAAAAGGTGAGTTATTATTGAAGATATTTTCAAATTAAAATTTGCAAGTACTCATCCGTCAGAAATTGGTAGAGTTTCAAAGTAGCCAATACCACAAACCCACAAAGGACCATTGTGTAGACTGTTTATTCTACAGAGTTATCATAACCACTGCCATCATCACTTGATAGGGATGTGCAGAATTTGAAGAATAGAAATGTGTAGTAAATTTTCAGTGACTAGAAGAGAGATCTATGTCTTAAGCAGTATCCTCACATCTTCTTTTGTCATATATATCATAGCCTATTTTCATCTACCTGAACTGTTATTTTTTCACAGATTTATTGAGATATAATTTATATACCAAATAATTCATTAATTCAGAGTGTACCAGTCAATGGTTTTTAGTGTCTTCACAGAGTTATTCAACCATCACTACTCTCTAATTTTAGAACATTTTCATAACCGCCAAAATAAACCTACTTATTTGTGGGCAGTCTCTGTTTCCCCACAACCAACTCCCTGCCTCTCAGCTCTAGGAAACCAGTTATCTACCTTTTTTTCCCTTTTTTTTTTTTTTCTTTTTGAGACAGAGGAGTGAGACTCCTCTGTCTCACCCAGGCTGGAGAAGTGCAGTCTTGGTGCAATCTTGGCTTACTGCAACCTCTACCTCCATGGTTCAAGTAAGTATCCTGCCTCAGTCTCACTGAGTAGAAAGGACTATAGGCAAGGGCCCCCCTGCCCCACTGATTTTTTTTTTATTTTTGGTAGATATTGGGTTTCACCATGTTGGCCAGGCTAGTCTCCAACTCCTGATCTCAAGTGACCCACTCACATCAGCTTCCCCAAGTGCTGGGATTACAGGAGTGAGCCACCATATGTGCTATAATCTCCTTTATATCACTTATAGATTTTTCTATTCTGAATATTTCATATAAAACAAGTCATGTGATTTTTCATGACTATCTTTTTCCACTTAGCATAAAGTTTTCAGAGTTCATCCATTTATTGCATATATCAGGACTTCATTCATTTTTATGTATGACAAGCCAAATAACATTTCATTGTATGGGTATACCACATTTTGTTCATTCTGTCATTGTTTGATGGATGTGGGGATTCTTTTCAATCTGGGCTATTATAATAATCTTGCTATGAACATTCACATACATGTTTCTATGTGAACATAAGTTTTTGTTTATCTAGAGTGTTTATGTTGAACTACAATTGCTGTGTCATATAGTGACTCTATGTTTCAATAAACTGTTTAATTATTTTACAAGCAGATTTACTATTTTACACTGCTACTAGAAGTGTAGGAGGGTTTCAATTCTTTACATCCTCTTTAAAGCATATTATTATCTGTCTTTTTAAATATAATCACCCAAACAGCTGTGAGGTGATATTTCAGTATAGTTTTAATTTGCATTTTGGTGATGGCTAATGATGTTGAATATCTCTTCATGTGCTTTTTTCCATCTATCTATATATAATCTTCAGTAAACTTTGTCTTTTGTCCATTTTGTATCTGAAATTTTTTTTACTATTGAATTTTGGGAGCCTTTTATGTATTCAAGATACTAGTATATCTGAAACATGGACTTTGCATCCTACAATCTTGCTGAATTTGTTTATTAGTTCTAGTTTTTTTTTGTGCATTCCTTAGGATTTTCTATATGCAAGGTCATGTACTTTAACGAGAGAGATCATTTTACTGCTTCATTATCAATCTTTAATTTACCTGGCAATTGCTTTGACTAGAACTTAAGGTAAAATATTTAATAGAAGCAGCAAAAGGAGACATCATTGTCTTGCTCCTAATTTTAAGGAGAAAGCATTCTGGTTTATACCAGTGAGTATAAAGTTAGATTTGGATTTTTCATTGATATCCTTTATAAGATTGAGGAAGTTCCTTTCTATTCCTAGTGTTTTTTTTTAAATAAATGAGTGTTGAATTTGTCAAATGCTTTATGTTCATTTTGATAGATGTTAGTTTTTGTCCTTTATTTTATTGCTATAGTGTATTCCATTTATTGGCATTTGGATGTTAAACTAACCTTGCATTCCTGAGCTAAGTTATACTTTATTATGGTATATAATTATTTCAATATGTTTCTGGACTTGATTTGCTGGAATTTTGTTACTGGAACTGTTCTTGCTTAGGTATTTAGTGACTTTATAAGGGTCAAACTGTTGAAGTGCAGTAGCATCTGTTCATTCACTTAGCATCTGAGATCATTCTACATCCTCCTCTAATATTTTTCTTTTCTCCTTATCATGTGAAAAAACATCTGTCTTTCTGGTCTTTCCTCTGGTTTTGACTTTTGGTGTTCTCTTGGTTCTCATCTATTTTAGATAGCACTTATCTTTATGTCTCTTTATATAGATTGAATGTCTCTCAAAGTTAGGTTGTTATTTTTCTCCATTTTCCACAGTGCGTATATGTGAAGACTTTCAAACTGTTCCTTCTCCCTTTTCTTTTCTTCCTTCTATTCCCTCCCTCTCCTTTTCCCTTTCTCCTTCCTTCTTATCTGCTATAATCCTCCCCACTTCTTTATTTTCCTTTTGCTTTTTCTGGCTAAATAAATGTGTGTGTGTGTGTGTGTGTGTGTGTGTAATAGCCTATCTTCTTTTACAAAATAATTGACCAAATTTTAACTGATGTAGGAAGGGATCCTAAAGGAAAGTTAAAAATTATTGATATGGAGAAAAGAATATTAATGTGAAAAAAATGACAATGAAAAAAGTCAGTTTCCTATTTAAACACTATGAACTATTTACCAGTGTGTCTTGGGAAGAGAAAAGTAAAGATGGGAGTAAAGGAAGATACTTAGAGTAGTTTTCTCTTAATGAAATGTCAGTGAGTAGAATTAGAGAGGGCAAAAGAGTAAGAACAGTCCCTTTTATCAATTAGATTAAACACTTAAAAGATTTTACGACAGTGTTTCCCAGATTGTGCATTAGATGTTAATATGTGTTGTGGGGTAAACCAAGTGATATGGTCATTTAAGTCTAGCAATTCCTGTGTAAAATGAAGCTAATCAATATTTAGAGATTCTAATAGATTGGCATATTGCCAATATTAAATGATCAAAATAGTTAGTATTTCTCAAACATATTTAAACGTGAGCCACCTAGAAAACACTGTAGCAGTCACCTGAGGACTGAGACATGCTTAACTTTTAGATAGGGAATATCCAGTGGCCCCACCATTCAGAAATGTCAGGGTACTGGATGGGATGATATGGTAGCAAATATATTTTTTAAAATTTTCTTGATACTTACGTTTTGGCTCAACCATTAGGTAAATATAATAATGTGATGATTATAGATTGTCTTATCTGAAACTAGTTCCTCAGCATTTAAACTTGCCTCTTAGCTTCCAACTTATAGTTTCAAAAATAAAGAGTATAAAATATTTTAAAGCAGCAGTGTCAAAACAAATTTTATAAAATAAAATGTGACTTAAGGCCAAAGCAAAAAATAAATTATATATTTATTTATTAATGTAGTAGTTAGATAACAAAGTCAGCTGGCTGGTAGGGAAATATTTGCAATATCAGATATATAGTTACTTAAAATTCTGCAATAAAACTAGTATTTTTAAAGAAATTTTCTGTGAAAATTCTGGAATAAAACTAGTATTTTTAAAGAAATTATCTGTGAAAATTTCATATTTATAGTGCGGAAGGCACATTTGTTTCATTGACAAATTTGATTCATCCAAAAAATTATATATATGAGAAAAGAATGAAAAATGAAATATTTATTAAGAAGTGCTTTTGTATTTTTAGAGAAACAATTCATTTGTTGATTAGTAATGACAATTATAGCTGCATTATATCATTTAATGTTTTAATTGTGTAATAACTATTATAAGCTTAGGTTGTCTTAGATGAAGGGGTTTCTGTAATGGCGTGATGGTTAATACTGAGTGTCAACTTGATTGGATTGAGGAATACAAAGTATTAATCTTGGTTATGTCTGTGAGGGTGTTGCCAAAAGAGATTCACATTTAATAAATGGGCTGGGGAAGGCAGATCCACCCTTAACCTAGTGGGCACAATCTAATCACCCTCCAGTGAATATAAAGCAGGCAGATAAACGTGAAAAAGAGAGACAGGCCTAACTTCCTAACCTACAGCTTTCTCCTGTGCTGGTTGCTTTCTGCCCTCGAACATCAGACTCTAAGCTCTTCTGTTTTGGGACTTGGACTGGCTCTCTTTGCTCCTTGGCTTGCAAATGGCCTATTGTGGGACCTTATGATTCTATAAGTTAATAGTTAATAAACTCCCCCTTCTCTCTCCCCCTCTCTCTCTCTGCTTTCTCTTCCTTATTAGTTCTGTCCCTCAAGAGAACCCTGACTAATACAGGAATAATGCAGGACAAAAATATAGGTGGAAAATGTCTTTTGGATTGGGTGAAAAATAAGTAAAACTTCATTATAACTAATAGTGTTATATCAAAAGTAAGCTTTTAATAAATAAAATATAATCTTTACTTATTAAAATTAATGATATTTTGTATTTTTCATTTTTTAGACCCGGGTCCTCAAACTATTTATTTAAGTGGCTGCATTCTTCCAACATAAGTGCCTTTTTGTATGTATTCTTACCAAGTCATCTTTTAATTTCTGTCTTCTATCTGAAGGCAGGTTGTTACTTTAATGCAGTATTCTTCACATTCACATTTGTTTGTGAGAATTTTTGCCCATTTCCCAAGGCTTTTTCCCAATCATTTACTCCCTAAATGCATTCCAGCTTTCCTAGTTTCTTCTGATCTGCAAGGGCAGAGGGAGTTACTATGAACCCTAGGCTATCATAGCACTCTCTTCACATCTCAATTACTACACTTACACCTTATTACAGTTATTTCCTAAATAACGGCCTATCTTCTTTTACAAAATAATTGACTGAATGTTAACAGATGCAGGAAGCAATCCTAAAGAAAAGTTAAAAATCACCGATATGGACAAAGGAACATGAATGTGGACAAAAAGTTCAGTGAGAAAAGTCCAGTGTCATGGCATTTTTAATGGTGAAGTCTCTAATGGAACTCAGAGTTTCCCTCAGACACAGTATAAAAGAGGAATATAATCATTGAGAAAATATTTTCATACCACTTTATTAAAAAGTAAATTTTCATGTGGTATTGCTTATACAGTGTTTCATGGGGTACTCTGTAAATATTGATGAGAGAATGTCAATAGTAGTTAGGAGGCAAGTATGTTGAAAAAAAATATAGTGATTACTTTTGTATCATTGTTTCCTGTAGATTTTATACTTAAAAACTCAAAGCTCAACGTCAGTATGTGTATGTAACTTAACAAAAGAATTTTACACAGAGATAAGCATGTAGATTCAGAACCATTTTTTTTAAATTTTTTTATTTTTTATTGCGTTTTAGGTTTTGCGGTACATGTGTAGAACATGCAAGATATTTGCATAGGTACACACATGGCAGTGTGTTTTGCTGCATTCTGCCCCTTCACCCACATTTGGCATTTCTCCCCATGCTATCCCTCCCCTGCTCCCCACCCCACTGTCCCTCCCCTATTCCCTTCAATAGACCCCAGTGTGTAGTACTCCCTTCCCTGTGTCCATATTTTCTCATTGTTCATCACCCACCTATGAGTGAGAATATGCGGTGTTTCATTTTCTGTTCTTGTGTTAGTTTGCTGAGAATGATGTTCTCCAGATTCGTCCATGTCCTTACAAAGGACACGAACTCTTCATTTTTGATTGCTGCATAATATTCCATGGTGTATATGTGCCACATTTTCCCAGTCCAGTCTATCATCGATGGGCATTTGGGTTGGTTCCAGGTCTTTGCTATTGTAAACAGTGCTGCAATTAACGTGCATGTGTCCTTATAGTAGATCGATTTATAGTCCTTTGGATATATACCTAGTAATGGGATTGCTGGGTCAAGTGGAATTTCTATTTCTAAGTCCTTGAGGACTCACCACACTGTCAGAACCATTTTTTAAATATAAAGTATGCACAGTAGAGTTTTATAATTCTCTGTTGAACATGCCTGTCTTTTGCATTACCAAAAGACAGCAGGTTCATTTTAAATTTCCTTATATCTAGTTAACAATAACAAGGTCAGTATCAGAGACATAGAAAGTACTAAATGAATTCCACCACTTTCTGTTTGAATAAGTAAATAAAACATACTGTCCAATGTTAGCCATTACATATAGTATCTATGGTTCTTTTTATACTTTGAAGATAAAATGAAAATTACAAGCCCGATAGCAAAACAGGCCAATTTTGATTTGCACATATCAATGTATGATCTTACACACACACACACACACACACACACACACACACACACACACGCACACTTTATTTTCACTCTTTGACAATTGGTTTAGTGGTTTAAATTATACAATGTTTCCCTCAACTCTGTTTGTTGATTCAGATCCTTTCAGAGCAGTAGTGCCTATTTGTATTCATTTGTTTCCATGTTTCCTGGAGTAACAGTTTGTTCACAGATCCTATTTGTTTCTTGAGCTCTCTTTTCTCGTTGTTATGTTTTGTGTGGTCAACTACACCTTATAGGTTTTCCCATTTGAATTATCTGGCATGGAATGGTGAAATTTTAACATCTCAACCTTGTCTGAAAATTTTCCTTGTTCCACTGAAATGGAGTTGAGCTTTGGTGAGATGGTGTTAAATATGGGTTGGCTACAGCTTTGTCTGCTCTTGTACACTTTCCAGAGGTTAAAATTACACTAGGTTGTACTTTGATGCCACAGAATTAATGACTAAATATTCAGTGTGTAGTATTATAAAGGTTCCTTGGCATAATTGGTATCTTAAACATCCTTTATGACATTTCCAGCCAAAAGGTGTGGAATTCAAAATCTCAGCATACCTATTCAAATTCTAGGGAATCTGAAAGCATAATGAAAAAAATTGAGGACTTAAATGTTCTAAACCACTTTAATAAGTTAATTATAAAATGAATTATTGAGTTAATGTGCACTTTACTTTCATGAAGAATCATTTTCCTTTAGTATTTCCTAATGATTCAAAAAATTTGAAAAGGGCAGATTTTAATGTTAGCATTTTAACTAATAGATTCTATTTTTCAAGTATGGGCTTCATCTAACTGTGGATAGTAGGGCTTTTCTACCGAAAAGATTTTCTTAGATTAAAAACTAAGGTGTGTGTGAGCCCCTGTATTATGTAAAAAGGTCCTGTCCCTCTGCTCTACTGATCTCCATTGCATTTACAGACTTCATCATGGTAATATATTCATTTGTTCCATTTTCTTTTCTCATTAGGTCTTTAAATTCATTAACAAAATGCTGTAGCATTTAGAGCTTTACATTTGACTTTTTACAAAGCTGTGCAACTGTTGGGAAAAGTTTCAAAGGAGAAAAGACAGAGTGCCCACATAAATTGGTTATGAGTAACATATAAACAGGGAACAACAAACTGTGGAAGGCTGCAAGAGGCCTCTGAGGAGGAAGGCCTCTCCATGCCTCATGTTCTGGTGCAGGGGGTGACCTAGACTCTGTTACCATAAACATTGTGCTCAAGGATGTAAACCCTTTCATAGCACTATGACGTAGCCAGACTTGTAGGCTCCTTGTAAGGCACATGTTCCATCAGCTGTACATAGATAATAAGCTAAAGATAACCACATATTCTTGTTTTGTGAAACTCCCAAACCACCACTGTTATCAATCTTTAGAATGATACACCAGTTCCATCTCACTGATTCAGTTCTGGCTCACTGATTCACTCCACCATCACCCTCTCCTCACCATCACTCCACCCCTACCCTATAGATCTAAGTGATTGTAACCAATAAATACTGTGGATGATCAGAGTTTGGGGCCTTCACTGTCTCCTCCAAAATAATGAGTGATGGCCCCCTAGTCCCACTATCTCTTTTAATGTCTTTTTCTCATTCCTTTGTTGCCACCATATACAGGGCACCCACAGGTGATATAAGGCTGGTTCCTTACATTCTGGTGCCCAACGTGGGGCTCATGATTCCCTACATTCTGGCACCCAACATGAGGGGCTCATGGATCCTAACATGTGACCTGTTCGATATTCTCTAGTTTATTTTACTTGCAGTTCAACTCAAATAAACACATATACATAGTTGAGTTACACAAATGTGATTTAATTAAGGCAAAAAAGGAATTCAATAAGTCAGAACCAGTTTTTAAGTAATAAAGTTAATATTTTTTCAAGATGAGAAAAGGGAATAAGAAGACTACACTATACCTAGCAGGGGACATACCATAATCATGAAGGTAGTTTTCCCAGAGCGAGGCTTATCCATTGCACTCTGGATGTGCCGACCCCAGCGATTTCCCCAAATGTGGGAAACTTGACTGCATGATTTATGGTAGTGGGGGCCTGTGTTCATGCTTCCCCCCGAAGAAAGTTCTTTTATTAAAAAAAAAAAAAAAAAGACTACACTATAAAAATGGGCTAAAACATGTAAGTAGAATTATTGATCTCCATCTTAAACTTGAGTCTTTTGTATTATGTTCATTCACTCAACCATAAAAATCTTTTTTGAGGCATACTCAGGGCAAGGATTTCTGGGAATTAAGCATCAGTTCTTCCAATTCCAGAACTTCAGGAAGCTGTAATCTCTTAAATGAATAATAGACATATAAATATCTACAATAGTTGATGAAGATATAAATACAGATCTACAGGTTTTAGAAAATTAAAAGAGTATTCCAACTGAGGAAACAAAGAGCTCTCTAGAAGGGATGGAAATTGAGTTAGAAAAGACTAGAAGAATTTTGATAAATATTAGTAGAGGAAGGCATTCTAGGCAGTTGGAAAGCTAGAGTTTAAGTATAATAAGAGAATCATAGACTTTTGGTTTGTTTTACTTTTTCATAAACATTTTTTAAGTAAGAATCATTTTGACTAACTAAATTAAACTTCTAGACAGATATAGAATATGGAACTGAAGTCTGCAAATGCATTTTCACATTTTCAAGGGCACTTAGAATGTTTACAAATAAAAGAATCATATCTGGGGCATAAAGCAAATTTTACTGGGTGGTTAAAGCAATGAAAATTTATTTCTCACAGTTTTGTAGGCTGGGAAGCACAAGATCAAGGTGCCAGCAGACTTGATGTCTGTTGAATCCTTATCTCTTACTCACAGAATGGCTGCCTTCTTGATGTATCCTCACATGGCCTTGAGAGAGATCATCTCTCTCCTGTGTCCTCTTAAAGGGGCACTAATCCCATTCATGAAGGCTTCATTCTAATGGCCTAATTACACCCCAAAGTCCCACTGCCCAATCTTATAACACTGGAGATTAGGATTACGTATGTGAATTTTGGGGGTACAAAATCAGTCAGTGCATAGCACCTGACATTAAAAATTTGTCTTTTGCCTTCCTCTTTAGCCTTATATTCAACCACTTTAGTGCTCCATTTCTTCCAATAATGTCTGACCTAAAATAATCACATATTACTTTTTACAAATTATTTATGCTTATTGAGATATAATATACCTCATAAAATTCTGTCAGTGTCATTTCCAACTTAATAATTTTAGTAAAATTTTACTACCATCACTGCAATCCAGTTTTTCAATAATTCAATCACTTTAAAAATTACGTTGATACCATTTTAAATTAATTTCTATTATTCATTTTAAATTAATTTCAGTCTTAGGCATCCTTGGTCTGATTTTCAGTCTGCATATATATTCTGTCTTTTCTGTATATTTCTATAATTTAAATCATACAGTACAAAATATTTTGAATCTAATATGTTCTTGAGGTTCATTATTTGAGATTTACTATTTCATCTTTTTTATTGCTAAACAGTATTTCATTGTATAGTATATAACATTTTGCTTATTAAATCAACAACTGATGAATATTTTGATTGTTTCCAGATTTGAGCTGACATTAATTATGTTACTAAGAATATTTATTTACAAGTTGAGGTGTGGTCATATGTTTTTATTTCTCTTGAGTAAAATACTAGTAATAGAATTGCTGGATTATAGAACAGATTTATGTTTAACTTTAAGGCTGCAGTCCCCAATGGTTTTGGCACTAGGGACTGTTTTTGTGGAAGACAATTTTCCATGGATGGAGCAGGGACAGATGGGGGATGGTTTTTGGATGAAACTGTTTCACCTCAGATCATCAGGCATTAGATTCTCATAAGGAGCATGCAGCCTAGATCTCTCACATGCACAGTTCACAATAGGGTTCCCACTCCTATGAGAATCCAGTGTCACCACTGATCTGACAGGTGGTGGAGCTCAGGTGGTAATACTATCTTGCCAACCGCTCACCTCCTGCTGCGTAGTCAGGTTCCTAACAAGCCAAATACTAGTACTACTCCATGGCTTGCGGGTTGGGAAACGCTGCATTAAAGAACTAATAAAACGTTTGCCACAGTGACTATGCAATTTTACATCTCTGCCAACAATATATGAAGGTTCCAATGTCTTCACATCCTGGCCAGTTCTTGTGCTTGCTATTGCCTTCTTTATTATAAATCTTCTATCAGGCATGTAGCATTATTACATTGTAGTTTAATGTACATTGTTTACTAAGGAATGTTATGAAACACCTTTTTATTTATATACATCAGCTACTTGTATATCTATGGTGAAATGCCTTCTCAAGCCTTCTGTCCATTTTCTTGCTGAAGTTGTTTGTCTTATTGAGTTGTAAGTGTTCTTTAAATATTTTGAATATAAGTTATTCATGGATATTTTATTTACAAACATTCTCCCTGCCTATGGACTATCTTTACCTATGTTTTGGCCAGAAGTTTGAAAATATGAGTTATTACATTTATGCCTAAAATGTATTTCATTCTAATTTTTTGTGTATTAATCTTAGAAAGGGGTGTGAAGATTTTTGTTGTTGTTACTGTTTTTAAATTTGGCTATTCAATTATCTCAGATCCCCATTTAGCAAAAGTATTCTCCATTACCTATTGAATGTCTTGGCATCTGTGTTAAAAAATCAATTGACCAGAAATATATAAGAGTTTATTTCTGAATTCTCATTTATTTCTCATTTACATGCAAGCCTGTCATTATTCTACTATCATATTGTCTTCATCAGTGAAGTTTTACAATAAGTTTTGAAATCAAATCCTCTAGCTTTGTTCTTTTTCAAAGTCATTTTTCCATATCTTTTTAAGTCAGCTCACCAAATGTGGTGGCTCACGCCTATAATCCCAGCACTTTGGAAGGCCGAGGCAGGTAGATCATAAGGTCAAGAGATCGAGACCATCCCGGCCAACATGGTAAAACCCTGTCTCTACTAAAAAATACAAAAATTAGCCGGGTGTGGTGGCACACACCTGTAGTCCCAGCTACTTGGGAGGCTGAGGCAGGATAATTGCTTGAACCCAGGAGGCGGAGGTTGCAGTGAGCCAAGATCGTGCCACTGCACTCTAGCCTGGTGCCTAGTGACAGAGCAAGACTCTGTCTCAACAACAACAAAAACTGCCTATGAATTTGACACATTTTGGTAGGAAAGCTACTTTAACTACATTGAAACTTTCAATTTATGAATATAAAGGATCTATTTATGTCTTTAATTTTTCTCAGTAAAGTTTTGTGGACCCATTTATACAAATTGTTTATTATTTTATTCAGTTTATTTCCAGGTATATTATTCTTTCTTATTCTATTATGATTTGTAAACTTTCGTTGTTAGATTTAATGTTGATAAAAAATATAATTGATTTTTTATTATATTAATCTTTAGCTGATGAAGAAAATTTAAAAGCTCTATTATACCACTCCCCACCACAATACTTATTTCCCACATGCAAATAACTGCTATCAGTTTGAGTTTTCATTTCTTCTGATGCTTACTTCCATGTTGATAAATAAATTTTAATTTTAGACATCAACTGTTTTTTCCCTAAATATAAAGTGAGTCCCACCTTGTTTTTCGGTACACCGTTTTTCCTTCAAAATGCTGGTAGTTATTTTTTGACATTCATTTTAAACAGTACTCTTAGTGTTTCAGTTTTCGTGAGGAGCAGAACAGCAAAGCATCACAGATTCTCCACCTCCTCACTTAAAAAATAATAGGCAACAACAATGGGAATGAAAAAAATCTCCACAATTTGGCTGGGCGCAGTGGCTCAAGCCTATAATCCCAGCACTTTGGGAGGCTGACGCGGGTGAATCACGAGGTCAAGAAATCGAGACCATCCTGGTTTACAAGGTGAAACCCCGTCTCTACTAAAATTACAAAAATTAGCTGAGCGTGGTGGTTTGCGCCTGTAGTACCAGCTACTTGGGTGGCTGAGGCAGGAGAATTGCTTGAACCCGGGAGGCCGAGGTTGTGGTGAGCAGGGATCATGCCATTGCACTCCAGTCTGGGTAACAGCAAAACTCCGTCTCAAAAAAAGAGAAAAAAAAAATCTCCACAATTTATACCATTAGTGAGAAAGACTTGGTGATTTCTGACAAATTCCCTTTAAGATGTAAATGAGCAGGGAGCAGGGGGCATTCAAACTTAGCAGAAGTACTGCAAATATCTGTGACTGTGTGGTAGGCATCATGGGGGGAAAAACCTAGAGAAAGCAGCACCCAGAGAACATCCTTACCCCTAGTGGAAAGTGATTTAGCCAATTATGAGAATAAACAGGGTAGCAAAGGAGTGCTGTAAGTGGCTAAAAGGGACTTATATTGAAGAAACTGCTATCACTGTAACAATGAAAACAGTGACTTAGCTGATAAAGTTTCTTCCCTACATGTCCAAGTTTCTTCCAACAGGTCCAAGAAAATACAAAACTTATATTTAAACATCAATACTAATTTTTTAAAATGAGAATATAAAGATTTCTTTTTATTCTTTTTTTTTTTAATAATAATTTTTATTTTAAAAAAATGAGAATATAAAGATTTTTTATTGGAGTATTTACACTTAACATGAGATCTACTCACTTAAAAATTTAAATGCACAATATTGTTAATTATAAGCTCTGTTTTACAGATTTCTAGAACATTCATCTTGCACAAATGAAACTTTATACCCACTGGACAGCAACTTTCCATTTCTTCCATCCCTCAGTATCTGGGAATCCCCATTCTGCTCTCTGTTTCTATGAGTTTGACAATGTTAGATACCTTATAGATGTTGAATCATGAGATATTTTTCTTCTGTTACTGGCTTAGTTCATTTAGCACAATGTCCTCCAGATTCATTCATTTTTGTCGCATGTGGTAGGATTTCCTTCTTCAAATGTCCATTGATGAATGAATTAATAAAGAAAATGTGGTATCTGCATACAAGGGAATACTGTTGAGCCTTTCACTAATTTTTGTATGAGGGTAATAATACTGGTTTCTTTCAGCACTTTAGATTTATTACTCCATTGTTTTGCAGACTCCACTGTCTTTGATGAGAGATCTGCTGTTAAGTTTATTATTTTCCTTGTATATGATGTGTCAGTATGTTTTTTTTTTTTTTTTTTTTTTTGCTGTTTTCAAAATTTTACCTTTGTCTTGGACATTGGACAACTTAATAATAATGTGGCTATTTTGGATCTTTCTGTGCTTATTCTGAGATTCTCTGAGCATTTCAGACTGTATGTTCCTCAAATGTGAGAAGATTTTAGCATTCTCCCCTAATCTGTGTGTTCACATGTACTCCATGGTCATGGAGTTTTGCATTCTTTGATTCTGCTCTGGTCTCTGCCAGACATATATATAGTTTCTGATCAAACTGATACAGATGGAGAAGTTATCAGGCTCTCTATTCTTATCTAATTTCCTGGAATTCCCTTTTATAACCTACCTAGTTCAATGGAGCATTTGCTTACCTTAAGCAGACTACAAACTCAGGGTGGCAGAACTGGTGGGCCTCCCATTTGCTTGCCACTGAGAGTACCACATTTATTGACAGTTTCCAATCTGGTGTACCTCCTTCCCTTAGAGACAGGAAAGATGCTGAGTTTCATGGTTTTACCTACTCTGATTGAGCACTCATGTTCACAGGTCTGCAGAGATGACGAGAGCAACTTTAGTTCAAAATGCAATAGAGTATTATTGTTCTTATCTGAAATTCAATATTTCTCTGTATGCATTTGTCCAATTTCCAGTGCACTACAATGGTTGTCTTTGAATAGTTTTGTCAGTCTCTAAAATTACTTTTTGGGGAAAAGAGTTTTAAAAAATCTCTTTATAACATTATATTGTAGAGTAATCTTTGTCTTCCTTATTTTTAAAGTTTTTTTTAAAACTGTGTTGAATAAATTACTAAGTGAACAAATCAATTATTATGTTACAACTACCTTGTAATAGTCTATATATTTACAACTCAAATACATACTTGGCAAAGGCAGAGCCCTTTCATTCCAAACTACTTCAAAGTTTTATATTATATAATGTTTTAAAATGTAATAAACATAGATAAATGGAACAAAGTAGAGAGCCTAGATGCCTAAGTTTTTGGGAAAAGTGCAATGTCAGTTCATTGGAGGAGGAATAGTCATTTCAATAAATTTGTCACCATTTCAATAAATTGTGCAAATGGAATTGGACATCTATGAGTAAAGGAAACAAATTTTGACCTAAACCTCACATCATATGTAAATATTAATGCAAACAGGATTACGAATTTAATGTAAGATATAAAACCATAAAATGCTTAGAAAAAAATTAAGAAAATCTTTTGGACCTACAACTAGGCAAATAGTTTTTATATGAGACACAAAAAGCATAATATGTGAAAGGAAGATTTTATAAATTGGGCTTCATAGAATTTTAAAAAATTGCTTTGTGAACATCCTCTAAAGATATAAAAAAAATTATAAACGGAGAGAAAATATTTGCAAACCACATATTCAACAAAGGGCTTGTATCTAGAATGTAAGAAACTCTACAAGCTGAACATTAAACAATAATTCTAATTACAAGATGGGAAAAAGATATGAACAGTTATTTTACAAAAGAAGAGATAAAGATGACAAATAAGTGCATGAAAATATGTGCAACATCATTAGACATTAGAAGGCTGCAAATTAAAACCACAATGAGATAGCACTGAATACCTACTAAAATGGATATGTTTAAATAATAGAGATAACATCAACTGCTAAGTGAGAATGTGGAGAAACTTGATCAGTCATATTTTACTCTTGGTAATGTTAGGTTCTATAATCACTAGGGAAAATTACTCGACTTAAAATCTAGCAATTACACTCTCAGATACTAATACCAGAGAAGTGTAGACTTATTTTCAAGCAGAAATTTGTACACAAATTTTCATAGAGTCTGTATTTGTAATAGCCTTAATTGAAAAATACTCATGTATCTTTCAGTGGTTAATAGTTACACTGTGTGGTACATTCACACTATTTGATTACTACCCAGCAATAAAGTGAAATGAAATAATGATACATGCAACACTGTGAATGAACTTCTGAAAATTATGTGATTAAAAATACAAGTATCAAAAAATATACAGTGTGTATATAATCCTATTTGTCGAATACTTGTGAAACAAGCAGAGAGATGGATGCTGATTAGTAATTGCCAGGTGTTGAGGGCAGGGGATTGAACAGCTACAAGGGGGTAGCAAGAAGGAGAATTATGGTAATTGTGATAGCAGTTATGTATCTTGATGATGGTTTTAGTTACAGAAAGCTGTCTGTGATAAAATTGCACAGAGCTATACATACTCAGATACTGCCTCTGCTTTAACACAAGTGTATGTGTAGCTGGTGAAATCTGAATAACCTCTGTGACTTGAACCAATGCCAGCTTTTTGGTATTGATATTGTACTATAATTCTACTTGATGGTAACACTAATTGGAGACTGAGTCATTGGTTTGGGGTGCCTCCCTGCACATTTATTTCTGACTTCCCGTGAAGCTATAATTATTTCAAAGAATTTTTTTTTAATTTTGAATAAGAAAAAATTCAAAGTTGAAAAATAGTGGAAGATATAAATAATAAACATGGCTAATTAAAAAATTTTAAAACACAAGAACATAGAAGAAAATTAAGAAAATAAATAAAAACCCAAACAGCATGACCGATTCTCACACATAGGGAGAACTACTGTTGATATTCTGGTATACACATTTTTCTTTCTTTTAATGCATGTAAGACATATTGTTTCATAATAGACTTTAAAAATATTACATTGTGAGTATGTTCTTGTCTAAATATTCTTCTATATCATTTTAAATGTTTACATAAGAGTGAAACATGGGCAAGTGCCATAACTACTAAAGAAATGATTTTTGGACATTTAATTAGGTTCTGATTTTTATTATGGCAAATAGATCTGCACTAAATATTCTTTCAGGCTTTTCTTTACATAAACTTGTAATTATTCAGGATACATTTCTAGACATGGTAATGGTAGGTAAAAAATTAGGCATATTTCTAGTTTTCTGATGTATATCAAAAAGTTGCTCTTGGCTGGGTGTGGCGACCCCCACACTTGTAATCCCAGTACTTTGGGAGGCCAAGGTGGGCAGATCACTTGAGGCTAAGAGTTCTAGACCAACATGGTGAAACCCCATATCTACTAAAAATACAAAAATTGGACAGGTTTGGTTGCAGGCACCTGTAATCCCAGGTACTCGAGAGGCTGAGGCAGGAGAATCTCTTGAGCCCAGTGGGCAAAGGTTGAAGTGAGCTAAGATCACACCACTGCACTCCAGCCTGGATGACAGAGCGAGACTCCATCTCAAAAATACAAACAAACAAACAAACAAAACGTTGCTCTCGAGCATTGTACCAATTTATATTCCCACTAAGAATATTTTAAATTTGTCTCACAAGTTCATATATTAAAAAATGCTGATTATCATTAAACTATGTTTTAATATAGAATATTATCTGTCCATAATGATACATTAATATGTCATCAACTTAAGAGGTGAAAATAATCTTATTATTTTTAAAAATTTGCATTAACTTTGTTTTATATTTATTGGCCATGTTATTTTTCTTTGGCGATTTGGTCATTATATCCTTCATCCATTTTGTGTTAGAATATTTAGCATTTTTTCTAAACAACTTTTGACCTAACCAGCTTAAAATAACATTCTATATTCATATTCGGTTTCAGAGGTGTTAAATTACTTATAAATCGAAATAATATATTACATGTGCACACTATATTATGCTTTTTTTAAATTTCATAAAATTGCTTATCTTGCAGCTGTCTTTGGGGGGTGTTTAATAAACCAAACACTGTGCTACATTTTAGTAGTTTTGAAAGTGCATAAGAAAACAGATGTAATTCTCTAACAACTAAAACCAAAGAGTTTGATAAAATACTGTCATTTTTTCTGTAATATATTTCAGTTTTTAGCATGTAAAAACTTTAAATATTTATTAGTAAAAATTGATATGTGTTATTTTATTTCATTTACTTTATGATCATTAGATATGATTATAACCTTATTCCCAAGATCTCTCTCAGATATTACATAATAAAGATTTTAAGTTATTTTATAAAGAGATAAAAATTCTTTTGGCTTTTATGACCATTTTTCAGAATGCGGAAGTCTAGGGGTTACTATAAACACACATCAGGTATTTTATATCCTACTTTTCCAAATTACAGACTTTATGTGAAAATCCTTTAACATCTCATTGCAATGATTTAACCATCTGTGAAATGTGTGTAGTAAGAATACTTGGTGATTTGAAGCTTAATTAATGTTACAAATGTCCTTTGAAATCCCCGGATTAAAAACAAAGGTACTAAAATTGCAAAATTTATGAAATTATAATTAGGTTATTTTTCTTTCAAATTTATGATGCATTATTGATAAGCATGATAGAAACAAAGATAATTTTTGAAGGCTGGTCACATTTACCATCTGTATATACTTGGGAGCAAAAGTAATAAGCTTCTAAATAAGAGACATAATACAAAGTGACTTCTTAAAACTTAAGAGATGCCATCTCACACCAGTTAGAATGGTGATCATTAAAACATTTGGAAACAACAGAAGCGATGCAGAGAAATAGGAATGCTGTTACACTGTTGGTGGGAGTGTCAATTAGTTCAACCATTGTGGAAGACAGTGTGGCGATTCCTTAAGGATCTACAGCCAGAAATAGCATTTGACCCAGCAATCCCATTACTGGGTATATACCCAAATGATTATAAATAATTCTACTAAAAAGACACATGCACACATATATTTATTGCAGCACTTTTTACAATAGCAAAGACTTGGAACCAACCCAAATGCGCATTGATGATAGACTGGACAAAGAAAATGTGGCACATATACACCCATATACACCATGGAATACTATGCAGCCATGAAAAAGGAAGAGTTCATGTCCTTTCCAGGGACATGGATGAAGCTGGAAATCATCATTCTCAACAAACTAACACAGAAACAGAAAACCAAACACAGTATGTCTCACTCATAATTGGGACTGGAACAATGAGAACACATGGACACAGGGAGGAGAACATCACACACAGGGGCCTGCTAGGGAGTGGAGTGCTAGGGGAGGGAGAGCATTAGGACAAATCCCTAATGTATGTGGGGCTTAAAAGATAGATGATGTGTTGATAGGTGGAGCAAACCACCATGGCACATGTATACCTATGTAACAAACCTGCAGGTTCAGCACATGTATCCCAGAACTTAAAATAAAATAAAAATAAATACAAATTAAAAAAAAAATTAAGTACCACCAAATAGCTGCTGCAGCCAAATAGCAAACAAACAAATAAAATCAACCATAGCTTATATCTACAGTTTATTTGTAACATGAAAATGTCATGTTTTCTCAACACAGTTTTGGAAATTCAGTAATGTATGTAATAAAGGTATTTTATTGTTATCCTGTGGGTTCTTTTCACAGTATTATGCAAGAAGACATCTTAAGAGTAACTCTTTTAGGCTTTGAGTTTTATTTCCTGGAATAAATGTACCAAAAGAATATTGTGTGTGTGTGTGTGTGTGTGTGTGTGTGTGTGTGTGTGTGTGTGTGTGCATGCACACATGAGGGGAGGGAAGGGAGACAGAAAGAGAGAGAATGGGTGTAGTCATCTTTTAATGAATCAGAAAAATATGTCCAAAATTTATGTGAGGTATTACTAGTACCATTTTTATGTTTTAAAACTTTTTCCCATCAAAACGATGCATGTTTTGTTATTGACTTCACTCCCTTTCAGCCTCTCCAAATCCCTCCAGATATCTTGTTGTCTCCTAATTTGTGTGAATACTCTTTCAGATTTCTGTGCTTCTGAGTTGTTGATAGAAATATTTTAATACTTTATTAGCTAGGAAACATATCCTAAAACTAAGGTACATTCTCCAGTGAGAATGGTTTGAATTCTTTTGGTAAGTTATTTAACTTTTACTTAAAATTATTTCTATTTTTGACATTATGTGGGTTGATATAAATCATAAATGTTTTCTATACATTAATGGTTATAATGAATAATAGATACTCTTTAAACTATAAAATATTTATGTGTAAGAAATATTTTATAAGTCCACATTTTATTACTTCATTTTCTTATGATGTTCTGCAATGGCTTAGTCCTAGGAAAATATCTGAAGTAGGTACCATGGCCATGATTCTCTATGATCAGACCACAGTATCTGCCTCTTCAGCCTCTTTTCAGCACACTTTCCTCAATTTTCTCAGTTCTGGGTTTGCTAGAATGCCACCTTTATCCTCAGTTCTTAGTAAACCTATTGTTTTTTTAAATTAAATTACTTCATTTCATTGTTTATCCAGTCAGCATTCAAGAGCCAGTTGTTCAGTTTCCATGAAGTTGTGCAGTTCTGAGTTAGTTTCTTAATCCTGAGTTCTAATTTGACTGCACTGTCTTCTGAGAGACTGTTATGATTTCTGTTCTTTTGCATTTGCTGAGGAGTGATTTACTTCCAATTATGTGGTCAGTTTTAGAGTAGGTGTGATGTGGTGCTGAGAAGAATGTATGTTCTGTGGATTTGAGGGGGAGAGTTCTGTAGATGTCTATTAGGTTTGCTTGGTTCAGATCTGAGTTCAAGTCCTGGATAAAAATGCTAATCAATGATAGACTGGACAAGGAAAATGTGGCACATGGAATATTATGCAGCCATAAAAAAAAATGAGTTTGTGTCCTTTACAGGGACATGGATGAATCTGGAAAACGATCATTCTCAGCAACTGACAGAAGAACAGACAATCAAACACCTCATGTCCTCACTCATAGGCGGGTGTAAACAATGAGAACACATGTACACAGGGAGGGGAGAATCACACACTGGGATCTGTTTTGGGGGAATAGGGGAGGGACAGCATGGGTAGGGAGGGTGGGGAGGGATAACATGGGGAGAAATGCCAGATTTAGGTGATGGGGGGTTGGAGGCAGCAAACCACATTGCCATGTATGTACCTATGCAACAATCCTGCATGTTGTGCATTACCTCAGAACCTAAAGTGTAATTATATATATATACACACACACAAACACACACACATACACACACACACACACACACACACACACACACACACACACATATATATATATAAATTAAATTCCAGAACTTTTCAATTTCCTGTGTTTGAAGACTGTCCCAAATTCCATATTTTATAGCTTTCAAAAAGTCAGTGCCTTCCAGATTATTATCTTCCCTGCAGTGTCACATTTGAAACTTAATTTAGTGCATCATACTCTTGTAATAACTTAATACATTTTCACAACTGCATAACAAATTTGTTATTCACTTATAACTGGTGCCACATAAGACAGGACACCAATTTTTATAGTTCATTATTTTACCACTATTGTCTTGCCCAGTGCCTGACACTCAGGAACACTTTGATAAGTATTTATTGATATTATTGGTGATGTATATTTTCCTCTGGTGTTTATATCTGAAATACACATCACCAATAATATTAATACATGTATATTTATTGATATTGGTAATGTATATTTCAGATATAAATACCAGAGGAAAAGTTTAGAACTACTCTAGAAATAATCTAATGTTGTATATATCTTTATAAAATATCATGTATTAATCAGTTGTCTAAATTCCCATTTACCCATCTTTACAGGTAAGGTAAACCACAAATAGCCCACTTAATTTTTGGACAGCACTATTTGTTAATATGTTAATTATTTTTATATCAATTTTTAAGCCTTCATTATTTCTTTCCTAATGAGAGGTATATTAGACTGTTAACACTTGATTATGTTTTTATTCCTTATGATCATTAATATCCTTGATGATATATGAGTGTGAATATAAGATAAATAAATGGCATATTATGAGCAATTATCAGCAAACTAGTAATGAAATTAAGTTACATTATAATTGGAGTGAGCGATAAGGCCATACCATTTTTTAAACTCTAGCCTCTGTGATATGTAATAATAATAATGTTAACACATTCTGAGCATCTTCTACATACTAGGCTCTGTTCTAAGTGTCATAAATACAGTAACTCATTTGCAATAACAACTATTTGGTGTAGTTTAGTATTATCTCCCTGTACATTGTTATATAAATACAATTATTTGCCTTTTTGTAAGCTTCTGAGAGTGTAATTAATAAAGTTATCATTTATTAGTACCTTTGATGAGAATGGGTTTAAATTAGTATTGAAGGAAGGTATTTTGCCAAGTAAAGAATGATTTGGGGATGGGGGCTGTATCTGGCCAAGGCAATATTGGGAGCATTTGTATTGTGGGCAGAGTATGGAACTGCATCTCTGATATAAGAGAGTTTCCACAGAGAAGATGAGAGGAAGAAAATGAGTGGATAACATAAGAAAACAAACATCACTTACCTCATGATTCCAGAACCATGTCAACTGCCCCAGTGTTTTGTTTTCTGGAGCTCTTCAAGGAGAACTACAAACCACTGCTCAAGGAAATAAGAGTGGACACAAACAGATGGAAAACCATTCCATGCTCATTGTTAGGAAGAATCAGTATCCTAAAAATGGCCATACTGCCCAAAGTCAATTATAGAGTCAATGCTATCCCCATCAAGATATTGACCTTCTTCACAAAACTGGAAAAAAACACCTTAAACTTCATATGGAACCAAAAAAGGCCCACAGAGAGAAGACAATCCTAAGGAAAAAAAAAAAATCTGGAGGCATCATGCTACCTGACTTCAAACTATACTACAGGGCTACAGTAAGCAAAACAGCATGTTACTGGCACCAAAACAGAGACATAGACCAATGGAACAGAACAGAGGCCTCAGAAACAATGCCACTAATATACAACTATCTGATCTTTGACAAACCTGACAAAAACAAGGAATGGGGAAGGATTCCCTATTTAATAAATGGTGTTGAAAAAACTGGCTAGCCATAAGCAGAAAGCTGAAAGTGGACCCCTTGTTTATACCTTATACAAAAATTAACTCCAGATGGATTAAAGACTTAAACATAAGACCTAACACCATAAAATCCCTAGAAGAAAACCTAGGCAATACCATTCAGGACATAGGCATTGGCAAAGACTTTAGGACTAAAACACCAAAAGCAATGGCAACAAACATCAAAATAGACAAATGGGATCTTATTACACTTAAGAGCTTCTGCACAGCAAAAGAAACTATCATTAGAGTAAACCAGCAACCAAGAGAATGGGAAAATGTTTTTTCAATCTACCCATCTGACAAAGGGCTAATAACCAGAATCAACAAAGAATGTAAACAAATTTACAAGAAGAAAACAAACAACCTCATCAAAAGTGAGCAAAGGATATAAACACTTTTCAAAAGAAGACATTTATGCAGCAAACAGACCTATGAAAAAAGTTCATCATCACTGGTCATTAGAGAAATGCAAATTAAAACCACATTGAGATACCATCTCATGCCAGTTAGAATGGCAATCATTAAAAACTCTGGAGACAACAGATGCTGGAGAGGATGTGGAGAAATAGGAACACTTTTACACTGTTGGAAGTGTAAATTATTTCAACCACTGTGGAAGACAGTGTGGTGATTTCTCAAGGATCCAGAAATAGAAATACCATTTGACCCAGAAATCCCTTTACTGGGTATTTACCCAAAGAATTATAAATCGTTCTGTTATAAAGACACATGCACATATATGTTCATTGTGGCAGTGTTTACAATAGCAAAGACTTGGAATCAACTCAAATGTCCATCAGTGATAAAATGGATAAAGAAAATGTGGCACATATATACCATGGAATACTATGCAGCCATCAAAAGGGATAAGTTCATGTCCTTTGCAAGGACATGGCTGAAGCTGGAAACCATCATTCTCAGCAAATTGACACGATAACAGAAAACCAAATACCACATGTTCTCACTCATAAGTGGGTGTTGAGCAATGAGGACATATGGACACAGGGAGGGGAACATCACACACTGGGGTCTGTTGGGGGGTGGAGAGCCTAGGGGAGGGATAGCAGGGGTTGGGGAATTGGGGAGGGATAACATTAGGAGAAATATCTAATGTAAGTGACAGGGAAATTGATGTAGCAAACCACCATATCATGGATATACCTATGTAACAATCCTGCATGATCTCCACATGTACCCCATAACTTAAAGTACAATTTAAAAAAAAAGAAAATTAAACAGAGCCCTAGTATGTCAAATTTTGTGAATTTCAACATATCCACAGTCAGAATTCCTCTCAAGTTCATAAATCATTCTCACCCCACCCCAAGATATTATAATGGTTTTATCTTATTATTAGAAAATATTTTGGTTTCTCACCTATTAAAGGGACACTAGTTTTTCTACTTGCTGGTGTAAGCTTTATAAAGAATTGTCAGCATTAAAAACTAATTGAAAATTGCACTGTCTTTTCCAGAACTCACATGATGTTCAAAAACACAGTTCAATTCACAGAGTAAATTTAATATGTATTTTGAAGTACACCCAAATCATATCTTGAGATTTTCAATAATGGAGTAAGTAGTTATTACTTGTTTATATGATAATAACACTTTAAATTTTATCTCTAATACTATTTAAGGTAATATTTATATTAAAATTCTACTACTTAAATTTAAGTAGAGGGATTCTTCTAGAAACTTGTGAACCATTATAAATAATTTAATCCTGGCAAAATTCCCATATTCATGTTGCTTACTTTGAAGATTATTGAATGTTTGGAGGAGTTTCCATATGGTGCCATGATCTTTTCCTCAGTAAAGCTACATTTCAGAAATTTAGCAACTGACAACTTTTGGTAGACTTTAAAATAAATGACATCAATTATAAACCTTCCAGATTATTTTATATTTTTTAATTCTTCTCAAAAATATGTCTTAGCAAGTGACATATTTTTTGAAGTATTCCACAATATATAATATATAATATAAATAAAACATATGTTTGGTTTTTATATTATAATTTATAAAGTAGTTTGTAAAAAATATTATTCAATATATTTCACATATTATTGTAACCTGCCAATTTACAGATGGTCATCAAAGGGTTCATGAATGCTTAATTATATAAAAACTGTTGTGTGAATATGCTTATCAATGTACATTTTATTGTTGTTAGTTTTCCTGTGGAAGAATCCCTAAAGTTCATTTACTTAGCAGAGGGCATCTATAACCATAAAAAAAAATTAAGACTCACTGGATAGGTGTAAAATCATCATTATGTTCTTTCACTGTATGCTGATAAAAGTTGGCACTTGTCACTCAATTTGTGTCAAGGATTTTTGTTAAGTGATTTACATATAATATCTCATTTACTTGTAGTAACAATGAAGTAGGCTCCAATTTTATATATAGTTTATGATTGAGTAACAGAGATTTCATAATATGCCCCAAATCATCAAGCAAGCATTTGAACCTGGGATACCTGTTTCCAGAGTCTGTGCTATAATGCATTATGTTAAATGATATTTTATTAAACAGCCATATGGTTAAGTTATGGGCCTAACATTGATACAGTAACTTTGTATATGTTGTCTCTTAGGGACACCACAATCACATTATGAATTAAATACAGTTTATTGTCTACATTTATGAAAGAGAAAACTAGAATTTGGGTAGTTTAATATATAAATGGGATGATGTCTATACCACTTGACTTCAGATATTCCCATTGAATGGAAATTTCCCTTTATTTCTCTCCTTGTAGACATTACATGTAAAGCAAATAAAAGGTTTGAGAACAGAAAATATGCTCTGACACTAGTGTTTATGTACCACATAGGAAGGGTTAGAAATGCAATGACATTGAAATATGGGAAAAAGTCCAGCATTTCTATTTTTACTAAAAACAGTTTTCATGAAAAGGAATCATTATGGACAGCCAACTTTCCTTTAGAGTACCTTGGGATTTCTTAGCAGTTTAGATTTTTGCTAAACTCAGAAATCCTGGAGAAAATCCACAGATGCTAGCCTTGTTGGTGCTTATTGTTTGCTTTCCTCTGCCTTCCATCTCTTTACATTAACTAAATCCTGACTTAGCCTTAGGAGGCCACATCTGCTTAATGGACTGGAAGATCTACCTGCTCTAGTATTTCAGGTACTGTTTCTGATGAGAGTCCAAACCTGTTTCCCTGTTGTCTGTATCAGGAGTTCACATCTTGCACTTACCCCACCTCTTTAATCCTCCTATCTTTTTCCAACTCTTTATATTCTCTCCTCCTTCCAATATACCTTTGAACCTGGCTCATATTTGTCTTCTTTATCCTGTCAATCTTTTAACTCTCTGATTTTATTATCTATTCTGGCAGTCTATCTCAACACGGATGGAAATTTAATTGAATGCGATATTTAATACATATCAACCATGTACCAGGATCTCACTGAAACCTGGGAATGAACCATGAAACACATTGTAGTGTAGTGCAAGGAACATAGATAAGCACTACACTATGGTACTAAGTAGACCATAATATGTTATTTCCTAGCTGGGCAGCTTCATTCATTTACTTAGTGTACTGAAGCATTTTATCACACCAGTTAATAGAAATAATACATGTATCTCACAGAGTTATTCAGAAATACTACATGAAATTTTGTAAACTATAGCTTGCTAAGCATTTTGTAAATAAAAGTAACTAAAAGAAGACTATTCTTGGATCAATGATGATAATATAGTGTCATAAAGCAAGGATTATGAATCATCCAAATCTGAACAACAAGATCCATTTAAAATAATTTATAAATTGCAATGCTATGGTAAATGTTAATTCCCAGTTATTTATTCAAAAATTTTGTTGAGTATCTTCTGTGTGCTTGACTCTTCACTTAGAACTATATCAGATTCAAAGTCATGTAGAAAATGATTCCTGTTAGCATTTTGGCAAAGATCCTTGCAGTATTTATATATACCTATATCTACCTATGTCTAGACATCTGTAAATTCCACTTTTGTGAAGATAAAATCAGATTATACTATTTAAAAAATTAAATAAATATAATAAGTCTAGTCCATTTTCCACTTCCCTCCCACTTCAGCACTGGGACTGTTTTATTTATGACTCATTGTGCTAAAGGAAGTTAATAAAAGGGTTAAGATGAAGATGTTTCTAACCTAGTAGAGAAAATATACATTGTTCTCTATTACCATACTAAAATAAAATGTCTTGCCTGGTCATTCTCCATCCTCTAATTTTGATGCAATTTTTAAATTGTAGTTATTTATTTGCCATCAAGCATATCTATTTCCCACCTATCCCACTGAAATTAAAGTACCATGAGAACAGGATATTAACTATCTTATTCATGGCTATATCCCAGGATGTACACAATAGTTGGTATTAGAAGCTACTCCAAGCTTGTGTATTGTATAATAATGACTTTGTATGATTATATGAACATTCTCTCTTGCTCTCTCTCTCTCTTTCTTTCTCTCTCTCTCTCTCTCTCTCTCTCTCTCTCTCTCTCTCTCTCTCTCTCTCTTTCTCTCTCTCTCTCTCTCTCCCCCTTTCCCTTTCTCTGTTCTTCAAACTCTATGAGGGCATAAATTATGTTTATTTTTTTGTCTCCATATGCCTTCCAAAATTTTAAACACATACTGTTTAAAAATATTATAAATAATTGTTTATGTTTAAAAATGTATATATGTTTAAAAATATTATAAATAATTGATCAATTAAAGGGGAAATCAGACTTCTTTTCTTCATTTCTTTAGAAAATATCCATCATATAAACTTGCCTTTTCTTTCCAGAGTAACTTATGTTAGCCGTAATATAACCTTTTGGTTATGTTCTGATATTCGGTGATAGTTTTAATATGTTTATATTTATTGCCTCACCTAGATAACATGTTTATTATATTCTTTATTAGGGGCAAAGAGTTACTACATGCAAGTTGCTACATAACTGAATTTTTAATATCAGGCACAAATTTCACTTCCTCTATATCTGGCTATATCCTATATGGATCAGTGTTCTGTGTTATATTCCTTAAGAGTTTATGGGAGATTTCTATTAAAATTTTACTTTTTTTGTATTAGAATGTAAGTGGATTTGTTTCTTTTTCTTTTCTAAAAATCCTTTTATTGTAGCTTACAAAAAAAACAAGATAACATTTTAAGTAGGTAAGAAAGAGGAGGTAATAGGAAAACAAATGGTAATAGGAATGGGATCAATGGAAAAACTAGGCTGTGAAATACCAAGTATAATCTTTGCAAGGGTGAGCTGAGCAGCAGATTTAACTCTAAGTGGCTGTAATCATAAAGAGAGTAAAATGGTCTTTTATATTATTTACTATGACAAATATTAATATTTTTCTAAGGAATATAATTATCGCCAATAATAAGACTAGAAAGATTTCGCTCCCAGTTACCTTTGAGAAGATAATCGGTTTAAACCAATGAACAACATCTCTCAACAACAGTGCTACTATTGACGATTTTTCTTAGCATATTTATCACACACCACAGCCTCATTCTGCAGAGGCAAGTCCACCAGGGACCAGTGTTTTGTAGTCCAGGCCTGTGTCTTTCTGCTGATCTGGCTTAATCTGAGGAATTGGGATTGTGTTCTTTTAGGAAACCCTGTGCTTTTGACATACAGGTAGTAGTTTCCAGATCTATTCCCTTGGCAATACTTGGAGTGATGATACATTCATATAATTGAAGAAACTTTTGTAATTTTCCAGGGAAACTATTTCCCTGGGGCAGAGATATGGTTGCTCCAGACATGCAGTCTGCACTTTGAATAAAAGTACATTCTCATCACTGGTGGGAGCCTGGCAGGAAACCCCAGGACACAACAAAAGACCTAAAGCTAAAAAAAAAAATCAATAATCAAGGATTTACAAAGATAAATGAAATTTAATCAGACACCCTTGCAGTGGTTGTGTGAGTGAATCTAAACACTACCTTGGCCAATTTGGCTTGAAGTTCTTACTACTGACATTTTTTATTTCTATTCTTTGAACAAAATTGATGGCAAGGGAGGGATTCTGCTTAGTATCAGTAACAGGAGACAGAGCACAAGAGTAGGGGATTTTGCCCCAGCAACATGAATTTAGACATAGTCCTTGGAGAAATTGCACATTCTTTCTTGCATTAGATAGCTCCCTTTCTTTAATGATGACATTATTCCAGTTTGCAGATACACTTCAAGGAACATACAAAAATTAGATATAGAAGTAAATATCTCATAAAAAAAAGAAAAGGAATTATCATTTAAAAATGATTAATACTATAGTGTCACATAACCCAGACACTTGTGCAGTGAAGGACTGTAAAACATTAATGTCTTTGTGGAAAATCCCCTCTTCTTCATCATTATAGAGCTGCAGAGAGAATTATGGTGGTTACCAGAGGCTGGGCTGGGTGCTTGGCAGATGGGGAAAGGGGAAGATGTTGGTCAAAAGATACAAAGTTTTAGTTAGGAGGAGTAAAATTATTTTCATGTTTTGCACAGCATGGTGATTGGAGTTAACCAATAATGTATATTTCATAATAGCTAAAAGATGATTTTAAATGCTTTCACCAGAGAGAAATAATATTTTGGGTAATGGATATGCTAATTAGCCTGATTTAATCATTACAGAATGTTTACATGCTTGGAAACACCACATTGTATCCAATAAATATATGTAGACTGTTATTATTTCTCTGTCAAAAATAAATAAATTACCACAGAAAGCCATAATCATAAAAAGAACTCCGGTCCTTATGGCCATAGAACTCCCTTATCCTTATATTATTCTGGGTGATATGATGGTTCTCCCTCAAAGAATCCTTTGTAAACAGTATTAGAAAGGAGAAAGTTGTCCTTCCAGACTTGCTCTATACCAGCTGCCACACTGATTTCCTGGGATAGCCACAGCTCTGGCAGTTCCCAGGCTCATACAGCATTCATCTGAAGTCTGCTCTCACACATTTTCTGTAATAAGCAGGGCTTCTTTTACCTCCCCTAGTCCTCTTCCTTGTGTAGTTGCCCAGCTGGTATACCCACTTTTTCTCTCCAGACTTCTCCCACCCAAAACACACACACACAAGTGTGTAAGTATTTTTAAGACTATGAGCATTTGTAAACTTAATTGAGATAGAGTGGACTTTTTGTTAATCTGGAAATGTGAAGGATTCAAGCGTGTGGGTCTTATTTATACCCCAAATGATAAATCCAGACAATGTTGTGGTTACAGTTATACTGAGAAACACTGAGTTAACAAAGAACCAGTTTGTTGGGGCCATCCTCCTATGACTTCTGTGGTGCCTACACAGAGAGTACAGAGCTAATTGAAAGTCAGGAACCATATTTTCTTTATCACCTCAACAACCCTTTGTTACTGATGATAAATCCATATAGGTTTCAGCAACCTCAGTTTTTGTTTCCTCAGAGGAAAGAATTCAACTGAGGGGCATAAGGCAGAGTGGAGACCAAGGAAAAATTCAGAGCAGGAGTGAAAGTTTATTAAAAAAGCTTTAGAGCAGGAATGAGAGTAAATACACTTGGAAGAGGGCCAGGCAGACTACTTGAGAGATTAAGTGCACAGTTTGACCTTTTGGCTTGGGGTTTTATACACTGACATAATTCTGGGGTCTTGTGTTCCTTCTCCCCTTACTTTTCCCCTGGGGTGGGGTGGTTTGTATGCACAGTGACCTGCTAGCATTTGGGAGAGGCCACTTGTGCGGTGTGGTTACTGGAGTTGTAGCTGTGCTCATTTGAAGCATTTTTCTCTTACCAGTCTAGTGTTCCTAGAGAAGGGTCATTGCTATTTTATCCCTGAGTGTGCTTGAGCCCACTTGCCCAACTTCTGAGATCTTACTGGGAGGGTACTGCTCATGCTCACCAGTTTCAGATGTTTTTATCTATTGGGACACTGTCTTTCCCTGGTGCCAGCTGCGACCAATGATTATTTTAGAGAGACAGTGTAACATGCCTGAGCATCACCTCATGGTCTTCTGACATTCCTTGTGGGGGTGGGGAAGTCCTCTCCTGCCCTGCTCATGTCTGACTAGCTACCTACTGTAACATCTTTATGTCATAATGTCAAGCCTCATATAGTGCTTTGTATCTAAGAACGATGTAAGGACTTGACTAGAAGCACAGTTTTTCATTTTTGAAAATAAATGAAAATGTGCAGAAACTTCCTAGAATTTATAGAATTCACCTATATTCTACTGAAATATGAATAGCATTTATTTCATATGGCCATATTAACAATGATAAGAAAAATAATACATTTTGCAGGTTACTCTGTAATCTAAAATGTGCTTTCGTATTTATTGATTCTTATTTGTTCATCGAAGTTCTTTCAAACATGAAGGGAGAGAACCATCTATTTTAAATTATACCCTTTGATAAAATTGCATACAAACATTTCTACTTTCAGTTACACAGAGATAACAGAACTCAATTCTGTTTGAATAGGAGTTCCACTATATTTTCAGTTCTTTGCATATCAGTCTGGATGGCAACCAGCCCTTTATTTAGAGAATCTTCGTTTTCAGCTGTTGGCACTGCCATCCTTTCAGCTACTCTTAGCCTCTTGAGCCTCTGTATAATAAATAATACAACCTGCTGGAAGCCTTAAATTGGTCTAAATGTTTCTGATAATATGCCTGTGGAATGTTAGACCAGATTTTTAAAACTTCCCCAAAATATAGGAATTACAAAACATTTATGGGTTTAAAAGGGCATACATTAATGAACTGCCTGACTTTAGATGAGACATCCATTTTCCATCTCAATCACTGAGTACTTATTGCTATCTGCTATGTAAATAGCTGGGGAAGCTAACCACCTGTTATAAATGACCACACTCTTTACCGTATCTGCATTAAGCTGGATCTACAGGATTGCAGTATTAGTTTGGGAAGCAGTATATTAGAGACACAAACCCTAGATGAAAAATAAGTTCTTGTTCAGTTCTGAAAGGCAAAAAAAGCATTTGTTTCTCATTCACACCTACAAATCCTGCCTTATCATGCTGCTTTCAACTTCTAATCCCTGTGGCAGATTTCTGATAGCCTGGGAAGAAGTTAAAACTTCCATAGTGTTTCATACTTAGGGCACAGATAAGAAAGAAAATAACAAATGCAAGGCAAGCCCTATATTTTCATCTCAAATTATTCTCTCACAAAGTCCTAATGGGCAAGGTGGGATGGTTCAGGGATGAGTACTCTTTTAAGAATGCTTTCAAGCTTTTTGAAATATAGCTACTTTCACGCTAAGTGCTAAAGAAGAGGTTTTTGCAAAAAGAATTGTATTTGCTATTATTTGTACATATAATACAGACCTTTCTAGTCCTTGAGGTTTTGCACACTGATATATTTTAAGAAGCTAGATTTGTAGTCAAAGTGTTAAAATCTCATCCCATATGGAATATAAGAAAAAACTCAGTGTAGTTTAAGAATGCTGATAAACAGTCTGTATTTCCATTTACAATTTAGCTATTCCAAATTGTAGATGAACTTATTCCTAATTTTAAAGTTATACTAATTTTGCATACTTTTCTAATATTTATGAAAAGTTTGAAATGGGGCCAGTGACATTTTTCCAGTAAAATACTTTGTTGAAGATAGCAAACTCATTGAAGAGAACACTTGAACTCATAAATGGGAGGACATCTCAAGTAAGTGTCAGTGACATCTCAAGCATAATAGCCATAAATAATTCTCTTTTTCTTTGTCTTCTATGACAGTGCTGTTCTGTCCTTCCTGGCATTTCTCTTTTCTGTTAATTTGACCTCAATATTTTAACATTTATTAAGAAACTAAAATTGTTACTCTATTTCCACGGAAAGCACAACTCCTCTCATGAATTTGATATGCATTAATTGATCCATGAATGTTTACTATTAATTATAATTTTAACACAAAATGTCAACCTATTTATCTAAACTATTTGATATTTCCTATTTGCTTCCTTGCTATGTCATCAAACAAAACGTATCAAAAATGAAGCTCTATTGATGTCTATCTAACTTAGTGACAAGTGTGTGCAAGAGATTATAATAGATTTAACATTTATAGTCTTTACCATTAGATTGATATGTTACTTGACCACTGCTCTTCAATTTTATTAACACTTTCTGAATGTACTCTGTATATCAAGAGACCCAGTAATAATTGCTGTAGAAGCAAGGGTGAATAAAATGCTTTCTAGTCTTTTATTATAGCACGCCACAAAACTAGCTTCTGAATAAAGTGTCGCAAAATTAATTTGAATTAAATATATGAATTTTCAGGTGGTTAGGTAAATTTTCTACGATAACAGTAAAACCGTAACTTTTCTAAGATACAATAATGAAACCAAATAAATAAAAAGAACAGCTATTTTAAATAGGACGTAGAGGGCATTATCAAAAAGAGAATTTAGGTTATCCTGGATATATGCATATACATGTGTATAGACATACTATATATGTGTGTGTGTTTGTGTGTTTGTTTGTATGTGCATGTGTGTGTATGTTTATATATACAATGTGTGTGCTATGTGTGTGTGCATGTATATATAGAGTACATACATACTATACACATGCTAACTATATATATATATAATGTATGTTTTTGTATATATGAATGTAAATGTATGCATGTATACATACATATATACACATATATACAGAAACATACACCAAGGATTAAAATAGTCAAAGGCAATAAAATAGTTCCCTTTGGTCTCTGGCCCTCAATGAAGAACAAAGGAAAACTAAATTATCACTCTAGGAATAATCCACAATTAGACTCTCAAATTTTCAACATATTAGAGTCAATAAAGTAAAACAATGAGCAAGCAACAAAAGACTAAATAATGACCAGGGATATTTTAAATATAATAAAATGAAAATTTAGAAATAATATATTTACTGTTGAAATTAAAAGCTAAAATGAATACCTCTGCTTCAGAAGTAGAAAGCTGTAAATAATGTTTTACTTGTTTCTAAAACAAAAGTAAGTTATATCAATCAAATATTGACAGTTTTTATTTTTTCTCATCATTGATGACATAATGAAATATACATGAACTAAATAAACAAAACTCCAGAATATGAAAGGAGAAAATATCCAAGGGTACTCTCATCCATGTTGAAACAGAGCGAGGCCAAGGTATTTCTAATAGCTTAGGAAAATCAGTCTAATTTTTAAAAGCTTTTAATTTCAATGTGTTGATTGGCTGATGGGGGTCAGAGGATTTTAAGACAGAGCAAAACTGTACATCCTTCAAAATGCTAATCCACCATCCTCCACAGAATCCTGGAGGGTTGCACCATAAAAACAGAATCAGGAAAGAAAAAGTGAGAGAAACCCTCCAGGGATTCCAGATTTTCCAATAAGGAAGTAACAGGAGTAGGATTGTAACCCTTTTGCCTATAAAAATAACTCACTTCCATCTTCATTGAATTTTTATATAAATGTATTGCACAAAATAAAAATCCATGGAATAGCAAGAAAATGTGATACACATGTTAGAGAGGAAACAGTCATGGAATGAAACACAAAGAGAATCTAGATGTTGGAATTGTCAGTCATAGACTTTCAAATACCTATAAGAAAATGTTAAGGAGTCTAGTTGAATGCATAAGTAACATGGATAAAATATAGAGCATTCCAGGAGAGACAGATAAACTAATAAAAATATCCTAAAGAAAATGCTTGCCATACATGGTGGCAAGCACCTGCAGTCTCAGCTATCTGAGAAAATGAGGTAGGAGGATCTCCTGAGATCAGGAGGTCAAGACTGCAGTAAGCAAGATCATGCTACTGCACCCTAGCCTGGGTGACAAAGTGGGTCCCTGCCTCAAAAAATATATATGATTATAATAATAAATAGGCTGGGCGTGGTGTCTCATACCTGAAATCCCAGCACTTTGAGAGGTCGAGGCAGGCAGATCAAGAGGCAGGTCAAGGCAGGTCAAGAGATTGAGACCATCCTGGCCAACATGATGAAACCCCCCCAAAAAAGAAAAAATACAGCACTAAAAAATGATGAGATTGTTAGAAGACTAATCACAAGTCAATAGACAATGATGTAATTTAATCACAAAAGACATTACTGTCCAAAGACAAAGTGTAAGCAGTCTTATAGAGAATATAAAGTGGTTTAACAGAGTCATAATGTCTCAAGGGAAGAGAAAAAAATGGGATATGTAAAATATTAGAGAAGATAATTGCAGAGATTTCCAAAGGGGGTGAAAGATATCAAAGTGCAGATGAGTAAGCACAAGTCAAGTAAAAAAAAAAAAAAAAAAAAAAAAAAACAAACAAACAAACAAAAAAAACACTACATCAATGTATGCTATAATCAAATAAATAAAAATAAAAGATAACAGATCTTAATGACATCTAGAGAAATAATGCATAGGGCAAATTATATGAATGATAAAATTTTATTAGAAACAATGAAAGCTAGAAGCAAATAAAATTCAACCTTTAAAGTCCTCAAATAAAAAAACATCAATTTTGAATTTTATACCTATCAAAAATATTCTTCAAGAACTAAGGTGAAAAAATAACATTTTTAGACAGATCAAAACTAAAATAATTTGTCATCATAAGATCCTCACCAAAAAATAATAAAAATTTTTAGGCTGGAGAAAAAGATTTCTTCCTTCAGATGTTGAAATTTTGCATCTGGATGAAAGAATGAAGAGCACCATAAAGGCAAATATCTGAATGAAATGGAGGACTGATATTTGTAACAAATCTGTTACTAGATTTGTACCAAGGCACAATCTTCATGGGTGCCTACCTACATATCTACGTAGACATATCCACACATACTTGAAGTATGTGTGTTTGTATGTATCTGTGTTCCAGCCAAATTGAATAGTCATTGCATTTAACCTCCCAATAAATCAGTAAATCAGTAAAACAGATATAATATATAAAACAACAATTTTTAGACAGGCTGTATAGGCCTGCCATCCCTGATAGATGAGAAACAAAAAGGTGAGTTCCATGATTTTAACAGTTTATTTCCTGTAAGTAATTTTGAGGCACAGAGAAGGAGAAATGAAACAAAATACAGTACTCTTTGAGTACATAAGGCAGCGATTGTATTTCAGAGGGAACAGAGTAACTAAAACTTGCAGTTGCAAGATCAATTCCTAGAAAGAAGACAGCTGGGGGTGGTAGTATGGGGATGGGAGGTGGGAGAGAGATGGAGAGAACACTAAAATAGAGTATTCTCAAGTCTTGATGAAATTCTAATTTATGAATAAGAAACAAAGTTAAGAACTATTGGAAAGAAGAGAGTAAAATAATTACTTCTATAACTCACAGGACAGTTTGGCTGGATGTTCCAAATGTAACTGGACAAATTGATGCAAGAAAAAGATGAACTCAGAAATTCAATTTCTAAGCTCAAATGTCACATAAATGACTATTAGTCTGTTGTTATGCTGCTAATAAAGACATACCTGAGACTGGGTACTTTGTAAAGAAAAAGAGGTTTAATGGACTCACAGTTCCATGTGGCTGGGGAGGCCTCACAATCATGTCAGAAGGCAAAGGAGGAGCAAAGTCATGTCTTACATGGTGGCAGGCAAGAGAGAGAGCATTTTCAGGGGAACTGTCCTTTATAAAACCATCAGATATCATAAGCTTTATTCACTCATTATCATGAGAAGATCATATGAAAGATACATCCCCATAATTTGATTACCTCCCACCAGGTCCCACCCATGACATGTGGGAATTATGGGAGCTACAATTTGAGATTTGGGTGGAGACACAGCCAAACCATATCATTTCGCATTTGGCTCCTCCCAAATCTCATGTCCTCACATTTCAAAACCAATCATGCCTTCCCAATCATGCCCTCAAACTCTTAACTCATTTGAGCATTAACTCAAAAGTCCACAGTTTAATGTCTCATCTGAGATAACGCATGTCCCTTCTGTCTATGAGCCTGTCTAATCAAAAGCCAGTTAATTACTTCCTAGATACAACAGGGGTACAGCATTGGGTAAATATACCTATTCCAAATAGGAGAAATTGTCTGAAAAAAAAAAACAAAAACAAAACAAAACAAAACAACAACAAAAAACAAAATGGCTACAGGCCCATGCAACTCCAAAATCCAATAGGATAGTTATTAATCCTTAAAGTTCCAAAATGATCTCCTTTGACTCCATTGTCTCACATCCAAGTAATGCTTATGCAAGAGGTTGGCTCCCATAGCCTTGGTTAGCTCTGCCCCTATGGCTTTGCAGGGTACTTCTCTCCTTCTGGCTGCTTTCAAGGGCTGGCATTGAGTGTTTATGGCTTTTCTAGGTGCTCAGTGCAAGCTGCTGGTGATCTACTATTCTGGGGTCTGGAGAATGGTCGCCCTCGTCTCACAGCTCCACTAGGCAGTGCCCTATGGGGACTCTATGTGGGGGCTCCAATCCCACATTTTCCTTCCACACTGCCTGAGCTGAGGTTCTCCATCAGGGCTCTGTCCCTGCAGCAAACTTCAACCTGGACATTCAGGCATTTCCATACATCTTCTAAATCCAGGCAGAGGTTCTCAAACATGAATTCTTGACTTCCATGTACCCAGGGGCCCAACACCACATGTAAACCACCAAGGCACGGGGCTTGCACCCTCTGAAGCAATTGTCTGATCTATATGTTGGTCCTTTTTAGTCACAGCTGGAGCTGAAACAGCTGGGATTCAGGGCACCATTTTCAGAGGCTCCATAGAGCAGGGGGACCTGGGCTCAGCCCATGAAACTATTTTTCCTCCTAGGCCCCCAGGTCCGTGATAAGTGGGGCTGCCATAAAAGTCTCTGACATGCCCTGGAGACATTTTTCCCATGGTCTTGGTAATTAACATTGGGCTTCTCATTACTCATGCAAATTTCTGTAGCAGTCTTGAATTTCTCCTCAGAAAACAGATTTTTCTTTTCTATTGCATCATCTGGCTGCAAATTTTCCAACTTTTATGTTCTGCTTCCTCTGGAACAGTTGCTGCTTTGAAAAATCTTTCACCAGATACACCAAATAATTTCTCTGGAGCTTAAAGTTCCACAGGGCAGAGACAAAATGCTGCCAGTCTCTTTGTATACAAGAGTGACCTTTACTCCAGTCCCCAATAAGTTTCTTATCATCTGAGTCCACCTTAGCCTGGACCTTTTGTCCATATCACTATCAGCATTTTGGTCAAAGCCATTCAACAAGTGTCTAGGAAGCTTCAAACTTTCTTATATCTTCCTATCTTCTGAGCCCTCCAAGTCTCTAAGAAGTTCCAAACTTTCCCACATTTTTCTATCTTCTCCTGATCACTCCAAATTGTTACAACCTCTTCATATTACCCAGTTCCAAAGTTACTTGCATATTTTCAGATATGTTTACAGCAGCATCCAACCCTACTGTTACCAATTTACTGTGTTAGTCTGCTAATAAAAACATACCTGTGACTGGGTAATTTATAAAGAAAAATAAATTTAATGGACTCACAGTATACATGACTAGGGAGGCATCACAATCACTGCAGAAGGTGAGAAGGAGCAATGTCACTTCTTACATAGCAGCAGACAAGAGAGAACACTTGTGCAGGGCAACTCGCCTTTACAAATCATCATACCTTGTAAGACATATTCATTACCACGAGAACAGCACAGAAAAGACCTGCCACCATGATTCTATTACTTCCCACTATGTCCCTCCTATGAAATGTGGGAATTAAGGGAGCTACAATTCAAGATTTGGAGGCCAGGCACGGTGGCTCAAGCCTGTAATCCCAGCACTTTGGGAGGCCGAGGCGGGTGGATCACGAGGTCAAGAGATCGAGACCATCTTGGTCAACATGGTGAAACCCCGTCTCTACTAAAAATACAAAAAATTAGCTGGGCATGGTGGCACGTGCCTGTAATCCCAGATACTCAGGAGGCTGAGGCGGGAGAATTGCCTGAACCCAGGAGCCGGAGGTTGCGGTGAGCCGAGATCGCGCCATTGCACTCCAGCCTGGGTAACAAGAGCGAAACTCCGTCTCAAAAAAAAAAAAAAAAAAAAAAAGATTTGGATGGGGACACAGCCAAACCATATTAATGACCAAAGAGCTTCTGTGTGTGCCCCGAAGAACACTTTTATTTTCTATAGCTGCAGGGCTGAGAATGCCTAAAATCAAACACAGAATCTCATTATATACCAGGTGAATTACAATGAATGTTGAACTTCTATTTATTGTTAAAGTGAGGGCACTGATTGGAAAAGAATAGGATCTCGTAAATTGAAATGGGGACATGTGGGAAGATCCTGTTAAGGTTCAGACATTAAGACCCTAAATTCTGATGTCTTCTTTGCTAGTGTAAGAAGTCTCCCAACTCCTAGTAAAAGTAGCTTTTCACCCCTAGTTGTAGCAGCTTCTCAGTGCTTCTCTACCTACAGCTGAAGGGATTAGCCCTGCATTGATGAGGACACTTACTGTCTTCCTAAGAGGCAACTGTAATGCAAGACAATGCTGATTCTTCTCAGGATCCACCCTCTTTGATTGTAAGCCTATAACTAGGCTCAAGTTTCGGCAGGATTCAAAAGTTAAAATACATAGTAAGACCCATGAGGATGTGCATACTCTACACTCCAAAAATATAACTACTTGAGTTTTCGGTTATATACTGACAAAAGTCCAGGGAAATTGTGTGGGAATGGATATTAAGGCTGTAGGATAATGGTAGAGTTATACAGTGAGTCTACATTAATATGTTCAGCCCAATCCAGTTTTATGTAGAGATTCACATAAAGATTTAAGTAGAGATTCTGCATTTAATGTTACAGCTCAGAAAAGTATGATATTCTCTAATTGTTTGCTTGGTAGTCTGAAACATAGACCAAACAGTGGCCCACAGTGAGTAAATTGGAAATTCCAGCTCTACCTTTGTTTAATGTGTGAAATGACTCAAAGACTTAGGGAGACTGGAATATTAAGGTAAAATTGTGATGTAAGAGCTACTCACCACTTTGGGAGTGTCTGGAACACAAACCTTTCTCCATTACTATGAAAAATGAATTTGTGAGAGGAGTCTAGAATCCTTGAAGACCTTATGATCACTTTTCTCTATGGGCTGGCGTCTATAGCAGGAACTTCTATCACTGAGTCAGGAAACCTAAGTGTAATGAGAGTAATTGGATCTCAGGTTGGCACGGGCCAGGTGGCAGCACTTAATCTCCAAAGTCAAGGTGGTCACGGTTACTGTAATGATTGTTAAAGCAGCAATCGGAAAAGTGACTTTCTCAGATCCATGGCATTGGGTAAGTTGATCGTGCTATTCCCAGAGGTTAAACATAAAGGAAGCCTACAAAATTTTTACTTTATCTGTGTAAGTATAAAAGTTCTAGATAGGTGAAGAAACATCTAATAAAAATAGGAGGTATTGACTTTTCAACAATTCTCTGACTTGAGCCAGTTTACAGACCCAGAACCTTTTAAATGAAAGGGAAATTGAATCTTCTTGTGGATGCACCCTGATGAACTATCAAAAATTCTTTCAGCATTCCTCAAAGGGACCTATGGCCCATTACCAGGGTAACTACAAATTGGTTAAAAAAAACAAAAGGAAATAATTAAACTTTTTGGGGACTCTGGGATACTGGCTATGAGACATCGTTAATTTCAGAAGACACAAAATGTATGTTATTGTGGTTCATCAGTTAAACTGTTTGTAGAGGTCAGATGAGCATAGAAGTTTTAGTTGTAGCTCAGATTTCTCATAGTGTACAAAGTGGGTCCCTAAATTTATCCTGTGTATTATTTCCCTAGTCCTGGAATTTATAATTGAAATAGATACAC
Organism: Saguinus oedipus; assembly: GCA_031835075.1. NCBI lineage: Eukaryota > Metazoa > Chordata > Mammalia > Primates > Cebidae > Saguinus > Saguinus oedipus. The sequence continues at coordinate 142,029,020 of CM063169.1, forward strand.
TCATCAGCTGACCAAATTTCCACATTGGTTTTCTGACCTATGGAATGAGAGATATTATCATGGGAAAGTCCAAGTAGAAGCCAGCAGAACTACCTTTGCATAGGAAAACAGTGAATTAAAATTATTACATTTCTGAAGGGATAGACAAGATTATTGTCACCATCAAGATCTGAGGAATGCAGGGGTGGTGATTCCCATTATATTGCCATTCAACCTGCCGAGATGACCTGTGCAGAAGAAAAATGAGTTTTGGTTTTATTATAAGCTTAACTAGGTTGTGTTTCCAATTGCAGCTGCTATACTGGATGTATTTATAATGCTTAAGCAAATTAATATATCTCCTGGTACCTGGAATGCAACCACCAACCTGACAAATGCCTTTTATTTATCCCTGTTAATCAGTTCTTTCAGATTTTACTTTCAGCTGACAAAACCAGCAATATACCTTCACTGTCATACCACAGGAGATGTTAACTCTCAAGTCCTATGTCAAAATTTAGTTTATAAAAATACTGATTGGTTTTCCTTTGAGAAAGGTATCAAATTGGTCCATTGCATTGATGACATTATTTGATTCGACCTAGTAAACAAACAAACAAAAAAAACAAAAACAAAAACAAAAAAACAAACAAAAAAAGATCGGTGTTACCCTTTGGAGCTTGGTGAGGAGGATGGGCCTAGGGGCTTGGCGAGTGCCACTTCTGGCAGGTTTGGAAATTTTCAAATAAATCCTTTTGTCTGTTAAAAAAAAAACAAAAAACAAAAAACAAAAAACAAAAAACAAAAAACTACTACAGGTCAACTACTGTAGACCTATTGGTAAGACATTAGTATGCTGCAAAATAGAAAGTAATCTGACAAAAATTCAGGTGCCTATCTCAGTAAAATTTCAAGGGGTCCAGTGGTATGGGGGTATTATGTTAGTTCATTTTCACACTGCCAATAAAGACATACCTGAGACTGGGTAATTTATAAAGGAAAGAAGTTTAATTGACTCATAGTTTCACATGGCTGGGGAGGCCTAAGGAAACTTACAATCATGGTGTAAGAAGAAAGAAACATGTCCTTCTTCATATGGTGGCAGCAAGGAGAGGTGCCAAGCAAAAGAGGGAAAAGTCACTTATAAAACCATTAGATCTCGTGAGTACTCACTATCACGAGAACAGCGTGAGGGTACTGCGTTAATGATGAAATTACCTTTCACAGGGTTCCTTCTATGACATGTGGGGATTATGAGAACTGGTGGGGACACAGCCAAACCATATCAAGTATGTCAATATATCTCTTTAAGATAGAAAGGATACATAGTTGCATTTGACCCTTCTTACCACCAAGAAAGGGGCATGATGCCTAGTGGGCCCATTTGGATTTTGGAAGCAACATGTTCCTTGTTGGGGCTCAAAAGTCGATACTCCCAAAGAAAAGGCCTCAAAAGCAGCATTGGAAGCAAAGTTTCACTCTTTCTTCTAAACTCCTCTCCCAGCCTCATTCTCCCCCAGAGCAAGCAGTAGAAACTAGAATCCCTCTTCTCCAAGATGAGTCATAGAAATGAGAATGCATTTCCCTCACAAACAGATATAAAGCCTAAAATTATCACTCTAAAATTTCCCCACCTTTATGTGTAAGAAATGACCATAAGAAATTCTCTGACCTACATTGTTTGGTTGTAAGCCATAAGACCCCCTCATTAGAGAGAATTTTGCTCGATACCTGGATTTCCCTCCTAAGTTTATTACTACTAGATTATAGCGTTTTTTCTAATCATATTTCAACATGGCTGTTCATTGTTCATTGAACACAAGGATAAAAAAATGAATAGCTTACCCTGAGTCCTTGGATCTTCATTCCAAAGGCTCTTAAATCATGTATAACTATAATCAAATACATTTGTTGTGCTTTTATCTTGCTAACCATGACACTTAGAGAAAAAAGGAATTATCTTTGTTCTGTTCATTTTGATGAATTACTCCAGATTATTTACCAAAGTGACCCAAACAGCTGCTATTGGTGAGTGGGGTCCAGAACTGGAGAAGGCTCTGCTACAGGAACTGGCAGGTGTGCAAGCTGCTCTGCCACTTAGATCCCTATGATTCAGCCGTCGGACCATCCAGATGGTGCTTCAGTGTCAGTTGCAGATAGAAATGTAGCCTTTGAGAGGCCTGTATCGGTGAATTACGGCACAGCACAAAACTTTTACTTTTTGAAGCAAAGCTCTGCCATACTCCACAGCAAAGAGTAAAACTTTGCCTCTGATGTGCTTTTGAGAACTGATTATTTTGAGAAACAGTTCTTTGTCTGCTACTGAATCTTAGTAGAAACTAAACACTTAACTATGAACCACCAAATTACCATGTGACCTAAGCTACCTAACATAAATGTAATGTTATCTGACCATGAAGCTATTAAATTGGGTATGCACAGCAACCATCTATCATCAAATTGAAGTGGCACATACGTTACTGACCCTGAGTCAGCCCCGAAGGCATAAATAAGTTACATGAAGAAGTGGTGCAAGTATGTGTTCCCCACTCTTGGTACACTGCCGTCTTTCTCTCATCCTGTACAGGTAGCCTCCTGGGGAGTTTCTTATGATCAGTTTACAGAGGAGATGACTTGGGCTTCATTTACAGATGGCACTGCACAGCATGAGTCAACACCTAAAAGTTGACAGTTGTGCACTACAGCTTTCTCCTAAAAGATGGCACTGTACAGTATGAGATCAACTAAAAGTGGACAGTTTTCACTACAGCTTTCATGGACATCCATGAAGAATAGTGATGAAAGGAAATTTTCCCAGTGAGCAGAAGTTTGAGCAGTAAACCTGGTTGTTCATATTACTTGAAAGGAGAAATGATCTGATATAAAATAATATATCAACTTAGAGACTGGGGCCGATGGTTTGGCTAGATTGTCAAGGGCCTGGAAGAGACATGATTGGGATATTGGTGACAAGGAAATCTGGGGATATTATATGTACATAGTTCTCTCTGCATGGACAAAAAAATGTAAAGATATTTGTGTCTCTTCTGAATGTTCACCAAAGATTGATTTCAGAAGTGGAAGATTTTCTTAAGTAGATGAGATGATGAATTCTGTATACACCAGTTAATCTCTTTCCCCAGCCAAACCTGTCATTGCATAACGGGCTCATCAACAAAGTCGCCATGATGGCAGGGATGGAGCTTATATATAAACTCAGCAACATGGACTTCCACTCACCAATGCCAACCTAGCTATGGGCTTTTCCCACACTTCTAGCAACAGAAAGCAACATTAAGTCTCTGATAGGGCACCATTTCTCAGGTTGATCATCCAGCTACCTGGCAACAAGTTGATTACACTGCTTATACCATGGAAGAGGTAGTATATTATATTATATTATTCTTATTGGAATAGACACATACTCCATATACATATGCCATCCCTACATGCAATGCTTCCGCTAAAACTGTCATCCCTGGACATCCAAAATGGTTTATATGCCTACATGATATTCTACACAGAATTGTTGTTTCCTTTCCTTCCAAGAAACTCACTTCATAGCCAAAGAAATGTGGCAATGGGCCCAGCTATGATCACGTGGTCAGTAATAGAAACCAAAAAATCTAATTATCATGAATATTTCTCCTTATTTTGTTATTGGTCTCTCTCTCTCTCTCTCTCTCTCTCTCTCTCTCTCTCTCTGTGTGTGTGTGTGTGTGTGTGTGTGTGTGTGTGTATCTTTAAGATGCAATTTACTGTTTATGGCAAAAACAATGAAAATGTTAGGGGTTTATAATATATCAGCATGTAGAATAAATTCATAAAAGTAATAGCTTAAAAATGGAAGGGAGACAGTGAAGTGATGTTTGAAGTTTGATATGAAGTGGCACAACATTATTATGTAAGTGGCATATTAGTTTAACATCCAGAACCATACTTCCCAGTAAGTAAGCAAATTGTATGCACGTGACAACTGAGCACTTGAAATATGATGAATGATACTATGCAGCTGTAAAATATCATGTGTTTTGTAGGAACATGGATGGATCTAGTGGACATTATCCTTAGCAAACTAATATGGGAAACAAAGACAAATACCATATATTCTTCTTTATAAGCAGGAGATAAATGATGAGAACTCATGAACAGAAGGAAGGTAACAACAGATACTGGGGTCTACTTGAGGGCAGGTAGGGGAGGAGGGAGAGAAGCAGAAAAAATAACTATTAGCTACTGGACTTAATACCTGGTTGGTAAAATAATCTGTACAACAAACCCTGTGACATGAGTTTACCTATATAACAAATCTTCACATATACCTTCAGACCCCGAATATAATATAAGTTAAAAAAGGAAGTATGATGAATATAACTCAGGAACTTAACACTCAATATTATTTAATATTAGTTTATAATTTCAAACTTATAAAATAAATCAATCTAAAATAATTTCTATTAAACACAAATCTGTCACATCATGGAAAATATTTAATTGGAGTGTGCATGTTGGGCATATTTATCATTTCTAGTATATATAAACATATCATCATTATAGTTCCAGCTAAAAGTTGATTATTTAAATTACTTTTATTTTATATGCACCAATGTATCATTGTTAAGGCTTGACATAAATATTCATGAAGACAGCATTAGTTATAACAATATAATTGCAAATTGCAATTAGCTTTAAACTTACAAAATTATTATATTATTTATAATATGATTAAATTATTTCATTAGTGTTGAAGATATATGAACAAATTTTAAAATTTGGAAGAAAACCACAGTACTGGTACAGGACCAAAAGTGCAAATGCAAAATAAATTAGTGGAAATGAAAAGTTAAACCAGAGGAGATTGGAAAGTATGTTAGAAATTTCTCTAGGAACTTCCAAGTGGAAAAATTATGAGGACTTTCTTTAGCTTTAGTTGATTTGGGTAATGGAATAGAGAATGTGCAATTAATATCTATAGGAAAAATTTGCATTCAATACTTGTAATTCACAAAGAATTGTCATCATTTTGCAACCTAAAAACTTGAATTTGTGGTGGAGTTGTATTTTTTTTTTTTTGTTAAAGAAGAATATAAACTAGACATGAAAGAACAAAATTTTTGTCTTGACAGCTGTATTAGATCAAAAAATATAAATAATTATTAGATTGTTAAAATAGGAATCTAATGTTTCCTTCATTATTTCATTCTAATACATTTGTTGAAAGTATTTGTGCTTGGTTTCTGAAGCAGACTTATTCAATTGTCATGTATACAGTTGTGAGACTTGTACAGTCTATATGATAGATGTTATATATCCTTAACAACTTATAGAATTTGCAGAAGAAATAGAAGATAATAAATTTAAGAAACTTGTTTTCTTTGCCACTTGTTTCTGGTTCAACATAGAAGAGTTTTCTAAAAAAATATTTACTGTACAATACATTTCAAATATAGATTTTTTTGAAACTAAAAAGTTATCAAATATTTAATAATCAAAGACAAAACATGACAGTGTAAGGTGTATTTTCCTGTAGATATCACATTGCATGTGAATTCAGTTCAATTTGAAGCTCAAAGAAAGGAAAACTTATTTTTACTCAAATAGACAGATATAATGTATATGTTAAAATGAAAAATTTTCAAAATAAAAATCATTGATAATTTTATACATTTTCTAATGTGAATCTTCCTGCAGTTGACTTTAGTTGTGATGTACAGTGTTTTACACACATATGCATATGGTGAATAATCTATAAAAATCAAAGAATACTCTATGAGCAATTATAAATTTATTGTTTCATAGTTTTTAAATTTTTATTTTGATTTATTTTTAAAGTTTTATGGATACATAGTAGGTGTATATATTTGTGGGTTACATTCGATACTTTAATACAGGCATGTAATAGGCAATAATTACATAAAGGAAAATAGGTATAAGTATTTATCGTTTGTGTTACAAACAATCCAATTATACTCTTCTAGATATTTTAAAATGTACAATTAAATTATTATTGACTATAGTCACCTTGTTGTGTTATCAAATACTAGGTCTTAATCATTCTTTCTAACTACACATATTTTTGTATACACTAATCATCTCCCCTCTCTTCCCATTCCTCTATTTCCCTTCCCAGCCTCTGGTAACTATCTTTCTACTTTCTATCTCCATGAATTTATTGGTTTGGGTTTTAACATCCACAAATAAGTGAGAACATGCAAAGTTTGTCTTTCTGTCTGACTTATTTCACTTAACATAATAACCTCCAGTTCCATCCAAGTTGTTGCAAATAACAGGATCTCATTTTTCCTGTCTGCATAGTGCTTAATTGTGTATATGTACTACATTTTCTTTATCCAATCAAGTTGTTTTTTGATATACATGGTTGAATTTAATGTTAACAATACTGAATTGGCAGAAGAGTTAGTGAATTTACTTGTACACATACTTTCAAGCTGCTTTACTTTAAAATCCAATTCTTATAAAAATAGATAAATTAGTTTTATCTATATGTGTGAAAATTAAAAGAAAATAAAAATTATGCACTATTTATTTATTTATTTATTTGATACATGGTTTTTCTCCATTGCCCAGGTTGGAGGGCAGTGACACAATCTCAGCTCACTGAAACCTCTGCTTCGCAAGCTCAGGCTATTCTCCTGCGTCAGCTTCCTGAGTAGCTGGAATTACAGGTGTGCACCACCACTCCCAGCTAATTTTTGGGGTATTTTTTTTGTAGGGACAGGGTTTCACCATGTTACTCAGGTTGGCCTTGAACTCCTGGGCTGAAGCAATCTGCCTTTCTCGGCCTCCTAAATGCTGGGATTACAGGAGTGAGTCACCACACCCAGCCTCAGTTTAGTTTTTTTTAAAAAATAATTACATATGCTTTTAAAAGTTGGTTATATTAATCTACATTTTAAACTGTGTATTTTATGAATACCAAATATACCAAATATCTCCAATTAAAATCTAACGTTCAAATAGAGATGCACTGTAAGCATAAAATCTACACCAGAATTTCCAACTTCATATGGAAATTTTAAAGTGTCTTATTAATAATTTATATAGATTGAAATAATTGAAAATATATTGAAATGATTTGAAAAGATAATATTTTGTATAAATTGATTAAATCATATATATCAATAAAATTAAATTTGCCACTTTATTTTTACTATTTTAATGTGAATATCAGAAACTTAGAATTATCTTTCAGGATCATACTACATTCCTCTTGAACATTACTTCCTTAGAAGAACCACTAAAGAAAAGACAAAGATTTAGAATAAATAAGGTAACAGTGGGCATAAAATAAAATCATTAAAATATTCAAATAATACAAATTCAGGGAAAGAACTAAAAAGAAACAAATAGACTTTATTGCTTAAAGGCCTTCAATAAAGATACTTCAAGGGCCTGAGATTTGAAGGAATTCTGTTTCTAGATAAAAAGAGATAAATAGAAAAATAAAGGAAAAGAAATATATGCAACAATGTTTCAGAAGACTTTGAATTAGACATTTGAAAATGAAGGACAATGATCCTTGAGAGATTGGAAACCAATAATTTCAGCAATTTCAGCACTACTGATGTGCCACCTTAGTGTCTACCAAGAGTTTTCATGACAAAACACAGGTATAGGGAACATAAAAGACTACATAGGGTGAGAAGATGGATATTAGAATTCAGAGAGACCAAGGCAGTTAGAGTTTACAGACATGGTAAAAAATAGGAGAGAGCTGCACAGAGAGAATTTTATCAGTCTTCCCAGTGTCTCTCTTGAGTATTCAGCAGAGTATTATTAGAACATATCAGTGAAGAAATTATTTATGTCTTAGGAAAAATAATGTAAAGGATATGAGTGTAGAGTACCAGGCACTCATAGAAGACTGGAAGGCTGACTTTTCCTACCAAAGTGGAACACCCCATTGCTCATGGAACATTGGGTGATACACCCATAAAATCTTGCATCATAAGTGCATAATAATTAGTCCTACTTTAAACAACATATTGCATGACCTAACAAACTTTGAAAGACACCCAAAATAATCAAACTGTTTCTGAGTAATTCAGCTGCGTCCCAAAGCTAAACAGAAGAGTATTTCTAGGTATATAAAAATAACTAGAACTCAAGAAGACAAAATTAATGAGGATTTGCATCCAATAAAAAATGCCATGCATTCCAAGAAGCAGAAACTCAATGTAATTAATAATATAGATAATATTGAATATATTAAAACTAACCCATATTAGACAATTATGTCAGAATTATCCAACAGGAGTGTATAATGATTAAAAGTGAATTTCAGATAACAAATACATAATTAGAGATATGGAAGATATTTGAAACAAAGAAAATTAACATTCTAAAGCTAAACTGTATAATGTGCAAAATTCAAAATACTGTAGATAGTATTCATGACAGAATGACAGATTAGATATTACTGAAGAAAGTACTAGTGAACTTGAAGTCATAGTACTAAAACACTATCTAAAATGAAGCACAGAGATAGTAATTTTTATTTAAAAATGAAAATTCTATCAGAGAGCCATGAGAGATCTCAATGAACAAGAGGCTGTAGTACGAGAGAGAGATCTCAGTGAAAAAGAGGTTGTATATGTGTAATGGAAGGTGCCAAAATTGGGAGGGGCAGAAAAGTATTTAAATAATGGCCGAAATTTCCCCAAATGTGATTATAATTATAAATCCACAGTTCCAAGAAGTTCAGTGAAACTTATGCCCAAGAAAGATGATGAAAACTATACAAAAGAATATTATAATTATATTGCTCAAAATCAATGATAAAAATTAAAAACAATAAGAAAACCAAAAACACATGTACAGAGAACCAAACTTTAGAATGACAGCAGATTTTTTGCAAGAAACAGTGCAAGCAAGAATATGGTGGAGAAACATCTAAAAGTATCTCCAAAAATAGTAAACTTAGAATTCTATACCAAATGAAAATATTTCAAACTCTATGTTAAAATGGAGATTTATTTTTCAGACACTGAACAGCTGAAAGCATTCGCTTCATCCCTAGAAGATCAATCAAAATATTAAAGCAATTTCTTCAAGAGGAAGAATATCAAACCAGGTATGAATATAGATCTACAAAAATAAGAATAAGTTATATTGTTAACTATACACGTATCAGGTGGAAGATTTCTATATATAGTTAAACTGCTGTATCTGTGGATTTCACATTCATGGATTCAATTAACTGTGAATCAAAAATACTTTAAAAAATGGCATATGCACTTGTACGATTTTATTGTTGTTATTCCCTAGATGGTATAGTATAACTACTATTTAGGTAGCATTTAAATTTTACTAAGTATTACAAGTAACCTAAGAGATAATATAAAGTATACAGGAAGATGTGTGTAGGTCATATACAAATACAACACCTTTCTATATAAGCATCTATGAACTTCGGTTTCCTGGGAGTGCCCTGGACCTGATTCCTCATGGGTACTTAAAGACAATCATAATTAAATTAACTTTTTAAAGACAATTGCTGACTGGGCACGTGCAATGGCCCATGCCTGTAATCCCAGCACTTTGGGAGGTTAAGGCAGGCTAATCACCTTAGTTCAGGTGTTCAAGACCAGCCTGGCCAACATAGTGAAATCCTGTCCCTACTAAGAATGCAAAAATTAGCACGGTGTGTTGGTGCACACCTATAATTCCAGCTTCTAGGGAGGCTGAGGCAGGAGAATCCCTTAAACTCAGGAGGTGGAGGTTGCAGTGAGCCAAGATTATGCCACTGCACTCCAGCCTGGGTGACGGAGAGAGACTTTCTTAAAAAAAAAAATAATAAATTTTAAAATGTTATTTCCATTAGAAAAAAAGACAGTTGAGTACTTCAACAAAAATAATAACAATGTAGTGTAGGATTTATAACATATGTAAATGTAAAATATTTGACAACAAATGGCAAAGGCTACAGCTAAAGAAATGGAAGTGTAGTAACCTAAGGATCTAGTAGTGAAGTGGCATAGTATCACTCAAATGCAAACTAATAAATTGAAGTTATGTATTACCAGCAAAACAAAAACTGAGAGTTAGTATACAAGAGATGAGGTTAAGATACTCATATATTTAAGGTACTCATATTATAAAATACACAGTATGAAAAAGTGGCAAGACATCTGGTTTTCATCCAGCATATAGCAAGCTTAGAAGTCATGACTCCATCATAACAGTAAGTGGAAATCTGAACGAGCTGAAAAATAAAAAATTATTTCTATATCCATTTGAGAGGTGAGTTTACAAGGCAAGTGTGGCCTTTAAAATTGGAAGAGCAGACAAGCAAATACAGAGAATCACAGTTTAGTGGAGTAGAAACATATGCCATGCCCAGTTTTGGCATAGGCATACCTGATGCATTGCTGCAGATTCTGAGTCTAAAATTCTGACAGTGAAAAACCACAGGGGAAACAAATCTTGGGTTGGGGCAAGCTGTATCCTCAGGAATGCAAACACTCTCACAGTAACTATGGATGAAAAATCCCATCATGCTTCTGGCAGAGAAAGGGGATTTGGACTATGTCGGAAAAGTGTTTTTCTTAACAAGGCCTGTCCTCAAAACAATTTTAGCATAGCGTAACCTACTGGTCTTTAACAAAGCCTAACCTACCCAGAGGAAGGGAATGCCCGATTTCAGGTAGCTCACACTTTCCACATGCAGTAAGGGACCCAACCCCAGACCTTCTAGCCATCATCCTGTCCCACCTAAGAGAGGAAATACTGAGAAGTATTGGTGACATTTATAGCCAGGGGGCACAGAATCACCAAAAGACTGAGAAATAATTATGTAACTGTAGAATGCTTCCCTTTGCACTGTACCTTACCACTACATTATTAAAGGCTTATTTACTACAGTTCGTTTTACTTGGCATATCATATTCAGGTTTCAACAACATGCTACAACGCATAATAAATACAAAAGAAAACAACAACATTAAAAAAAACACACACACACACAGTTTGGAGAGACTGACTAAGTATTGAATCAGAGTCAGATATGTCAGGAATGCTGGGATTATCAAACCAGGAAATTTTTACATCTATGATTAGTATGCTAAGGACTTTGATGAAAAAAAATAGTAGACAATATTCATAACAGATGGATAATGACAGAGGACAGATGGAAATCCTAAGAAAAAATTTTAAAAATGTGGGAATCAAAAACATTGTTACAAAAACAAATAATATGTTTTGATGGGCTCAATAGTAGACTGGACATGCAAAGGAAAGAATAACTGAACTTGAGTATATAACAATAGAAACTTCCAAAATTAAAATCAAAACAAAGCAAAACAAAAAATCTTTGGGGCAGGAAACAGAAAACAATATCTAGAATTGTGAGACAATAACAAGAGGTGGTAATAAATGCATAAGGGGAATACCAGAAGAAGAAAGAATAAAACAGAAGCAATAATAACTGAGAATTGCTCGAAATTACTGTAAGACACCAAACCACAGATCTAGGGAACTTAGAAAACACAAAGCGGGATAAATGCCAAAAGAATCTCAACTCACGCTTGTCAAATTGAAACTTCAGAATTTTAAAGATAGGCTATACTGAAGGAAGCCAGTTAAACAAAATCACTTACATATAAAGGATCAAAGATGAATTACATCAGACCTCTCAGAAACCATGTAAGCCAGAAAAAAGTGAAGTAAAATAAAATGTTGAGAGTAAAAAGCCATTAACCTGTATCCTGCAAAACTATTCTTTAAAAGTGAAGGAAAAATGAAATCATTCTCAGACAAATAAAAGTTGAAGGAGTCTGATGCCATTAGATCTTCCTTGCAAGAAATGTTAAAAGAAGTTTTTCAGAGAGAAAAAAATAAATAAATAGGTCAGAAACACAGATTGCTATAAAGAAAGGAAAGGTATCTGAGGTGGACTAAGTGAACATGAAATAAAAACTTAAAATTTTTTTATTCTTAATCTAACAGGTAAGTTTTTTCAAAATAACATTGTCAACAATATATTTGATTTTATATGCTTATGTGTGCATATTTACTTGTAAGTGGATGTATATTTATGTATAATTGAAATGAATTACAACAATGAAAAAAAAAAGAATGGGAGAGAATTAGGAATATTTTATTGTAAGGCATTTGCATTGCCCACTAAACTGGGATAGTGTTATATAAAATTGAACTTGATGAAGTTGTAAATGTATATTGAAAATTCTAGGGCAAATACTAAAAAAAAAAAATTTTAATGATTTAATAAATGTTAAGAAAGAAGGGAATTCAGAGTCATATTAAATGCTCAATTAAAATCAAGAAAATATGTGGAAGACAACAGTAGGAACAAAGTGCAAGGGCAACAGAAAACAGTCATAAATATGGTAGATATTAATCCGAGTATAGCAATAATCACTTTAAATGCCAGTGGCCTAAATGCACCAACTAAAAGACAGGGGTTTTCTGAACAGATCAATTAGCAAGACCTGAGTATATGTTGTCTATAAAAAAACCATTTTATGGCCATGTGCGGTGGCTTATACCTGTAATCCCAGGACTTTGAGAGGGCGAGGCGGGTGGATCACTTGAGGTTAGAAGTTCAAGGCCAACCTGGCCAACATGGTGAAACCTTTCTCTACTAAAAATACAAAAATTAGCCATGCGTGGTAGTGGGCACCTGTAATCCCAGCTACTTGGGAGGCTGAGGCAGAAGAATCATTTGAACCTGGGAGGCGGAGGTTGTAGTGAGCCAAGATTGTGCTACTGCACTCTAGCCTGGGTGACAGAGTGAAATTCTGTCTGGAAAAATAAAAACATATATATATATATATATAGCCACATATAAATTTAAGGGAGAGAGGCATTACATAATAATAAAGAATCAATACTCCAAGAAAACATAACAATGGTCAATGACTATGGACCTCACAACAGAGCATCAAAATATATGAGGCAAAAACCAATAGACTTAAAAGAAAAAATAGATGAATCCACCTTTACTTGGAGACTTTAACAACTTTTGTCAGAAATAAACAGATCCAACAGGCAGAAAATTATTAGTAAAGAAATGGTTGAACTCAAGTGAGCCATCAATCAATTGGATATAATTGCATCTATAAACTGTTTCATTCAACAACAGCAGATTACAAATTTTACTAAAGGTCATATGTAGCACTAACCATGATGGACAACATTCTGGGTTACAAAACACACCTTAACAAATTTAAAAGAACAGAAATTATACTTGCTGTAGATCATAGAGGAATTAATCTACAAATAGATAAGAAAAAGGTAGTTGGAAAATTTCCAAATACTTGGTGATTAAATAACACATTTTACAATAATACATCATTCAAAGAAGAAATTTCAAGAACAACTAATAATATTTTTAATTAAATGAAAACAGAAATACAAATTATCAAAATATGTTGTATACAGCAAAAGGCAGTGCTTGGAAAATAATTTATAGCACTGAATTCATGTATTAGCAAAGAACAAAGATCTAAAGTGAATCATCTTTGCTTCTACTAAATTAAATAAAGCAAATTAAATTTAAAGTAAGCAGAAAAAATAACAAAAATTAGAGTAGAAATCAATAAAATTGTAAGCAATATCAATAGAGAAAACACCCAAAGCTTGGTCTTTAAAAGATTAAGAAATTTAAAAAGATTATAGCCAGAGTAACAAAGAAGAAAAGGAGAAGTCACAAACTACCAATGTCAGAAATGGAAAAGAAGACATCTCTATGTATCCTATGGACATTAAAATAGAATATTATTTAAAAAACTCTATGTACACAAGTTTGATAATGTATATAAAATTGACGAATTTCTGGAAAGACGCACTGAGGCATAACTCACACGGGAAGAAATAAACAATCTAAAGAGGCCCATATATATGAAAGAAATTGAATCAGTAAATAATAACCTTCCAAAGCAGAAGGCACCATGTGTTGGCAGGAAATTCTGCCAAATATTTCTGGAATGAATGAAAATGATACCAATTCTCTACAGACTTTTCAGACAATAGAAGGAAAGAAACTACTTCTTAATTCATTCAGTGAGACCACCATTACCTTAATACCAAAATCAGACAGAGACATCACAAGAAAACTAGTCTAATATATCTCAGGAAAATAGATGCAGAATTTATCAACAGAATATTTGCAAATTGAATCTAACAATATATAAAAAGAACTATACACCATGACCAAAAAGACTTATTTCATGTGTGAAATGCTGGTCCAATGTTTGAAATGCAGTTATTGTAACTCATTACATTAGCAGGCTAAAAAAGTAAAACCAAATGATCATAATAATAGATGCAGAAAAGGCATTTGACAAAATCCAATACTTGTTCATACTAAAAACCCTCGGGAAACTAGAAATAGAGGAGAATTTCCTAAACTTGATGAAAAATATCTTAAAAAAAGAAAACTATGGCTAACATGAAACTTAATAGTGTGAAACTTAAAACTTTTCCAGTGAAATGAAAAAGAAGGAAAGAATGTTTCATCTACCACTGTTTTTCAGTAACCTACAGGAAGTTCAAGTTAATAATACAAGAAAATTTACAAAAAAAAAAAAAAAAATACAGATAAAATGATTGTCTATATAGGAAATCCCAAGGAAACTTCTGCAACTAATGTTATTATAGCAAGATTCCAGATAAAAATTTAGTATAAAAAGTTGACTTTCTTTATGGCAGCAAAAAACAGTCAAAATTTCAAATTTATAAAACACAACACCATTTATATTAACACTCAAGAAGAAACACAGTAGTTACATATAAATATAACAGAATAGTAGTAACATCTATATAAGTGAAATTATAAAACTCTAAGGAAAACTATAAAACTAAAAAAATCAAAAAGTATCTAAATAAATTGAGGAAATCATTCATGGATAGATTTAATACTATAAACATATCAGTTCTTCTGAAATTTATAGATTCAATGAAATGGAATAAAAATTATTGTGGATATTAATAAAATAACTTTAGAATCAGTTAATTTAGAATTCTAAGTTTACAGAGAAAGCAAAAGACCTGCAATTTCTGACAAAGACCTGAAGAAGAAGAATGACAGAGCACTGGTACTACCCAACATAAAGACAGTGTTGTGTTGGTGAAAGAATAACAAAGAATAGAACAGAATAGGGAGCTCACAATTAGACTCACATAAATATAGTCAAATGATCTTTGACAAAAGACAATATAATGGACAAACATATCTTTTCAACAAATGATGCTGTGAAACTGAATATGCATATCCAAAGAATTCTACATAGACACAGACCTGTCACAAAATATTCATTCAAGATGCTTCATAGACCTAAATGTAAAATGCAAAATGTAAAATTTCTATAAGATAACATAGAAGAAAACCTGAATGATCTTGGGTATGCAATGACCTTTTAGCTACAACACCAAAGACACAATTCTTAAAAGAAATAATTGATAAAGTAGGGTTCATTAAAATGCTATCTGTAAAAGATGATGTCAAGAGAATCAGAAGATAAATTATAGACAGAAAATACTTATAAAAATTTCTTTCACAAGGAACTGTTATCCAAAATATCCAAAGAACTATTAAAACTCAATAATAAAATGGATAGTCTGGGCTGGGCATAGTGGCTCACATCTGTAATCCTAGCAGTTTGGGAAGCCGAAACGGGTGGATCACTTGAGGTCAGGAGTTTGTGACCAGCCTGGCCAATGAGACAAATCTCCATCAATACTAAAGTTACAAAAATTAGCTGGGTGTGGTGGCAGGTGGCTCTAATCCCAGCTACTCGAGAGGCTGAGGCAGGAGAATAACTTGAACCCAAGGTGCGGAGGTAGTAGCGAGCTGAGATGGTGCCACTTCACTTCAGCCTGAGAAGGAGCGAAAACTCTGTCTCAAAAAAGAAAAAGAAAGAAAAAAAGTACAATGTAATAAAAATTGACTTGAAGAGACACCTTCCCAAGGAAGATATACAGATGGCAAGTAAGTATATTTTTAAAACCCATAGATTGTGGAACCCTCATGTAGTCTATGAACTTTGGCTAGTAATGATACATCAAAATACATCAATTATTTGATACATCAATTTAGATTCAGGTCAATCAGTTGTAACAAATGTGCCAGCGTGGTACAGAATGTCAATAGAAAGAAAGTTGTTTGTGTGTGGGCGGGACAGTAAGTAATGAAACATTTGTACTTTCCATTGTGTTTTGCTGTGAACCTGAAACTATAATAAAGTTTTGCAATTAAAAACAGAAGGCAGAACAAGAGGAAGAGGAAGAGAAAAACAAGAAACAGGTGAAACAAATAAAAACAAAGCAAGGTGATAAATTTAAACCCAAATGTATCAATAATTTCACTGATGTAAATTGCTAAATATCTCCAATTAAAAGGAAAATGTTATTTGATAATAACCTCAGATATAACTGTATGCTGCCTATAAGAAAGACTTTATATGTAAAGACACAAATTGGTTAAAAGTTAAAGAAAGGAAAAGGATGTGGCATGCTATCACTAATCAATGTCAAACAGAAGTGACCACCAACAATTTCTCAAGCACATAACATAAATTTACAAAAATTACATTACTAAGCCATGACAAATGGCTTAATTTAGCAGCTTTATTGAGTTATGATTCCATATATTAAAAATTCAGTAATTTTAAAGATTCAATTATTCAGTTTTTAGGATACTTACAGAGTTGTACAACTATCAGGACAATCTAATTTAAGAATATTTCTATTACTGTAAAAAGAGACCTAGGCCTCCCTTGCAGGCTCTCTTCTCTCATTGCCAGCCCAGGCAAGTGCACATGTATTTTCTGTCTCTATAGATTTGTCTTCAGACAAATAATACGAATCAGTCTCTGATATGTAATCTTTTATGCCTGTATTCTTTCACTTAGAGTAATGATTTTGAAGTCCTGTGTAGTAGGATATATTAATGTTTTGTCCTTCTTATTCAATGCTGCACTGTATTCCAATGTATTAATTCACAGCTATTGGTTATTTTTTTCTTTTGCATTTTACATATTATGAATAATGCTGCTATGAACGTCCTTGAACAAGTATTTCTGTGAAAATACATTTTCTTTCTTATTGAGTGGTTGTCTAGTAGTGAAATATATGGTCATATGGTAAATTTATGTTCAACCTATCAGAAACTACCATACAATTTTCCAAAGTATTTCTACTATTTTGCATGGCAAATAGCAATGTATGCTGTTTCTAGTTTCTTTAAATCCTCATCAGTGCTTGTTTCTGTATGTCTTTTGGATTATAGTCATTCTAGTAGGTTTGATATGATATTTCATTGTGGATTCAATTTTTAATAGTGATGTTGAATTGACTAATTTTGTGCCTATAAGCCATTAATTTCATTAATTGCATTATATATTCATTCAAGTACTTTGTGAATATTACTGGGTTTGTCTTATTAGGTTATGTTATATATATAGATATATAAATATACACACACAGAAATATGTGTGTATATACATATATATTAATGATAGAGTGTTTTATCAGATGTCTGATGCAAGTATTTTCTCAGCCCATTTGTACATTGTGTACTTTGAAAATGTGATGTTAAGTGAAAAAATACTAATTTTGATGAAGTTCAAATATCAATTTTTAAAATTTCCATGTGATTTTGGTGTCATATGTGAGAAATCTTTGCCAACTTAACATTATGAAGATTTGCTGCTCCTACATTTTCTTGTAACTCTTAAATGTAGGTTTATAATTGTGTTGGGATTCCCTAAGATCACTACCAGCTTTGGTCATTTGCTAGGTGGACTCACAGGACACAACATAAAGCCATACACTCAGGTAAGATTTGTTGCAGTAAAAGAACACAAATAAAAACCCATAAAGGAAAAAGGTGCATGGCAGTGAAGTTCAGAAAAAAACATGTACGAGCTTCCAAAACTAATTGTGGAATCACAGCGGAGGCATTTAACACCTCTAGTATCTAATTGTCATAACACATGTGAGATGTTGCCTATTAGGAAAGATTATTAGAGATTTATTGCCCATGGTTTATCCTGGGGGCAGGTCTTATATGTATCCTGTCCTTAGCATCTATGAAAACTCCAGACTACCAAAAGGAAAACATGTATTTAGTATAAATTATATTTTTCATACAAACCCATTAGGCACATGAACCGTGCCCATCATTTAAGGAATGGTGAGAAATTCATTCTCAGGCCAAGGGCCCATTTTGCAAACATGCCTTTCTAATTATAGTATTCTCAGACCTGCTATGTTAACTATTTTCTGCACGATAATCCATTTGAGTTACTTTTTATACATGATATGAGGTAAGGCCCTGAATTAATCTTTTTGCATGTGGATATCTAACTGTTCCACAATAATTGGTTGAAAAAAGTATTTATACCTAATGAATTGCTTAAGTACCTTTGAGAAATTTTTTTTTTTTTATGAGAGATGATTTTTATTTTTACTGAGAAACAGATAGAGGCAAGAAAGTTCTGGTAGGGAGGAATTACAGAGACATGAACATCTACCTCTGCCTCTTCAGCTTCTGCTGAAATTGTTCTTAAATCAAGCAGTGGTTTCCAGACAGGGCCAGGTAATTGATTATAAATGCTGGAAGTTATTTCAATAAGCTCTGTCATTTCTTTTTTTCCCCCCCCCCCCTCATTTTCTTTTCTTTTTTTTTAAAAAAATTTTTATTGCATTATAGGTTTTGGGGTACATGTGCAGAACGTGCAAGACAGTTGCATAGGTACACACATGGCAGTGTGTTTTGCTGCCTTCCTCCCCTTCACCCACACTTGGCATTCATCCCCAGGCTATCTCTCCCCAGCCCCCCCCCGCAGTCCCTCCCCCATTCCCCCCAATAGACCCCAGTGTATAGTAGACCGCCTCTCTGTGTCCATGTTTTCTCATTTTTCTCACCCACCTATGAGTGAGTATATGCGGTATTTCTTTTTCTGTTCTTGTGTCAGTTTGCTGAGAATGATGTTCTCCAGATTCATCCATGTCCTTACAAATGACACAAACTCATCATTTTTGATTGCTGCATAATATTCCATGGTGTATATGTGCCACATTTTCCCAGTCCAGTCTATCATCATTGGGCATTTGGGTTGGTTCCAGTTCTTTGCTATTGTAAACAGTGCTGCTAGAGTGAATCGGCAACCATCAGAATGGGAAAAAATCTTTGCAGTTTACACATCTGACAAAGGGCTGATATCCAGAATTTACAAAGAACTCAAACAGATTTACAGGAAAAAAACAGACAAGCCCATTCAAAAATGGGCAAAGGATATGAACAGACACTTTACAAAAGAAGACATACATGAGGCCAACAAACATATGAAAAAATGCTCATCATCACTGGTCATTAGAGAGATGCAATTCAAAACCACATTGAGATACCATCTCACGCCAGTTAGAATGGCAATCATTAAAAAATCTGGAGACAGCAGATGCTGGAGAGGATGTAGAGAAATAGGAACACTCTTACACTGTTGGTGGGAGTGTAAATTAGTTCAACCATTGTGGAAGACAGTGTGGCGATTCCTCTGGGACCTAGAAATAGAAATTCCATTTGACCCAGCAATCCCATTACTGGGTATATATCCAAAGGACTATAAATCGTTCTACTATAAGGACACATGCACACCTTTGAGAAAATTAATTGACCTCCTAGCACTTTGGGAGGCTGAGGCGAGTGGATCACGAGGTCAAGAGATTGAGACTATCCTGGTCAACATGGTGAAACCCTGTCTCTACTAAAAATACAAAAGATTAGCTGGGCATGGTGACACGTGCCTGTAATTCCAGCTACTCAGGAGGCTGAGGCAGGAGAATTGCCTGAACCCAGGAGGAGGAGGTTGTGGTGAGCCAAGATCGTGCTATCGCACTCCAGCCTGGGTAACAAAAGAGTGAAACTCCGTCTCAAAAAAAAAAAAAAAAAAAAAGAAAAAGAAAAAATAATTAATTAACCATAAATTTCAGGATCTTTTTTTCTGGATTCCAATTCTAGACCAGTATCATAGTAAGTTTTAAAATTATTGGATACTGTAATTTATCTAATGTTATCTTTATATATCAAGATTGCTTTGGCTATTTTGGGTTCTTTGAATTTTCATATAAATTTAAGTTCAGCTTGATAAGTGTTTTCAAAAACATTAGTTTGGATTTTGATTGAAAAATCGAATCAGTGTATTAATTTGTGGAGAATTTACATCATTTCCCAAACATTACATCTCCCAATCTGTAAATATATTTCTTTGTTTATTTAACATTTTATAATCTCTTTCAACAATGTTTTATAGGCTTTTCTAGTCAACTGTTGAAGTACTTCTGTTAAATTTATTTCTAAATATGCCATTATTTTGATGTTATTGTGATATAATTCATTTGCATTTTGTTCATTCTTAGTATATAAAAACATAATTGTTCAAAAAATTGATCTTATGCCCTGAAATATGGTTGGCCTTGTGGATTCTGCCGAATTTTCTCTTTCTTTTTTTCTTTTTTATTTTGAGACAGAATTTTGCTCTTGTTGCCTAGGCTGGAGTGCAATGGAGTGATCTGTGCTCACCTCAAAGTCTGTCTCCCAGGTTCAAGCGATTCTCTTGCCTCCTTACAGGCATGAGCCACCACACCTGGCTAATTTTGTATTTTTAGTAGAGACAGGATTTCTCCAAGTTGGGTCAGGCTCGTCTCGAACTCCTGCCTCAGGTGATTCACCCACCTTGGCCTCCCTAAGTGTTGGGATTACAGGCATGAGCCACCACACCTGGCCTGGATTGTCTATATACAAGATGATATTGTCTGTTAATAGAGGCTTTTTTGTATTTCTTTCTTTATAAACAAAATAACTTCTGTTTTATTTTATTGCTTTCTTACCTTGTGAGAACCTCCAGTATAAAGTTGAATAGAAGAAGTGATTGTGGTCATGCTTGTCATGTTCCTGATCTCAGGGGAGAAGCATTCTGTCTTTCACCATTAAATATGATGGTATCTGTAGATATTCTTATTTTATTGTTGTTGATGCCCTTTATTAGGCTGTTGAAGTTCCTTTTATTCCTAGTATGTTGATAGTCTTTATCATGAAGAGTGCTACATTTGTTAAACACTTTTACTGCATCTATTGGGATGATCATGTGTTTTTTTTTTTTTTTGCATTTTGTTCTATTAATATAGTATATTCATTGATTTTCAAATATATCCAGTTGCCTTTTGGATGAAAAATAAAATTTGTTAGTTGGTATACAGAGATCTGCCTGGGCTGGTCTCCACAGGTCTGATGAGTCATCCGTTGTTACTCTTGCCCTTTCTTCTCTATTCTTCAGCCATACTGGCCTTCCTCTAGTAGGCCAAGATAGTTTTATCCTTTTTGTATGCTCCTCTTTCAGGCTAGAAGGTACCTCATGTTAGCCCACACCTACTAGTTAACTTAAATTTGTCTCTCAGATCTTTCCTTAATCATCTCTAATTGAGAGAAGTGGCTTTCTCTCTGTTGTAAGCTCCCAGTGCTACATATTGCTTTATCATAGAATTTGTCTCCACTTGTAATTATACAATTTGGGATTAATTAATTCAAACAAAGACATAGTTATTATAAATAATATCTAGCAAAGTACCCACAACATGGTAGACATTCAGTAAACATTGTGAAATGTATGAATATATAAGTCATGGACCAGGAAGTGAGAGATAAGTTTTAGCAGTGTTTTGAGGTATCTGATAAGTTCTAAGAGATCTGATAAGGCATAATATGGAAACTTCAAGTATTTTCACATCTGAGCCACTGAGTTTAGGCTGGACTGTTGCCAGAAATAAAGCTACCGTTATAGATAGATATGCCTTAATGAAGCTACTATGTTGTAATAAGAAATATTATTTTATTCTGGTTGTTTCCAGGTATTCAGGCTTGGATATTTTAGTCATTACTATTTTCTCTCTTTTAAATTGGAAACTTAACTCTTTAGCAGTCCTTCAGTTATTTTTCCTTCACAGTGTCACTTCTATAATTACAGTTTATATTTGCATTATTATAGTCTTCTGCTGCCATTTCAAATTTATTGGTTTTACCTTTAGATTCTTTTATATCAATTTTTGTGTCATATATAAAGGTAAAAAGATATTTTTAAAAAGGGCAAAACACTTCATGAGAAACTAATAAATTAGTATGGTTTGATGTAGGGTGAGTTGGATGCAATGGAAAGTATGAGGCTTGACAGAGATCCAAGTGATAACACTTAATCTTGTCCTGCTGAGAAGTTTTCCTGCATAATACAAACTATGGAGGAAAAAATGAAATATTTTAAGCAAAATAAATGTAGTACAAATATTTCACTTTCAGAAAGAGGAATATGCCAACAGTAGGCTACAGTAATCAAAACAGCATGGTACTGGTACCAAAACAGAGATATAGACCAATGGAACAGAATAGAGGCATCGGAGGCAATACAACATATACAACCATATAATTTTTGATAAACCAGACAAAAACAAGCAATGGGGAAAGGATTCCCTGTTTAATAAATGGTGTTGGGAAAACTGGCTAGGTATGTGCAGAAAGCAGAAACTGGACCCCTTCCTGACACCTTACACTAAAATTAACTCCAGATGGATTAAAGACTTAAACATAAGACCTGGCACCATAAAAACCCTAGAAGAAAATCTAGGCAAGACCATTCAGGACATAGGAGTAGGCAGGGACTTCATGAACAAAACATCAAAAGCATTGGCAACAAAAGCCAAAATAGACAAATGGGACCTAATCAAACTCCACAGCTTTTGCACGGCAAAAGAAACAGTCACTAGAGTGAATCAGCAACCAACAGAATGGGAAAAAAATTTCGCAGTTTACCCATCTGACAAAGGGCTGATATGCAGAATTTATAAAGAACTCAAACAGATTTACAGGAAAAAAACAAACAAGCCCATTCAAAAATGGGCAAAGGATATGAACAGACACTTTACAAAAGAAGACATACATGAGGCCAACAAACACATGAAAAAATGCTCATCATCACTGGTCATTAAGAGAGATGCAAATCAAAACCACATTGAGATACCATCTCACGCCAGTTAGAATGGCGATCACTAAAAAATCTGGAGACAACAGATGCTGGAGAGGATGCGGAGAAATCAGAACACTGTTACACTGTTGGTGGGAGTGTAAATTAGTTCAACCATTGTGGAAGACAGTGTAGCGATTCCTCAAGGACCTAGAAATTTAAATTCCATTTGACCCAGCAATCCCATTGCTGGGTATATATCCAAAGGACTATAAAGCGTTCTACTATAAGGACACATGCACATGAATGTTCATTGCAGCACTGTTTACAATAGCAAAGACCTGGAACCAACCCAAATGCCCATCGATGATAGACTGGACTGGGAAAATGTGGCACATATACACCATGGAATATTATGCAGCAATCAGAAATGATGAGTTTGTGTCCTTTGTAAGGACATGGATGAATCTGGAGAACATCATTCTCAGCAAACTGACACAAGAACAGAAAAGAAAATACCGCATATTCTCACTCATAGGTGGGTGAGAAAAATGAGAACACATGGACACAGGGAGGGGGGTACTACACACTGGGGTCTATTGGGGGAAATAGGGGAGGGACAGTGGGGGGGGGAGCTGGGGATGGATAGCCTGGGGAGAAATGCCAAATGTGGGTTAAGGGGAGGAAGGCAGCAAAACACACTGCCATGTGTGTACCTATGCAACTATCTTGCACGTTCTGCACATGTACCCCAAAACTTAAAATGCAATAAAAATTTAAAAAAATAATAAATAAATAAAATAGTGAAATTAATAGAGAAGCCAGAGGGAAATTATTACAACCTGCCTCAGTTTCCCTATCTTTTCTGAATTAATGTTTGTAGTATGCTTTAAACAGATCATGATATTCAGGAAAGCCTTGACAATATCTTCTATTATTCCAATATGATATTTTTGAGTATTACTGAAGAATCATGTAAAATACTCGAAGTTTCTCCCTCAACAATGAGTATGGTGCATTATAAATAATGAGCTATTATTTTGTATCTATTCCACTTTAGCTGCAGTTCAAAACCCCAAATGTTGTGAAAACTAAAGAGTAATTTTTATTATTCATTTGATGAACACATTTGATCTAAACCAATATTTTGGTATTTCCAGTCTTTACTTATCCCTCTCAAGGTAAATATTCATGTATTTCACTTTAAGAATATACATTTTAAAAATAAAGGATAGCATACCATCTTACTGATGTGTCAAATAATGTAACATATATGCTAACATACCTAAAAGAATCCTGAATTTCAAACCAAATTCAGTTCCAAAGACTTTATTTATTTATTTATTTATTATTTTTATTTATTTATTTATTTAGTGTGAGACTGAATCTCATTTTGTCACCTAGACTGAAGTGCAGTGGCATGATCTCAGCTCATTGCAACCTCCACCTCCCGATTCAAGCCATTGTCTTGCCTCAGCCTCCCATGTAGCTGGGATTACAGGCACCTGCTGCCACGTCTGGCTGATTTTCATATTTTTAGTAGAGACAGAGTTTCACCATGTTGGCCAGGCTGATTTGGAACTCCTGACCTCAAGCAATCCACTTGTGTTGGCCTCCCAAAGTGCTTGGATTACAGGTGTGACCCACTGTGACTGGCCTCAAAGACTTTAAACAATGAATTGTGAGACTGTAGTGTGTTATCAGTAAATGTCTGTAGACTAATTTGAAAAACAAATCAAGGATAATGTCATAGATAAATTATTCTCAAAGGAAAGCTATGAAGGAGGTGCTACTATGATTGATCCTCTTTAGAGATGAGAAATGAGATTTAAGGGGAGATATTATTTGCTCAATATCGTTTAGTGTGTACAGCCATAGCTCTGAGCTCAAAGCTGTCTGACATTAAAATTTATATTCTTAGCCAATACTTTTTATAGCCTGTGCTGTGTACCAGCAACTCAAGAAGCTGCAATACTTTTAGAATGCCAGACTTTGTTTATAATACTTTATCTTGAAAAATACTTATACTAATTCTACATAATTTGGGGAGCTTGAAACTATTCTTTAATTTCACTTTTTAGTAAAAATGATACTATGATATTATTTGATGTAGAATTTTTAATTCCGTAGTTCCAATGTTTAAATATTTATAAAATGTGTTTTAAACATTTTGCTGAGCCAGATATATCAAATCATACTAGAAAATGCAATCCTCGTGGAAGTAAGTAATGTATTATAATCATCCTCTTCTATTTCTTGCAGATGGTGTCACATTATCTATCAAACTCATGATTGTGTTTTTATTTTAAATTATGTACATAAACTATATCTTAAGAAAATAGTTATTTCCTTTCTGTTATTTTTGTTATTTTTCCGTCTCTTCAAAAATACCTTGAATACAAGGAAAATCATGTTAACATAAAACTTCCAAGTTTAGCACTCAAAAAGCAAAATACTCATTAAATATACCAGCAGTAATAGTTACATGCATTGCTACTTTCTGGTTTTCAGTGGAAGGGTTTGGATAATGTTTTTGAACATAAAGTGATTTGATTAGAAAGTCAATGAATAGCCGGGCACGGTGGCTCAAGCCTGTAATCCCAGCACTTTGGGAGGCCGAGGCGGGTGGATCACGAGGTCAAGAGATCAAGACCATCCTGGTCAACATGGTGAAACCCCGTCTCTACTAAAAATACAAAAAATTAGCTGGGCATGGTGGCGCGTGCCTGTAATTCCAGCTACTCAGGAGGCTGAGGCAGGAGAATTGCCTGAACGCAGCAGGCGGAGATTGCGGTGAGCCAAGATCGCGCCATTGCACTCCAGCCTGGGTAACGAGCGAAACTCCGTCTCAAAACAAAACAAACAAACAAACAAACCAAAAAAAAAAAAAAAAAAAAAAAAAAAAAGAAAGCAAGTCAATGAATATAGCTCCTGAATTCTACAAAATGCATGTAAGTACATGTTGATATAGTAATGCCAATAATTCATTCTAAGGAAGAACAAAAGTGGATATTTAACAGATTTATTTTTTTCTTCATGAAATGAAATCATTCTAATCTCGTATAATAAAAGATACCTAGGTTAGAATTTACATAATTATGAAATATTATATATTCTCAGAAAAATAGATTTGTGTCCCAGAAATAGTAAATTCATAAGACTACTGTGATACTGATTTAATCCTTTAAATGTATTTTATACAGTTCTTCTTCATTCACTTCCCAGCATCTTAGAAGCATTAAGTTTATGACAATTTACCTCAATGAAGGTATGCAGCTTTATTGTTTTTTTAGAAGGTACTCAATTTTCTCCATTAAAATGGACAGCATATTTACCTCAAGGTACATCCCTAGTTGCACCTATATCTCATAGGCAACATTCTCAATTGAATACCACTGTTCTCCGTTTTCTGCCCTAACTCAACACATTCTTCACATCATTTCAATCTGACTTTTAATCTTGCTTTATTTGAAAAGTAGATTAAGAATGAGTTCATACTGATAAATCCAAATGACATGACTCAGGTCTTTGTTCTTTTTTTTTTTTTTTTTTTGAGAGAGACAGAGTCTTCTCATGTTGCCAGGCTGTGCTTGAACTACTAAGCCCAAGTAATCCTCTCACGTCAGCCTGCTGCGTAGCTGGGACTACAGATTCATATCATTTAGTGTGTACAGCAACATCTTATTTCATATTTGAAGTTGAATCAGCAGTCAATACTTTTGACTACTCTGAAGTTTCTGGTTATTCTTTTACCTTAGTCTACTTTGCCCAAATAGTTTTGGCATTTTTTTCATTTCTTCTCCTATAACACTTAAATGATGAAGTTCATAGGACCCTATGCTCCCTTGTTGATCTCATCTACTCTCATTATCTTCAACACCATTTATCACATACCAAACCATAACTTTAGTCCATATTTGCCTTTTCAGCTATAAACCTGTATATCCCACTGATTACTTGTCACTTTATGTTTTAGGAAAGTCTCAGTCTTAAAATTTCAAATTCAAATTCATATTCTTTTCTTTCTGCAAGGATGTACCCAATTCATTAAACTGACCATTACTTACCATTTTGAAATTGAAATCTTGGCATCAACTTTTAAAATTTTTAATTGAAAAATAAAATTTTATGTATTTTTGGTGTACAACATGATGTTTAGAAATATGTGTATGTTGTGGAATATCTTGATGAAGCTAATTAAAATGAGCATCATCTCACACATCATTGTGGTGAGAACACTTAGAAACTATTCTCTTAGCTATTTTCAATGTACATCATCTTGATTTATCTCACTTCCATTTCCTACAGACCTGGCAACTGAATATAAATTGACTCTGTCCACTTTTTATATTGTGGTGAAATATACATAATATAAAATTTACCCCAGTCATAAAATTGTATTATTTGGTGGTATTGTGGCCATTCATAATGTACTCTGACTACTATATAGTTACAGATATTTTTCATCACCCCAAACAGAAATCCATATACGTTAAGTGCTCACTCCCCAATACCGTCTCCACTTAGTTCCTGACCACTACTAATCTGCTTTTTAACTCTTGAATATACCTATTCTGAATATTTTACATAAATGAAGTCACACAACATGTTAAGTGGCTTCTTTCACTTTGTATAAAAATTTCAAGGTTCAGTATTGCAGCATCTGTCCACACATTGTTACTTTTTATGGAGGAATAACTTTTCATCCTGTGGCTACACCACACTTTGTTTCTGATTCATTTGCACATTAGGGTTGTTTTGGCATTGTGCCTATTTTGATGGTTACAAAATAGGTTATTTTGCTACAATAACCATTTCTAACAAATTTTTGTTTAAATATCTTTTTTCATTTGTTTTGGATATATACTGAGTGGCAGAATGACTGGGTCATATAATTCCATGTTTCATTTATTGAGTAACAGGAAACTATTTTCACAAGTGCTGCTTCATTTTACATTCCCAACAGCAAAATATCAGTAGTTGAATTTCTCCACATACTGGTCCATACTTGTTATATTCCTGTTTTGGAGAATGACTGTCTCAGCGGGTGTGAAGAGTATGTCATGTGGTTTTTATTTGCATTTCCCTAATGACTAATGACACTAAGCAACTTTTCATGTGTTTACTGGCTATTTGTATATCATCACTGGGGAAACATTCAGTTCACTTGCCTACTTTTTACTGGGTTGTTCTATTCTTGCTGAGCTGAGTTGTAATGGTTCCTTATATATTTTAGATATGAAACCTTTTTAAGAGATATAATTTTTAAATATTTTATACCAAAGACAATTGTGTCTTTTCACTCTCTATATTGTCATTTGTTGCATATTTTTTAAAATTTGATAAAGTCTAATGTATTGATGTTTTCTATTTTGTTGCTTTGTGCTTTTGGTATCGTATCTAGTAAATTATTGCTAAATCTCAGATTATGAAAAATTGTCTCTATGTTTTCCTTTAAGAGTTTTATGTATTTAGCTCTCTTACTTAGGTCTTCGGTTCATTTGGAATTAATTTTTGTACTTAGTGTGAGGCAAGGGTCCAACTTTGTTATTTTACATGTGGATTTCCATTTGTCTGAACACAAATTTATTGAAGAGATGATTCTTTTCTCACTGAACAGCCTTTGCAACCTTGCTGAAAATAAGTTGACTGTAGATGTACCATTTGTTTCTATAATTTCAGTCTTAACTATTAATCAATGCTGTGAAAGTACCATACTGTTTGGATCAGTGTAAATATGAGGAAATTTTACAGTATTTTTGTGTTTGTCTTCCCACTTTGTCTTCTTCAATGTAGTTTGACCGTTCAAATTCCTTTGTAATTCCAGATTAATTTTAACATTAGCTTTTTCTTTTCTAAAATATAGGTCATTGGTGTTTGATAGAGATTGCATCAAATCTTTTAATTGCTTTGGGGAGTATTGCTATCTTTACAATATTAGGTCATCTAACCCATGAACACAGATGTCTTTCCATTAACTTGGACTTTTAGTTTATTTCTGTGATGTCTTATGATTTTCAATGTGTAAGTCCTGAATGCCTTTGGTTGAATTCATGCCTAAATATCTTATTTCATGATGCTATTGTGAATGGAATTTTTTCTTAATTTTCCTTTTCAAATTCTTCATAGATAATGTATAGAAACACCACTTACGTTTGTGTGTTTATATTATATTCTATAACTTTGATAAATTTGCTTATTAGTTTTAATGGGTTTTTTTCCCCTAAGATTTTCCTTATATAAGATCATGCTATCTATGAATACACACAACTTTGCTTCCAATTTTTACTTTTCATTTCCATTTAAATTGACTTATATTTATTGTCTTGCCTAATTTCTCTGGCTAGGATTTCCAATTAAATGTTTAATAGTAGTGGCAAAACAGTCATCCATGGCTTATTAATGATCTTAGGAGGAAAGCTTCTAGGCTTTTATTATTAAGATGTTAGCAATGATTTTTTAAAGATACTTTTTATTATTGAGGCAGTTACCTTCTATTTCATATTTGTGGAATGTTTTTAAATTAAATCAAAAAGGAGTATTAGATTTTGTCAAGTGCTTTTTCTGTACCACTTGAGATAACTACATACTTTTTATTCATAATTTCACTGATACAATATAAGCCAATAATTTTCTCTTTTTTTTATTTTTTATTTTTTTATTTTTTTTTGAAATTTTTATTGCATTATAGGTTTTGGGGTACATGTGCAGAACGTGCAAGATAGTTGCATAGGTACACACATGGCAGTGTGTTTTGCTGCCTTCCTCCCCTTCACCCACACTTGGTATTCATCCCCAGGCTATCCTCTTCAGCCCCCCCCGCTGTCCCTCCCCCATTTCCCCCAACAGTCCCCAGTGTATAGTAGACCGCCTCTCTGTGTCCATGTGTTCTCATTTTTCTCACCCACCTATGAGTGAGTATATGCGGTATTTCTTTTTCTGTTCTTGTGTCAGTTTGCTGAGAATGATGTTCTCCAGATTCATCCATGTCCTTACAAAGGACACAAACTCATCATTTTTGATTGCTGCATAATATTCCATGGTGTATATGTGCCACATTTTCCCAGTCCAGTCTATCATCGATGGGCATTTGGGTTGGTTCCAGGTCTTTGCTATTGTAAACAGTGCTGCAATGAACATTCGTGTGCATGTGTCCTTATAGTAGAACGATTTATAGTCTTTTGGATAGATACCCAGTAATGGGATTGCTGGGTCAAATGGAATTTCTATTTCTAGGTCCCTGAAGAATCGCCACACTGTCTTCCACAATGGTTGAACTAATTTACACTCCCACCAACAGTGTAAGAGTGTTCTTATTTCTCCACATCCTCTCCAGCATCTGCTGTCTCCAGATTTTTTAATGATCGCCATTCTAACTGGTGTGAGATGATATCTCAATGTGGTTTTGATTTGCATCTCTCTAATGACCAATGATGATGAGCACTTTTTCATATGTTTGTTGGCCTCATGTATGTCTTCTTTTGTAAAGTTTCTGTTCATATCCTTTGCCCATTTTTGAATGGGCTTGTTTGTTTTATTTTCTGTAAATCTGTTTGAGTTCTTTGTAAATTCTGGATATCAGCCCTTTGTCAGATGGGTAAACTGCAAAGATTTTTTCCCATTCTGATGGTTGCCGATTCACTCTAGTGACTGTTTGTTTTGCCGTGCAGAAGCTGTGGAGTTTGATTAGGTCCCATTTGTCTATTTTGGCTTTTGTTGCCAATGCTTTTGGTGTTTTGTTCATGAAGTCCTTGCCTACTCCTATGTCCTGAACGGTTTTGCCTAGATTTTCTTCTAGGGTTTTTATGGTGTCAGGTCTTACGTTTAAGTCTTTAATCCATCTGGAGTTAATTTGAGTGTAAGGTGTCAGAAAGGGGTCCAGTTTCTGCTTTCTGCACATGGCTAGCCAGTTTTCCCAACACCATTTATTAAATAGGGAATCCTTTCCCCATTGCCTGTTTTGTCTGGTTTATCAAAGATAATATGGTTGTAGATATGTTGTGTTGCCTCCGATGCTTCTGTTCTGTTCCATTGGTCTATATCTCTGTTTTGGTACCAGTACCATGCTGTTTTCATTACTGTAGCCTTGTAGTATAGTTTGAAGTCTGGTAGCGTGATGCCTCCCGCTGTGTTCTTTTTGCTTAGAATTGACTTGGCTATGCGGGCTCTTTTTTGGTTCCATATGAAATTCATGGTGGTTTTTTTCCATTTCTGTGAAGAAATTCAATGGTAGTTTGATGGGGATAGCATAATTTTCATATGTTGAACCATCTTTGCATTTGTGAATAAACCTTAGTTATTATTCATAAATATTTTAATATGCTGCTGGAATTGTTTTGATAATATTGTGCTGAGAATTTTTTTCATCTATGTTCATTAGTTATATGGGTGTGCTATTTTCTTTTCTTATATAATTTTCCTGTACTTGTATCAGGGTAATTCTGGCTTCATAGAATGATTTTGAAATGTCACCCTCCTCTACTGTTTTTAGAAGAATTTGGGAAAGATTGGAGCTAATTATTTTTTAAATGGTAAACAAAATAATTCACTATTTAAAAGGTCTGGTCCTGGCCTTTTTTATTGTTGTTGTTTAAAGACTTTTTAGCACAGATTCAATCTCCTTACTCATAATGGATCTCTTGATATTTTCCATTTCTTTTTGATTCAGCTTTGGTAATTCCTGTTTCTTAGAGAAATATGTGAATTTCATTTATTTACCTGTTTTGTTGGCATACAATTTTGTTGTATTTGTGCAGGTATGGTAGTAATATGCCCACTTTTACTTATAACTTTAATGATTTGAGTCTTCTTTTTTTCTCAATCTACATAAATGTTTGTCAATTGAATCAAAATTTTTCAAAGAAGAAACATTTGTCTTATTTTTCTCTATTGATTTTTTATTTTCTAACTTAGTTCTGTTTTAATTATGATTATTCTTTTGTTCTGCTAGTTTTAGATTTAGTTTGCTTATCATTTTTAAGTTCCTTATAGTGTAGAGTTACAATATTTATTTGAGATCTTTCTCTTTTTTATGAGACTGAGTCTTGCTCTGTCAACCAGTGCAGTGGTGTGATCTTGGCTCACTACAACCTCAGCCTCCTGAGTTCAAGTGATTATCCTGCCTCAGCCTCCCAAGTAGTTGGTACTACAGATGCATGTCACTGAGCCTGGCTAATTTTTTTTTTATTTTTAGTAGAGACAGGGTTTCACTGTGGTAGTCAGGATGGTCAATCTCCTGACCTTGTGATCCACCTGCCTTGGTATCCCAAAGTGTCTTCTTTTTTTTTAATAATGTTAATATTGACTTCATTCTATAACATGAACTCTAATTCCTTGTTTGAAATGATATGAATCCTCTATTTTCATATTCAAGATGGCAATGTTCTCACAGTAAGCCATGAAGAGAAACAAAAGTGCTGAAGTTGTTTAAATAACATAATAATTTGAAACTTCTGTAGTCTCATATGAATGTGCTTAAATAATGTATTTTCTATAGGGTTCTGAGAAATTCAAAAGAAAAACTTCTATGGCAGGCTTACAGAGTTATATATAGAACAATAAAGGCTGGAGAAGAAACTTATGAGTGAATGTGATTTCACTCATAATAGAAAACATAGAAAAGATGTGTGTTTTAGTACTGTTGTGTGTATATATATATATATATATATATATATGCTCTGACTTACTAAAACAAAACTGGCTTATTCCATAATATATATGAAATAAACATACTTATGTCAGGAGGCTTCTATGAGTGAACATATAAGGAAATCATGTTCACTCATAGAAACCTCCTGACATAAATTTTTTGATGTGTATTTTCATACTTTAAACTGTTTTGTTTCTATTTTTTACATTGCATTTTGAAGGCACTTAAATATCTTTATAAGTTGTTTAAAACTGAACAGTCATTTGTTAGAATGCTATCAAAGTACAGTGAATTATTAGTTCAATAGACTTTGGATGTTCCAATATAGTCTATTCCCTGCTAGGTATCACAGCAAATTAAAAATAAACATGCCCTGGTTCTTGTCCATTAACATCATGTAATCTAGAATTTAAATGCTTCATTAGAAAATTACTCAGCATTATAAGTTGTCAGATATTCAAATATCCACTTGAAATTCTTTCTTCAACTTTTATTTTAGACTCAGGGGTACATGTGCAGGCTTCTCACATGGATATGTTGTGTGATCCTGAGGTTTGGGGTATGAATGATTCAGTTACCCAGGTAGTGAGCATAGTACCCAACAGGTAGTTTTCAATCCTGGCCCCGCTTTCACTCTCCCCAGTCTAGTATTCCCCAGTGTCTTTGTTTTAATCTTTATGCCCATATGTGCTCAATGTGCTCCTACTTATAAGTGAGAATATGTGGTATTTGGGTTTATGTTGTTATATTAATTCCCTTAGGACAATGACCTCCAGCTGTATCCATGTTGCTGCAAAGGACATGATTTTATTCTTTTTATGGCTGTGTAGTATTCCATAGCATATATATACCACATTTTCTTTATTCAGCCCATTGTTAATTGTCACCTACGTTGATTCCATGTCTTTGCTATTGTGAATAGTGCTACCATTAGAATGGCTTATATTAAAGAGACAAAATGGCAATGTTGCAGAGAAATGTGAACACTTATACAGTGTTGGTGGTTAAGTAAATTGGTTCAGTCACTGTAGAACGTAATTTGGAGATACCTTAAATAAAATAGAACTACCATTCAACCCAGAAATCTCATTACTGAGTATATACCAAAATGAAATTCTAATTGTCATCCCAAAGTTAACATTTCTAAATTGAAACTTCCATTCCACTGCATTCCAAAATGCTCCATCCACAGTCTCTGTTAAAAGCAACCCCATTCTTCCAGTTGTTAGGCCATAATACCTGGAGTCATCCTTGACTCTTCTCTCTCAAACCTTCAGGACATTATGGTTATTTTAAAAATACATTTGTAAACTGAATTTTTACTACATGTACTACTATTAGAAGATTGGAGCTATGAGAAACTTTCTTCTAAATTATGGCAGTAGCCTCATATATGGTTTTCTTGTTTGCAACTTTGGTCTCCTATTTACACTGAAATTCTATTTTCTGTTATTCAAATAGCATTCAGAAGGAATATTTTAAAAGCTAACTCCAAATATGTCACTGAAATCTGACCAAAACATTGATGGGTCTCCATTGCTTCACAGTATACAGCCAGAATCACTACACAGTCTAAGAGAACTGCATGGGCTTCCCCCATCACCTCCAGACTTCCTCTCCTGTTCCCTACATGTTTCCCCAGCTCCTGGAGCTCCCTCCACTACTCCAAGCACATTCTTGCCCTAGTGACCTTGCTCTAGTCTTCTGCTTGCAGCTACTTTCCCCCAGATCTGTGCTTTGCTAAATTATCTTCAATTTTGGTCAAGTCTCATCTTCTCAGATAGCTTTTCCTTAACTCCTCAAGTAATAGTGTAACCTGTACCTTCCCGTGTTTAACATCATATCTGTCATTCCTAATCCCTTTTACTATGATCTACTCTTTTCTTTACATTTGTTCAAATGTCTTCTCAAGATTAAGCAATTTATTTATCTTTCTTGTGTTATATTTTATCATACATAGCTAAAAGAAGTTGGAAATCTCTAACTGGGATGTAAATGGGAAGCAACAGCCTTCATTAATTACCGCTTTTACTTTTTGTATTACTGTAAGTTATAGTTCAAGCAAAACCTATGAATACACAACTTTCTGTTGACTCAGGAAAGAGCAATTCAAGCACAGTTGGTATCACTAAGCAAAAAGACAGAAAATGGCTAAGATGGCTGGAATTTTGGAGGAGAGTACTGGAAAGAAGGGCAAAACACAGAGGAAGAGTTCCAGAAACTACTAAAGATAGTTGTAAAGGAGATATGGCTCAATAGTTCGTACACTTCTGCTCTTCTGTCAGAGGCATTTGAACCAGAGAGACTCCAAATTAAATAGGAGCTGGGTAAAATGAGGCCAAAACCAACTGGGCTGCATTCCCAGATGGTTAAAGTATTTTAATCCACAGGATGAGATAAGAGGTCAGCACAAAATACAGTTCATAAAGACTGCTGACAAAACAGATTTCAGGAAAGAGCGGGCAAAAACCCACCCAAATTAAAATGGCCAGGAGAGTGACCTCTGGTTGTCCTCACTGCTACACTCCCACCAGTGCTGTGACAGTTTACAAATGCCATGGCAACGTCAGGAATTTACCCTATGTGGTCCAAAAATGTGAGGCAAGCATAATCCATGACTTGTTTAGCATATCATCAAGAAGTAATAACAAAAATCGGCAACCAGCAGCACTCAGGGCTGCTTTGTCTATGGAAAGCCAATCTTTTATTCCTTTACTTTCTTGCTTTCACTTTGCACTGCAGACTTGCCCTGAATTCTTTCATGCACGAGATCCAAGAACCCTCTCTTGATGTCTGGATTGGGACCCTTTTCCTGCAACATATTTCTGGCGACCATGAAGGGACTATAGTGCAGAAACCCTGACCCAAACAGCTACTTCAGTGTAAGTGTTCGGTAACTTTTAGCATCTTTCTGGCAAACCCAGAAGGGATGATACTGAAGAAACCCTGCCAACCCCCCCAAAAAATAGACTATAGCATTGATTGGGTGACCTTGGGTAAGTGGTGGGGCATCCGGGTAAAGAATGGGATTTGGTTAGAGGCCCAGTTTAGAGGAGTTAGAAGTCTCTTCTAAGACAGAGTGAGTAGGAGGCCACTATTAATAAAATGCAAAGATGCTTGACTAACCTTGTGTTAGAGGCCTGACTTAGGAGGGTTAAAGTCCCTTCTAAGATTTAGGGGGTTAGAAGCTTCTCTTGGTTTAGTCCCACTCAGCTAAGAATATGTTTGACACTGTGGAAAGTTAACTGTTATTCTCTTTGCATGAATCTGCCTTGTACTCTTTGCTGATGGCTGTGTTTGACAGGGTTAGACATATATAGGATTGTGGGACAAGGGAAGCTTTTTCCTCTCTGAAAGGGGAAAATTGAGAGCTAGTAGGATTGCTGGGAAAGATCCCTTTGCTACCAAGAAGCAGCCGCCTGAACTTTTCAGTGTCACTGCAATGGGCGGGTCTTTCTCTGGACTTCCTGATCACTTTGTCTTCCCCACCCTGCCACAGGCAATGCTCTTCTCTCTTTCTTTTCCCATTCTTATCTTTTATATTACTCAGGATGACCATCTTGCCCAGAGACCACATGTTGAAACTCCTAGTCGAAAGTTGTTATAAATATGATTGGGCTTATTGGGGGGCAAATTTAAGCCTGCTGGTTTGATAATGGATGCTAAGTAGAGTAGCTAATGTTTAGTCACATGTATTTTGCTCTGAACAGAATGGAAAAAAAAAATTTTCTTTACAATGCAGCTTGGGCCCCAGGGTGGTGGTACTGCAAGCAAGATCACTAGGACCTCTAGGGGAAAGGGAACACAGAAGCCTGGCATGCTGGCAAACGGGTAGGAATTTCTTAGAGTCAGATTTCTGTCTTCTGTCTTCTGTGCAAATGGTTGAATGACTGGGAAAAAATCAGTGTTTATTTCCTCTGCAAAGTTTTGATTAATGCAAAAAAAATTCTCAGGTTAGTCTTAAG
Organism: Saguinus oedipus; assembly: GCA_031835075.1. Lineage (NCBI taxonomy): Eukaryota > Metazoa > Chordata > Mammalia > Primates > Cebidae > Saguinus > Saguinus oedipus. Next base: position 142,065,604 of record CM063169.1, read on the forward strand.
CTGGTGTACTGAAGTCTCCACCTTGTTTCATGTCCTTGGGAGCTTGACCTTTTTTGTGTGTGTGTGAGATGGAGTCTCACTCTGTTGCCCAGGCTGGAGTGCAATGGCACAATCTCAGCCTCAGCTCACTACATACAACCTCCGCCTCCCAGGTTCAAGCAATTTTTCTGCCTTAGCCTCCCAAGTGGGATTATAGATGTGCACCACCACACCTGCTATTTTTTTTTTATTTTTAGTAGAGATGGGGTCTCACCAGGTTGGCCAGCCTGGTCTTGAATTCCTGACTTAGGTGATCCACCCACCTCAGCCTCCCAAAGTGCTGGGATTACAGGCCTGAGCCACCATGCCCAGTGGGAGCTTGACCTTTTAACTATGTGGTGGTACCTTCTCTTGGTTTCCACCTTCCAGGGAACAGAAATTTTAGGGTTTATGTGATAGTCAGCTCTAAAAATCATATTAGGCTGGATGCAGTGGCTCATGCCTATAATCCCAGCCATTTGGAAGACCAAGGCAGGCAGATCAGTAGAGGTTAGAATTTCGAGACCAGCCTGGCCAACTTTAGTCTCTACTAAAAATACAAAAATTAGCTGGGTTTGGTCTGGGTGTGCTGGTGCATACCTGTAATTCCAGCTATTCAAGAAGCTGAGGCAGGAGAATTGCTTGAACCTGGGAGGTGGAGGTCGCAGTGAGCGGAGATCATGCTACTACACTCCAGCCTGGATGACAGAGTGAGACTCTGTCTCAAAAAATAAATAAAATAAAAAATTATATTAAATAGTTAAAAGCCTTTGCAAGCTCAAAATTAACTACTCTAGACTTCTTATGGGGGAAAACATGGGGACTCCCCCATGCTGTAGCTCAGTAGCTAAAGTTTTGCACTTTCACAGTGGTGGTGTGGGTTTGATTTCCCACCTAGACAGTAAGTTGTTTAATATGTGGGTGACCTTGTCTATTTTCTTTTCCATGGACTGTCTTAAATTTTCCTTTCTCAAATTACCTAGGTAGTTGTCTTTGGTAAAGTTCAGAAACTAGAACTATTGACTGCTTGGCATGGCTAAAGTAGGGTAATAAGAGATCTGAAAGGATTTGTTTTTAAAAGAGCACTATGGTTAAAAGTCAGCTTAATTAAAAGTGGATAAACAAACTTTAGATATATTTAAAATGCCTTTATGTTTTTCTTTTCTTGGAACTTGTTTTTCTAGAAGAAGGTTTTTCTTTTCAGTGGACTGAATTGTTTTTCTTTAGTTTTTTTTTGTTTTTTTTTTTTTTTTTTACGTGTGTCTTGCCACTGTTAATGCACACATGAGAGACCTTAAGAAAACTTCTGGTAGCCTGTGACTAATTGAGAAAACAGGGGAGGCGCCACAGACCCTGTTTTGGGAAAAACCTGTGTTTTCCTCATGAATCCCCAGGAATTAAAAGCAGATAGATTCCTCTAAAAATCAAAGTTTCAGTTCTGTTTTGCATTGTGTTATCTGATGGTTTTAAGTTTTGGGGCTATCAAAAATTACTTTATGAGAGAGCTTTGCTGTGTAATAACTAGGTTAGAAGTATAATTTAAGGGATTCCTAATAGTTTGGAGGGATACTTGACTCTTTGCACACTTAGATGAGAGAAGCATGGTTTGATCATCGGAAGATAAGGAAACATCCCCATCCCCTACTGGGAGATGAGACTCCCATGAGGGATGGGATGATTACAAAAATGGACTGACTGGCTTTGGGTTGCCTTGCAGTGAAATGCAGAGTAGAAGCACTGCACTGTCTTCCCCCCTAGTATTTTTTTTCTTTTTGTGGATCCAGGAACCAGTATGAAATGGTACCCTTAATTTTGGGGATCTGTTCTTGCCTTCAGCTGCTTATTTGTTACTTATCTGACCCTAGAAAAGCAGGTTTTCCTGGCCTTGTTCCTCCAAGGGCTCCACCCTGAAGCCAGTAATCCATCTTAGAAACTGGTAAATGAAAAATCTTACAAGTGCTGAATCTTCTGTCTGTGTATTTATGTGTATTATAAGGTTATAAATAAAATAGCTCTAATTGGCTTAGAAAAATAAGTGCCTAAATTTAATATTTTGTCAGAAAAATAGAAACTTTAATGCATTTTTGTTCATATAACTTTCAGAATCTTTTGGAAATAGTTTCCAAATCCTGGAGAAATCAGGTAGAGAGAAGCAAATATGTTTCAAACTTTGTTCACAGAAGTTTACTTTATTTAATTGCTACAAGCTGTAAGTAGCTCAAAAAAAAAAAAAAAAAAAAGTTTCCTTGACTCTGAAAAACAAAACAAAGGATCGGAAACATTTTAAGCAAAGTTAAAAATATTGGACTTCTTCAGTTTAGTCTGTAGTTAACTTCTCTTTGATAGTTATGCACATTTCAATTCTCTATGAGAGTTATGAAAATTTTTTCCTTTATTCTGATGTCATAATCTCCAAAGTTATTAGTAAACCTGCATTTAAAAACACCAACTAGAGTACTATAGTTGATTATAAACCAACTTCTATAGAGGATTAAAACATGACAACATTTGTCTGTGGATGACAAAAAGTTTTAGGACAGCCACTATTAAAGCCACAGTTGATAAGGAAATTTGGTTACTTCTGTGACACATAAAATTTTACACAGTAATTATAATTATTAACATACACTAAAAATATAATTATTAATAACAGAATAATAGGAGTTTCCCATAACTTTGGAACATATACCAATAACACATTTATGCAAATATAGTCCAAAGTAAGCAAAACATGATTTCACATTTGATAATGACTCCTGTGTGATTTTTATACCAAATAAGCCAAACTTCACCTTTACATTAATGTACTATGAATGTTAAAAACAATTTTTAATAAAACCTTATACACATATTTACCCAATTTTAATGTTTAACCATAAGGTAAGATTCTTATAAACTTTTTATAACCCTATAGGTTTTTCTGTAAAAGACCAGATTAGTGCTCTAAGAAAAACCTGTTGTGCTTTTATTCCAATGTTTAATTTATGGAAAAACTAAAATCTCCTTTAATTTTAGCCAATATGTTCACACACAAAAATGTCAAGATGTCGGATGTAGATGCTGTTCATTTTCATTTTTTTGCTTAAAAGTAAATGGAATGCTTAAACTCTGATATGATGAACACATAGTCACTCTTTTAAGTTAATGGTGCTACAGGTTTTAGTAACACAACCAGTTAATTTCCAAATTTTTCTTTTAAAAATTTAGAAATTATAATGTATATTTAAAATCTAATTAATTACCATTAGGTGCACTCTTTAGTAGTGAAAAGATGACAGTAGACAAATTCCCAGATGGTTAAGGCATTCTAAGCCGCAGGAGGAGATAGCATTTCAGCACAAAATACAGGTCATTTTAACATAAAGCTGCTTATGAGGTTTAATATGGTCATTAAAGAAAAAAGCCTAGTTTTGGGGGGTAAAACTCATAAGGGTCAAAGCTTATTGGTTTTATCTAGTTCTCAGTCTATAATATAGAGGAAAAATTTTTACTAACAAAGACAGTTTTTAGTTTTAAATGAGAACTACCCAAAGTAGCTAATTTCCAACAGCATTTTTTTTTTTTTTTTGTCATTTAACTATGAAACATGATTTCTCAGGCAGACTATAGCCGTCATCCATTACCTTCCTTTAGTATTCACTGGAAATGGAAAATGACAATTCTGACAAGCTTGTAAAATGTGATGCATCTTAAAACTCACTAAGGTTTCTTCATAAAAACCTTATACATTTGGACATTATATTCCAAAACTCTATAAAATTTCTGACTATTTTACTTTATAGAAATATAAGATTAAGAAAGAGGAAGGACGTATGTTTCCTGAGCTGAAAATTATAGCCTACTGGTTACTTGAAAATCTTTTTCAAATGGATCGGGCCTAATGCCATTATTTAGCTATGAGGTTCTTTTTGAGATCCAAAGTTTCATTATTATCTCACTGTAATCCACACTGAGTGTTTTAAATATTATGGTCTTCAATTAGTAAATGCATTGCCGAATTGTGAGTAAATGTCTGGATCAATGAAACTAATTATTTAAAAATTGTTTGATAAAATTGTTAAAACAAAAATATATCTACCACCATTCTCTGATAAACTTCAAATTCTAACTTCGCAATTAATATGGCTTATTTTCAGATTTAAGACTATTTGTGGTACTTTTTTTTAACCAAACTCCTACATTTATCATTTAACAAAAGAGAAAAAAGCTTTTAAGGATTTTACTTTATATTTCCTTAATATATAAACAAAACATTACTCTTTTCAAGTATTTTATAGTTCCATTTAGTCTTGTTTGCTAAAATATTCATTGTACTTGAATCTATTTTCTCTCTGTCTAATACTTCTTCTTTGCTAAACTTTCAAAATATGTTTGGGGTAGGCTGAATAATGTCTCCTCAAAAGATACGCACATCCTAATCCCTGAGATCTGCGAATATTACCCTATCTGGTAAAATATGGCATAAGTTAAGTATCTTGAGATGGGATAGTATGTTTACTTATCCAGGTAGACTTGAATTATAGTTACAAACTTCTGTTTAAGAGGAAGGCAGAAAGAGATTTGAGTCAGATAAGAGAAGGCAATGTGGCTACCAAAGCAGATTTTGCAGTTATGTGGCCACAAGCCAAGGAATGCTGAGTCAAGGGACAAATTCTTCCCTCAAGTCACGAGAGGGAGTATGAGTCTGCCAACATCTTAATTTCAACCCAGCAAAATTTTAGATTTCTGGCCTCCAGAACTATAGGGAGAAACAAATTCTTTGTTTGTGGTAATTTGTTACAACACCCAAGATGATTTAATACAATTTTATTTTTATTTAGTCAGCCTTTAACAGCAGGAGAAAATAAGTTTTTTAAAAGAATAAGTGGTAGAACTGTTCTGTAAATTTTTGGATTTTGGTAAATACAAAACCCATAAATGCTTGGAGTAAATCTTTAAATATATATATATTTTTGAGAACCTCATATGTATTCTGCTGTTCTAGAAAAAGGGTAGTCATAGGCATTGATTAGATTTTGAATTTCCAGGGTCGGTCATTTCCCCTTTATAAAAACTCAGTGTCTTCATTTCTCCTGAGGAAAACAATGAATCAGGGATCAGCCTTCACTCACCTATCTTCTCTGTCCACAGTCTTTTACAATTCTGTTGCTTTGTTGGGATGCAAAGCTTGAGGAAAGGGTAAGCAAGAGGAACTGAAATTCATCCCATTCAAAAAATAACGTGTATTCTTGCTGGAAACACATAAGGGTCTAAGATTAACAGATAAGAAGTCAAGAGAAGGTACAAAAAGACCTAGAAAGTTCCCAAAAAGGAAAGGCTTGCAGGAGAAACTGGGCAGGTGTGTATTTGCTTAGATTTGGGGAAATGTATATAAACCTGGCACAAAAAGTAAAGGGAGTACTCTTTCTTCTACTCTATTTTATTCCTATGTCAATCCCTACCATCTGAAATCTGGTTTAGATTTTGTAATGCCCTTTCAACTTCAAGGAAAGAAACAACAGTCAGGTAACCAAAAATGAAAGTGGCTTACAAAACATGTATGGGAAGGACAGAAATCCAGAAAGCTCTTTAAGTAGCTGAACCAAGTTTGTACTTCAGTGAGTGCTATTTCCATCTCCTCTTAAAGCAGCTAAAAAATAAGATCACTATTGAGTGTTAGAATATACATTGGCAATTGTTTGATAGGAAGGAGGAAATTTTGCCAAATTCTACTGGCTTTGAAACAGGTTTGATATGAAGGAGCTTTTTTTAAAGAAATATTTAATGATCCCATCTTCCTGGAATATACCAGTATTTATGGATGCAGGCTTTCTAAACAGTTTTAGTTTTTGTTTGCCTGACTTAATCCTTCAAGTTGGAAGTACTTTCTGCCACTCAGACTTGAGTCTTCACAGATAGGAGATCATTATGGGTTTTATAAAGTCTATTGGTTTTCTGGAATATCTCTTCTGCTTTTTGTACTTTGTAACTTATTCTATTAGCTTTTGCTCTTTCTCCTACCATGTTCTTTAAAATATTTTGTTTTGGCATCATTTAGCATACTTTAAGGCTCTCTAATTTTGGTTAAATATTTTGCAATCATTTTCACTCAAGTTTGTGTATTACTGCACTAAAAGTTAGAAAATTCCAATCTTTATTACTTTTTGACCCAAGTGCAGGAAATAAGAGTGTGCATTGTCTCTCTCCATATATAACAAAAGCACTGACTAGTAGTCTGTGTGTCTTTCTTTTATTAATCACCATACATTAATAATTCTAAATAATATCAGTGATAAAACACTTCTTCATCCTGAGGCACAAGACTCCCACTGCTTTCCCTCCCTTGGCATGCCACTTCCAGGCAGGCTTCATTTTCTCACAACATTGTTATAAATGATACCTTCTGGGAACATTTTATTAATAAGTTTTTATTGAGAAATAATTTACATATCATGAAATGAACAACTCATAAGTATTCAAGATGATGTAGTCTGACAATTGAACCCTTGCAGCCACCATCCCAATCAAGGTATAGAACATATCTTTTACCCAGAAATATCCCTGTAGCTCAGTTTCAGTCAATTCAAGACTACCTACACAACAACCCAAAACAAATAATTTCTGATTTATCCCCAGGGATTATTTTTGCCTATTTTCAGATATTATTTATCTGGTAACTTTGGTCATCAAAGTATTTTAAGTCTTCTATTTTTTTCTAGTTTCTGATATTTTGGTGATTTTATACCTTTCTAAATACCTATTCAACATACTTGTTGATATTTATATCTGGTTGTCATTTGGATCTTGGAACTATGGTAAATTTAATTATTTTGCTTTGTATATTTATCATTTTATACAGACAATTTATTTCACCATTTTATTCGTTAAATTAATTTTTAATCAATTGTAAATTTTTACATTAAGTTAAAATTCCTTAAATGTTAACTTTTTTTATGTTGATAATTGTATGTCTTTTAAATGACACTATTTCCTTTGTATTTTATAATTTATACTTTATTCCTTTATAATCTGGAACTATACAATAAAAATATTGAAGCTCAAACTCTTTATAGAAAAATAAAGTTTTGCATAAGTAACATTGAAAGTGTTAGAGTTAATGAGTATAATATATACTCTGATATAACAGAGGCTAAATTTATAGTTTCATTTACATTCCTTTTCTATAGTACTTATATAGTATGCATAAGTCAAACTAAAACTATAAATAAACACAGACACATACATTCTGAATCTGAGATATATTTTTGCCTTATATTCACTGCCCTTTTTAGGAGATGAAAAGATTGCATTCAATGTTATCAGTGTCTACTCTACCTTTTATAACTCATTTATATTTAGTTTAGTTCAATTGTCATTTGTTTGTTTTGGTTTACTTCTGTTTCTTAACTTGCCTGAAATAATTACAAAGACATTATTTTTATTTATAAACTACTTTTCCCAGCCCCAGGATAAGATTTTCAAAAAGAACTTTAAGTTTTGTTTCTTTCCTCTGCATACTTGTAGTTATATCAAAGACAACTAAAACTTATGATTTTCAAACTCTAGAAATCTTTGTTAGTTAAAAAAATCGAAATATTCATTTTCTTTTTAAAAATTAATACTTTTAAGAAAGGGTTAAATCTTGTTTAATTTTTATCTTTAAATTATATTGTTAATTTTTTAATCTATAGGATGCTATTAGTGCTCACTCCAAATAAAAAGAAAATTATGTGTTGAATATTTTTTAATATTACTAGATGTATTATCCAGTGTTCTCCAGAGAAACAGAACTAGTAGGATATATAGACATATTAAGTAGGTAGATAGATAGATAGATAAATGCACAATCTATTATAAAATATTGACTCTAGCAGTTATTTTGGCTGACATATCCCAAGACCTGTAGTTACCAAACTGGAAAGTCAAGAGAGTCAATCGTGTAGTTCCAGTCCAAAGGTCAGTAGGCTTGATACCCAGGAAGAGCCAACGCTTTGGTTGTTCAAACATTTCAGAGTCCAAAGGCAGGAAAAATCCAATCTCCTAGCTCAATGGCAGTTAGGAGGAATTCCTTCTTATTTGATGAAGGGTCAGCCTTCTTATTTTATTTAGGCTTCTAACGGATTGGAAGAGCCTCACTCATTTTACAGAGACCAATGTTTTACTAAGTCTATCCATTCAATTGTGAATCTCATCCAGAAACATTCTCACAGACACACTCAGAATAATGTTTGACTGAATATCAACTGGGTTATAATATTTATTGGGAACCCCATGCCCCAGTAAAGTGAATGCATAAAATTGACCATCAGTTAGGTCATGTTAAGTTGCAAAGCTGAAGATTTATCTGCTGTAGAAAAACTCAGAGCCCTAAATATATTAATGTGCATTGTTAGTTTGCATAGGAGAAAAGAATTTTGAATATATCCAAAATATTTTCATAATGTAGTACCTATTTTGATTTTTTGAAGAAAGCAGAAAATAATATGTTTAGTAACTGTACTGCAATGAACAGTTTGGAATATACTTATTTAAATTGCAGAGAGATTATTAGGTATTGTTAAAAAATACTATTAGTCATAAATTCTCTCTCTTCTTGGTGTTAAATTTTCAGAAAAACATTACCTGCACTTATAGTAAATTATGAGCTTTTATCTCTTTATGCAGTTTTCCTTTACCATATTTAGCCAAATATATCAATATCTCTTCCTCTGATTCAAATGAATAAACCTTATTTATCTTGTAAACAAAATGGAAATGAAAATAATATTGGCCAGACTTCTACCCACCTAATGATTCATATGTTTACAGAGACTTACAACTGGGGCATATTTGTAGGAGATAAAATATGAAGGTTTAATAAAATCCAGTTTTTTTTTTTGAGACAGATTCTCACTCTGTCACCCAGGCTGCAGTGCAATGGCGCAATCTTGGCTCACTGCAACCTCCATTTCCCGGGTTCAAGCATTTTTCCTGCCTCAGACTCTCAAATAGCTAAGATTACAGGCACCCGCCACCAAGCCCAGCTTATTTTTTGTATTTTTAATAGAGATGATTTTTGCCATGTTGGCCAGGCTGGTCTTAAAATCCTAACCTCAGGTGATCCACCTTCCTCAGCCTCCCAAAGTGTTGAGATTAGAGACGGGAGCCACCGTGGCCCAACTATTTGTTTTATATCAATTGTTGTTTTTATTTTGGGGCTACTTTAATATACAATTGTTAAATAAGTGTAAGCATTAAATCCATTATTTTCTCTTCATAATGATAACTGAAACAACTGGTTTGACTTTTTAGTAGTTAGGTCATTTAAGCATGTTGTATTGAGTTTGTGGTCAAGTGTTCACTAATGTGATTGTGTCACTATTTAAAACCTTAAATTAACTTTCTCTTTTTATTTAATTAATTACCAAGACTATTCGTGGTGAGGATCCATATGCTAAACTAAGATATGTAAAACAAAGACATACTTATATTTAATATTTTGACTTGCCAGGCAAGTCATTAGCTTATTAAAATACTGACCATCTCTATTCTCTAATTCAAATGGATAGTCTTCAGAGGAATGTTTTCAAATTTGCAATATGATTCTCTCTGTATAATTCCATACTTTCATATATAACTCTGGTCTACATTTTGGTTTTCTTTTCACTACTCCTCTATAATATGAATTGTAATCTCTGCATTTTGGAGGGGGGACCTGGTGGGAGGCGATTAAATCATAGGGTCAGTTTCCCCGATGCTGTTTTCTTGACAGTGAGGGAGTTCTCACAAGATCTGATGGCTTGCCCTGTGCTCACTCTCTCTCACTTGCAGCCATGTAAGATGTGCTTACTTTTTCTTTTGCCATGTTTATAAGTTTTCTGAGGCCTCCCCAACCATGTGGAACTGTGAGTCAATTAAACCTGTTTTCTTTATAGATTAAGGCTCAGGTTTTTTCTTAGGCTGAGGCAGTTATTATAGCAGTGAGAGAATGGACTAATAAAGGAAACTGGCACTGGTATAGTTGGGTATTGCTATAAAGATAAACTGAAAATATGGAAGTGACTTTGTAACTGGGTAATGGGCAGATGCTGGAACAAGTTGGGGGCTCAGAAGAAGACAGGGAGATGTGGGAAAGTTGGGAATTCCTAGAGACTTGTTGAATGACATTGACCAAAATTCTGATAGTGATTTGGACAATTAAATCCAGGCTGAGGTGGTCTCAGATGGAGATGAGGAACTTTCAGAAACTGGACTAAAGGTCATTCTTACTATGCTTTAGCAAAGGAACTGGTGGCATTTTGCCCGCACCCTAAAGATGTGTGGAACTTGGAACTTTGAACTTGAGAGAGATGACTTATTGTATCTGTTGGAAAAATGTCTAAGCAGCAAAGCATTAAAGAGGTGTCCTGGATTATTCTGAAAGTGTTCAGTTTTACACAAAGAGATGGTTTGAAGTTGGAACTTATGCTTAAAAGGGAAGCAGAGCAAAAAGGTTTGAAAAATTTGCAGCCTAAACCTGTGGTAGAAAAGAAAAACCCATTTTTGGGGGTGGAATTCAGTGTGGCTGTGGAAATTTGCATAAGTAACTAGGAGCTAAATCTTAATAGCTGAGACAGTGGGGAAAATGTCTCCAGAGATCTCTGAGGCAGCCCCTCCCATCACAGGTACAAAGGCCTAAGAGGGAAAAGTGGCTTCGTGGGCCAAGCCCAGGGCCCCACTGCTCTGTGCAGCCTTGGGGCTTGTTGCCCTGTGTCCCAACCATTCTAGCTCCAGCCATGGCTAAAAGGAGCCAAGATACAGCCCAAGTCATTGCTTCAGAGGATGCCAGCCCCCAAGCCTTGGCAGCCTCCATGTGCTGTTGGGCCTGTGGGTACACAGAAGTCAGGAATTTAAGTTTGAAAACATCTGCCTAGATCTCAGGGGATGTATAAAAATGCCTGGATGTCCAGGCAGAAGTCTGCTTCAGGGGCAAAACCCTCATGGAGAATCTCTGCAAGAGCCATACAGAGAGGAAATGTAGATTTGGATCCCTCATATAGAGGGCTTCTCACCACTCCATTAGGCAGTGGGGCACTACCTAGTGAAGCTGTGAGAAGAGAGCCACTATCCTCCAGTCCCCAGAATGTAGATTCACCTACAGCTTGCACTGTGTGCCTGAAAAAGCCTCAGGAACTCAGCGCCAACCCATGATTGTGGTAGTAGGGCCTGAATCCTGCAATGCCACAGGAATGTAGCTACACAAGGCCTTGGGAACCCACTCTGCATCAACATTCCATGGATGTGAGACATGATGTCAAAAAAGATTATTTGGTGCTTTAAGATTTAATGGCTGCCCCACTGGATTTTGGATGGGGCTTGTAGCCTTTTCGTTTTGGACAACTTCTTTTGTTTGGAATGGGAACATTTACCTAATGCCTGTATCCCCATTGTATTTTGGAAGTAACTACTTTGCTTTTGATTTTACAGGCTCCTAAGTGGAAGGGACTTGCCTTGTCTCAGATGAGACTTTGGACTTTTGGGTTTATGCTGGAATGAGTTACGTCTTCGGGGTACTATTGGAAAGGCATAATTGTGTTTTAAAATGTGAGAATATGAGATATGAGAGGTGCTGGGAGTGAAATGATATGTCTTAACTGTGTCCCCACCCAAATCTTTTTTGAAATTGTAATCGTAATTGTAATCCCCATGTGTTAGGGGAGAAATGTGGTGGGAGGTGATTGGGTCATGGGGATGATTTCCCCTATGCTGTTCTCATAATAGTGAGAGAGTTCTCATCAGATCTCTTGGTTTAAAAGGGAAAATTTGCCCTGCGCTCATTCTCTCACCTACTGCCATATAAGTTGTGAGTCCTTCCCCTTCTGCAATGACTGTAAGTTTCCTGAGGCCTCCCCAGCCATACAGAACTGAGAGTCAATTAAAACTTTTGTATTTATAAATTACCCACTCTTAGGCAGTTCTTTAGAGCAGTGTAAATGGGCTAATACAACATTCATTTGTCTATTAAACCAGACCTTTTGCTGTCCCTTTCATTATGTTCATTTCAGCTGATGGGCATATTTGCATAGGTTGAACAATGCAGAGGAGGGGGTTGAATTAGACAATTTATCAGTTTCTTAAAACCTTGGGGGAGAAGAACAAAGAAAGTTTACCAGAATAACAGAAGATATGTGGAAAGAGTAGAAATCAAGAGAGGAAAATAAGCTGAATGATCACTGGTGTCAAATGTTGCAGTTTGTCTCATAATTACAGGTACTGTGTTTAATGTTAATTTTCTCAGGAGGGTAATTTTTGAAAGACGTTCTTTAACTTCTTCACTCTTTTGCTTTCATTTTAGCTATGCTGGCCTCTATTATTAATAGGATTACACAAATTTGAAGAATGTTGTAAATGAAGAAGGCCTTAGAAATTATTTACTTCAATCAGTTAATTTTTCATAGTTAAAAAGATGAAGCCAAGTAAGCTTGCCTCAAATTCACAGCTAGCAGAGTAATGACAGATTCAGTATTTTGGCCTCCTCATCAGAAGCTCTCTATTGCTCTAGAGCCTCATTCTCATTTACTCTTTTGTTCTGTGTTTGTTCCCTACCTCCTTTTCCTAAGGAGATATTCAAAGGAATACAGTGTATCTTGATGATGAACAGAGTAGGATGCTTTTCGTAAGCAAATGATTAGGGAAGTAAATCACTGGTTGCTGCAACATTTTATTCCCATGAAGGGCAGGCTTCTGGGTGTGTTGAGATGACACTTAGCATTTCCTTGAAACAACGTGTGCTTTTGTGTAGTCAGGTTTATTATAGTCATAAATCATGAGGTCCAGTAAGGAAGGAAGATTCCATTTCCTTAGCTTTATTTTGTTCCCTCAAGGAAGGACTATGATGCAAAGGCCTTTATATCTCAGTACTGCTAATAAAGGAAAGACCAGATGATGTATTTTCTTTGCTATCTCCTACTCAGAATTAGACAGCATTAATCTCAGCCTCAGCTTTAAAAGGTAATATTTGTTCTCTTCATTATGTTACATGTGAGCAGAAAGAATGCAATGCTGAATTTCCTGGGTAGAAATCTTAAAAGCTATGTATTTGCTAGGAATTAAATTATTCATGTCTCTTAGAAACCTGAAGATAACAGGCATCAGACCAATGATGCAACAATAAGTAAAAACAATCATAATAGCTATAACTCATTGCCTATTTATCTATCATTTTTTACTTTGTACCATGAAGAGTTCTAAACTCCTATTATTGTAATCTTCATTTAAATGATAAGAAAACTGAAGCACTGACAAGTTAAGTAACTTTTACAAAGCCACACAGTGAAATTCACTGTTTAATCAACAAATTATATATGAGTTCATTCAATTTTCCTTCATTTTATCTAAACTACTAAAAAGACCTGATAACATGCATAATAATTCCATGTATTTAATTTTTACTACAAAATATTAATTGTTTCAGTAGCTCAATGAAAATTTGCAATATTGAAGACCTATGAGAAGCTTTTTAACACTTCTAAATAATATTTAATTCAAATTTGTATTAAAACTATGCTACTATGAATATATCCTAAATAATAAATTAATAGATAATATTATGTTTAGGTTCTACAATATTCATTATAGCATTATTTGTAATAGAAAATATTTGAATCATAAATGTTCATCCTTAGAGAACTATTTAAATGGATTATGATATGTCTATATGTGCCATATGTAGAATATTATATAGCTCTTATGTGGTAGTTTGAGAAAATGTTAATATCATAAGGTAATGAACATGATACAGTTTTGAGCAAAATAATGACACTGAGTAAATATAATATTGAATAAAATAAATTCTACATATAATATGAACTTCATTGTGCAGACACATACACATTCAGAGGAAAACAATGGAAAGTAATGCAACGAAGAAACTGTGAGTGGTTATCACTAGATAATGAGAAAATGGAAAATTTTGGGGTATAGCTTTATACTCTTCTTTATTTTCTAATTTTATCTTGTTTACCTACACAATGAAATTTACAGCAAATATTCTTTGCTCAAATATTTTTAATAGAACTGTTATTTCTGAATAAACTAAGGTAGTAGATGCAGTAATGCTTCATAAAAAAATGTATTGATCTTATAAAATTTGTTATCTAACTTCTAGTTCCTATATGAAAAGCTTTCCTTAGAAAATAATATTTAGGATAATTTCAGTATTTAATATTTAAATAAAATTGCTCTATAATCATGAACTAAAAAATGTAAAAGGTAAAAATTTGATTAAAGAAATCCTGTAAAATTTATGAAAATGTTATATTTTTTCATTGATATAGAATATTTAAAATTTAGAAATATATAGACATTCTATCAAGTGTAATTTATTAGAAAATTTATATAACCTAAACATTTTCCTCTACTTTTTTTTTGAGATGGGAGTCTCTGTTAACCAGGTTGGAGTGCAGTGGCATGATCTTGATTTACTGCAACCTCTGCCTTCTGGTTCAATCGATTCTCCTGTCTCAGCCTCCTAACTAGCTGGGATTACAGGCAGCTGCCACCATGCCTGACTAATTTTTTTGTGTATTTTTAGTAGAGATGAGGTTTCACCATGTTAGACATGTTGGTTTCGAACTCCTGACATCAAGTGATCTACCCACCTTGGCGTCCCAAATTGCTAGGATTACAGGCATGAGCCACTACACCCAGCCCTTTCTCTACTTTTGGAACAAAGACAAGTCCTATGAAAGCAAATTTCTCTAGGCAATTTAAGGTTTGTTAGTTATGTGTCAGAGAATTACCAAGAGTAGTTGCTCATTCACTTTCGTCTATTAAACTGTTGGAAGCTGTCTTCCTTTACAATGAGATTAATGATGTGAATGATGCTTCTGAAGACAGCCTATATATGAAGTTACTCAGGTAATGTTTAATACATTTTATATAATGATGACTATTATATTTTAAAAAGATTTTCAGCAGTTTTTAAAATGTTTTATTATATAAATTATAATGAATGCATACTATTTTACAGGTAATAATATTAAAGTGAAAATTCATTTCCTAGAACATTCTAGTTAGCTAAAATTTTCCTAAACGTACATAAAGAACATGACTTACAAATTAACCCCACCAGAAAATATTTCCAAACATATTTCTCTTTTCTTGCCAGCGTTTCTGGTAAAATTGGTCAGAGATACCAGAATCTAGAGATTTAAAAAGATTTCTAACTGGCTAAACCAGATACCATAGCTGATGTTTCTCTAAATTTTAAGCTAAAATTTATTTTAGGTTAATTTTAAATATGGGTTAAACATAATTTGCATGGTAAAGATTTCTGAACTAGTTTGCTTTATTCATATCCTCTGACTTTTTCCATTTCACTGCAATTGTCCACCCACTAACTATAACCATAATTATCATTTGCTATATTAATTCATGTACTAGGGAGGTGAACAAGTTAGTTTGACTTTTCAGGAGAAGGAAACATCTTCTTTCCCTACTTCTGCATTAATTATTTGGAGTCATAAAGGGTAGTTTACTAATATTCTGATGATTTAAAACTAAGTTCATTTAAGATAGTTAAAAAGTTCATTGGCATTTAAGGATCGGAATAAAATAATTCTCTGTTAGTTTGTGCCCAGATCACATGTATAGGGTCCAAGAATCCTATATAAGTTGTTGTAATATCTTCTCCACATATCAAGTAGTTATCTAAATGTGGTGACCCAGTATGATGGGACTTCTTTAAGGAGCAAAAGGTATTTAATCTTTTAAATTTAGTGCATACATCAGAGGGCATGCCATTGATGATCAGTAAGTATATGTTAAATAAAAATAAGTATGTAAGAAGAATTATTTGCCTAATGGACACTAAACTGATTAGATTTATTTAAATTTTGTGAGCATTTTACAAATTATAGCCTAAAATTGTAATTATTAAATATTGGAAATAATGTGAATACACCTAAATCTGTAATATTATAGAATATATTTTGGGTAGTTCTGTTTTGCCCAATCCAAGTCCCTACAGAGTCCTTTCGTGATACTCTTTTGATATAATGCTGTACTTGGGATTTGAGGTCAGCATTAAGGTAAATCAAGTGAAATCTAGTAAAGAAAAATTAGAACCCTTCACTGCATACTATACAAAATGATGTTAAAATGTGAAAACTCAGGAAAATTGGGACAGGAATATTTTATTTCAATGTAATGAATATTGATGTGAACCCTGCTGTGTGGACTTTCTATTCAAAGCAATGATATTAATTACATAACACAGCTTCCCATATGTTAGTAACAAATAGGTAGTCTTAAAAGTGATAATTACTTATCAAGAATAAAGTCTAGAAATATCATGCAGGTTAGCCCAAAATTGGAGTGGTGAGTCAGGTTACATTTATTCTGCATCTTTATAAAGAAAACAAAGAATAATGTTCAGGCAATTATCCACACTACTTAAAAAAAATAGAAAAAGAGTAAAAGAAAAGGCTTCTGGTCATAGAAATGTATATTTGGAATTCTTTATTTTTGGACCAGGTTTATTTTTTATTAACATCCTTTGTAACCTATATGAACAATATAAGTGTTCTCTCTTCTAGTACTCTTAATTATTATAGACATAGACTTAAATGATAAATACTAAAGTTGAATTCTGATTTTTGCATAGTCAGAGGATAATCAAGTGTACTGATGAGGCTCTCTAACTTCTTCCTAATATGTATATTCTTCTAATTATGCAATGAATGCTCATTAAGTATCCATTATGTGTAAGAGGCAGAGTAACATAATTTATTTTGCTGGAAAAAAAAGTAACATCAGCTTCATTGGCTAAAGGGTTAATCTTGAACTTTGCTGCATTTTATAATTATTTTGTGGACACAATTTAAATTCCTTTTAATTTGCAGAAAGAATGCGGGTCACAAAATATATTAAGTATGGGAAAAGAAGATATGCGTATAACATACAAGTATAGGAACACATTGACCAAATGAATAAAATCCACCATGGCTAGGTGGTGATTGGCAGTATATTGTGGAAATTCAGTAATTGCTAGCCCTAGTGCTGTATTCACACAGGAATACTTTGTATCACTCCTGCAGTGTTCCTAAATACTTATATGATTTTGAGAAAATTATATGAGTATTATTATTGAATGACCTGTTTTTCAGTTAGTTTCCTTGTAATTGATAAGTGGATATTGATAATCATCTCATTTGGTTGTTACATAGAATTGATAAAATGAAAATAAAATCTATCAAATTCTTGATACCAATAGGCAATTAGTAAATGTTTATTTTCTTTCCTTTCCATCTTACAAGACTCTTGTGATTTAAAAAAAAAGCATGATGTATTTGAACTCACAAGCTAGTGCCTTTTGATTAGTCTCATATGAACGTTCAATGCAGTCACTACTCTTTGTTGAAATTTCTGTTTTTAATGTCTACTTTTAGCAAAAGCTATCTAATTCCTAATTAAGAGCTGATAGAAAACCCAATTGTGTTTACCTTACCATTTTACTAGGTGAGGAAAAGAATAAGAGGGTTTTAGTGACTTGACCAACATGACTAGACTAGTTGGTCTCAGAGTCAGGATCAGAATTAGCTCTTCTGATTCACATGCATACACTTCATACTATAAGAGATGGTCAGTTTACTGACAAAACTGCTGTTTAAAGTAGGATATTTGGATGGTTCTATACTTACTGACTCTTCCATGTGTCAATAACACTTATCTCCAATATATCAAAGCAAGCAGAATCAACATGTTAGTCAGACTGACCATTTGTTTGACTGAATTTCAGCAAAGAGAAATAAATGTAATAAAATGTCTAGAGTTTCACATAAAGAAAAATAATTCTGAGAGAGATTATAAACTTCACTTCTGAATTAGAACTTCAAATCAGGTGAGAATGTTGTTAAGGGTTCTAACTTTCTGACTACATCTTTCAGGAGAGGAAAATTATGTAATATATACAGAGTTATCATTTATGACTATGTACTATTGAAAGCATTATTTATTTGTTGCAGTTATAGGGCATACATCTTTTATGTGAGGCCCAAAGGTATTTCTCATTTTATGAAACACTTTCCCAGCTTTAAAGGACAAACAAAAAAGCCCAATTCCTTTTTATAATAGCTTTTACTGTTTAACCTTGAGAAAAAATTAATTTATGTGTGTTTACTTTAATTAAACTTATAAAGTGGGAAACATTTTTAAACATCCTTGTTGTACCCAAAATATGGGCACATGTGCAAAAGTAGTTCTCTTTGCCCAGTCCCTTAAATCTTTCCTCCAAGTTTCCAGACCCCGATTTGACTCTTCAGTCATCTGATCCAACACAGTCCATAGTAGTCTCCAAACTTGTATGACAGTCAAGACTGTATGCACATGCTGATTTCTCTTCAGAACCTGATATCTCTTTCCTTTAAATGGAATCATAGACATATACATAAAAGTGATAGAGTGGAAGATACATAGATTAGACAGAGACATTATTGTGTCTTTTCCTCCGCATCAGAGTATAGCCTTTATAGAAAAACAAATGAAAATAACCTATCAAACAAAAAATAACCTAAATATCCAATAGTCATCTGTATATTTAGGTTAAATAATATAATTATAGCACCCTTTGTTTAGCTACACAACAGGGTTTACCAACACTAACTTAAGAGTATGCAGCTGTTTACTTCATTGTCTGCATACATCGGTATGTTATCTGCAACCTATTCCCTAAAAGTCCTAGTGAAACTCTCTCATAGGAAAATTTGCATTATGTTTTACAGCACTGAGATGGCAAGCATCTTTATTTGATGCCAACAGCCAAGGGCAAAAACCAGTCCCTGTATTGTCAGTAAAATACCTTGGGAATGTCAGTTCCTTGGCTCTTGTCTATGACCAATCCCAATAAATTCAGATTTTTTTTGTTTGTTTTCATGTACCTTGTTCTGATACCAACTCATGAGATTAGTTGTATAATTGTTATTTCTACCTCTAGTCCTGTGTTCTTACAGTACTGATAATTGGGATACCCCATGTGTTTAAATTGAATATAATTTTAGACCCAGAAAATATTGCCTGGATCTCAACTAACTCCTGATCTTGGTTGGACTGTTGCCCTTTCTTTTTGCCTGCAGATCAGTTTCATTTCCTGAATGCCTAAATGTCTGTGTGCATGTTGAAAGATTGAATATACAAATAACAATGTCAAAGTCACATATAAAAATAATAGAACTTTAAGTCACACCTGCAGCAACCTGCCCAGGAAAACAATACCTTTACCTACAATAAACAATTCATAAGCCAGCATGATGTTAGACAGACTTTCATGAAGACAGATTGCTGCCTTTACTGACAATATTGGAAATGAAGAAAGCTTAGCAACCACTTCTTAACAATTGACTCCAAATGGCCAGATCTTTATTAATAACTGACAGCTTTCCTAATTTTTGTCCTTGGTTTTAACTTAGAACCAATCACACAGGATATCCTGCTTCCAGGTAGTCAGCATCCAGCTTCTCCATGACAACAACTTCTAATCAGGGCATATCTGAAGCCTCAGTTTCATTTCCTACTATACAGCTTTCCACTTTTCTCCCTGCCTTTCAGTGTTCACCAAGTGATAGTAATGGTGGCTGACTCTCTTGCTACAGTAGTCTCAGAAAAAAATAAGCTTTGGTTTTCTCATATTCTCACAATTTTGTATATGTTTGTGCATCAGATATATGAAGAACACCAGACTTAACAAAATAAATATGTTAAGATAGGAGATTGACTTTTGTGGGAATGAAAGCTTAGTTTGCTGCTTAGGGTTAAGAATATAGATAAATTCAAATGTTTTTTCTCCATTTCTCTCCACTTGTGAACAAAATGGATACAGAAGGTAGCTACAGGTCTTATTTCTGAAATGTGTGGGTATAACAGACCCAGTTATAGGTAAGCATAAAGAGAGCAGAATGGTAAGAGGTGTACCTTCCATGACCCATTTTTAGTCTTCTTTGTCAACTATAACTGCTGAGCCACTTAATGTAGAGTCCATAACTGTGGTAATGAGGGCACCATAACTATTTTTGAACTTTGGAGTGTGGCACCTATAAGCCCCTCATTGCTTTTATGTCTAGTGATCCTGGCTAATTGACTAGGATGAAACTTCTTTATTTGGTTTAATCATGCAGGAAACATTTATTAAGCATGTGCATAATGATTAGAAACTATGGGTGAATTAAACATATAACACTTTTGGCATGTGTCCTCCAAAAATTTTTATTCTGATTATGCATTTGATATCCACATATGAAATATTAAATAACAGAATAAGGCAATTATGTGCCAGATATCACAGGCATTGTATAATTAAGCCTCCAATTAAGACAAAATGATGGTTAGGCTTCTTAATTGCTACAAAAGTATATCAACACCTCAATATTTTCTCTCGCGGCAGGGTGCAATGGCTCACACCTGTAATCCCAGCACTTTGGGAGGCAGAGGCAGGCAGATCACATGAGGTCAGGAGTTCCAAACCAGCCTGGCCAACATGGTGAAGCCCTGTCTCTACTAAACATAAAAAAATTAGCTGGGTGTAGTGGCATGCACCTGTAATCCCAGCTACTTTGGAGGCTGAAGCAGGAGAATCATTTGAACCTGGAAGGCAGAGGTTGCAGTGAGCCGAAATCACACCACTGCACTCCACCCTGGGCAACAAGCAAGACTCTGTCTCAAAAGAAAAAAAAAATCTCTCATTTGCTCCTAGTACATCCAGGTAAGTTTGCCAGTCCTTGTCATAAGAATGCACTCATCTGCTTTTATCATACATATAGCTAAGAGAAATTTTATTTATAGGACATACTAAAAATACATGGCTAACTCATTTTATGTTAGTTATTTCTATGATCTATACCTTTTCAAGGACTTGAGAGGATTACAAAATAGTGACGGGTTAGCTCCCTCTTTTATCCAGCAGCATCGAAAACATTTAAATGTCACAAAATAAAAACTGTATAGTTTTCTTTAGTAAACATGTTTCATTGTCATATTTTAAAAGAGTTTTGCTCTAAAGATAGGATAGGAAACAGATTTTTATTAAGCGCTAATCATGGTCAAGTCTTGTGTAGAAATATTTTCTATTCAACTTTGGGAGGTAATAAATATTTTCATTTTACAAAAAGGAAAACTTTGATGACGTTTTTCTTAAGTCATTTTACAGAAAGGAAAACTTTGATGACATTTTTTCTCAAGTCATTTTTCCAGTCTGCTATGATAAAATATGAATGGCCTTCCCAAAGAACCCATGTTCCCTGATTTGAAGATGAATATTAAGGTACATATTTTTATTCAAGAGTACTATAAGAAGTAACCACACAAAACCCATTATTATATTAGCTATAGGATGTTATTTGGTAATCTCTTCATATTTCTTAGTTTCCCCTTCAGAAAAGTCTACAGAAGAAAATTATTTTACATATTGGTATCATACAAACCTTGTCTTTGCTGAGTGTCAAGTGAGTTTCTTATTTTCCAATAATAATATAACTGACACTATCTCCCTCTAATTATTGCTGTCAAGAAGTTAGCTGTAAAATTTGAATGTTGAATTAGTCAACATACTCATTGAGATATTATATGAAATGAAGTTTGGTAAAAGGAAAAGGGAAGGATGCAAGGAACGAAGTGAGAAAAAGGAAGAAGGGAAGGAGAGTCACCTTTTGGCTCCTGATGCTCACATTTAACCTTTTGTATTTCAAGTATATTTTGGAAATAATACTTCGCCTCTACATATGCATTTTTTAATTATTAAATTTTTAAGCATTCGACTTTAGTTCAGTGTATTATTTGTTTGGATAGAAGTTACTCAGTCTGCCTTCTCTTACCTAATACACACACAAAATAATTATAAAAATTCACTGCTTGGGAATAAGTTTTCAAGAACTGAAGCCATTTTTACTTAATTAGTATCTTAATTAATATTGGCACAAAAATATGCGGAAGGTTGAACATGTAGGTTGATAATTATCAGTGCTTCCAGCTAGGAATGATCACTGTGACATATGAGAAATAATCACTGGACTTGAGAGGATTACAAAATAGTGACGGGTTAGCTCCCTCTTTTATCCAGCAGCATTGAAAAGATTTAAATGTCACAAAATAAAAACTGTATAGTTTTCTTTAGTAAACATGTTTCATTGTCATATTTTAAAAGAGTTTTGCTCTAAGGATAGGATAGGAAACAGATTTTTATTGAGCGCTAATCATGGTCAAGTCTTGTGTAGAAATACTTTTTATTCAACTTTGGGAGGTAATAAATATTTTCATTTTACAGAAAGAAAAACTTTGATGACATTTTTCTCAAGTCATACAATAAGAAAGTGAAAGAGACAAGATTCGAACATAAGTTTATGTGACTTAACAAATCCATGCTCTTTCCTGACATGTCCTTCTCTGTTATTGATCATTTTTATGATAGTCTATCACTTTAGCATATGCTTCAGATTGTTTCTTCACTTATTGACTCATTAGTTTCAGAAAAAAATGATTGTCCCTCCAATCATTAATTCATTCATTCTTTTAATAATGAACTTTTGGGTGTCTATTATATTTTGTATACTGTGACAGATGCTTGGAATACAAAATGAACAAGCTTGTTTCATCATGGTGATATTAGTAACAGCAGCTGGCCTAATTCTGACTTGAGTAATTCCATTTCCACATGCTTAAAGCTTTCTTCTTAGGAAGAGAAGTGATTAAACATGACAATTTCATTTTCACATTTTGCAGCTAAGCTGCTATTGTGCACCCTCTTAGAGATGTATCTACTTCAGAGAAGATGAACTGATGTGAACACTTTGTAGATGTTGAAATATCAAATGAGGATTTACAAGGTACTTCAGGATTAAATATGCAGAGTTGGAGCTCCCTTGGGTACTCAGAAATTTGTTGGTTAAAAAAAAAATGCCATCAGATAGACAACTTTATTAAAGCAAAGGTAAAATTCTAAATACTTTCTACTTATAGAATATATTGAAATATATATTTAATCATGACTTTGCTATAGATATTTAAGTATGTTCATCAGCCTATGATTCTTAACATTTAGCTAAATTTTTTTCCTGATGTCACATGTACTTTTTGACTTAAAAGAGGCAAGAATAATTATCTCATACGTTGTTCTTGGCTACCTTCTGCTCTTCTAAAAACTGGCAATTATACAGTACACACAATTGTAGCTCTAGATGTATAGGCACAAGTCACCAGTTTATGAAAGTTGCAGCACTAGCAGATGGGTAGCTGCATGGAGCAGCATTGCTGAACATACTTACTTACTGTGAAGGTCACATGGGTATCCTTCAGGAAAAAAAAATGCATATTTAAGCTGAACTGTGATCAGCCTTGAATTAATAAATCAAAAAATCATCACAGATGGTTTTGGTTAAAATTCAAGGCAAAAAGAAGATAAGGAGGGTTAGTAAATAATTGAGAAAAATAGTGTTTTCTACCACAGATATGTAGGTGAAGCCAATGAACCATGAACCCATTTTGCCACGTACTTTTTAAAACATGGCTTGACTGAAAATTTTGAAAATACAATGTTATGCTTTTATCTTTAAACTAAGAGTCTGAGGATAGGCAGACGCTTACTCTGAATCCTAACTTTATTTATATAATCCTCCTTTTAGTTAGAAAGAAGAAATAAGTGGGAATGATCCAAGATGGCTGATCTCTAACATCTCGGGATTGTAGCTCCCAGTGAAAGTGCAGAGAACGAGAGGATGCCACACTTTCAGACGAATTTTTGTCACTCACGGGCCAGAAGATTCACAGTGGAAGAGCCCCATGGGACACCAGCATGACTCTTGTGGCTGGCGCAGTGGTTTTGCCAGCACCTCGGCACGGCAGCTCTTGGTGCAGAGTAAACGGGACTGATTCCCTTTCAGTCTGACGTTTGGAGCTCCAGGAAGGCAGACTTGCCTATTACGGACTCAAGAAGGAAGCCAGACTGGAGATTCCCGGGCAGAAAAGCACCATCAGTCTTAACGCCACTGTTTTGACTGGCACAGTGGTTTGCTCAGATTTTGGCCCTGGGAATTAACAAGTTGGACATCCACGCAGAGACCTAATTTGAAAGTTGGTAATTACAAAGATGACAGGTGGATAAACTTACAACAATGGGAAGAAACCAGTGTAAAAAGGCTGAGAATACTCAAAATCAGAATGCCTCTCCTCTACAGAGGATCACAGTTCCTCATCAACAAGGGAACAAGGCTTGATGGAGAACAAGTGCATTCCACTAACAGAATCAGGATTCAGAAGGTGGATAATAAGAAACTTCTGTGAGTTAAAAGAACATGTTGTAGCCCAACATAAAGAAACTAAGAATTTTGAAAAAAGGTTTGACAAAATCCTAATGAGAATAGACAATTTACAGAGGAATATAAGTGAATTAATGGAACTGAAGAATGCAATACGGGAACTCCTAGAAGTATGCACAGGTTTGAACACTTGAATTGAATAAGCAGAAGAAAGGATATCAGAGGTCAAAGAACAACTTAAGGAAATAAAACAAGAAGACAAGAATAGAGAAAAAAGGATAAAAAGAAATGAGCAAAGTCTCCAAGAAATATGGGACTATGTGAAAAGGCCTAATTTACGTTTGATAGGTATACCTGAATGTGATGGAGAGAATAAATCCAAGCTGGAAAATATGCTTCAGGATATTATTCAGGAAAACTTTCCCAACCTAGCAAAGCAGGACAATATTCAACCCCAGGTAATACAGAGAATACCACAAAGATATTCCTCAAGAAGAGCAACCCCAAGGCACAGAATCGTTAGATTCACCAGGGTTGAAACAATGGAGAAAATACCAAGGGCAGCCAGAGAGAAAGGTCAGGTTACCCACAAAGGGAAGCCTATCAGACTTACAGCAGATCTCTCAGCTGAAACCCTACAAGCCAGAAGAGAGTGGGGGCCAATATTCAACATCCTTAAAAAACAGAACTTTCAGCCCAGAATTTCATATCCAGCCAAACTAAGCTTCACAACTGAAGGAAAAATAAAATCCTTTGCGAACAAGCAAGTACTCAGAGATTTTATTACCACCAGACCTGCTTTACAAGAACTTCTGAAAGAAGCATTACACATAGAAAGGAACAACCAGTATTAGCCTTTCTAAAAATATACCAAAAAGTAAAGAGCATCAACATAAAGAAGAATTTACATCAACGAATGGATACAACAGCCAGTTAATATCAAATGGCAGTAATCCTAAATTTAAATTGACTAAATCCCCCAAACAAAAGATACAGCCAAAACCCAACAGTATGCTACATCCAGACCCATTTCATATGCAAAGATACACAAAGACTCAAAACAAATGGATGGAGAAAGTTTAGCCAACTAAATGGAGAGCAAAAATAAATAAATAAATAAATAAATAAATAAATAAATAAATAGCAGGAGTTGCAATTCTCGCATCTGATAAAATAGATTTTAAAGCAACAAAGACATAATGGTAAAAGGATCAATGCAACAATAAGAGCTAATGATC
Source organism: Saguinus oedipus (assembly GCA_031835075.1). NCBI lineage: Eukaryota > Metazoa > Chordata > Mammalia > Primates > Cebidae > Saguinus > Saguinus oedipus. The sequence continues at coordinate 142,091,096 of CM063169.1, forward strand.
CTAACACCCAGATACATAAGACCTATAAAGAGACTTAGGCTCAATGAGACAGAAAATTAATAAGGATATCCAGGACTTGAACTCAGACCTGGAACAAGTAAACTTAATAAATATTTATAGAGCTCTCCACTTTAAATACACAAAACATACATTCTTGTCAATATCACATCACACTGACTCAGAGGTTTAAATGAAATATTGATCGGCCATTATTAATACCCATTTTTAGAATAAAGCAACATTCCCATTCTCTCTCCCTCTTTTTCTTCCTCTTTCTTCCTCTACTTCACTACTTTTTTTATCTTCCCTTCTCTCCTTTCAAAAATAAAAAAAAAAAATAAAAAGAAATAAGTGAAAAAATTGCAGCAGGAAATACATATTTATCCAACCAGTCATTGACAAAATCTGGACTAGGAGGTGATCTCTCTGCTCTTATTTCAGTGTTAACACTGTAGGAAAGTAGAGGCCTATCATAGATAATTACTTAAATATGCTTCAAATAGATAGGTGTTCTCCTAGTAAAATCTGGCCAGTTGCTTGCTCAAATAATTTCATTACATATAGTGATTGTGCTTATAATTTACATACAGAGAAATATTTTTGTCCATTCTAAGTGGTTCAATTAAGTCAACTGCAGGTGGCTAAATTACCATGTGTGACTTTGTAATAAAATTCATTTTCTTTTTTGGTGCATATGCATGTGGTACAATTAGATTCAGTGAAATAATTTCAAAGGTATTCTACACCTTAAAGTTTTCAGTTTTATATCAAGCATTTTTGTTGTTGTTCTTACTCCTGGTTTCTAACCAATGATGTGCAATCTTGGATAAATATATTATAATTCAACTCAAGCTTTCATAATCTTTCTAAAAATTTTAAAAGTTCCACAAGTTTTCATATTGATTGTAACAAAACTAGAAAATCATCATAATCAATGTAATCTATCCACTTCTCCCCATCAATCACCATAACATGATATACTAATACATCTCCTGATAGTTGATTATGGTGATTGTCAATCCAAAACAAACCAAAATTTGCTTATTTACAACTAGTCTGAAGAAGGCTGTTTGGTAAAAACAAGCTAGAAAATAATTTAAAAATCATCATTTCCTCAAACTAATATACTATTTGTTATTGAATATTTTATATAATTTGTTGTTAAATTTAAACAATACCAAAAATGTTAAGAATTTCAAATGATCCCAAAACAAGTCCCAGAGAAAATCATTGTAACATAGTTGATCCCTGACCTTACAGAAAGCACAATTTCTGGAATTTTTCTGTATCTATTATATTTCTATCTATTTCAGTCATAGATGTCTTTCACATTATTAAGGTACACATTTTTCTGTTGTTTCCTTGCTCACTAGGCATCTGATTCTAGACTTCCTTTGTCTCTAATACTATACTCACTTCTATAGTTAATAGTAACTTATTTGTACATTTTAAAATAACTACAAGAGTATAATTGTAAACAAAGGATAAATACTTGAGGGAATAGGTATCCCATTCTCTATGATGTGATGTTTCCTCATTTCATGCTTGTATCAAAACATCTCATGTACTCCATAAATATAATACCTACTCTGTACTGACAAAAATTGATAAAAAGTTTCAAAAAATTATTTTTGCAGTGAAATTCTGCAGAGACACCCCTGCCTCACCCCTATATTCATGTCAACATCAATCAGTGGCTTTTAACCATTTATAATAAGTCAACTTTAATCTTAATTTTCTATGTATTCTATTTTTTTAATTTAAAAATTTTTTTTTTATGTATGCTATTTTTTTTTAGTTCTTACCGAACTTCCTCACAAGGCAGTAAACTTAGTAGGGGCAGTAAGCCCGTACACTGTTTATCATTGCACTATCCATTGTCATTCTGAAAGGCTGCATTGTATATATGTATGTGCGCAGATACTTGTGTGTATATAAGTTAATTTCTTAAAAAAAATCCTAAAATAGCATTTAAAAAGACTTTCGTTTTCAGAAAGATGGGTTTAACATACTTTTCTCTATTTCTACCACTAGACATAGCTACATTACATGTTATTAATACTTAGTATCAAATACATTATGTATTATTACATACTAAACACATTTAAGAAAACTTGAAAGTTGGAGAAAATTCAAAAGTCAGTCAAAAGTCAAACAGGCTAGGAACTTCATGTTTTGAAGAATAACAAAGTGGTCAGTTTCTTGAGTTTTCTTTTTTGTCTCACATATCCTACATTTGCCACTGGAGAAGCCAGTATCCCAGATATATCAATAGTGCAAAACTCTGAAAAATTAACTAAAAGCTTATAGCAACTTAGAGAATGTGTATTCAGTAAAAGCTGCCAAATCTCAAAGAGAAGCAACATTTGTTTCATTTTAACTGATCTTAGTTCAATCTCTAGTTCCACAGTACATTGGGAACCTTGAAAATAACAGCCTACCTTTCTGATATGGGTAGACGAGAGAGCAGAGGAGAAAGCAGAATGAACTTAGTTTATCTATCTGATGACATCTAGAAGACACCCAATCAAAAGACTTGCATTTACCTTACATAACTCAGAACTCACCTAATAAAGCTGCTGCCTGAGGGAATTTGTCAAAAATACTTATGTGTAAATGTTTCGATTGCTATTACATCAGGTAATGAAGAACAACTGGAACAAACAATAGATTAGTCAAAAATATTAGGAGAAAACTCTATGAGTGACATGGTTTGGTAAATACAAGCTCTTAAAGTTCTGGCATATTTCTGGAAGCCAAGAATGTTGATTAGAAAGCTTGAGGTTCTGTCCTTGCGGCATGCTCAGGAAAGAATTGAGAAAGCCCTAGATGCCATCTTTGGCAGAAACTTGAGGCTTTATGCAGCCAGGAACTGAAGGCTAAGTCACAGTTGTAAATTGCCTGAGTATTGAGGGTGTAATTCGACACACGCACACACACACCACACACACACCACACACACACACACACACACACACATACACACACACACAGCCTATAGAAAAAGATTGAGAGAAATTTTGGTTCTAGGGATTTAAGAAAATATTTGCCTGTTTTCATCGGCTGATCATTAGATAATTAAACATTGGCTTCAGTGCCCACACATGACAATAACATAGATTTCCTGAATTAGTTCAGAAAAGCCAGCAAACAAATAATAGTGACTGCAGGAAACAGTAACAACAAACCCCAGGGAGGGGGAGACATGTCATAATCAAACTGTCAAAAGCCAAAAGCAAAGACAGCATATTGAAAGCTGTAAAAGAGAAGTAACTCAGTACAAGAGATCTTCAATAGCTGATTTTTACCAGAAACTATGGTGTCCAGAAGCAGTGGGATGACATAATTAACATGTCAAAAGAAAAAATAAAAGCCATAAACCTACAATTCTATATTCAATAAAATTGTCCTTAATAAAGGAGAAATTAATATATCCCAGATAAATAACACTGAAACCATATGAGCTAACAAACATCTCCTAGAAAAAAATGCTAAGTGAAGTCCTTCAGGCTGAAATGAAGGGATACATGAGAGTATGCACAATACACATAAATAAATAAAGATGATGTGTAAACATAACTACTTAAGTAAACATAAATGCTGCCTTAATAGCCTCTGTATGTTCTTTTTTCCTCTCTTATTTAAAAGATAACTGCGTATATCAATAATTGCAATTATATGTTGATGGGCACACAATATATAAAGAAGTAGTTTGTGAAAATAAAATCATAATAAAAACAAAGAAAAGAAATTTAAAATATATCTAGTATAAAAAGAGGAAAACAATGAAAAATTTGAAGAACAAGAAATGATATAAGACATAACAAAAACAAATAGCAAAATAGTAGAAATATGTCCTTTCTTATAACTAATTATGTTAAATGTAAATAGACTAATCTCTCATTAAAAGTCAGAGATTGACAGAATAAATTAAAATAAAAATAAATAGAACATTATCCACTATCTTCCTATGAGAGATTCAAAAATTAAAGACACAAATAGATTGAAAATAAAAGAATGGTAAAAGATATTCTAGGTGAGACATAACCACAAGAGACCTGGAATGAATATAATATTTCTCAGAAAAAAAATAAAATTTCAGACAGAAATTTTTCTAGACACCCAAAAGGACATTATAAATAAAAGAGTCAATTCATCAAGAATCCATAACAATTATCAATATACATACAGTTAAGAACAGGGTCTCAAAAACATGAAGCAAAAACTGACATAATTGAAAGAAGAAATGTTTTAAAATTAATAGACAGAGACTTTAATACCCCAGTTTACATAATGAATACAACTAGAGAGGCAGATCAACAACAAAAAAAATTAAGACTCTGAGAATAGTAAAAACCAAGATAAAATAACAGAGATCCATAGAAAACTCGAACCAACAATAGTAATATGCATATTCTGCAATACAGACCATGTGCTAGCCCATAAAACAAACAACAATAAATTTAAAACTATTGAAATTATATAAAGTGTGTTCTCTTACCACAATGGAAAGAAATTGGAAATAAATTATAGAAGAACATTTGGGGACTAACAAATATGTGAAAATTAAACAACAATTTGTAAATAACTAATGTTTTCAAAGAGAAATCACAAAGAAAATTATAAACTACTGCCTGTTTGGGCTGATATAAGAAGAATACCATAGACTGGTATTTGAATAACATTCATTTTCCACAATTCTGGAGGGTATGATATTTAGATCAGGGTGTCAACATGGTTGGGTTCTGGTGAGAGCTCTCTTACTGGTTTTCTCACATGGCAAAAAGTGATAGAAATAGAAAAGAAGCTTTCTGTATCCCTTTCTATAAGCAACTGTCTTAGTCCATTTGCACACTGTTACAAAGAACTGCCTGAGACTGGGTAATTTATTTAAAAAAAGAGGTTTTATTGACTCACAGTTCTGCGTGGCTGGGGAGGCCTCAGGAAACTTACAGTCATGGTGGAAGGTGAAGAAAAAGCAATGTGTGTCTTACATGGCAGCGGAAGAGAGAGTGAGAGAGTGAAGGGGGAAGTGGCAACCTTTTAAACCATCAGATCTTGTGGGAACTCAGTCACTATCACAAGAACAGCATGGAAGAAACAGACCCCCCCAGGATCCAATCACTTCCACTCAGGTACCTCCCTTGACACATGGGGTTACAGTTAGAGATGAGAGTTGGGTGAGGCTACAGAGCCAAACCATATTAGGCACTAATCCTATAAAGAGGGTTCTACCATCATAAACTACCACTTGTGAAAGGCCCCATCTCCAATTCTACCACAGTGGGGATAGGGTTTCCAAATATAAATTTTGGTGGGAAACAAACATTCAGTTCACATAAAATTCTTTGAGATTAAGCAAAAAATAAAAAATATATACAAAAATATATGGAATGTAGAAAAAGCAGTGCTGAAATGAAAATATATAGTGGTAAAAACACACATTAAACAAGACAGATTTCAAATGAATAATCTAACCTTTCACTTTAAGAAACTAGAAAACAAAGAGAAAATTGAATACAATACAAAGAGGTAATTTTATTCTCAATTACAAACGTGGTAAGTATGTGAGGCAATTCATATGTTAATAAACTCAATTAAAACATTCCACAATATATATACATTTCAGAACATTGTATGTTCCAGAATAAATATATGCAATTATTCTATGTCAATTAAAAGTTTTTTAAAAGTTGGTTTGTTTAACAAAATCAACAAAATTCACAAGTCTTCAACTAGACTGATCATGAAGAAAATAGAGAAGAATCAAATTGTTAACTTTAAAAATGAAAATGTGGACATTGTCATGGACCTCATGGAAACTGATTATAGAAAAATGCTGTTAACAATTAGAAAACTTAGATGAAATAGACAAATTCTTAGAAACAAACAAATTACCTAAACTGACTTAATAGAAATAGACAATATGAATATATCTGTAATAGAATATTATATCAGCAATAAAGAACCTCCCAACAAAGAAAAACTCAGGGCTGGATGCAATCACTGGTTAATGCTACCAAACATTTAAAGAAGAATTAATACCAATCCTTCTCAGTAAGCACAGAATAGGATGCTCAACATTATTAGTCATTAAGCAAATGCAAATGAGATTTATAATTAGATACCACTTTATATCCACTAGGATGGGTATGAAAATTAATGATAATAACAATCATTAGCAAGGTTGTGGAGAAATTGGAACTCTCTTAGATTGCTGGTAGGAATATAAAATGTTGCAACACTAAACAATTTGGCATTTTCTGAAAATTTAAACCAGATGACCCAGGAATTTCACTCCCACATATACACCCAGAAGTATTGAAAAGATATGTTCACTTAAAAATTTGTGGGCCAAATTGTACAAACTTGGAGTTACACAGGATAAAAATAAGTCTATAGAGCTAATGTACAGCATGAGGGTATCTTATACTGAAAATTAGCTAAGTGAGTAGATATTAGGTGTTCTCACCCAAAGAAAAACAAAGTAACTATGGAAGATAATAAATAGGATAATTTTTTAAAAAATTTTTATTGCATTATAGGTTTTGGGGTACATGTGCAGAACGTGCAAGATAGTTGCATAGGTACACACACGGCAGTGTGTTCTGCTGCCCTCCTCCCCTTCACCCACACTTGGCATTCATTCCCAGGCTATCCCTCCCCAGCCATCCCCGCTGAACTCCACAGCTTCTGCATGGCAAAAGAAACAGTCACTAGAGTGAATCGGCAACCATCAGAATGGGAAAAAATCTTTGCAGTTTACACATCTGACAAAGGGCTGATATCCAGAATTTACAAAGAACTCAAAAAGATTTACAGGAAAAAAAAACAAGCCCATTCAAAAATGGGCAAAGGATATGAACAGACACTTTACAAAAATAAATAGGATAATTTTATTGATTTTAGAAATTACTTCACTATGTATTGTACATAAAAATATGTTATACACCTTAAGTATATATAATAAAAAAGAATTGTCTTAAGATACCAATAATAACATTAAATTTTATTTACCTAAACATACCAATTAAAAGGTAGAAATCAACTGCTAGAAAAAAAGCACATGACCCAATTTTATGTATTTCTGTATACAAAAAAAACTAATTTCAGGTATAATGGTGTAGGTAGGATGACAATAAATGTTGGAAAAAATCTACCATGCAAACAGAAATAAGCAAGAGTGTCTATGTTAGTATGAGATGAAGTTTACTTCATAGGAAAGACAATTACCAAGATAAATAGGTCCCTCCACCAAAGAGGTATAAGCAATCTTGCAAGTGAATGCACTGAATAATAGACCTAAAAGAATATGTGAAACAAAACCAAATAAAACTGAAAGAAGAAATAAAAAAATCCAGAATAGTAATTGGAGGAGACTTCAACACCATACTCAATAGTTGATCTGTGTAGAGAGAATATCAGCAAGGATCAAATAAACGTCATCAACCAATAAGATCTAATCAACATTTAGGGAATATACAACAGCAGTTGAATGAACATGCTGTTAATGTGTTCATGGAAAATATCTAAAATAGAACACATCTAAATCATAAATGAAGACTCAACAATTTTGAATGATTTGCAATTGTATAGTCTGTGTTTTCTAACCACAGTGAAATCAAACTAGGGAACAATAACAAAAAGACAACATCTAAAACTCCATACAAGTGGAAAATAAATAAGACACTTCTAAATAATCCACAGGTCAAAGAGGAAGTTGCAAAACCATAGCAAAACTTTATAAAACTAAATGAAAATACAAGATATCATGTATGTAAGATATAGCTATAAAATGTATAAAGAGGGAAATTTATATCACTAAAAACTTACTTTAGAAAAGAGAAAAGTTCTCAAAACAATAACCTAATTTCTTAACTTAAAGCACTAAAAAAAGAAGAGGGTAAAAAGCCCAATGGAAGTGTAAGAAAGAAAATTATGAGAAGCAGACATCAACAAGATCAAAACAAGGAAAACAATAAAATCAGTGAATCAAAAGTTTGATTCTTCAGTCAAAATAAAATTGGTAAATGTCTAGAAACACTGACAAAGTAATAAGAATAAAGACATAAATTGAGGAAGTGAAGAGGGGCTCTCATGACAGATTCTACATCCATTTCAGTTACTTGAGAATCAGAAATTCCCCAGAAGTAATCAAAATTAAAGAAATGATCTGAAGAGCAGTATAACATGTCAAGAAACTGAATTTGAACTTTAAAACCTTGTAAGTAGAAATATCCAGGCCCATATGTATTCACTGCCGAATGCACACAGGCATTTAATTAAAAATTAAAACCAATTTTAGAAAATTTTTTTCAGAAAAGAATACTAAGAAATGATTCCCAACTCACATGATGAGGGTCTGCTACTATCCTAAATGTATAACCAGTGAAAGACAGTCCAGAATATGAAAAAAATAAATCAGTATCTCCCAGAAATTTAAATGTAAAATCTTTAAGACAATAATAACAAATAAAACGTAACAATGTATAAAAAGAATAATACACCATGAACAAGTGGGGTTTCTTCCAGGTATGCAAAGCTAGTTTCACATTCAAAAATGAGTAAATATAATCCATTATATCAACAGGCTATATAAGAAAATTATGTCATTACAACCAACTGACAGAGAAAAATTATTTGATAAAATTTAGCACCTTCTGAATATAAAAATCTTAGCAAATTAAGAATAAAATTTACTCAAGGTCGTAAGAGTATCTACAAATGCCCAGGACCAGATGAATTAGCATCCGAATTCTACCAGAGGTACAAAGAGGAGCTGGTACCATTACTTCTAAAATTATTCCAAACAATAGAAAAAGAGGGACTCCTCCCTAACTCATTTTATGAAGCTAGCATCATCCTGCTGCCAAAACCTGGCAGCGACACAACAGCACAAAAAGAAAATTTCAGGCCAATATCCCTGACAAACGTCAGTGCAAAATTCCTCAATAAAATACTAGGAAACCGAATCCAACAGCACATCAAAAAGCTTACCCAACACGATCAAGTTGGCTTTAGCCATGGGATACAAGGCTGGATCAATATATACAAATTAGTAAACATAAGCCATCAAATAAACAAAACCAATGATAAAAACCACATGATTTTCTCAGTAGATGCAGAAAAGGCTTTCGATAAAACTCAACACCCATTCATGCGAAAAAATAATCAATAAACTAAGTTTTGATGGAAGGTATCTCAAAATAATAAGAGCTATTTATGACAGTCCCACAGCCAATATGACACTGAATGAGCAAAAGCTGAAATCATTCCCTTTGAAAACCAGCACAAGACAAGGATGTTCTCTCTCACCACTCCTGTTCAACATAGTATTGGAATTACTGGTCAGGGCAATCAGGCAAGAGAAAGCAATAAAGTGTATTCAAATAGGAGGAGAAGTCTCATTGTCTCTGTTTGCAGATGACATGATTGAATATTTAGAAAACCCCATTATCTCAGCCCCAAATCTTCTTAAGCTGATAAGCAACATCAGTAAAGTCTCAGGATACAAAATCAATGTGCAAAACTCACAAGCATTTCCATATACCAATAATAGATAAACATATCTGCCATATCCTGAGTGAAATCCCATTCACAATAGCTACAATGAATAAAATACCTAGGAATACAACTTACCAGGGATTTAAAGGACCTCTTCAAAAAGAAGTAAAAAGCACTGCTCAAGGAAATAAGAAAGTACACAAACAAGTGGAAAAACATTCTATGCTCATGGATAGGAAGTATCAATATCGTGAAAATGGCCATACTGCCCAAAGTAATTCATACATTCAATGCTATCCCCTTCAAGCCATCATCGACTTTCTTCACAGAATTAAAAAAAGAAAAAACAGCTTTAAATTTCATATGGAACCAAAAAAGAGCCTGTGTAGCCAAGACTATTCTGAGCAAAATACAGCAACAACAAAACAAAACTGGAGCCATCATGCTACCTGACTTCAAACTATACTACAAGGCTACAGTAACCCAAACACACACACACACACACACACACAAACACACACACACGCACACACACACACACACACACAGGTACCAATGGAACAGAACAGAGGCCTCAGAAATAACACCATACATCTACAATCATAAAATCTTTGATAAACTTGACAAAAACAAGCAATGAGAGAAAGGATTCCCTATTTAACAAATGCTATTGGGAAAACTGGCTAGCCATATGCAGAAAACTGAAACTGGACCCCCTTCCTTACACCTTATACAGAAAAGTAACTCAAGATGGATTAAAGACTTAAACATAAGACCTAAATCCATAAACCTTCTAGAAGAAAACCTGGGCAGTACCATTCAGGACATAGGCAAGGGCAAGGACTTCATGATTTAATGTCAAAAACAGTGGCAACAAAAGCCAAAATTGACAAATGAGATCTAATTAAACTAAAAATCACAGCAAAAGAAACAATCATCAGAGTGAACAGGCAATCTACAGAATGGGAGACAATTTTTGTAATCTATCCAATCTATACGGCTAATATCCAGAATCTGCAAGGAGCTTAAATAAACTTACAAGAAAAAAAGCATCAACCCCTTCAAAAAGTGGGAAAAGGATATGAACAGACACTTCTCAAAATAAGACCTTTATGTTGTCAACAAACATATGAAAAATGATCACCATCACTGGTCATTAGAGAAATGCAAACCAAAACCACAGTGAGATATCATCTCATGCCAATTAGAATGGAGCAATTAAAAAGTCAGGAAATAACAACAGAAGCTAGAAAGATGTGGAGAAATAGCAACACTTTTACATTATTGTTGGGAGTGTAAATTAGTTCAACCACTGTGGAAGACAGTGTGGCAATTCTTCCAGTATCTAGAAATATAAATACTATTTTACCCAGCAATCCTATTACTGGATATATACCCAAAGGATTATAAATCATTCTATAAAGACACATGCACATGTATTGTAGCACTATTCACAAAAGCAAAGACTTAGAGCCAACTCAAATGCCTATCAATGGTAGTCTGGATAAAGAAAATGTGGCACATATACACCATGGAATACTATATTGCCTTTAAAAAGGCTGAGTTCATGTCCTTTGCAGGGATGTGGATGAACCTGGAAACCATCATTTCCAGCAAACTAACTCAGGAACAGAAAACCAAACACCACGTATTCTCACTTATAAGTGGGAGCTGAACAATGAGGACACAGACACAGGGAGGGAAACATCACACAGTGAGGCATGTCAGGGAGTAGGGGGATAGGGGAGGGATAGCATTAGGAGAAATATCTAATGTAGGTAACAGGTTAATGGGTTCTGTAAACTGCCATGGCACATGTATACCTATGGAACAAACCTACGCGTTCTGCATATGTATTCTAGAACTTAAAGTATATATATATATATATATATATAAAATATCTACAAATGCCTATGGTAAACATCATACTTAATGGTGAAATGTTGAATGCATTTTAACTTAAATTGGAATATATATATTCTGAACATATGATTTTCTGGAAAATATAAAATAATGGAGACAGCAAAAAGATCAACGATTACCAGTGGTTAGAGGAAAGGAGGGATAAATAGATAGATATACAGGATTCTTAAGGCAGTGAAACTACTCTGTATTTTACTATAGTGATGGATGCTTGTTATTCTGAATTTTTCCAAATCCTTAGAACATACAACACCAAGAGTGAGCCTAAACTGTATAATGTGGGTGCTAATGATATGTCAGTGTTGGCTCATCAGTTGTAAAAAATGTACCACTCTATTGAGGGATGCAGTCAGTTGTTGACTGAATATGATTATGTGTCACATGGCAGCTATATTTGACAAAGATTTTTTGTTTAGATATTTTTGGTGGAAATATAAATTAGTTAAACCTGTGTGGAAAATGGTATGGAGAATTCTCAAAGAACTAAAGATAGAACTACCATTTGACCCAGGAATCCCAATACTGACTGTCTATATGAAGGAAAAGAAATCACTGTATACAAAAAGACACCTGAACTTATATGATCATTGTACCATTATTTACAATAGCAAAGCCATGGAACTAATCTAAGTGTCTTTAAATGGTTAACTGGATAAAGAAATGTGGTATATATACAACACGGGATACTAGTCAGTCATCAAAAAGAATGAAATCATTTCCTTTGCAGCCACATGAATAGAACTGGAGCCATTTTCTTAAGTAAACTAAGAAAACCAAATAACACATGCTTTCACTTATAAATGGAATCTAAAAAATGAGTACACACGGAGATAAAGACAAAAATAGGAGACACAGGTGATTCCAGAAGAGCGGAGGGCATGAGGGGCATGAGAGTTGAAAATAACCAATTGGGTATATTGTTCACAATTTGGGTAATGGGTACACTCAAAGCCCAGTCCCCACCTATATACAATACATCTATGTAAAAAACGTGCAGACATACCCCCAAATCTAAACTTTAAAAAATAATTTTTATTTAGAATGTATGAACAACACTGCAAACTTAGTTAAAACAAAACCAAAAATATTCTATTAGAAAATGAGCATAATAAATTAACATACTTCTCACTGGAGAAGATATACAGGTGGAAAAAAGCCCATACAAATATGTCTGACATCACTTCCCATATGATTTAGCAATTGCACTGTTAGGCATTTATTCCAGATAAATGAAATCTTATGGTCACAGAAAACCTATACAAAAGTGTTCATAACAGATATATTTATAATAGATATAAACTGGAAACCTTAATAAGTGAATGTTAAAAAAAACTGATATCTCCATGTCATGAAATACTATTTAGCATTAAAAAGGCTATTGACATGCACAACAGCATACATAGATCCAGGATCAAAAACTATGTTGAATATAAAAAGCCAGTCTCAAAGTAATACACTCTTTATTACTCTACTCATGCAGCATGCTTAAAATGACAACAAGATAGAGATGAAAATAGATTAATGGTTGCCAGGGGTTGGAGGTGGTGGTGGAGGGTGGTAGCTGTGGCTATAAAAGAAAAACAGGTGGGACAAAATGATTTTGAAACGTACTCACATGGTGGTCACATAAATGTAACCCTGATAAAATAACTTAGTACAAAACATCCACATACATGCACACACACACAAACTCGCATACACACAATTAGTGCATGTAAAACTAGCTGGCCTAAATAAAGTCAAATGATTTTCATGAATGCCAACGTCCTTGCTGTGACTTGTAGCATAGTTAGGAAAGATGCTTTAATTTTGAGTAAATTGGATGAATGGTATAGGAATCATTCCACATTATTTCTTACAACTATGCATGACTCCATAATTATCCCACAATAAAAAACTAAAAAGAAAAGTAATAGAAGCAAAATAGCTAAGGTTCACTTTATTTAGGAATCATAAAATATGTAGAATAATCTGAGCTTCATTCCTGTTTCTTAGTATTGTAAAAATCTATTTTTGAGTTATATAGTTGTTTTAAATACATGAACACACATCTAATTTTTATTTTCATTTCTACAACTACAGACTTGATTGTTAAAAGCATTGTTCTGAATAAGTAATTTTATCGGAAGAGAAATGAATATTCTTTGTGTAATTCAATTCCGTTTGCAGAAAATACTACAGGTGTTCTATTTAAATCATACTATTTCAAAACAATATTTCTATTAGTACCTGACATCCTGATTACTTAGTACTCAAATTGGTATGCTTGAAAATTGAAGTTTCATTAATTTTTAAAATTTACCAGTTTGCACCTGCATGAAATATCTTTTAAAATACACTATTCAGAGTATAGGGTACTTACTCATCATTAAGTGGGCATATGTCTCTCTTTTCTCTTTCCCTTTACACTGATACATGTTCTGCAAAAGGTTCTGAAATGCTATGTTGATAATCATAATTTTTTTTTAACAAAATGGTGAAGTTTTTGTATCTGAATTGCATCTAAGGCCATGACCTCCAGTATCTTTCTGATGTTTCTCTATGATTCTACTCAAGCTCAAAACTCTGAAGCACAGTAGTTATTACAATATTTTTTTCATTTGCGTTTTTATTCCAAACATGTAAAGTTGAGAAATATGTTTTGGTGCCAGTGCTTTTCAAGCAGTAAAGACTGCAGAGGCTTCTTTAATACCAAAGCCATGAGGCTGACCTTTACTAATTAAGTAGCAGATGATAGTCACAGGATTGCTTTCTTGAGGTTAATTTAATTGTTTGAACAGATGATAAGTACCCAAATTCTACAACCATGGTAAGTCAAATAGATCTGAATTCAATGACTTTGACGTGAAAAAGGAACCCAGAGATTTATCTTCCAATGTAATTCAATTTACCATGGATTTTTTTTGTGTACTTTCTACATGCCACACACTGTGCTAGGCACATAAATAAACAGTAAAACTAAAAAGTCTGGTCTTTAATCTCAAAATAGCAAATAGTTTCAATATTTGACCTATCCAAATTGCATGTTGAAATTTGACCCCCGGTGGGCCTAATGGGAGGTGTTCAGATCATGGGGCAAATTCCTCATAATTAACTTGGAGCCATCTTTGTGGCAATAACTGAGTTATACAATGTAATACAACAAAATATATACATGGCAAGAATAAGAAAATTTATAGCCTAAAAAGTTAGTCTTTTAATAAGTGATAAGCCTGGTAATACCAACAGAGCTGTGTTTGATGTCAAAATCTTGGTATGCTGAATGGCATTGACAGCTTTCTGGTTACATGAAATAAATATGTATGCTTTGAAATTTGATATTTTTAAAATGTAGCCAATCAGCCTTTCCTGATTAATTTCTATAATCATTTACAACTGAATATTTGCTTTGAGACTTGGATGCAAATACTTGTTCTAATTTTATAGCAACTACTTCAGGTTACTCCTGAAAACAAAGCTAAGTACCTGATGGCCACTTAGGGAACAGTGACTTGTACAAGGACAGAAATCATTTCATGTATTCAGAACTAACAGATAAAAACAATTTAGTATATATATTTTTTAAAATTTTTATTGCATTATAGGTTTTGGGGTACATGTGCAGAACGTGCAAGATAGTTGCATAGGTACACACAGGGCAGTGTGTTTTGCTGCCTTCCTCCCCTTCACCCACACTTGGCATTCATCCCCAGGCTATTAAGTGTTAATTGGTAGGAGTGTTTTTTCCTTTTTTGTTTTTTTTTTGGCATAGGTGACTTTTGGAAATTCTGTTAATCCTGGCATCTTCCAGGCAGGAGTTTCAGAGCAGTAGATAACTTGGGAATATTATTCCTTTCTAATTTTGTAAATACATATTGTATTCACTTATTCACTTATTTTTTTCAGTGTGAAGGTGATGAGTCACTTTTACCCAGTTAATCTAATAGTTATATGCAGTAGTTCAGATCATTCAGACCTGAATGTTTACCAATTAGAAAAATAACCTATAAGATATTCTGATATTTCTACCTAGCTTCCTTTATGAAACTGAATCATAATTTTAGCAACTTCAGTGCTCTTTAAGTTATTCATTTTTGTCTCTTGCATCTAAACTACTACACTATTCTGAAAATTTTGATTCCCATGTCACGATTCATAGGATTCATTCACTAACAAATATCTATTTATATATTTTTATAATATGCCAAGGAGGGGTTGTACAGATAAATGTTTGCCCGTGATTCAATGCCAGATTTTTCAAGATGAAGTACAAAAAAAATTTTCTTTCCATACCATTGTCTTCCTGGTTTGTACATGTTTTTAACTTTTGTGCTATAGTATCTTAGACATGGTGAATGTACAACTTAATAAATGAAAGCTAGATAACTGAAATTTTCTTACCCAGGATTAAAACCTCATTGAACCATAGAATTCACTATCTTATTTTAACTGTAATACCTTCTTTCTATTTCTCCTTAATGCACTGGAAGGGTTGACTCTCCTAGGGCCTCCTAACCACACCTGTCTGTGATAGCTATCTTAGGCAGTCTTCAGACAATGGGATACAATGCTTTATGTTGACAACCATCTTAGACTGCCTAGGCAATGAGAGGTACAGCTTCAGATGGATTTTGGAAGTTAATGTGTACTGAAAGGAAAATTTATCACCCATTTTACCAGGTGACCATTGCTCCCGCAGGAATTAGAAGTGGCCTTTTGGGTAAGCAGGAACTGATGATTTTAGGCTCATCTAAAATCACTTGTAGCCGTAAAAGATGTTGTTCTAATAATCAGGATGTTAGCCCCAGTGTTCTGGAGGAGTTCCAGTTCTATAATTACTTCTGCCTACCTACTTTCTTCCCTATAGTTTTAAAAAGATTATTTTCTCAGCCTTGAAAAGAAAATTTTAAAAGCTAATAAAGCCATACCCAGTTAAAGTAACACTATAACGACTTAATACATACTTATACTGAAATTTAAATTTAAGAATAAAGTGATTATACATTCTCTTATCAAAATTATTAATTATATTCTTCAAATAGATCTTTGTTCATATAAAGACAATTAGAAACAATTATGTTAAAGTACATGTGGGAATTTGAAAATTTCAGAAATGTTCTATTTAAAATACAATTTTTAGAAAAATAATCACCAGACAACATAATATTAACTTTATTTTCTTTTAACTATAGGCTTTATTCTAAACACTATTAATATATTAATAATCTTAACTACAAATTCATTACTCTCAGATCTCTGGATTGACATGTCATTTATAATTGTTTACTGGTGTCTTTAAAAATTCTCCTTAGTATTAGTAACAGAATTCCAATAGTGGAAAGGTGAATTGGTAAATTGTAAAAATCGCTGCAATATTGTTAATTCATTTCAATTCTCAATATGAAAAGAACTTCCAGGTTGCAAAGAGAGCTTTGATATTGCCCTTGCTACTCTCAGAGAAATTGAAAACTTTCCTTAATAGCTGAATAACAAAGATGGATTTTTTAAAAAAGAGCAGTTGTATTTAAAACAATGCAAATGTAGTTTTTTTTTTTTTGCATTTGATTTATCAGTTTACACAGTAAAAACCCATTGTGGTTTAGCTATTAAAATTGTTTATTATATATTATACACTATGCAATTAATAATATATTTTACAAATTGAGCATCTTTAATCCAAAAATTCACAATCTGAGATTCAATTTCCAAAACTTTTTGAGTGCCAACATGATAATACAAGTGAAAACTTCCATACATAAGTACTTACACAAACTTCTTTTATGCACAATATTGCTTAAAATGTTGTAAAAATAAAACCTGCCTTCATCCTATGTGTATAATAAGGTGTATATATAAAATATAAATGAATTTCACATTTAGACTTGGGACTCATTGCTAAGATATCTCATTCGATATATGCAAAAATTAAAAATCTGGAAAAATCTCAAACCCCAAAAATTTTTGATTTCAAGTATTTTATATAAGCCAATCCTCAACCTATATTACCATGTTATTATTATGTAATTTTTATTAGTCTTCTGTTACATCACATCAATGACCACATAGCAAGATTTATATCATAATACAATTTTAGCAAAACAATATTTTCCTCAGTTAACAAAAATGCAAACTTCTAGAGATAGAAGTGTTGTTGTTCTGCTACCTTCTTATTTTAACTGTGCTTGCTCTTCTGAAAAATATATTTCTCACTACCAAACTTCTCAGTAATGTGACAAGTGAACCCTAGAAATCATACACTGGAGAATAATCTGGGAAGCACTGTAACAGGATGATCTAAAGGTTGTTTGGAGGGGATTAGCAGAAAACGGCATTGCTACAGAAGAGTGGCTCTGGATGTTGGACAGTATCTGTCACTACTGGGTTAATGAGTAAGACTGTTTGGTGGCTGACATGAACGTTACTTTTCTCTTACCAATGCTAGTAGCATAGAGTATTAAAGTAGTTGCTTACTTTTATGACATTTTTTTCTCATAGAATCTGTCAATCATTTAATAAATAAAGCAATGGCCTTTTATGAAGTTAATAAAGTACAAATGAATTGAAGATGGATTCTAGAGTTAACAAGCCATTGGCTCATGAGCATAGTATCTCAGTCTCCATAGCAAAGTGTATTTTAATTAGTCTTTTCTCTGAGAGATAGATTGGGTTCATTCAAGTTTGGAAATGTTGTTCCTACTGCAGAGGACTCCATCACAATATTTTCTTTCATGTAGAACTTGACATAGGAATTAAGAGCATTTTAATCTCTTGACGAAGTCCTTTCTTCCTTTTTCTCAGGCACTTATGAATAACTGCAATACTTCTAGTTTCAGCATACCTACTGATCTTTCTCATCCACTGATTTCAAATATCCAATAGCCCCTATAGACTTTAATATTTGTGGTGTTAATAAGTACCTTAATATTTAAAGCTGGCATTTTCAGCTATGGAAACGAACACCCTATCTAACATGATTTTACCAAATTCACAGAGTAAGATAGAGTCCAACAAAAGTAATTTAAAAAAACCTTTCCAAATTTTAAGGTAAAATAAACCTCATAAAGGTATGATATGGGAGATGAAGAGATATTCACATTATGGCAGAAGATCAAAACACATTATCTTTCTATTTTAGGTTAATACTGCAAATATAGGTATATTTTATCGTATAAAGCAAAATGTACTACCAGAAATATCTTGTGCATTTCTTTATTCAGGAATATAGTCTATTTTACTGAGTGCAGTATGGTGAGCCAGATGAACATAATGCAAAATATTATTAAATTGGTTTCATCCCATATAGCTTCTAACTTTGCCTACCAAAGATAGTATGTTTTAATTCTATGCAAATACCTTGACTTCCCTGAGTATTAGGAGGAAGTTTAACTTGATCACTCTTTTCAGCTCTGAGATATAACTCTGAAGTAGACAAAATCTTCATTAAAAAAAATATATACATACCTTTTAGAAACAAGAAACCAACTTAATTTATTTATTATGTTAATTTACTGGCTGAAGGAATTTTAAATACTTTATGCTTTTAGGGGGCAATTATTTGAAATTATGCTTCCTAGTGTTTACAATCTAGTTTTTACTTTGTGTGTACCTGCAGTATTAGATACATATTATGCATAGTTAATCTTATTGATTAATTTACTTTAAAAATTAGTTATACACTTACACTTAGCCAATTTTGTAAAAAATCAACAGGAGGACTAACATTATATGACTTTAACCTTTATTGCAATGCTACAGTCATCAAGGCAGTGTGGAATTGGCATAAGGACCAACAAATAGATCAGTGAAAGAAAATAGAATAGACTCCAAGAACACTCTCACACTGAAATGTGTGAAATCAGTCATGGTCAATTGATTTTTGACAAAAATGTGTAAAGGCATTTCAGTAGCTAGAGCAATTGATATCTGCATGCAAAATATATGAATAAACAAGTCCATATTTCACACTATGTACAAAAATTAACTCAACGTGAGTCATGGATGAAAATGTAAAATCTACAGCTATAAAAATTCCAAAATAAGACCTGAAGTAAACCTTGGTGACCTTGGGTTATACAAATGTATTTTAAGATGTAATACAATAAGCAATGTCCATGAAAGAAGAAATTGATAAGTTGGGCTGTATTAAAATTAAAAATGTGGCTGGGCATGGTAGCTTATGCATGTAATCCCAGCACTTTGGGAAGCTTAGGTGGGTGGATCACGAGGTCAGGATTTCAAGACCAGCCTGGCCAATATGGTAAAATCCCCATCTCTACTAAAAATACAAAAATTAGCTGGGCGTGGTGGCGACTACCGGTAGTCCCAGCTACTTGGGAGGCTGAGGCAGGAGAATCGCTTGAACACAGGAGGCGGATGTTGCAATGAGCCGAGATCCTGCCACTGCACTTCAGCCTGGGTGATAGAACAAGATTCAGTCCCCCCTCAAAAAAAAATTTAAATGTTTTTTCTTTGAAGGATACTGTAAAAATATTCAATATACAAGTTAGAGACTGGGAGAATATATTTCCAAATCATATTTCTGATGAAACACTTATATCTCTTAAAAAAAACCTGATATAAAACAAATGGGCAAAATGTTTAAACAAATTATTTACTAAAGAAGATATGCAGTTAATAAGCATATGAAAAAGATGCTGAACATCAATAGTCTTGAGAGAATAAAAATGGGAACCATGGAATACCACTACACATGTATGAGACTGACAAAAATTACGGAGACTAATGATTCTAAATATTGTCAAGGATAGGAAGGAACTGGAATTTCTATATATTGATAGTAGGGACGAAAATGGTATGACTACATCAGGAAAAGTGGTACAGTTTCTTAATAAATTAAGCATATACTTATAAATAATCTAGCCATTCTGCTAGTAGGTATTTACCCAAGATAAGTGGAAGCATATGTCCTTATTAGGACTTGTACATAAATGATCGTAACAACTTTATTTGTAATAGCTGGATTGTGAATGCAACCCAAATGTTAATCAGTGGATGAATGTATAAGCAACCTGCAGTGTATCTATAAAATTGAATGCTAGGAGTATTGTAATGATTCCATTTATTAAAAATACTCTGATAGAAAATGCAAATGAATCTAAGGAACCTTTTCAGAAAGCTTATCTATGCTTTGTCTGGGGATGGAGAAAGGAAGTTAGAGGGGTGGCAAGGCGATATTACAAAGAAACATGTAGAAACTTTTGGGAATGCTAAATATGTTTATCATAATTGTGGCAGTGGTTTCTTGAATATATACATATGTCAAAAACCCATACAATTGTACATTTTAAATGTGTGCAATTATACCTCAATAAAACTATTTAGAATATGTAAAATTATTACTCAAAACTGGATCCTTGCATGCAAAGTCCTTGTAATATTATTAGTAAAAAATACACATTAATGTAAAACTAGAGAAAATAATTGTATTATGTGAAAATACACACACACATATATATATAATGGATATATTAATGAAAACTATATGGAAAAATTGAGTCTTAAGAACAATATATATTGTAGGGCAAAGTGGAAGAAGGAATGGGAAAGCAAAAGTAGAAAGAAACATTTGATTAACATTATACTTTATTGTTAATTTGAAAGAAGCAAAGAAATTTCATTAACCTCCTGTTTGTTTTATCGTATTTTGTTTGGTGACTATTGTAGCTACAGCCCATACAAGGTCAAATAATATTGCTTATGGTCTCTAGAGTTCAGGCAGTTTTAATTGCACATTGGAAAACAAATATGTTTATGCTTTGCAGTGTGTGTAGTGTTTAAATTGAGGAGAAGGGAACATCTGGAGTGTTATAAAGTGAGAGGCATAACTACAAAAATTAATCAGCTGATATTTTTCATTATCATATGGCTAAATGACTTTCAAGAGATCGTAGTAGCTGTGCTCATTTGGACCCAATTTTGAAATGTTTTAAGTGCTTTACGGCATCACTCTGGCACTAATATACCTTTTTAAAAGATAATGCTTTAGTATTAAAAAGAATACTGAAGAAGAAAGTAAGAGTAGCAAGAGGACAATTTGATAACCTTTCTTCACTTGGCGAGTGAATATTTTATTCTAATTGTGCGACTAAATGTGAACAAAAGTAGTTTCAGGGAATTTTTATCATAACATTTTTCCATAGAAAATATTATTTTTGAAGCTTTCGTCTTTAGATCCTCTCTCTCCCAGCCCTCTTTGCCCGTTGAAATCTACATTTTTCTCATTTAAGCATTATTCTTCTATGATCTGTTCCAAATATTCAGGCTGGCTTTAGTACTCCTTCTGTTCGCTATATTTATATCATGTTTCTCACTTCGGTAGGTAGCATTTAGTCTACCTGGTTGATTATCTGTTATCTTTTTTGTTTCCTCTTCTGGGCCAACTCAGACCCATGGTTATAAATCCGCACATACATGCATTGAAACTACTAACACTCACTATATGTGTGATTGAAAGCATGGGATTCAACATCTTTTTTTGAAATATCACTTAAAAAAAAGATGAAACAAATATAGAACAGATCATATAATAAGAAAATTCAACAGTTACATTGGAGAGTTTATATAAATTAAGAGCTATGTTGTTCAAATCAACAACAAAACTAAATTCACCCATGCAAATCAACAACCAGACCTATTATAGGGGCTACTGAAGAAACGTATGTTGATTTAATGAGATAACACAGGAAACTTCCACAGTGTGCTTTATAGTGTCCTGATGGACATATAACAACAGCTCAATTTGTCCTTTGTTCCTAAGTTACGTAAAACTCATAGGAACAGCTTTCTAATGTTAAATGAATGATTTTTGTATGCCATACATGAAGCATGTTAGAGCTAGAAAGAAAAGCAAGGTGATATTTTGGTAACTTTATCACAGCTTTATCACAGCTGAGGCACATCCTACCCACTAACCAAAACCAGGGATTTCCTATTAACACAAAACAATGATTTCTACAAGGAAACTCATTTGTTTGCTATACTGATCATTTATTACAGCTTATTATTACTGATCATCCTATAATTTATATAAATGGACAATTAATTACTATAGGATATATGAGGCAGATGAAGAGGGAAAAACAAAGATAAGAAGCCTAATTAAAAAATAAACTTTCAAGAAAATAGGGAAATATAAAATTTAAAAATATATGTTTAATTTATATTGTCAGAAATTCAAGGTTTTACATCCATAATACAGTAACAGGATACTTTAATAAAAGAACAATTGGAGATTTAGTGTTTAAATATTATTTTAAAAAATGGATTCAATTAATAGCAGAAATTCTGTGGTTGAAAAGAAGATTTGTATTTGGAATACATGTTTACTTAAATATATCAAGAAAATCAACTTAAACCGATAAAGAGAACAACTTGCAAATACTAAAATGATTCAGTAAAATGGCCTGTCCTAAATAATATCTATCTTAAATACCAACAATAATTAATGAGTATATATATAATCAGATATTTTATTAACACAAATTAGAAACAGTACAACACACACACACACACACACGCACACACACAGAGAGAGAAAAAAAAATGGGCAAAGTCTTTGTGATAGAGATAATAATGGCCCTGTAAAGATACTTACACCCAAACCTCTGTAATCTATGAATTTGCTACCTTATTTGGCAAAATGAAATTTACATGTGTGATTAAGTTAATAATCTTGAAATGGATCTGTTATTATAGATTACTTAGGTAGATCCAATGTGGTCACCTTATGAGGATTCTTATAAAAGAGAAGCAAGAGGGTCAAAGTCAGAGAAGGAGATGAGACAATGGAAACAGTTTAGAGTGATGAATGTTGAAGACTGAGGAAGGGTCCACAAGCCAAGGACTGCAAATGGCCCCTAGGAGGTGGACCACATAGGAAAATGAATTCCCAGCCTGGAGTTTCCAGAGAAAACACAGCCATGCTCAATCTTGATTTTAACTCCCTCAGTCTCCCAGAATTCAGTCTTCTAGAACTGAAAAATAACAAGTTTGTAATGTTTTAAGGTACCAAACTTGTGGTAATTTATCACAACAGCAATAGAAACTAATATAGCCTGTAGAATTTTGATAAATCGAAACCCTAAAACTGTTAGGAAGAATACAAAAGAGCTTGCATTCATATTGTAACATATGAATTATTCCCCAATTAATCCATAATTCTAAGAAAAAAATAAAATTTTGTGAAGTTTTTACTTATATTCATTAATTCAGTCATTGAAACTATACTTATTAATCTCCTACTATGTGATAGGCATTGATTTACATGTCAGACATAAAATCACAATCAAAAATTGAAAGTGTTGCTTACACTGAGGTTATATTTTTGTGAAGAAGATAAAAGTAAACTTTAAAAGATTATACATATATATGTGCATGCTGAGATGTGTGTGTGTGTGTGTGTGTGTGTGTGTGTGTGTGTGTGTGTGTGTATTTCTCTGACAAAGACTAGGAGGATGGAAGATACACAGTTCTATGAGAAAATACAATTGGGTAACTAATCTAAGCAGCAATATCAGGAAGTGATAGCAGAGCTAGGATCTGCAGACTGAGTAGGTACAGCCTGTATAGGAGGAAAGGTGGAGTAGCATGTGCAGAAGTATTTTTTGAAAAGATTTATAATACCTTGTTCATAGTTCACAGAAAAAAGGTCAGCATATATTAAATCTTATTTTTTACATAGGCCAAGTTAAAGATTTTATATTTGTCCAAATAACACAATTGCAGCACAGGTGCACAAAGGTATTTGTGTAAGAATGCTTACTATAATTTTCTTTTATAATGTAATAGAAATATTTAAGTATTCATGAATAAATATGTCAAAGATACACACACTCACACATACACATATATATATACCTCTATATATAGTCCAGTAAATTTAGAAATATAGTGACATTTTTTAAAGTTCATAATACATTATGCCATAGGAAAAGGTCTTTATCAGTACCTGTATTATAGTAGTTTTCATTCACAAAATCTATTATGTGCATGTATAAATTCATAAACATGTATACTCACATATTCCTGTTGCTCTAGGCTTTAAATAGAGTGTGAAGAATATACACTAAGTATTTAAAAGTAATTTCATTTTCAAAGTAAGATAGGGAAATGGGGAAACATTTTGGTTTTCTTACTGTATGTATTACTTGAGTTGATTAGAACAAGATAATTTATAACTTTGTTTAAAAATAGGCATAAAAATCCATGTTGAACTTAAACAAATTCTAGTTGATGTTAACAAAAAAATCATCAAATTATTGTTTAACCATACATTTAATAACTCATCAGCCACTACTTATTTTGTACCATAACGTCATAAAAAGCAATTGAGTCTTAAGCTTATTATTTTATTCTGTTTTCTTTAAAATTCTGTAAAGGAAGTATGCTAGATGTCAAAATTATGTGAAAATTAATCCCTGTTTCATCTTTGATTATTGTGTGTATGTGTATGAATGAATGCACATCATTAAAATTCTCAAATAGGCTGCCTCTTAAGTCAACGCAAGAAATGAAAAACATTAATTAATGAGTTGCTCATAATTTTTCTATGTAGCAATATTATCCAAAGATATCTTGACTGGTATAATAATAATCTGTTTTACACTTTCTGTAAAATAATACAGAGAAATAGTAATACAGACAGACATCTACAAGGAGAACAAATATTTCCCTAATACTATAATTGCTAATCCAATTAGCCTTAGATTTTGTTTCCATCAGAAAAAAGCATATTATCTGAATAACTAAAAAACCTCAAACACTTTAATTTATAATTCTGGAATGCAGGAAGCAAAATTTAAATTTACCAAGTAAAAAATAAATGTGTATAATTTTGATATGGCATTATTTATGTTCAAAATTTTACAAAATCAAAATCTTATACTTGGAACTTGTTCTAACTCCTTGCCTCCTCTTCTATTCCTAACCCTTTTTCAGAACCCAACTTATATTCACATTCTTTATGAACTCATATCCAACAATTTTAGTTGTACTGAATCTTCTCAGGCAGTCATATACTGAAATGACATACATTTACTTATTTAACAGCATGCTTCTGTATGTTAGTTAGCAATCCTTCTATAATTAAATTTCATCTTCTTGAATGCAAACAACATATTTTGCACTTATTGGTTGAACTGACATTCTCTCTTTATGGTGTATCTGATTATTTAATTGCCAACTAAAGGATGGTGTGGAGTGACTTAAGATTCAAACAAGTTTATGGAAAAGCTATGTATAAAGCTGATATCTACAATGAAGAAGTCAATGTTGATTTGAAGATTTGTAAACTCAATTTTTCTGTTTTTATTGTGTATTTTCGTATGGTTCATTCATAAGTGATTTTTGTACAAATAATGCTCCTAATGAAGCATTAAAGACAGCAGTTCCCCACTAATATAATCAATCTATTGATACACACAGGGGCCCCTTAAAGTTTGGTTTCATTTTGATGAGTGCCCCCAGCATTTAGAGTAGACTCATATTTGGCAGTAGTCCCTCCCACTATTGTCACAGGGTCTGAGATGCTGCTGCACTTTGGAATCTCTGAAAGATACCACAAATTATATACAGCAAAATGAAAAGACTATTTTAAGAAGTTGCATGAAATGCCAGATTAATTTGTTTTCTTGATTGCAGGAGTTCATATCACCTTTAATACTTTAAAAAATACTGTTATTATCCAAATTCAGTTTTAGTTTGCAGCATTTCCCAAAATTAGTTGATCACACTCATACTTTTGGAACTTTTGACTTAAAATACTTTGTATCACAGTTTTTATTACATCTACTGTAAAATAATTATTCCAGGAAACCAAATAAACCAAACTTCTAGGACATTTTGATATTTCTTACCAGAGAATTCATGGAATTGTGAAGGGCTTCAAAGGAATCTTGTTGAGGAATTTTAACCGCATTATTCTCCCTGGAAAAAAAATCATAAAACACTACAAGTAGTGGAGACAGAAAATAAACTTACTATAATCCCCACAACTTGTAACCAGTATATAACAGGATCAAATTTGCCATACTTATTTACTATATGAAATAAAATATATTAACTTCCCCTTTTGTTCTTCATTAAGCAGGTCATTCCTTACAAATATATATCTTTATTGTTTGCATGAACATAAATATTTATTGAGAATCACATTGAGACATGAAATATTAATCCATTATTTATAGAACTGAGCCATTGAGATAGTTAACAATGTCATTTTAATTCAGTAAGCCAGAACAGAAAAAAACAAGCTCAAGAAATTTTTGGATGGTATCTATGACTTTGAGATAGGAAGAATTCCAAAGGCTGTTGAATGAAATCTAGGGTTATTCAGCTGCCTAAACAAGACAGTCCTAGATATTTAAGTCTAATTCAGGGTGTTAAAAATGGCCATAAAATGTATCAGCTTTGCCAATTACCTTATGCTTTGTGAAACTACACAGATAACTAATAGTAATAGTGCTTACTTCATAGGGCTGATATGAAGATAATTACATATATATTACATGAATAATATACCATATCTAATATACATTATATATTACATATATAACATATATCTGTAATACTTTATAGGGCTGATGTGAAGATAATTACATATATTATATGAATAGTATATTAATAATATAATTATTAATATAATTTTATAATAATACAAAATAAATATAACAATATAATCATTTTCTTTTGCATATTTATTTATTTATTTATCTTTTTTTAAATTTTTATTGAATTTTAGGTTTGGGGTACATGTGCAGAATGTGCAAGATAGTTGCATAGGTACATATATGGCAGTGTGTTTTGCTGCCTTCCTCTCCTTAACCCACATTTGGCATTTCTCCCCAGGCTATCCCTCCCCAGCTCCCCACCGCTGTCCCTCCCCTATTCCCCCCAATAGACCCCAGTGTGTAGTACCCCCCTCCCTGTGTCCATGTGTTCTCATTTTCCTCACCCGCCTATGAGTGAGAATATGTGGTACTTCGTTTTCTGTTCTTGTGTCAGTTTGCTGAGAATGATGTTCTCCAGATTCATCCATGTCCTGACAAAGGACATAAACTCATCATTTTTGATTGCTGCATAATATTCCATGGTGTACATGTGCCACATTTTCTCAGTCCAGTCTATCATCGATGGGCATTTGGGTTGGTTCCAGTTCTTTGCTATTGTAAACAGTGCTGCAATGAACATTCGTGTGCATGTGTCCTTATACTAGAACGATTTATATTCCTCTGGAATATAAATGGAATTTCTATTTCTAGGTCCTTGAGGAATCGCTACACTGTCTTCCACAATGGTTGAACTAATTTACACTCCCACCAACAGTGTAAGAGTGTTCCTATTTCTCCACATCCTCTCCAGCATCTGTTGTCTCCAGATTTTTTAATGATAGCCATTCTAACTGGCGTGACATGGTATCTCAATGTGGTTTTGATTTGCATCTCTCTAATGACCAGTGATGATGAGCATTTTTTCATGTGTTTGTTGGCCTCATGTATGTCTTCTTTTGTAAAGTGTCTGTTCATGTCCTTTGCCCATTTCTGAATGGGCTTGTTTGTTTTTTTCCTGTAAATCTGTTTGAGTTCTTTGTAAATTCTGGATATCAGCCCTTTGTCAGATGGGTAAACTGCAAAGATTTTTTCCCAATCTGTTGGTTGCCGATTCACTCTAGTGACTGTTTCTTTTGCCATGCAAAAGCTGTGGAGTTTGATTAGGTCCCATTCATCTATTTTGGCTTTTGTTGCCAATGCTTTTGGTGTTTTGGTCATGAAGTCCTTGCCTACTCCTATGTACTGAATGGTTTTGCCTAGATTTTTTCTAGGATTTTTATGGTGCCAGGTCTTATGTATAAGTCTTTAATCCATCTGGAGTTAATTTTAGTGTAAGGTGTCAGGAAGGGGTCCAGTTTCCACTTTCTGCACATGGCTAACCAGTTTTCCCAACATCATTTGTTAAACAGGGAATCCTTTCCCCATTGCTTGTTTTTGTCTGGTTTATCAAAGCTTATATGGTTGTAGATATGTTGTGTTGCCTCTGATGCCTCCATTCTGTTCCATTGGTCTATATCTCTGTTTTGGTACCAGTACTGTGCTGTTTTGATTACTGTAGCCTTGTAGTATAGTTTGAAGTCTGGTAGTGTGATACCTCCCACTGTGTTCTTTTTCCTTAGAATTGACTTGGCTATGCGGGCTCTCTTTTGGTTCCATATGAAGTTCATGGTGTTTTTTTCCAGTTCTGTGAGGAAATTCAATGGTAACTTGATGGGGATAGCATTGATTCTGTAAATTACTTTGGGCAGTATAGCCATTTTCACGATATTGATTCTTCCTAACCATGAACATGGAATGTTTCTCCATCTGTTTGTGTCCTCTCTTCTTTTGTTAAGCAGTGGTTTGTAGTTTTCCTTGAAGAGGTCCCTTGCCTTCCTTGTAAGTTGTATTCCTAGATGTTTTATTCTCTTTGTAGCAATTGTGAATGGCAGTTCGTTTTTAATTTGGTTCTCTTTAAGTCTGTTATTGGTGTATAGGGATGCTTGTGATTTTTGCACATTGATTTTATATCCTGAGACTTTGCTGAAGTTGCTTATCAGTTTCAGGAGCTTTTGGGCTAAGGTGATGGGGTCTTCTAGGTATACTATCATGTCGTCTGCAAATAGAGACAATTTAGCTTCCACCTTTCCTATTTGAATACCCTTTATTTCTTTTTCTTGCCTGATTGCTCTGGCTAGAACTTCCAGTACTATGTTGAATAGGAGTGGTGAGAGAGGACATCCTTGTCTCGTGCCGGATTTCAAAGGGAATGCTTCCAGTTTTTGCCCATTAAGTATGATATTGGCTGTTGGTTTGTCATAAATAGCTTTTATTACTTTGAGATATGTTCCATCAATACCAAGTTTATTGAGAGTTTTTAGCATAAAGGGCTGTTGAATTTTGTCAAGTGTCTTCTCTGCATCAATTGAGATAATCATGTGGTTTTTGTTTTTGCTTCTGTTTATGTGGTGAATTACATTTATAGACTTGCATATGTTGAACCAGCCTTGCATGCCCGGGATGAATCCTACTTGATCATGATGGATAAGTATTTTAATGTGCTGTTGCAATTGGTTAGCTAGTATTTTATTGAAGATATTTGCCTCTATGTTCATCATGGATATTGGCCTGAAGTTTTCTTTTCTTGTTGAGTCTCTGCCGGGTTTTGGTATCAGGATGATGTTGGTCTCATAAAATGAATTGGGAAGGGTTCTCTCTTTTTGGATTATTTGGAATAGTTTTAGAAGTAATGGTACCAGGTCCTCTTTGTGTGTCTGGTAGAATTCAGCTGTGAACCCATCTGGACCTGGGCTTTTTTTGTGTGGTAGGCTCTTAATTGCTGCCTCAACTTCAGACCTTGTTATTGGTCTATTCATAGTTTCGGCTTCCTCCTGGTTTAGGCTTGGGAGGACACAGGCGTCCAGGAATTTATCCATTTCTTCCTGGTTTACTAGTTTATGTGCGTAGAGTTGTTTGTAGTATTCTCTGATGATGGTTTGTATTTCTGTGGAATCTGTGGTGATTTCCCCATTATTGTTTTTTATCTCATGTATTTGGTTGTTCTCTCTTTTCTTTTTTATCAGTCTGGCTAGTGGTGTGTCTATTTTGTTGATCTTTTCAAAAAACCAGCTCTTGGATTTATTGATTTTTTGAAGGGTTTTTCTTGTGTCTATCTTCTTCAGTTCTGCTCTGATCTTAGTTATTTCTTGTCTTCAGCTATGTTTTGAGCTTTTTTGACATTGCTCCTCTAGCTCTTTCAATTTTGATGATAGGGTGTCAATTTTCGATCTCTCCACTCTTCTCATGTGGGCACTTATTGCTATATATTTTCCTCTACAGACTGCTTTAAATGTGTCCCAGATATTCTGGTACGTTGTGTCTTCGTTCTCATTGGTTTTGAAGAACTTCTTTCTTTCTGCCTTCATTTCATTGTTTATCCAATCAACATTCAAGAGCCAGTTGTTCAGTTTCCATGAAGCTGTGCGGTTCTGAGTTATTTTCTAAATTTTGAGTTCTAACTTGATTGCCCTATGGTCTGAGAGACTGTTTGTTATGATTTCAGTTGTTTTGCATTTGCTGAGGAGTGCTTTACTTCCAATTATGTGGTCAATTTTGGAGTAGGTGTGATGCGGTACTGAGAAGAATGTATATTCTGTGGATTTGGGATGGAGAGTTCTGTAAATGTCTATCAGGTTTGCTTGTTCCAGGTCTGAGTTCAAGCCCTGGATATCCTTGTTAATTTTCTGTCTGGTTGATCTGCCTGATACTGACAGTGGAGTGTTAAAGTCTCCCACTATTATTGTGTGGGAGTCTAAGTCTCTTTATAAGTCGTTAAGAACTTGCCTTATATATCTGGGTGCTCCTGTATTGGGTCCATATATATTTAGAATTATTAGCTCTTCTTGTTGTATCGATCCTTTTACCATTATATAATGACTTTCTTTGTCTCTTTTGATCTTTGTTGCTTTAAAGGCTATTTTGTCAGAGATGAGAATTGCAACTCCTGCTTTTTTTTTTTTTTTTGCTCTCCATTTACTTGGTAAATCTTCCTCCATCCCTTTATTTTGAGCCTTTGTGAATCTTTGCATGTGAGATGCATTTCCTGGATACAGCACACTGATGGGTTTTGGTTTTTTATCCAATTTGCCAGTCTGTGTCTTTTCATTGGTGCATTTAGCCCATTTACATTTAGGGTTAATATTGTTATGTGTGAGTTTGATACAGCCATTTTGATGCTCTCTGGCTGTTTTGTCCCTTGTTTGATGCAGATTCTTCATTTTGTTGATGCTCTTTAGCTTTTGGTATGTTTTTAGAGTGGCTGGTACTGGTTGTTCCTTTCTATGTGTAGTGCCTCTTTCAGGAGCTCTTGTAAAGCAGGCCTGGTGATGACAAAATTTCTGAGTTCTTGCTTGTTCATGAAGGATTCTATTTTTCCTTCACTTATGAAGCACAGTTTGGCTGGATATGAAATTCTGGGTTGAAAGTTCTTTTCTTTAAGGATGTTGAATATTGGCCCCCACTCTCTTCTGGCTTGTAGAGTTTCTGCTGAGAGATCTGCTGTGAGTCTGATGGGCTTCCCTTTGTGGGTGACCCAACCCTTCTCTATGCTGCCCTTAGTATTTTCTCCTTCTTTTCAACCCTGGTGAATCTGACGATTATGTGCCTTGGGGTTGCTCTTCTTGCAGAATATCTTTGTGGTTTTTCTCTGTATTTCCTGGAGTTGAGTATTGGCCTGCCTTGCTAGGTTGGGGAAATTTTGATGAATAATATCCTGAAGAGTGTTTTCCAGCTTGGGTTCATTCTCTTCATCACATTCTGGTACACCTATCAAACGTAGGTTAGGTCTTTTCACGTAGTCCCACATTTCTTGGAGATTTTGTTCATTCCTCTTTGTGCTTTTTTCTCTAATCTTGATTTCTCTTTTTATTTCATTGAGTTGATCTTCAACTTCTGATATTCTTTCTTCTGCCTGGTCAATTCGGCTGTTGAATCTTGTGCATGCTTTGCGAAGTTCTCGTGTGGTGTTTTTTAGCTCCTTCAATTCATTCAAATTCCTCTCTAAGTTGTCCATTCTTGTTATCATTTTCTCAAATCTTTTTTCAAATCTTTTTTCAAGGTTCTTAGTTTCTTTGCATTGATTTAGAACATGTTCTTTTAGCTCACTGAAGTTTCTCATTATCCACCTTCTGAAGTCTGATTCTGTCATTTCATCACTCTCATTCTCCGTTCAGCTTTGTTCCCTTGCTGTTGAGGAGCTTTGGTCCTCTGTAGGAGGTGAGGTGTTTTGGTTTTGGGTGTTTTCCTCCTTTTTGTGCTAGTTTCTTCCTATCTTTGTTGATTTATCCACCTGTCATCTTCGTAGTTGCTGACTTTTCTATTGGGTCTCTGAGTAGACGCCCTGATTGTTGATGATGGAGTATTTCTCTTACTTAGTTTTCCTTCTAACGGTTTAGCTCCTCTGCTGTATGAGTGCTGAGGTCCACTCCAGGCCCTGCTTGTCTGGGGTACACCTGTAGCAGCTGCGGAACAGTGAGGGATGCTACCAGTTTCTTTTTCTGCTGTCTTTGTCCCAGAATGATGCCCGCCAAATGTCAGTTTGATTAGTCCTTTTTTGAGGTGGCTCTTTGGATATACAGGTGTTGGGGAGCTGCTTGAGGAGATGGTCTGTACTTTATAGGAGCTCCAGTGCTGAGCTGTGAGCTCCGTTGTTCATTCAGGGGTGTTGGACGGATGTGTCTGCTGCAGCAGAACTTATAAAGCCCCCCCTTTTTCCCCCTCAGTTGCTCTGTCTCAGGGAGTTGGGGCTTTCTTTATGAGTATCTGTTGCACTGTCCTGCCCAGCTAGGAGGCAGTCTATTCACTATTTTACTGCTGGGGCTCCGCCCTGCTAGCACGGATCCACCCTGCTGCCGCAGGGCTCTGTTCTACCGTGGTGTGCTGGGCAGCGTCTCTCTGTTATGGCTGGTTGCCTCAGCAACGGCAGGCTGCGTCAGCAGTGGGCGGTACCTCAGTAGGAGTGGATTGCATCCGTAGTGGCGGACGCCCCTCTCCCACCGAGCTGCACTGTCTGGGGTTCTGCTGACCCCACAGCAAAACTCTCCACCCCAAGCACCTCAAATCACCATGCTGCTTGTCCCCATGAGGGTGGGACCTGCCGAGGCTGATCACCTCGCTCCCTGCCTCAGAGTCCCTCCTCTCTCTCTCTCTCTCTCTCTCTCTCTCTGTTTTTCTTTCCAAAATGATTGGTTGACTCTCTCACAGGAGCCCCAGTCGCCTGCAGATCAGCCACTGGGATCTGTGTGATCTCCCCTGCGGCGGCCCACTGCACCAGCACAAATCGCTCTTCCCAGGAATCTCCTGGTCTGGCTCACAATCCCAGTCCCATTCAATCAAATGGATATGTTAATCTGCCCTCCCAAAACTCATATTGCCGGTTTAACAGGGCACCCAGACCAGTGAGCTTTGTGTGGGCTGCTGCTGTGCCATGGCGTGGCACTGGCCGAAACGGCCATGCAAGCGGGCTGCCCTGCTCTTCTGTGTCTCTCCTACACCTGGGAATTTTCCAGTTCTGTGGGCAGCAAAAGTCCGTCTGAAAATGCAGTTAGGACTCACCCTCTGTGCCTTCACTGAGAGCTGCAGTCCTGATTTGTTTCTATGGTGCGATCTTGGAGTATCTAACATTATATTCATATATGAATGTATTGTTAATATATGAATATTTATCTATTGCATATTACATGAATAATATAACATATATTATATGAATAATATAACATATTATATATTACACATATATATATTATATATTACATATGTTATATGTGTTATATATATAATATATAATAAAACCATACATATATGTGTAACAGGTTCTCACTCTGTCACCCAGGCTGGAGTGCAGTGGCACAATCATGGTTCACTGCAACCTCCAACTCCAGGACTGAAACCATCCTCCTACATCAGTCTCTTGGGTAGCTGGGACTACAAGCATGCACCACCATGCCCCATTAATATTTGTATTTTTTGTGGAGAAGGTGTTTCACCATGTTGCCAAGTCTGCTCTCAAACTCTTGGGCTCCAGCAGTCCTCCTGCCTCAGCCTCCCAGTGATGGGATTACAAGAGTAAACCACTGCACCCATCCTACAAAGATAATTAATATTGATGATGAAAAAGAACTTAGAATAGTCAGTAACAGACTGTAAGTGCTATGAGTCCTTATTAAATGAAAAAGTACCATAATAAAGTAGTATAGTATGTTAATATAAAATAATTCTCTTCTTGCAATCTTTTTATAAATCTGTGCACTTCTAAAAGATGTAGCAAGCATTGACATACTACTGTTCCCTCACAGATGTGGAAAATAGAATTTATTGAATAACCTTTATATTTTACTGGGAGCAAAGCACAAATGAATACTGTGTGAAGAGAAGTAAATTTCTTCAGATGGTGGCTCTGCTTGGACCTTGCCCCTAAATACAGTCATTAACTCTTGAGATTTGGATTCAGAAATGACACAGTTACTAGTTAGATAATGTACTGATATTACCTTAAATCAAGAAAAAAGGCAGAAACATGGAAGGTATGCAATATTAGACTAGTCTTGAATCTTATGGCTTGTTATTTGATTGTAAAACTATAAGTGATACAATGGCAGTTTCTAATAATCCATAGGTGGAGCCCTTTGAAGTATGAGTTAGAAATGCAGACAGCAGTTCCATCATATACATGTGTCCTGATACCTGGTAACAAGGTGAGTACATGAGAACAGGCCCTGATGTTTCTTACATGCTTTTAATTACTTCTGTTTTGAAGAAATAAATAAAATTGCTGTTCAGGAACACATCAAATCAACATATATACCATTGGTAGAAGTAAATGGATTTTAATATATACTCATCTGTTTCTTTTAAAGTTTGAGAACACAATTTAAGACATCAAAATAAATAATAGAATAGCTCAAGAACTGAAATTAGCCAAAGTGCTATTTGAGGACTATTGTATGCATTGGATGTTTTGTTGATAGCACTTTCAAAAATGATCCTGAGTTTTCTCAGATTTTATGGCTACTAATAGATAAACTGACTGAATTCCATTTAATGCTGATGGTTTCCACCCTTCCCTTGGGTTTTCTAAAAATTATAAAATGAATACAACTAAGATATGTCTAGTTACTTATGGCACAGAGGCTTGTAGCTGTGTTTTTATCCAAAAGTCCAAGCATTGCTTTTGAGTATGGAATCTTGTGAGCCCTAAGCAGTGTGTTTCAAACTGTGAATTGGCCTATTTACAGCTTATGATGTAGTGGACATTGCTTTAAGTTACTGCTTTCCTAGAAGGCTAGGAAACAAATTTATTTTTAAATAGAATAGAGTAAAACAAAACAGCAAATATATATATTTTTAATTTTTATTGCATTATAGGTTTGGGGGTACATGTGCAGAATGAGCAAGATAGTTGCATAGGTACACACATGGCAGTGTGCTTTGCTGCTTTCCTCCCCTTCACCCACACTTGGTATTCATCCCCAGGCTATCCCCCCCAGCCCCCCCTGCTGTCCCTCCCCCAAAACAGCAAATATTATAATGCATGGCATATAGTGGAGTGTAAGCCTTTTTTATTTATTTTTTATTTTATTTATTTATTTATTTTGAGACAGAGTTTTGCTCTTGTTACCCAGGCTGGAGTGCAATGGCACAATCTCGGCTCACCACACCCTCCACCTCCTGGGTTCAGGCAATTCTCCTGCCTCAGCCTCCTGAGTAGCTGGGATTACAGGCATGTGCCACCATGCCCAGCAATTTTTTTTTGTATTTTTAATAGAGATGGGGTTTCACCATGTTAACCAGAATGGTCTTGATCTCTTGACCTCGTGATCCACCCACCTTGGCCTCCCAAAGTGCTGGGACTACAGGCGTGAGCCACAGTGCCTGGCCTTTTTTAAAGAACATTCTGTTTATTTTATGTGTATGTGTGGATATATATCTGTGCATGCACACAGAGTTGTTGAAACATATTTGTGCTATGAATAGTTATTTATAAAGTTTGAATAATTATTTATAAAGTCACTGTGTGAATCTGTGATTATACTTCACAGGTCTCATAAGGCCTAGAAATGGTCATCAAAACTCTGTACATACACATTTTCTAGGAAAAAGTTTTATGACTTTCATTTGAAATAGTTATAAAATATTATATAAAAAACTTTAAGACATAATTATTTCAAAGCAAATTCAATCATATTTGTAGCTCTGGAATGATATACTTTGAAATTTAAAATAATGTAAAATAATTTATACTCATATGCCTCTTTATTGTGCAAATAGATGGACTATAATTGCTTACATGTTTTTTGACATAAATTTAAGTTCTGAACATGACAAAGTACAGCAATTGTCTCCTCATAGAACTATCAATTTGGTAAACTATTCACAAAAGAAAATGACTTCATAAGAGATAACAGGTAAGTGATTTGTAGCACACTAATAAGAAAATAGGGTGATTTTCTTACCTTGCATCTTCACTGAATTTGTTTATGAATTCTAATAACTTTTTAGTGGAGTCTTTAGGTTTTTCTAGATATAAAATCAGATAATCTGTTAACAAGGATAATTTGACTTCTTGTTTTCCAATTTGGATGCCCTTTATTTCTTTTTCTTGTCTGATTACTCTGGCTAGGACTTTTAGTATGATGGTGAATAAATATGGTGAAAGTGGCATTCTTGTCTTATTCTACATCTTGCAGTTTTTCCCTATTTAGTATGATACAAGCTGTGCATTTCTCCCTATTTAGTATGATACAAGCTTTGAGTTTTGCATATGTAACTTTTATTAAGTTGAGGTATTTTCCTTCTATAATTTTTTTTTGAGTTTTTATCATGAAGATATGTTGATTTTTTGCTTTCTTGGCATCTATTTAAGTGGTTATAAGGTTTTGTATCTTATTCTGCTGACAGAATGCATAATATATATTAATTTGCATTTGTTGAGCCATTCTGACATCCCTGGAATGCCTCCCACTTGATTATTATGAATGATCATCTTAATGTTTTGTTGAAATTGGTTTGCAACTATTTCGTTTAAGACATTTGCATCTATGTTCATCAGATATATTGACCCATAGTTTTCTTTTTTGTTGTGTCTTTGTTTGGTTTTAATATCAAAGTAATACTGGCCTCATAGAATGAATTTGGAAGGGTTCTCATCTCCTCATTTTTTTTAATAGTTTGAGTATGATTGATATTAGTTATTTTACAGCAGTGTTTCCATCAGGTCCTTGAATTTTCTTTGACTGGAGACTTTTTATTACTGCTTCTATCTTGTTACTTGTTTTATGTCTATTCAGGTTTTGGATATCTTTATGGTTCAATCCTTGTAGGTTGGATGTGTCTGGAAATTTATTAATTTCTTCTATGTTTGTCAATTTATTGCCATATGGTTGCTCATAATAGCATTTAATGTTTCTTTGAATTGCTCTGGTATCATTTATAATGTCTTATTCATCTCTGATTCTATTTAATTGGGTCTTCTCTCCTTTTTTACTTGTTAGTCTAGCTAAAGATTTTTTGATTTGGCTTATATTTTCAAAAATTGAACTTATAATTTAATTGATCTTTTTATTTTTTAGTTGCAATTGCATTTATTTCTGCTCTAATCTTTATTATTTCTCTTCCTCTAATTTGTGGTTTGGTTTGCTCTTGCTATTTTATTGCTAAAAGATACATCATAATGTCATTTATTTGATGTTTTTCTACTTTTCTGATATAAGCATTTATTGCTGTTAACTTATCTCTCAGTACTGCTTTTGTTATATCCTATACAATTTGGTATGTTGTTTTTCCATTTTTATATGTTTCAAGAAATGTTTCAAATTACTCCTTAACCTCTTCATTGACCTATTGGTCATCAGGAACATATTGTTTAATTTTTATATGTTAGATGCAATATCAACATAAAAATATTACTAGCATTTCCAGATGCAAACAGTAAACAACCTGACAAGAAACCAAGCAAGTAATCAATTTAAAATAATAAGAAATACAATAAAACACTTAGGAATTAACCAAATAAGTGAAAGATCTTGACAATAAAAACTGTTAAAGGTGGTAAGATAAAGAGGACACAAAGAATTGAAACATATTCCACCTTCCTTATTTGGAAGAATTAATATTTTTAAAAAGTCCATCCTACCCAAATCAGTTTACATATTTAATGTCATCTCTATCAAAACACAAATGATATTCTTCACATAAATTTAAAAATTAGTAAGAAAATTACAATGGAACAAAAAAGATCCAGACTACCTCAAGCCATCCTGAACAAAAAGAAAAAACAAATACTGGAGAAATCATGTTATCTGACCTCAAATTATATTATAGAGCCATAATAGCCAAAACAGCATGGTACTAACTTATAATCAGACACATAGACCAATAACATAGATTAAAAAACCAATGATAAATCTACATATTTATAGTGAATTCATTTTTGACAAAGGTACCGAGAACATACACTGGGAAAATGTCAATTTCTTAAATAAATCATGCTGGGAGAATGAAATTCGTGTGGATAAGAATGAAACAAGACTGCCTCCCCCATATTTCATCATATACAGAAATCAAATTTAAAAAAAGATTACAGACTTAATTCTAAGACAAGAAATTGTTAAACTACTAGAATAAACCATTTGCAAAACACTCCAGGTCATTGATCTGGACAAATATTTCTTGAGTAATACCTAAAAAGCACAGAAAACCAATGCAAAAATGGAAAAATTGTATTACATTAAACTAAAAAGCTTCTGTGTAGCTAAGAAAACAATTAAAGGTAAAAGACAACCCACAGAATGGGAGAAAGTATTTGCAAATTAGCCATATGACAAGTAATTAATAACCAGTATATACAAGAAGCTCAAACAATAGGAAACAAAATGAACACTTTTACACCATTGGTAGGAATGTAAATTAGTTCAACCATTGTGGAAAACAGTTTGGCATTTCCTCAAGGATCTAAAAATAGAAATTCCATTTGACCCAGCAATCCCTTTACTAGGCATATAACCAAATGATTATAAATTTTTCTATTATACAGACACATGCACACGTATGTTCATTGTGGCACTGTTTACAATGGCAAAGACCTGGAACTAACCCAAATGCCCATGGACAATAGACTGGACAAGGAAAATGTGGCATATATACTACATGGAATTTCTATATGGCCATAAAAAAAGATGAGTTCTTGTCCTTTATAGGGACATGGATGAATGTGGAAACCATCATTCTCAGCAAACTGACACAAGAACAGAAAATCAAACACCACGTATTCTCACTTATAGGCGGGTGTTGAACAATGAGAACACATGAATATAGAGAGGTGAGTGTCACACACTGGGGTCTGTTGAGGGGGCTAGGGAGTGACAGCAGGGGTTGGGGAGATTGGAGAGGGATAACATGGGGAGAAATGCCAGATATAGGTGACAGGGGGATGGAGGCAGCAAACCACCTTGCCATGTATGTACCTGTGCAACAATCCTGCATGATCTGCACATGTACCCCAGAACCTAAATTACAAAAAAATAATGGGAAAAGGATCTGAATAGCCATTTCTCAAAAGAAGACATACAAATGGCCAATGGTTATATGAAAAAGTGCTCAATATCATTGATCATCAGAGAAATGCAAATTAAAACTACAATGAGATATCATCTCTCCCCAGTTAAAATAGCTTTTAACCAAAAGACAAACATAATATATTCTGACAAAGATGTGGACAAAGGGAAACTCTCACACACTGTTGGTAGGAATGTAACAATTAGTATAGCCTTTATGGAAAAATGTATGGCAATTCTTCAAGAAACTTAAGATAGAACTGCTATATGATTTTGCTGGGTATATACCAAAAAAAAAAAAAAAAAAAAAAAGGGAAATTAGCATATGTGAGATACATGCATTTCCATGCTTATTGAAGCACTATTCACAGTAGTGTAGATATGGAATCAATCTTAGTGTTCATCAAAAGATGAATGAATAAAGAACACATGGTATATGCACCCAATGGAATATTATTAAGCTATAAAAAATAAAAATGTTCTGTCATTGGCAGTCACATGGATGAAATTGGAAGACATTATGTTAAGTGAAATAAGCCAGGCACAGGAAGACAAATATCACATGTTCCCACTAATATATGAGAGCTAAAAGAAAAAGAACTGAACACATGGAGATAGAGTGATAGTTACTAGAGGTTGGGAAGAATAGTGGGAAGTGAAAGTAAAGTGGAAGTATTTGATGGGTACAAAGATATAGTTAGAAGGAAAAAGATCTAGTGTTCATTAGAACAATAGAGTGACTATAGTTAAAAATAATTTATTATGTATTTCAAAATAACTAAAAGAGTAGAATTGTTATGTTCCTAACATAAATAAATAAACGAATGATAAATTCTTAAGCTGAT